>CM037593.1:7804087-10204087 GCA_021018995.1 Chloranthus sessilifolius | reverse complement strand
CCCGTCAGGGTCGTGTGACTTTGCTTTATGATTTTTAATGTGTCCAGATGTCGTATACGGAGCAATAGTTTACACCTGATATCCATGACGTAAGGCATGGTGGTCTCACCCTTAGTAGCAGAAACCACCATGTAGCCTTAAAGTTATTGGAAATGCGAACCCGCATTTCGGAATTGGAACCGCGGTTCCTACAAGTTAGGAACGGCAGTTCTGACGATTCTCAAATTTGAAAAAAAAATTGTCACAATGAAAAAAAAAAGTACGAACAAGAAAAAATTAGTATGAAGAAAAAAAAATTACTAGCAAAATAGTTACCTAGAAAAAGAAAACAAAAAACGATTGATCATACCTGGTCATTTAGGGCTTATTTGAAACTTTTAATGGGCTTCTCTTAATTGTCGAGCTCGTCCAATGGATCATCGTCCAAAATTTTTGGGCTTCTTTCCGATCTCTTTTGCGATCTTCTGATATCTTCATCTTTGCCTAAGTATGTTGGATAGAGAGTCTAGAAACCATGAAATGAAATAAGATAGGGAAGAGGGTAGGTTCTCCATTTTAAAACCCTACAACTATAAGTTAGAGCGTAAAATGAATACCCCTTTCTATTTATCAAGACACGTGCTAAAGACATTAGGGGTTTTAGAAACATAATACCCCTCAGCTCTCAGGATTTTATAAGTATACACCCCTCAGCTGTTAGGGTTATACGTATACCCCTCTCAATCTCAAAGAAAATAAGCGGTGCTAGTTTAAAACTTTAAGTCTTAAGATAGTTTTGATGTTATACATCACACGCTCCAAGTGGTGTTTAAACGATCTATCACCACTGAATTAAATTTTTTTATGTAACACCGTTGAAGTGTGGTTTCTTATTATGCCATGTGGCATTGATTAATGAGCAATCTAAACGGTTTAGGCGTCAATCCGTCATTGGAAAATATTTTAGGCAAAGAATCATGTCCATAAGTGGATGTGAACAATCCGATTCGCATTTTTGAATATCAGCCATTAAAATTAAATACAACGGTTGATATTAGAGTGCACAGATCGGATGGTTAAAACCTCTAAAAAAATTTGACTTTTGTGCCCACTACCTTTCAACTTATTTTCTATCATTTTAATGGTGTGGATTGCTCACATCTTGATCCCATCAATGGTCTACGATCATTTAAGCATAATTTTGGTGCTTAAATGACGGTCAGGAGAGTCGTTCCCTTAAAATATTTGCATATAAAGTGTGCCCACGGTTTTTAGAGTCTCTCTGCCAGACTGCCTTACATCATACATGTAGAGTGTGCTAGAAACGAAAGGTCACAATTACTAGCTTTACCTTTTACATTTCAAATTTAATATTATATCAACTGCCTTGGTTCTCACCAGCTAGTATCTGTGGCGAGAGATTGAATATTATATTAGTTAGTACTCAACTAAACACCTAATGCGAAGTCTATCATAGATTACCATTCATACAGTCTAGGATTTGCAAAAGCAGCCGTCTCCATCTTGAGCATGAGCATTGGCAAATGTACAGGATATCAATCATGTGCTTAAAATTAATGTTTAAATGCTCTCTCTCTCTCTCTCTCTCTCTCTCTCTATATATATATATATATATACACTGTAGACGCTTCCTCTGCGCTCCAGCTTCCTAGATTTTTAAAAATTGCCGCTTCGTCGCTCCCGAATCTGCACCCGCCCCCGCTTCGTGCTACTAAGGTCTCACCATCTGACTTTCCTAGGCAAGTTGCCAAGGTAGAGTGCTATCAGAGTTTTTTAAACTTTCCATCCTTCCTATTAGTGCCAAGGATGTAAAAGCCACACCACTCAACTACTCTTGATAAATTGGAAAGTGGTGGAGGTAAATTATCCCATTTTTTTTTACATGTAAGTTGGGATTGAACCTGCAACCTTGAGGGAGGTAAATTAAACATTATTACCATCTTTTAGCAATTGCTAGGATGCAGTAGTTATCCATCCATCCTCCTAATTGCCAAGATGCCATGGTTCTCTATGACTCTCTAAAGATACCTGACAATATGAAATCAGCACCTACGTTTTAGGAGTAAACCCGAGAATTTTGGATGTCTACATGGTTACTTTCCACTCTGAAGAGGGCCTGGTCATAACCAACCATATCTAAGTAAGGGGTCAATGCTTCAGTTTTTATATTGTAGCGAAACAATGCTCCAGAACTTGCGGTTTCTACTCAAAATAACAACTAGCTTGTAATTAATTCTTAAATCTTGCATCTTTCAATGTTTCAAGTGCTTTCTTCTGTCTTTTGTACCTTAATTTTCCCATTATCTGACCTTCACATGCTGTTCTTTCAATGAATGGTAAGGGGTCAGGGTATGCTTCATTTTTTATTTTGTAGCGAAACAATGCTCCAGAACTTGCGGCTTCTACTCGAAATAAGGGCTAGCTTGTAATTGATTCTTAAATAACGCATCTTTCAATGATTCAAGTGCTTTCTTCTGTCTTTGCTCCCTTAATTTTCCCATTATCTGGCCTTCACATGTTGTTCTTTCAATGAATGGTAAGGGGTCAGTGTATGCTTCATTTTTTATGTTGCAGTGAAACAATGCTCCAGAACTTGTGGCTTCTACTCGAAATAAGCGTTAGCTTGTATTTGATTCTTAAATATCGCATCTTTCAATGTTTCAAGTGCTTTCTTCTGTCTTTACTCCCTTCATTTTCCCATTATCTGGCCTTCACATGTTGTTCTTTCAATGAAGGGTCATGCAGCTCATAGAATTCTTAACATGCTTCTAGCGGTTGTATCACTTTGAAATCCGGGAAAATAGTGGCAAAGCTCAATTAATACCAGATGGATGTAGCTTAAATTAAAAGATCCGAAAATGGCTGTTGCAGCTCCATCGACTTTTGATTTTGCTTGTTATGGCTGTCCAAACATTGTTGGAATGGAAGGTCTTCGGCACAAGGTCAGACTTAGGAAATGGGCTAGGCTAGAATACAGACCTGGGGATCGGTTTTGTGGGACAAAATTGAAAGAATTTCCTAATGTTATCAGGTTTGTCAATCCTGTGTCCTAAAGCCACTGCCTCACTAGATTTTTTGCCCCTTAACATGTTGTTCTAATGCTCCTAAGATATCATGAGTACCACCAAACCCATCTGTTCACTCGAATCTTCGTGAATTTTGAGAATGATCATACCAATAGACCCTAGAAAGGAACTCCCATTTTGCCTTCCTTTGCCCATTCTTCCGGTCCTTTATTGCTACTTTAAGACATTAAGTCAGTACATTTAACACGATCTACCCTTGTACAATCTGTTTTTTCAGACTTTGAGAAGAACAAGGGGGCTGGCTTCTTCACTCAATAGGGTTAAATCATGACTTGCCACACTATTTTGATTTGAAACCTTGACCGTTGATTCCTGATCATGTATGGTACATTTATTTTCTCATGTTCTTCAGGAAGTAAATTCTTGTTGTCCCTCTTTGAATTTGCTAAGTACTTCTCATTTGTCATGTAGGATATTTGTAGCATTGTTTAGACTCTATATTCGTTTATAATTCTGCCTGAAAAGAAATGAATGGATAAATAAGACTCGCAAGGCTGACCCGAAATAGATGGGATAAAGGCTATGACTATGATGATTCATTTATAATTTGGTAGCGTTTCTACAAATTTTTTGTTAATTGCCACTTAAAGCCGACCCCAAATAGATGGGGTAAAGGCTATGATGATGATGATTCATTTATAATTTGGTAGCGGTTCTACGCATTTTTTGTTGACTGCCAATTAAAGTATATAATTTCGTGAAACATCAAATCAAATTTTGAAGATCCTAGGAGTTTTGTTCTCATAGAAATTATTGTATATCAGGAAGGAAATGTTACCTGATAGTTCTTTGCTCTTCACTCAAACCTTAGTCTGGATTACTCTCATCTAGATTCATTTATACTTTATAGTTTATAGTTCTGCGGTGTTCCTACAACTATTTTTTCGTTAACTGCCAAAATGAAGTTTGACAATCCTAGGAATTCAATTCTCGTAGAAATTATTTCCTATTATCATGGAAATGTTACCTGAAAATTTTCTGTTTTTGAAAAATTAGCATTTTCCAGTGACCCATTCTTCAGTTTGTTATTATCCCTATTGTTGTTTGGTTGTTCCATTTTCTAATTTCCCCTTTCCCATAATTTCAAGAAGCTATATGTAGAGTTGTAAGTACAACACTGTCTTAGTTTTTTCATTATAATTCAAATCAAATTGCTTACTGGTCTTAGCCTGCTTTGCATCTCTGTTTTACTGGCACCTATCTTGACTGATCATGGCAGCATGTAATTGTGGTTGATGATCTTATCTTCAATGAATGCTCTGCATATTAGCATCTCTTTGCTTAGAGATGTTTCCCATCTATTTCTGATATTTAAAACAATTATGATCTCTTGTTTACTGGCACCTATCTTGACTGATCATGGCAGTATGTAATTGTGGTTGATGATCTTATCTTCAATGAATGTTCTGCATAGTAGCATCTCTTTGCTTAGAGATGTTACCTATCTAGTTCTGATATTCAAAATGATTATGTTCTCTTGTTTTCTGCATGGACCATCTGTAACCATTACTAATGCTTATATGGCATTCATAATAGGGTGGCAAGACTGAAGAAGAAGAATTCAACACCGGCCCACTTTCCGTCTTGATGATGAGTGTGAAAAATAACACACAGGTAAGATGCCTTTGCTTCCATATTTCTTTTATTGGGGTTAAAAAAATATAGGCTGATATTAGGCGCACGATCCATCCACTGTCACATGCCATGCAGATTTTGAGATTAGCGCTGTCAACGGGCCGGGTCAGACCAGGCCAAAATTTTGGCTGTCCAATGGGAAATTGGCATATGCCCAACCCGGCTCGAACCAATGGTGCACCCGACCTGACCCGAAAACCCTACCCGATCTGGTAGAAACTCCTATTTTTTATGATGTTTATATATAAAACATCGGATTGGGTCGACCCGACCTGACACAATGGTCGGTTCGGGCATGTCATGCCCAGCTTGACCCAACGGGTCAAGTTTATGTGCCCAAACTGCCAAAAATCAGGGTCGGGTCCACCCAACCCCTTGACAACCCTACTTGAGAGGTATGCACATGGGGATCTGTGCATGTCTGAAGGTCTTCATGGGGATATGTACGGGAATTACCTTGTCATAAAGAGGTACACAAGTCATCTTAATTGGAAACCATAGGTTTTTTTTACATATTTTCTGTCAGGGCGGTTTAAATTTTGTAAGCAAATCTCACTATTCGAACATAATCTGATTATTGATTGGGTAGTGTCACCTGTATCCATCTCAGAGAGAAGTGTTATAATGAAACACTTCCCATGTCTTAACAAATTAGCAAAAGAAGTGAGTATATTACTAAATGCAGTGCTCCCTCAGGTGCTCATTAATTGCCGGAACAACAAGAAGCTTCTCGGCCGTGTCAGAGCCTTTGATCGACACTGTAATATGGTTCTTGAAAACGTGAGGGAGATGTGGACTGAGGTTGGTAATCTGAAAACACTCATAATTTGTTTCCTTTAATTTTTGTATAATTATTTTTTGGGATGATAGATCCTTAAAATCAGATTTCCTGACCCATTGGCTAATGTGAGGCGATGGATCTGAAGGCTGAGAATCATCAGAACTCTTAAGGAGAGTTGGTTCCTTGTTTTAACGTCAAATACTGGATTCGTGCAGGTACCCAAGACCGGGAAAGGCAAGAAGAAAGCTCTCCCTGTTAACAAGGATAGATTTATCAGTAAGATGTTCCTTCGCGGAGACTCTGTTATCATTGTTCTTAGGAATCCCAAGTGAGCGGCTTTAGCATTCCCCAAATTTAGTGATTTCCCTGTTAGGATGGATGAGAAATGATTCGCTTTGCAAATCTTTACTCAGGGACCCTTGGGTTTTACTTATTAGATGCTTTGCTTGATACCCAGTAATCTCCTGTCTCAGTTCTATCCATTGGCTTGGATTTACCAGTGAAACTTGAGGAAGTCTTTTCTTTCATAGATATGTAATTCAAGTTAGAAAAACTTCTTACAGTGATATGGATTAGTTACTAGCCAAAGGAGGGGAAAAAACTGCAATTTCTGTTAATGTATTTTGGTGGGTAGAATTGTTATCTCAGAGGTTTATAGAATTGCAACACTAACATCCTAGACATTTATGTTGCAATTACTGATTTCCAATCCATGAAGTTTTGTTCATTTGCTGTAGGTACTCCACTATCATTTTGATGGTTGTTTATTGATAATACTGGTTCATTATCCTGGAATTGATATCAATAGCAATAATGGTAGAATATGGAGGATCTACTATAAGCTGATACCTACTGCTTGACAACCCAATAATCCAAGCTTCTGTTCTTTTTTCCGGATATTTACGATCTCTCAAAAGAATTTGATCATTGAGATCGACTTAATGCAAGACTGGAACTGTCATTGACTAGGATTCCGGGAGTACATGCTTCTGGCTATCCCAAATCCAACCCACCTGCCTTTGGGGTTGGTTTGTTGGGGTCAAGGGTGCACTTGTACTTTGTGGGTCGAGCTCTTGACTGGAGCATAGATTTAACTTCCCCAGCAGGGGGTTGCTTCTCTTCTGAGCTTAGCCCATTGCCTTCGCATTCACCATTGGCTGCATGTAGTGTCTGTACTTCTTGGGCAGTGAGGCCATAGTGCCACTGCACTCCTTGGGCAGTTGGTCCGTATATTTAACACAAGGCGTACTTTAATCACTTGGCTTCACATGATGCCATCACATGGAACGCTTTAAATGATTAAAAAAAAATGTATGCAATGCAGCCTAAAATGGATGCTCCTAGTCCTATGTTTAAATGTTTCTTATATAGTATTAGTCCTCAATCAAATGGGGAGGAACTTACGACTGTTACGGATGACATTGTTAATTTTTTTTCTTTTCGAAAACAAAAATAAAGTGGTGTGCAGATAGCGAAAGTTTGTGTTGGTTTATAAAAATTGTTGTTCTTGACCAGAAATGCACAAAAAGTAGAAGTTGATATGAAATACACTTTTTTTGCAAAGAATGCGTACTTTGAATATTGGTCGTGTGTTGGTAGCAAAATAATAATCTGGGTGTATGTACACTAATGTTGTGTTATATAGACAATCGGAGGAAGTGAACAACCACTCCTTACTTGGAAGGCATCTTGAACCGTCCATGTTGGTTAGGCATCTAGAACCGCACGGGCTTTGAAATGCATGAAAATCTGTGCGTCACAGGGTCATGTGGACGTCCACTTACCCATCCTGCATGACCAAATCGCCCATCATAGAGGAGCTCTAAGTGTGAAGCATCTGATTCAAATGCATCTCGCTCTCTTCCTGACCAAGCAAAACCAACTCTTGGTCTGGAGAGAAAAGGTTAAGCTTAAATTACCGCACTCTATTGTATTTCTACTTTTCATCAGTTACCAAAGGAAAATGATTAATGCTGGACAATTTTTTATGGACAATATTGCAGGCAGCTTATGTGGCACGATATGACTGGCTGCAGTGCTTGGGTACCACTGCGAGCACAGCCAGTCACATCATGCCACATAAGCTGCCTGTAATATTGTCCACCCTATAACACAGCCCATTTCCAAATTTATGGGCACATACTTTAAGGCTGTCCAGAGCGACCGCTTGGATCACAGCGCACGGCATGCAAGCCATGTAGACCTTGAGAGAAGCGTGCAGCCTTAAAGAGGATAGAGGCCCGGGCATGTTCATGCACGCCACACAGCTGGCATGCTGTGCATTGGTGATAGGGTCGGCAATGCAACATGATTTTGGGCACCTCTGTTAGTGCGGCTACGTATTCTTTGAAAGCGACCATGACCATTGAAAATCATTGATTACTTTGGATCAGATGATGGAGATCAATTTTCACCCCGATCGTTCATATAATAGATCTTGAGATCACGGCACACCTATCGGACGGTCAGTTTTTGATTTCATGTCACATATAAAAAAAAGGGGCCCTAAATTCACAGTTGAAAGGGATGTGTGCCATATGATTCAAGGGCCAATTTTTTGAGGACTTGTGACACATGGAATTAAACACTGACCGTCTGATAGGTGCGTCATGGTCACAAAACCTATTGTGTGGAAGATCAGGGTGAAAACCGATCATCATCTGGTTTGAAGTAATCAAGCGGTCTGGGATGTGGGCACTTTAAGAGAATGCGTGGGCGCAAACAAAAGTACCCCATGAATTTATGGGGGGAGCAACTACTTGCACATGAGATTTTTACCATTGCACATTTAAAATTAAGACTTGATATTTCTAGACCTGTCACTTGAAACACCATCTAAGTCATCTGATTTGAAGGCCATGACGTAAAAATCTTTGGTTCCAAAGATCAGCACGAAAAACAATCTCTATCATCTGATTCAATTAAGTTAACTATTGAATCAGATGATGGGCTTTAACTGCCTTGAATGATATGATCAAAATAGTGTTTAATGCCAATCTTTGGCACCAAGAATCTTTACACCATGGTCCTCAAATCAAACGGCTTAGATGATGCTTCACATGGCACAAATCCCAAATATAGCTAGTCATTCTTTTTAACTAAGTGCAACAGCACAAATCTCGTGTGTAAGTAGTTGCTCCATTTTATGAGTGTTCAACATCTCTCTCTCTCTTTCTCTCTGATGGCATTCTTCAACTTTTCGTCTCTATTTTGTGGCTATTGTGGCCTTGGTTTCGGTCAAAATCTCACAGGAAAACCCACCACTTCAAATCTCTGTAATAATAATAATTCAATGGTTAACTGTGATAAATCATACGACATATCACATTTCACGCCATTGTTTGGCACCATAAATCTTTACATCATAGCTTTCAAATCACAACTCAAAATACTAATTCTTTCTTTTAAATTAGTTGCAACCTCACAATTTTCCAGTGAGCCGTGTGATCTCTGGTTCGCAATCTCTAACTAGAGAACTTGAACACCCTCTCTATCCCATATGGAGACTCTTGAACCATCACTAGATTTGTCTTCTCCTTCCAGACGTCGTCAAACAAAACCCATAGAGATTAAAAACATTATCAGGAAGAAAGACACATAAATCTGCAAAAATGCCTCTCATGGCTCAAATAGAGATGAAGAAAAAGAGCTTGGACATGACCCATATGCAAGCAGAGCGGACCTAGTGTTTGTTTTTCAGCGAAGAAGCCCCACCAAAAACTCGTGTAAAAGGAGAAGAACTGGAAATAGACGAGGGCTGTGCATAACATATATAGGGCAAAAGGATTTTACAAAAAAGATGCTTTGTTTTCCTTTGATAAGCCAACTGCCAACAGCAAAGTTCGGGCTGACAATAGCAACTCCCAAAATTAGTAGATGAGTCTCCAAGCAAAGTTAAAGGAAGATAAAAAAGTTTAGGCCTTGTTTCGTAACTCTTCTCCAAAAAGCACTTTCCAAGTGCTGTGAAGAGGTGGTTTATATGCTACTTCTCAAATACTGCTTCTCAAAAAGTAGATCACATGTCGAAAATGTGTTGTGTCAGAAGCATCATTGGGCAGCTTCTCAATACAACACCATTTTAGCTAGAGGTGGTCATCTCTTTGGATAAAATGTGCTTCTGAGCCAACATTTCGTCACTTAGAAAGTGCTTTTTGGAAGAGGATTGCCAACAGGGCCTTAATTTTTTTGATAAGAAGAAAAGTGTCAAATAAATTCAGAGATTACAACATCATAGACCGGTGATGGAATTTCTTCCACCCATACATAATCAGATTCCGAATTCAAACAGCTATCATATTAGCTGATGCGCTGGTAGTGTGCAAAGAACGTTAAAGCATCTTTAATGGAGTGAATGATCATACAATTGGAAGAAAGGTTGATCGATGCATCATTGAGACTTGTGATCACATTAGAACCATCACTTTCAAGTATAATAATTTTCAGCCCCAACTCTTTAGCCAATATAACACCCTCAAGCGCAGCCCTCATTTCACCATTTTCAGCACTAGGACCCCTCGGATCTTTTTCGCCATGGCTCCAATCAGTTTAGCCTCAGAATTTCTGATGATGACTCCGATCCCTGCTTCTTTTGAATAACAACTCCAAGCAGCATCAACATTAATTTTGTATAGTTCTCGTGGAGGAGGAAACCACCTTTCGTAGGAGGTTACTGTAGAAATCGATGCCGGTTTGTTAGCCTCCAGATATTTCAGTGAGATAATCAACCGCAAACTGTGTAATCTTCCCCACATCCTCTGTTTTTTGCCAGTTTGTTTCTAGCACCCCAGACCGCCCAAGCAATAGTGGAAAGGGTATTGAGATGTTCTTTACCTTGCCTTGCTATGAATTGTTCCACCCATGTAAAGAAATCTTGGTCCTTTGACAAATGCACACGACCTCTAAATGGACAAAGGAACCAAGTTCTTGCTGCTTGGTCGCAATCTCTTAAGGCATGGCTGATATCCTCGGGTTCCGCCCCACATACTTCACAAGTAGTATCAATACCACTAATTTTGGCTTGTAAATTTTTACGGACAGAGAGAATATTTTTGCAAGCTCTCCAAGCAAAGCACTTAGTTTTGTTTGGCATTTGACAATTCCATCTCTCTTTCCAAATTCTGTTTCATCCATGTTACTTGTGCTGCCATGAGATACTTGCTCTTGATGTGCCACGTGGTAAGCCATTTTCACTGAGAATCTCCTGTTATTTAAGAAAGCCCAAGCTTTTTTGTCTCTGGTGAGTGATCTCGGCAAAAGGAATTTGGAGAATAGCGTCTGCATCTTCTTGGAGGAAAATTGATCGAATTAGGCCTTCATTCCAAACAAAAGAGTTTTGGTCAATCAATTCAGAAAACAATATCGGAGCAGTATCGAGTTTCGGTGTATACACCTTGAAAGTCGTAGGTCTTGGTACCCATCCATCGTCCCAAATATTTATGTCTTTTCCGGATCCCACTCACCAAATCAGGCCACTTTCCATTTCTCTTATTCCCCAAATTATACTCTGCCAGGTATAGGAGGAATTGGTACCTCTTTTGGCCCCAACTAAAAGTCGACCTTGGATAGTCTTTAGCTTTTAAAAGCCTGGCCACGATAGATTGAGGGTGATTCTCTAGACACCAACATTGCTTTGTTGAAAGCTTCCAATTCACGGAACCCTATACCATCTTTATTTTTCAATTCACATAGTTTGTTCCATGCGATCCAATTAATGCTCCTCTCCTTATTGTTTTGTCCCCACCAGAATTTTGGTATAATACTATTCAGTTCTTGGAGGAAATGTTTTGGGATCTTGAAGCAATTCATTGTGTAAGTGGGAATGGCCTGAGCAACCAATTTAATCAAAATTTCTTTGCTAGCTTTAGAGAGGAGTTTCTCCTTCCATCCTTGAGTTTTCTTTTGCACTCTATCTTTGATAACATAAAAAACTCTAGCCTTCGATCTATCCACCACACAAGGAAGCCCAAGGTACTTCTCATGATTTGAGACCTCCCTAACATGAAGGATCCGTCTCATAGTATCATGAGTATTGATGGGAACGTTTTTGCTGAAACTAATTGCAGACTTCTCAAAATTGATTTTTTGCCCCGATGCATCTTCATCGGGAGTAAGGATATTGAGAACTTTGCGGATTTTGTTTTTCCTCACCTCGGGTGTAAATGATGCTGTCATCTGCAAAAAATAAATGGAAAACACAATGGGCACCTCTACAGATTTTGATGTCTGACATATGGCTCTCTTGGACACTTTTGGTAAGAAGGGATGAGAAGATTTCAGCACAAATGATGAAAAGGGATGGTGATATTGTCATACCTCTATGTGGGACAACATTGCCAACAATACTTCCATTTATGAGAAAGGAATATGATACCGAGTTGATGCATCCCATGATAAGACTCACCCATCTGGGATCAATACTAATCTTTAAGAGAGAATTTTCAAAAAATGGCTATTCAACTCTATCACAAGCCTTGCTCATGTCGAGTTTCAGAGCACAATCACCTTTGCGTCCATATCTTTTATTGTTGAGATGATGGGCTAGATCAATGGCCATAAGGATATTGTCAGTAATAAGGTGGCCATTGATGAATGCACTTTGGGATTTAGAGATAATAGAGGGTAGGATGAGTTTAACTCTATTAGCCAGCATTTTAGTAATGACGTTTTAGATCACATTACACAAGCTGATAGGCCTAAACTCAGCCATAG
Organism: Chloranthus sessilifolius; assembly: GCA_021018995.1. NCBI lineage: Eukaryota > Viridiplantae > Streptophyta > Magnoliopsida > Chloranthales > Chloranthaceae > Chloranthus > Chloranthus sessilifolius. Next base: position 10,191,877 of record CM037593.1, on the reverse strand, counting down.
TTCTGGGGTGCTTTACTTTGGGGATCAACATAATATGGGTTTTGTTGTTACTAATTGAGATCTACATTGCATTACTCGAAAACTAAAGAAAAAACTATTGTGTAAACTGGCATAAAAGAAAGACGTTAAATTTAGTGTGGTATGTTAACAAAGAGCTAGAAAAGTGGTCGAAGTACACCATCAGCAAGCACCGCCATGCCGGAAAAAGCAAAGGGTAAAGCAAGCCAAGGATCAGGTCATAAGAAATTGGCTTACTGAACTTCAAAGAAGGTGCTGATGACCCTGAGGACAAATTTGGTGAGTTCAGAAATAAAATAGTGCTATTTAAGTCACAGAAATAAGATCTCGCAATTTCTTCTCACCTTTTGAGTTGAACAGCTAAATTTCTCTACAAAATTGGCAACATAATAAGAGAGGTAAGATGATCTGCATCTGCCATGCTTTGCTGACAAAATCCCACTCCGATATGTGCTTCTCGATAGCTTGCAGGATGAGGATGATGATATAAGCTGGAGCTTGACCGACACGGATTCCGAAGCCCCTCATTACTAAATTCTCAGGGGCCAGACCCAACAAATGTGTCCTAGTGTTACATTGTTGGCTGTATTTTTTAATATTATTTTAACATAAATATAATTTATATGATGATCATGTGAATCATGTGGCTTTAAAATGATGACATGTGTGTAAAATTAAGGTTAGAGATTTTATATATGGGACACAATTTTGACACCATATACTGATACGTGGTACAAGTGATTATTATACATCTTCTGCCACATTTTCAGTTAAATTTTTTATTTTGGCACCATGTGTAATGCATATTCATTTTTATGAGATTTATAGTTAATGATTCTAAGTGTTTAACTATATAACCAATAAATCGATTGAATGTCAAATGATGTGAGGTGGTCTGCCAATTGCATGAACCAAATTCTTGTTATGTTCCAAAAATTAGTAAACTACATGACTCTTTGCCCTTTTGATGGTATGCACATGATCATGTTTTCGTGTGCCACATGGTTTCCAGTTATTTTTTGGGATGAAAGATTAAAACGAAAATCGAACCGTTCTATTTACAATGACCGAATTTTTTATGGTACTATAACCAATAACCATTAACTATTGTGAATCAGAAGATGGAGATTGTTTGTCGCACAATCTTCCCTATAATGTATGAGATCATGGGTGTACCGACAATCAATTTTTTATTTTAGGTGTTGCATGTTTCAAAGCGCGATCGAAAATCATGTTTGAGCATGATGTCTGCCACATGATTTTCAGTTACTGTTTTGGGATGTGTGTCACGCAGATTAAAAATTGATCGTCTAATGGTACACAATTTACCTCAGGATCATCATATAGAAGATCGAATTGGAAATCAATTTTGAATGACACCATAGCCGAATACCATTGACTGTTTTGAATCATACAATAACGGTCGTTTTCGTCCAAATCGTAGATCTTGAGATCATGAGTGTACTAACAATTAATTTTTTATTGCATGTGGTACAAATAAAACATCCCAAAAAGTGATCGAAAATCACGTTTGAGTATGATGCGTGCCCATAATTTTCGATCATTTTTTTGGGATGTATGCAATAGAAACCATTAATTGACTGTCTGATGGTACACCATTGATCTCAAGCTCCATTATGTGGAAGATTGAAAAGAAAATCGATCTCTATCATCTGGTTCACATCAGTTAATGATTTTTCGAATGTAGTGCACTTAGAAATCTGATTGGTATAATTAGAGTTATCCTTTAAAGGAAAGACTTGGTGTTTGGAGGACTTATGCCAAATGAAAACTTCATCTTAGCCATCGGATTTGAAGGTCATGTTCTAAATATGTTTAATGCAAAAGATTGGTATAAAATAAAATATCTATTATATAATTCAAAGCAGTCAAATATGGATGAAATGATGACCATTTATTGTGTTAAGTCATATGATAGAGAAAAGTAAAAATAGTCTCTCAAATTTCTATAATGCCTAAAATACCCCTAGCTCAAATATATATATATATATATATATATATATATATATATATATATATATATTGCAGAATATTATTAATATGTTTTCTTGTAGAGAGAGAAACAGAGTTTGTCATATTTCAATAATGCCTAAAATACCCCTAACTCATATATATATATATATATATATATATATATATATATATATATATATATATATATTGCAGAATATTATTAATATGTTTTCTTGTAGAGAGAGAAACAGAGTTTGGTAGTTGGGTCAGAAGAGAAAAAGGTGAAGAGAGATGGGGGGATCGGAGATGCCTTAGCCCAACTAAAAAGGACGAAAACTGAAGAAAATATCTCTTGTTTCTCTCTTCCGAATGACGCTAGCTGTTATAGGATCTATTGCCGTTTATGTCGGCAATCAAACTATCCTTACTATTACTATTACTACTATATAAAAGTAAAAATAGTTTCTATCACATTTCAATAATGCCTAAAATACCCCTAACTCATATATATATATATATATATATATATATATATATATATATATATATATATATATATATATATATATCCTTACTACTATATAAAAGTATAAATAATTTATGTCAATTTTAGTGTTTTCATATTTTTAGTAACAAAATACCCCTAAGCTACTCCATCTACCCTCATCTTCTTCCTTATGTATCCCTATCCTTACTACTATATGAAAGCTAAAATAGTTTCTCTCAATCTTTGTTTCCACACTTGCCCCTATATACACTCTTAAGCCGTGAAAATAAAATTAAAATGGGTATCATTATTTACCATCCAAAAAATTGTAACTTCATCTCACCTCTTTCAGTCTGAATATATATCACTCTCAAACATGATTTTAATATCATTTTTAAAAAAATCGACGGTCTAATAATACTCTCATGATACCAAGATCATTTAGGTAAAAGATGGGGATAAAAAATGATCTCCATCTTCTAATTCAAAGTGGTCATTTCATACCTACTAGAGGATATTGACGAGGTCACAATTTTAAGGGTTGCAAATAATGATACCCAAATAGAATCTTTTTTCCAATGGGAATACGTAAATAATAGTATCCAAATAAGTTCTCTTTCTTTCCTTATTTTTAGCACCTTCAAAGAAACCCATGAAGTTAAGAGAATTAACAATCTTGCTATAAAAGTCATCTTTCCTTCCTTATTTTTAGCACCTTCAAAGAAACTCACAAAGTTAAGAGAATTAACAATTTTACCATAAAGTATTTGACTTGCTTTGAATTATGTAGCATAGATCACATAAAAATAGCCCAAAAATTAAATTTGAGCATGATTTATGTCATATAAATTTAGGGCTATATTTTAAGATCTGCACCTTATGAAATAAAAAAATGATCGTCTAATGGTAAGCCAACGATATCAAGATCCCTTATGTGGAAGATTGGGCCGAAAAATGATCTCCATCAACTAATACAAAGAGTCAATGGTTTTTTGCATAGGTGCCCTCTAAGATTTCGCGGGTGTTAATAAAGCTACCAAAATAATAATTTATTGGAAAGTTGAAACCCTCTGAGCCACGATTAATGTACCCCTAATCAATTCTTGTCATCTTACCTAATCGGATTCGAATTTTGGCCTAAAACTTGCACTCATACATATGTTGGTCGTAAGACTTAGGGGAGCACTTAACTTTATATGACTTAATCAAAGATATGATACTTCTACGTAGGGCTCTCAACAGATCGACTTTTTTATTGGGCTAGGTACTAAACTTGGGTTATTCGGCTAAGTCAGGCATGAAGTGTCAGACACAATCTATAGGTATGGTTGGGTTGGATTAAGGAAAAATTTGGTCGACTAAGCTCGAGGTACAAGATTTTATATAATAATTAATAATAATAAAAATAAAAAAATAGAGTGTTTTCAATCAGGTCAAGTCAAGTGTCAGGTCGGGTTGGGCATATACACTCGACCCTTCAGGTTAAGGTCAGGATAGGTGTCAGGTCGGGTTTGGTTGACTAAGCTTGAGTGACAAGATTTTATATAATAATTAATAATAGTAGTAGTAGTAGTAACAATAATAATAAAATAGAGTGTTTTCAATCAAGTCAAATCAGGTGTCAGGTCGGGTTGGGCATATACACTCGACTCTTCAGGTTAAGGTCGGGATAGGTGTTAGGTCGGGTTGGGCATATACCCTTGACCCTTCGAGTATTAGGTCGAATCAGGGTGCACCATCAGGCCAGGTCAGGTCAGCATATGCCATTTACCAATCGGACAGTCAAACCTTTAATACGACCCATTGGCAACTCTACTTTTAAGTTCTAAATTATATGTTTATTTTTATTTTTTAATGTTATTTTAACATAAATATGATTTATATGATGATTATGTGAATCATGCGACTTTAAAATGGTGGCATGCATATAAAATTAAGGTTAGAGATTTTATATGTATGAGACACCATTTTGACACCATGTACTGATACATGGTGCAAGTGATTATTATACATCTTCTGTCACATTTTTCAGTTAAATTTTTTATTTTTGCACAATGTGTAATGCACATGCATTTTTATGAGATTTATAGTTAATGATTCTAAATTTTTAACTATATAACTAATAAGCCGATTGAATGCCAAATGACATGAGGTTGTCTGCCAATTGCATGAACCAAATTCTTGTACATATTCCAAAAATTAGTAAGCTACATGACTCTTTGCCCTTTTGATGGTATGCCCATGATCATATTTTCGTGTGCCACATGGTTTCCAGTTATTTTTTGGGATGAAAGATTAAAACGAAAATCGAACCGTTCTATTTACAATGATCGAATTTTTAATAGTACTATAACCGATAACCATTAACTATTGTGAATCAGAAGATGGAGATCATTTGTCGCACAATCTTTCCCATAATGTATAAGATCATGGGTGTACCGACAACCAACTTTTTATTTCAGGTGTTGCATCTAATTGGAAATCAATTTTGAATGACATCATAGCCAAATACCATTGACTGCTTTGAGTTGGACAATAACGGTCGTTTTCATCCAAATCGTAGATCTTGAGATCATGAGTGTACTGACCGTTAATTTTTTATTGCATATGGTACAAATAAAACATCCCAAAAAGTGATCGAAATCACGCTTGAGTCTGATGCGTGCCCCATAATTTTTGATCATTTTTTTGGGATGTATGCAATAGAAATCATAAATTGACCGTCTAAAGGTACACCATTGATCTCAACCTCCATTATGTGAAAGATTGAAAAGAAAATCGATCTCTATCATCTGGTTCACATCAGTTAATGATTTTTCGAATGTAGTGCACTTAGAAATCTGATTGGTATAATTAGAGTTATCCTTTAAAGGAAATACTTGGTATTTGGAGGACTTATGCCAAGTGGAAATTTCATCTTAGCCATCGGATTTGAAGGTCATGTTCTAAATATGTTTAATGCAAAAGATTGGTATAAAATAAAATCTCTATTATATAATTCAAAGCAGTCAAATATGGATGAGATGATGACCATTTATTGTGTTAAGTCATATGATAGAGATCGAAGATCTTTAGAATATGACATTTAAATAAGAGGAATTCGATGGTGTCATCACATTTATATTAACATGTGCAACGCACATGCACTTTTACTAGTCATCCTAAAATGCATGGACAAGTCGACCTTGTGCCCATATGCCTTTGACCTTTTGAGCTTCTACTTAGAGTTGTGAATGTGAAATTATCTTGTCTATAGCACCAACATAAACAGATATGGAGAAAGCAGGGCATCTTGTTGAAGTCCTCCTGTACTTCCGAAAATCCAATTGAAGACTTATCTAGGAATGTGAAGAAGAAAAGATCGGTGGATTTTCTATTTGAAATTGAAGTGGCTACTTAATTGATAAGGCCACAAACTTATTAAGTTGTATGGTTTTCTTTTGAAATGAACTCGTGATGTAGTAATTCGATGACTTTTGGCTGGGATCTTGGTGCAGGTCAAGATGAAGGTCTTTATGCTTGGGTGGCTGCAAACGATGCTCTTGGAACCTTAGGAGGTGATCCTCAGGAAACCAGGGATAATTGAACTTGGTGGGGCTTCTGCGCAGGTTCTGTTCATTCTTTTGGCAGTTTGGATGAGTTCTCATTCTGTTTCCCTAAAGGTTATGTAGGATTTTTGTGGCTCTTGATTCCCTGGAAAACGCTTAATAACAATTGGAAAGCTCATTGATGTTTTATGGTGCCGTTCATGCGATATGAATTTAATTTCCGTTGTTTTTATGCATGTTTTATTTATCATTTCGAGATGGAGCATCATGAGGGATGTTTAGTTCCTTTATCAGATGGTGAGTTGCTTCAAGTAATTTGGGTGAAAGGGAAGCCTTTTTAGGTCTACTGGTTTTTGGAGCAAACCCTGTAAGGTGATGGTCACTTGTTAGGGACGGTGTGATTTTTTATCCTTTTATAAAGGGTGATACTCTATGGTAGAGTTGTTGGGATATGCCTTTAGGTTATTAGAGAATTAGATCAAGGGTTTCACTCGTTATAGGACTTGACCAAACATCTCACAACACGAGCTGATGACAGCCATGCAGCACCCGTATGAATGTCAGTACCATCCTGTTAAGGACAGGTTTTGTTGTTCATTATGTCAAGGACCGGTAAGGTTTTGTGTGTTTTATCGAATTAAACTACATGCTCCACTGCTTGTGCAGGCTCCTGTCAAGTCCATTATGTCAAGGACTGGTAAGGTTTTGTTGTTCATTATGTCAAGGACTCGCAAGGTTTTGCGCTTTTTATCGAATTAAACTACATGCTCCACTGCTTCTGCAGGCTCCTGGCAAGTCCTTTGAATTCCTGTCTTGCGACCGTACTCCCCAGGTGGAGTGTTTCATGTGTTAGCTGGGCCCCTGATCCGAGTATACCTAGGGCGAACACTCATCGTTTACGGCATGGACTACCAGGGTATCTAATCCTGTTCGCTCCCCATGCTTTCGCACCCCAAGGTTGGTAGGTACCCAGAGAGCTGCCTTCGAGTTTGGCATTCCTTCGTAGATCTCCGGATTTCACCCCTACACACGAAATTCCCCTCTCCTCTTTCTCGCTCAGGTGAATTGGTTTCAAGAGCATTCCACCACTTTTTGGCAAACGATTAAGCTGTATATATATAAATACACATAAAAACACACATGCGCGTATGCGAATCGTGCGCATACGCGCACATTTGTGCGCATATAACGCCCCCGTGCACACACTTGCACGCAGGGCTAAACACTCAGTTGCCAGCCTTCTTTCCCCCGCTGCATTGCTTGACTTGCCTGAGGGATTGATAAATAGGGCAGCCTGTCTTGAAAGGCAGTTCGGTTGTCTTGCAGCTCCGCTCCTGGTGGCTGTGAAATAATTGTCTTACCTGTGCTTGCCAAGTTTGTTGAATTGGCCCTTGCGCTTTGAAATAATCCACCTTATTGAATTCATAGTTTATTATGAATTGATTTTTATTATATTCTTATCCAGCAATTGGATGTCCTGAATTGCACACATTGAAATTTGCTTCTTAATTCTCTAAAGCTTCGTTTGGCGTTTGTAAAATTATGAAATGTCAGTTTCGAATAGTTCACTTTTAATTTGTTGTATAATTACTCTGGATCAGCTCAACCACACAACTGATTAACTCAACGAGTCTGGTTTAGCTCAACCACAAAACTGTGATATCTCTTCTACAAATGGAACTATGGCATATATGGCAGTAAACATTTGTATTAGCATCAAATGTGGAGCTAAAACATAGGCATGCGTTTTTTCTCTTTGTTATTTTTATTCAACTGTAGTAGAAGTATATATTAATAATGGTGGCAATTTATGACTCTCTACATTGAGTGGAGGAAGTTTTTTAATTGCATAATAAATGCTTATAGATGTTTGAAAAAATGCAAGAAAGTGTTTGTAATTATTAAATTACAAAATGACTGGGTAAATTATGATTTAGGAATTACATACAACTTAGTAAATTTGAATCATTATGATAATTTTAAGAAAAATGACATGAATTTATTTGCAACACAAAATTTGGATTGGGTTTGTTATATCTAAAACTTTTAGTTGTATTACAAATTTTAATGTTATCAGTAAGTCATACATATGCTTTAACAACTCCACCACATCTATTTTGTGCTCATAATAAATTGGAAATTTTACCATTAGACAAACCAGATCCTCAAATTGGAATCGTAATAAAAAAACACACACAGTTGGCTTGGACAGCATCCCATTTAGTGGTAATTTTTTAAAATCTCAATGAATCAACCTTCCACATGTCCACGTGGCACGCGAACTTGTAATTGGGTGCCATGTGGCTCTCAAATGGTGCTGCCCAAGCGATCTTTGCTGGGACAGTATATATATATATATATACATATTTATGGAAGCCTGTTCTCTAAGATGTGGTCGTAGGGTTGAGCCCTACGATGTGCCTAGTTGGGCACCACATGTCATCCAACTCGAGGATCGGGTGTCACTGCAACTTGCCCAAAGTCGATCACGTACCATCTAAAAAATATTTCTTTTAAAAAGGATGCTTTTCCACAGTTGAATATTGGGTCAAAGTTGGAAAAAATTCAGTGCACCATGTTTGTTGGCCGAACCTCGATGTTTGACCTGTGATTTGGAGGGCAAGAAAGTCTCATTTTTTTTTTCTGACGGGTGAACCCTAGGGGAAACATGTGTCAATTTTGGATTTGGCTGCCACGTGGGCCTAAATGGATCACATTGTAGGGTACAAACCCTACAACAATGTCCTAGGGAGTCATTTTCATATATATATATATACACGCACACACACACAGAGTCGGGTCTAAATCAGGTCTGGGTCCAAACTCGAAATAACCAGACCCAACCCAAGTATAAGAGAGTGTGCGTGAGTGTTTGTTGGGGGTGGGGGAGATGAGCAGGAAATATATTATATATAGAACTATATTGGAGAATTTTGAGCACTTACTGATTTATTTGTTAATAATGGGATCACCAATCTAAGTAAAGTATGAGCACCAATAAATTGAAAACCATGTCCATTTTAAAAAATTATTTATCACTTTAATCTCTTTTTTGCATTATATATGAATTGTACTTGGACATTTCCCTCCTTCAAGAATTGCTGAGAATTTTAGTATCAAGTATGAAATTAGGGAGTTTATCAGTTCTCTATTTTGGAATCAGTGTGATGGGAAATATTTGTTTAGGTTATGGCAGGTATCTGTTTTGATATGATCCTTTTTAACAGTATTACGAGATGCTACACATGTATCTTTGCATGCATGTGTCCGTTTGCAAGTGTCCATGTGTGTATATTTTTATCAGCTCTCTATTTTGGAATCAATGTGAAAGGAAATATTTGTTTAGGTTATGACCATGGGTCAAAATATCATCCGATACCAATACGTATCGGTTTTGGACCTCACTGATATGGTACATTCAAGGTACCGTATCGGTGCCTCTCATACAAAAATCCAAAATTTCGGACGATACATTGAATGTATCATCCGATACCGATACGTATCGATTTTGGGGCAGGACGATGCGTATCTTTTTGCCGAGATTTTAACCCATGGTTATGACAGGAATCTGTTTTGATATGTTTCTTTTTAGCAGTATTACGAGATGTTACATGTGTATCTGTACATGCATGTGTCTGTTTGCAAGTGTGCATGTATGCATAATTTTATGCAGACGACTAAATCTATAATTATACATGCAATGCATGTTACATCATACATTTTAGGGTATTACATAAAAATGACTCACATGCTAATAAAATGAAAACTTATAAACAACAGTAAGGAGTACTTTTATGTACCAAGCAAAAAGTAATATGAATGCTGGAGCTGTTAGAATCATACTCTATCTTGGGCAGTAAACACATTTTAGTGGCCGAATCTTCTAGAACTTTTACTTTTCCTGGATTTCTATTCTGAATCAATAAATTATTCAGCCTTCAAATGCGTGAATATTTTTCCCCATAGAGTTCTAAGAAAATTAGTGGTTATACGGTTACTTAAATGGACTAAGACACGTGAATCATTCCCTTATGTTACAAGGCATTAAAGAAGAAATTGATTGGGTGTTAAGAAAAAAAGGTGTCATGTGTCTTTAATAGAGAGAGAGAGAGAGTTGGCCGATCAACTGTTTATTTGAGGTAGGGTGCGAAAAAACTTTGGTGTGGGTTGGTGTCCCGACCTCATGTGGAATCTTATGGAGTTGCGGGATAATATTGCATTTAGTGGTATCAAGAGATCTTTCAGGTTTTGGGTGAAGGAGAGAGAACAGATGAACGGTAGGGTTATGAGATATACACACTCGTACCCTTTCATATATATATATATATATATATATATATATAGGAAATTGGCATCTGACTCGAGTCACTTGGTGACTCAAGTGTATCGGTGGGACACTCGAGTCACTTGGTGACTCGAGTTAGAGGATCATCCCCCTATATATATCCCTTGATGAAAATACGATGTTCATCATTAATACCTAATGACCCACATAAGGACAACCATGCACACACTGACGCTCCCCCTCTAGTTGGAGAAGAGATAGCTATCATGCCCAACTTTGAAGTAATTTCTTGCAATCTAGTCTTCCCAACAATTTTGGTAAGAATATTTGCAAGTTGATTTTCTAATGCGACTTAAGGAGTACAAAATTCATTAGATTCTACTTTCTCCCTCAAAATGACAGTCAACTTTGGTGTTTTTTCTCTCAGGATTGACCAGATTCTCAGTAATGTGACAGGCTCCCTTATTACCCCCATGTAGAGTCATAAGAGATTCACATGAATTCCACTACATGCAAGGATGAACCGAACCTACATTCCTTTGCATGTATCTTGTTGGAGCATAGATATCTATTATGCCGAACTTATAAGTAAGTAATATCTTGCTATAGTCTTCCCAGGAGCTTTTAGCATGGTAGTCAAGGCGACGCCATGGCAACGTTATAGCGAATGGCGATATGATTCGCCATATGAACAGAAATGACGATAATGGTGAAATGACGATATGACCATGCCAACGCCATGACGGAATGGCGTCGCCATGAGCGCTATTTATAAAAATTAATAGAATAACTTATATTATAATAAATTATAATTGTAAAAACTATGAGTTTATAAGTTATAATACTTATAAATAACTCTTAAGTTCTAATACTTATAACTTATAATTTATAAGTTATAGTTATAACTTATAACTTATATTTTATAAGTTATTACTTTTATATATATATATATATATATATATATATATATATATATATATATATATATATATAAGAGTTATTTAGGGTTTGGAGACCAAATCTCATCTTTCTCATCTATTCATTCTCTTTCGCGTCTCTTTCTTTCGTGTGTCTCTGTCTCACACAATTCCCAACAAAAAAAATATAGGTACACTATTTTATTCTATCTCCCAGCCTCTTTCTCGCTCGCAACCACGTTCTCTCTTGCAATTTTAACCCCTTTCTCTCTCGCAATCCCTTTCTTTCATTGCCCCTTTCTCTCGCAGCCTCCTTCTCTCTCATCTTTTCTTAGTGCAATGCCTCTCTCAGCCCCTATTCTCTCTCTGTCTCTCAGTTGACTATTTTTTTATTTGCACCTTCACAAGCTCAAGATCTTCGCCTCCGCAATTACTAAATTTTTTTTATAAGTTTCTTACAACCTCTATCACGAATTGAGCAATGGGCGACACTACAGTATGCGTTGTTGTGTATTTGAATATTTCATATATTTTAATCTTTCTATATTGGTTTGGTATTTCATATTTATATATATTTTATTTATTTACGATAGTGGGGTGAGTTGGGCAAGGTAGCTCTAGGGACCAAATCAATGGCGTGTTGGATGTCCTGTAGAGGTGGTAATTTATTTGGAAGGTCTTCAGGAAAGACATCCCAAACTCATTCATTAACGGTTCAACCTCTTTTGGGACCACAACGCCTGACTCTTTAGTATTTTCAACTATGACAAGGACATAGACGATGTCATCAGTCTTAGCACCTCATTCAAACTCAAGAGGGCTAATGATGTGAACGACCTTAGATGTAATTTCTTTCTCTATCAGGCCTTTATCGCTTGACTTAATTGGTTTCATTGTGGGTGATTTAGGAGGTAACAGATTGATCTTGATTTTATGTCCATTATGAGAGAAAGTACACAATTTCGATCTCTCGAACAGTGTAACGTCCATGTCATACAATCATGGCCTCCCAAGGATGACATGCCCCACATCCATAGGCACAACATTGCACCACAAGGTGTCTTTATACGAACTGAATTATATAGGAACTTGACACCTTTGTGAAACAAGGATGGATGATGAATTTACCCAAGCAACTTTATAGGGTCGTGAGTGAGCTACGGGTGTAAGCCCTAAGCAAGAAACTGTACTCTCGGAGCCCACATTGGTACAACTTCCACTGTCAACGATGACTCGACAGTGTTTCTCACCACACTTGGCTATGATATAGAATATATTATCCTATCGCCAATCATCATTCTCCTTCGATTGGGCTAGAGCACATCTAACCACAAGAGCTCCCGAGGTATTATCCTCCTCAACAGGATAAGAGATATCCCTAAGGCATGCCATTGTTTCCTCCCCTACACAATCTTCTTCATCACTAGGGAACAACTCAGGTTCGTAAACTTCAACAGTACTTCATCATGCTCATTTTCAGTGTCCTCAGCTAAGAATAGATTTCGAGATGGGCCACGTGTTGCAAAATGCCCGATGCCATGGCACTTATAACACTTGCTCTGACCACCAGTTTTGGGGCCTTCAAGCATTGAACTCCTACTATTATCGACTCGAGTTAGCGATGTAGTAACGGGGTTGGGCCTATCAGGCGAGGCATGATTGTTGGGCTTTGATTCAGGTAGAGTGGACCGATAACTAGACCTATAACCAGATATAGAACCGATTTTGAGGTATCGCTCAAGCTCTTCGACTCTAGAGAAACATTCGTCTAGATTATCAACATGGTATAGAATAAGTTTCCTTTGCAATTCTGGGCGAAGGCCCATTCGAAATCGAGATAGGGTAACCTTTTTCTATTCAGTCACATCAACCTAAGTCTTTAATTCTTCGAATTTATCGATGTATTCAGTGACCGGTGAATTTCTTTGACGCATTGAATGCCACTGATCAAGAATGCGTTCCTCATAGGATATGGAAACATATTTATCGCTCAATTGGTCCTTCATCTCTTCCCAAGTGGAAATGGGGTGAAGACCGTTGGTCTGTCTTCGGTGCTCTAGGCCCATCCAATAAAGTCTAGCTTGGTCCGTAAGCTTGACCTTGGCAAAGCGGACCTTTCGCTCTTCGGACATGGCGTACAACTCGAAGTAATTCTCCATACTGGTAACCCACTCGAGAAAGACTTTGGGTTGCCTTTTTTCGTCGAAGGTAGGGGCGTCCATCTTTACCGATTTTATGATTTTATCGTCCTAATTGGTTTGAACTTCATGACGATGAGGACTTTCCCTCCTTCGTTCATGGGTGTGAACTCTATTGGAGTACTCATTGAAATCTTCCACGCGAGTTTCTAAACCTTCATGCCGGGTTTGCAGATCTTGACATTGTTGCCACATCTGAGTATGGCTCTCATCCATCTGAGATTGAAGGGTGGACACCCTAGATGTAAGGTCTCTAAGTAAGGCTTCTATCTTATTGGGATCCATGGAGGTGCAAGACAAAATTAGACGAAAGCTAAACTGAAGAAAAATCAGATAAAAGCTAGACGGGAACCAGACAAAAGCTAGGCAGATCTGAAATAGTGAATCTAAAATGGTGTAAAAAAAATAAAAAAAAACCCCTAAAACCTATATGAACACTAAAACCTTACAACGAAAACTGATTCTCTGATACCAATTTGATGCGGGAACTTACTAAATGCAATGCTAGGGCTGATATTAGGATTGAAATTAATTCAAATAATTAATAAATAACAATTTCTCATAACAAATAGTCGTGAAAAATTCTAGAAATTCAATTAAATGATATAATTCTGGCTCATAATAGCGTTACTTTTCATGTACGTTCCCTATCAGATCTAAAAGACTAGGGTTCTTATGAACGGCTAGATCTCCGATAGTTATAAGGCGTTGAACGAACTCGTAAGCGGATTCTCTCGATACCATACAAAATAAAAGGCTAACAATAAATTAAGGATAAACAAATAGGTTGATTTTGGGTTTTTACGAGATCAATAGGGTAGATCTAGGAATTAATGGAGAAATAAATAATTAGGGTTACGCTACTTACGCAAACCATAGATCTAAAGAAGATAGAGATGAAGGACGAGTTGGTCTCGCACCAAACCGTAAGCGGGAATCAAAGAATCACTCTCTATTTTGAGAGAATCACACCCTCACGAAAAATTAAAACTCTCAATTTTGCATAAGTAATTTTCATTAACCAAAAAATTCTAATAAAAGTGTTTACAAGCCTTTAAATAGGCTAACCAAAACCCTAATATGAAATTAGAAAACTCCTAATACTACTAAAACACAAAATTGTAGCTTTTGCCTAAAATTATAAAAATCCGCCAAAATCCGCGTCAATGGTCGATCCATCGAGGCCTGGGGTCGATCCATCGAGTATTTAAATATATACTTGTCCAGAGGCTCTTCTAAAACATTATTAACTCTTGACCCAAATCGATCGATCGAAGGTAGGGGTCGATCAATCGAATGAAGGTTATAACTTAGCCTCAGAAAATGTATTCGTTGCCCATACTCGATGGCTGTAGTCGATCGATCGATTGAGTAATTTTCATGTCTCCGAATTTGATTATTTTTTTCTTTCTTTCGCCTCTGATTTTTTTCTTCCCTCTTCGGTACGTTATTGGCGGCTGTTTGAATCTGATGTCCCCATCACTTCATCTTGACAGAGGATTGCTTCATAACCCAAGTCAGAGGAGCTCTGGTGAGTTGTTAAGGTTGACAATGGGATTAGAGGTTGATTCTATGTTGGTTGAAGCAAGAGCTCTTGTTGAAGGTCTCATGCAGTGTTACCTAGACGCGTGGCACGGGTGCCAAGTGTGAAGGTGTCATTGATGTTTGGCACTCCAATTTCTAAAGATTCTAATATGGCGGCACAAATTTAAGAAAAATAGAACGTATATAGAAAAAAAAAGTTTGAAGGGAAATCCTAGAGAGCCAATTGAGTTATGTAATGAAAAGATACGTAATGTATGTCATGAACCCAACTAAAAGTATCTTATATTATACAAAACTTTTTCAAGGACCCAAGCTTTTTATTTTATAAGTTACTAAGCTATAAATATTTTTTTTTGCAAAACAATGGTTCATTTTATTGTGTCAAAACAAGGAACAATGTTGATGGTATTATGTGGTATTTTTATACATGTCTAGAAGTATCATGCTGTGTTGAGGAGTGTGTAAGTGTCAGCACATGTCTAAGTGATACGAAAAAAATCCCAAAAGTAGAAGTGCTTAGGTAACACTGTTTCAAGTTTTACAATCATTGTCCAACCTGTTATATTTATTACTAATATAATAAATGTTTAAATAAATTTAAAGAAAATAAAATTTTATTTTGATTTCTTAGTTTTGTGGGTTGGGTTTTAGGCAATAGATATTCTCAAGTTTTATATGCAAATAAATAGTCCCACATTGGTAAATTAAAAAGATTACGTCGAGAGTAGCCACAACAACTTTTTAATTTATTAAGTCAAGAAATCATTGATCTTTACTTAAAATCAAATTGACTTTTGCTCGTTCCGACGAAGCCGAAAAGGACCCGGCAACGAATTTGATTTCGATCTACTTATGAGCGGAATTGAATCTGCAACCGCCACTCGTATCGCCGCCTCCTACCCCACCAACATCACCACCACATGCTCCCATACCACCACCGGCGAGGTCGGAATCACTAAAGAGATGCGGCGTTATGCATTCCCGAAGCCGAAGCAAGGGATAGCCTCCAATGATGACTAAGGGATAGGACTAGTTTAGAATTTAGATTTTTAGTCTTTTCAAGTTTTTTTTTTTAAGTGTTTTTAGATTAGGTTATTTTACTTAGTTTTTGTTCTCTTTTCATTACATGTAGTCAATTGCCATTTTAATAAAAGTAATTTAGTTAAATTGTCTCTTTTTTAAATTTTGATGTTCAATCACAATACCTTTCACCTGGTCAGCCTTCTTGGTCTTCGATTGTATTTAACAGGTTTGGGGGTCTTATACACTTTCTAACAATCAATCCAATGAGGACATTAGAAAACTCAGGTTTGGGAGTGTTGTATTTGTATTAGAGTCATGTTTAGATTTTAAAAAAAAAAAAAAAGACCATTGAGAAAAATATGTATTTATATATTTTTAAGGGCTATTTTCGGAGTTGAAAAGAGTAGCAATCAATCGATTGAGGCCATTTTCTCAATCGATCGATTGATAGCCATCAGCCCAGAAATTTTCTGCAGGATAAAGACTGTCAATCGATTGATTTACAAAAATCAATCGATTGACAATAGAATTGTCAAACTTAACCTTTTGAAAGCTTGCAGCAGTCAATCGATTGAGGCAAGTAAGTCAATCGATTGACTGATGGTCAGAAAATGTATGAATTCTGACTTATGGTCTCATGCCCTTGAATTGTTAATGATCGAAAATTTGTAAAGAAATTGCCATCACACCATGACTGTTTTACAAATACTCATAAATTTTAAAGTCGAATAATGATGTTCATGATCTATAACCAGAAATCTTGCACCATCACCATGCTTTAATTCCAAAATCTGAGAATTAAGTCTAGAACTTGAAAATCCTAAGATCCCAAAGAAATACTAAAACCCAGTAAGCTTTGGAACTTCTTCCTCGTTTTTGATGAGTGCTGAAAAATTTTGGAGTACCTTTTGAACTTTATGCTTAATTGTTGAAATCTCATATACTTTATCTTGATTTGTCAATTTTACATGTTTTATATCATTACACTAGAACACATTGTGTGAAAACTCAAGGCAAATAGGCATCAGTACCATCATGAGAGGAGATGATCAATGGCCATCGTTGGCTCGTTTGTACCCAAAATATTCTATCATATATTGATTTATCTTGTTGTACCCCCTTTGAGCCTTAATTGAAAGATTTTTACCCTAAAATATTCCTTGTTAAGCTATATCAATCATACCCCACACCAGTTTGAAAAAGAAGACTGAAAAATTAGGGATGAGAGCAAGAAAGGAAATAGAGAGTTATGGCAATAATACTGCAAGGAGTATATGACAGAAAAATATAAAAGGGGAGAGAAAAAAATATATATTTTGGTACTAGAGGTAGAGAAATATGTAAAGGCGGTGTTAAAAAGAAAAAGAAAAAGAAAAGAAGAAGAAAAGTGATAAAAAGGAAAAAGTTCTGAAAAATTCGAAAAAGAAAGTGTGAAAAATCATAAAATCAATTGTATTTCTTCTTCTGATTTTTCAGAGAAATTTGAATCCAATTTTCCCTTTCTTTCTTAACCTTTACCCGAACCCCGTTATAACCTTGAAAAAAAACCTTCATGATCCAATCATGAATGGTAGATGCCTTGTGAAGAGTGATAACACAATGTCTATGGTGCTTGGTATATGTATGTTTAGGATACAAATATCTTTCCTCATGAGATTTCTTTTAATTCTTTGATACATCGTTCTTCTTATAACATGTGAGAATTTTTCTACTTTATGTTGCAACTCCATCTCACATATGGATGAAAATATAGACTACTCATCGGAGCGATTTCATTTTGAGTGCATACATATGGTGAAGATTGAGTCTAAATATGGGATCTAAATGTTTCTAGTTTAAACTTATTCTCAGATGAAAGAATTTTAGCAATGATAACAGCATGACACTCTGGACAGGAATCATGAATTATTGGAAAAACAATAAATTAAATTGAATGAGCATTAATAAAATGAGCATGGCCAAAAGTATTTTAAAAGTATTCACGGACATTTGACTATTTAAGGGCATGACTAAAATTCTTGAATTTATTAGTTTATGAAGTTTGTAGGTATCTTCACTGAAAACCTTCAGGAGACACCACTCCTCCACTAGGGATCACCTAGGGGTTTAAAGGCTTGTTGCATAGGCTAAATGCAATCGTGTTCCCTACGAATGTGACATTCATTTTATTTGTTAAACTGTTAGTTATATTTTTATTATTATCTTTGCTCGAGGACTAGCAAAATGTAAGTTTGGGGGTATGATCGGTGCCGAAATGTGATTTTATTTCACACCTTAATTCTTATATTTAGCTATTCGATGAAAACATATGATAGCTGTTATATAGTTTTAGTGATTGCAGATGTTTTGGGCCATTGGATCTTCAAAGAGCATAAAAGAGGATAATTAAAAGTTACACAAGAATAGTGGACCAAAAAGTCAACAGAAGCATCAAAATCCATAAAAATAAGTGATTGATCTTAACATCCATCAGAAGAAGGAAGATCTTACCCCTATGTGTCAATCGATTGAGAATCCATCCTCAATTGATTGACCAGGATGTCAGCTTTTCCCTCTACTTCAATTTCGAATTTCGAACTCGAATTTAGTCAATTTAGACTCAATCGATTGAGAATGGATTCTTAATCGATTGAGACTATTATGGAAATTGTCTTGTCAGCTCCTATAAAAAAAAAGCTACGGCTTTGAGTTAGGAGATCTATTCTCTCTTTTCCTTTAGTGTCTTCTTCTCTCTGTAGATTGTATTTAGGTTTTTATAATTATTTTTCTTACAATTTTTGGAGCTTAGTCTGTTCCTAAGAATCAAAGCATTGTAAAAAGATTTTTGTGATAAATAAAAAGTGCATGTTCAAGAGAATGACTTCGAGTTTATAACAAAATTGCACACCAAAGATGAGCGACTAAAACATTTATTCAAGGAGGATGCGATTCCCAGATAAGTAACGTTTATATTATTAATTCTATAATTTTTTAGTGTCATCATGAAATCATTCTGCTAAAAAGTGTGTTTAATTGAATATCTTTTGAGTGCTCAGTTATAACAGTTGACCTAGGTTATCAACGATCATAAATGGGTCATTCCATCTGTACCCGCAGGTCAATCTAGGCTGCAAAGTAATTATTTGCTCATTATCGTGATTTGAAATTTTGAGATATGCTATGTTTTTTACATGATTTATATCGCAATGATAGACTGAGTCATAGTTTTTAAATAGGGTTTGCAGGATCAATAATTACGTTTTCTTACGATTCATTTTCTTTTAGATAAATGATGGTATGATTGATGTGTTATGAAATTGTGAGTTTAATGATAGAAAAGTTATAAATCTGAGGTAACAAATTCCTTGATCATTTCTCAAGTTATCCTTTTATTTATCAGAATTTGTTCTTGCATAGATTACTTTTCCCTTATTGCATCTAGAATAGTGTGGTAGTTGTTTGACAAATCGAACTCCCTCCTTTGGTACTTCCTTGGGTGTCTTTTTTTCTTTAAGAGTTAATTAAATTTCACGCTTTCCTGTGGCTTCAGCACCCTTAATTTCACCGTGCTACAATTGATCTTGTGCACTTGTAAGGTACATCTTAAAATCGATCAGAAATGAAAAAATATAATTTTAATGGTGTAAGATCATTTAAAAGGCATTTTAGTGTTTACATGTCCGTCATGAGCTATAATCCCTTCTTTTAATTCCGTGAAGCATACGCCCCAAAAAGTGGTCCTAAAATCATGTGACACACTATTTAAGCTCACTTTTTATAATGTGTGGCACGTGGAATAAAAAATTGATCCTGTCATGATACACTCATAATATCTCAATATCTTGTATGTGGAAGATCTAAAAAAAAAAATAATGTCCATCATTTGATAAAAGGGGTCAATCCATTCTGAGGTTGCAACGGGTGTACATAATGGTATCTTGCGTTAGGATACCTAAATTTTTAACCGAAGAGTTTTCTTTTTAGACTTGTGTCTCACTAATTGAGTCGTTGACTGCTTTGAGTCGCGTGATGAAAATATTTTTTTTCCCAATCTTTGATACCAAAGATTTTGAGATCATGAGCCTATCATTGGATGGTGAAATTTTGATTACATGAGGCACACACTTTGAAAAGTGATCATAGAATCATGTCATGTACCCCATGATCATGTTCATCTTTTGGGATATATGCCTTGTGGAATTAAAATTTAACCAACTGATGGTAGGCCCATGATTTCAAGATCTATTGTATTGATGATTGGGACAAAAAATAATCCCTATGGTCTGATTCAGAGCAGTCTACCAATTTAAACATGCGAAACTAAGGTTGAGAAGGAAGAATTATGGATTATAAATAAAGTTAGCTCCAGGTTTTTTGCGGTTCATGTTCAAACGAGGAGGTGTAATGTGCTATGTCGATGTCGATCGAGAGAGAGAGAGAGAGAGAGAGAGAGAGAGAGAGAGAGAGCCTTATGGATAAGCATCTTTTGAAACTATAAAAACAAAGAATTTAACTTGAGTTAATTTTTTATAACCAACGCAGGTTATGGGAGGCTCCTTAAATATATTGAGATTTGAGAGGGTCATTTACTCAGTGCACAAGAAACCAACGAGAGCCTAATGAAATTTCTCAAAGGTTTGTAGGGGCAACAAGAAACCGACGTGATTCCCAAGTACAAAAATGATTCATAACCATTAACCACTGTTGGGCTAAGCCCCACACCGAGTTCAAATTCTCTTTTAACATATTGAAAAATCACCAAAATATGTGGTCAAAAGCTAAATGTGCACCAAAAGATAACTTGGATTTGGTGTATAGGAGCCTACATTCTTAGTATATATATGTAGATTAGATTGCGATTGCGATAATAATCCACTGCCACAATGATCATGATCTTTGTCATCTTTGAAATTTAAGTATAGTGACTTGTGAGGTTTCGAACTTTAATCGATTTGTATTTTCAAAAGTCTGAACCCTTTCTGGAAACGTTTTTGTTTTCTTTTCTCAAAGATTATGACTTTGGCGGACATTCAAACGCATAGAGACTCGAACTGCTTTTATACAAAGGAGCAACAAAAATACAAAAATGACTCATAACTAATGTGGGACTAAATCACAACATGATATCAATCAACACAAGGGTAATAATATAGAATCCCATGAGCCTAACTTAATCTCACAAAATCAACTTCTAAGGTGAGGATTGCCCCAGGATTATATATAGCCCATGGCTATGATACCCAGACAATGTGGGACTATCAACTAACACAAGGGTAATAAAACTTGGAAAATGTTGAGTTAGTATTCTCAAAACTATTTTCAACAATAAATATGAAGTCATTGCAAAAACTTGGATGCGACGTATTCTGCGATTGCCAAGCTGGAAGTTAGACCAGGTGATTCTATCCCAAACAGATTTACTAGTCCACGCACCCCGTGAACATCCTCCCCCTGCGTCCACGTGCATATTCTTAATGATGATTGAGATCAGCTATGAAAAACTATCAGTTCCTAGCATCATATATATATATATATATATATATATATATATATATATATAGAGAGAGAGAGAGAGAGAGAGAGAGAGAAAGAGTCCAAAATATGCATTCGAATGCACTGCTGAGCCATGCGCTCGAACCAGTTTGGTGTCATGTGACACCCAATCGTAGGATCGGATGCCACGTGCATATGCACATTCAATCAATGACGTCCGAATAATAACTTTTCCACCATTGGCTTTTTTGTCAAATGTGAAAATTTTCAGTAGCGAAACTTTTGGGTGGAAAACCCATATCTTTGATCTGTGATAATTAACGGCAAAAAAGTTCTTGTTTCTTTTTTGGTAACACTCTAGGGAGACTGGTGAGCCCTATGATGTGGTGCAACATGTGATCACGTGCCACAGGACATGTGATCTAGAGAGACTGGTGTGTAAGAAGTTTCTATTTTGGTGGCCATCACTATGGTCAAACCCGTTGACCAGTGAATGGTATAAGATCAACCTTAAGATATACAATTGCTATTCTGGTGAGTTTGAAGAGAATAGGCAACTGCTTATTGTGTCTTTCAGTTAAGGTATGATTGTGATTTCTAATCACACTATAATTAGCAATTTCAGTCCTTAATGGGATAGGACTCTTTGGCTATAAATATAAGGGGTGCCTGGTCCCAACGATAGCTCGACGTAATTCAATCCTCCCTATTGGCGAGAGCATCCCCATTGTGCTAGGAGACATTGAACGCGAGAACATCGTTGAAGATCGACAACCAACCATCGATGGCTAACGCTCAAGGTGCGCATATTTATAGGTTATAAATTTATTGTTTTTGATTGATCATGCGCCTAGATCTTTAGGCTTAATTTTGGATGGTCGGATCGTCAGATCCATTTAGATTCCATAAATTGGTATCAGAGCCATGATTGGCGTTATGATCGGTCAAAGCATTATAATACGCATTTATGTGGTGTAGAGTTTTTTTTTTTTTTAATGGCTGTTTTACAAAAAAAAAAAAAAAAAATATTTGGGTTTTTTGTGGTACGGCGCCGGTGGGACTTTTCCGCCACCGACAAGACTGCTCGACGCCGACATCGGGCCGATCTGCACGGACCGTCACGGCCACTAGATGGGCGCGAGGAAGCCCGGAAGGGTCTGTAATAACAACCAAAAAAAAAATTTTTTTGTTGACTTTTGATACGGCCTAGAGTGTTTTTCCGGCTATCAAGACCCCAGACGGCCGATGTCCGACAGGCCGACCGGCCGCGCCGGTCACCGGTGAGGTGTGTTTAAGCCCCATGCGTGAGGGTCATTGCTGCAAATCAAAAAAAAAAAAATTTTGCTTCTTTGGGCCGCCGGAAAGTACTTTCCTAGACAGAATGGCACCTGGCAAGGCTTCAAGACTGGGCTAACTGACTGCAGACCACTAAAATTTAAGAAGAAGAAGAAGAAGAAGAAGAAATGGAATGCGGGTCCCTAGCCGACTGACCCACGCTGCCTAGACCCGCCTTGAGCCTATTTGACCTTGCTGACCCGTCTAGACCCTGCAGCCTATTTGGCCCCACCAAACCCGTCTGGCCTATTTTGGCTGTTTGGCCCGACCACCGGCCCAACCTGCTGGGCCTCTTCACCCAGAGCCCTTTTTGGCCCTGACCGTCTGCCTATTTTGGCCTATGGCCCGACCCATAGGCCCCGCATGGCCCTGGACCACTGACCAACCCGTGCCAATTTTGGCCTATGGCCCCATGAGCATGGCCCGGACCATGACACGTCGCCTATTTTGGCTTATGGCCCGACCCGCATGGCCGTCTGGACCACAGCCCGACCCGTTTGGCCCCTGGCCCGTCTGGCCTATTTTGGCCTATGGCCCGATCTACAGGGCCCTAGGCCCACTCGGACTTTTGGCATATGGCTCGACCTGCATGGACCCGTCTGGCCCTTTGGACCATGGCCCGACCCGCATAGCCTTGGCCCGACCCACTGGGCCCTAGGCCCATTCGGCTCTTGGCCTATTTGGCCCGAGTCCGCCCGACCCACTGGGCCCTTGGCCCACTCGGTCACTAAGGCCCATGGCCCGGTTTTGGTACCCGGCCCAACATAACCACCCTATTTCCTAATCTTCTCGGGCCTTTTCTGGGCTATTTACAGGTCCGTTTTTCGGACATTATATATGCATTTTGACTTTCTCGGGTATTTCGGACCCAATTTTGTGGTCTATTGTTAATAAAGAGCTCTCTATTATGATATTTTCATAACCTGATGTTATTTTTTCCATTTTTTAATTGTATAATCAATTTTTGTTTAAGTATCATTCATTAGAATTGGGTAGTGGAGGTTGTGCTCCACCACCATGGCTAGTACTTACACATTATAATGCTTGTTTGTTGTCTATTTTGACACCTCCTCATAACACGTTTTGTGATCATCTAAATTATTATCAAGCCTAATTTGAAAACATTGCTTAGAAAGATTCTTCTGCCCAACGGTGATGATCCTTCCTAGTGCCGTGATTTTCATAGTGAGGTTTAATTTTGTCCAAGACCGTGTTACAAATCCAGTGAAAGTGTGTAGTGAACGTTAGCGTTACAACATAAGGGATTCTTCTGTCCAACGGTGATGAATCACTTAATGTTATATGATGGCTGTGTTTCACTATTTATTATTTTGTGTGTGTGGGTACTGCTCGCGTGTTGTGACTCGACCCAACGGAGGGTCATAACGACGCAATTAGTACCACAATCATTAATATAGATTGAGGAAGTGACTAGTGTGTTATGGCTCGACCCAACGGAGGGTTATAATGACACAAATCGTTTCTCAATAAAACCATATTGGTTTTAATTTTTATATTCCTTGACATATTTTAACTTTCGCGTCACATACTATAATTATAACCTTGTGGAATTGATAGTTACTTCGATTGTATGTGGACATAATAAAGCCCTTAATTATTGTGCAGCATTGAACCCGTCTATCATAACCAGTATGATTGGTGGAATTGAATTTTTGAGTGGATCAAATTATAAGAAATGGAAGGAACAAGTTGCAATTGTTCTAGGCTGCATGGATCTTGACTATGCTATACGATCTGATAAACCCAAGGTGTTCACCACTGATGCCTCGGCTGAGGATCTGGCAGTGAACCATACGGATTTAGAAAAATGGGATAGATCAAATCGTATGAGCTTCATGATCATAAAGAGTTCCATTGTTGATGCGATTCGGGGAGGTATTCCTGACTCGCACACTGCAAAAGAATACATGCAAGACATTAAGGAACAATTTCAAGGGACTTCTAAAGCCCTTGCCAGTAGTCTAATTGTTAAAATGGGAACCATGAAATATGATGGTCATAGCGGCGTCCGGGAGCACATTATGAAAATGAGTGGCATGGCCACTCAATTGAAAGAACTGGACATAGGTTTTTCTGAGGGTTATCTTGTTCACTTCATTATGACTTCTCTTCCTGCGCAATTTGGCCCGTTCAAGATCAATTATAACACGCAGAAAGAGAAGTGGAAGATGAACGAGTTAATCGCTCACTGTGTCCAAGAAGAAGAACGACTTCGGGCTGAAAAACCTGAAAGTGCTCATTACGCCGCTCTTGGCCCATCGAAACGAAATTTCAAGCGAAAATCGGGACGATATAAAGGAAAGAACGTGAAAGCTCCTCCACCGGAAACCAAACAAGGAGAAGCTAGCACATCTACTCTTATGGATATGGTGAGAAGCATGTTATGCAACTCTACGTTGCCTACGTTCTTGTGGGGAGAAGCTTTGAAAACAGCGGTGCATATCCTAAATCGAGTTCCTAGTAAGGCAGTTACCAAAACTCCTTATGAGCTATGGGTAGGCAGAAAACCGACTTTAGGATATTTACACATTTGGGGCTGTTTCGCTGAAGCAAAGGTGTACAACCCACAATTAGGAAAATTGGACCCTAAAACTATAAGTTGTCATTTCATTGGTTACCCTGATAGATCAAAAGGCTACAGATTTTATTGCCCCACTCATAGTACCCGGATTGTTGAGACTAGACATGCAAAATTCTTTGAGGATCGTGAGATCAGTGGGAGTATAGAGCTTAGGAAAATCACTTTTGAGAAGAATCGGGTTATTATTCTTATCCCTTTCATCCAAGAAAAAGTGGCACCAACACCAGTTATTCAAGCCAGTGTTGATGCACCTATGGCTATACCTATTGACACACCCCACATTGAGGAGGCTCTTGCTCCCATGGCGACTGCCAATGATCTACCATTGCGTAGATCAGAGAGAGCAAAGAAGCATGCCATTTCTGATGACTATATAGTTTACCTAAATGAGAGTGAGTTTGATTTTGGAAAGGAATCAAATCCTGTTTCCTTTAGCCAAGCCATGAAGAGCGACAAATCCACTCAATGGCTCGAAGCCATGAAAGATGAGTTGGAATCAATGAAACATAACTCGGTCTGGGATCTTTGTGAGTTACCTAATGGAGTCAAGCATGTAGGCTGTAAATGGGTATTTAAAACCAAGCAAGACTCCAAAGGTAATATAGAAAGATACAAGGCCCGATTAGTCACTAAAGGTTTCACTCAAAAAGAAGGAATAGACTATAAAGAGACATTCTCTCCTGTCTCTAGAAAGGAATCCTTTCGGATAGTCATAGCATTAGTAGCTCATTTTGACTTAGAATTGCATCAAATGGATGTTAAAACTGTTTTTCTGAATGGCGACTTGCATGAAGATGTCTTTATGACACAACTTGAAGGTTTTCAGGTTGAGGGGGAGAGTCATTTAGTTTGTAGACTCAAAAGGTCTCTATATGGTTTAAAGCAGGCCTCTCGACAATGATACTTAAAATTTCACGAAGTCATTTCAAATTTTGGTTTTAAAGAAAATACTATAGATCAATGCATATATCTTAAAATCAGTGGGAGTAAGTTTATCATCCTTATTTTATACGTTGATGATATCTTACTTGCGAGTAGCAATTTGGGCATGTTATATGAGACAAAGAACTTTTTATCAAAGAGTTTTGATATGAAAGATCTCTGTGAAGCTTCCTACGTGATAGGAATTGAGATTCATCAAGATAGAGCCCGTGGCATATTGGGATTGTCTCAAAGAGCTTATATTGATAAAGTTCTTAAAAGGTTTAACATGCATAATTGTTCTGCTACTGTTGCCCCTGTCATTAAGGGTGATAAATTTAGTCTACTTCAGAGTCCCAGGATCGATCTGGAGAGAAAACAGATGGAGACAATTCCCTATGCATCGGCAGTTGGGAGTCTCATGTATGCACAAGTCTGTACTCGTCCAGATATAGCGTATATAGTTGGCATGCTTGGCAGGTACCAATGTAATCCTGGTTTGGATCATTGGAAAGCCGCTAAGAAGGTTTTTCGCTATTTACAAGGGACTAAAGGACACATGCTCACATACAAAAGGTCGAATAACCTTGAAGTTATTGGTTATTCAGATGCTGACTATGCTGGGTGTCAAGAAACTCGTAGGTCCACATCGGGTTATATTTTTATGCTTGCCGGTGGACCTATATCTTGGAAGAGCGTTAAACAAACGCTGACTACTTCGTCCACTTTTGAGGCAGCATGTGAGGCGATATGGTTGAGGAATTTTATCTCAGGGCTTCGAGTTGTTGATACTATTTCAAAGCCACTGAGAATCTTTTGTGACAATTCCGCTGCGATTGCTATCTCCAATAACAACAAGATTAGTGGGGGTTCCAAATATATTGATATAAAATATCTTGTTGTAAGGGAGAAAGTTCAGAATCAAATTGTATCTGTTGAAAAGATAAGTACGACACTCATGTTGGCTGACCCTCTCACTAAAGGTTTATCTCCCACGCTCTTTTTGGAGCATGTTGCGCGCATGAGGTTAACGGATAATTTTGATAGCCTTTGAGAGTGGGTATATGCGAGTGAATACATTTGTTTAATTGATTCAGAAATAAAATTTATTTATTTGCTTTTCCATTTTTATGCAAATAACTCCTTGGAACATATGGTGCCAGTAGATGGCAATAAAGTAGGACTAATATTAGATTGCGTTTACATGTAATCACCATTCAGTTTGTAAACTTACAATCTATGTGAAATCATACTAGTTGGAATCCATGTCGGTGATGACTTCCAATACAGTAACTAATGAGCGGTCATATATCGATGATATGATATATTGACTACATTGATTCTGTGTTGAAATTCTCACTGGATCGGACTGATCATAAAGACTTTGATTGAGATTGATTGTGACTTACCATTCAAAGAAAGTTAGCTAACATTGGGTAATCGAAGTTTATTGACATAGTTTGGCCAAGTGGGAGACTGTAAGAAGTTTCTATTTTGGTGGCCATCACTATGGTCAAACCCGTTGACCAGTGAATGGTATAAGATCAACCTTAAGATATACAATTGCTATTCTGGTGAGTTTGAAGAGAATAGGCAACTGCTTATTGTGTCTTTCAGTTAAGGTATGATTGTGATTTCTAATCACACTATAATTAGCAATTTCAGTCCTTAATGGGATAGGACTCTTTGGCTATAAATATAAGGGGTGCCTGGTCCCAACGATAGCTCGACGTAATTCAATCCTCCCTATTGGCGAGAGCATCCCCATTGTGCTAGGAGACATTGAACGCGAGAACATCGTTGAAGATCGGCAACCAACCATCGATGGCTAACGCTCAAGGTGCGCATATTTATAGGTTATAAATTTATTGTTTTTGATTGATCATGCGCCTAGATCTTTAGGCTTAATTTTGGATGGTCGGATCGTCAGATCTATTTAGATTCCATCATGATGAACCCTTGTCAGGTTATGCCAAATATCAGTAAATTTATTGCAAATAGTTTTGTAACGAGAAGAACTTGTATTATGACGTCAACAGGAGACTGTCTAGCTAGGACCGGAAAGCATTGGTCGAATCGCTGCATATCCTGGTTCTAGAGATTCATCCTTCATATTAGAATAGTACCTTCTTATTTCTCGATAAAATCTCTCTACACGGTCCGCAGAAACTGAATAGTCAAAGTTGGAAAATGATTTCCACGAAATAAGAGTAACTAAGAATGTTGAGGCCAATTTAAATCCAAAACAAATGCACGAAAGCCAATTTAAAAGGACACTTGTAGTGTATAACTCAAACATTAATCATCTTTTTTCAACGTTGAATCACTTCCAATAAAGATGTATGACTAGAATTATCAGACTATTGTAACCAGAATGGTTAGAGCTCAGACTATGGCCCACTTAGCATATTGACAAGCTAAGTGGCAAAATCAATTACAAGGGAGAAAGTAAGGGAACCACTTTACTGCATGTAAGAAAATTTAAATGAGAAAAAGAGTTAACAAATAATGAAAGGGAGAGAGCATACTTGTTCAAGAAGTTTGATAGAGCATACTTGTTCAAGAAGTTTGATATGTCATCAAGACCATCGATCCATTCAACGTCTGGGCCAAACTTCGCATGCCATCCAAATCCAATGTTACATGCACCCCAAGGCCACCTTCCTCTGGGATCGGATAAATCAAGTGTCTGAAAGGGGGAAGATTTGAAATGAAGGTTCCTAAACATCTCTAGAGTGAAGTTGTCTTCATCAGTGCCTACCTCATCAATCAAATATCTACACCTATTATGAAAGGACATTCTCCCTTTCAACTTGTGTTTCCTCATTAACCTCTGTTCTTGGTACCCCATATATCTTTGGTTCCTTGTGTTTCACACGTATCCCCAATATTCAACGCAATAAACTTGATCCCAAGGCTATCAAGTATATTTTTATTGGGTATCCCTCTTCTCAGAGAGGATACAGGTGTTTTGACCCTTTCACTCGTCGTGTGATAGTCACCATGGATGTCACATTTTTTTAGGGCACTCTTTTTTTCCAGTCCTCTGAGTCCTCTTTAGAGGAAAAAATAAGTTCAAATGAAGAGCACTCTGAGGTATTTAGAGTTTTATCTATAGGGATGATGAAGCCGTTGAGCCACAGCAAAGCGAACAATCCACATTTGATAAATATGGAAAGGGAAAGATATATATGTGAAGGAACAAAAAAAACGTCGTTGAAGCTATTACGCATGAGAATGTAGATGAGTCACCTCAGAATACCGACCAGAATCCCTTACCCAAAGAGGGTCCTCATATTTTTTATCTTCATTTACCTATTACTCACAGAAAACTTTCTGGATCATGTACTCGTCATCCCATCAATAAGTGCGTATCATATCACAATCTCTCATTATGGTTTTATTTGTTCTCTTGATTTTATCACCCTTCCTTTTACTGTTTTTGATGCCCTATTGTAGTCAAAATGGAAGGTTGCTATGATTCAGGAGATGGATGCTCTAGAACAGAATCAAACTTGAAAAATTGTTGAACTCTCAGAAGGAAAGAGAGTTGTTAGTTGCAAATGAGTAAATACAGTTAAGTATAGATTTGATCGTGATCAGTGGCGGACCAACATGAAAGAGGACTTCTGAAAAAAAAAAAATACATAAACAAAAAAAATAATACATATATATATATATATATATATATATATATATATATTATACAAAACCCCCATTCACTCTTACACTTGCTTTTTTGTTAAAAAAAAACACCCAACATGATTTAGGACACCAGATGGTATCTCCTCACGTGTTTAATAAAAGTGTATTTCTATTAGTACCCACACGTGCAACCCCTTCAAAACATTGATTGCTTCGTATCAAGTGATGGAGCTCATTTTTCACCCCGATCTTCTACACACTGAATTTTGATATCATGTTACACTTATCAAATGGTCAGTTTTTTATTTCACATCTCACTGGTTCCCAAAAAATGCCCCTTGAATTCTATGGCAGGCATCACAGTTAATCGTGATTTTAGGGCCATTGTTTGGGGATCTGTGACATGTGGAATCACATACTGACCGTATGATAGGTGAGACTTGGTCTCATGATCCATTCTGTGGAAGATTGGCGTGAAACATGATCTCCATAATCTAATCTGAAGCAATCAATGTTTTGAAGGGGTTTCTGATGTGGGTGCTTTTAGAGATTGAGGGGGCGCTAATAGAGGTACCTTTATATCTATTCACGTCTCAACTATTTCTCTCTCATCCCTCTCTCTTAATCTTACCTAAATAACTCCAACTGAATGGATGCCCAATGACTACGGGCGATGGTCGACAGTCAAAGTGCGATGGGCGATGACAGACAAAAGACTGTTACGGGTAACGTGAAAAAGCTTTCAAGATAATTGCCTTAAGAAGTGTCCATTCAAGGTATCAAAATCGGTGTTTGCCCAAGACTGTGAATATATTAATATTTTTTAATTTCTTTATGGTAGGTATAATCTTTAGCTATCAATGATATTAAGCGGATTCAAAATATATTTTATATATTAATATTTTTTAATTTTAATTATTAATTAATATTATGCCTATCATAAAGAAAAATCCTAAGTCCGCCACTGTGTATCATTGCCCGAAATTGGCAGAGCCAATGGCACTTTGTGAGAGATTCGTGCAGAAAAAGAATGGTGGGATGGGTTAGAGTGGGAAGATGAAAGCTTCAAATCTGCCTTCTTTCTCTTTCTCAAGGAACATAAAAAATATTTTAAATAAGCAAGCGCGGTTCCAGGTTAGTTCTTTAATTTATGCCTTCTTCTCTTTGCCAAGCAAAGGTCAAAGTTTAACCAGTTGGACCTAATCATTGCCCTTTTCTTTCATAGCATGTATATTGGATTTGGACCCAATTATTGCTCTACGATAAATATATATATATATATATATATAAAAGGCAATTCATGTAAATTTAATTTTTATACTAAGTTTGGTTTCCTTAATTGATATGCATGACAATCCACACTATCCATTGTTGTTGCAGATAATCACAGATAAATGAATAGGAGATTTATAAGTCCTGTAGTGTTACCATGAAGTGGACGGAATGTGATGATGTGAACTTTATAATAAGTAATGCTCTCTCTCTTTCTCTCATAGTGACAAATTTCTTTTTTACAATATTTCGGTAGGGAGTTATTTTGGATAAATTTCGAGAAAAATTTTAAAAATTTTGAGAAATTTTTGGGGAGTACAAAAAATATTAAATATAAATTATATTTAAACTACATTAAAATTTTATTTATTATTTAAAAATTAATAAAATTTTGAAAAGATTATTAATTTTGGTGAAATTTCGTTAATTTCGCCGAAATTAATGAAATTTCAACGATTTTGGAGAAATCATTTAAATTTCGCCAAAAGTTTCTCCCAACCTCTGTTTCGAAAATTTTTGGAGGAATTTGTCACTATGCTCTCTCTCTAGAATCGTATAAGAACTTTTCTCACATGAATTTTTAATTTTTATTTAATTTTAGCATTCAATTATGCCCATCCATGGCAGTGCTAACCTCACTCATAAGACTAAGAATTTGAACCATCCAATAGATACGAAATAAAAGAAAATTATATACTATCGATCAGGTCGTTCCAACAAAATTAACCTAATTCAAAATTCCTTCGAAGAATAATTACGAGGTAGCAACCTTCTCGTCGTCATCCGTTAAAGAGTAGGATGATGTCGCAATACGTTGTAGGGATTCCGTGAGACAATCGAATCTGTTGAATATATCCTGATGATGAACGGGAAATTCCGACATTTTTTTATTTAATAATTTTGATGCCTCCGTAAAGTAATATATGTATTAAATTTTTTTTATTCTTTACATATCTTAGTGAATTGCTCTAGTGGTAGACTTAGTGCTCTGTGAATGTTAGGTTTTAGGTTCAAACCTTATTATATGAGTATATAGTTCTACAAATGGAGGGGAGCCTAAAATTATGCCAAAATTATAAGATTTAGTTAAAAAAATCAAAGAATAAATATTTGTTATGAAAGCAAATATCATTAAAAAAGTTTGTTTAAAAATTTTAGATAATATTGGATGATAAATATAATTTTGGATGGATGAGAATCCACTAATAAAAATTAGAACACTTAAAACTTAGTAACAAAATTTTAGAAAGTTTGAGTGGGCAATTGACCACCCAAGTGATAACGTGGCTCCACCGATGAGTGTCCCCCCAGCATATTAGTAATCTAGTTGTATGAAGTTTGGAAGTGGGTCCGTAAAACCCGGAGGAGCGGACCTAGGGCTGCCTGTCTCAAGTGTCCTGCCAAATATTCGGGCCCTGCCTGAACACCTCTGTTGCAAAAAAAGAAAAGAATTTATCCTATCAAATAGAGACAAAATATATAGGTGCAAGTTAGCAAAAAGTTTTATTCATTTTAGCAAACCTTTCATTTTATTTACTTTAAATTAATAATAGAGAAGCAATTAACAAAAAAAAACTCCCCCTAATCAATGCAGCCGATTGAATCATAAATTCAACCTCGAGAATTGTTATTTGCAACCATAAACTTTAGGTACCGACTTTCCTAACTATCATTTAAACAACTTTTTATTTATTTATTTTAAATTAATAATAGAGAAGCAAACAAAAAACTACTCTCCCAAATAAATGCAGTGATTCGTAAGGGCGTACAAGATACAAGCTTCTTCGTAATAGATGCAGTCGGTTGAATCATAAATTCTACCTTGAGAATTGTTATTTGCAATCATAAATTTTAGGTACCCGCTTTTCTAACCGCCATTTAAGCACCAAAATGGTGTTTAAATAATCATACACCATCAATTGTTAAAGATGTCTGTTATCTATGCTTACAAAGTGATAGATCGAAGATTTTAGTGCTATAGGTCTTAAAAATAGTTTTTGGGAGGTTTAAACCATCTAATTTGTTGACTTTAATATCAACCATTACTTTCAATTTTAATGGCTGATATTAAAAATCATCAATCGGTTGGTTCACATCCACTTATAAGCATATTTCTTTCGGTTGAGTCATATTTCAAAGATAGATTACCACTTGGACAATTTATATTGATTGCAGATATGCACCAAGTTTCAAAATGATAAACACAATTTAATGGTGCAAGATTAAAAGTCTAACTTTAATGGTACAAGATCATTTAAACACCATTTGATGTTTAAACCGTGAGGACTATTAGGATAGCTTTAAACGCAACCATCGAATCTTGCTAGGCACCTACACTAAAAACCATTGATTATTTTATATAAGACAATGGAGATCGTTTTTCGCTCCAATCTTCCAAACAAGGGATCATGAGATCACGGAACACCTATAAAACGGTTATTTCTCTTTTCCACATGGCATAGATACGAAAAATGTAGCCCTAAAGTCACAGTTGACTGTGATGTGTGCCACGTGATTTTAGGGCCATATTTTTGGGATCAATGCCATGTGGAAACGAAAACAAACCGTCTGATAGGGGAGCCGTGATCCGAAGATCCCATGTGTGGAAGAATGGAGCGAAAAATGATCTTCATCATCTTATGTAATGCAATCAATGATTTTTAGTGTAAGTGCCTAGCAAGATTCGGTGGGTGCATTTAAAGATGTAAAAAAAGAACAAATTGTTTGAGTGAGATGTTAAAAAAGGATAAATTGTTAAAGTGTGGAGTATTCAATCTATAAGGGAGGATTTAGTTAAGTAATGTACTTTGAAATTTGAAACTATGTGTAACAGACTTCTCCTGTAATAACCCTAAAAATTCGAACAAGAACCTGACTGTATCGATGTACGTGTCCGACACGGAGATCGAGATAATTTTTTAAAATTAGTAAATAATATTGTTTGAAATAATATTAGCCTGTAATTAGGTGAATTCACGTATGAATTCACTTAAATCCGAGTCGTGTAAGACGTCGAGACGGCTTGCTATGCCACATCGACCGTGTTCGTGCTTCACACCGAAGTCTAAATTAGGGAAAACTGAAATATCAAGGATATTTCAGTTGGTAGCTTATAAAGGAAGGAAGAGACCTAGAGAGATTTCCTTTCTTCTTCTTCCTCTAGTTCTTGAACAAAACTTTGGAGTTAGGTTTGGTTTGGGCGAGTTCCTCATGAAAAACAGGGTTAGCAATACCCGGGATGGTGAGTTGTCTAAGTTAGGGTATGCTGAGTTCAACAAAACGAACTCAAGTATAGTCTATGAGTGTGTGAAACCTCAGCGTGTTGAGCCAGAGCCAAAAGTCTCCATGACGGAGGCATACCGGCGATAAGCTACGAGAACTGGATCCGAAACCCTCGTTCGGATCGACTTGCCGAAACCCTGAAAGGGCCCAACTAAAGGTGAGTCCGTGTGTTTAAAAATGGGCAGTTGGATGCCCTTATATGTGCAAGTGAGTGTGTATTAATGGTTGTAAGAAACCATTAATGAAAATGGGTTTAAAATAGGGTTGTAGATGACCTCCATTAATGACAGGAGTTTTGTCATTATTGATCGATCAATGAAGGTATTGATCGATCAATGACTGGTGGTGATCGATCAATGAAGTTCATTGATCGATCAATCAGTATAAGACAATAAAGAGAACAGAAACTTAAGAATTCTGGAAGTTCAGTGCTCGAAGAGCATTGATCGATCAATAGGAAAGTGATCGATCAATGACAGTTGGTGATCGATCAATGAAGGCATTGATCGATCACTGGAGGGTTTTGATCGATCAATCTGTATAAATGTCAAATGTAAACATAAGGTGAGAAATTTGAAAATTAGGTTATTGATTGATCAATGAGGGCATTGATCGATCAACAGGAGACATTGATCGATCAACCAAGCTGGTGATCGATCAATTTAGGCTGTGTTAAAGTGAGGAGAGAAGAGGTTATTGATCGATCAACAAGGGTATTGATCGATCAATAATGAGTAGTGATCAATCAATAGAGGCTATTGATCTATCAATTGACTCTGTTCCTGGTTGAGAGCTAAGAGGGTATTGATCGATCAATGGGGTTATTGATCGATCAATAAGAGTGGTGATCGATCAATCACCCCTGTTTTTGGCCTGTGTTAATTTTGTAAGTTGAATACTACTGGACACCGTACCAGTTTACATCCCGACATTTTGACATGTAGAATACTATGTTTATGGTCTAGGATCAAACCATGACACCTTAAGAAGCTTTGGATTTGCTTAGAAGAAATTTTGACCTGAGGTAGGGGAAAACCAACTTAAACTGTTTTGAGTATGATTTCATATTTATTTCATGTCTGCGCCCTGATTTCTGTTTTAACAAGCATGTAAGCATACCATAAATTCCTGTCATCTTTGAATTCTGTTTTTCTGATTTGTATCCCGAAACCTGCTCCTGATTTCTGCTATCTGATCTGTGAGGTCTATGTGTGTATGTAATTTGATGATTTAACCAGATGATCCCCACCGACCCGGCGGTATATCCGATGCCTGGCACACTTGTGCATCTGCTTGTAATCCCTCGGCACAATTGCACTCCATAGATGAGGCATTATTGCAATCTAAAATTGTTCATGTGAACGACGATTGGTTGGGATTTCCTATCGAAATATTCCTGTTTACTCTGTGCTATATAGTCACGGGAGTTTCTTAAGTTAGAAATATTCACATTTTAAGTTATTAATGTATACATGCATAACACATGTTTCTTGGTTACAAGCTCAGTATTTAATCTGTTTTTGTCCTGTTTACACGTTCTGATTTGATTTATGTTTTGAGATAGCATGATCTGCATATTCAATTCATTTTAGTTGGAATTCTTCTATTGAGCTATGATGTAGCTCACCCTGTTTTAAACCATTTATAGGTTCTGAGGCTGTAGTTCCCGGCACGGAGAGCGATCCTGATTACCGACTGACAGGCTGAGGGAGGCCGAGGGAGCAGACATCGAGCGCGGAGAGTTCTACCGTGTGGTATTTGAGTCTGATGTTTTGCATTTTGACATTCGGATTATTGTGTGCCTGGTGGCCACTTTTGTATATATTTTTAGTAGACGTTACATATTGTATTATTTATACATTCTATTCGGAACCACTATCAGGAACCATTGTTTGGGTGATGGATGTCCATCACCAATGGTTCTTCTTGGTTCCTTTTTGAGAATGTGTATTCTTTTGGCATATATAGATATACATATTTTTTTTATTCTATTCATTATTTTAAATGTCTTATGTGATGATTCGACCTACCACTGTTGGACCGTGTCTGCTCGATTTCCGCTATACGAGCAGAAACTTTAAGATTTGTTCTGGGGATCATCCAGAGTATGATCCTGATGGCACGGATTTCCGGATGTAGAAATCCGAGCTGTCACATCTCCAAAGAAATGAAATATGCTGACCTTTGAAGGTTTCAGACCTCATTTTACTGTTATATTTTCTTATCTATTTTAAATTGTTTTGTGTGCTTGCATTGTGCAAACATGCTGTAAGCTTGTCCTTAAAAAATGTTGGGAGTAATTAGCCACTAACTATAGGGATTCCTTCAACTAAGGTGTACAATATATAAACCATTCTAGGTTTGTATTACTTGTTCTGAACTCAGGTAAGGAGCTAATCTCCCATTAAAGGTTTGATCATCCCATCATCTGCTTCTTATATGAATTATCAGTCCACTCTAACAAATGGTCATTCCTAGGGATTGACATGAGGTGTGAGATATGTCACACAAAACCCAACATGCAACTTGTGTATATGATCAATTTTTTTAGTTAGAATGCCAAAGTCCCAAATAAGAAAGCAGCCAAGAGCAAGCCCTCATCTCATAAGCTTGTCTGCATTAGAGCAGTCAACTTGTCATAGACAGGAAATAAGGAAAATGGCTAGTTCCAACCAGTTGAATCCGATGTGGGGTTCAACTGGTTATTAAATCGTTGGGTAGAAGAGACTAGTGACTTGGCTTCCAATTTTACCAATGTCATAAATTCATTGGCTTCCAATTTTACCAATTTCATTGACAAAAATAATATATTTTGTCAGTCTTCACATGTTTGCATTTACTATATTTTTCTCTTTCTATTTCATCAGCTTCCCACCACTTTTTCCACATCGATGCCACTATGTTTCAAGATTTTGCGATTTTCTCGACCATAGGAAGGCACGTTGAAAATTTTACTCTTTAAGAGTACAGAAAAAGTCCTAAATATTCGTCCCCTCCTCAAATTCAAGAATGTTACGTAGATTATCTTTCTCTCTGCTTCTCGCACTAAAAATACCTTTTAAATTTATTCGCTCGAAACCGAGACAAATATTCGAATTCCTGCTGTCATTTTAATCTCCTCTACTGAATTTTCTTATCTTCTATATAAATCATCAGCAAAAATTAGATGAGAAACCACGAGATATGCTTGATTGGGTCAATAGACTTTGATGGCATTTCTGTTCATCTTCTCATCAAACAAACAAGTGAGAGTTTCCATAACAAACGTGAATAGAAGCAGAGATAAAGGGAGAATATTGCAAAAAGCAATCATCATCATCATCACAGCCTTATGCCATCTGTTTGGGATACACTTTGCAAGTTTCATTTTTCCACTTGTTTTTTATCATTGCTAAACTCCTTATAATTACGCAAATTTTCATGTCCATTATCACTGTTTCCCATCAGATCTTCACTAGTCTTCCTCTCCTCGTATTTCCTCCTTATAGCATCCTAACCTCAATTTAGGAAAAATAATTTTGCAGTTAAGCAGCCACACTTCCATTGGTTATGATGATATTTGGTCGATAGTTTGACTTCACGAATCCCAATGGTAAAAAACACTCAAATCAGCTTGACTTCATTCGACATGAAATTTTAAAGTGTCTTAACATTTCCCACTGATCTGAAAATCATTAACTGTTTATGCATGGCTTCATTTTCACTAAAGTAATATCAGCATCTGTGTACCCTAGTATAACACCGCTCATAGTCAGACAAATAACAAAAACTAAGATTGTACCATATGAACTAGTCAAACAAATGACAAAACGCCAAAGGTTTTAAAAAAACACTAAATCTTCGTGAATTCAATTGTATAACCCATTTTGGGGGTTAATTCTGTTTGTATCAGCCATTGCAAACAGTACACTAAATCTTTGCAAAAAAAAAACACCTGCAAATTGCATTTCACTTAAACATCTACAGAAACAGAATTCCATTTCCCAATCAAAGCTGCATGTTTTTACCAATAACAACTACACGTCCGAATTCAACTTCCCTCAGTTTTGGATTTTTAAAGTTTTGTCCCATCACAGCCAACAGCTTGCTTTTACAATAACAGCAGAAGAAACGTTACATACCACCAACAAGAAATAGTGTACATGAAGTACATGAAAAGAATGTCAAGAAATCACCAGAAACAAAAAATAGCGATCAAACGGACAATTCGTTCGAGATCTGCAGCCACCACAACTCTAATACTCTGAGTAGCCCAGCTCAACATGCACAGCCTCCTCCCCTCTGCTCAGTTTCCGCAATAGCCTCTGGGATACCCTGGAAGTAACTGCAACACAAATCTCTTTCAGCAAGGGCAACTCAAAGAATCCAAAGACAATTCCTTGGTAATCAAATTTATAAGCATCACCAAGCAAAACAATCATACATACAAAAGAGTTATATATAAAAACATGGACCCGGCTCTCCTAACTGTCATTTAAACACCAAATGGCGTTTAAATGAAACTTACACCATTACTGGTTCAAGATGTGGGTGATCCGTACCGTCAAAGTGAGAGATCTGAGATTGAAGTGCAACAGACTCAAAAATGGTGTTTATCGAAATTTAAACCATCTGATTTGTTGACAATAATATCAACCATTGTTGTTTGTTTTAATGCTTGATATTAAAGGTCATCAATTGGATGGTTCAAATTCAATTATAGGCAGTTTCTTTGGGCTGAGATGCGTTCCAATGATGGATTGCCACTTGGACAATTTACATTGGCCACAGATGTGCACCACGTGGCATAATGATAAATCACACTTCAATGGTGTGGGATAAAAGAATATAATTTTAATGCTGTAAAATCATTTAAACACCATTTTGGAGTTTAAGTGTCGGTCAGGAGCCATTAACCCTAAAAACATTGATCTCAAAGCTAGATATAGATGAACTGAACAGCATCATGTCGTAGGGTGTTAAATGTCGCGAGCCCATGTCACACCACTGGACTTTGAAGACAGCTGATGGAATATGCTCCCCCTAACATCCCTACGGCATCTGATCTTGGAGAAGATGGGGTTGATTTATTTAATATTAGCTTTAATACACATTTATTGTAACATAACTCTCCTTTTTTTATGGATAGATAGGAATGGCCCACTCTTTACAGATTGGGGCTTCACCATCCCAATTTGTGCATGGCATGTAAATGACCCTCTCTTTACAGATTGGGGCTTCACCACCCCAATTTGTACATGGCATACAATTTTAGCAATCCAATTCATCAAAGTAGTAGCTCATACTAGAATCTATCTTAGACCCAAAGATCACACACATTAAATAATTTGACCCATCCGACCTATGCACTTTAATGTGGATGGTTGAGTATATTTTTTCAAGGGTTGATATTAAAGTGCAATGATCGGTAGGCTTTAAAGCACTTATAGGCCTCTCTTTGGCTATGACATGACAATGACGGCCTGCTAGTTGGCCTGCTTGGATCAACCAAAGATATGCGCCACATGGCGTAAAAGTGAGCTGTCGTGACTCTAAACTACGCAAATGCAGTCAGCAGAGTAAGCTTCTTTAGTTATATGTGGCAAATTTCATTATTGATACAAGTTCAACCCAAACAAAGAATAAACATAGTCCAATAAAAGATGAGTTTCTGCCAAGCCCTGCAAAGCTTTATACTTACATGTCCTGTTCATGCTCATTGGCCAATGCAGTTTTTGCGACGCATAGAAAGGCAGCATCAACATTGTAATCCTCTTTCGCTGAGGTTTCGAAGTATGGTATGTTCCCCTTGGAAGCACACCACTCTTTCGCTTTCTTATCAGAAACCTATAGGCACCAAAAACTTTTTAATGGATGCGAAAGTTAATTCCTTGTGGGGACATGATATTGAATTCAGGTACAATAGATGTGCCCGACCATGAAAAATGACTGTTCATCAGGGATCTTTCAGTCAATCTAACAAAGTTGGGAAGATGAGTAAACTATCCCTGATGAACCTAATCAGTTTTGTGACACCACCAGGCTTGTCTCCAGTAGCCAAGGTGGTTCACACAAAGGAAATTTTAGGCACCATAGTCCTTACCACTCTGCTGTTTCCACCATCTATATCAACTTTGTTTCCAAGTAAGACAAATGGAAATGTCTTTGGATCAGACGGACTTGCCTGCAGTTTAATAGAGATTAAGTCACCGTAAATGTCATAGATATAAAAGACCAGTGATAGTGGACCCACAGAGATGTAACTTGAACAAATAGATGATTTTTGTCAAACTAGCCAAAGCATGCATGGAAAGAAATTTCCTTGTAAAAATAGATCCATCGTTTTTGGCTACTTACGTGAAGTTTAACAGTGTTTCCACTTTCCACGTACAGTTAAAAAATTTGAAGCAAGTAGCTTTCAGTGCCAAAATCCACAAAAAATTAGAGCGGGGAACCAGATGCTCGAGGGCCAAA
This sequence comes from Chloranthus sessilifolius, assembly GCA_021018995.1. Classification (NCBI taxonomy): domain Eukaryota; kingdom Viridiplantae; phylum Streptophyta; class Magnoliopsida; order Chloranthales; family Chloranthaceae; genus Chloranthus; species Chloranthus sessilifolius. The sequence continues at coordinate 10,150,900 of CM037593.1, read as the reverse complement.
GAAAGAACTCCGCAGCAGTTAAGGGGAGTGTCTTCTTCCTGTGAGGGATGGAATTTTTTTTTGCAGGCTCTTGCAGCTATCCTTTTGTACCTGATTTTTCTTTTACTATATTTACATTAACGGCCAGAAAAACGAACGCTCGAGGGCCTACATATATATCGTTCCTATATATCAGATCTTTCACCGTGGGGAACAGGCAAATGTTGTGGAAACTAGCAGATGCACTGATGAGATTAGGAAATAGAATACTAGTGGAAAATTTGAAGTTTCTTATTTTCATAGTTTTAGTGAAACTCTAGCTGAGTAGCAGTCTTTTGTTGAGGCCGATTCTACGAACTTTTTATGCATTGACAATTCACATTCTACAAACTTTGAATGCATTGACAATTCACCTCCTTTGATATAGTTTGTAATAATTTTGAGCTTTAAAATTAATAAAGTATAACAGATAAAAACAAAACATATGAAAAAAAATTTAGGCTTGGGCTCGAATCCCAGCAGCCACAAATTTCTTTAATTTTACTCAACAGCCAGGGGAAATGGGTCAGTTGGGATGACCAGGCTACTCAAAATACAACGTTTCGCTTGAACAACCAGCAGTAATCCATTTACTTACTAGTAACAAAAGTTGAGATGGTGGTTCAGGATGAATCCCCAGACAACATCTCGTGCTGCCATCAATTTGTGTGGGAGACTGGGTTTGTCGCCGCTGTAAGAATGTGAACTTAAAAGGAGATTACAGTGTCATCATCATGGCTGTAATGATACCAAGACCCATGGAGTCTTGGTGCAAGACGTGAGGTTACAGGGCCCCAGCCTCGGGAACAGGGGCCAACCGGTGGTCAGTGAAGGGCAGATGGAGGGCTTAATACAAGGATGGAACATTGCCGGAAGACGTTTCAAAGGAGTTTCGAAATCTGTGCATGGTTTCGGTGCTTCACGTCCACAGAACTTTTGTAATGGGGGCTTTTGCCACGGGGCCTCTTTCGCTGATGTCATTAATGGCGATAAACAGGGGAATGATGTTAGGGTTTCTCGTGAGTTAGTGGGACCCAAAGGGAAGGGGCAGAACCTAAGGATGATTATATCTACCCCTACCAGAATATTACTCTTGATTTTTCCTGTGTCGCATTTCAGGCAAATGCTGCTATTTACTGTAAAAAATGGATCATTGTTTCTCCTACAAATGACAACATCCATATCTCTCATATTCATCAGTGGGTACAAAAGCACTGACAACCAGAGTTGATACCTTACATTGCACTTTTTCTGATACTAAATTCCTACTACAATTTCCTCGGGAGGAAGAAGCGGTGGAACTTTAAAAGAGTCGGGCTTTCCAGATAGATGATGCGATGGTGGAATGCCTCCTCTGGAACATTGAAGCCGGAGATAGATCTATCCAAAAAAATAACTTGAGCCTTCCCTGACCATTGTTTGTTTGGACGATTGAAGTCCTCAGCAGGATCGGTATGAAGTGTGGTATTTTCAGAGGTATCGATGGAAGAATGATGGATCGCGCCGAGGTCAGGTTCGCCAGGATTTTCGTTCAAGCCGAGTGGTGGGGTGATATTCCCAAGTGATGCGGTGTGCGGCTCAACGGCGCTAGTTACAGAGTCTTCATAGATGTCAAGCATATCGAAAGGGAGATTGTATCGGGGCATTCGGATGATGAAATCCCAATCTCCGGGGGACGCCAGGTTTAAAACCGTTTCTATCCAGATGAGGTAGGGGTCGATGGAATCACTACGGTGACGAGGCAGCCCTCACAGGCGGACTCGCCCTGGTATGGCGCGGGGCCGAGGACTACGACGGCCTCGACTTCCTCGTCTTCCTCGGAGAGGCATGTTGGTGGTGATAATCAGTCGGAGATATTCAGAGAAGGTTTGGTGGAAGACTGGTCGGATATGCTGAAAGAGGAGGTGGGGTTGGGTGTTGATGAGACGGCGCCACCAACGTCGGGGGAGGTGGTCAACTCTGGTCCAACGTCCCCAACAGATCCCTCGGCTGACGTGGATCCTGTGGTCCCCTCCGGCATTCCCATTAGAACTCCAAACTCTAATTTGAAATTCAAATTTATCGAGGAAATGGGTTTCTGGCCTAACTGGTCGAGGGCAGTTTCGACTTTTCAACGACCTGTTAAAACTGATCCTATGGTGGAGTAATCGACATGTGGCGAGGGATGGACATGTGGCACGCTGGTGGAATGGAGTCTGGAACGCGTAGGTTTATGGGACAACTTATTCTTTGGCGATGTTGTGGCGCCTGAGGTGAGGGAGAGGACGGCTCTTTGGACACGTGGCAGATCTGGAATCAGAGGTGGTTTTCTACCCACGGTTTCGAATGGTGGTTTTGGGTTTGCTGAAGCTTGTTTCAGGTGGAGCTTGCTTTGGTGACATGTGGCATAGTTGACTTCGGGACCACTCTATCGGCCAACGGGTCCTTTGCGGAGGCCTCTTGGGCCCGCCCTCTCCTGAGTTGGGTTGTAGGGCAGGTTCCTACTCCCAGGGATGACGATATGAGTCATCGAGAGAGAGAGGGGTCCATCCAGCTGACACGTCTTTAAAAACTTCCACGTGTTCCATATTGGTGATTGGTATGGATTTCAGTTTCCCTCTGCCATTTTGACAAGTGTTCTTCTACGTCTCTCTCGCTTCCTCCCAGACCGTTTGAGAGTGAGCCCGATTCGGCTCCTACCAACATTCCTTCGCAGGGAGAGATCGAGAGGGAGGTTGCATCTTTTGACGTCGAGGTTCCCCCAATCAGCTTTGTTAGACTCAACAGCCAGGGGAAATGGGTTAGTTGGGATGACCAGACTACTTCTTCAGTTAGCTCTGAGGGTTCGTCGTTTACAGAAGGTGATGAAGACGATAGGTGTGAGGATTCGGCTGAGGTTGACAGATTAATCCGGTTCTGGGTGATTTGGGTATGACTTTCAATGGTCCGCTTCATGAGCTCTGCAAGGTTTTCTCATCCATTCAAAGGGGCAGACGTAAACTAGCGACTCCCAAGACAAAGAAGGGATTACCGAGAGAGTTTACCGATCTTGAATGGGGTATGTCAGATGGGAAAGGCCCCGACGGTGCCATGGCTTGACCGTAGAGTCTTTCCGAGTGGGCTTTATGTTGTCTATATGAAGAATTTATCTTGGAATGTCAGGGGTACCTGCAACCTTAGCAAGCGGGCTTCGATAAAAAGAGCCATCTCCCTTCTTAATCCTGAGGTTATTACGATTCAAGAAACCAAATGGGGGATGAATGACAATAAAAAGATAGCTACGGTGTTGGGCGGGAATAGATGGGTTTGGGTGGGTGTAGATTCTAAAGGAGCATCTGGCGGTATCGTCATCACGTGGAATGTTATGCTTTTTGACAAAGTCGACGAGGAAGTTGGTTCCTTTTTGGCGTCGGTGGCTCTGCAAAATAGAGACAATAGGAGGTGTTGAACCTTCGCGGGTGTTTACGGTCCGAATGATGATGCAAGATGCGAAGATTTTTTGTTTGAGCTGGCGGCTATGGGAGCTAGGTGGGACGAACCGTGGTGCCTAGGTGGTGATTTCAATGCTATTCATTTCCCTCACGAAAAACAAGGTGGCCCACCGGACAAATCTACCATGAGTGTGTTCTCAGAGTTCATCCATGACACAACTCTGATCAACTTACCGATGTTGGATGTGAGTTTTACTTGGTCAACCTTTCAAACTCCTTCTCTAAGTTTGTATTGACCAGTTCCTCTGCTCAAATGATTGAATAGAGATGTACCCTAATGCCATGATGGAAGCATTTGCCCGCTTTCCGTCGGATCATAGATCAATTATGGTTGGGTGTGGGTTTACCGGGAGGGGCCCTTCCCCATTTCGATTCGAGAATATGTGGCTGCATGCTGAAGGCTTTCGTGACAAGGTCAAAAATTGGTGGAATGAATGTCGGGCGACGGGCACGGCTGCGTTCATCCTAATTTCTAAGCGAAAGTTTGTTAAATCCAAGATTAAGGAGTGGAACCAAGTGGAGTTTGGGTTGGTCCACAAGGGCAAAGAGGAGCTTCTCGATCAGCTACGTCGGTTGGATGGGGTGGAAGAAGACCGAACCCTTACTGATGATGAAAGTAATCAGAGGCTTATCCTACGGGTCCGGTCCTGCTAAACGAGAAATGCTTTGCATAAGAGATATCATAGAAACAAATGTCGAAAATTCATTGGCTTAAAGAGGGTGATAATAATACCAAGTTCTTCCACTCCGTCGCCAATTCAAGGTCGAAGGCGAAGCTTCAGGGTAGCATTGTCGACGATGGTGTGTGGTATGAGAAGGATCGTGTTAGTGACGAGATTATTCGATTATATGAGTCTTTATTTTTGAATGACGGATGGGTCAAACCTGATCTTGACGATCTCTCGTTCAACTCTATTCCTTTTGAGGATCAGGCTACGGTGGAGCCGTTTTTTTAGGAAGACGAAATTAAGCAAGCCATATGGTCTACAGGGAAAAACAAGTCACCTGGGCCGGATGGCTTTTCTATGGAATTTTTCAAGGTCTGCTGGGATACTGTGAAGGCTGCGTTGCTGGCTTTCTTTGAGGAATTTCATGCAAGGGGAACTATTGGTAGGGCCCTTAATTCGAGCTTTATTATCCTCATTCCTAAGAAAGAAGGGGTCGAAGATGTGAGAGACTTTAAGCCTATTTACCTCATCAATTGCCTCTTCAAGATTCTTTCTAAAGTCCTTTCCAATACGACTTAAACCTCTTATGACCTCAATTATCTCTCACCGGCAAGGAGCTTTTGTTACCGGGAGATTGCTTACGAACACCGTGGTGGTTGCGGAAGAAATTGTGCATTCGGCTCATATTAGCCGGTGGTTGTCACTGGTTTGGAAAATCGACATGGAAGAAGTATTTGATAGGGTCGACTGGAAGTTCCTTCTTTATATGCTCAAGAGGTTCGGTTTCGGAGACCATTGGATCGGGTGGATTAAGGCGTGTATTTCTTCGGCGTGGTTCTCGATTATCATCAATGGTACCCAATGTAGTCAAATCGCATATGCGACCCTATGCGATGGCATAGGACCAAAGTATATGTGATTATGCCATGGCATAAAAAAAATTATTTTTTTTTTCAAAAAATCTCCAAAGTTCCCCATATTGATCAGTAATATGTTTTGTATTAATTTTGTGGTGTCTAGAATGTGAAATAAAAGTATATAATATAAGTATATAACCCATAAGTTAGAAGGAAAAATATAAATTTAATTGATGTTAAACAAAATAGAGACCAAAAAGAGACCATTTATAGACTTTAGGAAGCCCTAAAAAGCACAAATCACACCTTCGATGGATGTGGTATGGATTAGGAAGAGGAACCGTCCATTTATATACTTTGGAGAGCCCTAAAAAACAAAAATAATAATAAAAAAAGCTCCAACGGTCATAAATATGAACATTGGAGATGTATGCGATCGCATACATGTCAGGTCGCATATCCCATCATGGCATATGCGACAGAGGCTTCCCAAATCGCATATGCGATTGCCAAATCGCATATGTGATCACATATGACAACAGTGATTGTACCCCGAATGAGTATTTCAAAAATTTTAGAGGACTCAGGCAGGGCCCAGTTCCCCGCTTCTTTTTAACAGGGTTGGTGAGGCGTTAGGGGCTCTTCTCTCTAAGGCGAGAGAGCTGGAGGTTCCCGATCAAGTATTTAGGCCTTCCTTTGGGTGTTCGCTCCCCCACGCGAGGAACAAGGATCCAGTTGTGCATCGCTTCGAAGGCAGGTTGGCAACATGGAAAGGGAAGCTCCTCAACAGTGGGGGCAGGTTGTGCCTCGTCAAAACCGTATTGAGTAGTATGCCGGTGTTCTACATGTCAATGAACCCCTGCCCTAAATCTGTCATTTCAGTATTTGAGAAGATACAATGGGATTTTCTCTGGGAAGGTGCGGCTACGGATAAGAAATATCACTTGATTAATTGGGAGATCTACCAATTTCCTCGTCAGTTTGGAGGTTTGGCTATTAGGAGCTTGGAGATGTTCAACAAGGCTTTAATGGGGAAATGGATGTGTAGAGCGGGGGATGAGGGAGAGAAGGATAGTTTATGGTTCCTTATCCTTGCTGAGAAATACAGTGTGTCGAAGGGGGAAGGGGGTATCAACACGAATGTTCCCCTTTCTAGGAGAACGTCTCATTGGTGGAAAGGGATTTGCTCCATCATGTCGAGTTTTCAGAAGTTCATTCATTTTAGTTGGGAATACGATAACCAAATTAGATTCTGGGACGATGTGTGGTTAGTTATTTGATGCTTTAGAGATACCTTTCCTCTTATCTACAATGTTGTGTCGCCAAATGTGGGTTTGGTAGATAAGTTCTTTGAGAAGATCAATGGGCTTCGTGTGTGGTCTTTACTATTTACAAACCAAAAGAAATCTTAGGGATGTTGAGATAGCGCAATACGCGGAACTGATGTTTCTCCTTCATGCTGTTGAGCAGAATATAAACCATAGAGACTTGAGATCCTGGTCTTTGAGTTCTAAAGGAGTATTCTCAGTGAACTCATTTTCTCATGCGCTGGTATCTAGACCGCTGGTCTCCCATATCTGGATCTCTCTTTGGAAAAGGCCTATCCCTTCAAAGGTCAAGTTCTTCAGTTGGTGTCTCGTGTGAAACCGTATTCTTACTGTGGATCAGTTGATCAAATGTGGGCACATTATGCCGAATGTCTGCGTTTTCTGCTTTCGGCACGAGGAAAATGCGTCACATTTTCTTACACTGCAAGGTTGTGCACCGAATTTGGGTGATTCTCCTCAGCTCCTTTGGGGTGGCGTGGGTGTTCCCTGATAACATTCCTCTGCTGATAGCTAGCTGATCTGGCTACAGGTTGGGGGATGCTACTGCTAGAGACACTTTCAGGAAAGTGAGCCTCTATGCTTTGATTTGGGGCTTCTGGAGAGAGCGGAATGAAAGGATTTTTCGAAAAAGATGCAAACCGGTGGGTTTAATCATGAAAGCTATCAAGGACCTAATGGTTGATTGGATGTCGAGGGCCAAGGAGGGCTTCAATTCTGATTGGCTTGAATCCTACACTTCCTGACTTTTTTTTATGCTTTGTTTTTATTGCTTTTTCTCTGTTGTTTTCTTTCTGTTTGTGTTCCACTGAGCACCTCGCTAAGCCTCTACGTACTGTCCTTGATTTAATATATTGCTGTTTACCAATCAAAAAAATAAAAATAAAAATAAAAATAAAAACAAAACATGTGTTGCAATAAGTTATTTTTTTATATATCAATGTGGCAATAAGTAGTTTAGTATTTAAATAACCATTTTCTGCATGGATGTATCAAGTATATCAAGAAGAGGATGACTAAATGTGCATCTCGCAAGTGTTTTTTTTGCTTGCTGGGCACCGGAGATTCATGTTGGGGTTACAGTGCCACATCTTCAATGTTTTCAGACATTTCTTCACCACTGACGGTCATTCAACTGCACTAATGGCACCGGTTTTGTAGCCGTGTTCTAATATGAGCTCCTGTTTCAGGTTGGAGCTGCAATGGAAGAAAGGAGGAGAGTCAACTAGTGAAGGGCAGGTTAATTTGGGGAGACCAGACTTCTAAAGCAAGCCTCTCATCCAAGTAGAAGTACTTGAGGGGGTGGAGATTGTGGGCCAAAAATTTTGGAGCAGAAACAAAGGCTATACAAAGGAAGCTGTACCCTTTAGATCCAACGTTGGACCGTCGTGGGGGAGGAGCGCACAACATTAACCCTGGGGAGTTGAAACCTAGGGTGGTAGACGTTGCTGACATACAGCAACTTGGAATGCGACTTCCTGGTTGAACTACGAAAGAAATGAGAAGACAATGGGTTCTATACCTGAAGTCCTATTGTGCAATTGGCCAGTGCTCCAACACCAGAATGACTAGTGTGTAATGGCTTGGGTGTACAGTGTCTAGAAGAGTGAGGACTGAGGACTCACTTCATATAGGGTTGATGGATCTGAAAACACTAGTATTCCAGTTCCACACAGAGGATACATTTACAAAGGCAATCATGAACCCTCTGTTAATAGAAGGGAATCTTATCAGATTTAGCAGGTGGGAGCTTACTCCCCACAAAAATCTGATCGCAATCAGCTGATCACCGGTCAAAGCTGGCGGATCTCCGGCGAGGTTGAGAGAGAGAGAGGACGCGGGTAACAATTCTCTGAAACCAAGTTAATTTGGTTGAAAGTAAGTTAGGATTAGGGTTTGGTGAAGAAGAAAAGAAAGAGAGGATAAATTAGGGTTGAGTTGCTAGCTTAGCACTCTTCCCCATGCAATTATTAATATATATTGTACTCTATACATCACTGATTTTAGGAGAAAGAAACTACGCTAATTGGAGTAAGTCTATAACTTACTCCACACACACCCAATGAATGCGAACACTATGCACCCACACATGCATGTATAATTACATCACCACCATTTACCGCCTGAGACAACCAACTTACTGGTTGTTTCAGCTGTAATTCAAAATTCCGTTCTACTGAACGGAATTTTAAATTTTTAATGAAGAAGGTGCCTCTTAAAGTGGCACCATATGTTTGCCCAAAAAGCCCATTCTCTCACTTTAGTTTCTCTTCTTTGTACTTCCTTTCTCCTCTCTACCTCACTCTTTGCGACTTGGGACCTTGTGAGGCGTAAACTAACGCAATGCAATGCTAGGGCTGAGATTAAATAGCAAATTAATTTAAACAATTAAAAGAAAATTTTCCTTAACAAATTATCACAAAAAATACCAAGAAATTCATTTAAACAATTTAATTCCGGCCCAAAATAGTGTTACTTTCGCATACGTCCCCTATCGGATCTAGAAGATTAAGGTTCTTAGCTAACGACTAGATCTCTGACAGTTTTAGGGCGTCGAACGAACTCGCAAGCGGGTTCTTTCGATTCCGAGCGAAAACAAGGCACCTAATGATTTTAATGGTGAAGGGATAAGTTAGGGTTACGATACTTACACAACTCGTAAATCAAAAGAAGATAGATAAGGAGGAAAAGTTGGCCTTGCACCAAACAGCACGCGGGACGAAAAATCGCTCTTCGGTTGAGAGAATCACACCCTCACAGAAAGTTTAATCACAAAACTCTCAAACTTTGCAAAGCAAATTTTCATTAACCATCAATTAAAATAACAATTGTTTTTACAAGCCTTTAAAAAGGCTAACCAAACCCTAACTCGAAATAAATGAGTCCTAAAAATTTAAAACACTAAAACGGCAAATTTTGCCAAAAAAATTAAAATCCCCTCATATTTCACGTGATCGATCGATCGCCTGAGAAATAAGTAAAAAGTCCGAAGGCTCTACCCATAATCGATCGATCAACAATTCGGAATTGATCGATCAACTGAGAAGAATAATTGTGCCCACAGTACTATGTCATCTGTCCTCAATCGATTGATCGACCAGCTGGGATCGATCGATCGACCAAAACGCACTTAGTCCTTCGAATTTGAGTCGTTCTTCACTTTTACAGTCTTCTTTCGCCTCTGCTAAGTTACGGGCGGTTGCTTGAATAGGATGTCCCCATCAATTATCCCTGGGTTAGAAGGATTCATCCCAGATAAATATTAGTTGTGATAATGATCGAGGAGATCCGGATCGATCTATTGATATTCCTCTCTTGTTATCCACGTATTCTCCGAATCGACTTTGCTCTTCCACTTGACAAGGTACTTTTGAAGTCCCCCTTGGCTGGTGGACACAATCTGATCCTCCAAAACATCTTAATGATCTCACGATATGGTCGTGTGGGTGGAGGTAATGGGATGAGTAGAGAAATAAGGGTGACATCGGATATAGACGGTTCAAATGGGTTGGGTGGGATGTTTGAATGGCCATGGAACGGAACGAGATCCTCCATGTTGAAAGTCGTGCTAATCCCCAATTCTGGCGGTAAATCTAGGATATAAGCGTTAGAACCGGTACGCTTCAAAATACTATAGTGTTTAACACCACGAGCTTGTAAATTCTTAGCAATCCCTTGAGGGAATCGCTTAGGCCTAGTCTGAACCATCACAAAATCATGCTCCTGAAATTTTTTGAACCTTCTATGAGAATCTGCAAAAATTTTGTATTTTTCATTGTTCACATTAATTATTCTTTTAATCTCAGCATACAATTCATGAATGCGATGTGCAAATGTGGATGCAGACTCTGACGACCTCTGGTGGACTGACATTGGGCTTAGGTCTACGGGCGTCCTAGGTTTATAACCATGCATGATTTGAAATTGACCCATACCTGTGGTTCTATTACCGAATTATTGTATGCAAACTCCACTACAGGCAAGATGGAATCCCAACTCCTAATATGCTCACCTACTAGACACCGTAACAAATTACCTAAACTCCGATTTACAACCTCAATTTGCCCATCAGTTTGGGGATGATATGCAAACGAAAATTGAAGCCTAGCCCCATTTTGTGCCACAATGTCTTCCAAAAGTGATGCGGGACGCCAAGATCGAGAGCCGTAGATTCGGGCCGCAACAGATTTTCCAATCAAGAAGAAGCGGAACGGAAATCAAAACCAGGAGAAGGAGAAGAATTTGTGCACTGTGCAGTCAATCGATCGACTCAATGATTCGATCGATCGACTCCCTACTTCGATCGATCGAAGCCATATTTCGATCGGCGACGATGACTAGAGAGGAATTTCGATCGATCGACCCCATATTTCGATCAATCGACGGCGGCGAGAGCGGCGAGAAAGAGACTTCATTCTGGAGTATATATATATATATATATATATATATATATATATATATATCGATCGATCGATTGAATTTCGATCGATCGAGTGTCTCTTTTGATCAATCGAAATCGCGCAGATTAAAATTCTGTCAAAATTCGAATTTAAATTTCAGGATTAAAGTTTTCTTTTATTATTTAATTGTTTTAGGGTTTTCTTTTATTTTAAGGCCTCCTATATAAGATCATTAAGAAAAACAATGTAATTAGTTTTTGATTAATGAAAAGAGTTTTTTGCTTCCTCGCTTGAGATGAGCATTTTCAGAGAGTGAATCTTCGTTTCCCGAGAAGGGTTTAGTGTGAAGCCAAGGGTGTAAAGTCCAAAATCTATCTTCTTTCTATCCCTTTCTTTGAATTTATCTCCTGCTTGCGTATCAATCATCAACAACCTAGATTCTCCCAGAAAACCATAAAACCTAGTTTCCATAAGAGCCATCGATTCAAACCCATCTTACAAATCCTAAATCCAGCCATCCGACCAGAAACACCCTGACATTCAAAACCCCAGAGAAAACCAACGATCCCATTATTGAACTACGAGCGCCCTAATCTGAAAACCTAGAGTTCTACCACTAGGACCGATCCACACCACAAATCTAACGGATCTAGCGCAAAGGCTGGACCCTTTCTTGAACCTGAACGTGATCTTTTATATGAAAAACAATGAAGCCCTAAGGTAAACGCGTTATTTTCAGGTTTATTGTTCGAATTAATTTAATTTAATTTCGGCAATTAATTAATTCATCACACACACTTAGTTTAGGGTCTTGTCCCGCGTAAAAAAGTAACTGACAAACTTGACATCACAATCAAACACTATAGTTTTAGGCAAACCGTACAGACGAACAACATCATTAAAGAAAAGTGTAGCAATGTTACTTGCATCTGAGGTCTTCGAACATGAGATGAAATGGGTCATTTTCGAAAAACGGTCCACGACGACGAACACCGAATCGTGTTTGTGGAAGGTCTTGGGGAAGCCTAGCACAAAGTTCATTGATAGGTCTTGCCACTGAGAGTGGGCACAAGTAACGATGTGTATAACCCTGTGTTTTGGCTTTTTTATTTTGCCAGTTGACAAACACGACACTGGTTGATGATTTTGACAACATCTCATGTGAGATTGGTCCAATAAAATCAGTCTTCAACCAATGCAATGGTTTTGTTGCGACCAAAGTGGTCGGCAACCCCTCCAATGTGTAATTCTCAAACAGGAAACTCTCGTAAAGTGGTGCGGGGAATACACAAGCAGTGTTTTTGGAACGAATACTCAAATACTCATTCTGTACGGTATGCTTACTCTTTCACAGACTGTCTACTCAGAAGTGAGGTGTACTCTTCACCAAAATCCGAACATGTGGGATAATTATCTATGAGATGATCGAATCCGACCACCTCAACACTCAATGAGTGCAACGTCGCCACTCTACGGCTAAGCGCGTCAGCAGCTCGATTCTCTACATCAGCCCTATGTTTTAGCACAAAGGTAAACCCTTAAAGTTGCTCAACCAATTTCGCATGTCGCAGGTTTAACTTCTTTTGGGAACGCAAAAATCTAAGGGCTTCATGATCAGATAACAAGACAAATTCATGTGGTAGCAGATAGTGTTTCCAGTATTTAAGAAATTGAACTACCGCATAGAATCATTTGTTGTAGGCATGGATCAAAATATCGTCCGATACCGATACGTATCGGTATTGGACTCGAACGATACATTGAATGTATCGTTCGATACATTCAAATGTATTGAATGTATCGAACGATACATTCAATCGCATCGCTTTTGGAGTTTCTGACGATACGATTATCGGTAATGATTTTTAACCCATGGTTGTAGGTAGAGTATGTCTGTTTGGCCTCATTTAGCTTCTCACTGAAATAAGCTATTGAGTGGCCCTCTTGGCTTAACTCTAATCTAATACCTACGCCGGATGTGTCACACGCTACCTCAAAGACCTTAGAAAAGTCAGGAAGGCACATGACCGGAGCTTCAATCATTCAAGACTTAATCTCCTTAAAGGCTTTTATCGCAGCACGTTTCCATGTAAACTCCCCTTTTTTATGCAATCGGTGATAGGGGATGTTACCGTACTGAAATAACGGATGAACCTCCTGTAAAAAGTGGTTAACCCATGGAAGCTACGGACTTCGTGAATGTTCTGAGGTTCAGGCCCTTCTACAATAGTCTCGACCTTTTCGGGGTTCGCAATCATTCCTTTAGAGGTTACGACAAACCCTAAGAAAACAATGCTCTGTGACATAAAAGTGCACTTCTTTAGGTTCGCGTATAACTTTTCTCCTCTGAGAGTCATACAAACTTGCCTTAAGTGGCTTAAGTGTTGTTCCTTGTTATTACTATCAATAAGGATGTCATCGAAATAAACCACAAGGAACTTGCCTATGAAAGGCCTCAACACCTGTGTCATGATTCGCATAAATGTGCTCAAGACATTTGAAAGCCCGAAAGGCATGACAAACCACACATATAAACCATCCTTGTTTTTAAAGGAAGTTTTCCATTCGTCCCCGGGAGTCGCCTGGACGAACTCAGATTTTATGATATCCACTCTTCAGATCAATCTTTGAAAATATAGTGGCACCAACCATCATGTCCAACATGTCATCCAATCTCGGTATAGGGAACCGATCCTTGACCGTGATTTTATTAATAACGCGGCCATCAACACACATTCTCCAAGTTCCATCTTTCTTGAGTGTGAGCAGAGCTGGCACGACACATGGACTCATATTTTCCTTAATGAATCCCTTCTGGAGAAGTTCATCAACTTGCCTTTTTAACTCTGAATGTTCGGATGGATTCATGGGATAGTGGGGCACGTTAGGTAAAGTAGATTCGGGAACCAAATCAATGCCGTGTTGGATGTTCCGTAAAGGGGGTAATTCATCCAGAAGGTCTTTGGGAAAGAAGTCCCGAAATTCACTCATTATCGGTTCAACTTCTTTCGGACACTCAACACTTAACTCTTTGGGTGTTTCAACTGTAACAAGGACATAGACAATGTCCCCTATCTTAGCACCTTGTTTAAACTCTAGAGGGCTAATGATATGAAAGGCCTTAGATGTCTTCTCTCTCTCAATTAGGCCTTTATCATTTGACTTGTTCGTTTTCACACTAGGTGCTCTAGGAGGTAAAGGATTGATTTTGATTTTATTTTCGTAGTGTGTGAAAGAACACACATTCGATCTCCCGAACAATGTAACATCCATATCATACAATCACGGCCTCCCAAGGATGATATGCCCCACATCCATAGGCACAACGTCGCATCACAAGGTGTTTTTATACGAGCCGAATTGTATAGGAACCTGACACCTTCGTGAAACTGGGATTGATGAAGAATCAACCCAAGCAATTTTATAGGGTCGTGGGTGAGCTACGGGTGCAAGCCCTAAGCAAGGAACTGCACTCTCAGAAACAACATTGGTATAGCTTCCACTATCGACTATGGCTCGACAAGCTTTCTCACCACACTTGGCCTCGCACTAAAAGATGTTATCCCACCGCTAATCATTACTCTCTTTAGGCTGGCCTAGAACACATCTAACCACAAGAGCCTGCGAGGTATTACCTTCCTCAACGGGGTAAGAGATTCCTGCGCGAAATATGAGGGGATTTTAGTTTTTTTAGAAAAAACAAGACAACTAATGATTTTAATGGTGAAGGGATAGGTTAGGGTTACGATACTTACACAACTCGTAAATCAAAAGAAGATAGAGGAGGAAAAGTTGGCCTCGCGCTAAACCGCACTTGGGACGAAGAATCGCTCTTCAGTTGAGAGAATCACTCCCTCACAAAAAGTTTAATCACAAAACTCTCAAACTTTGCAAAGTAAATTTTCATTAACCATCAATTAAAATAAAAGTTGTTTTTACATGCCTTTAAATAGGCTAACCAAACCCCAACTCGAAAAAAAGAAGTCCTAAAAACTTAAGACATTAAAACGGCAAATTTTGCCAAAAAAACTAAAATCTTGTCATATCTCGAGCGATCGATCGATCAATTCTGGAGTCGATCAATGGACAATTCAGAATTGATTGATCAACTAAGAGGAATAATTGCACCCAAAATACTATGTCCTCTGTCCTCAAACGATCGATCGACTAGCTAGGATCAATCGATCGACCAAAACGCACTTAGTCCTTCGAATTTGAGTCGTTATTCACTTTTGCAGTCTTCTTTCGCCCCCGATAAGTTACAGGCAATTGCATGAATCGAATGTCCCATCACCTTGCCTCCTTAAACCTAGCTTCATTCAACGTAATATTGGCGGATAATCAATGTAAATCCACCAAAAATCCTTGTAAGATAGATAGGCCGGAGTGATGACGATATGAAGGATAATCCACCGAGACCTTGACTCCTTTAATCTAGCCTCATTCAACATTCTAGAGGCGTTGCCCAATGGATTTATGACGATGTACAGCACTAGGTGGAGGGATTGAAGGAAGAGGAGATAAAGAATCTTATCAATCCCAATAAGATGATTTGGGTCATACGATTAGTAGCTTTGGTAGATAATGATGAAGAAGAACCAGGCAAGAACTCTCTGTGACCATAAATTAGTGCTACACTCATTCCTCTTGTTTAATTTTATAATTTTATGCATTGTACTTATGCGTATTTATGTCAATGTATGAAAACATAAGTCATTTTATGTCAAATTAATAAACGCAGAAATAAATATCATGTAAAAGCCTAGAAATTGGCTAAAGAAGAGGTCACTATCGTTAAAAAAAATCGAAAATTTTTAAACAAAAAAATTAGATTTTCCTGAATTTTTTGTGATTTTTAAGATTTTATTTAAATAAATAATTTTGTACCGGCCGGTACATTGGTCAATGTTCCGCCGGAATTTTGGAAATTTCCATATGAAGGCCTGAATGTACATTGTCGGAATCCGAGATTTTGAACCATTGTTGGAATCCGAGATTTTCAACCATGGATAAACCTTTTTAAAGGGTTTTTTTTTAATGTCAACTAGATTATCCTAGGCCCAAACAATCGTGAACATCCCTCGTTATGGAGAAAACAGAAATTTTGATATAACTTAGATCAATCAATCCCAAAAATTTTCTGAAAAATAACTGCAAATGAGAGTAACAAATACCTCTCAAATTATATCCATCTCGAGTAAAAGGGTCAACAAAATAACATAGGGTTGTCGTCAGCAGTTACATTCCGACTCACCAATGGCATGTCACAGGCAAGGGTCAAGGTTGATTTTGAAGGCTTTGATACCAAATAGAGATCTTAGGTTAGAAGAAGATTAGATTTGATGAGGTGTGGCGGATTAGGGCTTAGATTGATGAGGAGAATATAAGAAATAGAGTTACTAGAGAATGGCTTAACTAGGTTTAGAATCCCCACTAGCCGCTATACTAAAGAAATAGAGAAATAATAGTATGTCCCTTACTAACACCACTAACCAACTACATACACACCCACTAACAGTAACTGGCGTAAGAGCTACGCATGGAGAGATGAATGAATTCCTTATCGAAGTTAGACTGAATCAAAGATCTGACTTGTGCCCCTATTTGTTTGCCCTAATCCTGGATGCATCAACAATAGACATACAAGAAAAAATTTCATGGTGCATGTTATTTGTGGATGATGTAGCACTAATAACTCAAACAAGGAAACAAGTATATGATAAGCTAGAATATGGGTGTCTAAGAGTCAAGAAACTTGAAAATTAGCATAACAAAGACAGGATATATGAAGTACAACTTTGGTGAACATGACAGGCTCAAGAAGGATTTTATCTAGTGCCACATAGCCACGGATTTCAGTATTTAGACCCTACAATTAGATAATGGATTTGAAGACACCTCAAATAGGATTAATGCAGGTTGGACGAAATGGAGACAAACAAGCGGGGTATTGTGCAACCCAAGAGTTCCACTTTGATAGTAGAGACGTTTTTCATATGACGGGACCTGCCATACTATATGCATGGAATGTTAGGCTACAAAAAACTGACAAAGTAGATGGTTTTGACATGTCCATCCGAGATCGAAACAGACCCTGTACGCAGGATTAAGATGTTGAGCACAAGGAAGTGGGAGAAGACGAAGACTTGTGAAGACCTGGAGGAAGCAGTGAGAACTGAGAAGTGGCATGAAGGATTGCAGAGCTACAGAGAGCTCAGCACTGAACAAAGGCGAGTGGAGAAACAGAATTCACAATGCCTAACCAAAGTAGATGGGATAAGGCTATGTTTACGATGATGATGATGATGTATACGTTTTCTTCTATTTGCTCTACTCATCGTTTTAATTTTTTCAAAGAAATCTGTAAGACTAAAACCTTCACAGATAAAGTTATGTTCGCACCTGAATCAATTAGGACATAATACGATGATTTAAAAGATAAAATTTACCGGTGAATTTTTAACTTCTAACTTTTAATTTGATGCTGCAGTACCATTTGGGAAATTACCTTCTCAATTTGAGTTAATGAAATGTTCATTTCCGTCTTCTTCAGGATTTTCACTATCAAAAATATTAAAATTATTGTAAATTCCAGCCTAGTGTTCAAGGATTTCAACATGCCTTTTCAGCTGACTTAACTCAATTTTTTTCTTTTATTTCATTTTTTTATGGTTAAGCTGAACCAGCGACCTTGAGGTTGCAATATTATCAACCTTCTATTGTGATCCCACCAGCCTTTTAACTGTTCAGTAAATCCTTGGGCAATCATAAATTGGAGATTTTGATCAGAATTTTCTTATTTGACATGGAATAGCATATATAACCATACGTATTGTTGTCATGATTTGATATTCTATCATGCATGGATCACAATCTTAGATTTCCTATACGTTCGTCAAGGCCTCCTAGACAGTACATGTCGTTGTCCGGACGATCATTCAATGTATCGACAATACATTGCACCAATGTATTGGCCGATATATATATATATATATATATACGCGGGGGGTTTCACTTAAGTGGCACCAAAAAAAAAATTGACAATCTCAGACGGTAAAATTATTGTATCATCCAATATTTTAACAAAAAAAAAAGTCAAAACTCTGAGAATACAAACGAGTCAAAGTTTGTAGCCTTTGAGATTTTGGACGATACTGGCAAGGTATGATACAAGGCCTTTGTATCGTACTGCTGGCTTCTAATACTAGTACGTTGATACATACCGGTTGTCCAAGAGTTTTACCCATGGAGTTAATTCAAGTTTTAGTAAAGCCCCTTACCAGAGGATGAATAAATAATTATGTTCTTTTATGCTTAAGATACTGTAGGAATAAATAATTTCCCAATTCTCTCTTAGGCCTTGTTGAAAGTAGTCTTCATAGAGGGCCATCATCCTCCTACAGTCTCTTAATGTTTGATCATTCTTAGACAGTTGAATGTAACAGAAAAAATTTCGAATAGATGGACAATGCTATTAGTGAAACTGTTGAATCTGTCCATCCTCCTTCAGAATCTCTGAAAATAGAAAATTAATTTTTTTTGGCAAAACCAAATAACCAATAATCCTATATCAATAGACATGACATCAATAATTGAACAACAAAACTCTGCAAATGTGCTCACTTAAAAACAATCATACTGATCAAATAGAAGACTTCTAAACTGCATAGTTAAAGAAGAGGGAAAACCTCAACCATCTTCTCATAAAACAACCTCCTATAATGTAGCCTCCAAGTTTGTTGATGAGCTTATGACGATACTAGACAACTTAAACTTTATCCCAAAAAACAATAGTTCTTCAAAACTCTCAATGTCATCGTAAAGAGACCTGATACCAGTTCTGTTTATTCAGAATCTCCATCACATACAGAACTACACCAAACCCCTCTAAATCTTAACGAAATCAAACTATCCTAGAAACAACTATCAAAGCAGACCAACATCTGTATCAAGTTGAAGAATAAAGATACCAACCAGTGCCAACTTCTTTTGATGGTTCCTCCGCATATGAATGGAACATTGATGTTATGACAGCATGGATCAAAATCTCAGATGATACCAGTACATATCGTCCGATACGGGCCGGTATCGGAAGGCAGCGGGCACAATACAAAGGCCTTGTATCGTACCTTTTCAATATCATCCAAAATCTCGGATGATACAAACTTTGACTCGTTTGTATCGTCCGATAATTTGATTTTTCGGAAAATCTACGATCATCCGAGATTTTCAAATTTTTTTGGGTGCCACTTAAGTGACCCCCCCCCCAATGTGGACCTGAGAAAGTATCAGCAGAGAGCCAAAATTGTTATTAGATAGGCCCTACTTTCTTCCAAGCTCAACAAGCCAAAATTCTTATTAGATTGAATATCTTTAGAACAATCAGATCATTCACTTGTTAGACATGTTACTGTTTCTAAAATTGGAATATGCAGGACTAAAACATATATTAGAGACCAGACCACTAATGACTACTCTAGATCATGGTTAAAATCTCGTCCGAGACGTACTGATATCAGCAGTCAGCGGTACTATACATACGTATTGTATCATACCAAGTATCTATTGATCAAAATATAGGACGATACAAACTTGGGCTCGTTTGTATCATCCGATATTTTGTTTTAGTCAAAATCTCGGATGATACATTCAAAGTATCCTCCGAGATCTTGAAATTTTTTTGTAAGACTTGGTAATAGTTACCCTCCCTCGGTAAGAAATGCACGAATATTTTCAAATGCCAAATCATTGAGAATTGCACGGATATCTAATGCCAACTCTTCGGTTTAGGGCATCATAGAATAAGAAGCTTATGAAGGGCCCTTTACCCCATAGAATTGCATGGATATCATAGAATTACACGGATATCTAATGACAACTCTTCGATTTTGTCAAAAGCTGATTTCTGCAGATGCCAACGAACGCCCAAAAATCCGTTTAGGTCAGCTTTTGACAGGATTTGGCATTTAGACGGCTATTGGTTAGCTAGATCAAGGAGTCACTCTCCAAAATTGAGGTATCTTTTGGCAACTAAGGTTGGAAAAATATAATGTTTAGTAAATTTACCTTCTCGCCTAAATATAAAATTTGAACATTAAAAGAGTTTGCCAGGATCACTTCAGAGTAGGTATTAGTTGGTAAGGTTGACAGAGGAAGATTGACTCGTGCACTCTTAGATTTTTTTTTTAATTCAAAAGATTTTTAAAAAATTACATTTTTGGGGATATAATTAATATATATATACTGGCCAATCCATTGAATTAATGTATCGGTGATACATTCGATGTATCGGCCAATACACCGATACATCTCATCTAGGAGGCCTGGACGTTAAGTATCGGAAATCCGAGATTTTGATCCATGCTCTAAATTATATGTGTACTCCCCCTCACTCACAAATGAATCTGGAAATTTTCAGACTCTTTAGACCAAACCTGATTAAAATCACCATCATCATCGTATTCATTATCATCCTCTTGTATTTGGTCGACTTCTTCATCTTCATTGTCCTCTTCTTTGTTCCTTCATTGTCCTCTTCATTGTCCTCTTCTTCATCTTCATTGTCCTCTTCTTTTTTAAAAAAAAAAAATTTAAAGACTTTTTTATATTTTTTAATAAAAATTAAAAATACCAGCCGATAAATTGATTCAATTTATCGGCATACATTGAATGTATCGGCCAGTACAACACCCGAATGATACATATAGGAAATACGAGATATTGTCCCATGATTAACCCGATATCTAAATAGTGGAACAGATATACTCAACAAAAACAGCTCGGGTTTAAAGTTGAAAAGTTTCATGCTCTGGCAACATTGGACTAGTCCGTTCAAAAAAATTTATTAAGTAAGAACAGCAAAGAAACAGTGAGCACTTTTGGTATATTTCATTAATAGGTACCTTTGGGATTTTCCAATTTTGAATCTGTTTTTCAATTATGTTAATCTGATTTCTGTATATTTTAAAGAGATGGACTTTTCATTGGGGAAGAAGATGAAGAAAGTTTTGCTTTATCCTTTTTAAGTAAAGATTTAAGAAGATTAGCAACCGATAAAGAACAATAAACAGTTAATTTAGATTGCTATCAGCGACAAAAGTCTGCAAAATGAAAAATTAACGCCCAACCACAGCAAACAGACCAAGGCAGCATAGTTGTGACTTCAGAGTCTATTCTCTAACTTAATCACTCACTAACTGCTAATATTAACTACTATTATAAATATTATTATTGTACTGGATTTCTGAAAATATGGTAATTATTAGTAACTTATGAGTAGTATCCCTCCTCTCCCATATCTGTACATCTATTTATCTTGCTGTCTGCGTATCAAAGCTAAGTGCATGGGCAAAGAAAAAAAACAATGGAGCTATTTCTCTGATACACAGTTGTTTACCAAAACATGCATGTAAGTTCGTATGCAAACCTCATGAGAAAACAGAAGAGAAACACCCAACCCAAGCATACACCATGTTATGACTCACCACCTTTCCGCATGCCCAAGTTTTCTGAACTGAAGTTCATTGATGGTGTCTTATGCATATCCTTTAAAATAATTACTGATTTAAATTTCTTGTTTCATATATAAGAAATGATTATTGAATGTAAACTCAAAATCATACAACACAGACAAATCTATGATGGAAAAAGAGGTGAGGTAGAAATACCATCATTTTTTCCCATCTGACTGATGCCTACTAGCATCGGTAGGTATTGACCGATACCTGCATGCGATCTGTCTAGGGGATGGCATAGTATCGGCTGATACGTACTATTACCGACAATATAGCCTTGGGGCTGGCTGATACGGTCTCCAATACTGATATTTTTAAACCATGAAAGGAAAAAATAAAAGAAACAAGGAAACGCATCATATACCTGCTTGAGAAACTCTTCATGCCAGTTGTCAAGAGTATCGAAGGATCTAAGTACGTTAACATCATAGACAAGAACACAGCAATCTGCCCCTCTATAAAATGCCACACCAAGACTTTGAAATCTTTCCTGACCTGCTGTATCCCAAATCTGACAACATAAGCCAGTGGTCAGCAAGAATACAATAAAAACAGTTCTCAAATAAATTAAGAAATTAATATATGAAGAAAAAAATGATAATATCTCACTTGTAGAGTTACTAGTCTGTCATCAATTTGAAGTTCCTTTGTGACAAAGTCGGCACCAATAGTAGCTTTATACTGTTGACTGAACTTTTTGTGTACATATCTAATTGAGCAGTTAAGGGCTCACATTGCAGAAGTAGGTGAACTCTTTTGGCAACACAACACCCTTCCACAAATTGCACAATGTCTAGAAATAGTTCCTCAACCCAAAGAAAAACAACAAACTACAAGCACAAAAAGTGACTCAGAATTTAAAATGCCACTTCAAGAGTAAAGAGTAGGGCTCTCAACGAGTAGAGCCAGCTCGGAAGCTCACTCAGCTCAGCTCGGCTTGGCTCAAAAAAATGAACTAGCAAGTATCTTGAGCTCGGCTTGCAAGCCAAGCCGAGGTATGAGTTGAGAGCTCGTTTGTAATCGAGCCGACAACAAGCTGGGTAGGCTGTAACTCGGCTCGATATATATATATATATATATATATATATATATATATATATATATATATATATATATATATATATATATATATATATATATATATATTACTTAAATTACTAAAATACCCTACAAATAATCGTTAGAAGCTCTTCAGAATTTAGGGTATTTTAGTAAACTTAATAAAAAAAAATCCCAATCTACCTATAAATACTAAATTTATCGGTCCAAACTTTATTGATAATTTTCATCTTCTCTCTACGACTCTTGTCATGCTAATTTTCTATGAAACGAAGTACTTCGATTAAAAATGTAATAAAAGAGAGAAAGATAATAAGAAATAAAATAATCAAAAATCATATTAGTATATTACTAGGCATGCGCTCAATAGAGCCTCTAAATAGAACTGAGGTAGAGCTAAATAGTTTTAGGCTCGAATATAAAAGAGCTCAGCTCGATCTCGACTCGAATATAAAAGAGTCGATCTGACGCGGGACGGAAACCCTAAAATGCGTGAATATGATTTTTAATGCGATTTGCCGAAATTAAATAAAATTAATTCAAGAGTAATCTCAAAACTATCATGATACCTTCGGGTCCGTAGAATTTCGGTTGGTAAATCATGCAAGATCCGAATAGGGTGTCCCATCCGATGCGCAAGTCCCGTTAGATTTGAGGCGGGATCGAGCCTAGAGATAGGACTCTAGCTTTTCGAGGCTTGGGCGTTCGTCTTCGTTCCGATGTAGATTCACGGATTCCAACTTGGATTGTAAAAGAAAATTAGGGTGTGTAAAAGACTTGTGGTTTTAGATCGGTTTATGGTTTTGAAAAGGGTGTTGGCTTTTGTGGTTTAGGGCTTCAAAAGGATTTAGGGTTTTGGGGATCACAAGGAAGAAATTAGGCTATGGTTTAAAGAAGCACGCAGAGATTTAGAGATAGCAAGTATAAGCAAACCACGCAAATCAATGACAAAGATAAAAGAAATATATGGGAATCACTCCCTTGGTCTCACACCAAACCCATCGCGAGGAAGAAGACTCTCTTCACAAAGCAAAAGCTCTAATTCAACAATCAATCAGCTAATTAAAAGTCTTTACAAGCCTCAATATATAGGCCATCAATAATTAATTCCGAAAATAAAAGAATCCTAATACTAATAAAACAAAAAAAAGGCTAAATTAAAAATTCCAAATCGACGTTAAAAAGGATAGCTATGACAACGGTCCATAGTCACATAAAGACATCTGTGGATAAATACAATATGGGGCTATCACAAAGACGCATGACGCTGTTCTTTGTGTCATTTTCTCCTCTTTTTCCTCCGGACTTTCCCTACTCTTCTTCTGACGCCAGTAAAACTGATGTGGTCCGAATCCAATGTCCATGTATGTGGCGTCCCAATCAATTCCTCTATACCAAAAAGGTTTCATCAGTGATGAAACACGCTCGTGGTAGATGTCTATCAGGTCGGGGTTCAAACGGCGAACTTCATTCTCATGGATCCAAGTGTTTTCGGACTCCGGCTTGCCGACCCATTTAACTAAGCACTTCTGGAATCCCCCGTCATGTGTAAAGACTGCATGATCATTGATTATATCCTCTATTTCATCTGTTCTCTGTCTGCTTGGGGAAGGAAGAGGTACAGGTTGCAAGGTTGGGTTGGGGTTAGAGCTAGGAGGTGGCTGGAGTAGATTTTCAAGTGGTGGGGTGAAACCCAAGTAAGGAACCAAGTCCTCTACATTGAACATTGAACTAACCCCCGTACCTAGTGGAAGCTCGAGCACTTATACATTAGGACTACTCTTAGCCAAAATCCTAAAAGGTCCAGCGCTTCGGAATTGGAACTTCTTTGCGGATCCCGATGGGAACCGCTCAGGTCTAACCCGAACCATCACATAATCACCCACATGAAATTTTTTAAAAAGCCTGTGAGCATCTGCAGATAATTTATAGACTGTTACTTGAATTAATTTTCTGTTTAATTTCGGCATGCAAGTTATGAATATGTTGTGCAAATGCATCGGCAAACTTTGACACTCTATGGGTTGCAGACATAGGGATCAAATCTAATGGGGTCCTAGGCCTATGACCATGCACTACCTCAAAAGGACTCATGCCTATGGACCTATTGACAGAATTATTATATGCAAACTCAGCTGTGGGTAAGATGGTATCCCAGGTCCTGACATGATCACCGACAAGACTACGAAGGAGATTCCCAAGGCTCTTATTGGTGCTTTTGGTTTGGTTATCCGTTTGAGGGTCATAAGCTGTAGAGAATTAGAGCAATGTGTCCATCATGTGCCAAAGGGTCTTCCAAAAATAACTAGTGAATTTAACATCCCTATCAGACACAATGGTTTTGGGCAACCCATGAAGGCGCACTACCTCCGCGAAAAATAGTTTAGCAATATGAGATGCATCGAAGGTTTTGGAACAAGGGATGAAGTGGGCCATTTTGGAAAATCGGTCCACTACGACATAGATGGAGTCGTGCTTCCTAGGGGTCTTAGGAAGTCCAAGCACGAAATCCATTGAGGTCTTGTCACGGTGTGTGTGGCACGGGTAACGGAATGTACAAGCCGGTATTTTGTTTGGTCTGTTTTGACACTTGGCAAGTACGATAATGCTTAACGACCCGAGCGGCATCTCTTATTAGCCTGGGCCAAAAGAACCTATCCTCTACGAACGCAACAATTTTATTACGCCCGAAATGTCCGGCCATCTCTCCAGCATGTAACTCCCAAATGAAAAAGTCACGCAATGAAGTACAAGGGATCCAAAGGCAATTGCCTTTAAACAAGTACCCATCATGGATGGTGTACATGGGGTGTGTGTTGGTCGGGTCACTAAGGAGAGCAGTGTACTCAACCTCAAAATCTGGGCACACGAGGTACTCATCCTTTAACTTTTCGAACCCGACGACCTCGGTGCTCATTGTGCGCAAAGTCACCACTCGCTAACTAAGTGCATTAGCGGCCCTATTTTCAGCACCGGCCTTATGCTTTAACACAAATGTGAACCCTTGAAGGTACTCGACCCACTTCGCATGCCTTGGGTTCACCTTCTTCTGTGAAGCAAGAAAGCGTAAGGTTTCATGGTCAAAGAACAGCACAAATTATTGCAGTCTAAGGTAATGTTTCCAATACCAAAGAGATCGAATGACCGCATAGAATTCTTTGTCATAGGTGAAGTATTTTTGCTTCACCTCGTTAAGTTTTTCATAAAATAGGCCACAAGGTGACCCTCTTGGCTAAGCACTCCTATGCCTACACCCGATGTGTCGCATGCGACTTCAAAGACTTTGAAAAAGTCCAGCAATCGCATGACTGGTGCACTACTCATTCGTTGTTTGATCTCAGCAAAGGCTTTTGTCGCCGCTTTGCCCCATTTAAAGTCCCCCTTCTTCATGCAATCTGTAATTGGGGTCATAATGGTGTTAAAGCTTCCGATGAAGCGACGATAGAAAGTAGCCAAGCCATGAAAGTTGCGGACATCGTGTATGTTCTTAGGTTCGGGCCACTCCACAATGGCTTTAACCTTTTCAGGTGTCCGCGACCATTCCATCGGCCGAGATAATAAATCCCAAGAAAACAACAAAACGTTGCATGAAGGTGCATTTCTTGAGATTTGCAAACAACCTCTCGCCCTTGAGGGTTTCACAAACCAGCCTAAGGTGGGTCAAATGTTGTTCCTTGTCATGACTGTAGATCAGAATGTCATCGAAATAAACAACAAGGAATTTACCGAGAAACGGTCTCAACACTTGGGTCATGAGTCGCATGAAAGTCCTCGGGGCATTAGAAAGCCCAAATGGCATGACCATCCACTCATAAAGACCATTTTTAGTCTTAAAGGCGGTTTTCCACTCATCACCGAGGCGAATGCGGACTTGATGGTAGCCACTCTTAAGGTCTATCTTTGAAAAGATAGTGGCACCAACCATCATATCGAGCATGTCATCGAGCCTTGGTATGGGGAACCGATATTTAACCGTAATCTTATTGATTGCACGGCTATTCACACACATGCGCCACGTACCATCTTTCTTAGGAGTAAGTAGGGCAGGTACGGCACACGGGCTCAGACTCTCTTGGATGAACCCCTTTTGAAGGAGCTCATTGACTTGCCGAGTCAACTCGGCGTGCTCAACCGGATTCAACCTATAGTGGGGAAGGTTCGGTAAGGTAGATCCGGGAACCAAGTCTATTGCGTGTTGGATATCAAGAAGGGGAGGGAGTTCGTTTGGTAAGTCTTCAAGGAAGACATCCGTAAACTCTTTCAGGATTGGCTCAACCTCCTTGGGTCACTCGCTCGCCGACGCGGGAGCACTCTCTATGGTGACAACTACGTACACCACACTCTCATCTATCGATGCTTTCTCGAACTCAGAAGGACTCACAATATTAATGAATTTAGAAGATTCGCCCTTCTTTTCGACTGTGTTGGTCGATGGTGTTTTGGGAGGCAAAGGGTGTAAAGTGATGTTTTTGCCCTTATGCATGAACGTGCATATGTTTGATCGACCAGAAAGAGTCACGTCCATGTCATAAAGCCACGGCCTTCCCAAAATGATATGGCCCACATCCATCGGCACCACATCACACCATAAGGTGTCCGAATAAGAACTCAATTGAATCGGTATATGACACATTTTCGACACAAGAATGGATGAAGAATTGACCCATGCGACTTTATAAGGTCTCGGGTGGGCTTCAAGTGTAAGCCCCAAACGGCGTATCGCATGAGTGGATATTACATTGGTACAACTACCGCTATCCACGATGACCCTAGGGAAGATGCTCTCCCTACGCCAGTCATCCTTTTCATCCCGTTGAGGTTGTGCAAGGGCACACCTCACAACTAAAGCATAACCAATAGCATCACCCTCCTCATCTCTGGGTGTGCTAACTGGTTCAAATACTTCTTCAACCACTACCTCATCATCATCCTCCTCTCCCTCAATGAAGAGAGTCCTTTGGGGTTCTTTCGTAGAGCATTGGGCGACAAAGTGTCTCATCCCATGACATTTATAGCACTTTACTTGAGAATTAACCCTTGAGGATTCTTCGACTACACCTTTTCCCTTTTCAAACCTAGAATTGGTAGGGACAGGTTGTGTAGGTTTGGGAGGAGGATTAAATCGTCCGTCACCAGATCGCTAACTGCTATATTGTGGCTCGGTCCTCTTCACCACCGTAGTTTTCAAGTACCGTTCAAGATCTTGCACAACGGCATAGCATCTTTCAAAAGTTTCTACGGGGTGAGAAATCAACTTTTTTTGCAAATCAAGTCACAATCCGGTGCGGAATCTAGAGAGAGTGATTTCAAGGTCTTCCGATACTTTTGCCCTCATCATGAACTCTTCGAATTTGGCAATGTAACCGATCACGTGATGGCCAGGGCTGATCGGTTTCTGCGTATGTCAAATTTTAAAATTCCATCTCAAGATCGCTTCAAGCTTTGTTTTGCCTAGCAACTAACTTTGCCTAAATTTTCGTGTCCTCAACTGAATTTCCCACCAGATCCAAACCGATCAGGTGTGAAAAATGCGGTTCGAGCACCCTGGATGTAACAAAATTGGATCCTTATGGAATTTTTCAAACTTCACAACTTGGTTGGGAAAAGGCACTCAAACAAACCCAAATTAAAATTAAAATTTAAAGTATAGAGAAAATTGCAGTTTGGGGATATTTTCTGTGCTAAATTCTACCTACTTGGTTTGATTAGCCTATTAACTGAAAAGAAATATTCATTCCGGGAAAAGGCTATGGAGCATAAAGAAAAAGAGAAATTGGAAGAATATATTGGCACCAAAGTTTCGGATTCATAGTATACCAATAGATATGTAAATGATAAATTTGAGCATCCATCTCAAAACCAAATGGCAATGAGTGGCCAGGATCTTATAAGAGGAGAGACAAGGCTATGAATATCCGATGTGGAACTAAACTTCAACACGCCCCGTCACATGTTGGCCGGACTTGGCCAAATCACGAGGACAATTGAATCGGGTGACGTGGAGTGAAGAAAGGTCTGCTTTGATACCATGATTAATTTGGATATCCATCTCAAAAACAATTGGCAATGAGTGGAGGGAGGATCTTATAAGAGGAGAGACAAGCCTATGAAAACCCACGTAGGATTAACCTTCAACAGTAGATTTTTATGAGTAAGGGAGGTAAGGCGGGCCTATTTGGTTAACCAGATTGTTCAACAAGTGTTGGGAACAAGTGATACTTCCGCATTCATAGAGACATTTCTTTGGGTCCTTTGATCATAAAAGACAACTCTAAGCATGTCGTAGCTTGGCTCTCAAAGCACTAAGACACTAATTTCAGTCTTCTCTATTACTTCAATGACGCTGTCAATTCATTGATGAGAGCCAATGCGGTTTTTCTCTCATGAACCTCATGAGGCAAATTTCGTGGATGCACCAGTTAAGGAGGGAATTATCAGCCCTCGTGTAGTCAATGCTACAGTTTTCCCCGTGTACCATTTTCTTAATTATGCTAAGATCCTTTCTCAGCTTACACTCACTTCAGGTTTTTACTATTGAATATCAGTTATCCATCAAATAATCATACTAATGGCAGCTACATTTCATATCAAGAAGAAATTTTGATCATTAACTTCCACTTATATGCAGCATTTTTTTTGTAAAATGAATCTTTTGCATCCAAATATATCCCCTGTGTTTTCCCATAAAAAGATGCTTACTCCAATGTTACAACGTCAATTGTTACAAGAAATCAAAAGTATTTCAAAATCTGCACAAACTGGAAATTGAAACCCAACCACGTAATCACTTGCAATAGAAACCAAGTGACAGCAAGACAAAAAAAAAGGTATATACACCGGAAACAGCATTAGATTTGTATTAATCAAACCGTATTTCAGCAGAATCACAAAATTGGCATAAATTAACATAACAAAGAAAAAAGAGGATAAATTACTATGAACTATCCATTAAATGGCATAAAACTAATCATTAAGCATACCATAAAGAACAGAGGTGTGATTTTACAATGAGAGAGAAGTAAAGAACATGCTTTGAATTTAATACAATCGACCATTTCTACAATCCGATAAAAGGGGCAACACCTAGATCTTAAGAAAGTATCTATTTTAGGGAGGGGGGGGGGGGGGGGGGGGGGGGGAAGGTTCACATTCACATCACTTGAGCAGTATTTCCAAGTTCACATAAATCAAAATTGTAAGCATTATTTTCAAGTTCACATAAAACAAAACTAAGATACTCTAAAAAAAAAAAAAAAAAATTAATTAAAATCAAGAAAACATAGTAAAAAGAAAATTAAGCAGAAATTACAGAACACATTATTAAATTTCAAAAAGTTCCAATTAAAAATAAAAATAAAATTTCCAAAAAGTTCAAAGGCATTTCCAAATTCACACAAATCAAAACAAAACATTCCAATTAAAAATAAAAATAACATCTAATAGCAATCAGAGCATCAAAATTTATTCAAGAACAGCAACACTGCAATATCATAATAAATCAAAATCACAAAAAGACAACAATTATAATCATTCCACAACAACAACAACAATAATATAAATGACAATAAATCAACATGACATTTCAACTCCAATACAATTAAATAAATGAAAATTAAAATAAGACAATTATAGAACAAGAAATCAAACCTGATTCAATCGTAAGTTCCATAAGGATACTGATTCATTAAAGATGTCTTCCCAACACTATAATTAAACAGTAAAAATTTAAAATAAAATAAAAATTAGAAAAAATTTAACAGTACCAAGATCTTTACAAAACCCTAGAAATACGAAACAAATAAATAATAATAAATAATAACAAATTATGAATACATCTCACCCGCTATCTCCGAGAACTATGACCTTGAGCAATGTTCGCCTTCGCATAGACATCGCTGAAAAAAATATGAACAAATTTTACAAAAATATATCTTTATTTTCTTGCCTTTTGAGAAGAAACAGAAGAGAGAGAGAGAGAGAGAGAGAGAGAGAGAGAGAACTTCTGAACGGCGTTTTCAAAGTCTCGCTTTTTTTTCATAAAACCATGTGTTTGGGGCTTTTGGCCGACCGAACAGATATACGCGCCAGCGAGGCTTTTTGAAAATAGAGAAATGATCTGATGTTGTTATAGTACAAGTAATAATATATGTTGTAGGTCATTAATCAGGACCGTCCAATTCGTTGAATCTAATATTGGGCTCAACTAGTTTTACAACCACTGGATATAGGAAAATCTTGACTGCATGTTTTCCATAAAAATGGAAATCGTAAAAGCCAAAGATTCTCGTTGTTAGGACCCTAACCTAATCAAATATGATATTATTCGATTATGAGCTTAAGTCCCTCCCCTAATTTTGTTTCCCGCATGAGCCTTAGTCATCACCCAAACCGTGTCATATCAAGAGGGGAAGGGAATCACTTATAGCCCAGGATTAGGACGAGTTTGCAACCGTGACTAAAGCATCCTATTAAGTAAAAACTAAGTCATAACATCGGGGCCTCTACTCCTCTCCCCCACTTGAGTGTAGAGCCCTCCTCAGCTCTAATACCATCTATGACGATCCTAGCCCGACCTGATTTAAGTCTATGCCCCGATTTTATTTTTGTTTAAGTATCCACCTAAAACGCATCATATCAGGAAGGGGAAGGGAATCACTTAAGCCTAAAGCCAAACAATATTATATCGGGTCATATCAAGGTTGTCACACTCTTCTATCCAACAGCTGCAAATCTGGTTGAACACGAAATCAGGTTCAATCAATTAGACCTGACCATTGCCCCTATGGAGTATATGTGGCACATGTTGTCGTGGATCTTCACCGTTCAATTTGAAATTCAATCATTAGGAAACCCTGAAATCATTATGATTAGAGGAATATGACCGTTTGATCGAGGAAGTTTCTTCCAAATTAATTTTGATCATACAACTCTCGATCGAATGGCAATATCAAATTCAGTAAAATAGGAGATCTGACCATCCAATCAGAGCACTTTGATCATGCCCTTTGCAACTGTTGATTTGTTAGATAATGTTTATTATAGATAACCGTCATCATCATCATCATCATCACATTGTAATCACAGCTACCTATTTAATGCCATGGAGATCATATTTCCTCTCAATCTTTCACATAATAGATCTTGAGATCATGGCACACCTATCAGACGGTCACACATTGATTCCATGTAGCACATATCCCCAAAAGTTACCACGATCATAATCATATCTATCATATGGGATGTAGGCAATGTGGAATCAACATCTAACCGTATGACAGGAGCGCCATGATCTCAAGATCTATTGTGTGGAAGATTGGGATAAAAAGTTATCCCCATTGTCTGATTCAAGGCAGTTAACGATTTTTTATACTAAACCAATGCACACACTTCAAAACAGGAGCAAATAATGCCACCCATCAATTGTTTATTATCATTAAAGAGGGAAAGGATTCAGTGTTTACGATGGTGACTCATCATCATCATCATCATAGCCTTATCTCATTTATTTGGGACTGCCTTGTGATCAATCGTCTATTTTGGCTTCTCATGGACATGTCAAACCATTCATAAAAAATGACATGTTTATATAAACTGAACTGATACCTTCTAGATGAGCCATGATCAGATCATCACAACCATTGGATCCTTCATAATATAAAATCCATGTTATCTAATGATTGAAAATTCCCTATCATTAAGTTTAGAGATTTGGGTAAGTTCAATCCAATTGATGCTCTATACAACATATTTATTTGTTAAATAACCATACCAGAACTTCTCTATAGACTGAATCGCATTTAATGTCGAAACAGATTAGAAAAGAAGCGGGCCGCACGTAATCCCTATCTACTTAAAGTTTTGGGACATTTGCAGGATCAACCCTGTAAGGTTATCCTTTTGCACTAGAGACACTGTCTGCCTAAAGTTTTGGGAAATTTATAGGATCTACCTGTCAGGTTACCCTTTTTCACTAGAGACCCTCTAATTTTACCTTTTTCATAACTGACCAGCTCGAAGCGAAGCCACTTTCAGCTAACGTAAAAAGTCTGAAATACCTCGTTTATACCTTTCAATGTTCCACATAGTTTTAAAATAAAATATATGCTAATTTGCGCGACATGAAGCATCAGCTTTGTCGTCTGATTTGAAGGTCACAATATAAGGATCAACAGTGCAAAGATCGGCACGATACATGCTCTCTATCATCTGATTCTTTAATGTCTGATTTGAAGGCCAAAATCTGAAACTCCATCCATGATGTATTGATTTGAAGGCCACAATGTAAAAGATCAAATGTGTTAAAGATCGGCAAGAAACATGTTTTCTATTATCTGATTTTTCACAAACAACTATCAAATTTTATAATAGGCTCAATTAATGAATTGTCACCAATCAAATAACAAATCTCCATCACTCTGATCACAAATCTCCACCGCTCTGATAGCCAATCTTTATCGCTCTGATAACCATCGCTTTGGTAACAAATTAGGGGATTTATGCTCTTTTTTTTTTTTGCACGTGCAATCGTGATTATGTAATTGTGACTTTGCAGTCGTAATTTTACAATTGTGATTCTGTAATCATGATTGTTGTAATTTTAAAAGTGTATAATACTCGCAAGTGCACGAGTCGTATCGTAATAAATGGGTGCAGAGTAGGAGATTGTTCCCACGATGATTGAAAATAAATTTATGAAAAGGAAATAGCAATCAACCACAAGACTCCACATATTTAGCACAATAACAACCTAGCTTATAAGCCTTTCAAGTTTCAAATATACATGCTTACCTAAAAAGAAGGTAAATGACACTGGGAGACAAAGCAATGGAGTTTTTGAGTGATGGGGTGTGGTTTGAATATAAAGATTTCTCACCCGAAAACACCAAAAACCAAATACACCAAATACCCTGGTTGCGTTTGGGAACGAGAATTTGAATTTGAGAAATTTAAATCCAATCATTTCAAATCTAAGATATTTCAATTCCAGATTTTAAAGTATTTGGATTTGAAAATCCCTTGTTTGGATGTTTAAAGATTGTATTTGAACTGATCCATAGGATTTATAAATGCTTCATTAGATTAGTTTAGAAAAAAAACAAAGAAAATATTTAAATTCCAACAACCTAATATTTAATATATCAAAATTAGGATAGTAGACGGGTGGGATCAAACCGATACCCAACCCACCCAAGCCAATTTTTTTACCAGCTCCGGCATATAGACTTGACTCATTGAGACAGGTAGGGTTGTCCTGACTATAAGATTAGGTAGGATCGCAGGTTAGTTGAGTTGGCCCAGCCCAATATTTATATATATAAGATAAGAAAAATGGGTTTCTTTGCCGGGTCGGTTCGGATCACTTTTGCAACTTTCTTTCCGTTATTTACAGAAATGAAGGTCTATGGACATGACAACTTTTGATTGCCTTGATCAAATGACTGATAGGTTTTTTTGCCCGAAACTTCAACACACCAAATGTTTAGGATATGACACATGTATCAGACAGTTAGATGTTGAATCCACGTGGGACACATCACTAAAAATGGTTGATCCTTGGGTACCATGAGAAAGGGTTCTCAAGTCAACTTAGGGGTGTGCGTCATGTAAAATGGAATCTGACTGCCTGATATGTGAAACATGATATAAAGATATGTTTTGTTGAATATTAAGCTAAAAAATGATCCTTGTCGTCTGATTCAAATCAATCAACGATTTTCATGTTTTTGACTTTTAGTTGCAGATACAAAATATACTGATGCAAATAAACACACTTTTTATTTTAACCGAAGAAGCGCTCAACTCTACAACAATGCAAATGAAGGATCGCTGAATTTGAAATAAGGCATAGGAGGCGTTATTTCAAATCCCTATTTTTTAGGTATTTCTAAAATGACGGGATTTGGCAAATCCAAATCCAGGCCACCATGCCTGTAATCCAAACAGTAGATTCGGAATTGATAGACCCAAATCCAAATCCAAACCATAGAATGATGGTTCCCAAATGCAGCCTTAAGAAACATTCGGTTTCTTAAGCATTCACCCAAAACACCAAATACCCATTTCGAATCTACCCATTGAAACCCCAAGATCCAAAATAAGAGCCTCAAAAGTCAAAACACTTCAAACTCTAAGTCCTTGTAGAACTATGCATTAGAACTCTCACATCTAAAAAAACCAAAATCACCCCTCTCCCTTAAACTGCCCCCTAAAGGCAAATCTAAGTATTAAATCCCACAGTACTCTTCAAAAAAAAAAAATCAAAAACCCAAAAATCCAAGCAGGAGATATTGGAATGAAACCCTAAGACAAATCTCCATCAAACATAAAAGAAATAGATGAGATCATAAGAAAATAGTATTTCACCTAAAACGATTTCCCCGACAGTCTTGTTCGTTCGAAGTTGAGATTCACAATCACCGAGGACGAGCGAGATTAGCAATCGAATCGCTCAAGCTAGTGATCGAGCAAGAAGAGTGATCGAATATTTCAAGCCATTGATCGAACTAGATGAGTAAGCAAGAAGATCTAGAGCGACCAAAATGAGAGAGCTTAGACTTGGGAAAAGATATTAGAGAGAGAGAGGAGCAAGACTTTTGGGGTTGTGTGATATGGGAAGGAGCGAAAAAATTTAGCGCCTAAAATATTGGGGCGCGCGGTAATTTGAGACATGTAGCCGCGATTTTATCAATACAGTGCCGTTGTTTTAATGGTTATAGTGGCGGCCATTTAATAAGCCCCACTAACGACATGTCCCTAATGCCCACTATTTTTGTAGTGTTATCAGATTTCAAGAGTGCGATAGAAAAGAAATACTAAACAATAAAATGTAATTAAAATGAGAAAAAAGGCGAGGTTCGGGATGTTAAATCCTCTTATCCTCAATTTATCATTTATAGTCACAGATCTAATTGGTCGGAAATCAAAAGATGCAAATCACATAAACACTGAAATCAATTGATAATTTATGGAAGATAGAACGCTAAAACTGTCAAATAAATAAGATTATATTCTAACAAAATCATAAAAGAAATTAGGCAAAACATTCATCGTATTAAAGAATTTTTTAATCACGATGAATAAATACCTCAAATACTAGTCATAGAAAATACGAGGTGAATTTCAGATCACAGATCCGAGATCATGGAAAAAGCATGACTAGTTCCTATATCTTAGAATGGTGATCGGTAATTATGAAGTTCGACAAGAATAAATAAGCGATAAAACCTAGAGCATCTAACAAGAATATCCAACCATAGATCCAAAATTACAAATAAAAATATCGGATGAGATTCATTAGATTCCAACCCTCAAGAGAATTAGCCACACATTTTTATGAATAAAACACAATATTATTGAAATTAAACTTGAATATAACATTAAATTACCGTAAAAAATGTTTCAGAAAATCCAATGTAAGCTTCAATAATAGCCATAATCCTCCTCCAATACAAGAAAATGAAACTAATCTACCTCTAAGGATAAGAAATTTAGAAAAGATACTTCGAAAATGGAGAAGGCTAAAGAAAAACTAGAAAAATGGCTAAGGAAAATGAATGGTACCTAACCTAATTCTAACACTTGTCGAAACTTCAAAATTCAAAATTGATCGATCGGTCATTAAAATCTATCGATCATTTTTTAATTTTAAATTTGCCGCTCTTCAATAATTTGAAATTGATCGATCCATCCAGTAGACAGATCGATCAATTATAGACAAAACAAAGAACGAAGATTATATATAATTTATATATGTAGTCCCAATTGATCGACGGACAAGGTCAATCGATCGATTCTTCACGAATTTCAGGTCCCGATAGTTTCTTTGGTTCAGTGTTTCAGTGTTGATTGTTTTTATGCTCTTTTATGCCATCAATTGCGTCCAATGGTCAGATTTTCTTGAAACCATCAAAACTCCACAAAATTGTCAAATTGCTCTCATCGGACGGCTAAGTGTAAGTTTTAGGGTGTGAAATATGATCATATTTCAACACTCATCAGTAACTTTGTAATCACGATTCTGCAATTATGTAGTTTCGGTCATGGGGTCATTGTGTTGGCCGCATAATTGAACGAAGGGTCCCCGGAGCCCTTATTTTTGAATTTTCTAAAATCAATACTTATATTATCAAAATATGATTCAATTGCCGGGAAATCATGTAGATTGAAATCGATGTGAAGACGCCCACCTGTTTTGACAGATTTGCGATGCAAATCGGCGCGAAACGCAATTCTACTCCGAATTCCATGAAAATTTGGCACGGCTTGACACGAATTCGAGACATTGAATCGACATGAAAATCGACTCGAGCGTGGTGTTCTTTCTTCCTTAAGTACAACAGCAAGGGGGCTATCGAGTGCACCACATCGAAGTTGCAGTACAAAAATTTTAGAGAGAGAAAGAGGTTTTCTAGAGAGAAGATAATTTTCTAGAGAGAGTTTTTTAGACAGAGAGAGACAAATTAGAAGAGAATTGCAAGGTTTAGAGAGAAAGGGTTTTCTAGAGAGAGAAAGTGACTTAATTTGCTTCAATTGAGAGGATGAGTCTTGATGGTTCAAAGCTTCGTAGAGATGAAGATGCTAGGTGCTTGAGAGCTTCCACTACACTAGGAGACTAGAGAGAGACGTGGAGGTCGATGAGTATCATGGGAGTAGGTGGGCTGCTATGGAGTTGTCACATATCTCTAGCAATCATGTGTAAATAGAAGATATTTCTCCCTTGTTGGTCACTTATACCTAATAATTGTATGGGTGCATCTAACACCACGCATCCACTCACACACATAAGTATCTTGCATAGTATTTATTTATTTAGTTATTTAGAGACTAAGAATCATCCTATAATTGAGACACTTGTTCCAAGTAATAGCAACGTGTTAGCCCCTCCATTTTATTTTCTCTTTTTCTTTTTCTTTTATAAACACAAGAGAGAAGTACTAACACTTAAAGTTTGTATATGGGTGTGTGCACTAGTGCCACATAACTATATAATTGCACCCACCTACATATACAAGGAGATGTGCGTGCCTCTAGCACACATGTTCTATCACTACAGGTACCCCAATAATATAATATATACATATTTTAATTTCTATCTCATGTATAATTTTGATGTGTTGATTTAACATCACACCCCATCATGGACTTAGATGCACATACACAAGTACATTTAGTTATTTTATTTTGCTTTAGGGCTTGGGTTCGGGTCTAGATTTAGAGTCACGCTTGGGTTATGGTGTCGACCGCATACGTGAATTGCTACTAAACAGGGTACATATAATATATAAGGGATTACAACTACTAGTTTATCATTTATTTAATTTTTATATCATATAAATATATTCTTTCAAATATTAGTTTATAAAATACTAATTCTATGTAATGAAGCATATTCAAGGCCACTTGGCACTCGATCTCAGATATAGGTTGCACATATGAGTACATAACATATACAACTCACTAATATAATTTCCTATATGAGTGCCCATCAAGGATCAAAATTCCGATCAAAATTTCGGATTTTCGTCTAAATTTTCGGCCGAAAATATACCCCCAGCCCGAAATTTTGGTCCGTCATTTTTTTTTTAAGCAAAAAACACATTGAAAAAAGTCTTTTTTTTTTTTTCTTTTAAAACACCCAAAGGTCCCAACTTTGTTTTGACCGAAATTTTGACACCAAAAGGTCCCAAACTCAATATATATATATATATAAGGTCCATGGCATGGACTCCATGCCTCCATGGTGTGTCACGTACTCACGTGCACCATAGCTTTTCGATTTCGGGTTGGACCAAGTTAACACGTGCGCTAGCTTGATGTCCAGCTTGTGAATAGATTTAAATTAAAAAAATAAATAAAATTGACCCATAGTTTTTTTTAAAACCAAAAATAGTCTAAATACAAATGTCATTTTGGTTTTTTTTTTTTTCCCTTAAGAGCAACCCATTTAGAATAAACCTAAGTTGTGTTTGAGCCTTTGAGGTTACTCTTTGGGGGCAACCCACTTTAAATATCGGGTTAAAGGGCAGCCTACTACGGCAGTAGTACTGCCAACCAAACCATTAAGCTGCTCTTTGCCTCGAAAGAGCAAACCCTATTAATTAAGAAAAATACAAACTTCTCACGAATATTATCACATTTTATTACACATTAATTGGGACCAAAGTCAAAACCACATAGAATTTCTCGCAGGCTCTTCATCATCATCTTCATCGTTGCGGCTTTGATGAGGTCTATAATATACATCTCCACCGTAAGGATATTGGTACGAGCCACCAAATAACTGAGATACAAAGCCCGTATGAGGTTCGTAAGTTGGTGGATGGATAGGCATAGGGGTATCGAGCACTACTTCTTCTCTCTCCTCAATCATTTTGTTCCCTCACTATCGAGCACTGCCCTTTCTCTCTCCTCAATCTACTCTCCTAACGGGTCTGCTTCATCAAATATGTTGCCCAATTCGATGGGATTGAATGACTCATTAGCTGACATTAATGCGAAAAATCGGTATTATTAATATTTACTATTACTGAAAAAAAATACATCTAAACAATAATGAGAGGAAAATTAATACCGCGTGACGCCCTGTTGATATTTCTCACCCTCAACCTCATGTTGTAGTGACAGTAGACCAGGTCTTGCAGTCTTTCTATAGTGAGTTGATTGCGGGTCTTTGTGTGGATGAGAGAGAAAGTGCTCCAATTCCTCTCGCAATTTGAAGACGAGGTGGTCAGAGAGAGGACACGCATGGCAATCTTTCTCAATATAAGAACTTCATCCGCATCCCCATAGTGCATCCACCAATCCGCTACATATGATAAATAAAATGTTAAGTCTCTTAAAGTAAATGACAATGTGATTCATATGAAAAATAAAAAAATCAAAATTGAATTATCCGGTTTATCAGTATACATTTCCCTTAAGGCGAGAGGGGTACCAAATTTCCCTTGTCTTTTCCTAAAAAAATCGAGCTGTATAAAATTTAGAGCATCATATTGTTAGATAATATAAATTATAAATTGTAGATAAAAAATAGATGGTGTGAAGTGTAAGGTCTAAAACAGATTCTCACTTCTCGCATGACCCTCCCTTGATCTGCCAAGTCAGGCACCATTCTCCGAATAACATTGCATGTAGAGGCGTACTACAGAGGTCGTGGTGAGTTGCCTATTGTATTGGTAGATGAGGTTGAGAAAGTGACCTGTTAAAAGTTAAAACCATTCATTAGTGATTTAAGGATTAATGCAACATTTTATTAAAATATTTTAGAAACTTAAATAACAATATACGTACCGGCTCCATGCAAGTCTTGGTGAATTTTTTTTTTCCCACCTGTCATCGATGATTTTCCAATATTTTTTGTAGCTTTTGAAGAATTTCTCTTTAATGACCAGTTTAGCCTTCTTGATAGCCTCATACAAATAGCCCATCGTAGGCTTTTCGTCCCCATCAATGAGTCTCAAAACTTGAACCAACAGCTCAGTGGCATTCAACACAATCCCCATCCTACTCTAGAAAGAATTACTATAAATTGTATCTAATACCTCCATTGCCAATGGTCGTTTCTTATTTGGGAGTTTCCTTCCGTACTCAGTCCGCAAAAGTAACCCACACAAAGCTTTCAAACCATTCACGTGTCTCAACATGCTTTGCATTGTTATAAAGTTGGTTGCAAAACAAGTGATTGCTGATCTTACCAAGTCCACATTATCAGTAAACGATTTCATGATATTTACCAGACTAGTACTTTAGTATATAAAGCTAGAGACCTTACTCTTCGTGATGATCTCTTTAAAGGAAGGGAGAACCGAAAGGTCCTCAAGCATAAGATCTAAGCAGTGAGCCGCACACGGTGTCCAATAGAGATGTGGGCGTCTCTCCATAAGTTTCATGTCGGCGGCCTTATAATTAGCTGCATTGTCAGTTACTATTCGGACGACCCTCTCTTCTCCAATATCTTGAACCACCTCATCCATAAGCTCAAACAAATATTTTGCGCTTTTAACTTCTTTTGAAGCATTTACGAATTTCAAAAAAATTGTTCCTTTATCGCAATAAACCAGAAAATTTATAAGGGACTGCCTGGTCTAAGTCGTCCACCCATCACACATGATGGTGCAATCCCTTTCATACCACACTTGATGAAAGATCTTCACGTATGCATCGACCTCCATAACTTCATCTTTAAAGAGAGGCGCATAAACTTGATAAGCCAATGGTGAAGGCACTCCTAGTCCGGCCTCTGCTTGAATGTCCATCATCGTGGTAAAATACGGTGATTTGACCACGCTAGCCGGCAAGTGGTTGTACACTAAAAACTTTGTTATGACCTTACCTAACCTTTTTCCCCATATTTTTAAGAAGGTATTAGAAATCTTAGGTTGTCTGACACTCTGACTCCTGAATAAATAAGGATCGATCGACCCTACAAATCTCGTACTGAAGGAAGTACTGGTTGGTCCACTCTCCTCCACATTATATGGTGTCTGCCTCGACCCTGAACCCCTATCATGATAAGAGCGTCCACTCAAACCCCTTTCAAACCTATGCATTTCGGCTTCTTCATCTTCTTCTCTTCGATTTTCGGCTAGACTAATTCTGGTAGCCCTCCTAAATTCACGAAGCTCATCACGACCCTCATCACATTCACATACTCCTGTAACTTCTTCCATTCTGATGTTATCCAATAATTATTTCTTTTTTCTCTCAGTTGTGGTACACTTCCCTTTTGCGTAACCAATCAACTGTTTGATCATTTGTCTAACCTCTTTCGACACTTTTGAACAAGCTTGTACCTCTCCTCGTGTACCGGCAAAATGTCGTTTTAACCTACTTACTCCACCCATCATAACCTGTCCACAGTAATTGCATTTTGCATTGAGTCTATTGGGACTAGAAGGCGTTCTGTATTGCCATGCCGGATCTAACTCACGAACCATTTTTTTCTATAAATTTGAGACCTGTTAAAAGAGAATTAAATAAATTCGGCCTTATTTTTTAAACCTGAGACCTGTTTAAGGCCATTGATGATGTAAGATGATTTGAAATTACTAAAATTATTTAAAAATTTGAACACAAATGACCGTCAAGAGTCCTAACCGTCATTGATATATATATATATATATATATATATATATATATATATATATATATATATAATGATTGAAGGTTTGAACAAGAACCCATAAAAGTGAAGATGCCATGATTATCAAATGCTTCTAGTTAGAAAGGAAAGAAAACTACAAAGTTGGATGACCGGATTGGCAAATCATGGGGTTCAAATATTCAACCATCCCCTCATTTCATGTGTGGGGCACACTAAATGGATGTGGAGAATATATGGTTCAAGATAGGGTGATTAAGCTTTACTTCTCATGCCAAGGTAGGGTGATTAAAATTTATATATGGAAGGGTAATACATTATATATATATATATATATATATATATATATATATATATATATATCTTTAGATAAATATATTAATCTTTATAAGCAAAATGACGATTCCGAACCCGAATCTCGAATCGAAAATCGACGATTCCGAACTGAAAATCGGCTCCGATCTAAATCTAGATCGTTTTATAAACAAAATGATGATAAAAATAAAATTAATAGGCTTAAAGGATGGTGGATTACCTTAAAATCGACGCTTTGCTGGAGACGCTTCACCAGAGATGTTCTGCCAGTGAAGAGGGAACCGGGAGGATTTGCTTAAGAGTTAAGATTAAGAGGCTTTGCTTGAAAGGTTGCAATTGCAAATACCGGGTGTAGTGAGTCTGTGACATACATCAATTGTTAAAGCTTTAAAAGGTAAA
Organism: Chloranthus sessilifolius; assembly: GCA_021018995.1. NCBI lineage: Eukaryota > Viridiplantae > Streptophyta > Magnoliopsida > Chloranthales > Chloranthaceae > Chloranthus > Chloranthus sessilifolius. The sequence goes on along the minus strand of CM037593.1, from coordinate 10,108,776 downwards.
ATAGTGAAAAGCAAGGAGTCCTTGCCTTGGCAAATGTCCAATCCAATGTGGGTTGGAATTTCCACCATTTATTTTTTGCCATTTGCACATGGCCACATGCAAAACTTGGAATCCTATGTGGAGTTGTGGGCTGTGGAGAGGGGAGCAAAAAGCAACGGTTTTAAAAGCCCAAAAGGGCAAAAAAAAAAAAAAGCCCCAAACAAACCCAAAAAAAAAAAGCCCCAAACAAACAAAAGAAAAAAAAATTCGCCTAAAAATATGACCTGGTCATATTATCATATTATCAACCGATCGATAATATGACTAGGTCGATTTTTTGGGTGAAAATTTGATATTATCATTTCGGTCACCACCGAAACCAATTTGGACCGAAATTTCTATCATTTCGGCATAAATTTTGATCCTTGGTGCGCATATATTTAAGTATTATAAAATTATACTTATACATAAACTATACAACGAAGAATGAGCCATTTATGAATCAGATGGCCTCGGGCAATATCTCATGAGTCATAGTTGTGACCGAGATTAAATCAGTTAAACATCAATATTTGGTCAAAAGTCAACAAGTCAACCCTCGAAATTTCAGGGTCGCTGCATTCTTCCCTCCTTATAAAATTTTCATCATAAAAAATAAAACAAGTAGTTGGAGCACAATTATTTTTATAGGATTCTCGGCTTACTCTTTAATTTACTCCATAAATTTCACTATCATTGTTCGTTAACATTAGAAAGCCGCTAGGAGTCTATGTTATTAATATGAGGCTTTCCCCGCCTTATGACCAAAGTAAATCCTAACTTTATTATTCTATATAAGTCTCAATTATTGTGAATTATAATATATTCTATGAATCACGGTTCAAAGATTCAAAAAGTCAGGCTATGCATCAATTGAAGTACAAGTCTAGGTATCAAAGGGCTTGACAATGTTTAAATTAATATACATTTATAAACATGTAGATACACCATGACACAAATCACAAAATTTATATAACTTATTTTTACTAAGATATATAATCAAATCAGACAACTCTAATTAGAAGGATCTCCTAGATTGAATTGTATGGTCTTTGCATTTTTTTCTGAAGATCATTGAGTGTCTCGAAATTCACTAAGGTCAATGATGACTATTCTATTGCCAATGTTTCTAATAAGACCTATGTACATTCTAGGTTATTAATCACTATTGCTCATCTCCTCATACCAATGGTATTAAATCTGTCGAAACATTTTATTTCACAATTCTTCAAGGTATATTTCTTCCACTAATCTTCAATCTTTAGAAGTCTCATTAATAAAATAAAGCTCATAAGCTCATAGTTTTCCTAGACTCCTTAACCAAATCCTTAAATACAAACTCTAATAAGATCATGCTTCAACATAATCCCGCAGTTCTCAAAAGATCTTACAACACTGACCTAATAGTCTTTGTGTGAACTAGTGCTTAGGCTCTGTTTAAATCCTTATAACCTCGACTAACAAGATTGTACTTATGTGAGTCATACAATCCTCAAGGAAGTAGAATCTGGGCTTTGATACCATTTCTGTCACGACTCATAAATACTAACCTTATCCCGAAGGTCTAGAATTCCGTGTCATTACCCGCACACACGTTAATGTGATAAGCGGACAAGCAGAACAAAATTTAACCATATTACTTTAATACAATTTGGCAAAATTGTAGGCAAAAAAATTCTTTCTCACATAATTAATTCGTTTAATTGACTGATAGCATTAAACTCATCCATGCATGACAGAACACCATTTTAGATTGATGAAATCAATAGTCAAATTCATGATTAATAACCATCTAATTGACGAAATGAAATAATCATAGACCAGAAATAATAGCGTACCTATTATTGAACTTAGACCCATTAACAATAGTAAATGTCAAACTACTAATAATACAAATATTTGAAATATAATTAATCAAATTATCTTTCTCTCAACAACGATCAAAAGGAACTATCTAATAAACTATTTGTGATGAAAAATTAATAAACAGGTAACCAAACTACGATGAACTCTGAATACTCCTAAACATCCTCTGAATCTTCATAAGCATCATCAAGGTCATCAATAAAGTCTCCATCATTGTGACCTAGAAAATAAGGGTCCACGTGGGTTGAGTAATGAAAAATTATCACTCAATGGGTAGCACAACTAATTCATCACAATCTATACGGTTGAACTGTATGTACCACGTGAGTAAAATACACACATATATAAACAATGAAATAATGGCTAATGGAGCATAATCATAATTATAATTGAAATAAATATGCAAATAGGATAACATGGAATCTGACTGAATGAATGCATGGTTAGATGCAACTATCGTACCTGAAGCTAGATTCTATCTCCTACAAATCAGTAGTGCAGAACAGTCTTTCATAGAGTTAACCTTTTATTATTAAGCTTCCACATGTCTACACATAATATGGTCACATTATAGTATTAAATTTATGACTTGTGTTAGAGTTATTACTCAAGCTCGACACGCAATAGGGTCATGTCAGATTATCAACCACCGCTTATTACGGTGCCAATGACCTATCTTAGAAACAGAATAATTTTCCAAGAAGCCCAATTTGGAGAAATAATTTCATAACAAAAACAGAACATAGTGTTCCTATAGAGTCGTGAAACACGCCTTGGCTATAGGCGTTGAGCCCTTACGGTGACTTGACGTAAGGTACAATAAGTGTAGATTATCAATATATATGCAGGTTATAATCTTTTGTTGGCCTTCACAACATTCTTTTCAGTATCAGAGTTTTATTCAGAATGTCAAAGTTTTATTCAGAGTATCAAAAGCTTACTAAGTTTTCAGGGTCAGAAGCAGATTCGTATTTCAATTTAATCTTTAAAGATCAAAGTGTTATAGAGAATCATGAATCCCATCTTAACAGACATGATGAGGAATTAATTCACACTCACACCCACTTGACAAGGCGTCTCATACCACCATGTGAACACGACATCGAAGTTATTTTGACGATTATGATAAGTTGCCACACTAAGATAAAGGCATGCAGATAGACTCAGTATGATATGATTAGACTAGTCAGAGAATGCCATAATCCGGTCTCTACATGATGTATGAATACAGTGCAGGAATGTAATAGAAATATATATAACTGAGATAATGAATCTAATAAATATGTAATGTAACTGAAAGTAACATAAACAGACATAGAAGCCTAAGATATCAGTGAACTGAAATATAATATTTAATAATAGTTATTTCTACAAGAGTCTATTCAACAACTATTATATGCAAATCAAATATAACATAGGTAGATCCCATTATAACTACGAAATATTTGTGTGACCTTAATATAGTTATCTATACTTTTATATATAAGTTTCAACCACAGAGAGTTTTTTCTATACATATAAGAGTCCTCAATTTAAACAGTCACAAACAAAGGTCATTTTGCTAAGTTCTCCAAGCAATATTACATATGTAGTAATCAATGAATATTTTAGTATAGTCATATTGATTAATTCACAATAAATAAGGGAATATAATATTTTAAACTGAAGGTCATTGATCATATCAAACAACCTTTTAATTCCACTAGAAGTGTCATTTGAAAGTTCTCGAAGAAACCTTCTTGATGATACTATCAATTTGTGTTTTGAAAGGTTCTTTGATTTATTTTTTCGATATCATTTGGGTCAACATGAGGGTAGTAATCTTTTCATGATTGAATCACAAGTTATAAAGTTAATATTATAAGTACTAATCAGCCATAATAAAAATGTATATTTGACTTACTCTAAGAGTTTGTATTGTTAGTGCACATAATCTCAAAATCTCGCGGGTTAACATATACTTTTTGTAATTGACTTTAAATCCTTTATATTCTGAAACCAATTAGTAGATCATGTGGAGCTGATCAATTTAGACTACTCATACGCAAATTTTCATTATAAAACGACTCTTGTACGGGCAGTCAAAGTTTGAACTGCTAGTCAAGATCATGAAACTATTTTGGGACATCTGATCAAAATAAAATTGATTTCTCCGATAGATGTCTCTAAAATAACGATACGATCAACTTCTAAGTTTTGGTCAAAACTCATATCAAACTGTTTGACCACGAGATCAAAGGTCAAATATTTGATCAAAACTGAATAATAAAATAGGGAATTTGTGCTCTTTTTCTTTTGCACGTGCAATCGTGATTCTACATCAATTATGATTTCTCATACGGAAAAGAAGTCTACCCCTCCAAAGGTACATTAATGGTCTCTAGATCCAACATATGGAAAACTAGAATTCAAATTGAATAAAAAAATTAGCCTCCTATCGCCATATAAATTAGCCTCGTATCGTCAGTACCTTGTACAGATTGAATAAAAAAATCTTCACCCATTTAGGACCTCTACGGCAATGCACACGGAAATTATTTTTTTACTTCCGATATTTACTTGTAAAAAAACATCCACAAGAAATCGTCTTTTTTGTTAAATTTCCTTCTAAGCTTTTTGGTTCACCCAAAGATCAAAATTTCGGTCTAAATTATCGGTTTCCGTCCTCACCGAAATGATAATTTGGACCGAATTTTCGGTCATATCTTGTATGGGATTAAAATTATCGGTCGAAATTTCGGTCAAATTATCAGTTTTCGATCGAAATTTTGGTCCAAAATTGGATAAATTTTTGTCTTGTCAAAATTTATGCCTTTTATTTTGAGAGCATCATATCAAAGGCATTTTAGAGCATCATGTCAAAGGCTACATTGGAGGTATAACGCCTCAATCAATTTGATTAGCCCTATAAAAGAAAAAAAAATCGATTATAAATGTTATTTTCAATTTTGATTTATTCAATGAATGTTTGAATCATGTATTCACATGCAATCATCTTAACCTTGAAAACACGATGATGATCTCTTATAGTTCCAATTTTTCACACAGTAGATCTTGAGATCATGACCCACCTACCCAACGGCCAAATGTTTATTCTATCGAACACATCTTCAACAATGGCTTGAGAACTAATGAGTTAAGTGATCTAACACATTAGAGGTTTGGTTAGGCTTCAAATTTCCACCCCGTAACTCGTCACAGCTGGTCAGGTTGAACATCTACACTCCTTTATACCATGGGTTGGGGTTTGTAGGGCTGCCAACGAGTCGGGTCAAGCCAAAAATTTTGTTACCCAATGGGAAAATGGCGTATGTTCAATCCAACTCGACTAGATCAAAAAAACATTTGGTTGGAGTCAGGTTGCAAATGATAAACTTGTTGCCTGACCTGATGAAAAATCTGGGTCGAGTGGTTGGGGTATCAGGTTGCATCCCTTGACAACCCTAGTTTTGTGTTGAGCTTTCTTGGCCTAAGCTCAATCGAGCTTATTTTACCTTATAAATATTGAAACTTTAAATAATCTACTTATGCTGTTCAACTATATCATAATTGCCTTATAAATATTGAAACTTTAAATAACCTACTTATGTTGTTCAACTATATCATAATTGATGTAGAATCACGATCGCAGGTGTACATATATAATATATAAAGGGTTACAACTACTAACTTATCGTTAATTTAATTTTTATGTCATATTATATAAATATTTGCTTTCAAATATTAGTTTATGAAATACTAATTCTATGTAATGGAGCATATTCAAGGCAACTCGACACTTAACCTGGGGTATAAGTTGTACATATGAGTACATATCATATACAACTTACTAATATAATTTCCTATATGAGTGCTCATATATTTAATTATTATAAAATTATACTTATACATAAAATTATACAACGATGAATGAGCCATTTATGAATCAGATGACCATGGGCAACATCTCATTAGTTAGAGTTTTGATCGAGATTAAATCAATCAAAAGTCAACAAGTTAACCCTTAAAATTTCAGAGTCGCTATAAGAACCTAACCTTAAAGTTTTGGATAGTCCACAAGTCAGATCACAACAATGAGAATCATGCATTCTCGAACTTGCGGGTTTTAAGTCATGTGTGCATATTATGCACGCATGCCTTAAAGCCAAAAAATAAAACTAAAAAGTTGGGGGCCCGAGCCGAGAGCTACTTTCCGGAGAAAATTAGAATTGATCATGCATGCATACTATGCATGCATGAGTTAATTTTGGCCATGCGTGCATAATATACACATATGGGTTAATTTTTGAGAAAAATCATAAGCTTGATTTGTGGGCTCATGACAGTCTAGGATGGGTTATGGGTGTCTAAGGGGTTCTCTAAACTATGAAGGATCCTTTCGAATGCTTGAAAGCGTGCTCTTATTAAAGAACAAGCTTGAAATTGTATTGGGCCAATTTGGGTGTCTACACCAATCCATCCGGGTTACTGAATTGGGATGTGCATGATATGATTTTAATACAGTTGGAAGGACTTGATACAAAGATCCCGTGCATCACAGAAAAATATATCTATTAAGTAGCTCAAAGCAATTAAATTTAAAATAATAGCTATATGACTCTAATATCAGTTTTAGACGCTCACCTAAAAGGCATTTTCCTGCTTTGAATCACATGGTAAGTTGATAAAGTACTCATATGATATGTACTCGATAAAGTGGTGCCACCTGTCAAAAAAAGTGACAGGTGTATATGATATGTACTCATAAAGTGGTGCCACCTGTCAAAAAAAGTGACCTGTTAGAAATCACTATTTAGAGTCGGGCGATTATTGTATATATTAGCTAATTTACAAAATAACCTAACACATCTTTAACATAGGATTTGGTATCCATATTTTGACCATTCATTGATTTGATGCTAAAAAGTATCATTACATTTTTCAAAAGATTGGTGGAGGAAGATTGATTTAACCACCACTAACTCACTCCTTATGACATTGCACTTTGTGGGTAATAAGTTACCACTCTACATGCTGGCTTTGACCGAGCTTAGGTTACCTTTTGAGATGTGTGCCATGTGAAACCATCTTGCATTTCATGTGATTTGACGTTGGTGATCTCTAATCTATTTGTGTAAAAGATTGGAAAGATTACGCTATCATATGATGTCTCTGATTCAATATTGTCTCTAATGGCATTGAATCAAAGCCATCAAACGATGGAGATCATTTTTCAGTCCAATCTATCAGATAATTGATATCGAGATCATGGACATACACGTGGCACGCATCCCAAAGTTACCTGAGATAGCCATTTATTCACGTGGTTCTTGAGTTACTATTTGACCTTTAATATAACACTTGTCTCAATTATTATATTAAAAACAACCCCCTTTCACTATCAAAAACCGAAAAGAACATCTATCTCTTTCTCATACAGTCGCTACACAACATGGCTGGGGATTCTATAGACATCTAGAATGTCTAAGTGAAATGTATATTGTGAAAATTTTAATTTTTGGTACTTTCATTTTCAACTCAAGATTTTTTTTTTTCAATCATGATCTCACGTGCTTTACTCGTTTAAATTAGATGATGGAGATTGTCTTTCATTCTAATTTTTGAAATAATAGATCTTGACATTATGGTCTTACCATCAGACGATCAGATTTTGATTTTATGGAGACGCAACCCGAAAAATGATGTGATGTAGGGTATGATCATGTTCATTTTGGGGGATGTGTGGGCAGGGAATCCAAATCTGGCAGTCTGATGGTAAGCTCATAATCTAAAAATCTTTTGCAACGAAGAATGGGATGAAAAGAGATGTCCATTATCTGATTCAAAGCAGTCAATGGTTTAAGCGTGTGAAACCTAAGTGGAGAAAGAAGAAATGAAGGGTGTTCTTCTTCAAGTGAAGCTTCCTTTGATTTAGCAAGTACGTGAGCTAAGATCATGGGAGTTGACTAAGTCAACATTTTATAACCAAAGGTGATTTCCTTGCAATTTACAATAGAGCATGTGCTGGTTTTACTTTGTCATGCCCAAGTCTGAGAGCTGTCAATTGTTTGACCTGAACGCTAAAATAAACGGTGTATGGTGCACAAGCCATGATCAACAAATTTACCGCGCCTAGAGAGAGAATTTTACGGATCTCAAGGTTGAATTGGGATCCGTAGGAGTCAAATTTTCATAGGACGAGTTCAAGCTCGCCCCGCTTATTAATCAATAAAAAATTGGAAAACAAAGAAAGAAATAAAAAATTCATCAAATGCCACAAAAATTTAGAGAATTGATGAATTAAGTTAATATTTAGATTATCTATTCGGAGAATTTTTGTTACATTTTTAATTAATTCGGAGAATTTAATGACACAGCTAGCAACTACCAAGTACCAGCTACCTTCTGAAAAATACCAAAAATGCCTGTAAGCCGTTGGTCACCTTAGGCCCCACTGAAGGGATATTTTTTGTATGGCTTATTATGTAGACATGTGTTGAGATGGTATCGTGACACTTGGCACTAAGCGCTCGTTGACAAATTTTGTTTGACTCTTGATGTCATCGTCGTCGTCGTTACCCGGTTCTTCGTGGCAGCTTCGATTTATCACATTGCTTATAATTTTATTTTATTTATTTATTATTAGGTTTTTAGAGATTACCCGACACGAAGATTGGTCGAATGCGTCATGCCTAACTCGATAGGTCAATTTTATGCACTCGGCTCGATTAAAATTTTCAAAATTAGATCCGACGGATCAGGGTTAGGTTGGCTAATCCAGAAGATTAACCTTTGAAAAAAGTGATCATTATCAAAATTCAGTCACGAGCTCAGCTCTAACTTATTTTATTTTTAATTACGTTATGTTAGATAAGTTTGGATTGAATCTCAACCCGAATGAGCTGATTATGGGCTAAGATAGGTACCCTAATGGATAAATAGGTTAGCCCGGCACCACCTGATTAGTAAGTGGGATAAGGTATGAGAAAGTTTCCAAAGCCAGATTAAAAATCGATCCGTCTAAGCTACTCCCGAACTCGGCGTGACTCCGTCAGCTGAGTTATTTTATATAGAAATTGACACGACGCCCGGCCCGACCTGATTTGGGTCGGTATAGGCTAAGACAAGGTAAGCCCAGTTCATAAATGGGTTGGCTAAGCCCGATAGTAATTGAGCTTCTATGGACAAGCTTCAAGAAGCCTGATTATAATCCATTTGATTAAGGATGGGCCCAACCCTAACCCCCCGCTCGGCACATTGAGTACCCGAATTGAACCTTCGAGTCCTATTGAGTTAAAAGGTTCGAGCCGCATCTTTGACTTTTAAAAAAAATAATTAATTTAAACAAAGAGATAATTATGTACTTAGCTTTGAGAAGTTTCTTCATCATTTCTTAAAGCACTAGTGGATTTCATAGGAAGGTTATAGGGTTAAATGAGCCGCCCACAAACATACGCCATGAATGACATGGGCGATGATCGTGTCACAACCCAACTAAAGTAAAGTGCCCTAAGATTTTGTCTATCTGATAAAGAAACACAAGTCAAGTCTCAATCTCCAATAGGTCACAATCATATAATGATAGCCCAAGTCATTACAGGGGACCGCCCACGTCTCACATTGTGACATCGACACTCGGGCTATCCTTAAAGAACCTTCATACCAGCTTGCAGGAAAGTTTCGGCGAAAGCGCGGAAAATATATATACATATATACATACATAGCACACCTAGCACATAAGTTCACTACGGCAGGAACTCTCAATCATAGATAGCTATGTCCAACGCCTTCCTAATGAAAGAATCATTAGGAAACCCTAATTACACTTTTCCGATCGATCATCGGGACCAATTTGCATTCGAGCTCTCTGACTATCTAGTGTTCGATGAAGCATTAGAACAACTCAATGCTAATGTGGTTTTTCCGGAGGAGGTCGTCAAAGATTCCAAGCCAATCAGTGCGGTCACCGAAAATAGTTACATGCAAGTGACCGGTTTCAAATTTTCTATTTTGACATCAAATTATATATATATATATATATATATATATATATATATATATATATATATATATATATATATATATATATATATATATATATATGAAAAATGATTATATGACTTAAGTCAGAGCGTGACTTGAGCATCTAGTAGTTGTATGTTTGAGATGTAGTTGTTGGATGCTCGAAGCATATGATCATTTCTCTCTCTCTCTCTATATATATATATACTTTGATAGGATTTCTACTTGATCATTTTTTACTAATATGGTGTTTGTATTTGTGGGTGTAGGAAATGTATGAATGGAAGGAAGAGAATAAAGATGGAGAGTGGACATAAGGTTGCATTTAGGACAAAGTCTGAGCTTGAAGTGTTGGATGATGGTTTCAAGTGGAGGAAGTATGGGAAAAAAACAGTTAAGACCAGCCCAAATCCAAGGTAACAAATGGCAAGCTTATTTCAATTGAATTTTCCATTAAAACTTAAACATCCTTGTTTGGACATTTGCTAATTCGCGAATTGATTGATTCTTGTATCATCTCATTTACGAATTGGGATAACAAGTTTATACCGCTAATCACAGAAAGCACGATTGAAATCGGTTGCATGAGTGGTGTAAAATCCTAATTATTACCAGATTATACCGTCTGGTACGTTCCGGGCCTTCCGGCATAGGATCCACCTGGCATGAATGTTACGAAACTGGTACCAACCACGAATGGTATGGATTTCGGATTCTAGATTTAAATGTTGATTTTCCACCTCAATTCATGAATGAGATGGTTTTAGTTTGGACTTATTTTCATCTCACTTACGAAGGGCTGTCAACGGGCCCGGCTGGGTTTTTCACCCGGCCCCTTTTTTAAAATTTTGGGGCTGGCCCGGCCCAGTTTTGAAACCTTATAGCCCAACTCGGTTCAATTAGCTAAACGGGCCGGATCGAGTCGAGCGGGGTGTCACGAGGTCGCATTTCTGCAACCTCAGACCCGTGCGGCACCTAATGCACGCTGCGCTAAGTTAGCCTACTTCTGATACCAACAATCGCGAGAGTGTCCTTCGACGCGCTTTCAATCCGCGTGGTACTTCGCTACCGCATGCAACGAAGCCAACCCATATACACATCAGCTCTAATACCACCCGCCTAGAGGACGAGAACTCCCCCATCGTAGTTACCTCTATTTCACGGCCTACCACCCAGTTTATCGTGCCCCTTACGACACGCCAATTGCACCACTATGCTAAACTTGGCCTGCTCAAACTTCACCTTGTGCACTGCACTAGTACCTCGCTCGCAACAGTCTTGGCATGCAGCTTCCCATGCCACCATGCCTAGCTCGCCTGCCGAACCAAGCCCACAGCCTTGTGCCTTGCGCCCGCGTGCTCAACTGAGTCCCACGCAGTCTGCCTTCGTGTGCGTTCCGCATTACTAGCACCATTTATCCTTGGCCCACGTGTTGTTGTGCTCAACTGAGTCCCACGCAGCGCCCTGGTGTTGTCACGAAGTTGCCCAGCTGTATGTACTGCGACGCGTAGTCCGGAGCCATACTTCAACCTCCCTTGGGTGCCACACGGCATCGCTGCGTGACGTCCTAGGCCCACCTTATCAGGCCTAGGAAACACTTGCGCCCACTCTTGCAATGTAAGGCCCCGTGTGGGTGGGAGCCAGTCTCCACCAACTCTCCCACATAGAAGGATAAAACAATCATTCAGTCAGAATGGCGGGAGGACCTTAAACCCTTTGGTTTGACATACCGCAACGCCTCTTGCGTCGCTAGCCCACCTTGGCTAAGTCGCGTCCTTGTCGCGACCGCGTCTTCCCCCCTATGCATCCGTGTTGCGACCCCGCAGCGCAACCACGTCGCAAGGCTCTCTTGGCCCCCATGTCACATGCCCTCCTGACACCATATGTCGTGCCCCACGCACCATGCTGCAAGCTCGAGTTTTGGCCCCGTCATAGGGGCTTCTAATAATTTTTAAGAATTTTTTTCAAAAAAAAAATTTTAATAAGGAATTCATTTTACCGGGCCTTACACCTTGCAGCCCAAACTTGGGCCTGTGTCTTATCCAGGCCGGGCCGGGCCTGACCCATTTATCAAATTTCTAAAAGGTTGGGCCCAACCCTGGTCCCTCTGGGCCGGGTCCGGACTGAATCCCGGCCCATTGACACGAGTTCTGCCGATGGATTTTAAGCAATGGCCCTAGGCTGTTCAATTGGCTGCCATTTCAGAATGAGATGAAATGTCATTTCTACAGCATGTAAAATGTGGATGATGGATCCCAAACGACATTTAAACACCAAATGGCCGTTAATGAACTTACACACTAGTAAAGCGTCATTTATCATTATTAAGGATCAAAATTTCAGCCGAAGTCTCAAAATTTTGGCCGAAATGTTTTGATTTCGGTCCCCATCGAAACCAAAATGAAAACTGAATATTTTGTTATTTCGGGCACTGTAGCAAATTTCGGTTTCGGTCCCCACCGAAACCGAAACGAAAGCCGAAATTTTGTTCCTTGATCATTAAGTCATGTCCCACTCATCTATGATCAATCTAAATTACTCAAGTGGCAATCTATCATTGGAAGATGTCTCAGCCCAATGAAACATGCGGATAAGTGGATGCGAACCATCCGATTGATTAACTTTAATATCAACCATTAAAAATAAAAATAAGTTTGATATAATAGTTTATAAATCAGATAGTTTAAATCTCCCCAAAATCTCATTTTTGGGCATGTTGCACTTTAATCTATGATCTATCACTTTGAAGGTTCGGATCTTACACCATTGATGGTATAAGATCATTTAAACACCATTTTGGTGTTTAAATGACGATCAGGAGAGCCGGTTCCTTCATTTATTTGCATACCGCCAAAAGTGCTCAGGTCAATCTCCTCCAGCCAATCTTGACAGATGCACAGATATTCTTGAATGTCAAAGTGAAAAGTCAACTCAAGATGCACGGATATTTTTGAATGTCAAAGTCAAAAGTCAAAATAATACTTTCACTTATTTGTGTGCTCATTAATTGCTCGCCACTCTCGTGGATTGACCACTTTAACAAAAGGAGATTGATCCAGCACCCATTAGCCGGACCACAAGGTTGTTGGATCCAAATGGGCTGCCCAGGTCTTAAGGGGGATAGTTTATTGGCCCACAAAAGAGGGCCCAATTTATTCTATTTGGGCTTAACGGTAAGCCTAATTCAATGGGTCAGGTTAGGGTCCTAGTTTCTTGACATGACTTCCTACTTTCAATGTCAACCTAAGTTGGTCCTATATTCGGCCCAGTTTGGTTCGGCTTCCGGGTTTCCATAAACGGGTGGGTCGGGTTTGGGTTGAGGGTTTAAATGATCGAGTTGACTTTGAGCCGATCAGAACCCAGACCCTGAACCTGAACCATTTAATAAACGGATCAAGATTTTGAACCCGATCCGTGTTAGGTCGGGAGTATAGATCCAAACTTAATCCATGTCGGATCGGATCGCTCGACTTGTTGGACCAACCCGAGCCATTTGGTCCAAGCAAGAATCTTACATCTCATTTGGTTATGGAATAAATAAACAGGAACTATTATAAGTGCTCAAATGGAAATTGCCCAGTGAAGAAGAGAGTGGAGAGAGATGGTGAAGACTTTAGCTATGTGATTACAACTTATGAAGGTGTTCACAACCATGCAAGCCCCTTTGTGATCTACTACACCCCTCAGCACCCAAACCCTTTGATGGTCCCTAGTCCATTGTCTCTGCAATTTGCTCACTCATCTTCATCTTCATCCTCATAAATAAATAAAAAAATAAATCTTCATGTTGGGGGTACTATATGATGCTCAATTGGAGATAGAGAAGCATGTGTGGTGTGAGATGAGTGTCTCACAGGCTAAGCCTGTGTGATGTGAGAGGTGAGCGTCCCATTGGCTGTAAAAAGGCGTATTTGTGATTTTCCCATTTTAATATATATATATATATATATATATCACCAAGCCATGGTTGTAGCTTATGCTTTTTTATGGGCACTTATTCCAATTAAATGTTTTATTATTTTTCTATGGGCTCATTTATTTACACCCACCGAATCTTTGAGAGCAACCACGTTGAAAATCATTGATTGCTTTGAATTAGACATTAAAGATCATGGGTGAACCATCAAACAGGCTGCTTTTATTTCATTTGACCCACATCTCAAAAAAGTGACTTGAAAACCACATGCCACATTAAGCTAATCAATTGTGAATTTTAGGTCACTTTTTGGGATCTATGCCAAGTGAAATAAAAAATTAACTGTCCGATGACATGCCTATGATCGCAAGACCAATTGTGTGAAAGATTGGAACGGAGATTAGAGAATCTGTAAGGTTGTTTAGAGGCATTATCATTGTAATGCTTACCGATGAAATCTTAAGATGATATTAGGAATGCCAAGCCTTAGAATTAAGGGACCTACTCTCCTAACCGTCATTTAAATGTCATCTTGGTGTTTAAATTATCATACACTATCAATGATTTATGATGTGAGTAATCCACACCGTCAAACTGATAGATCATAAGTAGAAGGGCAATGGGCCCAAAAGCACATTTTTGGAGGAGGTTAAATCATCTGATTTGTAGACTCTAATATTAATAAAAAAATTTGTTTTAATGGATGGTATTAAAGTTTGTCAATCGGATGGTTCACGTTCACTTATGAGCATATTTTTTTGGATAGAACATATTCTAACAATTTAAATTGATAAAAAATGTGCACCAAATGTTATAATGATAAACCACACTTCAACGGTTTAGCATGAAAGGCTCTAATTTAGTGGTGTGAAATCATTTAAACACCACATAAAAGGGAGCCATTACTCGCACATGCTTTTTAAGTGATTGCATCGACGTTAAAAAAAGACTTTATATTTTAAGGACATGTGACATATGAAAACACAAACTAGGCTGTCTAATTTAAAGTTCATGATCTATAAATCCTTAGTGGATAAAATTGGTGCAAAACATAATATTTTATCGCATGATCTGTTGTTGTCAACCGATGAATCAAATAATAGCCTTTGACTATATTTAATCACATGATGAAGATTATAATTTATGCCAATCTTATCCATAAAGGATCTATAGATCATGGACTTTAAAACAAACGGCACAGATTGCATTTTCACATATCCCTAAAATACAAAGTCTTTTTTTAACTTCGATGCAATCACTTAATAAGCAAGTGCAAGTAATGGCTCCCCACATAAAATCATTTAAACACCAATTTGGTCTTTAAACATAAGGTAGAGCCATTATCTCTAAAATTAATTATAATCGTCTATTTATACTCACAAAGAATAATAAACTAGGGTACCGTTACACTCACCCCAAAAGACTGTTTTTTCACGCAACCTCTTCTAGCCAGCATGCATTGACCACTGTTGAATCAGATGATGGAGATCGGTTTTCGTCTTCATCTTCTACACAATGAATCCATAGATCATTGGTATATCATCAGGCGGTCAGGTTTTTTATTACACGTGGCACACATTTCAAAAAAGGACTCTAAAATCATGCTTGAACATGATGAGTGTTATATAATTTGAGGATCATATTTTTGGAATGTGTGCTACGTGTAATTAAAAATTGACGGTCAGATGGTAAGCCCATGATCTATAGATCGATTGTGCGAAAGAGGAGGATGAGAAACAGTCTTTACCATCTGTTTCAAAGGTGGTCATTGCATGCCGAATGGAGAAGGTGGGGGTGAGAAAGCAGTCTTTTTGGGTGAGTATAACTGTACCCAATAAAATATTGTTAGATTTTTGGCAATGAAATCTTTTGTGGTCTATCATCTTTACTCCTGCCAAAACAGAGTTCACCAAGCAGCCTAAGTTTATACCCCCCATCGACCCCTCCAATGACGCTGGGTAATGGCCTATTCTAGGTATAGAGTTAGTATTAGCACCCATAATAGCGTATTTCAAGGTCGAGTAAATATTAGGTACCAATCTTTCGGTGGCTAATGTTTTTTGAAGGGATACTTTTAAAATACTTATCTTAAAGAATATATAGATGAGTATCTTTAAATCCACCCATCCAATCTTTAAATTCACCCACGCCAAAACACATTGACTGTGTTGAATCAAATGATAAAATCTTTCACACAACAGATCTTGAGATTATGCGCATACCATCCAACGGATAATTTTTTATTTCACGTGACACATCTTAGAAATGTTAATGACACACCCGTGATCTCAAGAACCATTGTGTGAAAAATTGGGACGATAAACAATCTCCATCCTCCGATTCAATGCAGTCAATGTGTTCAGTGGGTGAACTCAAAGATTTGATGGGTGAATTAAAAGATTATCTATATAAATTTACCTCAAGGGCACTTGACATATTCTCTCAAATAACTACTTTAAAAATATTTACCTCGTAGGACATCTTATAACCTCTTTTATGCCTTCTCAGGTACAAACCTACCCAGCGGCAAGAAACCATGCAAACTAAACTCTTCCCCACAAAAACTTGTTGGGAAAATCCAATTAAGCACCCTAATATGGATCATAATGCCCAAATCAAATGGTTGAATCCCCGATGAGCTCACTTTTGAGCTGATTTCAATTCAAATGATTTTTTACCACTTCGATGACTTTTGATTGATCAAAGATTTGCACCCTGTGGCAGAAGCAGAAGTGTGGTGATGAGAGTTTGTATATTACCGTATGGGAGGTCGCATTTATCCTAGCCTTTGAACAAATTGGGCCATGACAGTCCACTTTCAGACCATGTGGTGCAAGGTATCAAGGATCGGCTGGTATCGGTCCAACAGACTGATACTGATATCACCCCAATACCAGTATTGGGGTGGTATCGGTATCGTTACCGGTATCAATATTAGTATCAGACGATATGGGTCTCTATTGACCGATACCAAAAAATAATCTACATTTTTACTATTTATTCAAATAAAATATATTCACAAATACCATATCAGCGAGACCAATATGTATCGGTCAGTACCCACTGATCCAAGATGGACCGATACCCAATACTAATAACGAGTTTGATACCTTCATGCGGTGCATATGTTCGATCAATCCAAGTAGTTCAACTAGCAACCCATCATCGACAACCAATTTTAACCAGGGTGTCAAACTTCGTATCGGTCCATGGACCATGGAGGACTGATACCGATACGTACCAACCTATTTATTTATTTTTATATTTTTTAATAGAGGTATTGGCCAATACCTGATACATATCGGTATCGGCCGATATTAGATACCATGATTTTAACAATCAAATTGATCTGCTTTTATTTCAACTGTTGAAAATATATGAGCCATTAATTTTCGAATGCATAGACTTGGAGGTGGTGATCCTCATCATCGCAGCCTTATCCCATCTATTTGAAGTCAGCATTGTTCAGATCCTCCGGTGTTCATCTTGATGAGTTAGATTGCTAAAGGGGCGTGCCACTTGTTCTAAGAAATGAACAGCCATTTGCCTAATCTGTTTTTAAGTGGGTCATCTGCCATTATTCCTTCATTTACATGTGACTGTTGAAAATATCCTAGAGTAGACTTATATGAATTTGTCTACAATGAGCTCCAGGTTCATTGCAGACACCCTAGAGAAAAAGCCAACCTTGTCATCTTTGCATTTTTTTGGTCTAGATGTACACGAATTTTTATGCTCTCTAAATTGGGGTGTCTCAAAGTCCACTCAATGCACAGCTGACAGTACAGGGCTCATTATCTGCAATGAGCCCTTTGGCTACTCCTAGTTTATCTAAACCATATTGACAAAGTTGGTTTAACTTCATCAAATTTGGGGGAAAATGGTCAAATTTTGGAAAAAATAAAAAATAAAAATTCTAAAATATATTAATTAAAGACTATAAAAATTGGAAAAGCAGAAGTTTTAACCAAAACTGGTAAAAAGTTGGAAAATTTGCGAGTTATACGGAAATTATACAAAAAACATTTTTGAAAAATCACAAATAATTCAAATGTTATTCAATTTTTTTCAAAAAATTGAGAACTATTCACGACTTTTTCAAAAAGTTGCGAATTTGGTCACTATGAGTTCTTATTAGATTCTTCCAGATCATGGTTTTTCATCTTTTCCGGTCTCGCTTTCGCCAATCCAGAAGATGGTTCATATCATTCATTCCTGCGAAACCCGAATAGGGTTTGTCCATGCCCAAGTACGTCTCATTTCGGGTGAATTTTTAAACCCAATCTTACGATAATCGTTATCATATGATAAATCAGATGGACGGTTGATTAAAACAATCTTGCATTTTTTTTTGGATTCTACTTTTATGGGCAAAGAGTATGAAATGACATTCAAAAAGTTTATAAATAAATAAATAAATGCGAAAATTGTCGATGTTAGATATATTTTTTATCAAGCAAAAGTCAAATGAAGACCATCAGCACAACTCAGTTCTCAAACAAACAAAAACAACTAAAGAAAACCACTAAATACGAAAAACCATAACAAGTAAACTTGAAGGCCCTTACCTTGAAGAAGATGAGACGACTCAGCACCCCCTCAAAACGAAAATTTAGTGTCTATATGATTCTACTTCTATGTACAAGTGATCTGGAAAGGATGGAAGTTGACCTGTTGCACACACAAGCCCTAGGATTTAGGGTTCAAAAGAAATATTACACACCTCTTGTCTATACCCCTACAAATTGAAATCAAGTAGGAACAAGAAGTGTATTACCCTATTAGGGTTTAATTAAGCCCTTCATACTTGCAAACACGAAAGAAGGGATAAAGGTAGACGTTACAAATAGGGAGCCATTACTTACCAGCCCACGAGAAGTTGGCCCTTGCACAGTTGAAAGCACCATATGCTTGATTCATGATCTCTTTGGTGCAAAAGATTGGGAGCAAACACAATCTCTATCATATGATTCAATGCAGTCAACTGTTGAATCATATAATGGCCGTCTGACTGCATTGAATCATATGATAAATATTGTACTTTGTGCCAATTTTTGCATCTAAGATCTTTAGATAATGGCCTTCAAATCAGATGGTTGGCACGGGCCCCCCAAAAACACCAAGTCTTTGTTTTAACGTGCAAGGTCCAACTTCTCAAATGCAAGTAATAGCTCCCTTATAACTACAAATATCTTTATATAATTTATTAATTGTGAATATTTTATTTTTATCGAGTCAGGTGACTCAATAATGCACTGTTTTGTACATATCATATTGAATATTACAGCTTCTATAAAAAATGATTTTATATTAAAACCAACTCATTTCCAGTAACAATTTGATTCATCACTCAAAGCAATGTTACCAGGTTCCCAGTTCTCTTAGTTTGGGGTTCGCCACTGTCGAGTGGACTCAGTTTGCTAGGGTAGGATGAGTTTTAAAAGAAACAAAAATGTTTTAAGGAGTTGTAAATTGAAATATAAATATAATTAATTTTTTTGCTCTTTTAATGCAACAAGTACCTTATAGTTCATTGGTTAAGTCATTGCTCTTGCAAACAAGAGGCCTAAGTTCGAGCCACTCCTATGACGAGCTCAAAGAGAAGAAAGACGGATTCCAGCAGTATGAGAAAATGCATGCAGTGATGGAAAACAAATCGAGAAGCCAAATCATTCAACTTTTGATGAATTTTTGTAAATAATTATTCATTTATTTAGGGGAGCTACAAATTGCACACGAGATTCATACCGTTGCACATAGGTTGAAATGAAGAGTTGGCATTTTTGGGACCCATGCCATGTGGAACACCATCTAATCCGTTTGATTTGAAGGCCAAGATTCAAAGATCTATTGTGCTAAAGATTGGCATGAAACACGTTCTCTATCATCCAATTCAAGTCAACCATTGAATCAGGTGGTGGGCTTTGACTGTGTTTAATCAGATGATAGAGACCTTGTTTTGTGACAATCTTTGGCACCAAACAATTTTACCTCATGTGCTTCAACTCAGCCGGATTATACGGTGTTCCACGAGACACAGGTTCTAAAAATACCAACTCTTTCTTTTCAATCTATGTGCAACGATACAAATCTTGTGTGCAAGTTGTAGCTCCTTTTATTTAAATGTGAGAAGAACATGAATTTAGTATTCTCAAAATCGGCAACTCTATATTTTTATTAGAAGAAAAATATGAAGAAACAACCCTCAACAAAAACCCAGCCAACTTGTGACTACACACCCAACACTCCAAATCCTAGAACAAAACAATCTGTCAACGGGTCAGGTTAACCCGATACCTGACCTGATATATTACCGGATCGGGCACATAAAATTGAGTGCACCATCTGGTCGGGTATATGCAATTTCCCTGTTGGGCAGCAAAAATTTTGACCTGATCCATCCCATTGACAGCCCTAGGTGAGGTGCTTGGTACACCATGCCCCAGTTTATAGATTCGTCTTCATTGAGGTTTGATCAAGGATCAAAATTTCGGTCATTTCGGCTGAAATTTTAATCCTCGGGTTTGATAGTGAAATCATATGAAAGAAAACATAAATAAAATACTGCATGTGCTCGAAATACTCACCTTTTTTTTAAATCTTCCTCTTGGAATACTATCATTTTTTCTGCACACTCACCTCCTCCACTCCACTTGGACCAACCTCTCTGCCATTTAACAATATGTCAGTGGTGGGACTTTCAAAAAATTACAAGAACTCAAATAATTTGCTGAAATTATATTGGGTCTTGAATTGTCAAATCTTACTCAATGCAATATAACTAGAATGAATAAATTAAATGTGTAAAATAATCAACCAAAAACTCTTCTTTTTTTAAGTTAAAAGGATATTATTTATAGTTTTTCTCAGAACCTAGAACAAAAATAAATCTCCCAAAAAACCAGCATCATCTTCGATAACCATATATGTTAGTGACATGTTCCATCCCGAAACATAATGGAGAGGGCATAGATGCAGACATGTTTTATAGCAGCACAATACTACAAAAAATCTGATCGATTTCCAAGCATATATAAACAATAAGAGATCGACTTTGGACACCTACATCAATAGATGGACAGCCCAACGGCATACTTTTGGGCCATTTGGTGCCACATGGAGCATATTTTTAACCAATCCACTTCGTCCATGTGAACTTCACTAAAACCCAACAAACATATCTGCCAATGGATCTGTATGATCCAATCTGAAGACCTCAATGGACCCTATGGTAAATAATATGAACAACGGTCCATATTAAACTGCATGGATCAAATGGTTCAAATCCTCTGATGCATAGTGACAATTTTTTTTTTTTTAATATTTTGAAAAACAAATACGTGTGTTAGTGGTACAACGTAGTAAACCCTTACTGTAATTGGATTTTCGAAAATTATTGCTGTTTAAAAACGTGTATTTTGTGTTTTAAACGCGAACGAAATACATGTATTAAACCCGTTTTCCCCAAGTTTTTCTATTTTTTCGACCTTTTCAGTTTTCTTCCCGACTTTTTCCATTTTTCCAACTTATTTGTTATATAGTTTATTTAACTTTCGATTTTTTCTGTTTTATTCTGAACTTGTACGTATTTTGTCATTTTTACCGACTTTTTTGCTCGCCGTATTAAACCAGTATAAATACTTCGTCACTTTGCTCGGATGGGCACCTTTTTAGGCTAACATCAGTTCACATGGTGTTCTGCTATGTGGACGACTTGGACTGGCCAAAGGTTTAGGCCACATGGCATAAAAGCATACCTTTTGAGTGGTCTACCTATTGCTGTAGGTGATGCCCCATTAACCCAAACAGTAAAGTCAATTTCACAAAACTCAACAAATAACACAGAAAGCCCAACATAGGCTGATCTAGAAACACACCCTACAAATAAAGAAAACAAATTAAAGAATGCTTACCGTTCCCATCTCTAGAGGACAAAAGCGACCTGTCGCTTCTGAGGCTACCACCTTTACCACCAGTTTGAATAAGTCTCTGAACCCGAGGTGACAATGAGCCCAATTTTCCATTCATCGCAGATGGCAGAGAATACCGCCTTGCATAACCATTTTTCTCAGCTTCATCTGAACTTAACCTCGGCGAGCCTTGTCCCCGCAACTTCGCCTTGGCAGATTCAGTAGCTGCCATATAACTTGGCAATTTCGGAGTGGTTTGTGCACCGTTTTCTGTGTAATCTTCATTTCCTGAAAAAGAAGCCCTCCGCCTACTAGCTTTTGGGTTTTCATGGCATGCTTGTTCCTTAGAGCTAAACGTCTCACGCCCAACAGAAACATCCCCATCTTTTGCACGTGTCACCGATTGGTCTAATGTAATTACTGGTCCATTGGCTTCCACTAGCTTCGCAGCAGTTTCTACGTCAGGTTGATCCGGTGAAATCAGCGTACTTGCATCTTCCTTCTTCTCTATAGAATCCACAATTCCCTTTTCCGGAACATCAAATTGGCTATGCTGGAATTTCTCAGTTTCGGCCTCCGTTGGTTGATCGCAAACTTCTGTAGTGGAATTGGAAACCTTTCTCAAATTACATTTAACCTTTTCGAGTTCATTCTGTGGAGGCTCTTGAACTGAATCTACTGTATGTTTTGAAACTTTCCTTGAGCTACGTTTGGGCTTTTCAGATTCGGAGGTGATACGGGTCGAGCTAGAATCGTTATTTGCAGCCGAAATCTTGAGGACAGTGCGCTTTGATCGGACTGACAAAGAGTTCATTGCAGTTGATTTCGCATTAGATTTCAAGTCGCCAGCCTTCTTTTTTAGTTGTGGAATAGGTTCCCGGAAGCAGGTAAATGTCCAGCGTTCTAGCCAGTTCCAGGTTGAATTTGGTGCGTCCTGGATATATTCCATTTGCAGAGCCATGTTGACAGGCAATGAAGCAAGAAGCTAGAGATACGAAAGAAGTATAATAAGTATCAACCAAAACAATAATATAATGGAATAAATTTGAAATGGACCAAGATCAATGAGCAGAATGAGAGAAAGTTGGTAGGCAATGGCTGATACCCATGTGATACCAGGTACACTATAGTGCTCGAAATTCAATCGGGCGGAATCTGATATGTTATGTATCGGCCAAAATTCAGAACCATGGCCAATATTCAACATTTATAAGCTAATTGAATATATATATATATATATATATATATATATATATATTTGTGCGTGTATGTGTTGTGGTAAAGGGTTAAGAGGTTCAAACCCTTCGCGAGTGAGCGTGGGTTCAACCCCTAGATTATGTGCCATGTGACACGTAATCACGAGTGACTTACATCCTCCAAGAGTTCAGTCCATCCCCGAGTGTATTAGAAAAAAATGGATTTTAGACCTTTTTTCCCTTCAAATCTCAGGTCAAACATCCTGCTCTGTGGCAAAGCATGGAGCATTGAAGTTTTTCACCTTTGACCCAGATTTCAATAGTGGAAAAGCACCCGTTTTTCTATTTTTTGTTTGTTTTTGAAAGTTCACTAATCAACCTTGGGCAAGTTGATGTGGCAACGAATCCTCAGGTTGGGCCATGGATCAAAATTTCGGCCGAAACATTTTGGTTGCGGTCCCTACCGAAACCGAAAACCTAAATTATGGTTTTGAAATGTACGAAGGGGGAAATTTCGGTTTCGGTCATAACCAAAACCAAAACGAAATCCAATATTTTGATGCTTGGGTTGGGCACCCAACTGGCTCGAACCCAGTGCCTTGGACCAGGTTCGAAACCATACTCCTGAGCATCTCTCTCTCTCTCTCTCTCTCTCTCTCTCTCTCTCTCTATATATATATATATATATATATATCATGTTTTAGAAAAAATAAGAAAAATTCATGTGAACGGCCAATCTTCCCCCACCAAACTGGTCAAACCGAAGGAAAGCAGATATTTATGGGCCCAGAATCAGAGAAAATGCATCTTCTACCTTTTTAGCAGGCTGTGCTTGACCCGCTCAATGTTTGGGCCAGTCAACAAATTCATATTATGTGTAATGTACATCACACCTTCAACAGTCATATATAAAGCAGTACATGGAGCTGAACTTACCTTACTAACAAAAGCATTCGCCAACAGCTTTTCCATTCCAGTTGAAATATTTACCCCCAAAGAATCCAAAGGTTTGGCATCCTGAAAGGAATGAAGTAATACTCTTACAAGGTGTGAAACAAGCAATAAAATCAACTATCTAAACCAGCTATAGAACAAAAATAGGTGACTCATCCAAACTCCCATTCCTAAAGTTCCACAAAATAAACAATTTTAGAATTGACTAAAACATTTTT
Organism: Chloranthus sessilifolius; assembly: GCA_021018995.1. NCBI lineage: Eukaryota > Viridiplantae > Streptophyta > Magnoliopsida > Chloranthales > Chloranthaceae > Chloranthus > Chloranthus sessilifolius. The sequence goes on along the minus strand of CM037593.1, from coordinate 10,084,697 downwards.
TCCTCTAAATTTAATTTATAGAATCGATATAATTTTGCACTGGCTTAGAAATTAGAACAAGCACTATTCATCCCAGACAAAACTATAATTGATTAATTTCCTTTAAACTCTGCAACACATCTTCAAGGAAAATAAAATGGTGGTTCTAAATTTCTTTCTGATCGGTAAAATTATTACCATATTACGCCAAAAGAAACTCTTCTGCCTATTTTCCCTGTTTCTGAGACAGTAGTCACCAACATAGTGGTTTTTTGAAGAAAAAACTCGTTCAAAACACGATTTTTCATAAAACGTCAGAAACACGTTTAAAAATTCGCAATATTTACATTTTAAATTCATTTTTTTACCAAAATTTTCCTGAAATTTCTCTTTTTGTCAAAAAATATCTTCTTCTTTTTTTTAACATTTTAAAATATTTTCATTACTATTTCCCAAATGCTTCCCGATTTTATGCCGATTTTTTATTTTTCGTTTTTTCATTTTTTTGCTTGCTGATTTTCTCCTGAATTCCAACTCGGTACCTATGTCTGAGACATTTGTCCTGAAACACCAGTTGTCTAAGGGTGTGGGTTTTATGTTTAAAATCCTAAAAGACCACCGTGCCTTCAATTGCCAACTAATTTCTTGCTAAATAATAGGGAGCCCCTTCAGATTCTTAATTTGTGTCTTCTAACTTCTCATCTTCTGAAGTTATTTCCATCCTAAAGCTGTTCTAAATTTCTCTCTCATCCCTCTCATACATCCTATGTTATCCCATCTGACCCACTTAAGTTTCTTACTGGACCTCCTTCACAACCCATTTAAGGCTAATCCTATGGAAATAAAGAGGATATATGACAGGGACGCCACCAATAAGAATCTAGGTTTCAGGCCGTACAAGGTGTACCGGCGGAAGAAGAAGTTGTGAGAGAGCCCGAGTACTACAGCCTCAAGGAGGAAGGGAGACAAAAACCATCATCAAGCGACGGGCACAAACGTCCAGATTTAGAGGGTGCCACTAGTTTTTGGGCACAAACGTCTGTGGGCTTCAGGACGGAAGTCCATGGAGATCTCCGCCCTGCGACTTAAGTGGCGTGTTTTGTCCTTTTTTGTCCGGATTTTATTGTTTTTTGTGTCTAGTTGTAAGTTACCATTTAGGGTAATTTCGTACTTTGTCATTTTAGGGATTATTCTCTTTGTAGTTACTATAAAGAATACTTTTGTAAGCCATTTTGGCACTTTTGATGATTTAATGAAATTGCATTTGCATTTTGGCCTGTGAGGAGCTTGAAGAGTGAGTCTTTTTCCCCATTTGGGGTTTGGTGTGAGGCCAAGGGTGAGACGCACATTTATCTTTAATTTCCTTCTTTGATGTCTTGTCTCATTTGATCTCTTATTTTCCCCTAATCTCTTGCATCCATTATTCCCTTTCCATTGATTGCCCTATTTTCCCAAACCCTAGATCTAGAATACCCTCAATGTTCATCCTCGTGGATCGAATCCGATCCTTACCTGTCGATCCACGACCGTTGTTGGGCTTGAGCGTATTCAACTCGTGCCATTGATCGTTTTGATTCCAAAGCCCTAGAGAGGAGCTATCGATCCCATTGCGAGATACGGTCTAACGCCCCGACCTAGACGAAGCGAGAGTTCTATCTCTCGGATCGCCCCTTCCGTCGTCCTAACAGATCTCGCGCGTCGGATTAAACCCTACGTGAACCTAGCATGGCCACCTAAGCAGAATCCCGAGAAACCCCAAGGTATCGCTTGAATTTGTGATTAATTGGTCAATTAATTAGTTTAATTTCAGCAAATTAGCATATCATGGCGTTTCACGGATTTTAGGGTCATTGTCCCGCATCAGTTTTGGTATCAAGCCAAATTCCTAGGTTAGGGCATATGTGTGTCATTTCATTTGTGTGTTCAATTGCATGCACGTCACATGTTCGATAAAATCACTCACTCATTTGTGCTTTCATATTAGAGTGCTCAATTGTGCGCACACCGTGTGTTTGATAAAATTCCTCACTCATTTGTGTTTCATAGTTGTGTGACATTTAGAACCTATGTTAGCGAATCGTGGTCACCATGGACACGAATGTGTTTGCCGATGCTCTTAAGGGCATCCAAGCCTTGTTGGTTACCATGAACGAGAGGATGAATACTATGGAGGAAGCCCAAACGGCTATGGCTACCTCTAATGGTTTGCTTCTCGACCGTTTGGAACGGTTAGAAGAAGAAGAAAAGCAACACTACCAACGCGATGAGCGTAACGGTCCGCGTTTTGAGCGTGGCGGTCGCCCCGAGGGCTGGAATCGGAATCAAAGGGAAGTGGCTCATCGCGGAGATGACTACGACCCAGATGAGAAGCTCCTTAAGAATGTTCGAATTGAGTTTCCAACCTTCAATGGAAGAATGGACCCTAAAGTTTCCTCGATTAGGTCTCCGATACGGATCCCACTTTGAGTGGTATGGCATGGACAATGAGCGGTGTATTAGACTTGCCAAAATGAAGCTCATTGGTCAAGCTCGACCCTTTTGGGTCAATGTCGAGTGCATGCGTGCAAATGTAGGTCGTGCTCCCATTACCCGTTGGGAGGACATGAAGGAGCGTCTCACGGAGAAGTACATTCCTTTGTCATACTACCGCCACCTATTTGATCAATGACAAAATTTATGCCAAGGTAATATGCCTGTAACCGAGTACATTGGCAAATTTGAGGAGTTCATGATGAGAGCCAATGTATCGAAGGATCCTCAAGTCACTCTTTCTAGGATCCGCACTGGGTTGCGATTGGACCTACAAAAAGAGTTAATCTCCCACTCCGTCGACACTCTTGAGGAGTGTTATGCCGTTGTGCAAGACCTTGAGAGGTACTTGAAGACGATGGTGGTAAGACGATTTGAGCCTAATGTCGGTGGCCAAGGAGCCGGAGAAGTGAGGCCTAGTGTCGGGAACCCACCTCCCAAACCGACACAACCCACTCCTACAAATGCTCGGTTTGACAAAGGAAAAGGTGCGGTAGGTCAGTCCTCAAGGGGTAGCACTCAAACAAAGTGCTATAAATGTCATGGGTTTGGCCACTTCATCGCCCAATGCCCTACGAGAGATCCCCAAAGAAATCTCTTGGTTGAAGAAGGGACCAATGAGGAGGAAGGTGTTGAGGAAGTATGCGAACCGGAAATCACGCCTAGCGATGAGGGTGACGACGGTAACCGAACACTAACTTGCATCCGAGAGTGTTTGGCAGTGAGGTGTGCCTTAGCACAACCTCAACGTGATGAGAAGGAAGATTCGTGTAGAAATAATATTTTCTACACTTACGTCAAGTGTGGTGAGAAAAGTTGTAGGGTCATCAAGGATAGCGGGAGTTGCGCGAACATCATGTCAACACACACCATCACCCGTTTAGGGCTTACACCCAAGCCCCACCCGAGACTGTACAAAGTTGCATGGGTTGATTCCTCTTCTATTCCCATGTCCTAAAAGTGTGCCGATACAACTAGCCTAGTATTCGGACACCTTGTGGTGCAATGTGGTGCCGATGGATGTGGGTCACATCATTTTAGGGAGGCCTTTGCTCTATGATATGGACGTGACCCTCCTTGGGCAGTCAAATGTGTGCATGCTCATGCATGAGGGCAAGAAGATGAAATTAAACCCCTTGCCTCCCTTATTTTTATATTTTTGCGTCGGACTGCTCGGTCTTTTTTTGTTCAGTCTTTTATTCTCTTTGTATCTTATCAGCTTCTCGTTGTTTAGCAATATATTGAACGTCCATTTACCGATCAAAAAAAAAAAGACGCCATCGGACAAGAAAGTTGTGAAGAAGGGCAGTCAATCTAAGACCATTGATATCGTGAGCCCTTCGGAGTTTGAGAGAGCGTTGTTAGATGAGAGTGTGGTGTATGTTGTCATCACCGTTGAGCGTGCTCTCGAGTCTATGGGTGAGTACCCCAAGGAGGTTGAGCCAGTTTTAAAAGAATTTGTGGATGTCTTCCCAGAAGACTCGTCCAATGAACTCCCTCCCATGCGTGACATCCAACACGCAATAGACATGGTTCCCGGATCTACCCTACCGAACCTATCTCATTATAGGTTGAATCCGATTGAGCATGCCAAATTAGCGCGACAAGTTGATGAGCTCCTTCGAAAGGGGTTCATTCAAGAGAGCTTGAGCCCATGTGTCGCACCAGCACTACTCACACCAAAGAAGGATGACACTTGGCGAATGTGTGTGGATAGTCGGGCTATCAACAAAATTACGGTCAAATATCAATTCTCTATAGCGAGGCTCGATGATATGTTAGATATGATGGTTGGTGCCACTATTTTCTCTAAGATAGAGCTCAAGAGTGGCTACCATCAAGTCTAAATCCGCCCCGGTGATGAATGAAAAACCGCCTTCAAGACCAAAGATGATCTTTATGAGTGGATGGTCATGCCTTTTGGGCTTTCAAATGGCCCGAGCACCTTCATAAGGCTCATGAGTCGAGTGTTGCAACCATTTATAGGGAAATTCCTTGTAGTTTATTTTGATGACATTTTGACCTATAGTCACAACAAAGAGCAACACTTGATCCACCTTCGGTTGGTTTGTGAAACCTTGAGGGGAGAGAAGCTCTATGCGAATTTCAAGAAGTGTACGTTCATGCAACGATCCGTTGTCTTCTTGGGGTTCATTATCTCGACCGATGGAATGGTCGCGGACCCGGAAAAGGTAAAGGCTATTGTAGAATGGCCCGAGCCTAAGAAAATCCATGAGGTCCGTAGCTTCCATGGATTGGCTACATTTTATCGTGCTTCATTCGAAGCTTTAGCACCATTATGGCTTCCATTACCGATTGTATGAAGAAAGGGGAGTTTCAATGGAGCAAAGCCGCAGCAAAGGCCTTTGCCGAGATAAAGGAGAAAATGATTGGTGCACCCATCATGCGCTTACCGGACTTTTCTAAAGTATTTGAGGTCGCATGCGATGTGTTGGGTGTAGGCATAGGCGGAGTGATTAGTTAAGAAGGTCACCCTGTAGCCTATTTTAGTGAGAAACTCAATGAGGCGAAGTAGAAATACTTCACCTATGACAAGGAATTCTATGCAGTCGTACGATCCCTATGGTATTGGAAACACTACCTACGACCGCATGAGTTTGTCTTGTTCTCCGACCACGAGGCCTTGCGCTTCCTTGCTTCTCAAAATAAGCTAAACTCAAGACATGCGACTTGGATCGAGTACCTCCAAGGGTATACATTTGTGTTGAACCACAAGGCCGGTGTTGAGAACATAGTCGTGGATGCACTTAGTCGTCGAGTGACGACTTTGCAATCCATGAGTACTGAAGTCATCGGGTTTGATCAGTTAAGGGAAGAGTATCCCAAGTGCCCCGATTTCGGGAAAGATTACAACACCCTCCTTAATACCCCAACAAGCACTAGCCCCACCTAAACCTTGCAGGATGGGTATTTGTTTATGAGCAATCGCCTATGCATCCCTCACACTTCATTACGCGACTTCCTCATTTGGGAGTTGCATGCTGGAGGGATTGCCTATCATTTCGGGTGCAAGAAGACCATTGCGCTCGTTGAAGATGGATTCTTTTGGCTTGGCCTTATGCGGGATGTCGCCAGGATTGTGCGACAATGTTGTATTTGCCAAGTTTCCAAGCAACAAAGGCAAAATACCAGCCTATACACTCCCTTGCCGGTACCACACACGCCTTGGTAGGATGTCTCAATGGACTTCGTGTTGGATCTCCCCAAGATTCCGAAAGCACGACTCCATTTTTGTTGTAGTGGACCGTTTCTTCAAGATGGCCCACTTCATATCGTGTGCTAGAACCATCGACGCAACCCATGTTGCGAAGTTATTTTTTAGTCAGGTAATGCGCCTCCATGGGTTACCTAAGACCATTGTGTCGGATAGGGATGCCAAGTTTACAAGTTACTTTTGAAAGACCCTATGGCACATGATAGGTACAATGCTCCAGTTTTCATCGGTGTATCACCCTCAAGCCTATGGTCAAACAGAAGCTACCAATAGGAGTTTAGGCAATCTCCTTCGTTGTCTTGTCGATGATCACATTAGAACCTGGGACTCCATTCTTCCACTAGCCAAGTTTGCATACAACTCCGTCAATAGGTCCATAGGTAAGAGTTCATTTGAGATGGTGCATGGTCACAAACCAAGGACACCCCTAGATTTGATCCCCATGTTCGCATCTCACCGCACGTCAGAGTTCGCAGATACATTTGCACATCGTATTCATAACTTGCATGCCGAAATTAGACGTAAGATTAATTCGAGCAATGATAATTACAAGTTATCGGCGGATTCCCATAAGTGTTTCATGGAATTCAAAATTGGTGAACATGTGATGGATCGGGTTAGGCCTAAACGATTCCCCTTGGGGATCAATGTTGTCAAGGCGTCGCCATGGCGGTATGACGTCGTGGCTCGTCATATATGCCCTAATGGTGAGAGGTTAGCAAGGCAACGCCATGCCGCCGCCATATTCGCTATACTAAAAATATATAATTATAATTTATTTTTTTGAGAGAACTTTATAAGTTATAATTCTTTTAATTATAATTTTATAATAACTTTATAAGTTATTATAATACTTGAGGGGCATACTTGTAAAATAGGCCATTTTACCCTTTTATATACTACAAACCCTCGACATTTTATTTCTCGAGGACGAGATAGTTGAAGGAAGAAAGAAGAAAAGAAGAAGAAAGAAGAAGAAAGACGAAGACCGGTAAGCTCTAAAGCCCTAAAATTTGCCCTGAAGTTTGTATTTTTTTTTCCTACTTTATTACCCACAGATGCCCTAAAATTAGCCCTGAAATCTATTTTTTTCTTGCCACAACTGCCTTATATATATATATATATCTGTTTTGTTTTGTTTTTTGCTACAGCTGCTTTATAAAACCAGATTTTAAGCCATAGGTGCCTTAAAATCTGTTTTTTTTTTATATTTTTTTTCCACTTTATATTAGCCACAAGTGCCGTGTGTGTGTGTGTGTGTGTGTGTATATATATATATATATATATATATATATATATATATATATATGGGTTTTTTTTTTGCCACTGCTGCCTTATAATATATATATTTGCTCTCTATTTATTGATATTTGTCTATACCTAATTAATTAGTTGATTTTTTTTTCTTTCTCTAAAAAAATAATATTAATGATTAATAAATAAAAATAAAATTATTAATATTTTTAAATATATATATATATATATATATATATATATATATATATATATATATATATAAATGGCCACGCCATGACCTCGCCACAACCCCTTAACTACCTTGTCAGGGATCGCGAAGAAGCACCAAGCCCGTGGTGCCGGACCTTTTAGGATTGTGGCAAAGAGTGGTCCGAATGCATATGTTTTTGAGCTTCCTCAAGATGTGGGGGTTAGTTCCACATTCAACGTGAAAGACTTAGTTCTGTACCTACGCCCCAGCCCCTTGCAATCCTTTCCGAACGTCCTTATGCATGAGTCAAACCAAACCCCGCAACCTCTACCACCTCCTCCAAATGAGTCGAAAAGAGATATGATCGAGAAGATCTTAGATGATCAAGTGGTCTCCACCCATGACTGAGGATTTCAAAGATATTTGGTGAAGTAGGCTCAAAAGTTTAAATCTGAGAGTACATGGGTCAATGAAGAAGACGTCCGCCGCCCTGACATGTTTGACCGATATCAGGACTGTTCTTCATCAATGATGAAGCCCTTTCGATCTGGGGGAACTGATGGAGGCGTCACCAATAAGGATCTAGGTTTCAGGCCGTACAAGGTGTACCAACATTGATGTCATATGCGATTTTAGATGGCTCTGTCGCATATGCCATCATGGCATATGCGACAGAACCATGTATGCCATCATGGCATACATACCAAGCCTATAAATGGGGGGTTTCTCTTCCTAATCCATACCACATCCATCAAAGGTATGATTTGTGTCTCTTTGGTCTATTTTTTGAGTTTTTAGTGTTCTCTTTCTCTCTCTCTCGCTCTCTCTCTCTCTCTCTCTCTCTCTCTCTCTCTTTTTCTTAAATTTTTAATCATAATTTCTTTTGCTCTATTTTGTAGATAACTTAAAGAGTTAAGAGGTTCGAGCTTTAATCTTCTTATCCCCATTCTTCAAGCAAAGAGGGAGGAATCACTTTAAGAATCAAAAAACAAGAGTTAGAATTAATTTCTACTTCTTATTAAATTTTGTTTGATTGTTTTCCTTCCTTATTACACCTTATTTCTTTCATTTGTTTTAGTGTGGTTAATATCTACCCACCCACTTCTTTAAATTACGTTATCATTATGTCTACGTCCTCGAACAATGTTCTTAGGCCGACAAATTCCGTCGATCCGGGTTGAAAATATGGACGTTACAAGAGTATAACCGAAAAAAATAAGGTCCAATGTACCCTATGCCCCACATAAGCATCGGGGGAATAGGGAGAGACAAGCAACATCTTGCTTGGCAAACCGGATCGAATGCGAAGGCATGTCCAAATGTCACACCGGAGATTCGAAAAGAGATAATGGAATGGATGGATAAGACTTCGAGGACGAAACATAATGACGAAGTGATTTTACAACAATACTATGATGTTGATGAAGATGATGAGGAAGAACATGATAGATCTACTCCCTCCATGGCTCGTAGTGGTGCAAGACCACCACCCTCTAAAAGAGCATGTGGTAAAAAGGGGAAGGGAATAGATAAATTCTTTCCTTGTAGACCACATCTCGAGGATGTGGTAGATGCTAGGGGTAAGGGTAAAGGTCCGGCCCAAACAACTATAGAAAATAGGTTTAAAGCTAAAGACCGACCCACCACTATTCAATATGTGGCTAAGTGGATGTACCAAGCCGGTATTGCATTCAATACCGTAAAGTTAAAGAGCTTCAAAGTAATGATTGAAGCTCTTGGACAATTTGGACCTGGCCTAAAACCTCCATCATATCATGAGATAAGACAAACATGTCTTAAAAATGAGGTAGACTTCACAAAAACCTTTCTCGAGGAGTATCAACAGGATTGGAAGACATATGAGTGCTCACTAATGACCGACGCTTGGACCGATAGGGCCGGTAGGTCAATCATTAATTTTTTAGCAAATTGTCCTACCGGAACTATGTTCATTAAATCTGTAGATGCTTCGGCCCTTTCTCACACGGCCGAATATCTATTTTCCCTTATAGATGAGGTGATAGAAAAGGACATTGGTGCACAATATGTTGTCCAAGTTGTCACGGACAACGCGGCAAACTTAGTGGTCGCGGGTAGACTAATAATGGAACGGAGACCAGACATATATTGGACTCCATGTGTGACTCATTGCTTAGACTTGATCTTAGAAGACATAGGAAAAGTGCATATTAAAACCGTAGTTAAGGCTAAGAAGGTAGTAGTGTATATGTATAAGCATACACTTATACTCCACCATATGCGTAAAGCAGTTAGAGGTAATTTGCAACGCCCCGCTATCACCCGTTTTGCTACGGCCTTCTTGACATTACAAAGCATGTATGCTAAAAGAGAAGAGCTTAGAAGCTTCGTAACTTCCACCAATTGGAGGAATGGAGCTTGGTCAAAGAAGGCCGAAGGGAAGTGGGTGGCACAAACCATCTTAACCAACTCCTTTTGGAATAATGTTGCCCAAGCACTTAGAGACTCGCAACCAATCGTAGAAGTACTACGATTGGTTGATGGTGATGAGAAGCCCACTATGGGCTATATCTATAGTTTTATGGAGAAAGCTATAGAAAAAATTAAATCTAATAATATGTACAAATCTCGCCTCTTTTAACCCATTATTGACATAGTTGAGAAGAGATGGGGTGCCCAAATGTCTAGCCCCTTGTATTCCGCCGCATTCCTCCTAAATCTTGCGGTTTATTTCTCTTATCCGAACCGGGAGGCGGCGGATGCAACACATATTAGTGGTTTCCTTGACGTTTTAGAGGAGATGGTTCCAGACAAAGAAGAGCAAGATCGGATTAGCAACTCTTTAGACCGATACAAGAATTCGCAAGGGATGTTCGGAAGGGAAATTATAGTTCGACAAAGAGAATCCAAAATACCTAGTAAGCATGTTTATGATATATTTTTTTATTACATTTCATTTCTTCTAAATTAATAGTTTAATATTATAAATATTTCTAATTAATACTAATGTTTGTAGCCGATTGGTGGTTGTCCTATAGAGTAGATTCGGTGTCAAAATGTTGATTATTGAAGAAGATAGCCGTTAAGGTTCTTGGCCTTACATGTGCCGCCTCGGCATGTGAACGGAATTGGAGCACATTTGAGATGGTAATTAGTTTATTTTTATTTTATTTTTAGTCTCATAATTTTAATTTAATTGTTGTTTAAATTTTAATAGATATTAATATTTATTTAATGTTTCTCTTAAATAGATACACATGAAGAAACGGCACAAGCTTGAACAAAAAAAGCTCAATGATTTGGTCTTTGTACAATACAACAAAAGGCTACGGGATCGCTTCCTAAAAAATCGGGAAAATCCGGGACACTATGATCCCATCTCTCTCGAAGACTTGCCATCCGATTCTCTTTGGATGGCGGATGCCTCCGATGAGCGAGTCTTTGCGGATGAGGATCTTACATGAAAGCAAGTAGAAGAGGCCGCTTTCGGAGATGAGCTTCCTACCAGGCGGAGGAGAAGATTGATAGTGGGAGAAGGTAGCTCACGAGCCTCACGCTCACGTCAAGAAAAAGAAGAAGAAGAGGAGATATATGAAGAAACACCCATAGACGATATAGATACCGTCTTAGTGAGATCGGATGATGAAGAAACCGAGGAAGAATAATATGTTGAAGAAGGAGACGATTCGGATGATGACGGCAATGCAAGTGACGACGATAGTGGAGGTGGAGATGTACCATTGTAGATTAGAAACCAATGTGTAGAATTTTTGCCCGGTACACAATACCGTTAGGACATGAGTCACGTGACGACAATGGAAATGTATGTACCATTGTGGGTTGGACTTAGAACTTAAAATTTGCTCTTCCTTCTTTTTTATATGTTCCTACTTCCTACGTTCATTTTTGTACTATTTTGTTTAACCTTAATAAAATTTATATTTTCCCATCTCACTTATGGGTTATATATTACTTATATAGTTATATTATATAGTTTTATTTCGCATTCTAGACACTATGAAATTAATATAGCCCAAAATTAACACAAAACATATTATTGATCAATTTGGGAAACTTTGAGAATTTTTTGAGAATTTTTGGAATTTTTTTGAAATTTTTTGAAAAAAAAAAAAAATAATAAAATTATGCCATCGCATAGGGTCGCATATGCCATATGACTACATTGTGTACCAGCGAAAGAAGCAGTGAGAGAACCCGAGTATTACAGCCTCAAGGAGGAAGGGAGACAAAGACCATCATCAGGCGACGGACGTCCGTGGCCTTCAGGACGGACATCCGGATTAGAGGGTGACCCTGGTTTTTGGGCACGGATGTCGGTGGGTTCCAAGACGGGCATCCGTGGAGATCTCCGCCTTGCGACTTAAGTGACGTGTTTTGTTCTTTTTTGTCCGAATTTTATTGCTTTTTGTGTCTAGTTGTAAGTTACCATTTAGGGTAATTTCGTACTTTGCCATTTTAGGGATCATTCTCTTTATAGTTACTATAAAGAATACTTTTGTAAGTCATTTTGGCACTTTTGATGATTTAATGAAATTGCATTTGCATTTTGGCTTATGAGGAGCTTGAAGAGTGAGCTTTCTTCCCCATTTGGGGTTTAGTGTGAGGCTAAGGATGAGATGCTCATTTATCTTTAATTTTCTTATTTGATCTCTTGTCTCATTTGATCTCTTTTTTCCCTATCTCTTACATCCATTTTCCCCTTTCCATTGATTGCCCTATTTTTCCAAACCCTATATCTAGAATACCCTCAATGTTCATCCTCGTGGATCGAATCTGATCCTAACCCGTCGATCCACGACCGTTGTTGGGCTTGAGCGTATTCAACTCGTGCTATTGATCATTTCGATTCCAAAGCCCTAACAAGGAGCTATCGATTCCACCACGAGCTACAGTCTAACGCCCTGACCTAGAAGAAGCGATAGTTCTATCTCTCAGATCACCCCTTCCATCATCCTAAAGGACCTTGCACGTCGGATTGGACCCTACGTGAGCCTAGCATGGCCACCTAAGCGGAATCCCGAGAAACTCCAAGGTATCGCTTTAATTTGTGGTTAATTGGCCAATTAATTAGTTTAATTTCAGCAAATTAGCATATCATGGTGTTTCACGAATTTTAAGGTCATTGTCCCGCGTCAATATAATAGAGGTCAAAAACTCAAAATGGCTACAACTCATTAGTAGCAGCTTCTTGCACTTCTTAACGACCCATTTGAGGGTCCATTTTTTGGACTCTTTCTTCTTCCTCATCGTTGCGGGGGTCTCAGTAGGACGGGCTTGAGCCCGGCCTGCCATGGGTCGGCGGCAGGTATGGGCTGCACTTCTATGCCCATTTAATAAACAGGCCGGGTTGTGTTAGCCCGAATATATAAATGAGCTGGGCTTGGGCATTTAGAGTCAAGCACATGGGCTCCTTATACCATACAGCTTCGGCCCGACCCAAATAAAAATTTCTATGTATATATTAGTATACACCCATTTTATTATATATGTTAGTCAATATTAGTGAAATTATTATATTATCCTCATTTTAATCCATAGGTGTTTTAAAATGAGGGTATATTTGGCAATTTTCCGCAACTACGTTTGCTCCAAAGGGTCGGATGGGCTCATGTCCGGTCCGAATTCACCCTAAAAAAGATTAAAAATGTTGTTTGAATGGGCTTATGTTGGGCCTGGCCCGGACTGAACAAAGCCCGATTATGTGGTGGGCTGGGTATTACCCAGGCCGTACATGGGCCAGGTTATTTATTAGTCAGCCCTGTCCAGCACGAATAATAAACGGGCTGGGCATGGGCCGACCATTTTAACTCAATTAAAATCCGGCCTGTTTAAGGTCCGGCCCATTGAGACCCCTTTGCCCTCGTAGGATTTGAATCACTCTTCCCTGGTTGAGAAAAACTTGTCCTCCGGTTTAATCAACCCGCCTTCATCCCTCTTTTAACTTAATTTTCAGTTTCCTTGGAATTTGATTATGCAGACCCACCATGTCTTTTGGCTCGTATGAGATCGGAAACCATCATGTCACGAACTTGGTACCCACAACCTGGCATTGAATCAACGTCAACAATAGTCGTTTCGTACTCTCTAGCGGTTGGTACAGATATGGAACTTCATATTCTACCACCTTGAAGATGCCCTCCGGCTTGATCACCAACCATGACATTAATAATTGGACTTGAGGCCTTGACATCATCTGTACCCCACCACCTTGACTGTAGTTGGTGTTTGATCTGAGACTTTCTTGACCTCTTGATCTTAATCAGACCGCAGAGCTTCCCTCTATTGACATCTAACTGTTGATTTTCAACCAAATCAAAATTTGAATGTTTTCTGCATCTAGATTGAGATCTGACTGCTGATTTTCAATCATATCGAAATTTAATGATTGATCTTTGACCAGATTAGGATCTGACTATGACCTTCACCCACATGCAAATCTAACAGTCGATCTTCCTCTAATTCAAAATTTGACACTTATCTTGCACTATCCTGATATAGACAATTGTAAATCCTTGATGATCTCACAAGTCACAATTCGATCATAGATCCTTGATGATAACACAACCTAACCATGGATCTTTGACAATCTTGCACTATGTCATTGACCAGATTAAGATCTGACTATGACCATCACCCACATGCAAATCTAACAGACGATCTTCCTTTAATTCAAAATTTGACAGCTTATCTTGCACTATCCTGATATATATATATATATATATATATATATATATATATATAAAATTGTAAATCCTTGATGATCTCACAATTCAATCATAGATCCTTGATGAAAACACAACCTAACCATGGATCTTTGACAATGTTGTAATATGCCCTTGATCGTCAGCTATTTCGTGATCTGTCCCTTCTTGCAGTTTGACCATCAAACTTTGATTAGACATGGATCTGATCATCTATTACATGTATGACCATGGTGGGAAATGTTGATGAAGTTTTCTATCATCTTGTTCCATGCCCATGTAGCCATTTTTTCTTCCCATCAACATGTCGTGTTCAACAGTTTCCACCAATATTTTGCATGACTCTTAAACGTGTCGGTAAAGCTGACAAATTTACCTTTTGATGTTCCGTCAAATCCATCCATTCACAAGAATTTTCAATGCTTTCGACCAGATCTAGTAGTTATCGGGCGGGGGGAGGGGGGAAACTCACCATGGAAATCTTCTTTGTCCATGATGATTTTCCCTACCACGTCTCTCTTGGAAGAGTGTCAGGGGTTCTCACGAAGCACCGGTAGTTGCATTAGCGATTATCTGCCGAGTTAATTGTTGAATGAGTCTCTTAAACTTCAAAGATTGCTTCTTCTTCATCCACAGTTTATTTTTTTTGAGACAGTAACAAAGAAATATATTAAAAACATAGAAAGAGTACAGAGAAACGGTTACCTCTTCATCCGCAGTTACCATGAACCATCTCAAAAAACACGGATATCAAGATGCATCAGAACCAAGGTGAAAGAGTTAGGGGGTACTAGTTTCCTTCACTTCAGTAATATGCTAGATTAGTACACATAAGAAGGTTGCCAGTATTCATTTTTTAAGGAGTTCATTGGGAATTTGATTTTTATTTATTTCAGGAAGTTGAATTAGACACCGAAAGTGTTCTGCTATCACATACAATGACACGAAAAGACCCTTGTCTTGAGTTCTTAATAGAGAGAGGACCGGGCGTAACCAAGGCCCTGCCGCTTGAGGGAATAGCCCAGCCGGCTACTGAGGTGGTAGTGGTTGCGGTCCTGCGGAACTACTAGGCCGGGAAAGGACAACCTATGATTTTTTCTTAGATTAATTTATGACTATTAAAGTAGGGGTGTTGATAGGCCGGCTTAGTTTAAACAGCCCAGGTGTTAATTGGGCCTGAAAACTTAAGCCGAACATGCAATTTAATGATCAGAACGGGCTTACTAGTACCTTAGCCCGAACCCGTCACAATTCGGGCTGGCTCACCATTTTACCCTTAAATGGTCGGGCTTGACGGCCAGATTTTTTAATCGGGCCTAAAAAATGAGCCCCACACAACTCAAACCCTTCTCTTATTCGTATATACACTCTCTATACAATATCCCACTTATACCTGGGAACAGAAAACAAGGGAAATTAGCTACAACTTAAGTGAACTACTACACACACACCCAATGTATCTAGTCACACACCAATATATTCAACACTTATTCTAACATAGAGTAGGTTTAACATATGTCATATTCAGCTCCAACCCATTCATAGCTATACATGTCCCATACCCTTCCACGGAGGCCCGCTTCCTAGGTAAGGGAGGTTGATCAGATACTGCCATGGTTCAAAATCTCGGACGATATACTCATCAGTATCGGAGACCACCGATATGAGATACAATAGGTCTGTATCAGCAATACATATCCAATAATCATATAATATCCATTGTATCACCAATACATTGAATGTATTGGCGATACCCAACACGTATCGTCTCGGTATTAGAGGTGGATGGTACGTATCAGAAAATCGAGATTTTGATCCATGGATACTGCATATAGTACGAGTTGGCACGTTTCCTCGCATTCATGGAAAAGGCAACTCTATAGCGGATAAAGTGGCAATTGCGAGAAAAGATGCATATAATTTAGAGGTATAATGGCCACTCTAGTAGCTTAAGGTATTATTGCTAATGGAATAATTTGGTACCTTTTCATCGGGCTTAGTTTGTACCAATGTTTTTAAAACCGAACCGGAGCTCGAACCGTAAAAGGGACTACTTCGGTTCAAACTGGTTCAACCGTGATTGAACCGTGACGTCATTAACAAAATTGATTAATTAAAATAAATTTTTTTAAACCGAATCCGAATTCAAACCGTAAAAGAGACTGGTTTGGTAATTTTTATCAGATTGTTTATCGATTTTTTAGGCCTCAAATCGCTCACATTTCATTATGGGTAATTTGTAGATTCCTTACCTGAATTTTTTAGCACTAAATATTGTACTACAGTCTGTACTGATGCTAAGAACATCCGGTTCGACAGCCCGGTTCGGTTCAAACGGTTCACTGGTTAAACCGAACAGTTCACCGGTTTACTGCTGTTCACAGAGACAACCAGCGTCAACACCAAACCGGACTGCATCCTCCGCCGGTTCCTGGTTAAACCGGTCGAACCAGCCGGTCCGGTCTGGTTTTAAAAACACTGGTTTGTAGTTTTCTTGTAAGAAAAAAGCTCTAAGTAAAGCTATAGATAAAAATGTACCCACCAATTGTTTATTAAAATCTCCGTTTTCTGATATATATCGTCCACCATCAATACCGAGACGATACATATCAGGTATCGCCAATACCTTGAATGCATCGGCGATACATTCAATATATTAACATATATTAGGTATGTATCGTCGATACATACCCAATGTATCTTGCCTTGGTGGCCTCCGATACCAATACATATCGGTATTGTCCGAGATTTTGAACCATGCTACCAATCACTCTTTCAAAACTTGGGATGAGTTCATAAAAATTACCACAGCATTTTCTTGACCGCATTTTGTACGTACTTCAGTCCCAATATCTGAAAGCCTCACTGTTTGACCACGAACCAAAGCCTGCAACTTTATAATTCCCTCAAAACAGTGTAAAGTTGCAACAGCCTGTCTCCTCACCAAGTGCCCACGAACTAGCGCTTGGAGCCTTATAATGCCTCTGAGTGCCCGAAATGCCCGTCGAGCCTGTACAAAGTGCAAACATTACATGCTTACGTCAAAGTATAAATACTGCTGAATAAAATGTACAATTGGTAGCAAAACTAGTGCAATGCATGAAACAAACAAAAATAATAGATAGGGTACCTCTCTTCGTGCCCACGCCATCTATGAAAACGCCCAAGTCGCAGACCGCTTGAAAATCATTGATTGGTTCAGATCAGATGATGGAGATCATGTTTCAGCCTGATCTTCTACAAAATAGATCTTAAGATCATGTCGCACCTATGAGACCGTCAATTTTTTAATCCATGTGCCACAGGTCCCCAAAAAAATGAGCCTAAATTCACGTTTGAGCATGATGTGTGCCATATGATTCAAGGGCCATTTTTTAGGGATCTGTGCCCCATGGAATAAAAAATGACAGTCCAATAGGTGTGAGATAATCTTAAGATCTATTTTGTGGAAGATTGGGTGAAATACGATCTCCATCATCTGATCGGAACCAATCAATGTTTTCAAGGGTCTGGGATGTGGGCGCTTTCAGAGAATGCGTGGGCACAAACAGAGAGGTACCCTAATAGATATTACATGAGCTTTCAGTAGGTGATAAAATAAACGATGAACACCAATTAATTATAAAGGTGATGTGAAACCCAAATAATGATGATGTAGAACGCAAAGGTGTTTAATTGAAATATAGTTTAAAAAAAGAACAGAAAAAAGCACGCTCCTAATATTTGCACTGTTTCTACTTCCGCACCAACATTTGCTTGTTAAACACCAGTTAATGGCATTACTCAGCATACATCAATTAATTCGATGTGCACACAAATTAATGAAAAAACACATTATGCACCAACTAGCATGGTCAAAAAATCGGAAAACCGATACGTAAGCTCCAAAACCGATACGTATCGTTCAAATCAGAAAACCGATACGTAAGCCCCAAAACCGACACGTACCGGACGATACGTATCGGTTCCAGATGATACATTGGTATGTATCATCCGGTATTTTGGTAATTTGTATGGGAGGCACCGATACGGTAGATACGGTACCTTGAATGTACCGTATCAGTGAGGTCCAAAACCGATACGTATCGGTATCGGACGAGATTTTAACCCATGCCTACTATTGAATTTACCGATGACCCATGAGTAATATTATGTCTGCACCACTTATACAAGCCTCCTTTTTGGATGGTGTGTAATGAGTAAATGATGGTGTGGAGGAAGCAGCTCTCTAGTTATAATGTCAAATGAAAGGGCACGTTTTGTCTATGTGAGGTGAGGTTTTTCTAGTTATAACGTCAAATGAAAGGGCACGGTTTTCTATGTGAGGTCAGAAAGTATACAGGAGAAAGTTATTAGTGCATCCAATGCCATCTGAATTCAGATGGTATTTGATGCACTTCCTTTATGTCAAATCAGTAAAAGGAAAAAGGTGATGTCACAAAAATGGGTGCATCTAATACCATCTGATACACATGGACAATATTAAAATCAGAGGAAACCCTTCACGTGTATCATGATTGCACCTCACTTAACATCTAATATGAGCTAAGAGATAGGAAAGAGTTAGAGAGAGGGAGAAAGAGAGGAACTGTGGATTTCAGTGAAGTACAGCCAACCAGTAGGGCACCATGCATCTCCATTATCAATGGTAACAAAATCTAATATTTATCAAACAATTCAAATAATAACGAACTATTCAAGGCATGATGAAAGAATAGAAATTTAGAATCACAAACATCATATTAATCTATTAAATGGCATATAAGTAATACTGTCAGTCAAAATTACCAAATAACCCCTAAAAGCTGCTTGTGCCTTTATAGCAGCGTGTTCTTCCCTGCACTTCTCTGGACCATTTGATCCATTAGATGATACAATTCCTTGTGACGATAAAATCCCTCCATCATGTGGCAAACCGGACGCCGTCCCCCTTTCTACCTGTGAGTTCCCCCCGCTGCTGTCGGTGCTAACTGGTAATAGCTGAGAAATTGAGGAAGAATCCAAAGCCAAATCAGCAGGAGCTCCCTTTCTCAAAATATGCACTTCTTTCTCACTTGCAGCCTTCTTCACATTAGAAATGAAAATTGATTAGAACTTGTAGATTCTAATGTAATACACGTTCAATGGAAAATTGAATAATCAAAGTGGGATTAGATTCAAATTAGGAAAAGATAAAAATAGCAGAAAAATAAACGTACTCCATATGACAACTTTGACCGTTAATTGGTGCGCCCAAATATCTACTCAAGCAAACGGAGCTACATTTTGGTTGAGAATCACAAAATTCAAAAAACAAATTTTGGCCTTTCTGAGGGATAACTTCAGTGAGGTGAATTGTGGTATTCCAGTCAAGTGAAGTAGGGTTATTTTTAAACTACAGTTAGTTGGTTAGTATATGGTGATTTCAGAACATTGTGACAAAATACGGCATTTGTTTGGAAAATATGCATATAATACGTGCTTTTCGCCATAAGGTACTAAACACGTATAATACCCGTATTTTTCAATAAAATGCATATTTTCATATAATACGTGCACGTATTAAATGCGTTTTTCACATAGTAAATGCTTTTCCTCTTATTTTCCGTATTGTAAAGAAACTGTTTTAAACTTTTTTTAAAAACAAATTATCTTTTTTTCCCAATTTTCCCAGTTTTCCATTTTTTGTCTTTCGTATTTTACATTTTTTTTCTACCTTTCGATTCTTTCCCATATTTTGCCAGTTTATTTTTCCAACTTTCTCACCCACCGTATTAAACCCGTACCCATATTGTCGCTTTATTGCAGACTATCCTAAAGAAGAGACTATTGAGTATTGATGGAATTAGTCTTCTAACTCTCGGCTCATGCAGAATCCTTAGTCTGTGCAGTACGAGAAGGATAGAGTATGTTGGATCTAATGTTACATGGACATTTTTACTTTTGGAATTTTTTCCATGTTGGCACGTGGACACCCCTCAAAGTTATGTGAAACATCTGGATATGTGTGAAGAAATAACACCTACCCTCATAAGTGTGCCTCGTTTAGGCTCGGTAAATGAGTCACCATTTATTAGTATATTATATATGAAAACCATTTGTATCAGAAGCATTATTTTGAGTTAGGTTTGCATGAAATACATCATGTGTACTTTTCATCTTTTCGTCAAGCAGGTTTTTCAACTAGCTCTCTAAAGTTTTCCTTCGGCTTCATTTTACCATTATATAATTTAACATAATCTCTCTCTCGAGACTCTCTTATGTTCTCTCAACTTCATCTCCCTCTTTCTTTCTCTCGACTTCCCTCTGTCATC
Organism: Chloranthus sessilifolius; assembly: GCA_021018995.1. NCBI lineage: Eukaryota > Viridiplantae > Streptophyta > Magnoliopsida > Chloranthales > Chloranthaceae > Chloranthus > Chloranthus sessilifolius. The sequence continues at coordinate 10,064,513 of CM037593.1, read as the reverse complement.
TCTCCTTCTCTGTCTCTCTCTCGAGCTCGCATCCCTCTTGCTCTCTTTGTTCTCTCTATTTCGTTTTCTCTAAAACACGACGACCCAACACCCTCTCTTGTGCCCACACACCACACAAACCCTCCTATTTCTCTTCCTCTTCCTCGAGCAAGCCTTATCACAAAAATCTCTCCATCTCTATTTCACGCCAAACCCTTTTTCTCTTCTCTCTTAGTGCTCCATGCACAACACCTCTCTCCTTCTTACTCTTCACACACAAGCCCTCCATGCCCTCCTTCCTCTTATCTTCTTCCAACTAAAGAAAGACAAAGTTATTAGAAAGAGAGGGTAAAACTGAAAGACAGAATTGACTTAGCTAGATTTAGAGAAAGCGAGTTCCATTGAAGAATAGATCAACATAGAGAGAAATCAATAGTTTAAAAAGATTTGGACCTTGAGATCAAGACCTAGGGAGAGATATGTCGAATGGAAAAAGAGCTGGCGTAGAAGCCAACTGAAGAAATCGGACCCGATGATCGCGTTCAACCAGTGTCGATCAACCTTCAACCTTCTTCGAGAAGGTGGGTAACCTGGAATCCACCTCAATTGTCATAGTTCAATAACAAACTTCGCTAGGGTTTTGGGTTAATTAGATTCTAGTTGATGGAAACACCAAAATAGGCCCCAAACATGTGATTTTGGTCAAAGTTTGAACCTTGTAGGACACTCACTGATGTAATCTGGAAAGACAAGGGCGGCTAAAAACGCTTGCGTGGTCCCCGAAATCGGGATCAAACAAATTTAGGTATTTCTCATTCATGCTTTCAAATGCAATCACACAGAATTAAATATATCTAGGCTTGAGGTTGAACAGATTCGATATTTTCAATACCCTAAGCACATAGCAAATCGGATCGGACAATAGGTGCACAAAAAATCGGGCATAGATTACTTGAAGCATTCCTGGTATCATCAACTAGGGATAAAATATAGAATAAGCATGGGGTAATAATTGTATATTGATCCGAACCAACCCATATATATGCTCCCATATTTAATAATAAGATTCAGGCTAAAAGAATACATGGACTGTAATGTGCTTCTCCATGGGTATCTATTTGTTCATGTGTAAAGTGACGGTGTGACACAATGTAAATATGGTATGTTTGAGCTTTGACTACGATCATGTGGGGATCCGTGCATCTTCTCACTTTGCCTCGAAACAGACTCCCTCTGAAATTTTGTCTTTAACATATCCAACGTAACAAATCATTTGGATTGTGCCCTAGAATTCGTGATAACCTTAGATTGATCAAGATCTCTATTTGTTTTATGATCGTGCAGAACCATATTAGAATTTTCAGAAATAGCCGTGCCAAACACCTACGACACTTGGCACTCGTGTCTAGGTAACACTGGTTGAGTCCTCCACACATTGAAATCGTAGGGTATGAATATGGAAAGGACCCTTCAAACGTCACCTTTAATTTCACTTTTATTTTTATCAAGTTTAACTTCTATTTAATTGTAGTGTTCTTCCATTAGGAAGCTACAACTGGCACACTGCACACGAGATTTGTACTGTGGCACATCGGCTAAAAAAAGACTTGCTATTTTTCAGATTTGTGCCATGTGAGCACCATCTAAGCCCATTGATTTGAAGGCCATGATGTTAAGATCTTTTATGCCAAAGATTGGCATGAAGTGTGATGTCTATCATCTGATTCAATACAATCAAAGATCATCATCTGATTCAATGCTGATTTAATGGTTGACTGAGACAAATCAGATGGTAGAGATCATATTTGGTGCCAATCTTTGGCAGAAAAGATCTTTACATCATCGCCTTCAAATCGAAGGGCTTCGACGGTGCCCTACGTGGCACAAATTTCAAAAATATAAAATCACTCTTTTTGAACAATGTGCCATAGTACAAATGGTGTGGGCAAGTTGTAGCTCCCCTTCAATTAATTGAGCAATAGTTCCACATCGCATGGGTATCATAACCTTGGGTCAATCCTCACCTTACAAGCCGGTTTTGTGAGGTTGAGTTAGGCTCATGGGATTCTACATGGTATCAGAGCAGGTAACCACAGGGATGTAGAGAGACACATTACACATAAGGGGGCGTGAGCGATAGTCCCACGTCGCCTGGGTATCATAGCCTTGGGCTGTATATAAACCTAGGGCAATTCTCACCTTACAAGCTGGGTTTGCGAGGTTGAGTTAGGCTCATGGTATTCTACATTAATAAGCTCTAATTCCAGTTTTTTATTTATCAAGTTTTAACTTGTCAATTCTTTTAAGTTTTATTTTTGGTTAACAAATTCCACTTTTATTTACTTGAAAAAATACTTCTAGTAACTTATTTTATTTATGTTACTTCTTCAGTGAACGCAGTTACTCATCTTGCTCAAAGCTTATTTTTTGGCAAGTCAAATGGCGAACGAGAGAATAATGTCGTGTGTGTAAGTGTACTCTTTTGAAGGATCCAGGCACCATAGGTCAAAGTTAATTTTCTTCTTTTTGTTTTCCTCTGATATTGTTTAACATACCTTTCCCTACATCACAATTCAAGAGAACATTGATTCAATCAAAGAATTAAAATATTGGTACTAGAGTTCAAATTGTCCAGCCAAAATTGAGCACAATGCTATACATAGCATTTGATATCAAACAACACGATGTGAATGTTCCAGGTGAAATATAATGCTGTGGAGCCATTTGTTAAGAAATGATAAGCACAGTTGCAGTATTTTTAAATTTTAAGATTGGGTTAACATCAGTTCTAGCCAAATATGAGAAAAATTGGATGTTGTGTAATGTCAATGCTTCATATTGCTCATTAATGTACCAATTAGGATAGTACATATCAATTTGTATAATGCGTATCGCACCAAATAAGCTCGGATCAAGTCAAAACAAGTTAAAGAAAAATCACATATATCAGTATTTATTATTTTTTCAACAAGTGAAAAGGGTAAAATAATATATTATCCTTAACACCTAAATCGCCTATAAATATAATATAATCCAGTGAAAAAAATAAAAAAACCACATATTATACATATCCATTTTGTTTTTCAATAGGGAAAAAAAGGAACTATAACATATATTAGCACATAAAAGTTTTATGTGGAACATAGATTCAATAAAAGAAAATGAAGCGCAATCATCAATAACAAATACATCCTTTTCTTAGACGGAAAAAAATGATAAAATTCCAACGGCCCTAACTCAACATCACAAAACCAGCTTGTAAGGTGAGGTTTGCCCAAGTTATATATAGCCCAAGAACTCCAAGCCCACAACCGATGTGGGACTATTTTTAACATGCCCCCGCATGTGTTGGCGGGACTAGTCAAATCACGTGGACAATTGAATTGGGTGGTGTCGAGTGAAGAAAAACCTGGCTTTGATACCATGATAAAATTCCAACGGGCCTAACTCAACCTCACAAAACCGGCTTGTAAGGTGAGGTTTGCCCGAGTTATATATAGCCCAAGAACTCCAAGCCCACAACCGATGTGGGACTATTTTTAACAAAAAACAGCATAAAGAAAACATTAATTAGAATACATTTCCCTCTAAAGATGCAAAGACCGAGAAATACATATAAACAAAATATGTTTATTCAAGGGAAATAAAGGCATTGAATATTAAAAAAAAAAGTACTCAGGAGGCAATATGAAAGTACGAAAAGCTAACCGAAATCTCTCTTCCTTTCGACGAACTAGATCTGGATGATTTCTTCCCAAATAAAAGCAGTCCTTTGATCCATTTTCCCGGAGACTTTCCCATTTCACGATGACCACGATCTTAACCACTAAAAAATGGATTTAAAACCTGCACAACCCAGATTAATGCAGATAAAAATATGCAAAGTCAAGCCAAAATACCACAAAAATTACATGCAAATATTTTACAACTCCCTTTTTGTTTTTTCTAAATGCAAACATTTTACGATTTCATCGATGAATGAAATGTGCCGACATTCAACCATGAAAAACTCGAAATATGCCATCAATGCCCAAAACCATTGCTATCTCTAAGGGGATTCAAATCAACAAGATGATACCCACACTAATAATACTAAAGGAATCTGCAGAAAAATAAAAATAGTTTGATGCACTTTGGACTCCATCATCTACTAGAATTTCCATTAGAAAAACAACCAATCACAATAACAGATAATATACAATAAGATGATACCGACACTAACACTAAAGGAATCTGCAGAATATATAGAAAAATAAAAATAGTTTGATGCACTTTGGACGCTATCAGCTACTAGAATTTCCATTAAAAAAACAACCAGTTGCAATAACAGATAATATACCCTTGTTATTTCCATCATCCATCCATCCATGGTAACGCTGCCTCATCAACCTAGCGTTCGAACGCTGTGCATGTGCCGTTTGGGGGCCAAGTGGCATCTAATCCAAAGATTGAGTGCTTAGGCAACAAGCACAAGATAGATCACATCCATCACCCATCACAAAAAAAAAAAAAAAAAAAATGAAAAAAATCTCATCCACCATCCAAAATGTGGTCAAAGATGGCAAAAAATCAGCGCACCAAGTATATCAGGCGGAACCCAATATTGGACCACGTTTTTAAGGTAAAAAAAAAAGAAATTAATTTTTTTTCTTTTATATCACATGCTCTATGGCACATGATCCAAAACGAAATTTTTTTTGGGATCATATGCCACGTGGCATATGATATCGGCATTTGCACAGTGTTCATATCAAGGATTAAAATGCCGGAAAACCGATACGTATCGTCCAAGCCCAAAACCGATACGTATCGGCATCGGACGGGACCGGACGATACATTGAATGTATCGTCCGGTAAATACATACAAACTACCGATACGGTACATTCAATGTACCGTATTGGTGACTCCCGATACCGATACGTATCGGTATCGGACGAAATTTTGATCCATGGTTCATATGCTGGAGGGCAGCGGCAGAAACTACTCTTTCTCATATATATGTGTATATATATATATAGGAAAACAGGTATATGGGTTGGAATGCATAGATCAACCCATGCACTCAAATCTTAGATCACATGTCACGTGATCCCATAACAACACCCATTTTAGGATCATGTATCACGTGGCATGTGATCTATAAAAAAAAATATAAAAAAAGTAAATTCCTTTTACGGTCAAAGTTTGCTACCACCCCACACATGCATCAGATCATGTCCAAATCTTTTGGGTGACCTCTGATCGTCTTTGAGAAAGTTGTCGTGGCACCTGATCCCTAGTATGTGTGCCATACAGCCATGTGGTCCCCACCCTGATTCAAATGCATGGATTCACCATGCATTCCAACCCATATCCCCTAGCTTCATATATATATATATATATATATATATATATATATATATATATATATATATATATATATATATATTGACAGCCTTGTTCGAGATCAATATAGCACGCACTTCCACTGTTTTGTGGTGCCAAATTAGGCTATAAGTATAGGGGCATTTCCACTGCTTTGTGGTGCCAAATTAAGCTATAAGTATAGCGCCTGCATGAAGACTCTAGTGACCTCTGACCCATAAAATCTGTTTCGATTTATTAAATAAGAAGATTTGCATACAGAAATGTGGCAATATACTACTGTACTAATAAATAATTAAAATTAAATAGAATTTATAGTGTAACCCGAAGAAAAAAGTAATTACAGGATCAAAAAGAATATGAAATATGAACATATCAGTAAGCTTCTCTACATAACGAAATCAAAAAGATTTTAAACCCAGTATTAAAAAATACCGGTTTCCCAGCACATATTGTCCAAAACCGAAACGTATCGATTCCAGACAAGACATTGGTATGTATCGGGCAATATATATGTATATGAACCGGTATGATATATTCAAAGTATCATACCAGTGAACTCCAAAACCGTTACGTATCAGTTTCCTCCAAAATATTGAAACATAGTTAAACCCTTTGCAACAAACATTTTGCCACCAACCTTGTTTTCAATAAGCTTGGACATAAATCGTAACATCAGACACCACAATCCTAGCAAAGCACCATAAAAAAACCCTAATAAAGCAATAAATAGATTAAAAACACCAACGCTGAAAATTGAATAACACCACCAGAAACCCTATCCTAGTATGGGTTTCCTCAAACAAACCCCTACCCAATCCCAATTTAACCAAAAACCCTAATTTGAGGCAAAAAAATACTAAATCCTCACAGTAATCTAAAAACCTAAATCTCGCACAATATTTGATCAAACACAGCCCCAATCATCCAAATAAAAAAATCCTTATTAACCAAATCCAAAAAAAAATTTAAAAAAGGGCTGAAATCCCCAAATTCAATTGAGACTAGAGACCCTGCCCCTAATATAGCATAGTTCAACAAATCCAAGCCAAAAAAATTTACCAAAAAATACATAAATAAAAAACACCCATATGAACACAGAAAAAAAAATTAAATAAAATCCCATAAGATCTATGAAAATGCAATACCAATAGAGAAATTATGAAATTAGAGAACCATAAACCCTAACAAATATGAAGCTCACCAGACAAATGCACTCCTCTGAAACCCTAAACCTATCATTCGTGATCTCTAACCACTCACACACATTGAGTTAAGAAGGCCCAACAACAGATACTGAAGAACCCCCAAGTTTAGAGAGAGAAAATGAGAAGAGAGAGAGAGAAGTTTCAGTTATAGAGAGTAGAGAGGGACTGTAAACAAAAGAGACGAGGCCCACCTGGCACACCACGCCGCATCATTTCGCCGCATCTTTTTGGCTCACGAGGGCTCTTATTTTATTAGGTTTCTATTAGGTGTTACGGACTGCACATTGTTCCTTGTGCTTGGTCCATTTGTATGTTACACGTGGAAGTAAGTCCATACATCTTGTGCGATTTCCACCGTCTGATCAATAGTTGACAGTTGGAGGCATAATGGGTAACAGTTTAATTATGGCATGATCCTTACTCACCTGATCAATAGACATAAAAAGAAAATATATATTTGGTATGGTGGTTAGGAATTTAGGATATTTGGATTTAGGTTGTTAAAGGGTCAGGACGGGCCGTACGGGCTGGACCCGATTAGTTAACTCTCTAAAAATCAGCTATGAACCCGACCCTGTACAAAACTGGGTCAATCTCGGGTTTTTATTTGAATCCAAACCTGACCCACAGCGGCTTTGAGACAGTCTCGGGTTTTTATTTAAATCCAAACTTGACCCAAACCAAGTTCGGGCCAGCCCAGCCTTTTCCCTTTAAAAAATAGGCTTTGATGATCGTCCAAGCTGGGCTAAATTATCATCGGATTTTGGTTGGCTCAATTATTTTTTGCTCTAAAAATATGGCCCAAAGTCAAGCTAAATTCCCTAAGGGATGTCGTCGTTGCCTGCACCATGTCTGAAATATTAATAATTTCGAGTACGGATTTTTCTAGTGAAAGTGTATTTTATCTTTACGACGAATTCTTTTCCTTGGTTAATAATAATTGCTGTTTTGCCAATTTTTAGCAGATTCTTCCATTTTATTTCTCCCCCATAAAAGAAATAAGATAGATAGTTCGATCGTAATATTTCACGGATTACACATCTTACGGGACATGGATTCTAGTTGTGGGCCTCATCCAAATAGGTTTTTGGCACCTGATTTTTTTAAATTGAAGATCATCAACATTAACCAAAATATAGCCATTGGCGGTTGTGCACGGGTTAGGTGACCTCGAGTCCAATCGGGTAATGCTAAATTTTGGCTCCCTAACAAGTTAGGTGCACCTCAATTCAATTATAATATCTTGAATTTTTTAGCAATGATATCATTCGACACAAATAGCTCAGATGTAATGCTTGTGCAATCTGCATATTGGGAAGGAGACTCACCCAAAGGGCGGCGGGAGTAGGCATAGAGATTATAACCCACCACCTATTCCAAAAGGGAAGAAGATCACAGTTTAGCTATATGTGCATCACACATTCACACTAGTTATATTATACTATGAGAAGAGCATTCAATAACTTTCAGTCCTGTATCTAAAAAAGAAATTAACTTTCAGTCAAAAAAATATTATTATGCCAAAAATGCCCTTGTTTATGTTAATTAACCTTCACCATTATAGTTGATGGTCTCTCATTTTGCTCCGTAATTATTACATTTGCATGCATGCTTGCTCCTTAATTCTTGAAGCTGTTTTAACCGATCGGCCATAAAAAAATAATATAATTATTGTTAAAACATGTTAAGAATTTTTTCCTTCTAGCAGCCGTAGGATACTTATGAATATTTGACTTTCATTTATAGAGAACAAAGTGAAAACATTCGAGGCATATCATAAAAGCCAAAGATTTATGGCATCCTAGGCAAAACACAAAATATAGGTCGGTACCATATTCCACTTTTGGCAGGGGACCTACAAGCCTCGGCCACTATTAACCATTTTAGGGGTATTCTATCAGCTGGGACCATGGCTTGAAGTCTCGGATTTCTGAATCGTCTCGGATAGTCCCAAGGTTGAGAGCGAGATGTCTCGGCTAATGGCCTGAAATGAAAATAATCTTTTGAATGATCTTACGCTATTAAAATAGGCATTTAATCTTATACCATTAAATAATACTTTATTGTTATGTCATATGACAAATATTTGAGATTAATCTAAACAGTCCAAGTGGATGTTTACGATTAGAACACGTATTAGACAATCACAATTATAAATCAATTATATATCATCCGATCAAAGATCTTCAATATTAGCCGTTAAAAAATAAAAATAATAGTAACATTAGGATGCATAGATTTGGACACACCGTGATAACTATTCACAAAATCAACACATAGATAGGGTATGATAATATAAAATAATATTGTGTGTACAAAAGGAATGAGTAATATATTTTTTATAGTATACAAGCCTAACACCTTAAATAAATTTTATATATAAGTAGTATTTATGAGGTTGCGTCTTGGAACGAATCACACCAAGATCTCGTTTCACTATGGCCTCAGACGCGAGACGTCTCGTCTCGGACGAGATTTAAAACCATGGCTGGTACAAATGAATCTTTGTATCTCATGATCATAGTGACCAAATTCGCTGACTTTCTGAAAAAGTCATTAATATTTTGCAATTAATTATGTGCTTCTCTCAAAGCTTTGTAATTGGGCTGGGCTTGGTTTTTTATGGGTTTCTGATAGTCATAGGAGTGTTCTCACTTTGTAATTTAGGAGGCTTTTTCCCGGACTCTCCGGTTTCCTCCTGATGTAGGTTTTTTCCTTAATCTTGGGTTTCCTATCTGCTCTGGTAACTATCCCGGTTTTCTCTGGACACCGATTTTCCAAAAAGCAATGTCAATGGCGCGTACATGTGTTTTTATCGGTATTTCCGAGGCACACATATAGCTTTTTTAATGAATACAAATAATTTAAAAAAAAAAAAATTACAATTTTTTTTTTGAAAAAACAAATAAAATTTTAGTTATTCGTGATTATTTGAAAAATATTATATTTTGTGAATATTTCGCGAATTTTGTGATGGGTACCTCTTTTGGCGTCCACACAATCTCTGAAAGCATCAACGCGTGCAATCCCTTTAGAACCATCGAATGCTTTCAAATAAGATGATGGAGATCGTGTTTCACCCCGATCTTCCAGACAATGGATGTTGAGATCATGTTGCACCTATTAGACGATCATTTTTTATTCCACATGTCATAAATCCCCCAATAATAGCCCTAAATCATGTTTCAATATGATGTGTGCCACATAATTTAAGGGGCAGTTTTTGGGGATCTATAAGATTGTAAAATGTGGAATCAAATACTGACCGTTTGATAGGTGCGACATGATCTCAAGATCCATTTTGTCGAAGATTGGGGTAAAACACGATCTCTATCATCGGACCTGAAGCAATCAATCTTTTTTGAAGGGGTTTCTGACCTGGTCGTTTTTAGAGATTGTGTGGGCACTAATAGAGGTACCCTTTTGTGAATTATACGAGAATTTTCCGACCTTTTTCGGATTTTTTTTTTTTTTTGATAAAAAAAAAAAAAAAAATTGTTTTTCAAATTTTTTTAAAATTTTAATTAGTATATTTTGGAAATTTTTCTTTTTTATTTTGGAAATTTTTTACCTTTTTAAAAAAAATTTCTTTTTTTTTCAAATTTTTACCCTTTTTTCCGACTTACAAATTTTGTTGGATCATTTCGAAGCCAATTTTATCCCGAACCCGATTTGGTCACGGTGCTCCAGACGAAGGGATGACCTAAAACCTTGGATCTAGATCATCAAGACCAAGAGAACAAAATCTAGGATTAAGGGAACGTGATGACCTAAATTTAAAGTTTAAACACCATTTTGTGTTTAAATGATCTTACACCACTAACGGATGCTTTATAGTTAAGCATGTGGAGTAAGGTATAAAAAATCGGCCGAAACCAATACATATCGGTATCCCGTATCAATATCGTCGATACGTATTGACTGATACGTCTCGATTTTGACCGAGACTTCTACTTTTTTTTTTTTAAATGGCTGATACGTATCGGTCTCAGGCAAACCGATACCCGAGACCGATACCGATTTTAATACCTTGATGTGGAGTATATCTATAACGGTACCTTTGTTAACGACTTCGCGCCCATAGAATCTCTGATGGCGCCTACGTTTGAAACAATCCTGAAACCCGTTGACTACTTCGAATAAGACGATCTCGATCATTTTTCGCCTCAATCTTCCACACAATGGATCTTGAGACCATGATTCTTTCTTTGATTTCACGATGTACAAATCCCTAAAATTAGAGAGCAACTACTTGCACACGAGATGAAACTCCACATAGCAGACATCACACTCAAACAACATTTTTACATTTTTTGGGGATTTGTACCACATGAAATCAAAACACAAACCGTCTAATGGTCCATTCATGGTCTCAAGATCAAGCGTGCGGAATATTGGGTTGAAAAACGATCTAGATAGCCTGATTCAAAGCAGCCAATGGGTTTCAGGGATTTCGAACGAAGGCACTCTCCGAGATTGCGTTGGCCCGAATAGAGGTACATGATCTATAATTAATCTAAATAGTCCAAGTAGCAGTCTCTCATGGTCCATTCATGGTCTCAAGATCAAGCGTGCGGAATATTGGGTTGAAAAACGATCTAGATAGCTTGATTCAAAGCAGCCAACGGGTTTCAGGGATTTTGAACGAAGGCACTCTTCGAGATTGTGTTGGCCAGAATAGAGGTACATGATCTATAATTAATCTAAATAGTCCAAGTAGCAGTCTCTCATTGGAGAAATCTTTTAGGAACCACACCTAAAAGCAGTTGCGCAAACTATCAATAATTAAAAAAAATATAAGAACAATAATTGAAAGAGAGCCATTACTTGCACACGCTATTTAAGTGATTGCATCGAGGTTAAAAAACGACTTTGTATTTTAGAGACATGTGACATATGAAAACACAATTTAGGTTGTCTGATTTAAAGTTCATGATCTAGAGATCCTTAGTGGATAAGATTGGAGCAAAACATGATATATATCATATGATCTATTATTGTCAAACATTGAATCAAATAATAGTCTTTGACTATATTTAATCACATGATGAAAGTTATATTTCATGCCAATCTTATCCACTAAAAATCTATAGATCATGAACTTTAAATCAGACAGTTCAGATTGCATTTTTATATGTCACGTGCCCCTAAAATATAAAGTCTTTCTTTAACCACGGTGCAATTACTTAAGCGAGTGCAAGTAAAGGCTCCCTAATTGAAATTAGAATGCATAAATTGGATGGATCAAAACTACCAAAAAGTCCATTTTTGGGCCCTCTTTAGTTCAATGAACGGAGTCTCACTTTGACGGCTTGGATTACTCAACTTACAACATTAATGGTGTAAGATGACATACACACCAAATGGTTAGCTTGCTGCGAGTACAATTACATGCCAAAACTATGATAGGTGAGGTAGGCAAGAGAGCACTTCTGCAGTAAGAGAGAGGATATAATATAATAGAGCTGGTGGAGCAGGTAATCAAATGCTCCCACTCGGTAAAGAGAAACAGTAAAATAATGAGTGTGGATAACTTGTAAAACATATATTACTAATTACTTGTTGAGAACCTATGAGCATTGTTGGACTAAAAGGGAGCTCTTTAAACAGGAAAGGCTTTGTACATTGATTATTGAGGAACCATTTCAATTGGGAGCACCATGTTAGCTTTCTGATTCGAACACTACGATCTAATGATCAATTTTTTTTTAATAGATTTTATAGACTATATGATGTCTTTTCCCAATCTATTTTAAATAAACATTTTTTTATAAAAGTTTGAAGCAGGTGAAACTTTGCATGTGTCTTTTAGCAAACGGGGACCGATTTTGGCAAAGTCAGTACCGATCGGAGATTGTAACTTTGGAAGTGTAGTTTTAGTTAAATCTCCTTGATTTTAAACCGTTCAAAAGTTTAATCTCAAGGTATTTAAGGAAAATGCTCTTAACTTTTATATATAGGGTAATGATCACTTGACTCGAGTCACACATGACTTGAGCGGGTGATGTCAGATTACGTCAGGGTCAATGTTTGCCCGCGATCTGATGGTCACTCACTTGAGTCACGCATGACTCCAACGTGACTCGAGTAAGGTGATCATTACCTATAAATATATATATGCAGAAAATTTCAGATCCCCACCTACACAAGCAAATTGTTGATAAAATTTCAAAATGATATTTTCCTTTGAACCTAATTTTTTTTCTCTCCTCATTGCTTGGGAAAGACAAAAAATTTAAGGCTTGTTGTTACATCGAAACATATAAATGTTGACTAATTTGGTTTGCGTTGAACCTGATAAAATAAAATGATTGAATAATTGAAAAATGAGATTATTCAGGAATACACATTGAATGTTGAGATTATGTTATGTGAATTTAAAAGTATTACTCATATGTGCACGAGTCGTATCGTGATAAACGAGTGCAAAGTACGTGGTCGATCCCACAAGGATTTTAAATAAATTTTATGAAGAACAAAATACCAATCACAGAATTTCCTAAAATTATTACGATATGAATCTAGCCTATCAAATATGATGAATTTAACAAATAAACAAACTAAGCAGTATGATATTACTCAAGAAAAGCAAGCGAATTTTAAGATGCTAAATCCTCTCATCCTTGGCTCATTATCCATGAATTTAGATCTACGGGGTGAAATATTAGAGACACACTACATAAATATTAAAATCAATTAATTATTTATGGACGAATAAATAGATTAAATCAACATAACAATTTAAAGTAATGCTTTTCCAAATCCTCTAATGAATTAATGAATCTATTTTTTTACATTAAAAACAAGATTAGGGTTCTTAATCACAGATCTAAGATCATGAGAAAAATATGACTACTTCTTATATCTCGGATTGATTATTAAATCCCAAAACAATAAAAGCATATAGACATAAAAATCACATAAGCGTTTACTAAAATTTCAATATCAAATCTATTCAATGGATGAATTCCTCATATGGGATTCATTAGATCCTAAAACTCTATGAATTTAGCCACACATCTCTATATAAAAAGTGCAAATAATTGAAATAAACTGCAAATGGTTCATTAAAATACCATAATTGAGTCTCGAAATAAATCCACACAAAAACTTTAATCTACTCGCTATGGTCTTGTTTCAAAAAGATTGATATTCTACCTTCTAAAAGTTAGAAAGTGGTAAAAGATAGATAGAAAAAATGAAGACAACTATCACAAGGAAAAAGCCCCGAACCCTAACTCTAACTCTAGAAACCCTAACTCCTTGTCAAAACACTAAAATCGATCGATCGATCGATTTAAGATAAAGTAAAAAACACAATTTCTTCTTTTAGTTCGATCGATCGATTCCAAAGTCAATCGATTGCTTTTCCACGATTTCTGTGCTCAATGTTCCATTGGGTCTACATTCCAGTGTATGCAGTCTTTATGCTCCTTTGTACTATTGAATTGATCAAAGGGCCAGAATCTCTTGAATTCATTAAAACTCTACAGAAATCATTAGATTACTCTCATCGGACGGCTAAGTGTATATCTTAGGCTGTGAAATATAATCACATTTCAACACTTATTATTACGCATTGAATTTCTGGTAGCAGATCCATAATAAAAAAAGTATTGTGATTCTTCCAGAAGAAATGAAACAAAAGATATGATAGAACTATGATAGTTATTGTATGAGGTCTACCCAATGCTAGATGTAGAGGCGCATAATAGATTGATATGAACATTATAGTTGCCTCGTAATAAAATCAATTATTGTTTATTCCTCCTCGGTTCCTTTTTCAATAATCTGAGCTCGGAGAAGGAAGAGATAAGAGGGCCTTATGGAGAATGTGGTCAGAAACCATAATAGAGTTTGAACATAGTGACCAAATTTATTATCTTTTTGCATAAGGATAATAGATTACCTAGTGGAAAAGATTTCAAAATCACCACAAACCTCTTTTTTTTCTTTTCTATTACAATTTCTCGATTATTATATGATGATTTCTTCACTTTCCATATATAGAAACAAAGAAATTAGAAATGACATCTCTTATGTCAATGACACCAAAAGGATATTAAATAAATGGAATTGGGATATGTATGGAATATACTGAAGTAGAGCCACTTTGAGGTTCCCTATGAAATGAGGCATGGAATAGAGCTACTACGGAAAAGTTTTGGGAGTTACGAAGGAAGCTCCAGGTTCATATTGGTCATGGGTTGAGAACAAGAGTTGAATTCTATGAGATGTAATCTCCCATTGTTCCTTAGTAGCTTAGTGGTAGAGCGGTTGGCTGTTAACTGACTGGTCATAGGTTCGAATCCTACTTGAGGAGATTTGATTAATTCTTTATGAATGATTGAATTCTTGCCTTGAAATCAAAAGGATTGATATTGGTGCGATTTGATGCATTATCAGGGATCAATCCTGAGCTTTCCGTATCATTCCTTTTTACGATTTGATTAATTCATTAGGCTCTTGGTCAGATAAACCCAATCTAAACGATTGTCATGTGAACCATTTGTACATAATAAATGAAGTGCGCTGAATGTACAAAATGATGACCAAGGCACCAAAGGAAATGCCCAGGTTAATCTCATTTTATTTTCTAGCAAGACAGCTTTTCTTTCTTAGGCTGCATATTCATTAGGATTAGGGAAAATGGGGCCCCATTTCCATTGCGAACAAGGGATGGGGTATGACTAGGAGGTGGGAAAGGGAATATGGTGAAATTTCATAGATCCTTATATATACGAGGGGTTTGATGCGACCAAGGTATCAAAACCGGTATCGGTCTCGGGTATCGGTTTGTCCAAGATTGATACGATTCGGCTGATATGTATCGGCCTATTTTTCTTATTTTTTTTAAAAAAAGGAAAACTCTACGTCTCAGTTGAAATCGAGACATATCGGCCGATACTGTATACAATATCGGATACCTGAGTTAGGATACCGATACGTATCGCCAAAAAGTATCGGTATCGATCGATTTTTGATACCTTGGATGCAACACAATTCCCCATAGTAGCATTTTCCTTGTGCACGCTAAATAAAATTCTCAAAGATATTTTCTTACAGTCAGTGCAAAAGAAGCAATAACGCAACACAAAGGCAATGTGATATATTTTCTAAATTTCTAATTGGATGAATGTCCAAAACGCACCTAAATCTTTCCAATTTCCAATCTTATAAATTATTATCCAACTTGTTATCCAGCTTCAATTCGTCAACATGGTCCAAAATCTTGTCTAAAACTGGTACATACCGGACGTAGAACACATACAGTTTCAGACGTCACTAGTATGATACTTTGAATGAATTGTATCGGTGCTTTACATATATTATGGTAATGTATCGGAAAATATTTTGTAGCCTTCCTAGACTTATAGCTCCTTATATGTCATGTTGTAGCTTCACTACAAAAAATAAGAGTATTAGCGGCAATTTTTTTCTATAAAAAATAGCCGCTACTAACAAAAAAATTATTAAGACTACTAGCGGTAGTTTTTTTGTTAATAGCGGTAATTTTTGACTCCCACTAATAGTCTTAATTTTTGTAGTGCTTTTTTGATCCCAATAAGTGCAAACATAGTCAAACACAAGAATTTCTATATGTTCCACATTCATATGAGAACCAAGCCCATAACCGAAAGAGGCTACCATATGGCCATATCTTAAAGGGATAATGACTCCTGATTGACATTTAAACACCCGAATGGTGTTTAAATGATCTGACACTATTAAATTCATACTTCCCATTTGGCAACATTTTGACTAGTCTAAATTGTTTAAGTGACAATCCAAAACATATCTGATTGGGTTTCCAACCAAAGCCGAAGCATTCTGCCACATAATTTTAGTTCGTTATCCTCATATATAGATCTCCCAGTTTACCGTTGATGGCTTATGAGTGAGACGTACACGATGGAAATGGGTTTTACACATTCAATCTAACACCACTAAAGACGGGGTTGCCATTATTCCATGTGGCAGATCCAAACCAATTGGGGCGTCAATCCCATAAAATTATCATGAGCATCGGCCATCAGCTTCAAACGTACAATTCAGTCTCAAACTAGCATCGATTAGTGCCCAAGTTGAACATTTGAAGCACTCACAAAATTATTTTTGTGTAATATACAATGGCTTTGAAAAGGTGTTGTTACGAGTTGATTTTACGGCGAAAGGATCATTCATTTTACGGCAAAATAGTACATGGAAAGTAGATGTTGGATGTAATCCAGTCTAACATATTTTTACATGCAATATGCCTTTTACGAGGAAAGGATTACTGTAAAACTATTGTGCCCGAAAGCTTGAAATTGGATTTTAAAATAGTTCTAAAAAAGACGTGAGCTAACCATTAGATCCCCTTGATTAGAAGACTCGATTGATGTACCGACCTCTTTTATTACATATTGACTACTTATTTTGGAAATGTGCATCATCAAAGTTCATAAAGTTTATTAAAATTTATAACCATTTCAAAAGTAGGGTATATCATTGACTAATAAAATGTCACCCAAAATCAAATATGTATGAAAGTTTCAAAAGTAGGGCCCGGCTTATATATTTTTAAACCATCCCAATCTTCACTCAAATCGTATTCATTTTAATTCTTAACCTACTTAAATTCACTTAATTAAGCTCGTTATTTACCCTTTACCCTTTCTAGAATAAATCATAAATGTGTGATACAAGTCATCCAAAGGTTGCTCTATTGAAAAAAATTATAATCATTGTACTATAAGATAGACCAATGGAAGTTTGACGTTTGTTAAGCCTCACAAATCATATTTAAACTATGTTATCCATTGAATATGTATTCTGCACTCTTGTATTGGAGTTTCTTATTTTTAAGTTTTCAATTTTTTTTTTTAAAGTTTAGTTTATAGTGTGAAACATTCCGGCGAGCTTCCATTTGTCCGCATACTTCCTCAGATCTGGTCGTAAATAGTAACTTCGACTTCTTTTGGCTTTTAGGAAGAGCAATCCCCAACTCCTCCACATTTAGCCTTGCCCAAATATCATCCAACATTACCAAAAACTTTTTCTCCTTTAGTACTTTGAATATGTTTTCAGCTCCCGGATCTTGATCCTCAGGGAAGCCCAACTTCTTTCCAATATCCTTTCGCATATTTACCAAATTTGGTTCTTTGGATGCAACAACCCAAATCACCACATCGAAATCATGGCTTCTTTGGAGAAATTGGTTGTTGATTTTTGTTAGAAGGGTCGTCTTACCGACACCCCCATACCAAATACGCCGATGAACACCGATGATTCCGACTCCATCTTCTTCAAGGTAACGTAGGAACTTCTGCTAGGCATCTCAGTCACAGGATCAAGAGGAGTTATCTCCGCGAATTCACTAAAAACACCTTTGTTCGTCAATCATCCACATCTGCAAGCTTCTTAGCCACTCTTTTTCCGAGTTTGTAGCTCATTCTCCAAGACATATTCTCCTTTGGTTGAAAGCATCTTCTATTTGGGTGACTTCGCCCTGTGTAGATTCAACTCTCTGAAGCCTGCCTCAGCAGGGAGAGAGAGAGTACATAAGCTGGTACTAGTGAGCCCTCCCCTCTCCAAGCACAAAATTGGCCATTCATTTATTTTGCTTGTACCATTGGTCGCACGACTTATTTGTTGAAAGCGTTCACCTCCCATACTTCTTGTAAAGCGTTGATTTAGTTGGATCACCGCTATATTTCACAAAACAGAACTTGATATAATGACGCATAAATCACACGGTTAGTTTTTAATTAAATGTATCACCTATTTTTAAAATTGGAAAATTTACCTGATCGACCACCGTCACATACAACTTTTTCGTCAATATTTTTACCTTTATCCAAATCGACCAACTTTTAGCCAAGTCATTTTCAGTTAGCACAAAAAGTCTGAAATACCCCTTCTTACACTTATTTTCGTTCTACACAGTTTAAAATTTTAAATATTTGCGCTTTTCTATATTTATGCGGTGTGAAATGAAATCTATGCCGTCTGATTTGAAGGCCACAATATAAAATCGATGACACCAAAGATAGACACGAAAAAAGGCGATATCGCCTCTTTTAAAAAAACATAATTTAAGACAATCGATAGCGACTTTTAAAACAGTCGATGAAGATTCTTAAAATAATCGATGGCGACTCTTAACACAGTTGGTACCGATTGTTTTAAGAGTCGCTATCGACTATTTAGACAGTCGGTACCGACTGCGAAAACAGTCGCCATTAGTTGTAAACAAATAAAAAAAACTTCATGACACATGATCTCTCTCTGATGATTCAATGCAGTCACGACTTTCATTCAAATTGTGTAGCAAGTAATGGCTCTCGCGGTATCACAATGTAAAGATCAATACCGCTTTCTTTCAAACACCATATATGCCGTTTGATTTGAAGGAATTTAATCATTGGCTCAACTAACGAATCGTCACCGATCAAATAATCAATCGTTATTGCTCGACTAAACAATCGCCATCGCTCGACTAAACAATCGCTATCGATTGGATAAACAATCGCCATCGATCTAATAAAGAATTGTCTTCGCTCAGATAGATGAAAAGTATTTTAATATAAAATTATTGGCTTATTTATTCTTATTAGTGCTTATTTTGGTTCTGGAACCAAAATTTCATACGAGAATGCTGTTACCAATATTTGAACTCAAAATCGCCTTTTTGAAAAAGACACACTTTATCATTGCTCTACGCACTATGCTTGTGCCCTTTTAATAAATGTCGATTGCTTATCAGATCGTTAGCTCAGATCAATGGCGATTGCTTATTCAATCAATGACGATTGCTTATTCAATCGATGACGATTGCTTATCTGATTGATGGCGATTATTTAGTCGAGCGATAACGATTGATTATTTGATCAGTGACGATTCGTTAGTTGAACCAATGATTAAATTTGATAGTCAATTGTGAAAAAACAGATGTTAGAGAACATGTTTTGTGCCAATCTTTGATACATTTGATCTTTATATTGTAGCCTTCAAATCAGACGACATAGATGGTGTTTGAAAGAAAACGGTATTAATCTTTACATTGTGATACCGCGGGAGCCATTACTTGCTACACAATTTGAATGAAAGCCGTGACTGCATTGAATCATCAGAGAGAGATCATGTGTCATGCAAGTTTTTTTTATTTTTTACGATGTGATTGTTTATCGATCGATGATCTAAATAATCGATGGCGACTCTTAAAACAATAAATACCATCGTTAAGAGTTGCCATCGATTCTTAATTTTTTTTTTTTTTTAAAGAGCGATTTGGCTTTTTTGTTCATCTTTGGTGCCTTATCGATTTTATAGAAATATTTAAAATTTGACTTTAAAAGAAATTATCTTTGAACATAATGTATGTCATAATTCATGGCCATATTTTGGGGAGCCATAAAATATGGAATCAAAACTGGCCGTTTGATATTTTATTCATGATCTCAAGATCTGTTATATAGAAGATGAGAGCGAAATACAACCTCTATCTTATCCACATGCATCCAAGGCAGCAACCGCCTCAGCCGGTTACTGTATTGGATACCAGCTCGTCCAGTCACGAATCTTTTAACACCCATACGGCCATATTCTCCCTCAACTCTCATTTTTATTTTTTTCGCCTTAAAAAGGCTCCAAAATTTTGTATGGAAGGAACGGATATGGCCGTCTCCGCTGAGGATCAAAATGTCCGTCCTCGTTTTGGTTTCGGACTCCATTGTGGTTTCGGCGGGTACCGAAACAAAAATTTCCCCCTAAGACAAAAATGACCGATGTTTTGATTTCGGTTTTGGTGGGGACTGAAACCAAAATTTTGGACCCAAATTTCGGTCATTTCAGCTAAACTTTTAATCCTTGGTGGTCTCCACACTCTGTATTGCTGCAAGCACCCAAGTTTGTGTGCAAGGCTTGAGAACAAATAGGCTCCAAGATTTTATTTATTTTAATTTTTTAACCTCCGGTGAGTAGCCTATAAAATTTATCGTTTTACTGTGAAGTATTTTTTTATGTCAATTGTAACTTGTTTATGGATGAGTAAGGTATTTTGGGGTAGAGACCCTTTATGAATTTATTAATATTTTTTTAATTACGATTTTTAAAAAAGGACTGTCTAAGACCGTCTTATTTTGACCGTCATTCAAATAAGATAATTCATAAAAGACGGTCTGATATAATAAATAAGACAACTCATGACCGTCTATAATAAAGCATTTGATAAATAACGATTTCCAACTTTCCTTTAGGTTTTTTTAAAAAATAAATTTAAGAGTCGATGACCGTCTTTTATAGGTTATTATATGACGGTTCAAGACCGTTTTATACTAGGACTATCGAAAATAATCATTTTCTATCGTCTTATTTATGGAATATAAGACGGTTTCGGACCGTCTCATATTTTTAAGATGCCACAAAAAAGAACGGCCTTGAGGACGGCTTTGAATCGTCTTTTTAAAAAAATAACGGCTTTCAGTCGTCTTATTTCATCTATTTTGACGTAGTGTTCTCAAATGAATGGCTTTGAAGACGTAGTATGTGACCTTGTTATTTACCCGTTATCATTTCGATCTCCACAGAAATCGATACATTTCGGCAAATAACCATGCTGGTTAGTGCATATAAAATTTTGGGTACCTATATTTACTACCAGAGATTCTTTCTTTGCACCATAGGTTTTCAATTCGTAATAATTAATTGCTTTGAATCAGAGGATGGAATGTTGGATATTTGTGGTCAACATTTTAACCCATCTTTGAGATTTCATAAAAATTATGTTGAACCTTTGACCATACATATCTCGAGGTAACAGGAGACAAGTTGTTTCCTAATAAAAGTTATCCATGTCTACTCTTTTTTCTTAATGGGTTAGAAAAGTGAGGTAGCTCTTTAAGGAGACCACCGTCCTCTCTTCCTCTTGAGTACCTTTAAATCCATTCAGCAAATCTTTGAGTTCACCCACGCTGAAACACATTGAATGCATTGAATCAGACGATAGAAATTGTTTATCGTCGCAATCTTTCACACGATCGATCTTGAGATCATGAGCATATCATCAGATGATCGATTTTTTATTTCATGGGGTGTACACCGAAAAAAGTGACCTTAAAATTAATTTTGAGCTTGCACATGATGCTAAATTCATTTTTTTGAGATGTGTACCACGTGAAATAAAACACCAGTCGTCTGATGAAACACCAATGATCTCAAGATCAATCGTGTGAAAGATTAGGGGGATAAACGATCTCCATCATCTGATTAAACACAATCAATGTATTTCAGGGTGGGTGAACTCAAAGATTCGATGGGTGGATTTAAAGGTACTTCTTCCTCTTAACCGAACTTATTCTTATCTAAAAGCTAAACCTAGAGAAGATGAGAGGTAGCGTGGGCTCAGATTTTGTGGTAGAGATCACTGGTGCACCAGTCATAGAAGAAATCAAAGTATGCTTGTTTCATATATTTTTCTATTTGATCATGTGATTCAAGTTTAAATTTGTGAAAATTCTAACATGGAACACAGTGTATCTTGAGATCATGGGCATTCCATGAAAGACAAATTTTTTATTTGCACGTCTCACACATCCCAAAAATGTGAATCTGGTCACGGTGTACCATCGAACAGGATTTTCAAGCCACTATTGGTGATGTGTGCCACGTGTAATCAACATCTAATAGTGTAATATAGACCCATGATCTCAAGATTTATTGTGTGAAAGAATGGAAAGGGAAAATGATCTCCATCATTCGATCGAAAGCACATGCAAACCTATTGACTATGGTTGCGAATTTATAACAATACAAAATTTTATAAGCTAGATGAACCATGCACCAGCCATGGTGCACAGGCCATCTAGCTTGGTATATGTTAGCATGCCTTGTTGATCAGCCGAGATGTCCAGGTGGCGGGGGGAAAAGAAGTAGATGGGACTCAACCCAAAATTCGTATTCGTGCCCAAGGTGCACGAGCATCATTAGTCCAAGTGAAAGCGATCACAATACTGGTACATATCGTCCGATACGTACCGGTATTGCTGGCGAGTGCTACACGATATATTAGATATATACCTAATATATTGCTGGCCAGTGGTACAATTATTACAAAAAATAAGACTATTAGCAGCAGTTTTTTAACAAAAAATTGCTGCTATTAGTATTGTCACTACAAAAAATTGTTGGTATTAGTCCTGTCGTAACCAAAAAATGCCTTAATAGTAAGTGCCGTTAAAACCCCTTATTTTTGTAGTGAATATAGCCACTTTTCTCACTCTATCTTCACTCACTACTAAAATAAGGGGCTTCAGTGGCACTTGCTGGTAAGGCAATTTTTGGTAGTGAAAGGACTAATAGCGACAGTTTTTGTTAGTGACAGGATTAATAGCAACTGTTTTTTCATAGTCATATATTTTGTAGTGAATATAAACAATAGGCAAGGGAAAAAATTGCCAAAAAAAAAGAAAAAGAGAGAGAGAATATAAAAAATTAATATATATATATATATATACACACACATTATGGGAAAAAAAATTCTTAAGCACCCTATTTGTTCTTTTAAAATGTGATTTAAAGGAAAAGAGGTGCTCATTTTTTCATCCAAGAGTTATTCCTAGAATCAGTAACCTACAAGTAAGGGACTTTTTCACTACTGAAATTCTCAGAAAATTGTCATGTCATCATGTAAATTGTCGTAACTAAATTTCACATGTAACTTTTGAAAATTTTACTCTAATTCATAGTTATCCAACCGCTTAACACTGGTAAACTCATAGTTCGATATAACGAAACAAGAACTGTTGTCAAAAGGAAATGGATTACACCATGCTGCAAATAATTAGCTTTAATCATTCATAAAGGCGGCAAAACAATGGCTAATGCTTTAACAAATGAGAGTGAAGACAACTTAACATGGTGGGAGCTGTGTAGGCTCTCACCATTAGGCCAAGGGGAACGTGAAGGTTTAAATAGTCGTATACCAGTGAAGGTTTAAATAGTCGTCAACGGTTGATCGCAAGATCAAGAGGGCGATACCGCGAAGCTGGTGATCGCCGATCAAATAGGCACTATTTCTAATGTCTTCTTTCTTTTTCGATATTTTGCTTATAACACAAAAGCCTTTTTATAGCCAAAATCCAAACGTTCGGATTTATGCGCATTCAATCGGAGAAACGACCTTCGTTAATATTGCCATCAACTCTGTTACCGTTTGCAAAGTTTTATTTCCAAAATAATATATTGAAATTAAATATTAGATAATATAATATACTATAAATAAAATATGTATATATATATATATATATATATATATATATATATATATATATATATATATATATATATATATATATATGGTAACAAAGATTTATTACCGATATTATGGAGATTTACTCGAGATGGTCTCCATAATATCGGTTGTGCCTAACGGCACTATGGCCAAATACCAACATCTCCCACTTGGCTATGTGGGCCGTTATATGTCTAAGGTTTTTACCGTTTTAGGATTTACCCATTAGATCATAGCCTAATTATGAGGTTTTGCACGCAAAAAAAAACGCATTTGCCCATCACAACAAATCTTTTATAAGTCATGAGGTTTTGCACGCCAAAAGCGTATTTGTCCATCATGATCATTTATCTCAATCGTGAGTGATGAGTACTGAAAAATGAGGATATTTCACCCCTAAATACCTATATTTAGCTATCCGATGAAGGCTATCTGATAAGATTGATTAGATTTGAAGTGTTTCAGGTAAATACAAGCCAAGTATAGAAAACAGTATAAGAATTCTGAATATAATGCCAAAACACTGCAACTTCGGGTAATCAAGAACTTGGTGCGACTTGCGGCTAAATTTGGACCTTCAAGACGGTCGAATTACGAAATTGTCAAAACATGAAAGTTGTAGATCTTTTCGTCAGCTTTCCAACGGCACAAGAATCTTCTCAATTCGAGTTCGAGACAGAAAGTTATGGCCGAAATACTGAAACAGTGTCTGAACCACAAGAAGTGCTGAATTTCACGGATTTCTGGGGTCGATGCATCGACCCTACAGGTCGATTAATCGAGCCAGAGTTTCAGTCTGACACGAATCTGACACTGAAAGTCTATTTTTTGGGACTCTCTGTCGGCTCGATGCATCGACAGCCCTTGGTCGATTAATCGACCCTAAAAAATCGGCTTAGGAGATCTCCGCGCGACGGGGTTTATTTAAAGCGACTCAAACACTTCGGAAGGGAGATCTTTTCAGTATTAGAATAACGTAGGAGATTAGAATTAGAGTTTTTTTTTAGAGAGTTTTAGTTTTTAGTGTTCTTAGTTTTTAGCCATTATTTTTCATAATTAGACATAGAAAATAGGAAGTTTTATTATTTCTTTTTGAGAGCTTTGTTCTTTAATTTTTCAGTACTCATTCCTTCAGTTTATAAATTTTGTTGAAAGTTTATTCCTGCATTTATTTCGTTTCTGAAGATTATCATCCGTGTGGATCAACGTAATTTATTTTGAAGTTTGAGGTAATTTTAATTAATGTTATTTTCCCGTCTTTATTTATTTATGTCATTTATTTACAATATGTGTGGCTAAATTTATAGGGATGGGGATCTAATGATTCCCATCCGAGGGATGTACTTTTAATAATATAAATTGAGGATTAAAATATGAGATTTTATTTTTATGGTTGTTGTGCTATCATGAATGGATGAAATCCCCGCCACTAACCGGGATCGCGTGTGCCGAGTCATGCCCGAGATTTCAGATCTGTGACGGTAATTTTACCCTATCATTGTTATGGTCTTTTTGCTTTCATCGTGTGGATCTAATTACGATTATGTTCTGGGATCGAGTGTGTCGAGCCATGCCCTGGATCTTGGTTCTGTAATGGTAATTTTATCTTAAATAATCCATAATCTGAATAAAGTGTGCCGAGCCATGCCCTTGATTTCAGATTTGTAAGTGGTATTCTTGTTGGGATTTTCACCCACTTTAGGGATGATTTTTATTTGAACCTGAGATCATGCGTGTCTAGCCGTGCCCTTGATCCCAGATCTAATATATGAAAATCATCTAAGTCCTGATTGCAGGGATGCAACGTGGAACCTATTAGGGTGTTGATCATTGATCTTCCATAAAAGATGTTTGTTACCAATGAATATCTCATAATTTAATCCTTAGATTTATATTATAGGAAGAACGGACCAAAGATGGGAGGATTTAGTATCTTCATCTTTATCATCATCATCTTCACTTTTATTTTTGAATTATCAATTGAATTTTAGTTTGTAGTAATTAAATTCCATCTCACCAACCGCTTAAATCATAAAACTGGTAGAATACTGTTAGATCTTAATAGATTTCTAGAATTGCTTGTCTCTTTTAGATGTTTCAACATTAATCCTCGTGGGAACGATCTCGTACTCCGCACCCACTATATACAAACCGATTCGTGCACTTGCGAGTAAAACATTACATTAAAATATCACATCAGTGAGGTTTTACTCACCAAAGCTGATTTGCCCATCACAGTTTTTCTTTTTCAATAGAAATAAGTTATTAAATGTCTTAAAATTATTTTGACTTTGACATCCCTAAGTCCCATCAAGCCAACATGCTTTGAAAATAATTTCACACTTAGACCTTTTGTTAAAGGGTCAGCAACCATATCAGAAGAAGGTAAATGACTTATTGTCACTTCACTCGTCTCTACTACATCTTCAATGTAGTGATATTGTACTTTAATGTGTTTGCCCTTAGAGCTATTTGCTCCACTTTCAATCAATTTAATTGCAGCTTTGTTGTCACAAAATAAATGCACATGCCTGTCGATTATATGAAGTTTCATATCTTTGATGAAACGTTTTATCCAGACGGCATATGTACAAGCTACATTACAAGCCACATATTCGGCTTCTTGAGTATGCAGAGCAACACATCCCTGTTTCTTACTAGACCAAGAAACAGCAGCTCCTCCAAAAAGGAAAACATGACCAGAGGTGGATTTTCCATTATCTTTGTCCCCAGCATGATCAGAATCAGAGTATCCTTGAACTTCAAGCTTATCGAATTGAAAACATAATTTAAGATGTTTCGTACCCTTTAGATACCTCAAAATTCTTTTTACTACTTGCCAATGTCTTATAGCAGGGTTATTTTGGTATCTACTAACAAGACTTACTGCGAAAGCGATATCTAGTCTCGTACATAGCATATCATACATCAAACTCCCTACAGCTTGAGCATAGGGAAAGTTTAATCTTTCTTGTCCGTCACATGGACAATCTTTTTTACTGAGTTTTAATCCCTTTTCCACTGGTGTAGACAAAAGATTACAACCATTCATTTTAAATCTTTTTAATATTATGTCAATATATCTTTCTTGGCTTAAACAGATCATTCGAGATTTTCTATCTCTATTTATTTTTATTCCAAGAACATAAGATGCCTCTCCCATGTCCTTCATCTCAAACTAAGAGTTAAGCCATGATTTGGTGTTATCAATTATTTCTAAATCATTTCCAGCAAGAAGTATATCATCTACATACAAAGATAAAATAGTAAAGCTACTCCCACTTTTCAAGACATATACACAATGATCTAAGTTGTTAACCACATATCCCATTTTAAGTATTGCACTATGAAATGTCAAATACCATTGACGTGAAGATTGTTTCAGCCCGTATAAAGATTTTTTTAACTTATATACTTTATCTGCATGTCCTTTAATTTCGAAACCTTCTGGTTGTTTCATAAAAATGATTTCTATTAATTCTCTATTTAGAAAAGCAGTTTTAACATCCATTTGAAATAGTTCTAAATCAAAATGGGCAACAATACCTAAAATGATTCTAATTGACATAAATTTAGCTACAAGAGAATATGTATCAAGATAATCTATTCCTTCTTTTTGGGTAAAGCCTTTGGCTACAAGTCTAGCTTTAAATTTATCAATTGAACCATCTAATTTTAGTTTCTTTTTCAATACCCATTTACATCCTATAACATTTCTATCATTAGGCAAATCACTAAGTTCCCATACTTTGTTCTTTTCTATGGAATCAAGTTCTTCGGTCATTGCTTTTAGCCATTCATTAGATTCAAGTGAATTAATAGCTTCATTATAATTACTAGGATCATCTCCCTGATCCAAGTCAATGTCTACTATATCTTCATTTAAGTGAACATAAAAATCATTCAAGTAGGATGAAGGAGTCCTAGTTCTTTTCTGACCACTAATTGTAGTATGAGGTACAGATGTTTCTATACTCACTGGTTGTATAGAATCATTATTTATAATGAAGTGATCATCATCTATCACAAAAGGATCTATATTTTCAGTTTGCGAAACGTTATCATCGATCAGATCTTCTAAAAATTTAGCATCTCTACATTCTATTAATCCCTTATCTTTATGATAAAACCTATAACCTTTTGATCCATCAGAATATCCTATAAAATGACATCTAATGGTTTTATTATCTAACTTATCTCTAAGTTGATATGGTATTAACACATGAGCAATTGAATCCCATTTTTTAAAGTTACTTAAGTCCGGTTTTCTTTCTGTCCACAATTCATAAGGAGTTGTTTCTATAGATTTGGTTGGAACCCTATTAAGAATATACATAGCGGTACTTAAGGCTTCTCCCCAAAAAATTTTAGATAAATGAGAATGAGATAACATGGACCTCGTCATTTCCATTAGAGTTCTATTTCGTCTTTCTGCTACACAATTTTGTTGTGGTGTGTAAGCCATTGTTAAGTTACGTTTAATTTCAAATTTGCTACAAAATTTTTTAATTTCATCAGAAGTAAATTCTCTTCCTCTATCTGTTCTTAAAATTTTGATATTTCTTCCTAATTAATTTTTCACCTCACTTTTATATTCCTTGAACATATCTAAAGCTTCTGATTTATTACCTATCAGATACACGCGACCAAACCTAGAATAGTTATCTATAAAAGTAATAAAATATTATTTTTGTCTGAGTTTTTACACTAAAAGGTCCACATATATCAGAGTGAATTATTTCAAGTAATTGTTTACATCTTTCAGCTTTGAGGAAAGGTTTACGAGCTAATTTTCCAAATAAACATGATTCACAAGTAGGGAAATTAAAATTTTAAGTTTGGGAATTAATTCTTTATCTGACATCTTTTTCATTTTAATCTTATTTATATGTCCGAGTCTTAAGTGCCATAGATATGGGTAATCATCACATATATTCATGGACACATCAAAATAAGCGGAAGTAGAAGTTTCATTAATCACATTCAGACGATACAGGTTATTCATCCTACTTCCCCAAACAATGATACGTCGGTGCTTCCCAATTGACACTTTTCCAGATAAAAACCTAACTTCAAAACCTTTTTCATCTAGTTTAGGAACATAAATCAGATTGCGCCTCATATTTGGGTCATACAAAGTTCCAAACAAACAAAGATTAATATCCTCAGGTAACTGAGGCTTGAAGGTGCCAATTCCTAACACGTCACAGTACGTGTCATTTCCCATATAAATACGCTGCTCGCCGGCTTTGACCTCTTTAAAGTCCACAAAACCATCCCGACACCTAGCGACGTGTCGTGTAGAGGCAGAATCTACCCACCAACCATTCAGATCATGGTCTGCAACTAATGATTTAGAACAAACACAAACAACATCGCGCCTATTACCATTATTATTGTTATTCTTAGATTTTTCGGGACAGTTTGATTTGTAATGACCTGATTTTCCACAAGTGTAACATTTTCCTTTGGGATGTTTGGGAAAAAAACCTTTTTTGATTCTTAGAATGTTAAATTTTTTTTTTCTTTCTCTTAAATTTGTTATTTTTCTTAGTCATTTCAATTTGAGATCCAGAGGGTTGAGACTCACTGAGAAGAAGTTCAGTAGTTTTCTTTTTATTTTTTCTTTCTTCTTCAATTCTCAAATGCATCGGGAGGTTTAACATGGTCACATTTTGCGCTGAGTGATTCAACGCAATAATGACGGGTTCCCATAACTCAGGAAGACAATTCAAAATAACATTGATTTGCATACGGTCAGAAATTTCGTTCCCGACCGCGGCAAGGTCCTTAGCCAATACCGTCATCTTATTCACGTGATCCATAATTGAGTCTGTTTCTTTCCTCTTGCATGAATGATATTTTTGTAGAAGGAGTTGGATATATGTTTCGGAAGTGGTTCCATATTTTTGATATATGGCATGCATCATTTCTTTAGCAGTTTTATAATCTTCAAATACACGAACTAATTCAATATTCATAAAAGTAAGAATAGTAGTTCTAGCAATTTTATCATCGTCGACCCATTTATTATATTTTTCCATAATATCCTTTGAAACATCGGATGATGGTTTTTCAAAAACTTCATTTTCTAAAACATAATCAATCTTATCCAAGCTTAGAATTTGATTTATTCTACGTCTCTAATTTGGATAATTTAAACCGGATAATTTTTCAGTATTAGCTAGTTCATGCATCACTACTTTAGAAGTCATTTTCTAAATATATGTATGGAAAAATAAATTTAAAGGAAAAGTTTTTAGGCACGATTGACCGGTTAGATTGAAATCAATTGATAGAATACCAATATCGAGCGATTGCACGTGGAATGGTTCGTAGCAGTTTAATCAATGATGCTGCTCTAGAATCTGCTGATGCTAGATTGAAAATTTTCAGAATGTGTGCCACGTTCTCAGGAATCTGCTAGCGAAAACGGCACCTCAATTGGAGTTGTATCGATTCCAATATCTTGAAAATATCGAATGACAAATACTGAATTTTGTGTTAATAGATGCACCAAATCCACACCATGTAAAGGAGAATAGCTACAAGAGCTTTAAGGTACGGTTGAAAAAAAAATTGCAATTACCTTTTTAAGGTGGTAAAAAT
The DNA here is from genome assembly GCA_021018995.1 of Chloranthus sessilifolius. Lineage (NCBI taxonomy): Eukaryota > Viridiplantae > Streptophyta > Magnoliopsida > Chloranthales > Chloranthaceae > Chloranthus > Chloranthus sessilifolius. The sequence goes on along the minus strand of CM037593.1, from coordinate 10,034,080 downwards.
GACTCTTTGGAAAAATGGCTTGGCTCTGCTTGGCTTAGCTAAAGATATTAATAATTACTCTTTGAAAAATGAGGTGATGTGTTGTCTTTTCTATCTCTACTACCGAGGAGAAAAAAAAACTACAAACTTGTAAAATCTTCTTACTTCTTCGAAATGCAGTAGTTTAAAGAAAAAAAAGGGTTTCTGTGAGGAGCTTTAATGGTGAACCGAATACGATGAGATGGTATTCTTAGATGCAGGGTGCAAAAAAAATTCAGTGAAGATTTGGATCCAAGAAAATTTTCAGTGAAGATGAGATGTGGATCCGATCGATGATTTCGATGCAGGGTGCTGGATCTGATCTAAGCAGATCTATAGTTGGTGATTGATCGGCGATGATGGTGATGCTCCAGGAAGGTCTGGATCTGATCTAAGCAGATCTATAGTTGGTGATTGATCGGCGATGATGGTGATGCTCTGGGAAGGTTTGGATCGTCCGATCAAGTGGTGGTGCGGATTTGATAGATCTACGTCGCCGAGAAGAGATCGGCGCCGCTTGTCTACTATAATGACGATGAACTTGGCTCTGATACCAGTGAAGTTTTAAATAGTTGTCAACGATTGATCACAAGATCAAGAGGGCGATGCCGTGAAGCTGGTGATCGCCGATCAAATAGGCACTATTTCTCAAGGAACGTCTTCTTTCTTTTTCGATATTTTGCTTATAGCACAAAGGCCTTTTATAGCCAAAATCCTAATGTTTGGATTTATGCGCATTCAATCGGAGAAACGGCCTTCGTTAATATTGCCATCAACTCTGTTACCGTTTGTAAAGTTTTATTTCCAAAATAATATATTGAAATTAAATATTAGATAATATAATATACTATATATATATATATAGTAACAAAGATTTATTACCGATATTATGGAGATTTACTCGAGATGGTTTCCATAATATCGGTTGTGCCTAACGGCACTATGGCCAAATACTAACAGAAGGTATGTAATTATTTTCTGTTTTAACTTTCGAGCTGTCTCTAATGCTATCTATATGCACTTTTTATTTTGCTACTTGCAAAAATTTAACAAGTTAAAAAAAAAAACAGAAAAAAGAAAAAAAGAAGAATAATTTGGGATTTGAACATTTGCAAAGATTTTACGTAGCACGACAGTTATAGTGTAGTCATAAGCGTCAACTCTTTTATTTGTCAACAAGAAATCCAGGAAGGAGCCAAATACCAGAAATGAAGCAGCCTGGACTGGTGCGGTATGCCCCAAGAGGTTGATCGATCCAAGAGAATACTTTTGCTGAAGAAAATGGACATACAACACAGACAAGATTTTATAGTCAAATTAGAACTTACATATAGTTATTCAAGAAACTTTTCGAGTTTTACATCTTTATATGTTTTGATCAAATTAGAGTTTAAAATATTGGGAAACACATGACATTTACTTTTATTAACAAAAAGGATTAAGTTATTTTTGTGCAGGTAAACTGTATATGCATTGTATGAACCAGAACTATTAGGAAAGTGATAAGCCAAGTTCTGTTGTTAGTCATCCTTGCCCTTAGAATGGTAAAGGGAAGAGAAGAATTAAACAATTGGATGCAGATCCAACAGAGAAACCCCCGTTGCAGGAGGGAGGAGTCTCCTGTGCGCAATAAGGTTCCGACTATCACTTTCCTTATGATGATAGATATCTTTACTCTGGTGCATGTGTAAGGTACCTAAGGTTCATGTATTTAAATTAATTTCTTATATACAAACTTGTTGTAGTATTCATGCAATAATATAATTCAAAATAATTCTCAAAAACATTCATCAACTGAAAATAAAAATAAATAAATTTAACAAATAATTATTTTAATCTATACCTTGGATGACGTCATTTGTAGCTTGGACATAATGTGCAGAAACTATGCAGGCGAGACCCTGAACTGTAGGGCGAGATGTCTTCTGTGAAGTGGTTGGTGTCAACTTCTCCGGCTCTTTTTGTGGGCACTCTCTAATCAGGTTGCATTTTTCTCCACATCAGTAGCATGTATCATTTACTTTTCGACACTCGTCCGACTTATGGCTTTTGTTGCAAGTAGGGCATGGTGCATAGGTATACTGAAAAGTGGTACTAGAAGTCTTTTGGGCCATAGGTACTGAAGATCGTGTTGTCTGAAAAGTGTGTGCGGGCCTAGAGGGTATTGAAGATACTTGTTTTGAAATAGGAAGCTGCACTTAGCGAGAATGTTTGGGTGTGAAAATTTTTGATCTCTTACTTCCACGATCGACGCTACTAGGTTATGTTCGATTAGAACTTCGTTCTGTGTTATGCAACTCTCTCATTTTATACATCTTCTCAAGGTCGTGTTTGGCAATTAAGGTTTTCCCTATTACATTGGCATATGTTCTCAAATTAAACAATGAGATCATCTCTTGGAATGTCGGTTTCAAATTGCGTTTGAATTCTTTGTCTTCATTAATTTTGTAGCCATGTGAAGAGGGGCATAACGCGAGTCTTGAAAACTCGGACTCATACTTTGACACTGTCATCTTTCCTTGCTCGACGGAATTAAAATTTATCTCCCACTATTCTCGAACGGATGCTAAAAAATATTTTTTGTTAAACTTCTCTAAAATCCAGTCCATGTCCACGGAACGTGTGCTCGGGTTTGATTCCCGGTTCTCAGAGTTGACTTCTACTAGGGATCGACTTCCCCTTCCAATAGAAATGTAGCACATCTAACCCTTTCATCTTTCGTGTAAGTTATTACACCAAAAAATTTCTCAATCTGATTGACCCAATCTTCAGCAGTTGGTGAATCAACCTTACTATAAAAACTTGGAGGTTTCATCCCCCGGAACTCTTGAAAACTTGTAAGCTGCTAGCAGCGTACATAGTCTACTGTGCCATGACATTTGCGATAGTTTTCATGTACTGTTGCATTCTCTCATTACTTCCTCCACCACCAATGAGAATAGCATTGGAGCCAGACGCTACCCCATCGTCATTTATTAGGTTAGCAATAGGTCTCGTACAAGGAGGCATTATGGTATGTTCACAGAAAATTATAAAATTAGTACAGACAACATAACAAATCTACCCAAGTCCCAATGAAAATCTAAAGTCTTTGCTTTGATACTAATTGTAACGACCCGAATTTTTACACAAAAATCTGTGCTATTAAAATTCGTGTTATAAACATACGATGGTTTAATCCTAATATGATGGTAAATTATTTGAGAAAATACGAGCCACTTAAAGAGATACTTGCATATAGATCATGTGCTAATAAAAGGTAATAATATTAATATTAATTTTCAACTAAGCTTAAATCAACCGACTATAAAATTTAAACCTATTAAATAAATCATTCAAATAAAGTCTCAAATATTTTAAGTTAATCATATACCTAGAGTCCTGTGGCCCAAGTACCACCCATCAAAATATAAAGTGAAATGACATAATAAAAGTACCATCTATTTATCGTCCCAAAATCCCATGAAATTAAACTAATTAACATACAGATAAAAATCTTTCGGATAGTCTTCCTCTTCTGATCGTAGATAATCAGAGTCCTCTTTGGGTACCTTGTCCTCTAAGAAATTGGAGATAGGTAAGCAAAAAATTTCACGGTGCTTAGTAGGGAGGAGTTAATTACCCTCAATGACTTGAAACATTTAATTAACCAGTATGTATAAAATTTATCTAATTATATGATCTCTATCATATAATTCACACAGCCAACTATTGAATTAGATGATATCTTTGACTGTATTCAATCTTATGGTAGAGATTGTGCTTTGTGCAAATGTTTGACCGCATAGGTCTTTACATTATCTCCATCAAATCAAATGACTTAGATTTGTTTTCAGATGGCACAAGTGACTTAGATTTGTTTTCAGATGGCACAAGTGACTTAGATTTGTTTTCAGATGGCACAGGTTCTGGTACCATTGTTTGACCCTACATGTTTATTGAAAGCGCTACATCCAAAACCCTGTGAAAGCCATTGGCTACTTGGGATCAAACAATGGAGATCATTTCGCACCCTAATTTTCCAGACAGAGGATGTTGAGACCATAATCTAACCATCCGGCGATCAGTTCTTGATTTCATATAGCACAGTTCTTGATTTCATATAGCACATATCTCAAAATAATTTCATGTAAATCATGTTTGAACGTGATGTGTCATGTGATTTTAAGGCCATTTTTGACGAATTTGTGCCACATGGAATCAAAACTTGTTTGTCTGATGGAATGCTCATGATCTAAAGATTTGCTTTCTAGAAGATCAAGGGGACAAACGACCTGCATCATCTGATTCAAAGAAGTCAATGGGTTTCAAGGGATTTTGGATACAGGTGCTTTAAGTAAGCATGCAAAGGTACCCGCATATGTCCCCATAAATATAAATATTTCTTTTAAATTAGGTGCAATAGCATAATTTTGTGGTGCAAGTAATCAGTCCCCGTATTTTTTGTAGGTACCTTTGTCCGTGCTTATGTCTAAATAAAATTCAAACTCATTGATTGCTTGGAGTCGGAAGATGAAGATCGTTTTTCACCCTCAATCTCCCATTAATGGATCTTGAGACCATGAGCGTACAATCAAAAAATTATTTTTTATTTCATATGGCACAAATCGCAAAAATATTGTCTGAAGTTACATGGCACACATCACACTCAAACGTGATTGTAGGGCCTTTTTTTGTGGTCTATGCCATGCAGAATAAGAAACTAGTCATCTAAGGGTAAGATCATGGTCTCATAATCTATTGTACGAAAGATTAGGGTAGAAAACGATCTCCATCGCTTGATTCCAAGCAATCATGGATTTAAATGGGGTGCAATCACCATAGTGAATAATAGTTGCCCATCTAGCCATACGTATGGACCAAAATAGAATCGATTCAAATTTTGGTTCAATTTTTTTTTCCTGAAACCAAGGTATCAAAAATCGGCCGACCCCGATACGTATTGGTTTCTTGGCAAACCGATATGTATCGGTATCCCAATTCGTCGATCCAATATCGTATCGGATGATACGAGCCCGTATTGAGTATCGGCTGATACTTCTCAGTTTCGGCTGAGACGTGATTTAAAAAATAAAAATAAAAAAATAGGCCGATACTTATCGGTATTGGCCGAGTCGTATCGGTCCTGGGGAAACCGATACCCGGTACTGATTTTGTTACCTTGCCTGAAACCGAAGCCGGAAAGTTTCAGTTGTTTCTAGTTCGATTCGAGTTTTCTATTTTTATTTTTATTATTTTAAGCTACTTTTCGATTTTCTCATCCCACCTAATCAGTTCTTAGTTTTTGCCACCCAAAACCCAAATGGGTCCAGAATAGGTTCAATTTGAATCAGGTTTTGGGTCTGTTTAGACCAGTTCAATTCACTCGATTTTTAGGCCGAGTTCAGGTTTCGGGTCAAAACTTGCACCCCTATGTATGGATAGGCATTACTGACTACAAAAACAAGGACCCTACGCCAACAGTTGCCACCCGTCGGCGTAGATGATGCCAATGGTTGAAACTTATTGCCGACGGCTATCGTCAGCTTTGATTGGAGACCCAACGCCGACGGCTATAGCCGTAGGGATAAGCTTTTTTAAAAAAAATAAAAATTATTCTCTCACCTCCCGCATGACCCAACCCCCGCCATCGATAACCCTACGATTCCTCAAAAATCGAATGAATAGTATTATTCATCTTTTTAATAATAATTAATAAATAAGTAGTTTGTAGCCATGGGCCTTGTGAACTCATCAGGACAACGGATTAAAATATGGAATCGTCACCCGGAGCTTTTGGTATTTCGAGAAACCAAATCATATATAATAAACACCGAAATGCTGGATTTGACTCCGATCACCGGTTTACGCCAAAGGCTCTAGACAAAGACTTTGATTACCGATTAGGAAGGTGTTAGGCACCTAACCGGCCCACTAGTAAGTAGTCTCTACTATGGCCAAAGTATAAAAAATAAAAATAAAAAGAGAAGTGAGAGGAACTTTCCCTTGCCCGAAGGCATACGGACTCGTATTAAGCTTTTCACACTATCCAAATTTCGACGGCATAACAACTTAAATCATAGGATAAGGGAAAAGCCCAAAGAGAAAAATAGAGAATAGAGGAAGAAAAAGAGAGTCGGAATTGGACTCTCAGGATCTTGTAGCACCACCATTAGATCTTCGCGTGTGACTATTCCGGCAAGCTTTCGCTTGCAAGTATGGGTGATGGAATCCTAGAATTTGATTAAGGTTGGAACATGGAGAGCTTCGAGGTATAGAGCTATGAGATGGATTGGCTAGAGTATCATTTTGTTAGGAATTCAATCACACTACCGAACTCCCTATGGCAATGACTACGGTAAAATAAAGAAGACGCAAAAGTAATCACACACAAAACAAAGGATGTACGTGATTCACCCAATCTAGGGCTACATCCACAGAGCATATGCACTATTTATGAACGTTTACAACGCACACACTCTCTATTCTCTAGTGCACTCTTAATTCAAGATCTGGCATGATCTTCAACAGCCAACACGTTATTAAATTAAGGACGTAGTCCTTCAAGAACATAGAAGAGGTTGGCTGGAATATAATAACGATTCCAGCACAAGAACGGCTTCAACCGGATGCTTCAATTCCCAAACCTCTCTTCAATGCCTTGCCTCTCAAAGTATTCATCGGTTTTCTCTCTATTGAAAGCTCTCTCTTGGAATCATAAAATAACCTTGGAATCATAGAATAACCTTCTGCTAATAGGCTCCCACATGCATTAGGAAACTTTGACTAAAAAAATCTTCTAAATTAACCAAGAGTTCAAAATCGCGGAACTAATCCGCTCAGAATCGATCGATTGATTTCAATCCGTGAGAAACCCAACAATATATATATACTCAAATCAATCGATCGACTTCCCAAGCTCAATTAATTGAATACAACCAGTGAGCAACATGTTTATTTTCGTCCAAAATCGATCGATCGATTGGAATCCGAGACAACTCTTCAAAATGTCTCAAATATAATGCGTGAGATTAAACCTATTCAACACATTTGACATGGATGAAGAAATAATAATAATATAAATTTAAGAAGATGAAAAATGAAAGATGACTTGATGTATATTTAAAAGTAAAAATGAAAATTAAATATTCAAACCTCCCACAAAAGAAAAAGCTTCAATCTTGATTTTTGGTTCATGAATGATGCTTCTCTTCTTGCTTGGAGATAGAGGAAGGAATAGATAGTAGCATACTAGGAGGCTAGGAGCTAGCCGAAGATTGTAACTTAAAAAAAATGAGAGTGAGGGAGGTTGAAAATAGAATGATATGTAAGAGAGAGAGTAAATGAGTTGTGGTGAAGAGAGCCACTCCAAGATGACTGTTGGACCAATATGCGATTGCATGTTGGTGTATATCGCAATATGGGGACTGCATGTGCGACCGCATATTCGTATATTGCGGTTGCATTTAACATCAATGATGGAAAGCAGGCAATAATTTAAGGATGCGAAATCGAATTGAGAAGGAAGTATATTGGGTTGTAAATAAAGATACCCTTTTCAAATTTGCCAAACAAAAGACAATTTGTATTGCAACCTTTACCATTTTCGTTGCAACCACTTGTTGGAAATCAATTTCAACACAAAACAGAGTAGATAAATAAGAATTGCATGCATAAATTGAACAAGGCAATAAAAAATGAACACCATGATAATGTGCTTCTATAACGTATTGAGTTGGTATTAGGTATTCAGACAAAGACCGGGTCGAAAGAAGATCTCCATAGTCTGATTCAAAAGATCAAAGTTCGTAATATAATAGATTTATATGATCGTCGATAGTTTTTAAGTTTTTACTGTTTTGTGCTCAGAGGATCGAGATTGTTTTTTGTCCCAATCTTTTATACTAAAGTTACGGTTCTGAGAACTAACCTGATTGGGTCCAATTGGGACCAAACTAATTGGACACCATTGAAAATAGAGAATGGGTCCATCAGACGTTGGGGGAGACCAGATTAGACCCGGGTTACATGTGAATTGGTTTTGGCCTTTAAATTTTGGACTCAAAACCAAACCCGACCCAACTCAAATATGATTTTAGACACAATGCACGTAAGACTATAGTTATATATTATTATTATTATTATTCTTTTAAATAAAAGAGTTAAAAGGAAAAGCTCAGAAGATTTCAATTAGAAACGTCAATCATTACACCCTGCTTGATTTGATTACGGGAAGACTCACCCAACCAAATAATAGTGCAATTTTCTAAATTCCAACCTATCTTAGATAGTAGGTCAGCAAGAGAGCTTGTGCACCTCTGAACAAAGTTGCACTTAAAGAGAGTAAAGATATTGGAATAGAGATCTGATATCCCTAAAAATAGCACCCAAGAATGAGTTATCTGAGATTTCCATGGAGATAAGTTTTGGTTATTATATATCTATATTAGTTATGGTACATTTTTCATTAAAAATAATAATTTATTGGGTACATTTATTTTACAACCCAAGAGTTTTGCTTCTCAACCCAAATTTTATGTGCTTAAACCGTTGACTACTTTTGAATTAGAAGATATAAATTATTTTTAGTCTCAATCTTTGAAATAATAGATCTTGAGATCATCGGACTACCATTAGAACCCAAATTTTTATTCCATGTGGGGGCAACTCCCAAAGAATGAGCATGAACATGGCATGCATCAAATGTGGTTCTTGATCACTTTTTCAGAATGTATGCCATGATTTGACCCTCTCTCGATAGAATCATGATATGAAGATCTAATTTTTCAAAGACTAGGGCAAAAAATAATTTCTATCATGTGATTCAAAACAATTAATTATTTAATCACATTAAAATCTTATGTTGAAAATAGGTACCTTACATACTTGAGTTTAGGGTTGGTATTTGGTATTAGGTAAGTGGCCAACTATTATGCGACATGGTATTCGGGGTACTTTTGGAGATGTGTATCACATGAAATCATCACGAGTGCGTGATTGTGACATGATACTTGGGCTTAGGGTTGGTTTTAGGTTGGCGGTGAACCACACCCAACTCATTTGGAACCGGGTCGGGTTTGGTTAAGTCCAAAAAATAATGTACTCATTTCGAATTGGGGTTCAGGCCCGGGTCAAACTAAATATCCACACGCGACATGTTGAAGACCATGTTGGGTCTAAGATGGGTTGGTATCTGCATATGAATCTGTTACTTTCAAATTTAATAATAATTATACCATATCACCTGCACGACATATATGATGATTTCATGACACACATCCCCAAAAATACCCCAAGTACCATGTCACCGGACACTTGGCCACTTACCTAATACCAACTCTTTCGGATTTGGCTCATGTTTATGAAAACTACCAATTGCTTAGATGAGGCAAGTGCATGGTGCAAGATTATCTACGAGTACCATCTTCCGTAATACATTCGACTACCTTATGTTATGATAAGTGGGCCCTACTCTCCTTACCTTTATTTACATACCAAAATAGTGTTTAAATTCTCCCACACCATCAATGGTTTACTATGTGAGTGATCCACACCACCAAAGTGATAGATCATAAATTGAAGTGAAACAATCAGAAAATGGTGTTTTAGGACATGTTTGGACAAAAATACAAAATTTTGAGAAAGTAAAATAATATTCTTATATTTTTCTCTCAATATCTAAGTTGTAGTAAATCATGAAATTCCTTTGTTTCCCTTTGTTTTTAATGTTTGGATAACCTACTTGCTAGTCGAGAAAATGCATGATTAATTAAATCCTATGTTTGGATGCATTTGTAGGAAATGTAAGAAAATCCTGCATTTCGATACATATCCGAGAAAATACAAGATTAACCATATCTTGTGTTTTGATCAAAATCTGACCGTCTAATGATAAGCCCACAATCTAGAGATCTAGAGTGTTGAAGATTGAGCGAAAAAAATTCTCTATCATCTGATTTAAAGAAGTCAATAGTTTAGACACATAAAACCCAGGTTTCAAAGAAAAAATCTTGAGTTGTAAATACATTTATCCCTATTGCCGAGAGGAGTGAGATGTGATAATGTCAAATATATAAAAGGATATCTTTATTTATAACCTAAAATTCTTCCTTCTCAACCCAGATTTCATGTGCTCAAAACGCTGACTAGTTTAAATAAGATGATGGCTATCAATTTTTGCCCCAATCATCCACTCAATTAGAATCATCGCTCACCTCATCAAATAGGTGAGCGATGATTGTGTGAAAGATTGGTACAAAAAATAACACTAATTCTCGACTGCAACTACCTGTACACAAAGTAACACAAAAATAATTCAACGCATCCTTGTTGCTGCAAATGCCCTATCAAAGCTCACATACTATCTTTTGGGTACGACTATTCTCATCCTTTATATTAGCAATATCAAACAATTTTTTCACAGACGAAAATCATTGATCGATTTGAATCAGATGATGAAATTTTTTTTGCTCCAATCTTCCTCATGATAGATCTTAAGATCATGACACACATATTAGACTGACAGATGTTGATTCCACATGGTGGACATCCCGAAAAGTGAAGGTAAATTCCTTTTCCCATGATCTAGGCCATTTTTGGGGATGTGTGCCATATAGAATCAACATCTAACCATCTGATAGGTGTGTCATGATCTTAAGATCTACCATGAGAAAGATTGGAACAAAAAACAATCTCCAACGTTTGATTCAAATTAGTTAATGGTTTTCGTCCGTGAAAAAATTGTGTGATATTACTAATAAGTGAGAAGAGTCGTACCCTTATTTTTTTCTTCTCCACTTGTTCTGTTATCTTTCCGAGGTCTTGGCAAATTGAAATATCGAGGGGTACCGTCGAACTTTTCACTCAGAAATGAGCGGGGAAATTGTGTTTTGTATTTCGCTTACGCCTCGTTTGAGAGACCGTAGAAACCCAAATTATGGGAAGTGCTTTTTGAGACTTTCTAAGCGAAAACGACAATAGAACGTCGAAGCTTTTAGCTCAGAAACTCTCAAATTCTAAGTACAAGAGGATATACTTCTCCCAAATATACACATTGCATCAGTTCCTTCTTCCAACGGTCATCTCCCATCTATCGTAATTAGCCGTTTCAATGATTTTTATTGATTTTACCTAGTCTTTGGTGGCATTTGTGACGGTCGCTGGCAAGGATCAGAATGCAATAAGCTCTGCTGATCCCACTAGTCTATGGCTGGTCGTCGGACCTTTCGATTTGCATTAGCAAGTAAGTCATTCGGCCAATGGGAAGCCACCTTTTGAGCATGGGTGTATGAGAGGTATACACAAACTTTTCCCAAAATCTCTGGTTCTCTTTAGCTAAGACCATGTTATGTTCAAGGTAGGCTCCGGTTGAACCAATTCATTAGCCACTAAATTTTGCATGAAAAAAAATAAATAGTATCTTATAGCTTGTAGTGATATACTAATTATTATCCATTATGCCCTCAAGTTTGTATAGTGCGTTTGAGTTAGGTTTGTTGGCTCTAGCCTAGTTTGGATCGAGTTGAGTCAAACTAAAATCATGTCGGATTGGGTTTGAGTCGAACTAAAATCGGGTCAAGTTGGTTCCAATTAGATCAATTGGACCCAACCCGATATTTCATATATGAAACTAAGGAAAATAGGGGGATTTTATCAGGTCGGTTCAGTTTTTAAGGTCGGGTCGGACATATATCCTTGACCCATCGGGTTGAATCAAGTCAGGTCGGATGTACACTTATGACCAAGTGTATGAATCAATGAAAAATACCATATATTTTATAATTTGTATATGACTGCTATAACTAGGGTTAATTAAATTCCTCCCTTAGATCCATCAATAGATAGCATTTCTAATAGACAATAGAGATCGTTGATGCCTTGAATTAGACGATCGAGATTGTTTTTCGTCTCAATCTTCCACAAAAAAGATCTTGAGATCATGGCGCACCTATCAAATGGTTAAATCTTGATTCCATGTGACACTTATCCCTCAAAGTAACACTTGAGAACCCTTTCTCCTTGTATGCCCATGGTCACGAGCACTTGATAGGTGACCACAATCTCAATATCTATTGGGCGGAGATGGGGATGAAAATTGATCTCAATCGTCTAATTTAAGGCAGTCAATAATTTTTTAACACCATCCTTCTAGAAAAAATATAAAAATTATTAAATTCGTTAATTATGTATTAAATTCGCTATGTGTATGTGGCGTTTTGGTAATTACCTTTCATAAAATTTTATTTGAAAAAAAAATCCCTCAATTAGGTTCAACATCGCATGGATTAGCAGCCCGTAAAATTTTAATCAAATCTAATTACGACACATAATCCGATGATTGAATAACATTTATACGGTCGTAGCACAATTATTTATTAAACCAATTATGAGCTTTTTCGAGATGAACTTAAGAACGATAAGATTCTGAGTTATTTGGAGAAAAATCAGGAATCAAAATAACTTACGAACACATCTAGGAAAATTTAGGAATCTAAGTCTACCAGGAATCTACAAGAATATGAGTTTTCAAGATTTTGAACTTTTATGAGAAAAACCAAAAAACGCATAAAGGAGGCCTTAAGTTGCTTCCAAATAGCGGAAAATCACAAAAAATAGAATATGAATTTAAGTATTCTTATGTTTCTCCCATATCCAAACAGGCTCTTTAGGGATATTTAAACCATATGATCTGTCGACTTTAATATCTTTCAGTTTTAATTGCTGATATTAAAGATTATCAATCGGATGGGTCACATCCACTTATAGGTATGTTTCTTAAGGCTAAGGCATATTCTGAAAATGGATTCCCACTTGGAAACGAAACAAAATGGTGTGAGATATGAAGAAGTCTAATTTTTTTTATTTTTGGCAGAACGAAGAATTCTAATTTTGATCGTGTATGATCACTTAGTCAAGAGCCATTATCCTTAGCTGTAGGTTTCTCTCAAAAAAAAAAAAAAAAAAATCCTTAGGCGTAGTTATATCCATCCATCAACTGTCGCAGACCGTTTGAAAATTGAAAATTTTATGGACACGTGGCATGCTCCTGTGGGGCCCAAGGCGCGGGAGACGTTTGAAGTCTCTCTTTTGTTTACACTAATTTTCTTCTAATCATTTTGTGACCGTTTGCTACTTTAATTTGAATTTCAAATTTCTCATTTTCCCGCCCAAATGGCACTTGCATAGATTATAGAAAGCTCCGTCTTCTTCATTTCTTCTGTATAGAAATTTCACCGACCCTGTTTCGTTTTGTCTCTTATCATCTCTCCTTTTCTTTCTTATAATCAAATCCCAGAACATGGAAGCCAGTAAAGATCAATCTGATGGTCCGGGTAATATTTTAATTCTCTCCCTCTATTTTTTATTTATTTGTTTTTTTCTTTAATATTATTATTTTTTCTCCACTTCTGATCCACAGTAAACTCTGCAAAATCGAAGCTTCGATATCCGTTGCGATCGGGCAGTAAACCCAAGGAAGAGAGACCCGCAATGGCAGAGATATCGAATTCTTCTGCATCAAAGAGGTTACTTCTTTTTCTTTCTTATCTGATTTCATAATTTATTTAGTTAGATCAACAGGGAAAGGTAAAGTATGATCATTACATCCACAATTTGCAAATGGGCCTATTTATTTTTTTATTTTCCATGCGTTCTTCGATTTTTTTGGTCATTAAAGAGGAAATTTAACGTTGATGGAACTTTTCTAGTATATTATTTTGATTATTTATTTGATCATAGATCAATGATAATATCGATCAAATCATTTGTTTTTTCTTTTTCTTTTTTTTCCTGTCTGAGAAAAGCATATTTTGGAAATTAAATAAAACAAATCGACCAAAATAGACGATAATCTAAATGGGGTTCGTATAGGCACACACAAATACGCCAAATTTTTAAAAGAATTTGGGTTTTTTTGGTGCACTGAATTTGTTGAGAATTGTTTCCCGAATTTTTGAAAAAAAAATGTATTTTTTTAAAAATTCATAAAAATTGCTATTAATTTTCCAATAATTCGAGATCTGTTCAATATATCGTTACTATTAATTTAATTTAATTTTTTTTCAAATTTTCTCTCAATATTTTCCCTAACTTCCCAAATTTTGCCGAATTGTAATCTTCCCAATTATTGTGGAACCTGACTTTGTGGCTATGTGTAAAGTCCCACATGAGTAAATAATTGTCCTGACCTTGGGAGATAAGTAATGGCCTGACTCTTACCTCTTAAGATGCCTTTTGGGTGGGTGCGGTGGCCATATATCCGATTGACCCATGCCAAAAATAAAATCCTGAAGGGAAAGGACCACTGGTGGGATTATGTGGAGTCACCCAAAGAGGACAATATCTTGGCACGTGGCGTCGGGGCATAACAGAATGATATCAAAGCCGAGGACAACTTTATTACTAGATGGAGAGATTGTAAAGTCCCACATCGAGTAAATAGTTGTTCTAACCCTGGGAGATAAGTAACGACCTCACTCTTACTTGCAAGACGCGTTTTGGGTGGGTATGCAGCTCATGTGACGGGTCGTCGGCTCATACCAAAAATAAAACCTTAAAGGGAAAGGGCAACTGGTGGGACCAGGGACGGCCGGTGGGACCATATGGAGCCACTCAAAGAAGACAATATCTTGGCACGTAACGTCGGAGCGTTACACTATGCTTATTGCACACCTCTGTTTCTAAGTTCTTAACATCAAGAGGACAAGAGGGTACCTATAGCATCCACATATCAATTTAATACGCATCTGATTCCCAATTCACTGATTCGAGTCTTTGCTTGAAATCACTCTGTTATTTAAGCAGATGGGATGATTGGATAAATATGCATGCTTCGCACCAGAATGATGATATATAGTTTCTATTTTTATTGTTTTATGGGTTGGGATCAGCAGATACTGTCTCGGAGTTGGCCGATACTGTCTTGCTATCGCCTAATATTGGCTGATACAAATTTTTATTTATACTTGTATTTTTTTGAAAAAAAGACCAATTTGGTATTGGCAATACCGTATCTGTTTCGGCCAACACGTATCAGTCCAGGATGAACCGCAACCCGATACTCATACTGACAATGACACCTTGCTTTTATGAGCCCATGAAAAAAAATATACCACTTGAGGCCTGGCCCATTGGCCACCTACCGCTGCAAGTTGTGGTAGTGGATGATATGGCTGTCTTGGGTAGCCCTGACACTGAGATGTATTGGCCAACGTTGCTGTATCATCTGAGATTTTGATCTACGCTTGAGAACCACGGACAGGGGTGATGCAGCTCAAACTGGCCAACTGATCTTGATCTGATGGATGTCTAGTTGACTGTGATTAACCTGTTCTAAACCTAGACATCTAAATATGGAGATGACAGTTTGAGAAGCCCATAGAGATTTTACAGCCATATTTAGGCTTCACTTTTGAAATGATCGAATGTGGATCATAATTCGAATGCATTTGTATTCTATTCGATCAATGAATTTTTTTGTGTCTATCTGATTGATCGATTTGATGCGTCAAAACACAGACAGAATGGATTAAAAGAAAGTTACTGTCCGATCAATAGGCCGCATGCATAAAATTTTCAGTAATGAATTTTTCAGGGGAAGATCTGCCTCAATGTAAGCAAAAGTGCGAGTGTCTAGCCAACAGTTTTTTTGTGCATCTGATTGATAAATTGAACGGGTTATAATCCAAAGATAGCATAGATAAAATGATCATTACCATCCGGATCAATAGGTAATAATTTTGGTGCTGAAATTTTCAGGGGCAGACCTCTCTCAAATGTAAGCAAAAGTGTGAGTGTTCTAGAACTCTCTGCGAAAGAGAAATCCGAGAAACCACCGAGACGGCTTTCGATAGCTCTAAAATCCTCTGTAAGCCCAATTCCGAGATCACTTGGCAACATAACTCCTATATCGGAAACCCGAACGAAGAAACTAGCTAGTAAGAGTCAAGGGAAAAGCGATACACCAGCTTCCGATGTGTCAAAATCTTCAGCCAGAAAGAAATTCAGTGTTTTATCATCGGTTTCTTACTGGTCATCACAGATTAAGCTCTCCGAATCTGCTTCTAAGCATCTGATTTCACTTGGGTTCTTCAAACTTGCCTTGGAATCTGGTTGTGAGGTACGTAAGTAGAGCTTTACGTGTTCGTACCTGTACATAGTTTATAGATTATGAAATATATTTTGTTGATCATATGATGTGGGTATCATATGATTAGTATCATGGCATAGTAACCAAATTCTCTGATTTTGTGAATAATTCACATTAAGTCATAATTTTTTTTTTTGCTCAAATTGCGTTTATCATGATTTAATCATTATTTAATGATACATTCATATTTATATTTATATTTTTTTAACATTGAAATTAAATCATAAATTTTATCTCTTAATCATGGTTTTTCATGAAGTGTAATATTTATTATTAATTAAATTTGCTAAAGAATTTATGCAAGTCTCTAGTTTAAACTTCTATTTTGGTTTTAGTTATGAAGTCGAACTAAGAATATGAACTTTCAAATAAAAAATCTTTAGTTTCATAATTTTCTACTATCCCTCATCATTGTTCTCTGAATTCTGCTGCTTTTTCTTGAATTGAAATTGTTTGGCCTCATTGGCTGATAATTTCCGATTTCTGATTTAATCCTCAATTTTTTCCTGAATCACACATTTTTTTTCCTCGTTGGATTGTTCTCGAATTTACTTGGGGACTATGTATTGGGTTGTTACTTGTGATTATGATACTATTTTTTTGGTGTATTATGATCAAAATTTTCAGCCTCTGCAAAAAATGCGAGACGAGTTAAGATCCTACGTGCGTCGTCACAACCTTTTAGAACTTGGAGAACCTGTGAAGGAACTACTAAGAAGCTACAATATCTCAGAAAATTTAGAGAACTCTCAAGGCTCGGAGACCAATTCACAATTACCCGAAGAGGGAACTCAATCATCCGATGAAGATGTTCGATCCTCTTCTGCTACGAGGGCGCTGAAGTTGAATAAACCCAAGTCTTCAATTGCTGAAAATGTTAGAGCTTCTTCAGCTACTGCAGTGGCTTCCATGGCCAAAAACATGGCTTCAGTCAACAAGGATTCAGTTAATAGAAACACTGCAAATCTGAGGCCTGCCAAAGATAGTGGAGGTAATTTAATGAAGAAAACTGCTGTTGCGTCTAATGGTGGAAAGGAGAAGATAAAGAGTGGGGGAAAGAAGTTTCCTGTAACCAAAGGTAACATCTAATATTCATATTCGTATATCATTGTTTCAATTTTTTGGAGAAATTTTAGTCTGGTTCTTTAATCAACGAAGTTGGTGGTGCTTATACCATAAATAACAGCAATTGTTGCATATTAACCGATCCATGTCTTATACCATAAATAACAGCAATTGTTGCATATTAACCGATCAATGTCTTATCTTAAGTGGGTGTCTTCGTGGGTGGATGACACTTTAAAATTATAGGATCATTTGATCAGTTCAAAAGCTCCATTTTAAATATATTGTAGAGTTTAAAATATATAGGATTTTTTAAAACAACCCTGCCCCCTGCTAAAATATATAGGCTTTTTTTAAAACAACCCTCCTAAAGTTCTTTGTTTATAAAACTTCCACAACTTTGCGTATTTAGAAAAAATTTCATAGTAGTAGTTTTGCATCTAAAAACCACCCTGGAGTTAAGTTAGTCTAAAATTGCTCTAATAAAAGGATTGAGGAAGCGTATACGAGAAGCAATGTAAAAATGGGTGGACAAAATTTTAATTGTTGAGGGGTTTAATTTGGTTGTTTTACAATGTTAGTTAACAAAGTTAACATTAACCATGCTTGCAAGTAAAGTGGCATGACTGTAAGGTGTTTCTAAAATAGAAAGCTCTATAATCTGAGATTTTTTATCATTACATTGAGAGGTCTTTTATAAACATATGAAGCTTTGGGGGTGGGGGATTTTCCAAAAAATCCAAAAAAATCTGCCATCTGCCTAATGAATCTCAATCATTAAGTTCCCAAGGTCATGTTAGAGGAGTAAAGGTCCGACCTGACGGGTCAACTATGTATGCCCGACCAGTTTCAAAAACAGGGTCGGGCGGGTCCATCATGAAACGACCTGGCCTGTTGACACCCTAATTTTCATTCAAGGGGATGAGTATCAGGTTACTATAGTTCTATTATTATATCTTTTGATAAATTGGGTAGCTAGCACTACAATGTTGGCGGTGGTAAGTATCAGTTTACTATAGTTCTATTATATCTATTGATAAATTATTGGTTAACATACTGTTATTGTTTTTCAGAGGTAGTTGATGAGTCTGTGCCTGCTGAGGAGGAGACGCTCCAAGATGACAAAGAAAATTTGGTATACACTTTCTATTCAATACATAAATTAGATCAGCACTTAGTTATTAGTGGTATATATTAGATCAGCATTTGTTCAGTATAATGGAGAATTTACTTGTCAAGAGCTTGTTTGGGGCAGGGTTACCCAGTCCTCTAGGATTGATACCGAAACGTGAACCAGTTCCATTCGAACTCATTAGTAGTTTGGTTCGGTTCGGTTCGGTTCGCTGTAAGTAGGGAAGGAAAGGAGTCGAACCTCCAACCTCTCTTATTCCAACCATCAACTCGCTTAAAGCTTTTGTGATGGAAAGTGTAATTTATGAAATATATAATAAATATTTGTACTTGCCTCAAATATAAGTAAAAACTCATCTTACCCCTAGCGCACTGGGTAAGCTTGACTTTGGCGAACCGCAAACCCGAATTCTAACCAGCAAACTGGGTAACAGTGGTTTGGGGCTGTTCAAGAATGAGAGGGAATAATTTGCCTTCGATATATAATTCTTACAGCTCTTACACTTACTAATTTGAAGAAGATTAGCGACTGCCATTATCTTATCATTCTATTAATGTTTCTTTTATGGCTGTAGGATGCTCTACAAATGGAAGAGAACAACACCACCTTGATTGAAGGATTTTAGTGACCAAAACAAGTTGAATTCAATTTATACAAAGTTACAAACATACTTTTATCTGGGTTTCTGTTGAAGTGTTTTTTTTTAGTGTGGTGTGACAGTGAGAATTGCTGTTGTGTCTAGCTAGTATTATTTTATTCTTATGGTTGTTGCCATTATATATAAACTATTATGTATGCTTTTTTATCTTCTTTTTTTTGGTGATATATAAGACAGATAAGCTACTTTGGTTGTGAATATATTTGCTTGTTTGAATTAGAATTGTTCCTCTTTTTTGTGTGTTGCCCAAGGTTAGTGGTGTCTCCACTCTAGATTGGCCATATTGAGGGCACGTTTGATTACCATTAATAATGTGTTTTTACAGTTATAACTGACATTTTGTCCCCGATAAGTTGTTTGATTGGCCAAATGGCTAGCCAGGGAGGACCCTCGGCCTTCATGATTACACGTAACGACATGTAACATCAACTCAAGTTTAAACGCATCTTCAATCAATAGTGCCTGTACTTGTTGAAATTTAGTCCCACATTGGGTAAATTATAGCCTCGTTTCTCCTCCTTTTGAGTTGGATGCACGAATTTATCATGGTATCAGAGCTGACCCTTCTCCACTCGATGTCCCCAATTCAATTGTCCATATAATTTGGCTCAATCCTGCCAACATGTGCCTGGGCGTGTTGAAGTACCCTAGACCCCCCCTCCACTCATAATTTGGCTCAATTGTGCACATAATTTGGCTCAGTCCCACATTGGGTAAATTATAGCCTTGTCTCTCCCCCTTATAACACCATAGGCCCCTCCACACATAACCAATTGGTTGAGACGGATGCTCAGATTTATCAATACTCTCCAAAAATGGACCACATTGTAACACCAAACAAAGCCCGATTTTTTAATGAATGCCTGGTTTAGTCCATTGACATGTTGCATCGGTTTCTCATTTGCAGGGAAAATTTTATTCTCCCTGGTTTAGTCCTTATTTCTGTTGGGGGTTGCTTCTACCATTGCAATATATGCCAGGAACCAACCATTACTGATACCGCACCATAAATTTCTTTCTGCACCCTAAATAAAACCTACATAGCCCATTGTTGATCTATGCAAATGTGCTCATTAAATTGCTCTCCGCATTGATGCATTTCTCGAGCAATTTTGAATAAGGAGTTGGTCTCTGATTTGAGAACACCCAATAATAAAAGAAGTCCCTGTGATTGCCAATTCTCTTTGATAGAGGCAAAGAGCACTTTCCATTTTCAGTCTTCTGAATTTTGCGCACATTTTTTTGAGACAGGAAAGGATATTTTGACAAACTGATTTAACTATAAATTCTTGTATGGCTGCATCCAATTGAAATTTTCTAGATTAAATTGAGATTTGGAGGAGTTGGGACCCTTCATTGAAGAGATTGAGTTCTGTCTGAAGTGAGATGTTTGACTAGTGGCACGAATTGGTTTTTACTGAAATGTGTGGTTTGAGATTTAATAGTTCTCTCGAGAATTTGAAGCTGTTTTTGGGTTTCCATTGCAATGGAGAGAAGGACCGTATAACTTTTGAAGGAAATCGGTAAAGGATAGACAACCATTAAAACAATCTTACTATCTCTTATCTATTTGGGGTTGTAATAGGTCTCGGTCTTAGGGATTTTTAACAGGGTTGTAATAGGTCTCATCATAGACATAAATTTTGGGTTGATAAAACTCCATAATTGAGATTAGGTGGACATCACATCTATCTACTCCCTCTGGAATTTTATAGCAAAATTTAGAAATATAAATTGGATGCTCAACTGTTATTAGAAATTCCTTTGTTCCCATATGCAGTTCGAGGCACCTCTTTGACCAACTCTAGGGCATCAATGATGGCCTTGACTAAGTAGAGCTTTAATTAATAATCTGACTCATTAGGAGTACCTACATCATAGTGCATATTTTGTAAGATCGGTGGTGCCCATTATTCTTGCGAGATTGTTTATATACTTGTAGTCTCCTTAAATCATGCGTTTGTGATATGTTTTCTATGTATCTGTAATTGAAATATTTAAAAATCAAATGAATCAATTGTGAGTGCCATTAGGACAATAAGTATGGATATCAAAAAAGAGATTTATGGCTGACTTAATCTGATTCAACTGATCTCAAAAGTCAATAAATAGCTCATTGTAATCTCGATACAACAAAAAATTGAATCCAAATATCTATCGACAGAACTTAGAAAATCTCATACCCAACATCCTTTAATCTTGTTGCATAATAATTTTAAGAGATATGAATTGAGCTAGATGAGAAGTAAACCGATTCTGATGGTCCTTCATGTTGAGCTTTCTATATTAAGTTGTACAAATCAAGCTAAAGTGCAACTGGCTTATGAAACATCAACTAGGACATTGTTAGGCTACTATTTGTAATCGACAGCAAGTTAGATAGCAGGCAAAACAAATAGGAAAAATGTTGGGTTTAAAGCACATTTCATCTAAGCACTTGGCCACCTCTAACTGAAAATAGTGTTGTATTGAGAAGTTGTCCGATGTTGCTTCTCATACAACACCATTTTCAGCATGTGACAGACCTTTTTGAGAAGCATATGACACCTCTTTACAACACCTAAAAAAGTGATTTTTTGGAAAAGGGTTGCCAAACCGGGTCTAAATTCAGATGGCCCCATCTCAAGTTCAGCTGCCGGTATTGGTTATTAGTGATGAAAATGGAGCCCACGTAGCCAATTTGTCTGGCCCTTCTTTGAAGCTCGAATATTACTGAGATTGAGTTTCAAGCTATTTGCTATGGATTGCAATTGGCGGTCTCCCTAAATTACAAGAAAATCGAAGTAGAACGCAGCTCCAGCTCAGCACTTTCCTATTTCAGCAGACTGCTCGGATCCCTTGGCAGCTTCTCTACTTGATTGAGGAATCAGGCACCTGTCATTGCAATCCAAGAAAGCTTTGATCCTTCACATATGGCATGAAATAAATCAGGCACCTGTCATTGCAATCCAAGAAAGCTTCGATCCTTCACATATGGCATGAAATAAATCAGGCACCTGTGATCTCTAAAACAAAATAAATGCTTATGTACAAATCTAGTACATATGCAATAAAAACAAATTGTTTTAAAAAAAGGCTAAAAGTGGAAGTAGTAACCTGGAGTTGGTTTCTTTATTTAACCATCCGGCTTGTAAATGAGGGAGGAAAGCAGACTCGGTGCTTTCATCTTCCGACTCTATCCCATCCTCCCACCGTTCTTTATTCCCAAAAATTTCTCGTGCAATATAGTTATTGCTCTGAGAGCGAAATGGCAGCTTCTTTAATTTCCGATAGGAGACGACATATAGAGCCTGTAAGGACAGTGAATGCCAATGCATGCCTACATATACTCCCCAATTCTGCGAGATCCCAAATGTAACAGAATTCTGTACTACTACTTCAACTTCATCTCCTATGACTCTTCTTCTATTCCTTTACAGCATTCTAAACGAAGTCGATGGAGGTTATGAAGATTTACAAGCCACATGACCTTCTAAATGAACAACACGAAGGTTTGGTAGGCATCCATGTGGCACTAAAATAGTATTTAATTTGCGTAGAAAAAATAGATAGAGATGCTCTAGGTATGGAAGCAATCGATTTGCTCCCTCCATCTCCTTCATCAATTATCAACTCTGCCAATTTACAACAATCAAGAAAAACAAGACATTGCAATCACTTCATAGTCCCAAAAGTTGATGACGATCAGAAACTAGTCAATTCATTGCAGTTTTCAGTGGATGGATGTCATGTATTTTTTGTAAGTAGCTGAGACTCGAGAAATTGGTTGAGGGTGTCAACTTTACTGATGGAAAGTCCAAGTTCACTTAGTTGTTCAAGCTTTCCAGTTCAGCCAACAAATGATCTTAATTGTTTGATTCACTCAAGTAAAATATCATAAAGAGTTAATGGCACGTTGGATTTACATGGTAGCCATTAATTTCAAGTAGTGTTTGATGGCTTTGAATAATAAATTGGAGATCGTTTTTCGTCCAACTCTTTTATACTAAAATCTTTGAATCATCGCACAGTTATCTGACGGTATACATGTTGATTCCACATGTAATCAACATTCAAAACCATAGGATAGATGGCTATAATTGATATCTAAAATCAAATAAAAAGTCAGAAATAATTCAAATAAGTGAGATTATTATAATTCTAGACACAAAAATGGAAAAATCACTGCCATGAACTGTCTAACCATCCATTAGTAAGTTCCTTCCTACAAGCTCTTACACAGATGTCTGGGATTAGGATAATCAAATGGAGTGTTAAGATGAAAACGTCGTAACGAGTAGTACAAATATGATTTGGCCCCATTGTTGGTCCTCATAAGGACCAGGATCATTGTATTGCTCCAATGTCCTTGGGCCAACTGGCACCTCATTGTGAATTCTATTTTCTCCTTCATTATTGTTATTGTTCTCATTCCGTCCTTGTCTTTGTTCAGCCATGGTCTCAATGTGATCACGTTGAAGCTTTTGGTTTCTACGATTTGTTTTGCAAGATCTTTCGATCTCACTATTCAAAGGTTGTAGGTTCGGGAGATGAGATCGGGTAAAACTCATATATCGACAAACCAAGACAAAGATAACTGACCCAAAATGAACTCAGAGGCAGCTACAGTTCAAAATCAATCGATTGATTTGTGAAAATCGATTGATTGAAATAGAACAGAAAGTAGAGTTCACACAAGTCTCTACTTCCCAATCGATCGATTGATTTTGAATAATCGATCGATTGAGATAAGACAGTATCCACTGCCCGAGCAAAAATTATTGACTCAGTTCTCTGCTTAGTCAGTCGATTTTGACAATCAATCGATTGATTTGTCACAGTGAGCAGAATATTATCCTGACTTTGCGTGTCAGTTGATCGATCGATTTACACAAATCGATCGATTGATTGACAAATCAGTGAATAAGCTTCAGAGTCCGAACAGAAAACTTTTTGCAATCACAACAGAAATAAAATATTATTATTATTATTTTATTATTTTATTTTTAAACAAAACTAAAGAAAACTAAACACTCCTAAAATCAACAAAATTCCGTTGCTTCTCCGGTAGCAGCGCAAAAAACTTGGTCAGTTTTTGTAATGACCCTAAAATTCTAAACAGAACTCGATTGCTTTGATATACGTGCCTGGCACGAAAACCAAAATAAATTAAAATTTATGAAAATATTATTGGCAAAAATAATTTAGAACTTAGCTATTCTATCTTGATCTATTACTATAATATAATAAAATTTTATGACATTATTATCACTGCTTTGTTTAAACCTGTGGGGATAGTAGACCTGTTTAGGTATGTTTTGCAGTTTCGAAAGCGAAAATTCCTTGAAGAGAGGAAAATGTCATGACCCTAATTTTTGAGCATAGTGAATTATACTCATACCTTTTTGAAACTGGCATGTTGATTTTCGAGGACGAAAATTCTTTAAGGTGGGAAAAATGTAATAACCCGAAAAATCATACTCGAACTCGACTGACCTCGAGTGTGTGGTATAACTAAAAATCGATGTCGATAGATTTTATATAATAATAAATATTTAAATAATATTAGAATAACCTTGTACGGACGGATTAAGGTTTAAATGTGTGTTTGGGCCTTTAGTGTGAAAGCCGTGCACCGACGCATCGTGTGTCGCTCAACACCAAAACCAAACTCTATTTCAAGTGGATAAGCCTAACACACTTTTGCAGTGTTATCGCTTCGCACCGAAATCAAACCCTTTAGCTAATTAAAAGGCAAAGCTTCTCAAAGAAGCTTCACCCAAAGCCTTGGAGTTTGAGAGTTCTAGAGAGAGAGAGAGAGAGAGAGAGCTTCTTCCCGATGGAATCCTCAGGAGAAACCCTGAGATTTCGATTGCAATCACGCAATCTCCGCAACCTTTGCAAAGCACATGACGACGGCCTCGCTTGAGTGTCCGGTTGTAAATTTCAGATTAGAGATCAGGAACTACAAGCCATTCAAACCCCTTTTTCCTTAGAAGCCCATTTTTTTCAAGAAACGCTCCACCTCCTGATCGCTAACCAAGCGTTGAAGAGGTTAAGATCGATGCGTGGATCATTGACGACTTCATCTTGAATTCGTGGTGATCAATCATGGTGAAATCGCCGTAGAAATTCGGAAGATTCATTTCGAAACCCCTTTGGACAACGATCCTTAAAGGCGCGAAATCGATCGAAGAAAGGTTAGTTTTTCTTTGATTTTAATAGTTTAGATAGTAGAATAAATCCTTGTTTTAGTTTAGTATGGAGGTGTGTGTGATACGATAAAGATCGTAGAAGATTTGGATGAAAATAGATAAAAAATGATAAAACCTTATGGCTGTGCATGTCTGAAGGTTTTGATCGATCAAATTGGGTGTTGATCGATCAATATAGGTGATTGATCGATCAAATTTTGTATTGATCGATCAATATAAGTGATTGATCGATCAAATTATATATATAATGATAAAAACAGCAAGTTAGGTTCTTGAGGTTCATTCTCGATAAAGATTGATCGATCAATGGTGAAATTGATCGATCAATATGATGGTTGATCGATCAATGGTGAAATTGATCGATCAATGTGGTATTGATCGATCAATATAATGTGTTGATCGATCAATTTGACTGTGCCGATACTGCTTTAGTGTTTTGGTCATAACTTTTTACTCCGAACACCGATTGATGCGATTCTTGCGGCATTGGAAAGAGGACAACTAAATTTACAACTTTTATGAATCAACTAACTAATGAATAAATTGTTTTAATGATCAAAATTGAGCTGGAAGTTTGGCTAAGTTCTAAGTTAGCACGTTTTGACTGAAGTATCGATATAGCTTCGGTATTTTGGCCATAACTCCTTGTCCCGAACTCCGATTGACGCGATTCTTGATGCGTTGGAAAGAGTACGACGAGATATAACTCTTTTATGAATTACCCAAATCTTTAATCAAATGTTTTGAGGGTCAAAATGAAGTAGGAAGTTGGGTCAAGTTTTGAGTCAACACGAAATTACCCATTTTGGTCTCTGTTTTGAGAAAACACTTAAATACATCAATATTATTAATAATTAGGATCAATTTTTATACATCATCATGTGTGTGATGTAGACTAAGAGTGAAGGTCAGATAAGAACTTTTGAATTTGCTTTAGAAGGCGTTGGATTTGTAGAAAGAGGTCGACTGAGGTAGGGAAAACCAACCTAAACTGTTTTGAGTATGATTTCATGTTTATTTCATATCGTACTCGATTGCATTTTAGCAAGCATGTATGCATATCATAAATTCCTGCTATCTCTAACTTCTGTTTTCCTGATTTGTATCCTGAAACCTGCTTCTGATTTCTGCTATCTGATCTGTGAGGTATATATGTATGTGATTTGATGATTTAAACCAGATGATCCCCACCGACCCGGCGGTATATCCGATGCCTGGCACACTTGTGCATCTGCTTGTAATCCTCGGCGCAATTGCACTCTATAGATGAGGCATTGTTGCACTTTCAAAATTGTTCATGTGAACGACGATTGGTTGGGGTTTCCTATCGGACATTCCTGTTTACTCCTTGCTATATAGTCATGGGAGTTTCTTAAGTTAAATATACACAATTTAAGCTCTCTGATAATATACTTGCATAACATCTAATTTCTTGTCTAAAAGCTCAGTATTTGATTTGATTCGTCATGATTGTACGTTTCTGATTTGATTTACATTATGAGATAGCATGATGCATATTCAATTCATTTAGTTGAATTCTTCTATTGAGCTATGATGTAGCTCACCACGCTTTCTAAATCACTTTTAGGTTCTCGGTACTTCCTTGACCGAGTGACCCAGTTTCCGGCTGATCCAGGGCCGAGGCCGAGGACGAGGAGACGGCGTCGTGACGACTTTTATCCTTAGTCTGGGTATACGAGTCTGCTATTTTTGGGATTTTGTGTAAACCTTTGGATTATTGTGCGCCTGGTGGCCACTTCTGTATTTACTTTCTGTAGATATTTTCTTCCTTTTATAGTATTACTATACACTCTATTGGAACCATTATTAGGAACCATTGTTTTGGGTGATGGATGTCCATCACCATTGGTTCTTCTTGGTTCCTTTTTGGGAATGTATATTTTTATATATTTAGATACATGTTTATTTTATTGCTTCTTTCTATTTTAAATGCCTTGTGATAACTCGATCTACCACTGCTGGACAGTGTCTGCTTGGTTTTCGCTATACGAGTAGACACTTTGTGATTTGTCCTGGGGATCATCCAGAGTATGATCCTGATGGCACGGATTTTTGGGTGCAGAAATCCGGGCTGTTACAGTTTTAAAAGTACTACCCTTGCAAGCGCACAAGATCTATCGTAGCAGGGTGAAATCAAGGGTGTTGAACCCACAGGAAAGCGCAAAAATTTAACTAGTTCTAAAAGTGTTAAATGAACCTAAGGAAGTACCAAAGGTGAGATTTGTCTATAATAAAGAATAACATTACACATAACGATTAATGATATCTAAACAAGCTTATGCAAGGGAAAAACAACGATTAATCAAACAACGATGATAAGATGATCAAGGAGTCCACTAACCCTAGATTTGCAATTTTTCTACTAACAATCCAAACATTTCAATGACAAATTATGTACCCTCCTTTTACTACAAGCAAAATGATTTGATAAAAATGTGATTATGATAATCAGCATACACTATCCTAACACTATGACGCATTCAATCACGACATGAATCATGCGAAAGGTATAATATATCACAAACATATAACCACAACAAATAAAAATCAATCGTACGACATCAAATTTCAGTCTACAAGATCGATCTAGGTGGAATAACTCTTATATTGTCGCCGATCTACAAGATCAACGACTATAAATGAGTATTCAAAGATAACACAATACATACAAACTTAAAGCCGTATGATTTAATAATTATGACAAGAAATGATGAGATTGAAAATAAATTAAATACTCATCTAGAGGTCGCTTCCTTCTTGAACGAGGGTTTTGCCACTCATCCTCGATCCAAATGCAACACACGAATTTGAAGTCATAAAAAAAAAACGTTCCTTGATTTATCAAATGTTTGGATCTTTTAGGAAAAAATCCTAGAAGATCCGGAACCTTACAAAGCTTTGATTCCTACTTACAAACTAATTAAAAGCTAAACACTAAAAACAATGAAGAAAGGTTGGAAAAATATTAAGAAAATTCGACCCAAAAAAAAAGTCTCCCGGCTCTAAATATTGTTTTGCTTATATAGGGCGCGTATGGAAGACTTTACTTTTATAGGACAATCGTTTAAATTCCAAAATTTAATCGATTGAATTTGAATTTTGGCGGGCTTATCTGAATTTGAAATCAATTGATTGATTTTTGGAAATCAATCGATTGAATTTAAATTCGAATTTGAGAGGGAAATAAGTATCATAAAACTCAATCGATTGATTTATGAAATTTAATCGATTGATTTTAAATTCAGATTTTGAGCGGCAAAACAAGTATCTTAATCTCAATCGATTGATTTTTAGAACAAGAGTTTTAACCTGCGATATTTTAAATTCTCTTAGCAATGGCTGGATCAATCGGTTCTTTTTACGGATTTCGGTGATTCCGTTGGCTTCATGGTTTAATGCTCACATGTAGTCTTTAATTATGCTCCTTTCAATGATCACGAATACCTGAAACCAATAAAATTACACAACAATGATCAGATTGCTTTCATTGGATAGCTAAATATTAGTATTACGGTGCGAAATATAGTCATATTTCGGCAAAGATCATCGATACCGTTACCCAAGTTCATAAGTTGATTGTGATAATCCAATGCTGTGATTTTTAATTGGACATATCGTAATGTGTACTACAAGTATGATCGGACGGACCCCACTTCCCACGGTTGGAGCTTTGCCTCAATATCCCAATACTAACTCGGGAAAATTAGCCCATCTCCGACAATTTAAGGAATGATAAAAACGGTACCTTGACTACTTACAACTCATTACTAACTGACTTTAAGAAGGCTACCTTTATTTGCACCCATTGAATCACTCATTGAGAGCACCAATGCTGAAAATCATTGATTGCTTTTAATAAGACTATGGAGATCATTTTTCATCCTAATGTCCCATGCACATATCTTGAGGTCATGGGACTATCAGACGGCACATTGTACATATCACGCTCAGACATGATTTTCAGGTCACTTTTTTGGGCATGCGGAATTAAAAAATTGACTGTATAATGGTAAGCCCATGATCTCAATACCCATTAAATGAAAGATCCATTAACAGATGTAGAGGAAAAAGATCTCCTTCATCTGATTAAAAGCATTCAATTGTTTTAGGAAATGCACCTAGGGCTGTCAAGGGGTTGGGCAGGGTCGGGTCAAAATTTTATCTACCCAATAAGATAATTGCAAATGCCCAATTGGACCCGGTGGTGCGTCTGACATGATGATGCACAAAAGCCGATGCGACTCAAAAACCAGGCCTGACCTGGTAAAAGTCCATATTCTTTGCACTTTCTTACATATAAAACATCGGGTCGGGTCAACCCGGCCTGACAAAACCTTTTAGTCGACATATCCCGAAAGTGGGGTCAGATGCCTCATGCCAGACCTGACCTGACCCGACAGGTGAAGTTTATGTACATGACCCGGTAAAATATCATGTCAAATCAAGTGGGGTATTGGGCCAACCCAACCTGACCCGTTGACAGCCCTAAATGCACCCACCCGTATGGGAAAAAATAACAATAAGCACAATTGTGCATGAAAAAAATATATACAAATCAATACCCAAATTATGATATAGAAAACATAATTATCCAATCTTATGTCATGTTACAGATGGATTGGGCTCATGACTTGTGGATGGGCATGAGCATCAATCACCATAAACGAACTTAGTATAAGATAATAACTTTGTATTAATAAGACGAGAAGTTAGTAAGATCCACTATTGAGTAATGCTTTATGTTCAAATCCAATATATATGCTACCAAAAACAAAAAGCATAAGAAAAGGCTAAAAATTGGAAGTACTAACTTGGCTTGAAATAAGGAAGGAGATGAGACTTGAGGCTCTCGTCTTCCCACTCTAACCCATGCCACCATTCATTTGATCCACGTATCTTGCAATGTGTTGTTGGCGTTGTTAGGCTTGAACGGAAGCTTCTTCAATTTCGGACATGATTCCACATCTAGAGTCTGTAAGCAAGGGAAAGCCAACGCGTGCTTACATATACTCTTTAATTCTGGTAGAGAAAAAAGCCACAGTGATTGAAGTCTTGGGAAGGCAATCAAGTCTAGTGGTGATATTGCTTCGACTTCATCACCACCTATTACTTCTTCTATTCCTTCGCAGATCATCAAACTAATTGATTCAAGGCTTTGAAGACGCAGAACCCACTTGACGTTCTTCAAGTTATGACAGTTCCAAATCACTACTCGATGAAGGTTTTGTAGGCATCCAAGTGGCACCAAAATAGTCCTCAATTTGGGAAGGTTCGAAAGATATAGATACTCTAGGCTCGGAAGTAGGGATCCAAGTGGCACCAAAATAGTCCTCAATTTGGGAAGGTCCGAAAGAGATAGATGCTCTAGGCTCGGAAGCAACTGATTCGCTCCCTCCACCTCTCCATCAATTATCCACTCCTCCAACTCATCGCATTTACTAATACGAAGATCTCGTAGTCTTTTAACATTCCTCAACATTGATGACAGCCAGAAACAAGTCAATGCATTGCAATTCTCGATTTCTAAATATCGTATGCATTTGGTAAATATTTGAGACTCGGGGAATCGATTGAGAGCATTATGATTATTGATGCTAATATGAAGCTCTTTTAGTTGATTCAAGCCTTCCAGCTCACCCAACAAATCAACGCCACTCTCATTATCATTACTATCTTCTACTTTCCAATACTCATTATATTTACTATCCCGTAGGTTCAAAACTTGCAACCTTGAGAGCCTTTCAATCACCTTATGGGGAATCCTTTCAAGATTCGTTGTAAACTTCAAACTAAAATGCTTCAGGTTTACCAATTTAGCTAAGTCTTGAGGTAATGCCACAATAGGTGTATTTGACAAATTGAGATACTGTAACTCAACTAACTCACCTATAGCTGTAGGAAGCTCTTTTAGATCAGTGAAGGAAAGATCTAAGACTCTGAGATGCGGCATGAATTGGAAAAAGTTATTTGATATTACGCTCAAATTTTGATTTCCTTGGAGCATCAAGGTTATGAGATTGGGGCATGAGGGTTTTTCGTCCAGCTTTTCCAATTCATTGTTCATCAACGATATCCTCATCGCCTCCTTCCATTTCTCAACTACAATTGCCTCGATCAAACCAATACCAGCTTGCACGATAAAACTGTCCTTTCTCTCCCCGCATTCAGAAGCAATCCACAAGGCCAGCTCCCGGATAATGTCATGCATCTTCACATCTGTTTTCTTGTCTACACCATCCTCCAACAAGCATGCAACCTTTAGTATTCCTATAAGATCATGCCCCTTGTTGCGAGCATCATCAAGGTCAGTGAACTCGTCTAAGAATCCTTCCCCAATCCATTTCTCGATGAGTTCATCTTTGTCAATGTCATAGTCTTCGGGATACAAAGAACAGTACAAGAAGCACAATTTCACTGTATCACCACGTAAACTATCGTAACTGAATTTTAAGAGTGGGAGAACTTCATCTTCCATACCTGGAAATTCTGACGCCGAATTGCCCAAAACTGTTATGGCATTCTTCCATTCTTGTGGCGTCTTCTTGCTTGCCATGGCACGTCCAATGGTGATGAGCGCAAGTGGCAGGCCATCACATTTTTGGGCAACAATCTTAGCATGCTTTGGTATATCGGGATGAGAATTCATGGCTGCTTCACCTACATTAGCTAGAAATAGATCCCAAGCTTCCTCCCGGCCCAAACATTCTACTTTGATCTTGCGAGCTTTCATGTGTCCACACACTGCCTCGGATCGGGTTGAGAATACTAGTTTACACTTGTTATGGCTGTTGGGATAGGGGATTCCCACCTTCTCTAGATCCAATCTGGCCCAAACATCGTCCAAAAATAACATAAACTTTCTTCTCCTTAGAACATTGAATATCTGTTGAACTGCTTCATCTTGATCCTCCGGCAATGTAAAGCCCAACTTGTCTCCAATAACCTTTTGAACATTTCTAACATTTGTTTCTTTAGAAACAACGACCCAAATCACCACATTGAAATCATGGCTTCTTTGGGTGAACTCGTTGTTGATTTTTTTCAAAAGGGTCGTCTTCCCCACACCCCATGCCATATACCCCAATCACTCCAGCTTCGTCTTCATATAGAACCTTCTGCATCATCGAGCCCATGCCCACCACCGTCGACGTGCTAGGCATCTCCTGCACAGGATCCGGAAGCGGTTCCTCGGCCACGTTGCTGAAAACACCTTGGGTTATTAGCACATTAACATATGGAAGCTTCTTGGCCACTTTCTTCCCTAGTTTGTAGCTTGACCAGCAGTTGGGATGGTAGTCTCCAAGACACCTTGTTCTTTGATTAAAAGCATTTTCAATTTCGTTGACTTCGATTTCAGTAGTTTGTGCCCTTTGAAGCCATCTTCTCACATTAGCTGCAGGAGTTAATCCCCTTCTCTCAGCAGCACCAACACTTCTTTCTACTTGGCTTCTTGTATCCATCAAGTTCTCCTTGGCGGTTCTAAGTGAGGCAAAGTTTTCTTGGAGTTTGGTGATGTATCTTATGGGTAGTATAATGATGGGATCCAATAAGAGAGGCTATGTTGAGGATAGGAGCAACGATATCCATGGCTAAGGAGAGAGATGGTTTTTGAAAGCCTATAGCAAGGAAGAAGCTACAGGGAGAGAGAGAGAGAGAGAGAGAGAGAGAGAGAGTGGGAAGGAGAGAGGTAATGAATGGTGGAGAGCGAGAGAGGATGGGAAAGAGATAGCAGAGCGAGAGAGAGGATGGGAAAGAGAGAGGGAATGAATGGGGCAGACCGTGTGCTTAAATTTCATGGGTAAGAATTCCACCGACAGTTTGTAATAAATGATGTGAAATAGAGGTATAACTTTTTAACTTGCAGGTGTAGGTTAAGGGATTCTGTGGTATTTGCACATTTTTATGTCACAAAATACCAAGTGCATTGCTACTGCCACAAAGAGACTCAAAAGTGGCCCTAAGATCATCACATACATCACTCGGATTTGTGACATGTGGAATAGAAAATGGACCGTCTAATCATAAGATCATGATAAGATACATTGGGCGAAAGAAAGGGTTGAAAATCGACCACCATTTTATGATCCGAAGTAATCAATGGGTTTCGGACGCAAGCGCAAACAGAGGTATCCTTGTACACAAATGCTCATATATTTTAGATTCCCAAGTGCCATCTCGCTGTCCATTGCAAGATCCACATAATGGATCTTGAGTCCAAGATCTTACCATCAGCCAGTACGATTTTATATTACACGTGGTACAAATTTGAAAAAAACTCCCCAAAAATCATGATTGAACTTGATGTGTGCCATGTGATTGTAGGCCATTTTATGGAGATACGTGCCACGTGAAATAAAAAACTGACCCTCTAACAATACGTTCATGATCTCAAGATCCGTTACAAAGAAGATTGGGGGTACAACAATCTCAAGCAGTCAACGGATTTATGTCGGTTTGAAACATAGGCGCTTTCAGTAATCATGTGGGTGCGAACAAAGGTGCCCTATGTTCACTACCAAAAATATGACTATTAGGGGCAGTGTTTTTAACAAAAAAACTGCTATTATTAGTCCTATCGCTACCAAAAACTGCCGCTGTTAATCTTGACGCTACCAAAAAATGCCTTAATAACAAGAGCCGCTGAAACCCCTTAATTTTGTAGTGATTGTATTGTAGAAAATTTTGCCGTATTTGGTAGTGGTATTTGCAACCAAATATTATTTTCTTATAATTAGGGTTTTGTCATGTGAGATCAGTTGACTTCCTTGAACCAGGCAATGGAAAATATTTTTATAGGATCTTATATCCCATTAAGCTACCATTCCAACCAAAATCAATTGATGATAAAAGAGGCACAGGTCAATATTTTATGGTGTTGGGAGAGCATTTCAAGCCCCAGATTAATTGACTTCCGTGAACCAGATGATAGAGATCGTTTCTTGAAATCTCATCTAAAAAGCTCTACTTCCACAAACAGTATGATGATACACTTAAATAGAAAAGAAAAGAAAAGAAAGGAAAATAGAAAAGAAAATAAAGGAAAAGGGAAAAGAAAAGAAAATAAAGGAAAAGGGAAAAGAAAAGAAAAGAAGAGAAAGTAAAAGAGAGAGAACCCTAGAAAGAGAAAGGCATCTAGGCATTTAGAGAGAGAAAGAGAGCATTCACGAAAGCCGCAAATCCTATAGCTGCTTGGGTCTTTTGAACCAAGTACCTATTCTAACGCATCTTGCGTAACCTCTGATTCAGGCGGTAATTTCTAGTTATTTATCTGTTAGAAATCTTCCTGTGTTACTTCTTGTTTACTTTGAATTTTACATCTATATTTTACTGAGCAAGTGGAAGTCTGCGATTGGCAGACCACTATAATATGATTTTTATTTTATTCTTGGAATATGTGAATGCAACCCTAACTTTTAGCTTGGATGGGCATAAAACAATTTATTTTTCTCTTATTTGTGACACCTTTAAATCCGAGCTTGTAATACTTGTAGTAGTAATGGATCCTAGAAACCAAAGCAATTAATGCAGTTTTTACCTCAATTGAAATATTAAAGTTGGTTTTATGTGTTAATAATTGGATTGATGTGTTGATGTTGTACCCTCTGGAAAATATGAAGAGATGCATGTGGACTGATCTTTTAGTTTTCTGAAAAATGTAAAGTGTGAAATCTGAATGCGTAGATAATCTATTACATCTACTCATCGGATATCTTCGATATCTGCTCATATTATCTGTTACACCTGACTGTCGACATATACTCATCTGATTTGTTATACCTAGGGTTGTCAATGGACCGGGCTAAGTTCGGGCCAGGTTTTCCATCCGGCCCGTTTTTTTTAAAGAAAATTTTGGGCTCGGGCCCAGCCCGATAGCTAATTGGGTCGGGTCGGGCCCAAATTTGAAATGTTGAGGCCCGAACCCAGCCCGATTAGCTATCCGGGTCGGGCCGGGTTTCTAATAAGTTTTTTAAAGATTTTTTTTAAAGGCCTAATTTTTCTAGGCCGAGTCGAGCCTTACACTTTGCAGCCCGGGCCCAGCCCGATTTCTTATCTGGGCCGGGCTAGGTTCGGCCCGTTTATTAAATCTATGAAAAAATGGGCCCGGACTTGGCCCATCCGAGGCGGGCCCGAGCTGAAGCCCGGCCTATTGACAGCCCTAGTTATGCCTGATTGTGTCGATATATGCTCATCTAGACTATTTCGACTTGAATGTGTTGATATATCCTCATCTGGACTGTTTCAACCTGAATGTGTCAATATATGCGCATCTAATCTGTTACACCTGACTATGTCAACCTAAATGTTTTGAATGTTTCGAAATCTATTGATATCTTATTTATGATATTTTCTTATATTTCTGCGTTGGATTTGAATACCAGAATGTCTGAAAGGCATGAAAGGCATCGATAATGTCGATGAGTCCGAATGGGACAAGTATAAGAACCTGGCTAGGTCGCAAGAAGTCTATCAACATCAAAATTTCATAAGGATAGTTGATGTTTTTAAGATCTCTTTGTTATTTATCGGACTTTTATGAATTGTGCACACTACATTTTTCGGACGTCCGTTCACATTTCACGGACATAGGTATTATTCAACCCACACTGTTTCAATGCACCCATTGTTGGACTGGCGTCCGTTGAATTTACACGGATGTCCGTGTTTTAGAGACCTCACTATTTTTGGTATCACGGACATCCGTAGCATTACACGGATGACCGTACGTTTATTCATTAATTGCAGTTATCGAGACTGCCTCAAGTGTTGCTCAGTGTAATTAATGCAACCGCATTCCACGGATGCCCGTTGATCTTTCACAGACATTCGTCAATCTTAAATGGACGACCCTCATGAATTTGTGTTTTCTTTCAACGGCATAAGATGTCTTTTCACACGGATAGCTCAAATTGGACGGACAAATTGGACAGACATCCATGGTGTTCCACCGAACTTCCGTGTGAGTTTTTTGAAAAACGTCCGGAAGTCTCTTTTTAACTCATTTTTATCGGATTTTTTTTTTTATTTCCAGTGGATTTTCTCTTCCTTGCAGCCATTTTCACTAGATTTTCTTCTACTTTCACAGTTACTATTTTTCACCGAAATCTCTTCTAAAATGTCTCTACGACATAAAAATTCAAAGAAAAATTCGATTATGGCCTCCACATCTGGTTCGACACCCCCTTCAACTATTCAACGCTTCCCGTCTCCGTCGCATGCAGAATGCTTTAACAGTTACTTGGCCACTCGATCGTTGGTTGTTGAACGAGTCATTCTTGATCAATTTCTATGCGATCACGATCTCTTCAATATATTTGAGAATCAAGGATGGATTTCATTCTTTTCTTTATCGGGTTTAACATATACCGATATGGTTCGGTGTTTCTATGCTAATTTAATCAAGAGTCACATCTTCGATGACCGGCGAGAATCCTACGTCACTACTTACGTGTTCGGCTCCCAAATTCGTTTATCTCCGACCATCTCTAATGTACTTGGAATTCCACTAAATATTGATGGTTATGCTTTTCCGATGGAACAAGGTCAAATTTATTCTCTCTTTCAACCATCTGTGGTTTATGACTTTGTCTGTGAGAATCTTGATCATCCTACTGGCACCGCGCTTCATTACTCGTCACTTAAACCGCGGTTCCAGTGGATTCGTCATGTACTTTTTTCCACTCTTACGCCACGGGTGGGAAATAGAGATCAGGTTAGCTGGGAAACTATATATCTTATGTTTCTACTAGAAAAAGGACGTCCTCTTTGCATCACCACTATTATTTTTGAAATGATCACTTGTTGTATGCTTGACGAAACATCCAAGATGTTGCTTCCCTTTCCAATCATTATTGGAAAGGTTGTTGCATCCCAAATGACTCTTCCTCCCCTTTTAGCCACCACACGTGTGATGGCTCCGCTTGGAAAATTGACAAAATAAGGGAGAAGAGTACGTATTTATATCGACGACGTCGAGTTCATTGACGAAAGTTCTGACGATGATGATGCTGAAGAAGATGCCAAGGGTGATGTTCGTCTTGGTGACATTTCAGTTCCGGGTCCAGAGGCTCAGTACCATGATCCACGGTTTGATCGTATCGATACAGACATCCTGAACCTAGCCAATCGGGTTGAGACGAGATTTACTTTATATGGAGAGCAGTTGACTTCTCTCCAGATGACTATGATAGATGGTTTCTCGGCAATGATGAATGGTTTTGATAGTGTCTTTCCTCCGCCTAGATCTCAGTTTCCTCCACCTGAGTCTGTGTTTCCACCACAGTGATTATGGGTGGTTGAATTCTTTGTGGATGTTTAGTGACTATGGTGATTGTTAATTTGTGAATGTTAACGTGTGGTTGTTAATTTGTAGTTAACTAAATGTTTGTGACTATGGATATTTGTAATTTGGTTAGACTTTGTAATTTGATTCTATGTGGCACACATCCCAAAAAGTGAATGTATCATGAATGTACAATCAAATGTGATTCTCGAATCACTTTTTGGGATGTGTCACAAGGATTAAGCGTCTAATTGCCTGATGGTCTATCATGATCTCAAGATCCATTGTGTGAAAGATTGGGAAGAAATTTCTTTTATCATACAATTAGAAGCAGTCAATGGGTCTCAAAATCTTCTTATGGGCTTATATTTTTTTGTTGAGGAATATTCATGTGGTGTTTAGTAACGTGAATGGCTTGGATTGGTCAAAGAAGTCTACCAGCATCTAAAGCAAGTGACTGTGAGATAACTATCTATTGAAGAAGGGTGACTTCCTATTAAACCCTAATAAATCACCTCTCTACATATGTTATATTTTCTATCATACAATTAGGAGGATAAAGAAATGACTCAATTGAGTGTAACTTATTCCTTTTTAATAAATGGTATAGTCTAAATAGAGCACAGAATTTGAAAGAGTGCTCCTGATTGGAAGTCTCCAACCGGGGTATCGGTATTTGCATCCAAATATTTAGCATTCTCAACTATGGTTTTCACATGTGAGAATCAAATATTGTCTTCAATCAGATGATAGAGATCGCTTTTTTGTCCCAATCTTCTAGACAATAGATCTTGATATCATGGCCCTTTATTAGACGATCAGATCTCGTTTCAATGTGGCACAAATCCTCAAAAGGGATCGTGGTCATGGGTGTACCATGAGAAGGGTTTCTCGGGTCACTTATGGGACACTACAAAAAATAAGACTATTAGCGACAGTTTTTAACAAAAAACTACCTAACAAAAAACTACTGCAATCTCAGTCCCGTGCGGCACCTAACGCACGCTTCGCTAGGTCACTTACCGATACCAATTCGGAGCGTCCTTCGACGCTTTCAACCCGCATGCGTCCTGCTACCACGCAACGCCAACCCATCTACACATCAGCTCTGATATCACCCGCCTAGAGGACGGGAACTCCTCTAATGTGGTTACCTCTGTTTCACGGCCTACCACCCAGCTTTATCGTGTCCCTTACGACATGCCAACTGCACCACTGTGCTAAACTTGGCCTGTTCAAGCTTCACCCTGTGCACTGCACTAGTACCTCGCTCGCAACAGTCTTGGCATGCAGCTCCTCATGCCACCATGTCATGCTCACATACTGAACCAAGCCCACAGCCTTGTGCCTCGCGCTCGCGTACTCAACTGAGTCCCACGCAGCATGCCTTCGTGTGCATTTCGAATTACTAGCACCGTTTTTCCTTGGCCCACGTGCTGTCGTGCTCAACTGAGTCCCACGCAGTGTTGGTGTTCTCACGAGGTTGCCTAGCCGCATGCACCGCGACGCGTAGTCCGGAGCCATACTTCAACCTCCCTTGGGTGCCACACGTCATCGTTGCGTCGACGTCCTAGGCCCACCCTTTCAAGCTTAGGAGACACTTGCGCCCCCTCTGGCAACGTAAGGCCCCGTGTGGGTGGAAGGCAACTCTCCAGCTCCTCTTCCACATAGAAGGGT
Source organism: Chloranthus sessilifolius (assembly GCA_021018995.1). Taxonomy (NCBI): domain Eukaryota; kingdom Viridiplantae; phylum Streptophyta; class Magnoliopsida; order Chloranthales; family Chloranthaceae; genus Chloranthus; species Chloranthus sessilifolius. Next base: position 9,994,909 of record CM037593.1, on the reverse strand, counting down.
AAAATAGTCATTCAGCCAGAATGGCGGGAGGACTTCAAACCCCTTTGTTTGACATACCGCAACGCCTCCTGCATAGCTAGCCCACCTTGGCTATGTCGCGTCCGTGTCGCGACCGCGTCTTCCCCCTCCATGCGATCGTGTTGCGACCCTGCAACGCGACCACGTCGCAAGGCCCTCTTGGCCCCCATGTCGCGTGCCCTCATGGCACCACATGTCATGCCCCACGCACCATGCTGCAAGCTCGAGTATTGGCCCTGTCACATGCCGCTACCAAAAAATGCCTTAATAGCAAGTGCCGTTAAAACCCCTTATTTTTATAGTGAATGTGTGAAATCAAAATTTGACTGTGTGATAGGTACGCCATGATCTTAAAATCTTATATGTGAAAGATTGGGATGAAAACAATCTCTATCATCTGTTTCAAGGCAATCAATAGCACTCTAGAGCATGCAATTGCACGGATCGAACATTGCTAACCCTTAATTTGTGATACCGATGAAGGGAGTCAATCGCTCTCATCAAGGCAACTTCATCCTATAGTAAGAATCAGTTGTACAATGGCATCACCATCATAATATGGCGGTAACTACTAACATAGAATTAATTCTCATTTTTAATTAAAATAAGCTTGGTTTCGGTGGACACGAGAAAAAATGTGACCTTCTACCAAACACAAATTTGATTTGGAATTGACCTACAATCAGAGGGTCAATCCACAACAAAATTGGTGGCTAATGCTACCTTTTTTGGAGTTGGAAGTTCGTAAAGCACTTAAGCAAATGAAGCTCTCTTGACCCTTGGGACAGATGGTATGCCTCCGATTTTCTACCAAAAATATTGGTCAATAGTTGGTCTATCTGTTTCTCGTACTATTTTATCTTATTTAAATGGAAATGTTGATTTAGCGCCACTGAATCACATGAACATTATCCTGATTCTGAAAATTAAAAAGTCAACAAAGGTCTCTCTGCCTTATGTCCAATAAGTCTTTGCAATGTCATACAAATTAATTGCAAAAGTTCTCGCAAATAGATTAAAACAAATCCTACCAAGTATAATTTCTTATTCCCAAAGTGCGTTTTTACCTGGCCGTCTCATCACTGACAACGTCTTAGCCGCCTTTGAGGCTAACCATTTTCTAAAATCTAGTACCAACATCATGTGCCTTAAAGTTTGACATGAGCAAGGCTTATGATTGAGTGGAATGGGGTTTTTTCGAAGCATGTATGAAAAAAATGGGTTATAATGATCAGTGGGCGTCTCTAATCATGGGCAATGTTTAATCTATTTTTTCTCATTTCTAATAAATGACATAATCTCCGAGCATTTCACTCCTTCGAGAGGTCTTCGACAAGGCGACGCTCTTTCTCCCTACCTTTTCGTTATTTGTGCGGAGGTGTTTCAGCCTTGATTTCTAATTCCATTGCTACAAAAAAAAAAAAATTGGGCCTTAAAATCTGTTGAAATGCCCCGGTGCTCTCACATTTATTTTTTGCAAGTGATAGTATGATCCACCTAAAAGCCACTAAACTGAGCCAAGTAATCTCTATTTATGAGAAATCTTCTAGGTAGCAAATCAATGGTGATAAATCATTGATTTCATTTGGCAAAGTGGTCTAAACCCGTCAAGGACTTCGTATTTATGGTGTTGAATATTAAGTGCGAAAAGGTAATGGCAAAGTATTTGGGTCTTCCTACGTTTCTTGGAAAATAAAAAACATATGTTTTCAACTCAATTAAAGACCGAATCTGGCACAAACTTCAAGGGTGGAAAGAACGCTTACTCTCTAATGCCGGCAAAGAAATCTTGATCAAAGCAGCAGCTCAGGCTATTCCGACTTATTCCATGAGTTGTTTCAAACTCCCTTCGGGATTGAAACATGAAATTTCTATGCTTATAACTCGATTCTGGTGGAGTAAAAGTGACACAACGAACGGTGTACATTAGAAAATTTGAGATTATCTTTGTAAATCAAAATTTCAGGGAGGTTTAGGCTTCAAAAACCTAACGGCCTTTTGATGAGTAGCGAAATATGATGATATTTCACCCCTAAATACCTATATTTAGCTATCCGATGAAGGCTATCTGACGAGAATTACTAGATTTGAAGTGTTTCAGGCAAATATAATCCAAGTGCAGAAAATAGCCCAAGAATCCCGAAAATAATATCAAAATACTGCAACTTTGGGTCATCAGAAACTTGGTGCTACTTGCAGTTCAATTTAGACCTTCAAGACGTCAGATTCAAGAAATTTCTAAAACACAAAAGTTGTAGAACTCCTCGTCAGCTTTCCAACGCTGAAAGAATCGCCTCAATCCGAGTTCAGGACAGAAAGTTATAGCCAAAATATCAAGGCAGTATCTGATGCAAAGTTTGACGGGAGTTCACGAAAATCGCTTTTAGACCTCAATCGATTGAGAATTAAGTCTCAATCGATTAACATGAGAAGACAACTTTTTTCTAACTTAAGAGTCAATTGATTCAGATTTAATTCTCAATTGATTGAGGTATTAGGGATAGGGTTTGGTCGACCTTATAAAAAGGAAGCTATGAATTGTGAAAGGGGAGGATTATTAGTTTAGAAGAGTTTTGTTTTTTTGGTAGAGGTAGAGATAGAGAGAGTTTTTATTATTCATTTTCCTTTTTGAGAGCTTTGTTCCTTTAATTTTTCAGTATTCATTCCTTCAGTTTATTATTTTTGTTCAGTTGATTTCTACATTAATTTCGTTTCTGAAGATCATCGTACTTGTGGATCAAATGATTTCTATTGAAGTTTGAGGTAATTTTAATTCATTAAATTGATGTTATTTTTTCTTCCTTATTTATTTATGTCGTTTAATCACAATATGTGTGGCTAAATTCATAGGGATGGGGATCTAATGATTCTCATCCGAGGGATGTACTTTTAATAATATAAATCTAAGATTAAAATATGAGATTTTATTTTATGATTGTTGTGTTATCACGAATGGATGAAATCCCCGCCACTAGCTAACTGGGTCGAGTGTGCCGAGCCAGGCCCTGGATCTCAGATCTGTGACGGTAATTTTACCCCAATCATTGTTATATGATCTTTTTACTTTCATTGTGTGGATCTAATTATGATTATGATCCAGGATCGAGTGTGCTGAGCCATGCCTTGGATCTTGGATCTGTAATGGTAATTTTATCTTAATTACTCCCTAATATGAAATCAAGTGTGCCGAGCCATGCCCTTGATCTCAGATCTATGGTGGTATTCTTGTTGGAATTTTCACCCACTTTGGAGATGATTTTTATTTGAACCTGAGATCATGTGAGCAGAGCCATGCCCTTGATCCCAGATCTATATATGAAAATCATCTATGAAGTTAAGTCCTAATTGCAGGGATGCAACGTGGAACTTATCAGGGTTTTGACTATTTATCTTCCATAAAAGATGTTTTTCTTCAATGGTATATCTCATAGTTTAATCCTTAGATTTGTATTATGGGAAGAACAAACCAAAGATGGGAGGATTTAGTATCTTCATCTTTACCTTTATTTTTGAATCATCAATTAAATTTTAATTTGTAGTCAGTAATTGTCATCTCATCAAACCACCTAAATCATAATATTGGTAGGGTACTATTAAATCTTAGTGGATTTCTTGAATTACTGTCTCATCTTTTTAGATCTTCCAAAATAGTCCTCATAGGAACGATCTCGTACTCCGCACCCACTATATACAATCTGATTCGTGCGCTTGCGAGTAAAACATCACAATTAAATTTCACATCAAGTTTTTGGCGCCGTTGTCGGGGATTAAATCAAGAAAATCTAAATTTTTAAGAAATAGACAGTTAATTTTAGGAATTTTCGTGGATTAAAACAGTATCTCTGCTGAAAAAAAAATAAAAAATTCTTCCTCAATCGATTGAGAATTCTTCCTCAATCGATCGACTGTGTTATGTAGTTGTGAGCACCACTTTGTCAATCGATTGACACGAAAGAGTCAATCGATCGACTGTTGTGAATGTTTTGAAAAAAAAAAATTCAAAAATTTTAATTTTAAAATTTGAAAAAAAATAAAATAATAATTTCGAGGTTTTCCTGCCTGAAACCTCCACTCTGTGCGTCATTTGCATGCACACTAGGTCTTCTAAAGAAAGAACTTTAGAACCTTTAAATTCTGAGATCGAACGTGCTTGCCGGTCAAATCGTAAGGACGTTAGATCAAGGCAAAAATTCTCTAGTGAATCATTCACTGAAGTCAATATGACTGACGATATGAATGGGCAACTCGAACAAGAGGAAGAACCTACATTGAGAGAATTGTTTTCTCCAATAACTACAAATATCCCATCATGCATTGTATACCCCGCCACACCTGGTGGCCTGTTTGAAATCCGCACAAATATCATCCAAATCCTTCCAATCTTTCATGGCATGGAGAGAGAAGATCTATACCAACACGTTAAAGACTTCGTCGAAGTCTGCTCATCTGTTTACCAAAATTTCAGCGAAGAATCTGTTAGGCTACGCTTGTTTCCTTTCTCTATAAAGGATAAAGCAAAAGCTTGGTTAAATTCTCTACCATCGGGATCCATAACTACCTGGGATCAGATGGTCAAAAAGTTTCTGTCAAAGTTCTTCCCTATGGCGAAGATGAATGTCCTCAGACGTGAAATCACGGATTTCACGCAAGAGGAAGATGAGAGATTATATGAAGCTTGGGATAGATTCATGGATCTCTTACTCAAATGTCCACACCATGGATACTCAAAGTGGAGATTGGTCCAGTGTTTCTACAATGGACTGAGTCAACCAAATAGACATCTGGTGGAGTCAATGAATGGCGGAGGATTCCTGAGCCTAAAAGAAACTGAATCCTATGCTTTCCTAGAAAAGCTGGCCGAGGATTTTCAGCACTGAGATTTTACAAAGACTCGAGAACAATCAGTCAAAGCTCGTGATCAAGCCAGAAGTTCAACCAAGAAGGGAGGACTATACGTAGTAAAGGATTCCCAGATCTGATGGCTAAAATTGATTTCCTCACTCAACAAGTGGAGGAATTGAAATTAAAGAAGAGTGTGCATATGGTGAATACACAACCTGAGCCATGTTCAATTTGTGCAAGTCCAATGCATATAGCAGATGATTGTCCTTCAATGCAGACCTACCATGAAGACATATCTGAACAAATAATTATGAATAACTATGGGCAGAATCAAGGAAATGTTTTCAATGAGAATAACCCAAATAGTTGGAGAAATCACCCAAATTTCTCATGGAAACAAGATAATTAAAGAATACGACCCAGGAAACAGGGGACAAACTTTTATCCCCAACAAAATTTCAACCAAGGACCGCAGCAAAACTACGGTCAAGGGCAATTTCAACAGCAAGGGTTCAATAATCCAAATCAATTTCAATACAATCAAAATCAAATGGGGCAGCCACGACAATTAAATCAAAATTATCAGTTTGCACAACCAATGGGAGGTTATCAAAACCAACCACAACAGAATTTTGTGCTAACATTTCCACCACCTGGATTTAACAATCCTTTGAAATCTTGCTTGACGTCCTCATACACAAACTCCTTCTACTGAGGACCTGTTGAAACTTATCCATTCTCACACATCCTCAATCTCTAAAATAGAGACCCAAATTGGGCAATTGGCAACTTTCCTCTGTGAAAAAGAAAAATGATCGTTTCCTAGCCAACCAGTTTCTAACCCAAGGGGTCAGATGGTTGTTGAACAAACATCAACTTCATCACAAGATGAAAATCAACAATAAATTCGGGCGATCACAACGTTGAGATCTGGAAAGCAGGTCGATAACAAAGTAGTGTTGCCAGAGGAGAAAAAGTTTAATGGAGAGAAGAAAGTTGAAGAGAAAGAAGAAATTGAAGAAAAAGTACAAGCAAAAGAAATAACAGAAGAAAAGAGTGCACAGAAGAAAAGTTTTATTCCTAAAGTACCGTACCCGTAAAGATTGATGGCACCACGAAATAATCGCGATGTGGAAAGAATAAATGAGATTTTCAAGCAATTAAAAATTAATATTCCATTCCTGGATGCCATCTGCCAAGTACCTGCTTATGTTAAATTTTTGAAGGAATTGGTCACAAGCAAAAGAAAGACAAATATTCCAAAAAAGGCTTTCTTAGCCGAGCATGTTAGTTCAGTGTTGCAAGCAAAGCTCCCAATTAAATACAAGGACCCAGGTTGTCCTACAATCTCAATCAACATCGGCGATAACCGTATTGATCAGGCCCTTTTGGATTTAGGAGCAAGTGTCAATCTGTTGCCTTACTCTGTTTACAAGGAGCTCGAGTTGGGAGAGCTTAAAACCACTGCGATGACCCTTCAGTTAGCTGATCGGTCAGTAATGATCCCTCGAGGAATTGTGGAAGATGTCCTCATCAAGGTGGATTCTTTCTACTTTCCTGTAGATTTTATTGTTTTAGACACTGAACCGGCATCAAATTTGAAGAATAACATTCCAGTGAGTCTAGGAAGACTATTCCTAGCAACCTCCAATGCGTTAATCAATTGTCGAAATGGGATCATGAATTTGTCATTCGGGAATATGACAGTGGAACTCAATATTTTTAATATTGCCAAGCAGCCCATGGAGGATGATGAACATGCACAAACATGCATACTCGATGAAATTGTAGAAGAAATATTTCATGCATCCAAAACTGAAGATCCTTTAGCAGCTTGTCTTGCGCATTTTGGAGAGAATTTTGATGTGGATCAGCTGATCCAAGAAGTGAATCACATGTTGGACTCCACACCACTTCTGGGAGAAGAAAAGGAAATAGATTGTGGAGGTCAAATTGAATTAATCAAGGAAAAGCTGAAAGAGGAGGAGAAAGTGTCCTTAGAACTTAAACCTCTTTCGAAAAATCTTAAGTATGCCTACCTGAGGGAGAATGAAACTCAATCCGTCATAATTTCATCAAAATTAGATGCGAATCAGGAAGGCCAACTCATGAATGTACTCAAAGAGCACAAAAGTGCCATCGGATGGTCAATAAAAGATATCAAAGGCATTAGTCCGACGGTGTGTATGCACCGGATCTATTTGGAAGACAATGCTAAGCCTTCTAGGGAACCACAGAGGAGACTGAACCTTATAATGCAAGACGTGGTCCGAAATGAGGTAATCAAACTTTTAGATGCTGAAATCATATACCCTATCTCTGACAGTAAATAGGTCAGCCCAACACAAGTGGTCCCTAAGAAGTCGGGAGTCACAGTGGTGAAGAATGAGGAAAACGAACTGATTCCTACAAAAATTCAAACAGGTTGGAGAGTGTGTATCGAAAGTTAAACAGGTCTGGCATGATTACTATTGCTTCCTCGATGGCTATTCTGGTTATAATCAAATAGTCATTGCGCCTGAGGATCAAGAGAAAACCACATTCACATGCCCTTTTGGTACTTTCTCCTACCGACGAATGCCGTTTGGCCTTTGTAATGCACCAGCTACATTTCAAAGATGTATGCTGAGTATTTTTTCGGATATGGTCGAAAGATTCCTCGAAGATGTAATGCACCAGCTTCATGGACGACTTTTCGATCCATGGAAATAGTTTTGCTGACTGTTTGAATCATTTGTCGCTAGTACTCGCACGATGCCAGGAAAAGAACCTTGTTCTTAACTGGGAAAAATATCACTTCATGGTTAAAGATGGCATTGTTTTTGGACACATCATATCGTCCCAGGGTATCGAGGTCGATAAGGCTAAAGTTGATTTAATTGCCAATCTACCACCACTGAGGACAGTGAAGGAAATCAGATCTTTTCTGGGACACGCCGGTTTTTATCGGCGTTTTATTAAAGATTTTAGCAAGATAGCGCGACCGCTATGCAGCTTACTTTCAAAGGATGCCCCATTCCTCTTTGATGATAAATGTTTGAAAGCCTTTGACTCCATTAAGGTTGAATTGATAAAAGCTCCGATAATTCAATCTCCGAACTGGGACTTCCCGTTCGAAATCATGTGCGACGCCTCTGATTATGCAATCGGAGCTGTTCTGGGACAACGAATAGAAAAACTATCGCATGTAATCTACTATGCGAGTCGTACTCTCAACGATGCCCAGTTGAACTACTCAACCACCGAAAAGGAACTTTTGGCAGTAGTTTTCGAGTTGGATAAATTTCGATCCTATTTATTAGGATCTAAAGTCGTGGTATTCACAGATCACGTTGTTCTGCGTTATCTGTTCGCTAAGAAAGATGCTAAAGCACGCCTAATCAGATGGATCTTGTTGTTGCAAGAGTTCGATTTGGAGATCAAAGACAAGAAAGACACAGAAAATGTGGTGGCAGATCACTTGTCACAAATTATTATTGAGAAATCTGACGATCCTATTCAGATCTTGGATCACTGCCCGGATGAACAGTTATTTAGGATTGATTGCCCACCTTGGTATGTGGATCTTGTCAATTACCTAGTCACCAAGAAATTACATCACCATTGGTCTAAGAATGAGAAATCCATTTTCTTCGCTCGGGTGAAACACTACTTTTTCGAGGATCCGTATTTATTCAAATACTGTCCTGACCAAATCATATGAAGATGCATTCCTGAATCTGAGCAACCACGGATCATCTCGTTCTGTTATGAGTTAGCTTGTGGAGCTCACTTTAGTTCCAAAAAGACTGTAGTAAAGATCCTCCAAAGTAGTTTTTACTGGCCGACGATCTTTAAGGATTGTCATCAGCATTGTAAATCTTGTCACAGCTGTCAAATGCTGGGCCGGATCTCAAAGCGCAACATGATGCCGCTCAATCCAATTTTAGAAGTTGAATTATTTGATATTTGGGGGATCGATTTCATAGGTCCTTTCTCGAATTCCTTTGGAAATACGTTCATTCTTGCCGGAGTTGATTATGTCTCGAAATGGGTAGAGGTCGTAGCCTGTAAATCGAATGATCACAGAGTAGTGATCAAATTCTTGAAGGATCAAGTGCTTTCATGTTTTGGTATTCCAAAGGCGATAATCAGTGATGGTGGAAAACACTTTTGCAATAAAGTGTTCACCCAATTAATAAAGAAATATGGTGTCACACACAAAGTTGCTACACCATACCATCCTCAGACAAGTGGCCAAGTTGAAGTCTGTAATCGAGAACTTAAGCAGATTTTAGAAAAGACAATCCACCCGAACCGTAAAGACTGGTCGCTAAAATTGAATGACGCTCTATGGGCGTATCGAACTGCGTTTAAAACTCCGATTGGCATGTCGCCGTATCGGTTGATTTTTGGTAAAGGTTGTCACCTCCCGGTCGAACTGGAACATCGAGCATTTTGGGCCATTAAGTCATTAAATTTCGATCTCCTAAAATCTGGTACCCAAAGGGGTTTGTAAATAAATGAATTAGAAGAAATCCGTACTGATGCATATGACTGTGCTAAATCGTACAAGGACCGTATGAAACGGGTTCATGATCAATCTATTCTACGTAAATCTTTCGTCGTTGGTCAGCAGGTTCTACTCTATAATTCCAGACTTCATCTATTTTCGGGGAAACTAAAAACCCGTTGGAGTGGTCCTTTCAAAATCTCTCGAATACTCCCCAATGGGGCAGTTGATGTTATCAATCAGAGATACGAGAATGTTTTTCGAGTTAATGGTCAAAGATTAAAACCGTTCCTTGGGGATGCAGTTGCATTCCCTGATACTCTTTCCTTGGGTAATCCAATGGATCATTCTGCCTGAGGAACTCATTGGTCGAGCTATCGACGTTAAACTAGCGCTCATTGGGAGGCAACCCAATTTCGTCATGTTAAAAAATAATAATAATAAAAAAATAAAAATAATAAAAAATTAAAAAAAAATTGTTTAGTTCTAAAATATTAGTTTTTAGTTTAGTTTAGGTTGTTTTTAATTCCCAAATTAGTGTAGCCACATTCCCTTCAATACATTTTTTTTATTCTCGCTTGTTTGGCATGTTCCACTTTGCTGCACATATTCTCTACACCTGATCTTTGGGTTGAGGTACTTTTCAATAGGTTTGGGGGTGCAATACCTATTTCAATCAATGAGGACATTGTCATATTTAGGTTTGGGGGTATGGCTCTCTATTTTGCGTCACTTAATTTTTTTATGAAAAAAAAAAAAAAAAAAAAAATTTAATTTTGAAGTCATCATGCATATTATTTTGCGATTGTTTTCAAACTTTAATTGATGATGCATGTGAATTTAATTTTGAGAATACTGATGTCATATTCTGATTACTTGTATCTAAGATGATGAAGCTTAATGTGATATTTTGTGGATAATTTTGATATTCATACTTCGAATTTTTACACTTATATCAAGCTAAGACTTAGAAATCGATGAACTATTTTGAACGGTGAATCTTAGGTTCTTAGTGGAGACTAAACCCAGGGAGCTTTAGAGCTAATTTCCCGTCATTGATGAGTGAATACATAAACTCGGAGTTTTCTTTGAATACGAATTATTTTGCATAATCTCATATATTTCACTTTGGCTTGTGACTTTGGATGCAATAAAATTCATATTATTGTTTTAGAACGTACTGTATATCTACTCAAGACAAATAGGCAAGGTTACCATCTTTTAAGGATATGATTGAAGGCCATTTTTGGCTCGTCTGTGCTTAAAATGCCCCACCTCAAATAAGTTCATCCTTCTAATACCCCTTTGAGCCTATTGAAAAAATTTATCTTTATACATTCTTTGATAAGCCACGTTAATCTTTAACCCTTCACCATTTCTGAAAATTCAGCTTTACCCTTCTTATTTTTGAGAGATTAGGAACGAGGGATGAGAATGAACGAAAAGAGAGTAAGTGGAGAGATACTGAGTTGTGGTGTTTACTGAGAGTGTATGGCAAAAGTATAAAAGAAAAAGGGGGGAGAAAAAGAAAAAAAAAATTGTGAAAAATAATAAAAAATATGAGGTGCTTCAAGAAAAGGAAATTCAAAAGAAGAAAAAAGAAAGAGTGAGAAAAGAAAAATATTGAAAAAAATAGTGAGAAATTAGAAAAGAAAAAGAAAAGCAATAGAAAAATCAAAGGTTAGTACCTTTTCTAATTTCTCAGAAATTTTGAATCCCAACTTCCAATTCTTTCTTACCCTTACTTGAGCCCCATTACAATCCTACAAAAGACCTTCATGATTCGATCTTGCATTGGTAACTGTCTTGTGGAGAGTCAATATATAATACCTATGGCACTTGATATGGCATGCTTAGGATATACAGGTATCTTCTTATGAGATTTATTTTTATTCATTGATTGCATCGTGTTTCATTTATCATGTGAGAACTTTTTACTTGCTTTGTATTGATCTCTCACATGTGTGCGAAAACTTACCCATCATCGGAGTGACTTTATTTCAAGAGTATACCTAAAGTGAGGATTGAGTCGAAACAACAGATCCGATGGTTTCCCGTTTGGACTAGTCCTGAGATGGATGAATCTTGGTTTGGGTATGCACACACTTCACGTTTAGGCATGAATGGATGAGTTATCTAATGATTTGAGCATTAGACTAATTTGAATGGATATTAGTATGATTAGTATAACATTGTTATTTAAAATTGAGAATTCGCATGTTGAATTGATTAATGATTTTGAGTTTTGAAATTAAAGATATTATAAAAATCATGTTTTGAAAACTCAATTTTACCGATGGTTTAAAATTTTTGAAAGTTTGTGGGTAACTTTACTGTAAACCCTCAGGAGACACAACTCCTCCACTAGGGATCACCTACGAGTTTAAAGGCTTGTTGCACATGCTAAGTGCAATCGTGTTCCCTACGAAAGTGGCATTTATTTTTCTTTAGTTTGCTTTACTCGAAGACTAGCAAAGTGTAGGTTTGGGGGTGTGATGAGTAACGAAATATGATGATATTTCACCCCTAAATACCTATATTTAGCTATCCGATGAAGGCTATCTGACGAGAATTACTAGATTTGAAGTGTTTCAGGTAAATATAATCCAAGTGCAGAAAACAGCCCAAGAATCTCGAAAATAATATCAAAATACTGCAACTTTGGGTCATCGGGAACTTGGTGCTACTTGCAGCTCAATTTGGACCTTCAAGACGTCAGATTCAAGAAATATTTAAAACACAAAAGTTGTAGAGCTCGTCGTCAGCTTTCCAACACTATAAGAATCGACTCAATCCGAGTTTGGGACAGAAAGTTATAGCCAAAATATCGAGGCAGTATCTGATGCAAAGTTTGGCGGGAGTTCACGAAAATTGCTTTTAAACCTCAATCGATTGAGAATTAAGTCTCAATCGATTGACATGAGAAGACAACTTTTTTTCAACTTAAGACTCAATCGATTGAGATTTAATTCTCAATCGATTGAGGTATTAGGGATAGGGTTTGGTCGGCCTTATAAAAAGGAAGCTACGAGTTGTGAAAAAGGATGATTATTAGTTTAGAAGAGTTTTGTTTTTTTGGTAGAGGTAGAGATAGAGAGAGTTTTTATTATTCCTTTTCTTTTTTGAGAGCTTTGTTCCTTTAATTTTTCAGTATTCATTCATTCAGTTTATTATTTTTGTTCAGTTGATTTCTACATTAATTTCGTTTCTGAAGATCATCGTACTTGTGGATCAAATAATTTCTATTGAAGTTTGAGGTACTTTTAATTCATTAAATTGATGTTATTTTTCCTTCCTTATTTATTTATGTCGTTTAATCACAATATGTGTGGCTAAATTCATAGGGATGGAGATCTAATGATTCTCATCCGAGAGATGCACTTTTAATAATATAAATCTAGGATTAAAATATGAGATTTTATTTTATGGTTGTTGTGTTATCACGAACGGATGAAATTCCCGCCACTAATTGGGTTGAGTGTGCCGAGCCATGCCCTGGATCTCAGATCTATGACGGTAATTTTATCCCAATCATTGTTATATGGTCTTTTTGCTTTCATCGTGTGGATCTAATTACGATTATGATCCGGGATCGAGTGTGCCGAGCCATGCCCTGGATCTTGGATCTGTAATGGTAATTTTATCTTAATTACTCCCTAATCTGAAATCAAGTGTGCCTAGCCGTGCCCTTGATGTCAGATCTATGGTGGTATTCTTGTTAGAATTTTCACCCACTTTGGGGATGATTTTTATTTGAACCTGAGATCATGTGAGCCGAGCCATGCCCTTGATCCCAGATCTATATATGAAAGTCATCTTTGAAGTTAAGTCCTGATTGCATGGATGCAACGTGGAACTTATCAGGGTTTTGACTATTTATCTTCCATAAAAGATGTTTTTCTTCAATGGTATATCTCATAATTTAATCCTTAGATTTGTATTATAGGAAGAACAAACCAAAGATGGGAGGATTTAGTATCTTCATCTTTACCTTTATTTTTGAATCATCAATTAAATTTCAGTTTGTAGTCAGTAATTGTCATATCATCAAACCACCGAAATCATAATATTGGTAGGGTATTGTTAAATCTTAGTAGATTTCTTGAATTACTGTCTCATCTGTTTAGATCTTCCAAAATAGTCCTCGTAGGAACGATCTTATACTCCCCACCCACTATATACAATCTGATTCGTGCGCTTGCGAGTAAAACATCACAATTAAATTTCACATTACCTTTAACGAGTCTATATTGGCCAAACAACCATGGTGCATCATCAACCATCCCAATTCCTTCACAGCCCGATTACTATAGACAAAGTATTTTTCATTTATATCCTTCATGAATGCTAAACTCGGGCACAATCCATTGTATACTTGACGTAGCATCTTGTCCACAAAATATATAATAAATAAAGGTCTCATTCACAGCGTTGGCAATGGAAAAAATACGGACATCTGGGAGGATTGCTTGATTCCTAGACCACAAACATTTAAGCCGATAACACCATACTCGAATCAATCTATCAGATGGGTACATGATATCCTTTTACACCAACCAATTCGATGGAACGAAGACCTCATCTACTGCCATTTCCTTCAGGAAGATGTCAAGGATATCCTAAGTATCCCGTTAAGCCCAAGTGATGATAACGACCGAATAGCGTGGGCCTTTGATAAGAAAGGAAAATTCTCAGTAAAGTCCGCCTACTATGTAGCATTGGGAGATCTTAGTAATTAAACGAGTTCTAGTTCAGCAGTGGAGGATAAAATTTGGAAATTGATTTGGAACAGTAAGGTCCCAAATAAAATTAAGATTTTTATGTGGCGTGTTTACAATAATCTCCTTCCCACACGTGCAAGTATTTGGTCTAAAATTAAGAATGCGGATCCCTCCAGCCCAGTTTGTGATTCGGCCTTGGAGACACTTGAACACTCCCTTAAAGATGGTATAAAGCATGCAAGACAATTTTGGTGTGGCTCATCTCTAGGTATCAGGCCTGAAGCTGCTCCAAATATAACTTAAATGACTGCTTAATCAGTTTACTATCGACATCGGGTAAAGAGTTTTTGGAACTCTTCTTTGTCATTACATGGGCTATATGGAATGCTAGAAACCTTATCAATTCTGAATCATCTCCCGATCCAAATATCTCAAGTCTTGTCAAAGATGCAGAGCAATATCTTCAGGACTTCCATGACGTTAATTCATTGTTTGATACCATATGCCAAATGGAGACTCCCAATTCTCCCCCTAGATGGCAGCCTCCTCCTAGAAATATTGTCAAAATCAATTTTGGCGGGGCTTGGTGTAGAAACTCTAATACAAGAGGTGTTGGGGTTGTAATCAGAAACTCCGATGGATCATTACTAGCAGTTTTAGCAAAAAACATATGTTATGTTGCATCCCCAGAACACTCTGAAGCTCTTACAATCCTATCGGGTATTTGTTTGCATCCCCAAAACACTTTGCCCCTAACCAGGTTATCACGACTGTAATTCTTGATTCCAATTAATGCATATTGATGTTTCTTCTCATCAAAAAGAAAAAAAAAAAAAAAAAAAAAAAGGGTGAACTTTGGGAGGCTAAGGTGTGCACTTAGTTGCCACGGCATGCTCGGCAAGTAGTTTATAATTTTATGGGAAATTATATATATATATATATATATGGAAAAGGTGTTCGTCCTCAATTGGTGAACACTTAATCGTCCTCCAAGATTGAGGAAAATCTCTAATTGGCAGTATGACACCAAATTGATCACACATAGAGCATAGGCGCATTGCTAAGATCATCTTTGACAAAAATTTTTTTGAAAACTCATCTCTATCATGTATTTCTTTAGCAATAAAATTTGGACCATTGAAACTAGTCTAAGTTTGACTTGCGCTTTAAAAATATTTTTATGAAACAAGTTTTTTTCTTTTAAAATTGATCTAAACAATGCGCCCGTACTCCACGTGTATCTTGGAGGACGGTCACCGTCCTCCATTGAAGGACCTAACCGGCTCCCTATATATATATATATATATATATATATATATATATATATATATATAGATGTTTTAGAAAATTTGCATTGTTGGCCCTCACAGTTTTCACCCTTTGCACCACAAAATAATAGTTACTCGTGAATCGCTATGCACTGATGAATAATTTGAGGAAACGAATCTGTGAGATGAGGCGTAGACTAGGTTATTCTCTTTAAGACGATTCACTTCCCCACTATCAGTCAAGATCAATCTGACGGTGCACTGGGATTCCTGATGTGTCACCTGTAAGATACAAAAGCTCCCAGATAACACTAAACAATCTAATCTTTGATTGCACACTGATAAGCATCGTACACCACACCCTTAATTTGCCCAAAATGAAAATAAAATAACAGAAGTAGTGAAAGAGAAGACTGCGTTTTTTCAGATAACATATGCTTAGGGTTTTCTTTTGCGAACAATGTTTTAATAAGATAGGGAAAACTGTAAACAACGTGTGCACAAATCATGCACACAACGAAAATAAAATCATATTTAAGATTTTTTTTTTTTTGATGAAACTTCTATCATTTTCATTAGAAATGAAGAATAATTACAAACTGGAAAATAAGTACCCCTAAATAGACAGTTATAGAGTAGAGGGCCACAATCCAATAAGTGGTAGTTACGATCACTAATATTAAAATAAGCTAAATGAGATCCAAGATCCATCTAATAACAATACGGAATTCAAGGACCTTTAGAATAAGGTAAAAATTTGAGAATCCACCACCATCCTGGTAGCTTCAAGAGTGGTCTACTGCTCACCGAATCTTTCAAGGTTTGGTGTGAGATAAAAGTTACAAATTTAACGGGTTTAAACACCACTGGAATTTAAATATTTGTGAGGAGCCATTATACCTCTTATAATGGTACATGTCCTCAAAGAATTGTTAGGTAAAAAAATTTGCACACAAAAGTCTTGCCTTTATTACATGAATAAACAAAATACAAAAATGTTCATGATGAAGTAACAAATCGTTTGTGTAAAGCATTAGCCAAAGCCTTAGGATAGATGGAGATAATTGATTTCTATAATCAAATAAGAAGTCAAAAATACATATAAGATTGATTATTATATGATTCTATACACAGAGAAATTGGTAAAACCACTGCAATGAACTATTTGACCATCCATTAGTAGGTTCCTACAAGCTCTTGTTCAGACGTCCGGAATTATGATTAATGTATCTAAGTATCGGCTCATACTGATACGTATCGGTAATATATATATATATATATATATCGGTTTTTCGGTAAACTAATACCAATACCACCCCGATATCAGTATCAAGTTGGTATCGATATTAGGTACCGGTATCGACTGATATTGCACTATCAAGTATCGGCCGAGACGTTTCGATTTGAAATATTATTTATTTATAAATGTTACATTTCTTTTATGAAAAAAACAAAGAAAAAAAACTAACAGCTTGATGGACCGATATGGCTTATCTAACATGTGGGGTATAATCTTATTGCACTCAGTTATTTTTCAAAAAAAAAAAACACGGTATCAGCATATTGGCTGATACCGATATGTATCTGTCTCTTATGGACCGATACGCGATACCATTACCCAAGTTGATACCTTGATTCTGATAATCCAATGGTATGATTTTGAGATGGGCATCTCGTAATGTTTACTACAAGTATGATCGGACGAACCCCACTCCCCACTGTTGGAGCTCTGCCTCAATATCCTAATACTAACTCGGGGAAATTAGCCAGCATTTCCGACAATTTAAGGAATGATAAAAACGGTCCCTTTACTACTAACTGACTTTAAGAAGGCTACCTTTATTTGCACCCATTGAATCACACATTGTGAGCACCAATACTAAAAATCATTGATTGCTTTCAATGAGACTATGGAGATCTTTTTCATCCTAATCTTCTATACAATATATCTTGCCGTTCTTATCCTTTTCATTAGAAATGAAGAACGGTTACAAACTAGATCATCTTTGACAGTAGTTTTTTCTAAAAATGATCGTCTTTGACAAAGGTTTTTTTTTTTAAAATCACTGTCCTAACCAGTATTAAGAAAAACAGTGATTTTTTTCAACCACTGTACACGACAGTGGTTTATGAACTTCAACGACTACTCTTAATTGTCATAAAAAAAAAAATCACTGCTTTGTACAGTCTTCTTTTATGCAATTTAAAAAAAAAAAAATACTATTTTGAAAAAAAAAATTACGCCGACAATTTTTTATGCATTTTTTTTTTAAATACTATTTTTTTTAATGCTTTTCTTTTAGCACCATTTCATTGCAATGTAAAACCGGACATCATATAAAATAGACTTAGTTATTTAATTAAATCTTTCTACCATGTGACTAATTAGAGTCATGGCTACATTTAGAGTTAATATATCAAAGACAAGTGTATAATTGCCAATTATACAACAGATTTTTACACAACACACGCTTTTCTCAAGTCGGGTTCTCAGCTATCTTTTGATCGTCTTAGATAAACTTCAATTTCTTGTACATCTCTACTATCTTTTGATCGTTTGAGATTCTCCCTCTATTTCTCCATCACTTTGATCATGATCGGGACTAGGCTTATTCACTGTGGCACCACGTCACTTCTTGTTGACTATTATTTGAGTACGTTCAACACGTTTCAAGTTCTTGTGAGCATCTCTGCTCACTGAGTACCGGTTCTCATCCTGTGAAACAGATATAAAGAAAACTTAGATTCAATTAAAAAGCCACTGAAAAATATGAAAATTATGATGTGTTGCCTAGCATCTCCAAAGTTGGTTTTGTAATTGAACTATTTTTTATTTTATCCTAGTACGACAAATTATTAGCAAGTAAGAAATGAATAGGTTCAAGTTACCTACATGATTAAAACATCTTCACATAGAGTGTTTGGGATGAAACTATAGTTATGAGGATAGACCACCGATGAATATAGGACCCGATCAACCTATGCGTAAGTACAATCATGAGGGAAAAAATTACATAAATAATGAAAAGAAAGTAGTTAATTTTATACATATTCATAAATATAAAAAACCCTTCCAAGAGATGTTTCTTTTCATCTCACTTTCCTGTAAAGGTATGGGAATTGGGGCTTCCTTTTTGGATGTTATAACTATCCTCTAGTGAAAGAAGCATAATCTCGCCATACCTTAATTAGCCCAGTTTTCTTGTCGAGCTCATATTTAACCTTGCTTCCTTTTGTTATCTCCACAACCTATATGAAATGAATACAAGTTCAGTAAGCAATCAACCTCATTTAAGAGTACAATATAGAAAGAAAAGAAGGTGGATTTATACCAATTTCATTATATGATTTTTGGCTTGAGTTTCCCCTACTACCACTAATGTAGCCTTCTGATTTAAACATCAACAAAATTAAATCTTTGTGCCTGCTTGAAAACCGCTGCATCCATTACTTCCTACAATAGGATTAAGACTAGTGCACTCTCTCATTCAAAACAAGGGATACTTGGTTCTGGCATTCCATCTAATCAAAATATGAGATTGCCAAGAAGCAAGTATTTGAAAAAATTGCACTACTTTTTTTCACAAGAGGCCCGAGACGATGCAACCACACCAACTAGGCATTATGTGGCGCCCATCACAAGGATCGGGTGCCACAACTACTTCGATAAGATCAATCAAGTGCAACAAAAAAAAATGGGCACGATCCGATACATTTCACTATTGAAAATGTGGTCAGCAGTCGATAAAATCAATGCAGCAAATTTGTGGGGTGTCATCTTATCCTTTGCCCCATCAAGGTAAAAAAATAATTTTTTTTTTAAATCACACGCTACATGACTGATCAACCCAAAACAGGTGTTATTTTGGGTTGAACATGTCATGTGGCATGTGATAATGCACCCTGGTGCAGGGATTCATCCCTTTAACCAGGTGCATTTCTCCTCCACTCTTTTTGCAGTTCCCGAAATCCTAAACTTCTGATTTTTTCTTCTCAATTTTCTCCAAATACAAAAAGAAATTAGATCAAATCTTATCACTGGTTCATCTCATTAAACTAATATTTTAATATCCTCTAAAAAGCTTTGGCATGTCAAAAGCCAACCATTCGTAGATTTTCTTAAATCATCTCATTCGATCGCAGATCTTCATTTGATCTTTGTTGTTCCTCCTTTGCCTTTTGGGGCTTGGGCTGCAACAAGAAAAGTGAGAACTTCAACTTCTGCTTTATTATTATTACTATTATATATATATATATATATATATATATATATATATATATATATATATATATATATATAAAATAATTAACTATGCTCTAACACATCACTTACTATATGAAAACAATGAAGCAATATTCAAAAGCAAGAACAATATTGATTGTGCAATCGGGTTGGATCGGGCTTGATGTGAGTAGGGGCTAGATGGAAATATAAAAATACTTATGAAAATAAAATTACTCATTAAAATAGAATCAAATTTACCTCTAAACAAGATCAAATAAAATTTACATGTTCCTTGGGCCAAGTAATAATATCATTATTTTGGTTACTAGTTGAACTACTAGAAACCCCAACATTGACACGATTTGTAGAAGACGACTCCCCGTGATACATCCATGTTGTGTACGACCTATCTATGCCATCACAAATTAAATGCTCCATAATGGTGACAAGGCTATGCTTTTAAAATTTTCAACATTTAACACACGGACAACACCACCAATTAACATCCTCTATATTTTATTTTGCAAACAAAATAAATGATGCAACGCCACCGAGATATTCAGAAGACAGATGTTCTACTACTGTCATCCATTTTTTGTTTGGGATTGCAGGAGGCATCTTTTACGCGGATGCTCAAATAGGAGAATTGACGAAAAACACAAGTATCAACAACATTAGCCATTACAAAATAAAAACAACGGTAGATACTAGTAACCATTCATGGGGTCATTATGTGACAATACCCATACAGCCCCGACACTGTATCGATTGACCAAGATACAGTAGAATAAGTAATTATAAGCAGAAAATAGTAGAATAAAAAGAACTTGCCAATAATTGATCTTCCATTTTTTAATTAAGTCTCCACAAAACAATGAATTAGTTTAGAGCTAATAAAAAACATTATAATCTGATGGGTCATAGCTTCATAATAGCTAATGAATCTGTTACGAGGTTACTTTTATTAGCAACAAGAAATGGGATAGGATACATGAGTGCGAACATAAACCAAAGGTAGAAAATTAGCTATCTGATGATCTGAAGCATCTAAGTATCATGAAAATTCAAAGAGAGGGGAGACACAGCCTAAGCAGAAAACTAGTGCAACTAAAGACACTAAGAGGCCACTTGGATGACGTGAAAAGCAAGCTTTGTACAAAATGTGCCCCACAAAATCAAAGTTGCAAACATTTTAGGTCTCACCAAAAATGGTCTCAATCCCAATTTGGGTCCAAAACTGACAGAGTAGCTCTAAGAGTGGGTAACTCTCTTCCTTCAACAAAAAAAGAAGGCAACAATCTTAAAAATTACGGATATTGGGAACTCACAATTCTAGTGATGCAAAAAAAAAAAAAAAAGAAATCAAACCATAACACATGATAAAAATGCTGCACCTGATGCGGGCTGCGTCCATGGAGATTCACGCTAGTTCGCTATACTATGAATGAGAGAAGTAACAAAAGGAACAAACCTCTTCATTTTACAAAACCTAGTCTCTCACAATTCTTTTGTTCCTGATCAACCTAAAGGGTCATAAAACAACTTTAAATACCAAGTTGTTAACTCTGGACAGCTCTACAAACTCATGAACAGATTTGATGATGCCTCATGCTGGAATTTCATAGTGAATTCCCCAACGAGTGTGTCAAAACACCTGACCAACCTAGGCAGTAGATCTCCTAGAATTGCCAGTTTGGTTCAATACAACTTCTAATGCTCTGTTAAAAACACTAGAATTGACTGTCAAATGTAATCTATCACCTTACTAAAAGAAATTCAAGAATTGGATTTGACAATATATCTACTTGTTCCATCTGTAAAAGATCAGAGAAATTAATGTTTGGGGGGTTTAAAGATCAAGAAAAACTAAAATACGGAACCCTAAATATTCTTCCCTTTTATGAAGGGAAAAATACATAAAATAACCATCAACGCCCAAGGATTGAAGGCAGGTGGTTACTTAGGCCTTTGGTGGCTTTATGCACCTAGGTGATTTCCTTGGCAATCGCTTGGGTCTAGGTAGGCCTAGGCATTCTTAGCCTTAGCTGTAGACCACAATGAGATGACATAGAAAGTTGAAATGCGAAAGACTAGAAGTAGCACTTCGACACTTTCTACATCTAACAATTGCCATGAAAACCAGTCAAATCAGCACTCCAAGAGACCAAACACAATTACTGCAATGATATCCATCGGGGAACGGAAGCTCTATTGTCCACATAGATGTCTCTATAATTATAAGTTCTACATATGGACTAGGGATATGGGGTCTGAAAGTGAGAGTGCATGGAGGGATTGGTAGCAATCATTGCAAAGCAAAGCCCCTACGGAGAATACTTACAGAAACCAATTGGTAATTCAAGACTATAAAACACCCACCAGATCAAGAAATCATTTTTTCCAAAACTTGCAATTATAAGTGATCGGTACACTTTAACTAAGAAACTGTAGGATAAATTGTGAATTTGAATTACCTATACCTACAGTACCCCATCATTAACAACAAGGCTGAATTTTCAAATCCTAAAATAAATTGCAAAGTAGTTAGGAAACATATTAGCAAATCACGATCCTCATAGAGAACTTCTCTAAACCATATAAAGCAAACAACATGTGAACCAGACAATCATAATAGCCACTTCCAACAAAAACAAGTTTGAGTTTGAATTAAGTTCAGAATTTTGGAGCTACAGTAACTTTTTGTAGTAGCAACTTTCCCAAAAATCTAATAATACTTGCATGCAAATGGAAACTCCAAGACATCCTAATGCTGGTTTCCATACTATATGGGTTGACATAGTTTTGCTAACAAACATAAGCAACCAAACAATGCTGGGGTTGTCTATAGTCCAATCACATGGAAAATCTGCTGCTTCACCCATCATTATTATATAGTGCCACTCGCAGGATTTGAATAAGATTGAAGAAGTCAAAACCTATCCCATGTGTAATCCGTTTGAAGGAGATTTGTATATTTGAAAGATATTTGTATTATTTCTCTCCTGATTCTTTGGTATGAGTTCCACACCTATTTAGGAAACTCAATGTCACGACATGCCATAAACCTATTCAAAATACATTTTAAATAGTGAATAAAGTCTCAATACGAAATCACCTTGAATCAGTAAGTTAACTATTGTTATCAGTCCACAATTTTAGTATATCAGCACTTATTTAAAAACTGATTAACCATTGCTATCATTCCACCATCTAACCGAAAAGGAGCAATAATGGAAGGATGACGCAGACATCTAGACCTAGCAGACTAAGACATTGTATGCACAGACCTTTAGAAGCCCTATGGACGACTCAGATTGCATTTGGTTTACCAGTACCAAGGATTGAGCCTCAAACAAGACAATTGGCTGAGGGAGTGGTTATAGAAACCAGCCCCTGGTTCTCCCTCATTTCTCTAGTCCTGCAATTATCGAGGGAGAGGAAGACTTTAAAAATGTGATCCGGTGAGCTAGGACCACCCATGGAGGTTTGCTGACGTACTAAATTGTGGACAACCAGATACCGGTGATAGCCAATGCTGCTGCAGATCTCCTTGCTAGAGTGGGAGTGGCAAACTGGCAATTAATGAGCTCAATTTGGGTAAACCCCTTTGTTAATGGCAGAGATGACTGATGCTACAGTTGTTCTTTTTTTGATAGGTAAGCATGCTACAATTATTCTGAGCTTTCTTTAAGAGGGCCTGAGCACCCTCCAATTTCTGATAGGAGCGAGTGCTGCTTCTGGCCCTCCAGTTTGTAGAGGACTAGCCTTTTTTCCCCTGTTTTTCGATTCTTGTATTTCTCACTTTTTCTTGTGGAGTTTTCTGTTATTTTAATAAACTTAATTAACAATCACAATATATAATTAAATAAATATTCTATCTATTTCTGCCTGTGAATACTGGTCTTCCTATATGGGGAATGACAGAAAGATCAGCATTAGAGTGTAGGAGATGCAAATGAGTGAATCAGAAAATTAAAAGTCAAAACTCCAATAAAAAAGGGAAACACGATCCAACCCTTGGCAGTATAACTAGGGTTATAATACTAAGACACATGATATTAAGAAATTTGCTTGTTTCAATCCTGATTCCACTTAGAATATTAGTATCGACGTGTTTGGTTTTAAGGTCATCGTGTGTGAAAAGTTGTATTTATGATGGATCCCGAGACAGCTGCCCAAGTCTAAGTTGGCAACAAATTGATGCCTTGAATATGGTTTAGCGAGAAAATTGTTGCGTTGGTTGATTTCTCTGTTAGCATAGGTGATAGAGAGATCCACAAATCTTTTGGTTGGGTAGTAACTTGATCTCTTCAAGGACCACAGTATATCTCTAAGGTCTATTACCTCTTTCTTCTATATGGGTGACTGCAATCTGGGAATCCAATTCCACTTTAATTTTGCTACAAGCTCCATCATCAATATTACATCCGTGCAAGAACCCTGCTCATAATATCCTCCACAGAAAATGCCTTCAGATTTCAAATTATACCACCAAAGCATTCTCTATCATCAGTCAACAAACCATCTGTTTTCGTGATGTTGTTACATCAATTGGGTAACCATATTGCATAGGCATAAAAGATTCTCATTTCTTTTGTAGGTAAGCTGGGGTCGAACCTACGACCAATTGCTGGACATTCAAAATGCTCTTATATTTTAGATGCATGATGGATGATGGACTAAAATATTCTTCAGATAAATTATGGGAGATGAAACTGCGACTATGTACAGGAGCATCTACAATATTTTAACCATAGTAAGCAGAGTTTCAAACTTACATTAGAATGTCCAAATGTTTACTTAAAAAAAGAAATGAGAATCTTTTATGCCTATGCAATATGGTTACCCAATTGCTGGACATTCAAAATGCTCTTATTTTTTAGATGCATGATGGATGATGGACTAAAATATTCTTCAGATAAATTATGGGAGATGAAACTGCGACTGTGTACAGAAGGAGCATCTACAATTTTTTAAACATAGTAAGCAGAGTTTCAAACTTACATTAGAATGTCCAAATGTTTACTTAAAAAAAGAATGTATGTATATGTTGTTTAGAAAACCAGAACTTATGCAGAAATTTGTTCAGATTATCATCTTGCAATAAAAATTTATTCTGTGGCATGCTAAATGGGAGGAGACAATAATTCAAAAGTCAGAACTCTCTATGATAGCATAAAACAGAGTTAAAAAGCCTCAGTCTATTTGAAGCGGAACCGAACAAAAAACAAATCAAGGGGACTACCCATCCCTATTTGTGGGCAAAAAAAGCAATTGTCAAGTTCCACTCCAGCTTAAATGCCAAAAGCCACAATAGCGGTTTTTACATCTCTTTTACAAGACAATTTGCAACCTAGGAAGTTCAATTCCAGTATGACAATGAATATTCAGTTCTTCCAATATAATTCATTGGCTCGTTCAGTTCGAATTTGGGTTCATAACCCGAGATTTGCTACATCCAAGTGAACTTGGTTCCAAGTGAATTTGGTCTGCCTTGCTCAAAGTTCTATTTCTAGCACATGATTAGATTTATAGGCTAATACTTCATGGAGAACCAGATCTGCATACCAAACTACAAACTGAATCTCTACTATTGAAAAAAAATACTAAAACTAGTAAATTCAGGACACAAACATGATTAAGTAATTAGGTAAAACCCTAAAAATCACAGAAACCATTAAAAACATAAAGGGAAACTGTATAGATCCATAAACTAAAGGCCTAACCATCGAATAGTAATTTCATCGAACAGGTAGTGGGCTATATCTTTAGGAATGGAATTGAAAAACGAAGTATGATCTGCATATAAGAGATAAAGACCTTTCACTCTCCACCGAACTCTCCGATGCTTGTCTCCGTTCAATCGCATGTTCCTGATCTAGATCTGACAAAGCCGAGCTCAAACTCTTCTCACCTCCGTTTCCCTCATTCGACTCCACAAACTCCAACTCATCTCCCACTGCTTTCGAAATCGACGAACACGATCTCAAATCTCGACCTCTAGCACTCAAAAACTCCTCGTCTCCTCCATTTTCTGCCTCTGATTCCATGAATACCATCTCCTCTCTCTTCGACTTTGAAACCGATGAACTCGATGATCCCGATCTAAACCTGCTACTATAGTACGAAGCTTTCAAAACTTCCAACGAATCTGGAGGGTACAGAAAGAGAGATTGCGATCTATATATATTAGCTGGGATTAAAAATTTCGTAGCTGAGAAAAAAACCTAATCGAGAGCAATGCAAGTGTAAAAATCGATAGAAAAGAGAGATTTGACCGTGGAGATCAAAGAGATCTGAGTCAGGAGATTTGAAGAAGGAGAAGAAGAAGATTGAGCAACCTCGATTTCGTGTGAGCTAGGGTTCGTCGAGAGAGAGGAAGACAAGAGAGAGGCTAAGGTTTCTGAGAGAAAAAGAAGGGATGAGAGAGAGGTGTTTTGTGTTAGAGATAAAGAGAGGCTTGGGGGGTCGGCCCAATAGATTTGCACGTGCTATCATCACGTGATGAGAGGATTATTTATTAAATCAATTTTTAACTTCGAAACCCACTGCTTTAACTTAAAAAACTATTGTTTTAGGCAATGGAATATTACACCACTATTTGAAGCAATAGTTTATTTTATACTGCTACAGTGGTTTTTCCCTCATTTTGATGTTGTGCGGGTCAACCCGGCCTGACAAAACCTTTTAGTCAACACATCCCGAAAGTGGGGTCGAATGTCTCATGCCAGATCTGACCCGGTAAAATATCATGTCAAGTCAAGTCAGGTATTGGGATGACCCAACCTGACCCGTTGACAGCCCTAAATGCACCCCTATGGAAAAAAATAACAATAAGCTTTTGTTTTCGTTCTTACCTTACCTTAGATGTATTCTAAAGTACAATTGTGCATGAAAGATATATATATACTATGGGTAAACGGCAATATATAAATAGAGAACAGAAACAGGAAGCCTTAGCGAGATGCTCAGCTAAAAACAGAGAGAAAAAAACAAATCACGGCAATGAAAACAAAAACAAAAACAAAAAAAAGATGACGATCAGAAAGAATAGGACTCAAGCCAATCTGAATTGAAGCCCTCCCTGCCCGTCCTTGACCAGTGACACCCAATCGGCCATCATATCCTTAATAGTTTTCATGATCAAACCCACTGGTTTGCGTCTCTTCCGAAAAATTCTTTTGGTTCGCTCTCTCCATAAGCCCCAAAACAACGCATAAGGGCTCACTCTCCAAAAAGTGTATCTAGCATCCCCCAACCTATAGCCAGAACAACTAGTTATCAACAGAGGAATGTTATCAGGAAACACCCACGCCACCTCAAAAGAGCTGAGAAGAATTGCCCAAATTCGGTGCACAACCTCACAGTGTAAGAAAATGTGAGACACATTTTCCTCATGTTGAAAGGAGAAAACACAGACATTCGACATATTACGACCAAGTTTGATCAGCTGATCTACGGTAAGAATACGGGCCCACGCGAGACACCAATTGAAGAACTTGACCTTCGAAGGAATAGGCACTTTCCAAAGAGCGGTTCAGACATAGGAGATCAGAGCCCTAAATACCAGCGCACGATAAACATGAAAAAAATATATATAGTCGTTACCCAAATTATGATATTCATCTCAATCAGGAAACATAATTATCCAAACTATGTCAATTTTGGGTTTGTCCTAGTAAAATGTGGTTGTTACAAATGGATTGGGTTCATGACTTGTGGATGGGCATGAGCATCAATCACCATAACCAAACTTAATATACGATAATAACTTTGTATTAATAAGACGAGAAATGAGAAAGATCCACTATTGAGCAGTGCTTATGTTCAAATCCAATATATATACTACCAAAAACAAAAAGTATAAGAAAAGGCTAAAAGTTGGAAGTACTAACTTGGCTTGAAATAAGGAAAGAGATCAGACTTGAGGCTTTCGTCTTCCCACTCTAACCCATTCCACCATTTATTTGATCCACGTATCTCTTGCAATGCGTTGTTGGCATTGTTAGGTTCGAACGGAAGCTTCTTCAATTTTGGACATGATTCCACATGTAGAGTCTGGAAGCAAGGGAAAGCCAAAGCGTGCTTACATATACTCTTTAATTCTGGTAGAATCGAAAGACGCATTGATTTAAGTCTTGGGAAGGCAATCAAGTCTTGTGGTGATATTGCTTCAATTTCATCACCACCTATTACTTCTTCTATTCCATTGCAGCGGTACAAATTAATTGATTCAAGGCTTTGAAGACGTAGAACCCATGTGACGTTCTTCAAATTATTACAGTCGACTGTCTCTACCTTATGAAGGTTTTGTAGGGATCCAAGTGGCACCAAAATAGTCCTCAATTTGGGAAGTTTCGAAAGAGATAGATACTCTAGGATCGGAAGCAACTGATTCGCTCCCTCCACCTCTCCATCAATTATCAACTCCTCCAACTCATTGCATTCACTAATACGAAGATTTCGTAGTCTTTTTACATTCCTCAACGTTGATGACAGCCGGAAACAAGTCAATGCATTGCAATTCTCGATTCCTAAAGATCGTATGCATTTGGTAAATATTTGAGACTCGGGGAATCGATCAAGAGCATTATGATTATTGATGGTAATATGAAGATCTTTTAGTTGATTCAAGCCTTCCAGCTCGGACAACAAATCAACTCTCTCGTGATCGTTACTACTATCTTCCACTTTCCAATACTTATTATAGTTACTACCCCATAGGTTCAAAACTTGCAACCTTGAGAGCCCTGCAATCACCTTATGGGGAATCCTTTCAAGATTCTCTGTAAAGTTCAAACTGAAATGCTTCAGTTTTACCAATTTAGCTAAGTCTTGAGGTAATGCCACAATAGGTGTTTTGGACAAATTGAGATACTGTAACTCAACTAACTCACCTATAGCTGTAGGAAGCTCTTTGAGATTAGTGACGGAAAGATCTAAGACTCTGAGACGCGGCATGAATTGGAAAAAGTTATTTGATATTACGCTCAAATTTCTATTTCTTTGGAGCATCAAGGTTATGAGATTAGGGCATGAGGGTTTTTCGTCTAGCTTTTTCAATTCATTCTTCATCAACGATATCCTCATCGCCACCTTCCATTTCTCAACTACAGGTGTCTCGATCAAACGAGTACCAGCTTGCACAATAAAATTATGCTTTCTCTCTCCACATTCAGAAGCAATCCACAAGGCCAGCTCCCGGATAATGTCATGCATCTTCACATCTGTTTCCTTGTCTACACCATCCTCCAACAAGCATGCAACCTTTAGTATTCCTATAAGATCATGCCCCTTGTTGCGAGCATCATCAAGGTCAGTGAACTCATCTAAGAATCCTTCCCCAATCCATTTCTCGATAACGTCAATTTTACGAATGTTGTAGTCTTCAGGATACAAAGAACAGTACAAAAAGCACAATTTCACTGTATCACCACGCAAACTATCGTAACTGAATTTTAAGAGTGGGAAAACTTCATCTTTCATACCTGGAAATTCTGACGCCGAATTGCTCAAACCTGTTATGGCATGCTTCCATTCTTGTGGGGTCTTCTTGATCGCCATGGCACGTCCAATGGTGATGAGCGCAAGTGGCAGGCCATCACATTTTTGGGCAACAATCTTAGCATGCTTTGGTATATCTGGATGAGAATTCATGGCTTCTTCACCTACATTAGCTAGAAATAGATCCCAAGCTTCCTCCCGGCCCAAACATTCTACTTTGACCTTGCGAGCTTTCATGTGCCCACACACTGCCTCGGATCGGGTTGAGAATATTAGTTTACACTTGTTATGGCTGTTGGGATAGGGGATTCCCACCTTCTCTAGATCCAATCTGGCCCAAACATCGTCCAAAAATAACATAAACTTTCTTCTCCTTAGAACATTGAATATCTGTTGAGCTGCTTCATCTTGATCCTCCGGCAATGTCAAGCTCAAGTTGTCTCCAATAACCTTTTGAACATTTCTAACATTTGCTTCTTTAGAAACAACGACCCAAATCACCACATTGAAATCATGGCTTCTTTGGGTGAACTCGTTGTTGATTTTTTTCAAAAGGGTCGTCTTCCCCACACCCCCCATGCCATATACCCCAATCACTCCAGCTTCGTCTTCATCAAGGGTACATAGAACCTTCTGCATCATAGAGTCCATGCCCACCGTCGACGTGCTAGGCATCTCCTGCACAGGATCCGGAAGCGGTTCCTCGGCCACGTTACTGAAAACACCTTGGGTTATTAGCTCATTAACATATGGAAGCTTCTTGGCCACTTTCTTCCCTAGTTTGTAGCTTGACCAACAGTTGGGATGGCAATCTCCAAGACACCTTGTTCTTTGATTAAAAGCATTTTCAATTTCGTTGACTTCGATTTCAGTAGTTTGTGCCCTTTGAAGCCATCTGCTCACATTAGCTGCAGTAGTTAATCCCCTTCTCTCAGCAACAGCAACACTTCTTTCCACTTGGCTTCTTGTATCAATCAAGTTCTCTTTGGCGGTTCTAAGTGAGGCAAAATTTTCTTGGAGTTCGGTGATGTATCTTATGGGTAGTATAATGATGGGATCCAATAAGAAAGAGGCTATGTTGAGGATAGGAGTAACGATATCCATGGCTAACGGGAGAGAGAGAGAGAGAGAGGATGGGAAAGAGATAAGGAATGAAGGGTGGAGAGCCTGTGCTTAGATTTCACCGACAGTTTGAAATAAATGATGTGAAATAGAGGTATAGCTTTTGACTTGCAGGTGGAGTTGGTTCAGGTATCCTATGGTATTTGCACATCTTTATGTCTCAAAATACGAAGAGCATTGTTACTGCCACACAGATACTATAAAATAGACCGTCTACTCCTAAGATTATAGTAAGATTCGTTGGATTGAAAAGCGACCTCCATCAATCTAAAATAATCAATGGGTTTCGGATGCAGGCACTTTCAGCAAACCCGTAGGCACAAACAGAGGTATCCTTCTCGAGTGCACACATATTCACATATTTTAGACGCCCATGTGGCATCTCGCTGTCCATTGCAAGTTTGGAGGGTAAAGGCATAGATTCCTCGATGATACAATTATTGGGGTGAATTATATGTGCCGGATACCTTTGTTCGCACTCACTTATGTCAAAAATCCACCGAAACCTTTTACTGCTTGGAATTAGATGGTGATTGGTTTTCAATGTAATCTTCCACCATGGATCTTGAGACTATAATCATATCAGTAGACAATACGATTTTAGATTTTATATTACACGTTATATATTTTAAAAAAAACTCTCAAAAAATCACGTTTGAACATCTAACAATATAAGAGAGGGATAAAACTACGGTATCAAAATCAGTATTGGTCTTAGATATCGGCCAACACCAAGCCAATACATATCCGATAATGCATTTTTATTATAAAAAAAATAGTAACTGCAAGAGTAGCATTTTAGTTAATGACTATGATCAAAATTAGATAGGTGCCCAAATTTCAAATGTGAAAGAAGTTAAAATTGAAATGATAGATGGACAGCTTCACAGCACCTAAAAGCCCGCCACCCTTCTTTACTTTCTAATGGGTACCAGTGTTAGCCCTTGTTTGTTGACGATAGAGGTAGATTTTCACAAAGATCCTCTACATAATAGATTTTGAGATTATGATGTATCTACCAGACGGTAAGTCATGGATTAAATATATCATAGATCCCAAAAAATGGCTTTAAAGTCACGTTTAAGCGTGATGTATGCCAATGATTCAAGGGTGCCATTTTTTAGAGATCTGTGATACATTTAATCAAATATTGACCGTCGGATATGTGCCCCATGATCTTAAGATCTATTGTGTGAAAAATATAGATAAAATATGACTTTTATCATCCAATCTGATGCAATCAATGGTGTTAAAGGAGTGTAGGATGTGGGCGCTTTCATTAAAGTAGTAGGCTTGAACAGTGGTATCATCTAGGCCAATACTGCACACTGGTTGGGAGCTAGAGACTGTCACGTCACTCTGACAGTATCAGCTGTAAATCTGTGATACAGAAATGCAGCGAATTATTTTGCATTTTTAGGGGCAATACCTGTTTGGTACATATCGATTTGCCAAAAAATCAATACAGTATCGATCGATTTTTAATACCATAGGTAAAACAATCTCAAGCGGTCAACAGATCTGTCACTTTGAAACATAGGCGCTTTCAGTAATAACGTGCGCAGGAAGAGAGGTGCCCTATGATGTATTGCCCTATTCGGTACCGGTTTAAAATATTCTTTACCCTATTCAGTACCGGTATTTTGCCCTATTCGGTGCTGGTAGAAAATTTTGCCCTATTCGCTACCAGTATTTGCAGCCGAATATTCTTTACCTACAATTAGGGTTTCATCACTTGAGGCTAATTGATTTCCTTGAATCAGGCGATGGAGATCAATTTTCAACCAAAATCAATTGTGATAAAAGGGGCACAACTCAATATTTTATAATGTTGGGAAAGCGTTTCGCGCCCCCAAATCATTTGACTATCTTGAACCAGACGATAGAGCTCGTTTCTTCCACAAACAGTATAATGATACACTTGAATAGAACTCATCTGTGAAGCTTCATGAAATCTCATCAATCTCCACAACTAAGCATTAGTTTTATTTAAGTATACACTTTCATAGAACTCATATGTGAACTTTCATGTGATCTCATCAATCTCCCACCACCAAGCATTAGTTTTATTTAAGTGTCCTTGGAAATTTGAAATTATATTGGTAGAACATGTATTGAGAATTGCAGCAGATCCCAAAAAAAGTGACCCTAAAATCATGACATACATCACATTCAAACATAATTTTAAGGTCACTTTTTAAGAAGTGTGTCATGTGTAATCAAAAGCTGACTGTCTGATGGCACGCCCATGATCTATAGATCCATTATGCAAAAGGTAGAGATGAAAACTGATCATCATCTAATTCAAAGGATGTCAATGCATGACGGTTAGAGGAGGTGGGGTGAGAAAGCAGTCTTTTGGAGTGAGTATAACAGTACCCAAACTCAATCCCACGTTAGCTACGCGCTAGAAAGAGGACCTTGGACACATTCAAGCAGACCCAGCTCCAACTCCCCAATAATCGTTATAAAATCAATATCATATCATTCTCGTAATGAAATTGAGCTAAAAATGAACAAGAACAAGAACATCCCAAAAAGAAGCAAGACCTATTATATTGATCGAAAGTACCTAAGTAGATGGCATACAATGTTCATGATCATATGATTCAAGAGGCCTTTACCCACAGAAAAATTAACAGCCTCCATACTTTGATATGATTAGTCTGCCGTCCAGCTTTGCTCAACGATCTCACGTATTCTCCGGTTGTACTCACGCTTGTTCTCGCTGAACATACGGGCCGCTTCTGAATTTGCAGGCGAGTTTGGGTTTGGGTCGCAAAGCAAAGACTGAAAAAATATGAAGATTTATTATGGACATGGAAGATTAATAATTTGAGTAGATGATAGATGTAATATCTCTTAAATCAAGAGAACAATTAAAAAAAAAAAAAAAAGAACAATTATATTGTATAATATAAATGGGTTTCAATAATCGCTTAGTTACCGAAAGCGGCAGGAGGCGTGTAGTAGGTTAGGAGCGGGAGCATCATCAAAAGCTTAAAATTACACTATTTTATGGTCGGAAGCGGGACCGGTAGCGAGATTCCGAAGCGGGAGCGGCACACTAAATAGAAGATTCCTGCTACTAGGAAAAATCGTACGCGATAAAATAGAAGAAACATACCTGGATAGAAGTAAGTACTGCAGCTACATCATAAATGGGGCTCCACTGGTTCTGTAGGATATCCAAGCATATGCTTCCATCTGCATAGACTAATAAAATTCAAAAAAAAAAAACAAAGGTTAAAACTTATTTAACTGGTAAGTGCTGCAGTAATTTAGGACTATAACTTTAACCCAAATCTAAAGCTGACTTCTTGCAGTAATTTAGGACTATAAACTTTAACCAAAATCTAAAGCTGACTTCTAACATAAGCGATAAGTAAAGTAAAATCCCATATTCACTCCTGGTAAATGCAAAATGGTAATCTGCCAAGCCCAATTTCGTGCATGTCATTGAGAATTTCTTCCTATGGAACGACACAAGATTACAAATGAACAAAAAAACACTTTGTAGATTGCCAGTTGGTGTGATCAAAAGCCAGTCACATGTTGCAGTGGAGATTAAATAAACTAAACTTGACCTCTTTAGCATGGCTTTAAAATGCGAAAAATCGACTCAAAAGTCAATTGAGTCAAGTTAACTCGAAGATTCGGATAAACTCGACTCGCTTCTACTCGGTAATTTAGTAAATATTTTTTAAGATATATATTTTATAGAAAAAAAAAAACAAAATATTTTAGAAAGAAAAAGATAGAAAGATATGTTGATAAAATTGGTACTTTTAAAAAAGAGGCAGTATCCGGTCAGAGAGTAAATCTTCGAAAGTCTTACAGTTTCCGGCATCGGGGAGGAACCTCGGATTTTGAACCAGATGGCCAGCGAGGTGAGCTGTGTTATTGAGCAGCTCCATATCTTATATCTGGGTCTTCTGCTCGGTTTGGGTAAGCCTTCGGCCAGGGATTGGGATCAGGTGGTCTGGAGATGCGAAAACAGGCTTAGCCTCTTGGAAAGGAAGATTACTCAGTAGTGGGGATAGATTGCTACTGGTAAAAACCACCCCCTTTCTAGTCTTCCAATTTTTTATGTTTCCGTGTTCAAGTGCCCAGTGGCTGTTATTAATAGGTTGGAGCAGATTCAGCGGACTTCCTTTGGGAGGGATCTGGTTTTGAGAGGCAGTATCATCTGGTTAATTGGGAGATTTGCCAATTACCTATTGACTGTGGGGCCCTGGGCATTCGGAACTTGAGACTTCTAAACACTGCCCTCCTTGGCAAGTAGTTACGGCGAGCTGGTATGGACAGGTAAATAAGCTGTTTGTGGCTGATGGTTCTGGGTGACAAGTATGTATGGCTGGCAGATGGATGGGGAATTAAAATTAATGGCAGCAGACAGATTTCAGCTTAGTGGAAAGAATTGGCTCAGTCTGGCCAGATTTTGTTGAATGGATTCGGTTCAGCTGGGGTGAGGGCTCTCGGATCAGATTCTGGGAGGATCCATGGCTTGATTGTACGCCTTTGAGAGATTCTTATCCACAAATCTACCGAATTGCCTCGAATCCCTTGTGCACCATCGCTGATTGATTTTCTGAGGATGGAAATGGCTGCATGTGGAACATCTCTACTAGGAGATTTTTGGAGGTGATGAGTTGCTGCCTTTCGAATCTCTGCTAGCGATGGCGTCTGCGAGTAAAAATGGTACCTTTTCTATGAGATCCTTTTACCGGATGATGTCTTTCCATCCGCTTGTCAGAGCGGAATGGGCCCTTGTAATGAGGGCTCCCCCCTTCAAAAGTTAAGTTCTTTGCTTTGGCATTTTCAGGAAGAAACGTTGTCCGGTGGGGACTGTGGGGTTGATTTTAAAAGACATCAAGGACCTCATGTATCTCTGGGTGTGGGTGTCCCTTGATAGGAAAGGGAATGGATGAGATCCGGAGATTTTTTACTTCGGTCAGATTGGAGAGATGGGGTGCCCTAGCCTAGTCTCGGGTCGGCCTGGAGGAGAGCCCTCCTTTTTTTTTTCTTTTTGTTTTTTGTTTGTCTTTCCTTCCATTTGATCGTTCTATAAGGCATCGGATTGTTTTTTTTCCCAGCTTCTCGTGGCTTTTAATACAATTTGTCATTTATCGATCAAAAAAGAAAATTACTTTTTAAAGATAGGGATTCTAAAACTTATTCCATGAAAATATTTTATATGTAAGAGTAGTTTCTGAACCCTGGTTGCATCATCCTAGCGAAAAATCGGCTCGACTCGGTCTCAACTCGTAATCTCAGCGAGTTGAGTAATTCCGTCGAGTTAACTCGTTGACTCGCCTAGTTTTAGAACTATGCTCTTGAGCAAGTGGCTATGGTCTTTCAATAGCATTGTTCAAGACTCTCCTATTCGAGCAATATATTTAAAATAAACCACCAATCACCTCTTCCATGCCTCTGACGCAAGCCAGTCCCATCCATTCACTTCAAGACTACCCATCAATTTCCTTCTACCTCTCATAGCCGGTTCATGGAACAAGCCCTGTTTCTATCCACATGCTGGAGCCGAGAAATTTTGAATCTCTATCCCAAAAAAATTTCATCCTGCTGAAGGCAGACCAGCCAACCCCTTTTGAGAGTGCCTCCATGTAGTCTCTCAGCATCAGAGAAAGGAGGTATCTCCTCTTGGTCAAATCAGAGACTTTCTCTCAAGATCCTCGATTTTCTTACTAATGGTTCTAAAAACCTCTCTTATCTATTTCCTAAGTCGCCCTTCAATAACTTTAATGTTCTGAAAAGCCGGTACCCAAGGGTGCTAGAGGGCATCGTCACCAGATTCGCCGAATTTCCAAAAAATTCGTGAAAAATTCGCAAATCTAAGGTTCTACAATTTAATCATGAATTATTTGTGAATTTCTTAGAAAATCGTGTTTCTAAGAATTCGCAGATAATTCAAGATTTTTTCAATAAATTGTGATTTTAAATACTTTTTAATCTTATGTTTTTATTTTGTTTCTCCCATTTTTTCTTCGATTTTTCACCGAACATGACCGGATTTTTCCGAATATGATCTTGCTGAATTATTGCGAACCCCGACTTGGTGACATGCTAGAGGGTGTGAAACTTAAACCATTGGTCTCTAACAAAGTCCTTAAGTCACCAAACCTTAAATAGGTCACTTGGTACATTAATAATTCCCCAAAAAAGAAATACATTAGGAAAGACATTAGATGGCACACGCTCACAGCAAGCGGTAAAACGCCATAATGATTGGCTGTTTCAAAACTGCTGCTCCCACATTTTTATGCATCCACTCTTTTCTGTTTTCGGTTAACTGTAGGAGAGCATACCCATGATCATTTCTAGTAAAAAAGAGCTCATATATGGTAACTAACCCGTTCCGAAATGGGATTTGGAATAGGGCGTTGAATTTGAATGTGCATACATGACACTTTTTCCATCAAGTGTTCCATCTGATTCAAACAAAGTGAAGACCTACTGGGTTGAAGATTACACCACAAATCTCTATTGTCTGATACAAAGTGGTCCTATTTATTTGTGCTTTATATTAGATGACAGGAGAACTGACTGGTGTGGCATCGTCAACACCTTATAGAAAATTAAAACCTCCATATCTAAATGCCTGATATAGGCAATACCACCAACTTTGAAGTAACAGCACTTGGACGAACTCGTCAATTCCTTGAAAAAACTCATTTTTAAAATCATTGATTGTCACCATCCATGCCTAACCTTGTAGCACTCTCAATGTCTCTAGGTTTGTGCCAAAGTGTATGTACATGGGCATGTTGACAAAATTAACGATAAGAGATTGCTCGTGATGATTTATATCTTTGAGGAGGCTTAAATAGTTTGTAATGGTCTCAAATTTTATCAATAACTTACATTGTGTAGATCTCATCAAGTAGATAGACATCGACTATTTATTTATTGAAATCGGATCTATATTGAGCCCGGAATCGCAAGAACAAGAAAAAACAAACTCTCTGGAAAATATCAACGGTCATCGGGTGACCAAGTTGACAAGCATCCGTCACTTGATGGACGTCTGTGATTAGTTAGAGAAACTTAAATTTCTATTGTGGAAACCTCTATGAAGGATATTTTACGACATTTTAGGGCATCTATCATATTCTAACTTTGCATCGTTTGAGAGAAAAAACCTAATAGCCTTTGAGAACTATTGTTGTGAGCCTTCACCTTCCCAACTTAAATGTCTTCTTCCTCCATTTTTCTTGGAGATTTGGGCTTGTGGACTCAAGCGTGTTTGTGCTTGAGGATTTGGTGGTGCGTTGCGCTTACGGATTTATGTGTGGCTCTTGAGAGCTCAAGAGATTACTGCAGCCCGTCTGAACACGAGTGGATCATCGTGCGACTCGGTGATATGTACCGAAACAAATCGGTACATTGTAAGGACATGTGGATTTAATATTTGCGGCTTTGAAGGGTTTGATGGGTGTGTGTCTACATATCATTTGGTACCTTTGTAAGTGTTTATTTACATAGTGGATTTGTGCCTTGGATCTAGGATTAGATCCCGTGGATGTTTCCTTGCGATAGGGTTTTACCACGTAACTATATTGAGTAGTGTGATTATTTGTGGGTTGTTTATTTTCACTATCGATTTGTATATTTTTTCACTGCGACATAGGGAAATTTAGGATACCTAAAACATTTCAACTGGTATCAAAGAAGGTTCACTCGATAAAAGTTCACACGAATCGAGTGTTTCAATAGCTTTTTTTAGTAACTAAGATTTATCACTTTTGGTTGTTGGGGTGTGCATTTGTTTTTTATGTCTTCTAGCTTTATATGCCTTTAATCTAAAAAGTGATAAACGAAGGGGTTTTAACAAACAAAAGAGTTTTGAGAAGAAAAATTAAAAAATATCTTTTAAAAAGGTTCAGTATTAGAAGTGTAAGGGATTTGGGCACATTAATTCGGATTGCCCAAATAGGAAGAACGAACAAAATGGGTATAGAGACTTTGTGGATATTGCAATGAGCCAACTGGTGTGGTTTCTACTGATGTTGAAACATTAGATGATGAGAATGAAGGCAGATATGAGTGATATTTATGGTGAGTTGTACCTCGAGTGTCTGAGATTGACCAAAGAGAGCATAAGCACTTAAAAGAAATATCAGAGTTAAAAAGTGCTAGCTCCTCTCTACAATCCGAGGTTGGGGAACTTACACCTGTCAATGAGAGACTAGAAGACACCGTTAGATCTCTCCAACATACAGTGAGGTTTCTTGAGAATGAATGCCAGTGGAACATCATTCAAATGCCAAGGCTCTTAGCCTTGACAATGAGAAGTTAAAAAGTAAACTTGCTTCGCCTACAATAAGTTCACGGGCTTTTGCAAGAGTGAAGAAAAACTTGAAATTTTGCTTGGCATTAGGAAACGGGGTATCGATAAAGGTGCTCTGGGGTATGATAAGTGTGCGGCTTCTTCATCTAAGCCCAAGAGTAACCCAAAGCCAATAGTGAATAAGCCTGGTATCCCGAAGACTGTTGATAGAAAAGTCCATAGGTGGTTTTATTATGGCAGTGTAGTGAAAAATAAAGACTTGTCTACAATTTCTCTCCATACAATAAAAAGGAATGACATGGATAGGGAGAGAAATATGCCTCAGGGTAGACTAATTTCAAATAGGAACCCCAATGCTCATACTGATAGAATGAGAAACATGCACTTCAATATACCTCAGGGTAGATTTTTTGCTGTGAAGCTAGGCAAATCTGGGATACCAAAAAAATTTCATCATTAACCAACCTCTCCACATTAGTATAAAGAAGAGATCATGATACTTTGAGCATGTAGGTTAGAGGTTCACCAGCTGAAGCAAAGTTTAACACTAAACCTTGTAATAAAACCCGGAGTAATAGTTGAGATTAAGGTAAGAGTTTCTGATTGTATGACTAACGAGGCCCGGGCTAGGAAGAGGGATCAGAGGATCTAACAAAGACAAGCTATGGCACATGAAGGGCAGAGGTCAGTATGTTTTGAACATAGATCACAACAAAATAGACTATATTAAGTGATAAACTAATGGGTAGGCGAAGCAAATTATTAGAGGAGTTCACATTCATACTACCAAGCAATGCATTGTTAACTATGGTCACCATGTTATTAGAGGAGTTTACTCACACTAATACTACCCAAAGTGTGAGACGAGCTGCTTTTTTTTACGATCTCTACCTAGAACACATAGAATGATCTAACTAAGAATTTTGCTTTCTTTTCCCACCTCCACACTTTCCTATCAGGACTATTCCTCTTTGCCCCAACCTTGTTTAACTCCTATAGTAGTTCCAAAATTCTTCTTCATCTTCTTTAATATTATGGGAGATATGGTCCAAGACAAGTTGCTCCTATCTCTCTCCCAAACTTCCATTACCGTTGCATTTTTGTTCACAAGTAGTCTGAAAATCATAGAAAATATCATCTCAAGTGGTTGCTCTCACCACCAGCAATCCTTCCAAAATCTAACCTTATCTCCTAAACTCACGCAAAAACTGATGCTCTCCTCAAAGCTGGCCCTAACCTTTCCAAGCACCTCTTACATAGAATAATACTTCTTTTGATGCTAGTATTTTTTGTCAATATTACGATTAGTACTATTTTAATGCTTTGTTTACATCCATGCATCATAAGTTATGTACTTATATTACATGCATTGCTATAAGTTACGCACTTATATTACATGCATCGCTATATGATCCCAACATGGTATAAAACACATGCATCATTCTAGAAGTGATTGGTGATGAAAACAGTACACACACACATGCATGAATGCACACGCACACGCGCGCGCGCACACACACACACACACATATCATACTACTACATACATATATATAGTATCATATTGTTTTGTATCATGTATCATACAATACTGTTAGAAAATGAAACGTGTCGTTTTCTCCGTAGTCATACGATATTGATAAGTGAGAACAATGTAATAAATCATTGTTTCTCTTATTTAATCCATAAAATAAATGATTAACTGTACTACACATGCTTCCAACTTACTATTTGGATGGAACATTCGAGAAACAAATCGCACTGTTGGTGGCTTATTTGGGTAATCCTCCGTAAATTGAAGTGTCAACTTAAACGTACCTGAAGGACTCAAAAAAGATCAAATAAATTGAAGTAAATGAATCAGATAGACTGGATAATAAGATAAATCTATTTACATGAATCAGATAGACAGGATAACAAAATAAATAAATCAAGAATGAACTCTTTTAATCATGCAAGCAACTTAGAATTAAAAAAATCAACAAAACATGTCCAGCAATTGCAATCAATAGACCAATTCAGAGAACCTTATTATGAAAGTACACGCGAAGAAAAGATTTTTGAGCAAGCCAAGAAGTAAACTGAAAAGAATACTGAACTGCTAGGTATTTAATTCCATCTACCATTTGCACAGGACATGAAACATAATTGCATCCCAGTAATACAATTAACTGAAGTAAGCTTACAATAGAATTTATGGTTAATTTCATTATGTAACCATTATGTCAATTTACACTGCACAACTATGCAACTTCGCAGTGGACGTGTGTACCAGAATCAAAGAGAGCAATTTTTAGAACTTAGGCCTAGAACATGCACTGGCTTCTAACACCGATACGAGGTGTTGGACATTGGAATTTTTAGAAAATGGAATCTCCTCATAACATAACTGGATGGTCATGGAGGGCCATCAATTGTACCACAAACAGCCCAAAAAACCACGCATACTAGAGCACTTTAGTACGAACCATCAAGTAGAAATGAACAAGGATCCATATTATAGTGTTCCGATCGAATGGCTCCAATGCTCTGATATGCATGATTTCGAGCTGAGGGTGGTACAAGCCGTCCTCATTAAACACTTAAAATGGAGGAAAAAACATGTATGCCATGTCGCCTAAGCTGGGTACTTCTGGGAAATATCTACAAATGCTTCTCATATCCCAATATCCATAAAAGAACTTTAACCTCATAAAAAGGTAACAAAATGAAATCAGTGGCCAAAGCAATCAATCCAACATTATAAATAATAGTCGAGCAAGGAGCGATCTCACCTGGAGATCAATGCATGAACCTAAACGCAACATTAACACATTTAAAAAAATGGTTTCACGCCCACCGAATCTTGAAATACGCCCACGCCAAAAATCATTGATTGCTTTAAATCAGACAATGGAGATCATTTTTTGCTCCAATATTCCACACAAGGGATCTTGAGATCATGGCGCACCTATCAAACGGTAAGTTTTTTATTCCACATGACACAGATCCCAAAAATGTGACCGTAAAGTCATGTGGCACACATCACACTAAAACGTGACTTTTGGCCCACGTTTTTTGGGATCTGTGAGATGTGGAATAAAAAACTGACCGTCTGATAGGTGCGACATGATCTCAAGATCCCTTGTGTGGAAGATTGGAGCGAAAAATGATCTCCATCATCTGATTTAAAGCTATCATTGATTTTTGGCATGGGCATATTTCAAGATTCGGCGGGCGTGAATAAAGGTATCTTAAAAAAATTTATATTCAACCAAATTTTAAGTCTTTAGTATTGCCTCCATAAATGTCTTGGAAGGTTTAGTAGCAGGATGTTAAGTTAGATAAACACAAGCATAAAACTACTAAACAACATATATCTAGCTTGAGCATAGCTGCAATAAGATAAGAGTGAAAAATGCACACGTGATTTCAGATCTATTTAAAATTAGCGGTAGAGCCTTTAATATTAAAATCGACTTACCTCCATCCCAAGAAGTGTCATCAGGACTGCAATTCAAATCCGAAGAAGGTATCAGAAAGATGAATAACTGCTCCAAAATCAGATAATGAACAAAAGCGAAACCAAAAGCATAACATAGAATTTAAAAAAAACTACAAGAGCTATAAAACTAAAGCACGATTTTTATTAGCTTACCCAAATATGACAGCATTCCATAGCATGATATTGTTGTCTTGAGGAGCACCACTGATGCCTGCAGGAGGATCTTGTTGCAACCTTTTGAAATCCCTCATCAGCCTCTTCCTTGAAGGTGTAGACATCTTCACCGCCTACAAATTTACGCCGCAGAAGACCAAACCAACATATGATCCTACTCGAGTAAACTGTTCTATGGTCTTGTAGTTAGACAGGCACACACGTCATCGCCGCATGATTAAAACCAATTAAAAAAAAAACACAAAGCAAAAAAATAGTAATTAATTACAAATTGAAGACCAAACACGTGCCTCTTTCATTGAGGAGTCGCTTCAGTTCATTTCAGATAAACTCAAACGATTCAGGAAAATTTCGGGATTATTAAAAAACAATAAGAAATATAAACAAATTTTCCAAATCCGGGGAAAAAAGAAGGAAACACGCCAAAATTTCCAAA
Source organism: Chloranthus sessilifolius (assembly GCA_021018995.1). Lineage (NCBI taxonomy): Eukaryota > Viridiplantae > Streptophyta > Magnoliopsida > Chloranthales > Chloranthaceae > Chloranthus > Chloranthus sessilifolius. The sequence continues at coordinate 9,952,315 of CM037593.1, read as the reverse complement.
ACTTCGGCAAAATTACTGAAACGGCTGAAGTTTCGCCAGACCCCCTTGTTCAACGTGAGTTTGCTGAATTTTGGTGAAATCTGTGACTATGGCTCAGAGGACAGCAGCAAGAATTAAGGTTTCCAACCAACACAAATTTTCACAAAAAAATAAATAATAAAATAAAATCAACATAGAACCTAGAAGTATGGAAAGAGAGAGGTTCTGCGTATTACAGCTATAATTAGGTTTCTAGTTCCATAGTTCAAACCTTATGAATCCCACAAACGAAAAGCTGCAAACAGAATTAGGATTTATTTGCAGTAAAGGAAGCAACAGAAATCACGCACACGAGAACAAGATGACAACAAAATTACCAGTTATTTACAGTAAAGATCGAACCTTTATCAAATATATAAAACTATAATTAATAATTAATTTCAAAATAGTATCCGTAGTTCGAAAATTATAAAACTATAATTATGGTTCTACTCCTAATTTTCCATACATAATTATCAAATCTATAAAACCCTAAACCTAAAATTAATTAATTTTATTAAAAATCTGCATCCGGAGTTACAAAATTATAAAACTATAATTAGGGCTCTATTCCTAATTTGGCATACATCTTTATCAAATCTATAAACCCTAAAACCAAAATTAATTAATATATTTCCACCTCAGCATCCGCAGTTACAAAATTCTAAAACTATAATTAGGGGTTCTACTTCTAATTTTCCATACATCATTATCAAACCCACAAAACCCTAAAACTAAAATTAATTAATTCATTTCAAAATCTGCATCCGCAGTTACAAAATTATAAAACTATAATTAGGGTTCTTCTCCTAATTTGCCATACATCATCAAAATCCTACGCCCTTAAAACTATAATTAGGGCTCTACTCCTAATTTGACATACATCTTTATCAAATCTATAAAACCCTAAAACCAAAATTAATTAACATATTTTCACCTCAGCATCCGCAGTTACAAAATTATAAAACTATAACTAGGGGTTCTACTTCTAATTTTCCATATATCATTATCAAATCCACAAAATCCTAAAAATAAAATTAATTAATTCATTTCAAAATCTGCATCCGCAGTTACAAAATTATAAAACTATAATTAGGGTTCTTCTCCTAATTTGCATACATCATCAAAATCCTAACCCATTATTACGGTTCCTTTTCTACATAAAAAAAAAATTATAATTCGTATTTCGCTACGCCAAATCTGATGCTCCACCAAATCAAAATTTCAAACCAAAGCAAGCAGAGATTCACCAATAAATAAATAAAACAAAAAAATAAAAATCCGAAACTCTTACCTAAGATGCGGCGTGAATAGATTATGGTATCTGGTATGCAATTTATTAGGTTTCTGCAACCAAACGATTGGATCGAATGAAGGAGAACAGATTTTGGGCGGGTTAAGAATTAGGGTTAGGGTGTGGTTTTGGCTTTTTTGTGATCAGCCGTTCCCTTATCTCTCTTCCTTCCTGGTAGTTGTATCTATATGAAAGGGAGAAAGATTGTCCTGTAAACCATTCATATTGGAGATATATGTAAATGAATCTGATACCGTGTACTTTGCTATTGACGGTGAGGGTTGGAGAATTTATGCTGTGTACGCTGACTTCTAGTAGAGATAACGAGAGAATTTATGCTGTGTACACTGACTTCTAGTAGAGATACCTACTCTCCCATGATAAATTAGACGGTGCAAGATTTATTTATATTTTCAGTCAGCATTAATAAGCTGTAACAAATTCATGTCTGATATTTAGCACAGATAACAAATTGGCCGACTTTTTACAGATAAGTTTCGACTTTGGGTTGCAATATTTTTTGAGAAGTGACACTTCCTGACCAGTTTTTGTTAGTGCAATCCACTTAAACAAAAGAAAAAATGGTTGTTTGCTTTAAATCAGACGATGGAAATCGTTTTTTTTTTGTCTAAATTATCCGCACAATATATCTTGAGATTATGGTTCTACCATCACATCCCAAACAGTGAATATGAATCATTTTTGGGAACCTCTATTTGCACCAACTTAATGATGTCCGGTGTTGTGTTAGAAACTAGCAGACTCTCGTTTAAGTAGGTACTTTCTGTAATTCAGTGGGGGCAAAAAGAGATTCTAATCATTTTTAATGTTGTCATTTTCAACTTTTTGAGATGTGTGCCACATGAAATCAAACATGTGACCATCGGATGATAGGCCTACGATCTCAAGATCTATTGTGTGAAAGATTGAGACTAAAAATAATCTTCATCGTCTAATTCAAAGCAGATAACGATGTTTCCTTTGTTTAAGTCGTGTGGTAGTAACAAAATTAGGTGTACTAATAACCCCGAACTCTTAGAGCACTAGGCTAAGTCCCGAAACACGTGCAACACCCACATACCACATGTAACAGTTAATAAAGATAAATCCTTGCAAGTGACCAACACAAGGTGGGATTTAACTCAGAACCTTCACCTCTTCAAACAAAGGGTTCAAAGCCGCCAACCCCCGTTGCGTTGCAATTAAGGATCAAAATAGCAGTTTCGTTTTTAGTTTCAGGCATGACCAAAACCGAAAAATCGAACCTAAATTTCCCTTCCATATATATTTTGACCAAAATTTTGGTTTAAATTATCGTTTCGGTGGGGACCGAAACCAAAACGATTCAGCCGATAACTTGAGTTATCGGCCGAAATTTTGAACCATGGTTGCAATATTGTCAACTTTTCCATTGCTACATGCCCAAGCCCCATGTTGATCAACTATTGGAAAAAGAATAGTTTGAGAATTTTTTAGAAAATGAAAAAAAATTCAAAAAATCCTAAATTTTATAAATAATTTACAAATATTTTGACTTTTTCTCGTTTTTCAATTTTTCTTTTTTTTCATTTATAATTTATAATTAATATAATTTTATAATTGTTATAAAATTAAAAGAAAATGAAGACAAAATAAAGATACTACAAGATAAATAACTAGTTCATAAAAAACTATACATCATTCACTTCTCTTGAGTCATTTCATACTTCCACAAGACCCATTTATATAGAATTACAATGTGAGAATGTGAAAGAGTGGGAGAATATGAAAGGTTAGGAGGATGCATTGTCATAATTCCAAAAGAGTTACATAATAATGGATAAGAATTCCGAGAGACTACATAAATGTGATTAAGAATTTCAAAAGTTGAAAACTAAATGATCATCCATCATAAATTATTTATTTATAACACTCCCCTTTGATGACTATACACAAAGAATACATGCATCATTATTAACTTTACTAAGAAAAACCCAGTTGAAAAAAAAACTATGGCGAAGGAAAAATAATACATTATTTTTGTGTCATAAAAAACGTTTAAGATTGTCTCATTAAAACCTTTCAAAGGAATACCTTGTAGGATAAAATCTTAGCGAAGGAAAAATAAGTATAATCCGCTTAATATTTACCCCCTCAAAGATTTCAAATTTTCACTGTTTATGAACAAAAATCTTTGAGTCTACGCATTCCAATGTTGTGCACCATCTTCTTAAATGTTGTAGTTGGTAATATTTTAGTAAACAAATTCGCCAAATTATCACAAGATCGTATCTACCTAACATCAATATCTTCACTCTTTTGGAGCTCGTGTATAAAAGAATTTTAGTGAAATGTGTTTGATTATGTTACCTTTAATATAATCTCCTCTAATTTATGTGATACAAGCATCATTATCTTTATATAATATTATCGAACTATCTTTAATTATAGATAAATCACATTTTTATCGAATGTATTTAATGACCGATCTTAGCCAAATACATTCTTGACTTACTTCATGGATTGCAATGATCTCTGAATGATTTGAAGAAGTAGCAGCTAGTGTTTGCTTAACAGATTTTCATGAGATAATTATATCACAACATGTAAATATATATCTCGTTTGTAATCGACCTTTATGTGGATCGTAGAGATAGTATGCGTATCCAACTAATTGTGAATTTGAACCACTTGAATAATACCTTATATCAATTGTTCCGTGAAGATAGCATAGATCATGTTTGACCCCATTCTAATGTCTTCGAGTTAGTGCAGAACTGTATCTTGCTAGTAAGTTGACCGAAAATGCTATATCATGTCGGATATAATTTACAAGATACATTAGAACACCGATTGCTCTAAGATATGATACTTCATGACTAAAATAAATTTCATCGTTCTCTTGTGAGTGAAAAGGATCATTTTCACATTATGTGAACATACAACTATTGGAGTACTCAACGGATGAACTTTATCCATATAAAAGTGCTTAAGGACCTTTTCTGTATATATTGATTGATAAACAAAAATTTCTTTTGAAAAATGTTCAATTTGTAAACCCAATCAAAATTTAGTTTTTCCAAGATCTTTCATTTCAAATTCATTCTTTAAATAAATAACAATTTTTTAAAGTTCTTCTGAAGCTCCAATAAGATTTAGATCATCAACATATACTGCAATAATAGTAAATCCGGATTCAAACTTTTTAATGAAAACGCATGGACAAATTGGATTACTCTCAAATCCTTATTTCAATAAATATTCACTGAAACAATTGTACCATGTGCGTCCGGATTGTTTTAACCCGTGTAAAGTTCTTTAAAGCTTGATAAAATAAATACTTCAAAATTTTTTATTATATGCTTCATACATTTTATATCCTTCAGAGATTTTCATATTTATATCATTATCTAGTGATCCATATAAATATGTGATAATTACATCCATTAAATGCATATCCAAACTTTTTGTGATTACTAAGCTAATAAAAAATTTGAATGTAATTGAATCCACTATTGGGGAATATATTTCTTCATAATCAATATCAGGTCTCTGCGAGAAACTTTGTGTAATAAGTCATGTTTTATATCTTACAATTTCATTGTTATCATTACACTTTTGTACAAATACCCACTTGTACCCAACAGGTATTATATTTTCAGGTATTTGAACTACAGGTCCAAATACTTCATGTTTTATTAAGGAGTTTAATTCTGCCTGAATTGCCTCTTTCCACGTTGATCAATCATTTCTACGTCGACATTCTTCGACGATTAGTGGTTCAATTTCATCATTACTTCTGATAATATCAAAAGTACTTTTAAATTAAAAACGTTGTCGACAATTATTTTGTTTCTTTTTAATATTTTTCCATTACTTATATAATTTATTGAGATCTTATTATTTTCAGTTACATGTTCCTCTTCAGGGGATAAATCTTCAAAAGATTCCTCTTCAGGGGAAAACTCTTTAGGAGATTCCTCTTCAGCGAACTCTTTTTAAGGAGAATATTATGCATAAAGTTTGGATAGATAAAATATTTTGTCTGTTATGTCGGTATGACCTCTTCAAGAGCATTGATTTCATTTACTTGTACTTTTCTCTTTCAAGAAAACTTTTCATTGGCACCAGTAGGTCTTCCACGTTTCAGACGTGCTTCAGATTCATTTACTGTTATGAGGTTTTACTATATTTTTATTATTAGTAAATGCATGCGATAATTGATTTACAATACTTTGCAAGTGAACTATCTTCTGAAAATTTTATTGAGCATATTGTCAACACTACTTTTTGTATAAATCTCGATTGATCAATTCTCAAATTGATTGATCGTATCATTTAAGCAAATTTCAAAATTTGTCTTAAGTCTAAATCAATCGATCAATTGAGAATTATATTAAAAAATTATTATTTTATTTTGATATTATGCTCGTAATCTAATTATTTGGGTAAATTTTTTAGCAAATACAACATTACTAATGGAAATGTAACAAATATGTGACCACCTAGTTGATGCATCAATTAATACCATAAAATATTTAAATGGTCCACATGGTGGAAGTACTGGTCCACATATATCCTTATGAATAATTTATAAAAATGATAGAGATTCAATAATTACTTTAGAAGATTATGGTTCTATAATTAGTTTATATTATAAACAAACGGTATATAAATAATCACTTGGTAAAAGAATCTTTTGGTTCTTTAAAAGATGTCCATGTGAGTTCTTAATTATTCGGCGCATCCTAATTGATCTCGGATGTCCAAGACGAGTATGATAAAACATAAAGACCTTTGGATCAGAGTACTTCTGGTACATCATAATTTGTAATTCAATTGTTCTCATGGTCATATAATATAGCGCAGAAAAGAAAGCAGACATTTTTTTATAATATAAGCTTCTGGCCAAAATTTATTGAAGTAATATAAAGATATTTCTTATTATCTTCATTTGTGGTTTAAACATGATAATCATTATGATTAATATATTTAAAACTAAGTAAGTTTCTTCAATAGTTGAAAGAATAAAAAGCATCATGAAAAATTATATGAATACAAAGCATCACGAATATCTTCAAAACTCAGTTACAAAGCATCATCAATATAAAATTTTGTTCATTTTGGTAATATGATAATCGCTCCTCCATATCCTTCAATTAATTTCAATGAACCCGATATAGTATTGGCATTAGCTTTATTTAATTTTAAAATATTTCTTATTTTTAAAAATTGTGTAAGTTGTACAACTGTCTACTAAACAAATATCTTTATCAACCATCTTGAAATTAATCAATCGATTAGCACCATGCCACCTTATATACAAAAAAAACTTAGATATTAAATTTTATTACTTAAAAATGAAATACATGTAAACATAATAATCCAAAAAGACATATTAGTTGTTATAAGCACATCCAGTACAAATTAAAACATAAGCTTTCTAGTTATGGTCTACAAAGAAATCAGAAACATCAAGATGAGTTATATTCACTCTATTTTGATTATCAAGATAAGTTGTAGGATCTATTAGATTATGGTGATCAGTAAAATTCATTTCAATTCCCTTTTCTTTTTCTTTGATAGAGGTTTGATATAATTTTACTAAATGTTAGGCATATGACAGGTACGCGACCAATGGTCCTTTCATACCACATCTGTAACATTTATCTTCATAGCTATTTGTAGGCTTATTTTATAAACCTCTGTGTTCACCTTATTTTTTCTCATTGTGGTTTCACTTCTAGTAATATGATATATTTTTATTTGAAGCATTGTGATAACGTAGCCTTTGAAATTTATAATTCTTTCTACTATGTCTTCGACCTCGATTTTCTTTAAACTATAAAATGAGGTTTCATTCGCTTTAGGGAATGGTGTAGAATCGATTAGACCAGATTGATAATTTTTCATCAAAAACTTATTATTCTGTTCAACCACTAGAAGATAAGATATTAATTTAGAATATTTGTAAACTTATACTCTCGATATTGTTTCGCAAGAGTACATTCGAGGTATGAAAAATGGTAAATATTTTTTCTAACATATCCTCTTGAGTGGCTTTTTCTCTGTATAATTTTAACTGTGAGCTGATTTAAAGAGTGCAGAAATATACTCTCTTAAAATCTTACAACCTTAGGTGCATCCAGTCATAACGAGCTTTTAAGAAGATTATGGTCTTCTGGTGCTCGTATCTCTCTCTTAAACTATTCCACAAAGTGAATAGATTATTTACTGTAATATCTCGAAAAATTGACCGTTTGACTTTGACCTCGGGATTCATGCCTGATTGATCATAGGTTTGACCAAGTGATGGTCAAACATTGAGTTCATAAAATTATGTACTAATGTGAGATTAGTGTGACCTAAGTGTAGAGTATTGTGTTAAGTTGCAGTCACATACACCTATCTTTGGTGTATGTGTTTAACACACAAGGCCAAGAGAGGATATAAGGGTTTTAATAAACCTAGTTTTCCTTTTGTTGGTTGTTGAAGAGAGAGTTAAGAAGAGAGAGAGAGAGAGAGTAAAGAGGAGTTATGGAGGTGGAGTTAATGCAAATTAAGGGGAGATTAGAGCATTGATTTTCGAATTCAAGGCGATTTGGGATCGTTGAAGCAAGTGATGGAACCCTAGCCATCAAACCCAACAAATCAATCCCTTGAAAGGATTATTGAGGTGAGTTTTAATTAAAGTGAATGCACATATTGTAGACAAGTTTAATTCAGTCAAGTAGGGTTAAATGGATAGATTAAAGGCATAGAAAAGAAAGGAGAAAGATTTGGAAGAACAGCCCGAAAGGGGGCTGAATCTGGCCAAATCGATTAGTCGAAATTAGGGTTCGATTAATCGATTTTGGCCCAGAAGTTGAAAAGTCATGAAAGCCCGATTTCGATTAATCGAATTGTATTTCGATTAATCGATTTGGATTTAGATTAGTCGATTTGGAAATCGACTAATCGACTGGGTACCTCCAGTGGCTGGAGAAAAGAGACCTGGAGATATCGACTAATCGAGTTGGGAAATCAATTAATCGAGTTTGGATTTCGATTAATCGATTTGGGATCAACTAATCGATTTTAGACTTTCGACCACTCGATTTGAGAATCGACCTTATTATGTTAGAGACTTCGATTAATCGATTTGGGATCGATTAATCTAATTTGAATCTTGATTAATCGATTTGGGTTTCGATTAATCGATTTTGGGAATCGATTAATCGACTTTGACAATTTTACTTAACTTAATAATTTCTCTTTGAGATTCATGGAGGGTCTAGGACCTTCTTTATTACATCTTTAGTGATATATTTCATGTGTTATGATGTACCATAGGTGGTACATGTGAAAACGAGTACAAGGAGTTATGTGGGATATTGATGCTTGAACCTTCAGAGAATTGAGGTAGGGAACACCTTGAACATGTACTTTAATTTCAAGAGCATGCATGTAGTGATATAATTATCAGAATTAAAATTATTTTGATTATGAAAAGCTTTGTAAAAATGGATGCGTATGTGACACCAAGAATATAATAAAGGCATCTATGTGATGCAAGTGATTAAGATCAAACAATCTAATGAGAATGAGACATCCCCAGGGGATGAGAAAGTAATAAAGGCATCAGGTGTGATGCGGGTATGTATATATCCCAGGGATATATACATATGATTGAATAATTACTGTTGAGGCGTAACTGATATCAGATAACACACTTACACGGTGAATAACTATATGTAAAACACATGTTATTTTTATTATTTGAGGTTTGATAGGATACCCCACCGACGTGGCGGGATACCTACGACTGACGCGACAGGATATCCGTGACCGATACGGCGGCCAATCCGTATACTAGTACGCAGGTTTATCCGTAACAGTAAGCACATCCCAGGGATGTTGAGATGAGTTTTAACCCTGCCGCCTAGTGAAAAGGGGCTTGGGTCGTATTCTCAGGGAATACTTTTATAACAACTGTCTATTTAGACGACGATGAAGGGTATCTCATCGGGGCTCGATGCTATATTACTCGGGGATTACTTAAGTTGAAGATTTAAGTTTTTGCTTTAGGCCTGTTTCAGTGTCATTCATGATAAATCAACAGTAAAGTAAGACATACTACTTACCAGTAAACTTGAATGTAATTCATTAGTTTTTAAACTGTTTTCTAGCAAATGCATAGACACATCATGCTTAGAATATCATGGAATATATGTGAGTCTTAATTTATATGTTCATTGTGTTGGTTCCCTATTGAGCTAGGATGTAGCTCACCCTTTAAACTATACGTCGCAGGTCCATTGATAGCAGTTGTCGAGGCTTCGGGAGACATAGATCCGGGTGATTCGGATTACGTGCCTGGAGACGAGTTGGAGCCTCCACCCGAAGACTTCTTCTAAGAGACTCTGCTGTGTACTTTGACAGAGAGTAGTTTTTGAGAGCTAGTTGTACGGCTTGGTATGCCAAGCCTTCTTTTGTTAAACATGTAATTAAATTGGATTATTCTTTTGGCGAACCATCTGGGGTGATCTGTTTATCACCGATGGTTCGGGTCGGTTCTCTGTTGATGCAGTGGCATGAAAGTAAAACTATCTTTTGCGTATGCCATTTGGGCATATTAACCGTTTCCGCTAATATGAGATTAATTGCTTTTTTATCTATTTGTGCTTGTTATACCAATGTTCCGTGCATAGCTTTGGGGCATGGTCTGGAGGATCGTGCTGATGGCAAGGGTTTCGGGGTGACGAAATCCGGGCTGTCACAGTTGGTATCAGAGCAATTTCTTTTAGAAACTTTGACAACCATTCTTTTGTCAGAATATAGGGACTTCTGCTAATAAAAACTTTGTTTTTATGTGCAGACCGTTATGTCTTCTAGAAGAAGGAGCCGACCCAGGGGCGGCCATAGTAGAAGCTTGCGTAGTCGATATGATTTTATCTCGGATACCAATAGAGTACCCATAGGAGATGGAGGGGCTTTTGGCAGTGGTGGCCAAGGAAGCCAAGATCAGAGAGAGAATCAAGATCAAGATCGACAGGATCAAGATCAGAGAGAGTAGGAAAGAGTTAAAGAAAGGAATGAGGACAGAGAGGAGCGTCAGAGGATGATGCACACCATGGTATATGGCCCAACAGCAACATCTTTGGCGCTCATCTGACTCATGAGCATCGACCACCGACACCTCCAGTGGCTCCGACACCTCCAGTGTCTTTTGCTTTTACCGAGTTTAGGAGGATGAGACCTCCTAGCTTTTCAGGACAGGCAGACACTATGGCAGCTGAAAACTGGTTAAGTGAGATGGAAAAGGTGTTTAGTGTGTTCACTTGTATGGAGAACGAGAGTGTCTGTTGGGCAGCCTACATGTTACATGGAGAGGCTGAGCCTTGGTGAAAGTCTGTTTCACGAACTAGGGCTCAGGAGACTCCAGATATGCCCTGGACATGGGATGAGTTCGTCGAAGAATTTAATAAACAATACTTCCCTAAAGTGGTAAGGAACCAGATGGAAGTTCAATTTTTGCAATTAGTTCAAGGGAAGATGACTGTGAGAGAGTACGGAGTGGAGTTCATGCGACTCGCTCGCTTTGCGCCCGACTATGTCATCACTGAGATGATGAAAGCAAAGAGGTTTCAGCAAGGTTTGAAGCCGGACGTGAGGGGAGGAGTAGCACCATTCCAACTGAGGACCTATGGTGAGGTCATGAGCAAAGCCTTGGTGGTAGAGGAAGAAAATAATAACAAGTACCGCCAGAGGGAGCAACAAGGAAGGTGGAACACTGATCAGAGCAGAACGGGGAACTACGAGCCGGCGAATAAAAAGCCGAGATTTGTAGCCCAATTCTAAGGTCAGAGACCACAGTTCCAAGGGGGTTTCGGAAGATCGGCGCAGCAGAGCAACCAACAGAGATTTCCATTGCTCGCATCGGGGAGGCCGATACGCTACGAGAGCCCTGCTATCACTACCGGCGCTACAGTCACACAAGGTGCTTCTCGAGCATCTTCTTCCACACCTCGTGAGACTTGTGCCAAGTGTGGCAAGCCTCACAAGACAGCAGACTGTAGGATAGGCACTCGGGGTTGCTTTCGATGTGGCAAGGTGGGCCACTTGATCAAGGAATGCTCTGAGATGAACAAGGGGAAGACGGCTTCAGCTCCTATGCCACGACCTATACAAGCAAGAAAGCTGATCGTCCAAGGGAGAGCCTATGCAGTCACAGCTCAAGAGGCTCAGAATACGAACGATGTCATTCAAGGTGAGCTTCTTTTAAATAAAGAATTTCAATTCTTTAAATTTTTAGATAGAGACTGTGCATTTATATATAGAAAATATAAGAAGAAACTTACATGTAATAAATTCTAGTATAATGATAGAAACTATATATGTGTGCATGCATGAGTAGGTATATTACAAATTTATAAGAAAGGAAGCGACGTGACATACGAAGCTCGAGTGTTGATAGACCCGGGGTCTACATACTCATTTGTTACACCTCGCTTCACAAAGAGGATGAAAGTCAACCCAGAGGAGTTAGACTTCGTTTTAACCGTGACTGTTCCTACTGGGAAAGCGGTTGATACCGAGAAGGGTTGCAACTCCGTGATCATGAGGGTCATGGATGGAGATGTCTTTGAGCTACCGGCGAATCTAATTCTATTAGACATGCAAGGATTCGACGTGATCCTTGGCATGGATTGGCTATCAACTCACTGTGCGACGGTAGATTGCAAGAATAAGGTCGTCATCTTTAGACCCAACACGAGGAGATCTGTAATAGCCCGAAAAATCACGCTAAACTATGACCTCGGGATCCGTGCCCGATTGGTCACAAGTTGACCAATTAGGAGATCAAGAGTTAGTATAGGATGAAATGAACGGACGAGATGTGATAGTTTGAATTATTGCGTGGTGTGTGTTGTAAATATGAAGTCGCATACACCTATTGAGGTGCATGTGCTCAACACACAAACTAGGAGAGGGATAAAAGGGTTTAATAACCCTAAAATAGATGTTTGGTGGCTGAGAGAGAAGTAAAGAAGAGAGAGAGAGGAGTAAAGAGGGTGATTAAGCAAGGAGTTATTGAGGAGTGATTGGAAGAAGGATTCAAGTATTAAAGAGGCTGATTCAACGCAAGGGATCCGTTAGAATAAAAGCTGGAAACCCTAGCCTTCCAACTATTTGATTGAAATCAACTTGAGATCTATTCAAGGTAAGATTTTTGTAAATAAAATGCATAGATTATAGGGGTTAAGTTGTAGTTGAATGTGGGTCTAAATCATAGGATAATGGCTTAGAAAAATAGAGGAAAAAGTATGGAAGAAGATTGGGAAGAACATGAAGGTGAATCGACAATTTCGATTAATCGAAATTGGGTTTCGATTAATCGAAATTGGCCAGGAAGTTGAAAGGTCAGAGGACCACGATTTCGATTAATCGAATTTGATTTCGATTAATCGACTTTGGATTTCGATTAATCGATTTGGGGATCGATTAATCGACTGAGAACCTCCAGTGGACCCGGGGGTTGGAGGAATGACTTTAAGGAAAAATCGACTGATCGAAATGGGATTTCGATTAATCGATTTTAGTTTTCGATTAATCGATTTGGAATCGATTAATCAACTTGTGAAACTCGACTGTTCGAACTGAGAGTCGACTTTGCGAAAAGAAGGATTTCGATTAATCGAAATTGGATTCGATTAATCGAATGAAAACTCGACTGTTCGAACAATGAATTTACTTTGCGAAAAGAAGAATTTCGATTAATCGAAATTGGATTCGATTAATCGAATGAAAGCTCGACTGTTCGAACTAATAATCGACTTTGCGAAAAGGAGAATTTCGATTAATCGAAATTACTTCGATTAATCGATATTGACCTTCGATTAATCAATTTTGGAAATCGATTAATCGAATCAGATTCGATTAATCGATTTTGGAGTTCGATTAATCGACTGAGATAATTTATGTTGACCTTTGAGTTTGACTTTAAGATTCTTGGAGGGTCTTATACCTTCTTTATTGCATCCTTTGTGATGTGTTTCACCTGTTATGTGGTACCATAGGTGGTACGTGTGGACTAGTGCACAAGGAGCCACGTGGGACCTTGATGCATTGAACAAATGAAGACTTGAGGTAGGGAACACCTTGAACATGTACTTTATTTTACAAGAGCATGTATGTAGTGATATAGAACTCAATTCAAATGTCTATTTCTTAAGAGTTTGTGAAAAGTGTGTGTGTGTGACACCCATAAGAGTAATCATAATGAGCCATCCCCAGGGGATGAAGAAGTAAAGAGATAAGAGCATCAGGTGTGATGCAAGTAAATGGATACATCCCAGGGATGTATCCAAGGATTGAATCATGTTTGATAGGGCATAACTGATATAAGAAAGCACAATTACGGTGAATAACTATATGTAAGGCAAATATATTTTGTTATTTGAGGTTTGATAGGGTACCCCGGGATATCCACGACACAGCGGGGATATCCGAAGTGACCGTCTGGGCGAAACCGTAGGCATGCGAGGCTTATCCGTACATAGTAAGCACAGCCCAGGGGTGTTGATTGAGACAAGTGAAACCCCGCCACCAATCCCCAGGGGAAAGGGGCTTGGGTACTATTTGTATTCCCAGGGAATACGGTTAAAAACTGTCTATATAGATGACGATGATGGGTATCTCATCGGGGCTCGATGCTATATTGCTCGGGGATTACTTAAGTTGAAAGTTTAAGTTTTACTTTAGGGCTGTTCAGCATCATTCATGAGTAAATAAAAATACAAGTAATCAACAAAGAAAGCGAAATGCTTTTTAAGCTGTTTCATTAACTATAGACACATCATGCATAGCATATCATGGAATATATGTGAGTCATAATTTATATGTTCAACTGTGTTTGTTCCCTATTGTGCTAGGATGTAGCTCACCCAGTCCACTACTAGCAATGGCGGCTTGGAGGCGATCCGTGAGTGGACCTTGCGGCCGGTGAAGAGTTGGAGCCACCTCCAGAGGACTTCTTCTAGAGGACTCCGTTGTGCCACTTTGAGGGATTTTGGAGAGGTTTTTGTACGGCTTGGTATGTCAAGCCTTGATTGTTGTTTAAAACCATGTACATAAGGAGTTGGGATTATTCTTTTGGGACGAACCATCCGTGATGATTTCTATCATCGATGGTTCGGATCGGTTCTCCATTCATGCAGAGGCATGAGGGTAGAGCTGTCTTTTGGGAAGTTAATTAATATAGATTTAAATTCCGCAACTCGTTTATTATCCTTTTTGCATGCTTGATATACCAGTGTTCCGTGCTTAGCTAAAGGGCACGGTCAAGATGATCGTGCTGATGGCACGGGTTTTGGGGTGCCGAAATCCGGGCTGTCACAAGATCATTTAGATTTAGAGGAGAAAGGTCGACACACCTACCACTTATCTCGGCAGTCAGGGCCAAGCGATTGATCAGAAAAGGGTGTAGTGGATACTTGGCCTTTTTGAAGGAGCATAAGGAAGAGAAGAATGTTATCTCTGAGGTAGCAGTCGTGCGAAACTTCACCGATGTATTTCCGGAGGAGTTACCCAGATTACCTCCAGAGAGAAATAGAATTCGCCATCGACTTAGCACCAGGAACGGAGCCTGTTTCTAAAGCACCATACATAATGACTCCTACTGAGTTGAAAGAGTTGAAAGAGCGGCTACAAGAGCTAATGGACAAGGGGTTTGTTAGACCGAGCGTGTCTCCATGGGGAGCACCGGTCTTGTTTGTAAAGAAGAAAGATGGGTCAATGCGTCTATGCATTGACTATCGACAATTGAACAAACTTACCATCAAGAATCGATACCCTTTGCCTAGGATAGATGACTTGTTTGATCAACTGCAAGGAGCGAAGTATTTTTCCAAGATCGATCTGAGATCGGGATACCATCAGTTGAGAGTTAAGGCAGAGGATATTCAGAAAACTGCATTCAGGACTCGATACGGATACTATGAATTCCTAGTGATGTCGTTTGGGTTGATAAATGCATGGATCTGATGAATAGGGTGTTTAAACCACACCTAGACTCTTGTGTCGTAGTGTTTGTTGACGACATCCTGATCTATTCAAAATCAGAGGAAGAGTATGAAAAGCATTTGAGAGTAGCCCTACAAACTCTACGTGAACACCAACTGTATGCCAAGCTCAACAAATGTGAGTTTGGTTAGAAGAAGTTAGCTTTTTGGGACATGTCATCTCAAAGCTTGGTGTCACTGTAGATCCATCAAAGATCGAAGCAGTAGTGAATTGGGAGCAACCAAAGACCGTGACCGACATCCGTAATTTCCTAAGATTAGCAGGTTACTACCAGCGTTTCGTTGAGGGTTTTTCAAAGATATCAAGACCACTCACGAGACTTACACGAAAAGATGCAAGGTTCGAATGGAGTGAGGCATGCGAGAAGAGTTTTCAAGAACTCAAGAAGAGACTCACTTCAGCTCCAGTGTTAGTTATTTCCTTCAGGCAGTGGAGGGTTTGCAGTGTATAGCGATGCTTCATATACTGGTTTGGGCTGTGTACTTAATCAACACAAAAAGGTGATAGCATATGGGTCGAGACAGTTGAAAGAGCATGAAAAGAATTACCCGACACATGACCTAGAATTAGCAGCGATCATTTTCGCGAGTAAAATTTTGAGACATTACTTGTACGGTCAGACATTTGAGATTTTTACCGATCATAAGAGCCTCAGATATCTATTTACACAGAAGGAACTAAACATGAGGCAACGCAGATGGATGGAGTTTCTCAAAGACTATGACTGTTCCATACAGTACCATCCAGGCAAAGCTAATATAGTAGTCGGCGCCTTGAGTCGAAAGAGTTCAACTCAATTGGCTAGTCTAATTTTGGGTATGCACAGATGGAAACTGTTTGAAGATCTAGCACTATATGATGCAAACATTGAGTCACAAGCTACAGGAGCCTTCTTGGCTAATATCTCAGTGAGACCGATGATATTTGAGCATATCCATGAGCTACAGATGAAAGACCCGACGCTAACAAAGTTCGTCAAGATATAACTGAAGGCATTGCATCTGAGTTTTCAATCAAGGAGGATGGTTCCTTATTGTTCAAGGGCCGCCTCTGTATTCCGGACAACGCCGATCTACGACGAACAATTCTGGATGAATCACACAAATCAAACTATGCTATCCACCCGAGAAGCACAAAGATGTATCAGGATTTGAAAAAGAACTACTGGTGGAGAGGCATGAAATAAGATGTAGCAGAGTACGTGTCGCGGTGTTTGACGTGCAAACAAGTGAAGATCGATCATAGACACCCCGCAGGTCTATTGCAGCCTCTACCTATACCAGAATGGAAGTGGGAATCGATTTCTATGGACTTCATCGTTGGGCTATCGCGTACTGCAAAGAAGTACAATGCCATTTGGGTAGTGGTCGATCGATTGACCAAGTCAGCGCACTTCTTGCCTTACAACACGATGTACACTGCGGGAAGACTGGCAGAGTTGTATATGAAAGAGATTGTCCATTTGCATGGGATTCCGAGTAGCATTGTTTCGGACCGTGACCCATTGTATACATCAAAGCTTTGGAAGAAATTTCAAGAAAGAATGGGAACGCGACTAGATTTTAGTACGGCATTCCATCCGCAAACTGACGGACAGACTGAGAGGGTCAATCAAATCATCGAGGACATGCTTAGGGCGTGTATGTTAGAATTGCAAGGATCGTGAGATCAGCACCTACCCTTGATTGAGTTTGTATATAACAACAGCTTTCAGACGAACATTGGGATGGCACCATATGAAGCACTCTATGGACGACGATGTAGATCGCCCATCAATTGGGAAGAAATCGGGGAGAAATTTATTTTGGGACCCGAAATACTTGAAGATAATGCCACCTATGTTCGGATGATAAGGGCAAAACTCAAAGCAGCTCAGAGCAGACAGAAAAGCTACGCCGATATCAAGCGGACCAGTGTAGACTTCAAGGTGGGTGAACACGTGTCTGTGAAAGTGTCACCTATGAAGGGGGTGATGAGATTTGGAAAGAGAGGGAAGCTAAGTCCCCGCTATCTTGGACCGTTTGAAGTTTTGGGTCGAGTAGGGAAAGTTGCTTACCGCATTGGATTGTCACCGTTATTCGATCAAGTACACAATGTGTTCCACGTGTCTATGCTCAGGAAGTACCTTAATGACCCTGATCATGTGTTGATCGGTCAATCATTTGAGATGCATGAGGACATGACAATGATCGAAGAGCCGGTGGAGATTTTGGATCGAAAAGAACAAGTGTTGCGAACAAAAGTGATTCCATCAGTACTTGTCCGATGGAAGTATCATCCGGCCGAGGAAGCTACGAGGGAGCGAGAGGCCGACGTGAAAAAATAATATCCGGCCTTGTTTGCGACAACTTGAGAGCTAAAATTCTATCACCGCAAGCATGTTGTGGATTTAAACTTATATGTAATTCAAATTATTAAAAGAACAAATTTATCCACATACAGTCTCAAATACAGTGTTGGACGTGAAATGGGACATTCATCATGGCTGTGATGATGTGTTTTGTAGAACCAAGGACCAGTTGGCCAGTTGGTATCATAGTTACCATGAGAAATCAAAGAGACATGACAAACTTTTTAAATCTGAAGAATCTGATCAAAACCGATTAATTGATTTTCAAATCGATTAATCGATTTGGGATTTCGATTAATCGATTTTGGTCGATTAGTCGACTGGCATGCGCCAGTCAGTGGAAATTTAATAAGGACTCAGGAAATGAAAGGAGTAAAATTTCAATTAATCGATTTAGGCTTTCGATTAATTGATTTTGAATTTCGATTAATCGATCTGGGGATTCGATTAATCGAATAACTTGAGAAATTTAGAGAAACTTGAAGAAATTTTACGATTTCGATTAATCGAAGTAAAATTCAATTAATCGATTTGAAATTTTGATTAATCGAACTGGGGGTTCGACTAATCGAGTAACTTAAGGATTTTTGAAAATTTTGGAAGGACTGCACAATTTCGATTAATCGAAGTGAATCTCGATTAATCAATTTTGGGATTTCGATTAATCAATTGGCTCACGCCAGTGAGCTCCAAAACTTAAAAATTTAAACGGATACGATTTCGATTAATCGATTTTGAGTTTCGACTAATCGATTTTGGAAATCGATTAATCGATTTCGAGCGGCTTAACCTAGTTTTGAATCTCGATTAATCGACTTTGGAAATCGATTAATCGAGCCGGAGCCTATATATATAAATCGAGGGGTTTTTCACCCCATTCAAAATCATTTGGACTTTTCATTTTGCGCGCCTTCATCTTCCTCTTCTCCAACCGACCAAGATACCTAGGGTTTGGGCATTTCAAATCGATTTTGGGGTGAAATCGCGTGACATCGGATCAAAAACCTAAGGTAAACCCTAGATTCGTGTCTTTTCTTTCAATTTGAGCTATAAAAACCCTTGTTGTGCTATTTTCACCAACCATGCCGCCCAAAATCCGTTTATCTTCGAAGAAGGCAACCTCCAAACTCCCGGTCCGGTGTAAGAACGCCGCACCACCACCACCTACCCCATCACCGGTGAGGGCTCCATCACCGTCGGCATCGGAGACCACCTCTGGTTCGACGAGCGAGGCTTCGCGCGAGTCTACGCCCATGCCACCACCACCCACCAATGTACTTCAACCCAACGAGTGGTGGGCGGCCAAGACCTTTGAGATCGAGTATATCATCGATCAAACCCTATTCACAAGCCCCGAAGTACCGGGCGAGACCCAATGGGCTCGTAATTACCTCCAAAATGTCGGTCTCGACAACATTTTGAAACCCATCCGTGGGTCCTACTATCCACGATTGGTTCATTTATTCTACCAAGGGCTAACGGACGGCCCTACCGACGATATCATTTTGACCAAGATAGAGGGTCGCGACTACTCATTCACCCGTCGCCACGCCCATGAGGCCCTTGAGTGTTACCTCGACTTTACACCCGAGACCACCCTCTTTCCACCCTTCGAGGAAGAGGTTAGATTCGAGGAGATCATGACCCGCATGACCAACGGGAAGAAAGGGTCAGGATCCTCCATTAAGAGGGTCGACCTTCCCCACTACATGTGGATGCTTGATTCGATAATCAAGTGCAACCTTTACCCACTGCGCCACGATACTGAGCGGGTGGAGAAAGTGCAACAGACACTCTATGCGGCCTTTTGTGGCCGTTGGTTTGACGCCACAATGCTCATCCTGGAGGGGATGAGGTACATTAAGGGCAAGTTGATGAAGGGCAACTTGAGGCCTAAGGAGAAAATGCCTTACGCTCGGCTCATCTCGAGCATGTTGGAGTGTTACTCCAACGCACCCAAATATGTCGTGTTGCCCCATGAGGAGAGGGCGACGGACCGAGTGAAGACGTTTTTGAA
This sequence comes from Chloranthus sessilifolius, assembly GCA_021018995.1. Taxonomy (NCBI): domain Eukaryota; kingdom Viridiplantae; phylum Streptophyta; class Magnoliopsida; order Chloranthales; family Chloranthaceae; genus Chloranthus; species Chloranthus sessilifolius. Next base: position 9,932,593 of record CM037593.1, on the reverse strand, counting down.
CTCTTCATAGATCCGTAGCTACAATTTACTGAAGCGGACCCTACCGGCTCCGGGTCCCGCACCAGCAGTAGCATTAGTGGCACCACCACCACCCCCACCACCACATCAGGACCCACCCGTGGGTGGGGCACACCCAATTGATCCACCAGTGGAGGGGACACCCTCCCATACCACAGCTTCACCTACACCGCCAGCACGGTCTGCATCAGCTACACCTACTTGTTCATATCGCCGGCGAGCGGCTCGCCAGGCTCCGACGATCGAGGACGTGTTGGCCAGGATGGAGGCCAACAACGAGCGGATGAACCGGCGGATGGACTTTCTGATGTACCACACTATGCGGTACATCTATCCATTGGACTACCAGTAGCGCCTAGCTCAGGAGGAGGCGCAGACAGCAGGTCGGACCGCCTTTCATACGGGTTCAGTCTTTCACGTGGGTACCTCTACAGCCGACGCATCTGGCTCGGCGCCCCAACAGCCCGAGCAGCCTGCTGAGACGGGTCACCCACAACCTACAGAGACGACCTAACCGCCGCCTGAGCCACCAGTTTTGTCAGAGCAGCCCGCCCCTACATCAGATCAGCCAGGAGAGGGGACGACGTGACCGCCTGACGATAGATTTATTTTGTAATCACTTTGTGGATCTTCTTGTACCGATGTATTTAATTTTCCAAGTGTAATTATGGAGCAAAGTGAAAGAAACTTGTAAATTTTGAAAAATTTAATGGAATATAGAACAATTTTGTGGATGCTTGAATTATTGTTGTTTACTCGCACTGTATAATGTATCCGCCATCTTTTGCGTGTGTGGTTATGTGCCACCCCAGTGTGTGGGGTACCACACCAGAGCACCCTTGGGTTATTTTCGGGGATGAAAATTCCCAAGGTGGGGAGAATATAATATCCCAAAAAATTGACCGTTTGACTTTGACCTCGAGATCCATGCCCAATTGATCGTAGGTTTGACCAAGTGATGGTCAAACATTGAGTTCATAAAGTTATATACTAATGTGAGATTAGTGTGACCTAAGTGTAGAGTATTGTGTTAAGTTGCAGTCACATATACCTATCTTTGGTGTATGTGTTTAACACACAAGGCCAAGAGAGGATATAAGGATTTTAATAAACCTAGTTTTCCTTTTGTTGGTTGTTGAAGAGAGAGTTAAGAAGAGAGAGAGAGAGAGAGTAAAGAGGAGTTATGGAGGTGGAGTTAATGCAAATCAAGAGGAGATTAGAGCATTGATTTTCATATTCACGGCGATTTGGGATCGTTGAAGTAAGTGATGGAACTCTAGCCATCAAACCCAACAAATCAATCCCTTGAAAGGATTATTGAGGTGAGTTTTAATTAAAGTGAATGCATATATTGTAGACAAGTTTAATTCAATCAAGTAGGGTTAAATAGATAGATTAAAGGCATAGAAAAGAAAGGAGAAAGATTTGGAAGAATAGCCTGAAAGGGGGCTGAATCTGGCCAAATCGATTAGTCGAAATTAGGGTTCGATTAATTGATTTTGGCCCAGAAGTTGAAAAGTCATGAAAGCCCGATTTCAATTAATCGAATTGTATTTCGATTAATCGACTGGGTACCTCCAGTGGCTGGAGAAAAGAAACCTGGAGAAATCGACTAATCGAGTTGGGAAATCGATTAATCGAGTTTAAATTTCGATTAATCGATTTGGGATCGACTAATCAATTTTAGACTTTCGACCACTCGATTTGAGAATTGTCCTTATTATGTTAGAGACTTCGATTAATCGATTTGGGATCGATTAATCGAATTTGAATCTCGATTAATCGATTTTGAGAATCGATTAATCGATTTGGGTTTCGAATAATTGATTTTGAGAATCGATTAATCGAATTGTATTTCGATTAATCGATTTTGGGAATCGATTAATCGACTTTGACAGTTTTGCTTAACTTTATAATTTTTTTTTGAGATTCATGGAGGGTCTAGGGCCTTCTTTATTATATCTTTAGTGATGTATTTCATGTGTTATGATGTACCATAGGTGGTACGTGTGAAAGCGAGCACAAGGAGCCACATGGGACCTTGATGTTTGAACCTTCAGAGAATTGAGGTAGGGAACACCTTGAACATGTACTTTAATTTCAAGAGCATGTATGTAGTGATATAATTATCAGAATGGAAATTGTTTTGATTATGAAAAGCTTTGTAAAAATGGGTGCGTGCGTGACACCAAGAATATGATAAAGGCATCTGTGTGATGCAAGTGATTAAAGATCAAGCAATCTAATGAGAATGAGACATCCCCAGGGGATGAGAAAGTAATAAAGGCATCAGGTGTGATGCAGGTATGTATACATCCCAGGGATATATATATATGATTGAATAATTACTGTTGAGGCCTAACTGATATAAGATAGCACACTTACACGGTGAATAACTATATATAAAGCACATGTTATTTTTGTTATTTGAGATTTGATAGGATACCCCACCGACGTGGCGGGATATCCACGACTGACGCGGAAGGATATCCGTGACCGGTACGGCGGCCAATCCGTATACCAGTACAGAGGTTTATCCATAACAGTAAGCACATCCTAGGGATGTTGAGATGAGTTTAAACCCCGCCGTCTAGTGAAAAGGGGCTTGGGTCGTATTCTCAGGGAATACTTTTATACCAACTGTCTATTTAGACGACGATGAAGGGTATCTCATTGGGGCTCGATGCTATATTGCTCGGGGATTACTTAAGTTGAAGATTTAAGTTTTTGCATTAGGCCTGTTTCAGTGTCATTCATGATAAATCAACAGTAAAGTAAGATATGCTAATTACCAGTAAACTTGAATGCAATTCATTAGTTTTTAAACTGTTTTCTAGCAAATGCATAGACACATCATGCTTAGAATATCATGGAATATATGTGAGTCTTAATTTATATATTCATTGTGTTGGTTCCCTATTGAGCTAGGATGTAGCTCACCTTTAGACTATACGTCGTAGGTCCATTGATAGCAGCTGTTGAGGCTTTGGGAGACGTAGATCTTGGTGATTCGGATTACGTGCCTGGAGACGAGTTAGAGCCTCCACCCAAAGACTTATTCTAGGAGACTCTGCTGTGCACTTTGACAGAGAGTAGTTTTTGAGAGCTAGTTGTACGGATTGGTATGTCAAGCCTTCTTTTGTTAAATATATAATTAAATTGGATTATTCTTTTGGCGAACCATCTGGGGTAATTTGTTTATCACCGATGATTCGGGTCGGTTCTCTGTTCATGCAGTGGCATGAAAGTAGAACTGTCTTTTGCATATGCCAGTTGGGCATATTAACCGTTTCCGCTAATATGAGATTAATTGCTTTCTTTATCTATTTGTGCTTGTTATACCAATGTTCCGTGCATAACTTTGGGGCACGGTCTGGAGGATCGTGCTGGTGGCAAGGGTTTCGGGGTGCCGAAATCCAGGCTGTCACATTTACAGTAGGTACTCAATTTTTAATTCTTCATGGATAAAAAAATGACTTTAGTGGGATCCTGTTGGGTTGTTTGATTTCTCTTTTTAATAGTGTTTCCAAGGTTCATCGTCTCAAGATGAATCTCAGCATCAATGATCTGAGATAAGTAATTGTGACTAGAAACATGAAGAGCGAAAAACTCAATTTTTGTAACATTTGACATTTTCTATGACAAAAATATATAGAGAATTACATGAGTCATTTAAAATATAATAAACTAAAATTATCAAATATTTCTACGACTAATATGATAACTAATCCATATTATCACATGAAATGTATTCACATATAATAATATGATTCTCACTACTTTAAATAACTATTAAAAGAGAATAATAATCAATAAATTTAATTAAAGAAACATACCGCTAACGAAGAATATTAAACCAGTAGCTTTTGACGTCAAGGATGAAAGGCTCAACAATTGATCGGAGCTTCGTGCTGATCATGTGTTATAAAATCAAAAGAAAATAAAGAGACTACAAAATATACAACTAGTTTTTCAAGAACTATATATTATTCACTTATCTTTAATCATATCATACTTCCACAAGACCCCTTTATATAAAATTATGATGCGAGAATGTGAAGGGTGGGGGAATATGAGGTTAGGAAGATACATGCACATTCTCATAATTCCAAGAGAGTTACATAGTAATGGATAAGAATTCCAAGGGTCTACATAAATGTAGTTAAGAATTTCAAAAGTTAGAAATTAAATTATCATCCATCATAAAGAATATATTTATAACAATAATTTTTTTATTTATGAAATTTTATCATATTTCCTAAACTTGTCGATTCTTATTAATTTTTCCAAGCTGATCTATTTCCAAACCCTAACTTGATCTCTATTTAGGAGACCAATTATAGTGGGCATTCAATATTCCTTTTACATCTAATACCATATATTTTGAGGATTAGATTATGTTAGACTAAGCTTGTCTACATTTCCTTCTTAGCAATGTCTTGCCTTGTGTGTTTAAATTGGATGGTCTTTGATCTAAAAGAATGTACTACATACCCTATTTTTATGGGAGGCATTACTTGCACACAGAAACTATGTCCTTGCACATGACTTTCAAACAAAATTATGGCACCTTTGTTCGCGCCCACTCAATCTTTGTCCGCGCCTATAGTTCGAAACAACCTGAAACTCGTTGTTTGCTTCAGATCAAACAATGTAGATCATTTTTTACTCCAATGTTCATCGTTTTCTTTGTCTGCGACTGTGGTTGCGGTAGCTCCTACTTGGCCATGGTGGTGGTTGGACCGTTCAAGTGAGAAAGAGAGAGAGAGCGAGAGAGAGAGAGAGAACAATGTGAAATTTTCATTTTTTCAATGTGCAACCAAAGAATGACTAATCAACCACCAATTCTTTAAAATTTTGTGTAAGCATACAATTTCCGTGTGCAAGTAATGTTCCCTATCTTTATTGGTGAGATAAACACCTTTGTGTACCTCTGTTCGCCCCAACTATTCTTCGAGAGCGCCCACATCCCTGACCTCTTGAAAATCATTGATTGCTTCAAATCAGATGATGGAGATCGTATTTCACCCCAATCTTCAGCACAATTGATCTTGAGATCATGTCGCACCTATCACACGGACAATTTTTTATTCTGTGTGTCATAGATCCCCAAAAATGGCCCTTGAATCATATGGCACCCATCATGCTCAAACATAAATTTAGGGCCATGTTTGGGGGGATCTGTGACACATAGAATAAAAAATTGATCATCTGATAGGTGCACCATAATCTCAAAATCTATTGTGTGGAAGATCAAGGTGGAAAATGACCTCCATCATCTAATCCGAAGCAATCAATAATTTTCTAGGGGTGTGGGACGTGGGTGCTTTCAGAGAAGGAGTGGGCGCCAACATAGATATCCAAAACCTTATGTGATGATTGTTATGGGTTCAGTCAAATATATGGGATTGACCCTCTTGCCAATGAACATACGATTATCACGCTTATCATCATTATCGATAGCAATATATCAAATAAAATAATGGGCAGCCTTTAACTATTTTTCAATGTTCCAAGGATGAGAACATTACAACTTTAATGATAAGCCTAATTTTATTACATATTTTTCCTTTAAACTATCTTTAATTGTTAATTAATTTAATATAAAATTATACTAATTAAACCCTTTTAACTATTTTTCAATATTTCAAGGATGATAACATTACAACCAAGGTATCAAAATCAGAGTCTTGATATGTATCGGCGATTACTAAACCGATATATGTATTTTATTGGCCGACACGATTTAGGTATCCTCGTCCATATCGGGTATCACCGATCACGCTTTACTAATTTTTATTTTTATTTTTTAAATAGGTCATTACGATCGCCGTAGTCGATTGGCTTGTGCAAATCGATACCCAAGACTGATACACATTTTGATACCTTGATTACAATCTTAAGCTATGAAGCGTTAGCCCAATTGGTATGCTCCCCCATTGTGGGTGAAGGTCTTGGGACCAAGTCTCCATGCTTGTTTCCCTCCCTTGTCTTTACAATGTATAGGTTTAGTTTGTGTGGTTTGTCCTCACCACTCTTGTTGGTGTTATCCTCACTACTCTCGTTGGTGCCACTCCGCAACTGTCACCAGTAGCGGACCCATTCTTAGGCAACTGTGGGCGGGTGCCCGCAGTCAACAAAACCCTTTTTTTTTTTTTTTTCAAAACACCTTTTAACTTAAAAATCTCCTCTCTCCAGCCCTATTCTCCCTCTCCTCTCTCCAGACTCCAGCCCTAGCTCTCTCCGTCGCCCTCTCTTCTCTGGCCTTCTCTGGTCATCCCTCTTCAGTCTTTTTTGTCGCCCCCTTCTCTTTGGGTCGATGCCGTAAGTCCCGCCGCAACTCTCGCGCCACGCCGCTGATGCCTTATCTCTCTCTTTCGCTGGATCAACTCATCAAGCCTAGGCCTAGCTATTCCAGCCGGCACTCCATTCGATTACAGCCGGCCGCCCCCAAATTTTAAGGTGAGAGAAACCCTCTTTTTTTTTTTTTCTTCTTCTTCTTCCTCTCCATCTCTGTTTCTCTCTCTAATGGGGGTGATTTGTCATTTGGGTGGACAAAGTTAGCATTCGGCCAAAATTTTCGGTTTCGGTCCCCTCCAAATTTTGGACAGTCCACCTAATGCTAGCTCCTCATTGACTTATGCAACGCTTCGTCCACCCAACACCTTCCGCAAGGGAAAATGGCCAATTTTCTAGAATACATCATACTTGTAGAGTTGCAATTTCAATGTATGTTAGTATGTGACACTGTTTTTCCCCGTGCTTGGATGGCGTTAGATTCAATAACTCACAAATGGACCACGTCCACTACTCACTAGAGTTTCCTACAACAATTTTTCAAAAATGTATAAATAATTTATTATTTTTTGGTGCAATAAATGAATCACGATTCGTAAATTTTTTTTAAAAATTGTGTGTTATTTAAGAATATGTGAAGTTCGCAATTACTTAATTAATAATTTGCGAATTTTTTAATAAATTGTTAGCAAGTTTTTAGATTGACTCTTAAGTTGTGCCAATCAACTTTTCATTGGATTCAGTGGCTAAGAAGTGCTTTTTTCAGCTGTTGGGGTTTAAAATTTGTATTTGTGGTACCTTTTGTCGTGGAATGCATTCCATCTACTTTATTGTGCATCTTTGTTCTTTGATCTATATGTAGATTATAGTCATAGATGATTAATTGATTATACCTGCTACTCTTCTAGGCTACTACTCTGAATCTCTGATGAAGTTATGCCTCGTATTTGTTCATCTTTAGTTAACTACATAAATACCCTTTTATACCAGTTATAATTTGTGAATTGGTTTTGGATTGTTGGGATTAAATTAATTTTTTGGTTTATATGAGTGCAAACAAGTGGGATAGATATTATATATTTAGATCTAAATTTGTGATCTATAGGTTGGATCTGAAGAGTGAAGACCATGTATACAATTTATAAAAAAAAAAAATCTAATTCAACTTACGCCCCGGCTGGATGAAAATCCTGGTTCCGCCACTAACTGTCACATCTATATTTATGCACTCCTCTTCAACTGTCGGGGCTGTATGATTGTATAAAAAAATAATAATAAATAAAATAAAAACATTACAACCTTAAGGTTGTGAGTTCAAGTCCAACTTACCCAAAAAAGTTTTTTTACAAGACTAATTAGGCCAAGGATTTTGGTAATGCCTTTCAAATTTATTAGAACATTAACATAAAATCAGTTGAATCAAATGATGGAGATCGTTCTTTGTCCCAATCTAACACACAATAGATATTGGGATCATGAGCCTAGCATCAAATGCTCAACTGTTGACTTCATGTGGCACACATCCCAAAAAGTCAACGTGAACATAGCGTGCCATTAAACATTGTTGACATTCACTTTTAGAATGTGTGCAATATGAAATTAATGTCCAACCGTCTGATATTAGATCATGATCTCAAGATTTATTGTATGAAAGATGATAAAAAAATCTCCATTGTAGATTCAAAGTAGTGAACAAACTTTTGGTTTGCTTAAGTGAGGATGCCATAACATAAGGCAGTGTTGTAGTAACACCAGCCTTTAAAAAGACAACTCAATTTGATATGGAACAAAGTGATTTAATGGATAACATAACCCTCATACTAGCATTTCTCAATCCATGGTCATTTGGATAACATAACCCTCATACTAGCATTTCTCAATCCATGGTCATTTGGTCCAATCTAAGTCATGCAATGACTTATGTTACAAATTAGGGCAAGCGAAGTTTTTTTCTTTCTTTTTTTATTTTTTATTTTTTATTTTTTTGAGATGAAACTTCTATCTTTTTCATTAGAAATGGAAAACAGTTACAAACTGGAAAATAAGTAACCCCAAATAGACGGTCACACAGTAGAGAGTCACAATCCACTGAGTGGTAGTTACAATCACTAATATTAAAATAAATTGAATGACATCCAATATCCATCTAACAACGACACAAAATTCAGAAACCTTCAGAGTAAGGTAAAAATTTCATAACTTAATATTTCCAATCTAGATATTCTAAATTTTTGTCAATGTAAACATTAAAAATTTTACTTTATGTTTCTTCAGATTATGCACATAAATATATTTAGTAATAATTTGTTTGAATATTTGACTCATCACTTCCTGCCTCTGCACCTTGAAATAATTGAAAAATAATTGAAGGAGCGAGCTTAATTTGGGCTTAATTCATTAGCTGAAACATGGTGTTTCTATACTCTCTCTCTCTCTTGGTTTGTTTCCATCTTTAATCATAAATTTTCTAGAACAAACAAAACTTCCTAGAAACCTATTTGGGTCATCGATGTACAGATAGTCAGTGGCGAAACCATGTAGAGCAGAGTGTGGGGAGCGCCCGCACTCAAACCCAAAAAAAAAAGCTATTTTATTTTATTTTTTCATATACCCATTTAACACAGTAGCTGGTCACCGTCCCTAAACAAATGCAAAAACCTATTAGTTGGGCACCCTCTATCCTCTCTCTCTTTTCTCTCTCTAACCCCCCCGCCCTCTGTTAGTGTCACGCCCCGAAATCCGATACATGATCCATTTCGGCACATGAACGCATTTAATAATCAAATTTCAAATAAAGGAAACATAACGGTCCATTCTCATTAATAAAATTCAAATTACAGTTATTTTCAATTACAACGTTTAAACACTTCCTAACCAGGGAGAAACCAACAAGTCTTCTAAGGTTTCCTCCTGAAGTGCAGCTTCTGAACCACGAGGTCCGATTTCTGAAATTAAATAGCAACAGGGTGAGATAAACTCAACAAGTAACCCCCAATAATAATATAACTCTTTTGATTCTTTTATCAGTTCAAATTGAGAATTTCATATCAATAGAAATAGCATCAGCTATACCATCTAATGATTCAATATAAAGAAAAATAACTTAATTTACAATTATACTTCATATATTATACAATTGTTAATCAATAGCACCGATCTAAGTGTATTTGCATTCACATCATCATTCATCATTTATCATGGATACCAGTCACAAGGAGGGCTCCATACTTTCATTAATCCCATTGTCAATCATGTCGATCCGGTTTGACGGGTTTACTTCGTATTACGGAAGTACACAAATAGATCCGTTCATCCAATACTACCATGCGGCTCATTGGGGATCTTAATCAAAATCATATCATAATCATCTTTACAATATTCATCATTTCTACAGTCATTCATATAAGTTTCTTTTGAAAAATTTCCAACGTGCTTTGTAAATTCTCATAGGATGATATTTCAAGCTGATTAGATCATATGAGGAATAAATTGACTATACAATGCTTACGACATTTATATTTTTCTAACATTAATCAAAATGAAATAATCATGACTGAATAAAATAAGTCTAGGATTATCCATGCTATCAATAATCATTCAACCATCTACTTATCATTTTTATCGTATATACTATGTAAAACAAAAGCATCATTACTAATAAGGTACGTATTAAAAACATGCTATGGGATAGGCTACTTGCCTCAGTTATCAGGATTAAGGGTATTGTGAGGGCAGCGTACAACTCTGATGATTACCTGGCACAAGGGAAAGGAATAAACAAGAATGTAGAAGAAGGTGTGGGAGGGAGAGTGAACTAATTCCTCAAGGTTGGGTTGGATTTTATTGAGTTCTTTCAACCCCTATTTTATAAGCATTCAATTAAAGAAAATCAGAATTTAAAGTCTGATTTATTATAATCCTAAACTCTAATTTATAGTTCAGTTTTAAACTTTCTTTTTTTTTTTTTTTTTTTTTTTTAAATACAATATAAAACATAAATTCTGAAATTACTATAATACTAATTTTTCAATCCCAAAACCTGATTTATTAAGCTCCTTTTTAAGAAAATCACCCAAATTTTAATTAGGACTCTAATTTATTAAATCCAGTATTAAAATCTTAAAACTCCAGATTAAAAATAAGTTCATAAGTTAATTAAAACCAGTACCTAAATCGGAATTTAAAATATACTATAAAATCAGAAAATAGAATGTATATATAAAGTTAGATACAAATAAAAAATCAGAATATAATCTAAAATAGAAACCGAACGAAAAATCATGTTATAATCAGGTTATATAATAAAATAGATTGTAAAATCAGATTTATACAATTAGAATGAATTTCCTGTTTTAAGACAAGTTATAAAACAGATTATAAAAATCAGATTTGTAAAACAGACTATATAAAAATCAGATTTATAAAACAGAATATAAAACTAGAATTTAACCCATCATTTTCATCAACCAGATTTATTAAAATAAAATAAAACAGAATATAGAACTAGTCCCGATTTAATAAAAATAAAATCGGACATAAAATACTAAACCATAGATAATCAGATTATAAGAAGAGATATAATGTGAAAAATCAGAGTAAAAAAATACAATATTAGGATAAAAAATCAGAATAAATTAGAAGTTCCTGTTTTAAAATTATAAAAGCAGAAATCAGAAATATAATATCCGAATATTAAGTCCAAATATAAACCATAATTAAAAATCAGGATTTCTAATGAAAATTCAGATTATGAGGTAACATAAAAACTAATTTCAATCGATACTAAACCCGTAAAAATACAGAATCGGCTATTTTATACAACTAGTATTTCCCTAACAATTTCATAATATTAAAACAGATTTAATTGTATTAAAATAAAGATTTTAACTATATTATCATAATGAATATTTAAAAGAAGCATACTTTGAAGAAGGAAGGAAAGAAGAAAAATCTTGAAGACAAGAGCTTGGAGAAGATGGCTTGGTGTGGAAAAGAAGGGAGAAAGAGGGCTCTATTTATAGGCTCGATTGGTTGACCGTTCATCCCTTGAATTAATTCCGCGAGTAATGGAGCGAGGCGTTACTGCGTTACAAAATTGAAGAAGAAGAAGAAACTGCTCGGCTGATACGGATGGGTTTTGATTTTGGGATTTAAGGTGTAAGGGAAAGGTTTAGGTATACAACTTGTATAAGTTAAGTGTGTGTGTGTGTGTGCTTTGGGTCGAATCGGGTCGTGTTGAATCGGGTTGAGTCAGGTCGGGTCGAGTTAGGGTTTGGGTTCATAAGAGTTTGGGTCATCACAATTAGACTCTCTCTTCTCTCTCTAAAACCCCCAACGGCGCCCCCTAGTCTCTCTTTTCTCTCTCTAAAACCCCAGGCGGCGCCCTCTCTCTCTCTAAAACCCCAGGCGGGGCCCTCTCGGCTCTAGCAGTTCGCCCACATGAACCCGACGCCAGTGACACCGGTTAAAGCGCTCTCCTGTCAGGTTGCCACAGTGCCACTACCGCCCTCTCCTACCGGTTGCAGCTTCCACCCACTCCCACCAACCACCACCATCGTGTTGGTAAGATCTCCCTCTTCTTCTTCTTCTCCTCTTTTTATTCGTCTTCTTCTTTAATATGTAATTAAGATAACTTTCAATATATGTCTGTCACATATTTGTTAAAATGCCTAAGAGGATCTAGGTCATGTCTCTTGTTATTTTGACTTTTATTTTTTATTAGTAGTTAATATTATTCTCCTTAATAAGCAATTAAGATGACTTAATATATCACTACTGATGTTTGTCCATGGGAAGTTGCGGTGGGAGTTGCCGCTTCAGAGTTTAATAGCTGCACTATCGTAAGCCATGGTTGCCGCCTTCTCGGATTTGAATGTTCCTAGCCAGATTCTTTGATGGTTTGCATAAATTTGTGCTCTCCAATGCCCACTTTGTTGTAATACCATGCCTTTGAATCTCGCCGAAGAAGTCGGGTTGTCGTCTCGTTGGCGTTTATTTGGCCGGAACAGATTGCTAATGCTATTTGGACCTGAACCCTCGTTAGGATTTGAGAACAGATTTAGGAGTTCTCCCTCCATTAGAATCCTGACCATAGACCAAAAAGTAAAATAACTATAAGAGAGATTCAATGAAAATCTAAAGGAATGCATATTAAATAGATTTAGTAACTGAAATCAGTAATGAGATGAAATAATAAACAGACAGGATGAAAGCAGGAGAAATTACATTGATTCAGAACAAAAACTTGATGGCGTGATTGCTTAAAAACCCTGCAACAAAAAGAAGTGAGACATCTATGTAGAAGGGAGCGAACAAATCAGATCCAATATTTTAGCACTCAGAGAGAATCTTATAGATTTTTTTTTGCTTTGATAGAGTAGATTTTGTATACAAAAAGGTGTACAAAAAGGTGGTTGAGTTTTAGAAAGCAGACTGAATTAGTTGAAGGGCGACAACTTTTTTGAATTTGACCAGATTGACGGTATGCACAATTAGCTAAATTTATGAGTAATTTTCCAATTGTTTCTATTTATTCCACTTTCCAGTTTCCATACTTGCAATTTATCTCTCACTCTCTATTATTTGCTATTCTTGGGTAGTCATATATATGTTATATTTCTTAAATGTTATTAGATTTTTCGTTTTTCATGTGTTGTTGCATGCATTTTTTGACAGAAACTATAATCTATATATATATATATATATATATATATATATATATATATATATATATATATATATATATATATATATATATGTGGGCTAATTCGCTGGTAAAAGCTAAAAGACCGGAATAAGTTATTCCAACTCAACAGTCGCTGGACGTGGGATTCAGGTGATGGAAGATCAAAGATGCTGCTTTTGCAGCTAAGTCCTTTGCCAACTTTTATGAAACAATACGATGCTGCTTTTGCAGCTAAAATATGATTTGTGGTGATTCAGGTGATGGAAGATCAAAGATGCCACTGAGTCCTGCGGTCGCCCGCTCTGAGCAGCGGCCATTCAGCATGGGTTATGGATATGGAGGCAACAGCATCCAGCTCATAAGAGTCCTCCCTGTATCCACCTGGTGGCAGTGTTTCACTGTTATTAATTCTTCAGGTAGCTTGGGGCAGATGCAGTTTGACAATGGGGTGGGATCCTTCTGGCCACCTCACAGAGGTCAGAATCGGTTACAAAGCAGGAGATCACAGTCTAGGGAAGGCCTCAGTTCTTCGTCCCCAAGGCTCACATGATGAAGGTCTAGCATAGGCATGCTGAAGAGTCTTTTGTTCCATCGACAATTAGGGGGTGTCAACGGGTTAGGTCGGCTCAAAATTTTGGCTGCTCAGTAAGAAAATTGTAAATGCCTGACCCGACTCGATGGTGCACTAAAGCCAATCCGAAAACCCGACCTGGTAAAAAACCCCTATTTTTTTGTGTAGTTTTTATATATAAAATATCGGATCGGGTTGACCCGACCCGGAAAATACCAGACCTGACAAACACCTTTTGTCGACCCAACCCGAAGGTGGGGTGGGATGTCCCATGCCCGACCCGTTGATAGCCCTAATTTACAGGCCACATTGGAGCATAGGCTCATTGGGCCAGTCTTTCCAATCAATTTACTACCTCTTGGTATGGCAAAAAGAATTGCATTGAATTGGATCTTGTTAATCAACAGATCAGTTGCCAACTGGACGGTCAATAAATTTGTTGACAACATTTTGCGGATGTTGTCCATTATTACTACTACTACTCGTATTCATATTATTATTATTATTATTATTATTATTATTATTATTATTATTATTATTACTCCTATTCAAATTATTATCATCATTATTATTACGGTCATCATCAATCAATCACTTAGATTGTTGAGCTATTGCGCGGAAATGCTTCATATTGTGTGATTGATCAAAGACAAATAAAACAAAGTAAAAACACAAATAAAACACACAAAGAACAATGAGATTTACGTGGTTCAGCAATTCGCCTAAGTCCACAGGAAACGACAATTCAATAGTAGGTGATTTCTCAAAAAAAATACAAGGGCACTCTAAAAGCCTCACACAAGTTCTCACTCCAAAAAACCCTATTTGATTTTCCCACTTCTCAAAATATCAATAGCCCACTTTTAATGAACTTGTGACTTCAGGTAGTGTGGTCGCTCGGGTGATTCAAATTTCACCCTGGCGACCTGAGAGACTTAATTTTCCAAATATATTCGCTTGGGCGAATATAGACTTTGCCTAGGCGATCCGAGCGACACTTTTACAAGTGTACTCGCTTGGGCGAGGATGGGTCTCGCTCGGGCGAGATCCCAAATCGAGCCAAACTCCACAAATCTCCACCTTGGCGAGATAACCAAATATTCTTCATTCACCTCTAAACCAATATCGTCTCTGCCTTCAAAAATTCAAAATTTTCAAACATCTTCCAAAAGTGTCCGTAGGCTCCAAATGCACATGAAAGCGCCAAACTACTAATGCACTCGAAAGCACCAAATTCCCATATGCACACTAAGTGCCCAACTGCCATTGCACTCTAAGGTGCTCAAATATGCTCCATGTTGATTAAGCCCATGCAATGTTGGAACTTAATCCTAGTGACTACTTTAGTCAACATGTCTGCAGGACTATTTCCAGTACCAATCTTCTGAAGAAGTATGTCACCTTCTTCCAAAATCTCTCGAACAAAATGAAACCTTACATCAATATGCTTTGTCCTTGAGTGATACACTTGATTCTTTGCCAAATAAACCGCACTCTGACTGTTGCTAAACACGGTAACATGTTCTTGCTCTAAACCAATTTCTTCAACCAAACCTTGTAACCATATGGCCTCCTTAATGGCTTCTGTAATTGCCATATATTTGGCCTCTATTGTTGAAAGTGCAACTGTAGACTGCAATGTCGATCTCCAACTAATTGGACCTTTAGTAAGTATAAACACGTATTTCGGTAGTCGATCGACGTCTATCAAGATCACCCGCATAATAGGAATCGCTATATCCAATTACACGATGATCAACGGTATTACCTTTTTCAAACTTCATACCAATGTCTCTGGTTCCCAAGATGTATCATAGAATCCATTTTGTTGCTTCCCAATGTTTTCTTCCAAGATTGTGCATGTATCTACTAACCATGCTGGCAACTTGAGAAATATTAGGCCTCGTACATACCATGACATACATAAGACTGCCAACCAAACTTGCATATGGAACTTGAGCAATGTCCTCTCGTTCCTTTTCAGTTTTTGGAGATAATAAAACACTTAGCTTAAAATGAGGAGCTAATGGGGTAATCATGGGCTTACTTTTGTCATTCAAACCAAACCGTTGTAACACCCGAGTCAAATTCTATTTTTGCGTAAGGTGAACATTGCCTTTCACCCTATCCGAGTAATCTCCATCCCAAGTATCTTGCGCGTTTCTCCAATATCTTTCATCTCAAACTCATTGCTCAGTTGAGCTTTCAAATGATCTATCTCCACCTTGCTTTTACATGCTACCAACATATCATCAACATATAAAAGCAAATAAATGAAGGAACCATCTTCAAGTTTATGAAAGTACACACAATGTCCAAACTTACTTCTTGTGAACTTCCACCCAATCATAAATTGATCAAACTTCTTGTACCACTGTTATGGTGATTGCTTCAAGCCATAGAGTGACTTTTTCAACTTGCAAACCCATTTTTCTTTTTCAGGTACATGAAATCCCTCTGGTTGAGACATATATAAGTTCTCTTTCAAATCGCCATGCAAAACAGTTCTCTTCACATTTAGTTTAGCTAACTCAAAATCACCTTGTGCAACCAAAGCCAATAATATTCGAATAGACGAATGATTAACAACAGGAGAAAATACCTCATTATAGTCGATTCCGTCCTTCTGAGCATAGCCCTTGGCCACCAATCTAGCTTTGAATTGCACACCATTCTTTTATGTAGAATCTTCCTTCTTACTGTAAACCCACTTACATCCAATTTCTTTCTTTCTTTTTGGAAGTTGCACTAACTCCCATGTCTTGTTCTTGTAAAGAGAACTCATCTCCTCACCCATTGCTTCTTCCCATTCTTTCCTTTGTGAAGTTTCCATAGCCGCCTTATAAGTGGATGGTATATCATCCCCAACTGCTATAAGGGCATAGGCTACTATGTCTCTGTATTTAGCCGGTTTCTACATTTCTCTCCTTGGTCTACTCATAGCAATCGAATTAGGTTATTGTGGAGAAACTGTATCTGAACCATCAACCTCAGCTGAACCAGACCCTTCACTTTCTGAAGTCTCTAAAATGAAGGGACTTTCAAACTCCACCTGTTGCGAATCACCAACTGCCTTGGTGTCTCCAATAGAATCTACATGCTTAGTTTGCTTCAGCATTGCAGACTCATTAAAAGTGACATCTCTACTAATTATAATCTTCTTCAAATCTGGGCACCAAAACTTGTAACCCTTCACACCAGAACTAAAGCCCAAGAAAATTACTTTCTTGGCTCTAGGATCAAGCTTAGTATCTTTAACATGATAATAAGCATCACAACCAAAAATATGCAATGACTTATAATATGTAGCATGTATTCTAGACCATACCTCCATAGGTGTTCTCCCTTCATTTGCAGTTGTAGGCAATTAGTTAACGAGGTGGCAAGCATACGTCACGGTTTCGGCCCAAAATTCCTTACTCAATCTGGCATTTTAAAGCATACACCGTGCTTTATGAAGCAACGTGTGGTTCATTCGTTCTGCAACCCCATTCAGTTGTGGAGTCTCACGCACAGTTAAGTGCCTCACTATACCTTCATCTTGACAAATCTTCATAAACGGATTTAACTTGTATTCACCTCCGTTATCTAATTGAAGCCTTTTCAGTTTTTTGCCTACTTGAGTTTCTATCATCTTTTTCCATTGTAAAAAGATAGTCAAAACTTCACTCTTATTCTTCGTAGTGTAAACGCAAACTCGACATGAGTAGTCATCAAAAGTAACAAAGTAGTGCTCTTGTATTCACCTCCCTTATCTGATCGAAGCCATTTAATTTTTCTACATACTTGAGTTTCTATCATTTTTTTCCATTGTAAGAAGACATCCAAAAATTCACTCTTATTCTTCATAGTGTAAAAGCAAACTCGACATGAGTAGTCGTCGGCAAAAGTAACAAGGTAGTGCTTACCGCCCAATGATGCTCCATATGCACATAATCAAGAGTTTGTCCGGTACGAAGAACCGCGGTTCCAAACTTGACCCTTGTTTGCTTTCCCAAAATGCAGTGCTTACAAAAGTCAAGCTTACAAGTCTTGGCACCTTTAAGTAGGCCTTATTTCACCAAACCTTGCAAAGTCTTTTCCCCGGTATAACCCAATCTCATATGCCAAAGTCGAGTACTATCTGCATCGTTTTCTTCAATTTCATCAACAATGGTGGCCGCTCCACCTATTATAGTACTTCCTTGTAACAAATACAAATTTCCACGCCTGATACCTGACAAAGTAATCTTGAAACCTTTGGCTCCCAAAGCACCTAATGAAATAAGATTCTTCCTTAAGTCCTGTACATATCGAACTCCCGTTAATAATCGAATCGTTCTATCATTCAACTTCATTTTGATGTTTGATCAGTTTTAAAGTGTACCCTTGCAAGTGCGCAAGATCTATTGCAGCACGGTAAGAACAGGGGTGTCGAACCCACAGGGAAAAATGTGAAATATAATTAATTCTTTCAAAGATTTAAAACACTCGAGGAAGTACCAAGGGAGAAAGTTCACTTTACCAATTAATTAAAACACTTTTCTAAATGCAATAAAATTAACTAATCTGAGCATAGATGATTTTTGGAGAATAAAAAGAGACAATATTTGAAAATGCTCAAGGAATATGCTACCCCAGACTCGTAACTTTTCTATTACCAACCCCATAATTCCAAATCACATCAATCACACCCTCATTTATCTAGAAAAATGATTCGTAAAAATGTGATCATCAATCCGGCATACCCTATCTAAAAACAATGACTCAACCTATCATTGCGGTATGAGTCATGTAAAAAGCATAGCGTATCTCATGATGTTTAGATTACGACAATAGGCACATAATCGCTCTGCAGCCTAGATCAGCCTGCAAGTCCAGATCTAGCGATTATGGTCGTTGATACGCGCAATCAACGACCATAATAAAGCTTTCACATATATTCAATCAACACACTTTTAGCAGAACAATTTCATTATGACATTAAAGACTTATGGAGTTAATCATAAAAAAAATGCTATTTATCTGGGGATCGCATCCTCCTTGAACAATTGATTCAGCTGCTCATCCTTGGTATATGATCTCTTTGCACATTCAAAGTCTTTCTTCTTTTCATTTATCACCAAAGGTCTTTTTACAAATGTTTCTCCTAAATACAATCTATGATTTTATAAAAGAAAAACAATGCAATTCCTCAGTACAGTCGACACTGATAAAACCCTCGAAGAAGGAGAAAAGAAGAACCCTTCCAGAATGAAAAGAGAAACCTCAAAATTCCCAAGTGCCTTTTTCAAAATCGTAGCTTTCATTTTATAGTGGCCAAGCAAACCCTATACCTAATAGCCTCAATCAATTGAGACTGAAGTCTCAATCGATTGACTTTTGGTTCGGCATAATTGGGGACAAAGCTGTCTTCTATTGTCAATCGATTGGCATTCTTGTGTCAATCGATTGACACATAAGGGTAGAGTCTTCATTCCCTTGTTGGATGTTGAGCTACTTCACGGATTTCGATGCTTCTTTTGACCTTTTTATCCATAGCTCTTAAGTAGCCTTTAATTACCTTCTTTTATACTCTTTAACGATCAAACGATCATAAACACCTGTAATCATTAAAACCTCACAACAACCATCAGATGCTTTCATTGGATAGCTATGTAGGAATTAGGGTGCGAAATATAGTCACATTTCGGCACCGATCAATGTTCCCCATATCTCCTGTCTTACAAGTGTTATCATTACCCATAAGAGCAATTCCACCATCCAACTCTGTAAAGTTGGAAAACCAATCCCTGTTGGGACACATATGGTATGTACATCCCGAATCCAAAATCCTTTCATCTGAATAACAAATGAATGACGAGCAGATTAATGCAAATTCTGAATCTCCATCCTCATGTGCTACATTAGCATTCGAATGTTGATTCAAATCTTTCTTTTTCTTATTTTTCAACTTTGGACAATCATTTTTCCAATGCCCTTTCTCGTGATAAAAAATGCACTCATCCAGTGCAAGAATTTTTCTATCAAATGATGCGCCTATCATTTTTGAACTAGAGTTTCCTTTCCTACCAGGCTTCCTACTTGCCGATCTACCCCTTACGGCCAAAACTTCTACTGATGAGTCCTTTTGGACTTGTCTATATTTCATTTGATACTCATTGTTCATCAAAGTATTGGACACATCATCATATTTAATCTCTTCTTTCCCATACAAAAGAGTGGTGACTAAATGATCATATGTATCGGGAAGAGAGTTCAATAAAAAATGGGCTTTATCCCCATCTTCAAATTTTACATCTAAATTTTGTAAATAACCAAGAAATTTATTGTAATCATTCAAATGCTCAGACATAGAAATACTTGTTTTGTATTGGAATCAAAAGAGTTTCTTCTTCAAATAGAGTCAGTTCTCAATGCTCTTGGTCATGAACTAGTCTTCCAACTTCTTCCAGAGTTCCTTTGCCGAAGTCTCTTTCATAACGAAGTATTTCTAATCCTTTGCAAGACAGCCTATTAGTGTCGCAAGCCAACCGGTTTATTTTCATCCAATCCTTCTCTAACATCTCCGAAGGTTTATCCTCCAGAGCCGCATCCAACTCTTGTTGAATCAGAACATCAATAACTTCTCACTACCACATGCCAAAGTTATTTGTTCCATCGAATTTCTACTTCAAATTTACAGTTGAAACCGTAGTTTTCGCCACCGATGTTTTAGAAGATGTGTCACCTGACATCATTTCTTTCACGAAATCAAAATATTTTGATCAATCGAACAACTCCAATGTAACACCTCTGACACTGACTGGTTTAAATTTGACCCCTAACTGGTCTCCACTGACCAGGGTCAAAATTTAAGCCTAACACTCAAAAAGTGAACCATATACGTGACTTTTGGTGAAAGGGCACAACCATAGGTCAAAATCTCGTTAAACTGACACGTATCGTCCGAGCTCAAAACCGATACGTATCGGGCGATATGTATCGGGACAGTACAATATCGGATGATACATTGAATTTATCATCCGAGCATATACATACAGATGAACGATACGGTACATTGACCCATGGGCATAACACGAACCCGAGAGGGCAAAATAGTAGTTCTGATATAATAGGGGCAAAGAAATAAATAAATAAATTTTAAAAATTAGTTTTGATATTGGTCATTGATTAGATTAATCATAGTTGACTCACCTCTGACCATAGATATGGTCCAACTTTGACCTAATACCTGATCAAGTCGACAAATTCGGTATCGTGGATCGTATTTGATTGGGTTGATCGACCCATCACCGTTTGAATGGTCAAACTTTGACCTATGCACAAGTCTAGAAAGACCATGTGCCATACATCTAAGCCATTGGTTTTGTGGACCCCTGACTTTCACACCGAAGAGAACACTTGACAATCCGAGAATATCAACCTTGGACCCACATCATGTGGTCCAAGACCGGTCAAAGATGGTCAATGATATGGGGCACCCAACATGAGTCATGCCTTGCTTGCCACCTTTGGACACATGTGTGCCATGTGTCATGAGAGGAGACACTTGTCTCCATCTCCTTTTTCTCTCATCCATTTAGCTCCCACACTCTCTTCCCACTCTCCAAAATTTTGACAGGCCAAGCAAACCCAACTCTCTTTCTTTCTCTAGTACCCATCTTCTTCCTAAAGTTTTCCTTGAGCGCCATTAATGGCTATCATGCTCCATAGCCAATTTTAGCCCAAAACTCGAAATTTTTACTGTTTTCCTTGCTTTTGACACTTCTAGATCAACATGATCTCAGGCTGATTTGAGTAGGTCGCTCACACAATGTTACGAAACGATCCAAGTGCAACGGTAAACTTCTTGTGTTTCAATGAATTATATGTAGTTTTATGCAATTTCCTCCACTTTTGATGAATTACGATAGTTTTAACGCTTTTGTAAATTTGATCGCGATTTCGTATGAAATCTTCGAAAATTTGTATATTTCTCGTATAAGTTTATATGCTTGTAACAACCTGAAATTTCCACGCAAGAAGATATGAAATCTTGGGTCATTAAACTTAGTTCATAAGATTATAAGCAGAAATTTCATTGTTAGGGCACGAAAAAAATCAATCTTTTTTTTTCTTAAAAGAATATTATAATAATGTTAATCGAATTATTTATAAAACTGAAATAAATAATTTCAACAGTCATAAATGAAAATGCTAACTCAAAAATGTCACTGATGACGGTCGACAAGTACAAAACTGCTTTCACTGTTCCTTTTGGACACTTTGAATAGAATGTTATGCCATTTGGCCTTAAAAATGCTCCATTTGAATTTCAAAATATTATGAATGATATATTTACTCCATATACCGAATTTTCCATAGTCTATATTGATGACATACTCATCTTTTCAAAAACTATTGACCAGCATTTCAAACATTTAAAAGTTTTTTAAGAAATTATCCACAAAATTGATTAGTTGTATCTGCTCCCAAAATTAAGTTATTTCAAACATCTATTCGATTTCTTGGTCACAATATTCACCAAGGCCAAATCATTTTAATTACTAAAAGTATTGAATTTGCCTCAAAATTTCCTGATGCGATTCTTGATAAAATCCAATTACAAATATTTTTGGGCATTCTTAATTATATTGCCGATTTTTACCCTAATCTGACACATAATGTAAAAATATTACATTCAAGACTTCAAAAGAATCCATCTCCTTGGACAAATGACCATATCAAAGTTGTTCGACAAATAAAGTTAAAAGTCAATCAAATTCCCTGCCTCTCTTTAGCCAATCCACTTTCGTTTAAAGTTATTGAGACAGATGCCTCGCAAATTGGTTATGGAGGAATTTTAAAACAAATAAATCCTTCCAAACAGAAGGAAGAACTAATCAGATACACTTCGGGTATTTGGAAAGATGCCCAAACAAATTACTCCACTATAAAACAAGAAGTTTTATCCATTGTCAAATGTATTCATAAATTTCAGGATGATTTACTCAATCAGTCTTTTTTGCTCAGAGTAGACTGCAGTGCAGCAAAATCCGTTTTACAAAAGGATGTCAAAAATCTAGCCTCAAAACAAATCTTTGCTAGATGGTAAGCTGAATTATTTTCCTTTGATTTTCAAATTAAATATATAAAAGGAGAGACAAATTTTCTCCCTGATTTTCTAACCAGAGAATTTTTGCAGGATATCTCTTCATGGAAGCATCCTCCTCTGGAGGAATAGGCAAAGAAAGGGGCAATATCCCCTTATCACCAACTCAAGAATCCACTGATGATTATACCCTTTGGACAATTATCCAAAATAATCGATATAGAGTAACAAAAGGGGGACTTTCAAGTTAAAGACGCTGTCAAAAAGGACATTTCTCTCAATAAAGAGAAAACATCTCTCAATAAAGAGAAAAATGAAATCAAAGATATTTCTTATATCGAAAAAGATATATTTTCTACTATTCTGATAATTGAACCAGAAGATCAACAATGGATATCTGATCCTTGAGAAATAAAAAGAAGATAACTTGATAATCAAGGATTTCTTGTATCCAATGGCAAAACCCGTCTAATTATAGAAGTCATTCTAACATCCACTGGATCTATAACCTTCACCAATCATATGAAAAACCAACGATCGGACAGTCCGATTACTTATAGTAAGGCCATTATCCATAAAATTCTCAAACCATCTATTTAAGGCTTTGACCTAAATAAATCTCGAAAACTCAGTTCAGGTCACTCATTTAATTATTGAGATTATATTCAATCATTTATCAATGCCTTTTATTATATAAATCTCAAACAAAAACATTCTTGGTTTCTCAAAATTTGTCCAGATATCCTTAAAACTTGTATCCCAAATTGGTTTTATACTTGGTGGAGCCATTTTAGCCCAACTACCAAAATTTTGTCAAAATCATTAATTCCTTTATATAACCAGTATGAAGGAATTAAATTCAAGGGAAAAAATCTTCATTATTCTGAAATTGATTTCTATTTCCTCACCGAATGCTGCATTCTCTGGATTTGGATGTGGAATATTCAGATTACCACTCTTGACCATCTTCCAACTCTCCAAAGAACCTATTGGATCCGATGGTGGGATAATATCCCCGATTTTGATAAAAAGCTTCTTGAAATTTTTTCCATTATTTCTCAGTATGTCAAAACAGCAAAAACTGAGGCTTCTTTATCCTCTTTAGAATCCAATCCTTTTGAAATCTTTAAAATCATGATTCGAAAATAACATCCTGATTTATCTGAAACACAGATTAATCAACAATGTCTTGCTTCCATGAAATCTCATTTCTTTCAAACTTTCAATCCATCATCTCATTCTGATGATGATTCCATGACTTCATCAGAGAATAATAATACCTTCCATTTTCTAGCCGGTGAATCACAACCAGATAGTCCTAATCCCTCACTTGGTGAATTTTGGGACTCAATTATTAATCAGATCAAAGGAAAGAAGAAGTCATGACTTCAACCAAGAATGGAAAAGCTTTACTCTCGCATGCCAAGACAGTACAATCTTGACAACAGTCAAAACAGCTGTTGGTCTCATTTCACAATCATCAATGGACCCCCGCCATTACGATTATTGTCGGCCAACACAGCCTTCAACAATTATAGTTGTTCAATATCTTTGTCAGCTAGCAATGACGTAAGTCATGAAGCTATCCTCCAAATAATTAAACCCTAACGCATGCCATGACGTCAAAGAGCAATTACTGAGGGATGAAGCGATTGCATCTAATCCATCCAGCACATGTGTCCCACTCATCGGCGGATTTCAACTCGTTATAAGTCCGTAGTCATCTATAAAAGGTTAGCTTGGTGATTGTCCAAGACACTGAACAATTTAGCTAGATACTCCTCTACTAAAACTCCCTTCTTTTCTCTCTTGTTCCTTCTTTTTAATTTTGAAATTTTGTATCGGAGAAGCTCCATATCGGTAAGCTTTCTCTTTGCTTTGTTTATATTTCTTTATGTATTGCATAGTAGTTGTATAGTGTTGTAATAGTAGGTAGATTCTATTTGTTTTGAGTTTGTTTTTCATTTCTATTTTATCAGGCATTAGTATATGCAATAAAAGCTTTCTTCCTGTGTTCTTCTTTATCTTCTGTTACTATGCTTTCCCCTTATTTTGTACTTGGTATCAGAGCCATATCTGACTAAATCCGTGGTAATTACATATAGGGGGTGGCTAGTGTTAGAATCTTGAGAGGTAGTAAATAGTGATTAGGAGCCTTGTCCATGGGCATATGAAATTTTCACACAAGAAGATATGAAATCTTGGGTCATTAAACTTAGTTCATAAGCTTATAAGCAGAAATTTCATTGTTAGGGCATGAAAAAAATCAACCTTTTTTTTTCTTTTTCTTAAAACAATATTATAATAATGTTAATCGAATTATTTATAAAATCGAAATAAATCATTTCAACAACCATAAATGACAATGCTAACTCAAAAATGTCACTGATGACGATCGTACGTCTTACAAACAGTGGTACTTACATCAATGTACACGAAAAATAATAAATATTTTAAAGAAAATTTATAAGTCGTGTCAAGTCTTAATCAAAGAATTCTCACTAAAGATAATATTCTTCAGGTGGGAGATCTTCCTCATCTTCAGGCACGAAATCAAGATCCTCTTCCAACTCAGAATCCTTGTCAACGTTTGTACCTGTGACACAATGCCAAGGGGAGCTAAAATTTTACATGCTTAGTAGGACGATTCTAAGACCATTCGAGTCTTAAACTATCCAACACATAATTTCAATGATTATTTAATTATTAATGACTAAAGAAATAATAAAATATAAGAAATGACAATGCATTTATACTCTATGATAAATAAATCCAAGTACAAATTTGAGTTCGATTTATATAACATACAGTGGGATCTTGATGTCATATTTAGAAAATCTAAAAGATGAATTTCATAGAAGTGCCCAATTATAATATTTTTCTTCTATATTTTATTTCAAATATATTTAGTTTATGTTCATGCATTACTTAAACATATAACTTAAAGTAATCTCTATTGCAAATATAGCGCTAGAGTCAAAGTCAAAGAACCGATGGGGATCCTGACCATCGTCATTTTAGAATAATTTTTTCAAATGTCGTAACTCCTGCTAAGTGAGGTACGTCGTGCAGTTCAAAATACCGTTGCAACGGTTCAAAGCGTACTATAACAGAGATCCATTCAAATTCAAAGCTTAAATATCATGCATATTTCTAAAGTATGATGTTGTATTTGTGCTTTTTATAATTAATTTAGAATTCAAAATTAGTTTTCGAGGTTCGATGAAATTTTTATATCATATATTCTCTTTTTTTTTTTCTTTCTCTTTAAGAGTGTTGCGAGCAAATATTTTTCATTCATTAATGATACAAGGATCTAATTTTTCTAATCTCATATTCAAATGTTCAAACAAATTATAAAAGCAAAGTGACCATGTGCCTTAACAACATGCAAAGTTAATTAAGAAAATACCGGTCTCATCGAGATGATTGAAATGATGTGCTTATATACTTGCAACCGACATGTATCATTCACTTAATATACAGTCAAAGTCCATAAAAGGCTAAATATATGATTTATTACTAAATACTTTTTTTGAAGGTAGACTATAAAAAATTTGATCTGTCAGATAGAATATTCATGAAATTCAAGTGGGGTAGTCTCTACTGATAATTTCGTAAATTGTACAAAAGCTTAACAATCAGAGGGGTCAACAATCCAAAAGACCCAACACTTAAAAACTTTTCAAAATTCAGGTTGCAAGTGCAGTCTTGACATAAACAAATTTGGTCCAACTTTGAGGCCAAATTCGATAGGGTTAATGCCTGATTTAATCTGAACTCAAAAAAAAAAAGAGCAATATAACCATAATCAATACCATTCCGGACGATACATATCGTCCGATGCGTACCATTTCAGACGATACATTGGTATAGATAGTCCGAGACGTTACCAATATATATAAAATATCGGAACAATACATTCAAAGTATCATACCAGTGACCTCCGAAACAGATACATATCATCCGGTATGTACCGGTTTCGGATGAGATTTTGAACCATGTCAGGGACCTTTTTAGACACTTACAGTGCTCAAACGGAGTATGCCATGGTTCTTCTCTATTGTGCCAACATGCTCAACTACGAACTGTACACACCCATCTATGATGGCGGAAACCTACTTGCTATATTTCCAAAGGAAGACTTCTTTCCAATGCCGACCCTGATCACAACTTCCCCTTTATGTCCCCAGATAGCTCTATGGTTATATACTGTTTAACTACGCGTACCTACGGGACCAGCACTGGGTAATGGCGTTTTTACTATACTATTAGTCACGCACAGCTTAATTGAGCTGTGCCTGACTAGTAATCACCCAGCCTGTCATTGTTGAACTAGAAACAGTAAGAGCAAATCTACCAATTTTGACCCCTATTGACTTTTGGATCTCCATTTGACTCGATTTTCACCCCATTTGTCCCTTTCCCTAACCCTACTGATATTGCAAATCCCAAATTGGTCTACACAATTTTTTAAAATTTTGAAATCTTGACCTCACCTTAAACCAATCCAATTTTCAACTTAGGATCCTTGAATCGAAATAAACCATCTAAATATGCTTGATTAATATAAGAGGAGATCACCGAACCCGTTAACCCATAGATGTCTCTAGAACTCCCACAATTCCTTCGCAACCCTTATCCAAATTCCTCCATATCACAGACCTTCCTGTAGAAATTCTCTAGGATCGATCACGGTTGGCATAGTTCCAAGGGTTTTCCTAAAGAGAAAACGCTAAGTATAGAGATGATCCTATGGGAGTTAACACTTGGTATACATAAAATTAGATTCATAGGCGGCAGAAAACACATATCAGACACGGTATGCACAGATGGTCTAAAAACCAGATTCAGTTGGGCTAATTGAATCTCCTCCACAAGCAACAGTAATTTCTAAGAAGCATCATAATGCCCACACCAATACTAAGGCCAATGAACCACTATCAGAACTCGTCAGATCGGCCATACAAGAAACCAGTAGGGTTAAAAACGAGAAAACCAACCACAAATTTTTTTGCATCTCTCTTACTACCCATTGAGGACCGAGCACAACCATCAGTGCATAGCCATAATCACCCCATTGGAGAGATGCATAGTCACACAGCTAAACACCCCCTTGGAGGACAGAAACGAATCGGCCGATACTGATATGGATCGGTCCATTTTTAAAAAAATTAATAAAATACAGGTATCGGCTGATATGGGCCCGTATCAGCCGACTCCGAGCTGGACACTCGATACGTATCGGTATCAATCGATGTTTGAAACCATGGTGTTTATATTTCAATATGAGAAAAATCTAAGGTCAAATGGTAAAACTAAAAATGGTAATCCATATGTGGAGCAATTTAAGGCATATACCCGACATATACTTCTAAGTAGATTTACGATTATGAATCAGGTGAAAGATGAGAGGGGCCATTACTTATTGCGTAAGGGATGAAAACACAAAATGGAGTTCGGAAGGTAATGACTTAGTGCATAAGAAGTTAGATGTTATGTTTGTATCCCGTCCATCCTTTTTATAGAGCAATTTAGGACATAAACCTAACATATACTTCTAAATAGACTTACGATTAGGAATTAGGTAATAGATTGGAGGGGCCATTACTAAGTGCGAAAAGTGTGAGAACGCAAATTAGAGTTCGGAGAGTAATGACTTAGTGTATAAAATGCTAAATGTTATATTTGTCTCCTGTCCACCCTTATTATTACCGTGTATATGCGAGACCAACACTGGGTAATGAATTTTTTATTTTATTTTGGTGATATCATGTAGCATCGGCAAGCTTAGAAGTGTACTTAGCATATAATGGACAGTAAGTTCTAAAGCATCGCTTAGGGAATAAATTTTACATAATAAATAATTGACGTTTATTAATGACTAAATAATGACTGTTTTTTTTAATAAAATGAAAAACAATATTTTCCAAAGCGGCCTACTCGGGTTCCATTTCATTAATTTATAATGTAATAGCCTCCCAACCGCTTATGGTCTCTTACCTGTCAAAAGAAGGCAATGAGAGATGACTTCACTAGATTATTATGATCATTATTATTAATAGTTGATTATTAATTATTTTTGTTTTTTCCGTGACGTCAATAGATGTAGGTGTTACATAAGTTGGTGATAGTTCATTGAATTTTTATTAAAAAATCATATAAATTAGGAATTATCATTAGGTATGAAAAAGTAGTAGGTGATTCGATGCTTGAGTCACCTTTTGAAACATATGCAATACAAAAAATTATTGTTAGTATTATATCCAAATCTAAAGGTCTTTGATGTAAAAGATTTTGAGGGAAAACAATTTTCGTTATATAAAATTATTAATTACCATATAAAATTAATATATCATTCGTATAAAATAACTTTTGGTAGCTTTGAATTGGGTGATGAAAATCTTTTTCTGATCCGATATTTTGGGCCCTATTGTTGGACTTAGTGATCTGATCATCCAAATAGTTATTTTAAGATCTAGACATATGATCAATCAAAATAATAGATCAATATTTCATAAATTAAAATATACGTGCGTACCTTATCGCAAAGATCATGATTTTCGCTTTAGCTTTAATCCGTTGTAAAG
Source organism: Chloranthus sessilifolius (assembly GCA_021018995.1). Lineage (NCBI taxonomy): Eukaryota > Viridiplantae > Streptophyta > Magnoliopsida > Chloranthales > Chloranthaceae > Chloranthus > Chloranthus sessilifolius. The sequence goes on along the minus strand of CM037593.1, from coordinate 9,903,359 downwards.
GTCTTTCCTACAAGAAAGAAGAAGAAAAAGAAGGTGAAAGTGGCTCTACCCGCCTCTCGATCTTGCTACACTCTCTTGATCGGAAGATGCCAAAAGGCTTGTATGTAGTGAGCGAGGGACGTCCACACACACGCGCGCACACACACATATATATATATATATATATATATAGCATGAAGAGTCATGGCCTGCCTAGAATACCATCTATCAAGGTATTCTAATAGGAATAAGAATCATATGTAAATAAAAAAATCTTGAAGTTTCTTTCAATTCTCAATAATGCCCTTTATTATTTTAAGCAACTACAATCTAAGGTTTTATAAAATCCTATTGTATGTGGGCCACACAAAATAAGAATTTTAGTTTCCATTAAAAATTTCAATAGTCTCCCACTTGGTCCACACACGGACTATAATTTTAAAAACAACTACCACTAGATTAGACAACCAAAACGAGTGCACTCTGAAAACAAAACATTGTTTGAAATAACTTAGGCATTCCCAAACATCTCCTGAATTTAATGGAATAGATCATGAATGCACATAGTATACCATTTTCTGAAATCAATACTACGACAGTTCCATGGTCACAAAACTACATTAACAACAAATTTGAGAAATGATAACCAATTTAACATGTGAACTAAATACATAATTAAAGTGTGTAAATCCATAATATCCTGCTCCATACTCGTCGTATGTTATTCTGAGATCCAGAAAACTCTAGCTTATGAAATAGTTTATCAGGCCCTCAAAACAAAAAGTTATTAATATGGTGCTTAATCACGTTCAACTTCAGACATCAAAAGAGTACCAATACTCACAGGCAAGATTAAGGTAAAACCTTATTACCTCACTCACTAAAGTGTGTCACCCAAAATTGTGAAAAACTGTACCTTCAATTTATGAAAAACTTTACCCATAATAGAATTTTTCTATTGGCTCACTCATCAAGGTGTGCCACCCAAAAATTATGAAAATTTTCACTCTCAATTTGTGAAAAACTCCACCCAAAATATAATTATAGAAAAAATGCTACCTGATTTTGTGAAAAAGTCTACCCAGAATATATATGTATATATAAGACAGATTTGAAGATTCATTAATAATAACTGCAGTTTAAAAGTGAGAACTCCCACTCAAAATATAAAGTTTAAGACTTTTATTAATCTCTTACGGTGACAATCATGATGTAACAATAGAACTATATAACCATTAAATAGAAACTCATGTTCAAAATATAATAGTCAAATTTTAAAAAGAAATTTTTTTATAATCAATTGTGATAAAATATAAACGGAAATCCCCACTCCACAATGATTTACAAATATATTCTTTTAACAAATAGTCATATTGATATATTTATTATTTAATATTAAAAATTACATTACAAAATTATATCACCAACCATAGAATCCACCAATGATATAAACACGATAACATGTCACCCAAAAGTCTAAAAGACTAATGTCCACAGAGGACTCCAAAATGACTATAAGTCATTAATATCCATCAAGGATAAAGACGCGATGATATGTCATCCAAAAGTCTAAAAGATTAATGTCCACAAATGACTCCAAAATAACTATAAGTCATTAATATCCACCAAGGATAAAGATACGATAATATGTCACTCAAAGGTCTAAAAGACTAATGTCCACAAATGACTCTAAAATAACTATAAGTCATTAATATCCACCAAGGATAAAAATAATTCGTATTAAGGGTATGAACAAATTGATTAGAATGTTTTATCATGTACAAATAATCCACTCTTTGGGTATAGATAATGTACAACATCCAGCATCACCTTTGGACAGAAACTGAGTGTACAACCTATCCTCTCCCCTAGGGCGTAGAAAAATACACGTAGACCTAATCGCTTATATTTCTGGTTGATCATGATAATTCATTGCCTTTGGGTAAGAGAATCATCATTCTCTCTCCTTTACACCTACGACTATTTTACTCACCCAATTTACACGAAATTAATGAATCACCTTTGGGCAGAATCAATCATTTCATGCAAATCAGTGTACAAGGTGATTTTAATGAGATAAAATCTCAAGATTCAAGAAACAACAATCTCCATAGAATGGCCACCTTTGAGCAGATCCAATCCCACTTCAATTATTATTTCTCGAACGATCACTTTAACGATTTTCCATAACCCCATTGGAAAACCTAGACCCGATATGTCTAATCTCAAGAGCTTAACTAACTCACCGTAAAATATATGTGTGTAGCATACAAATAGTCAAAAGTGTCATAAAATAATATTTTAAATAAATTTGTAATGACAAAACTTAGCCATAGACTTATGAGCTCGCACACACATACACTTAGGTCATAAGATTAAACCAAAGATTTAAAAACACATATAATAACAATATACTAGATATATCATTGGGTCATCCAAATATTTTATTCCATCATGTACAGTCATTAACTGTTGCCAATAATAAGTCCGAAGCATAGGCCTCAACGACTAGATTGAAATCGACTACTAATGAGTGAAAATCAGACTTGAAAAATGGCCGATACACCCAAACCAAGAAAACTTTTTTAATGAGCTAAATTGGGTCCTATATAATTAGTCAAAGTTCTAATTCAGTTTGAGCTTAGAGATGGGCCTAAAAGACCAAGAAAAATCAAACCATTATAAACCCACAATCATAAGGTCCAAACTATTATAAGCCCACAAACATATTTTTTTCAAGAATCAAGTATAAAATAAGACTTGATCTAGTAAGAAAGCATACACCATTATAAGGCCCACAACTCATGGGCAAAATGGACTTAAAAGGCCCTACTATAGTCAAACTAAAAATAAACTTTCTCAATGGACTAAATTTGACCTTATATAATTAAGGCGAGCTCAAATCTCATTTAAGTCATGAGATGGCCCAAATACGAAGAATATTTAAAATCATTTATATATCCACAAGCATAAGATGCAAAAGTTTATAAAATTTGCACAAATCTAAATTAAAACCTTAAGTACGCTTATGAGAATTAGTAAAATAATTTGATAAATAAGGGAGCTCAACTATATGAGTTCCAAGCAATGCCATAACCTTGCCCTACCAAAACCAAAAGATGCAGGGTCCAATAATTCACGGATTACCACAAGCTCTTAAGTAAATATACAGTGCAGTAAAGCTTCTAAAACACTTGTAAGTATAAATAGTAGCCGCGTACAAAACAAGAGATCTTTTCACAAAAATAGTAATACTCACATGGAGCATTATGATATTACCTGCCTTTTTCCTTTTTTTTATTTTTAATATAGAATAAGAGAATAAGAGCATCATTTTTAGTGCTCCTCAAGCACATATGATAAGACCACCTTTAGGTAATCTTCTTCTTCATTCAAAATAAAGAGTCTTGGGTTTAGAAAGCTCAAAAACAAAAGATGGTTAAGGTATTATTTTAAATCCCAAAAATAAAGACGGCTTGTAAAATACCATTCTTCCCCTAAGCCGAAGGCATTTTACAACCTTAATTGATACTTGGGAATATTTGTTTCACTTCATACCTCTACAAACATGCATGTAAGAAATCCCAAGAGTAAAAATCAACGAAATATGTAAGAAATTTTTTTTAAAAAATATCCCGAAACCCAGATAAGTTCGAATAGATTCGAATCTAACCATGTAATACAAATTTAACATATAGTCAGCCAGAACAATCAAAACCCATCTCCCAGAATTTTTATTTACCAAGGATTAGTTTAGTCAGATCAATCTGTAGAGGCATAAAAATACTTGTTTGGGCTTATTTTATTTATTTGTTTATTTATTTATTTGTAAGGAAGAATCTAACTTTTTTACAATCGACCGGTTACTATAGAGAGAAAATATATCACAAAAACCCCTTTTGATGAAAAAGATAAAATGAGAGATGTCCTCATCTTCAATGATTTAAGTAGCGTATTAGGTACAAATATATTTTAATGCGTTGATCAATCATGAGCCAATCCAGTCTCTTATACCAATTATTAGATCTAGTGATCCGGTCATCTAAATATTTGCCTTAATATTTAGGTGTATGATCAATCAAAATAATAGATTAATATTTCATAAATTAAAATATATGTGCATATCTTATCGCAAAGATCGTGACCGTTGCTTTAATCCGTTGTAGAGGTCTTTCCTATAAAAAAGAAGAAGGCGGTGAAAGTGGCTCTACCCGCCTCTTTTGCTACACTCACTTGATAGGAAGATATCAAAAGGCTTGTGTGTATTGAGTAAGAGACGTCTACCTATATATAGCATAAAGAGTAATGCCCTGCCTAGAATACCGTTCATCAAGGTATTCTAATAAGAATAAGAATCACATGTAAATCAGGAAACTTTAAAGTTTCATTCAATTTCCAATGATGCCTTTTATTATTTCAAATAACTACAATCTAGAGTTTTATAAAATCTTAGTGTGTGGGCTACACAAAATAAGAATTTTAGTTTCCATTAAAAATTTCAACACATATATCTCAAAGATCATGAGAGAAATCAGTGTGAATACATAATAGTTGCAAGTGCTAGAGTATCAATGCGAGAATCAGGTTCCTGATTGTGTTTGGGTTAGCTCTTCTAAGAGCAAAAACAACTCTTTGCTTACTCTTATCTGCTATGAGATAAAACATAAACAGAGTAATTTTATCACTTAAAATAACTTCCCGCCAGAGCAAATGAGGTAACGTATTGTATTACAAAATATAAAAGTAATTCTCTACAAAAGCCAAAAAAATAAAAGCGCTACTCTACCCTAAAAGAGCTAACCTAAATGGACCCTAATATCGACAAATAAATTAGCACCGACTATAAAAGGGTGCAGGGTTCCTCACATAATTTATTTGTTTATTAATAAATCCACGTAGTCCATGTATAAGACTCAATCATGCCCAATCATGAGCACCTCTCATCCCAAAGAAGCACGCTTGAATAATTGGAGGGTACCTTTCTTGGCGCTCACAGATTCTCTGGAAGCGCCAACGCTCCCGTAAATCCATTAATTATTGTTTCGGATAAGATAACGGAGATTGTGTTTCACCCCGATCTTTCACAAAATAGATATTGAGATCACGGCACATCAGATGTTTATATTTAAATTCCATGTGTTATAAATCTCCTAAAAAATAGCCTTTGAATCATAAGACATATATCACACTCATATGTGAATTTAAAATCATTCTTTCGGAAATCTGTGACACATGAAATAAAAAATTGATCGTCTGATAGGTGTTTTATTATCTCAACATCTATTGTGTGAAAAATCTGAGTGAAACAAGGTTTCTTTCATCTGATCCAAAGTAATCAATGGGTTTCATTCAAGGGATTTGAAACATGGGCGCTTTCAGAGAATGCGTGAGGTAAACAGAGGTGCTCATAATTGAATCCATTCCCTTTAATCAGGATGGGTAAAACGGTAGGATACCATTTTTTTAGACCCCATGAAGCTGTGAGCTCCCGATTCATTGATAGGTTGAATTGGACGATGAATCCCAAACGTCCACACGCAAAGGATCTTGAAATCAAGGGTGTACCATCCACAATTTTTTTTTTTTATTCCACCTACCATACATCCCAAAAAGAGAATTTCACACGTGAGTGTGATGTGTGTTATACAAAATTGAAGACCGATCATGACCATTTGATGGCACACCTAGGGATGTCAATGGGCCGGGTTCAAACCAGGTTTTTCACTCCGCCCGTTTTTAAATATATATATATATTTTTTGGGCTGGAACCCGGCCCGATAGCTAACCAGGTCGGGCCGGAATCAGCCCAATTTTGAAATTTTGTAGCTCGAACCTAGCCCGGTTAGCTATTTGGGCCGGGCCGGGTTTGGGCCTGTTTTTTAGTAATTTTTAAGAGTATTTTGAAGAAGTGTATTTTAATAAAGACCTCAGCTTATCAGGCCGGGCTGGGCCTTACACTTTGCAGCCCGAGCCCGGCCCAATTTCTTATTCGTTTAGTAAATATTTAAAAAATTGGGCCCAAGGCCCATCCAGGCTGAACCCGGGCTGAAACCTGGCCCGTTGACAGCACTAGGCACACCCATGATCTCAACAGATCCACTATGAGCAGGATTGAGACTAGCTATTAATAGCACCAGTACATGATACCTAGTGGGTCGGATCGAGTCTCGTTCTGCCAAAAGTTTGGCTGCCCAGCAAGAATTAGAATATGCCCCACCTGACAGATTCAAAGTGGTCCATGGAGGTTGGCTGGAGAGATCTCAGAGGTGAGGTCACAAGTTGAAGGGTGTAAATAATGGTACCACAGGGCTTGTTCATGTCAGTTTCAGTAGGACAGAGGTCTAAAAAAAATTGGGCTATTTTGATTAGAGAGAGTCTACCTTTAAAGAAGCTAATGATCTCCACTTGCAAGCCACATGTCCCACATGTTTTGATCAACCTAAGTTTGTTAAACACTAGCCCATCTATCAATTCAATTGGGATACAGCATTGCTACTGCCACACCACATACAAAAAGAAAATATACCTTGAATCAGATATGTAGATCATTTTTTTGTCCCAATTTCCAACACAAAAGATTTTGAAATCATGGGCCCACCATCAGACGATTACATGTTGATTCAATGTGGCACACATCTCCAAAAGTGAACATGAATCATCTTATATGGTATGTTGCGATTGCCCACTTTTTGGGATGTGTGACTCACAATCTCAAGATCTATCATGTGAAAGATTAGAGCCAAAAACAATCGCCATCATTTGACTTAAAATAATCAACTTTATTTCCTTTGTCTAAGTAGTGTGGCAATAGCAAAAATGAGTGTGACAGTAACACTGCTCCAAAAAATGGATGGCTCTAACTGTACCACTTAATTATTAAATAAATGAGTTAGTCTACAATGGGTGTCCACAGTGTAATTGTGTGACTTTCACGGACTTTCATGCATTAGAAGTTTGTGCTTATCATATACTCACACAAATGTGTAGGTTGTGGTATCCACCCATCATGATGAGTGGGCACTCATTGTTGGCTAGTGTATATATATATATATATATTTGTAGATTGTGGTATCCACCCATCAGGAAGAGTGGGCACTCATTGTTGGCTAGTGTATATATATATATATATATATATATATATATATATATATATATGATATGAATAAAGGTGGGCTTTTAACATGAATGTATTGGATTGGATGCCCGAAATCCTCCTTGGATTCGTCAAAGTAATATACCACGTGGACCAATAAGTGGCCATTCATGGAATAATCTGTTTCGTGAGCCATTTTGCCTTTTGATTAACCAACAAACTGGTTAGGTGGAGAGTGTTTCATTTCTTTTGTCTCCTTTGACAAAGTTTTTATGAGGGTGGCGGTATCTAATGAGCAATCGCAAGTTATTTGTGTAGCGTTGCTACTTGCTGCTAGCTGCCACCACCAACACATTTGATTAAGGCCTCTTATATGGTCGATAATTTTTTATAGAGAATTTTGTTTATGTGGTATGATCTAATTAGCTACACACATATTGAATTGAAGCTCAAGCACTGTAGTCAATTACATAAGTTGTCCACAAAATTATCTATCAAAATATTTTATTAATGGACCTCACTCTCTTGACCTGTATTTAAATTATAAACTCATAACACAGTTAATTAATAGTTAGAAGTTAATTAATAGTTGAAGATGTCCCACCAAAGTAATAGGGCATCCATTGAAAGGCAACGAGCCTAAAATTTGTAGTTTTTGGGAGATTTGAATTATTAGATTTATATATTTTAATATCAATCATTCTTCTTAGTTAATGGCTAATATAAAATAATTTTTTGGGAAATTTGTATTTTCGGCCTTATATGTTTGCTTATTTATAAAAACAGTCCTATAGTTTGGAATTGTGCAGAATAGGTCAGCTCAAAGCTAAGCCATTTCTACTTCAGCATCCACCTATTTTTTCATTATATATATGTTTATTTTTTATTTTTTTTATTGTCAATTTTTTCAATTCCGACTACATAGTGCTCGCTCTCTTATAATTGCGGGTCGTGGTAGCCGGTATTTTAAGATAATAGGCGCTATCTTAAACGTTATTTTACGATAGCGGACGATATTTTATGATAGCGTTCGCTAACATATAATAGATTTTAGGGTTTGAAGAAAAAAGAGAGATTACTGCGTTTATTAGTTAGTAATTTGCCAAAAATATAAGAACGTAAGACATAAGTAAAAAAAAAAATCAAAATCAAAAAATCTTGTTAACATATTATTATCTAAAGATAGAGACCGTCATCTTAAGATAGATAGCGATCACTATCTTAAAATGGTGATTTTGAATAAAAAGAAAAAGAAAGTTTATTGTATTATTAAATATAAGTTTTATTAGTTAGTGATATACAAAAAATATAACAACGAAAGACATAAATAATATTAAAAAAAAATTCAAAAAATCCGCTAACATACCGTTTATCTTAAGATAGCGATCGCTAACATACCGCTATCTTAAGATAGCGGTCGCTAACATACCGCAGCGGCCGCTATCTTAAAATAATAATAATAAAAATAAATAAATAAATAAAATATTATTATTATTTTTTTTTTTTTAAGATAGCGGTATGTTAGCGGCCACTAACATACCGCAACGGCCGCTATCTTAAATAAAAATAATAATAATAAATAAATAATTTAAGATAGTGGTATGTTAGCGGTCGCTATTTTTTTTAAGATAGCGGTATGTTAGCAACCGCTATCTTAAGAGAGTGACCGCTAACATACCGCTATCTTAAAAAAAAATAAAAAAAAGTCTAACATACCGCTATCTGAAAAAAAAAAATATTTTATTATTATTATTATTTTTTAATTTTTTATTAAGATATCGATATGTTAGCGGCCATTATCTTAAGATAGCGGTCGCTCTTTAAAAAAAAAGGATTTTTTTTTTAATAGCGGTATATTAGCGGTATGTTAGCAATCACTATCTTAAGATAGCAGTATGTTAGCGGATTTTTTAATTTTTTTTACAGTAATTTCATACCATGTATACAATTAAAATGAATTTTCATCTAATGTCGTCTTTAGATAGCGACCGCCAACTTAAGATAACGGTATGTTAGTGATTTTTTTTTTTTTTACAATGATTTCATACCATGTATACAATTAAAATGAATTTTCATCTAGTGTCGTCTTTAGATAGCGACCGCCAACTTAAGATAACGGTATGTTAGTGATTTTTTTTTTTTTTACAATGATTTCATACCATATACACAATTAAAATAAATTACCATCTAATGTCGTCTTTAGATAACGACTGCCATAAAAAAAGAAATGACAAAAAAAATAATACAAAATAAACATATATATATATATATATATATATATATATATATATATATATATATATATATATATATATATATATATATATATAATAAAAAGAGACGTTCATGCTGACGTGGAAACGGCTTGGCTTGAAGCTGACCTATTTTATACCATTTCAAATTATAGGATAATTTATGCAAATAAGCAAACTTGTAGGGCTGAAAATATAAATTTCCCTAATTTTTTTGGGTTGAGAGCCTGAGTCATGGTTTACTGATAAGTTTGCCACATCGATGATTTATGTTAATTACAAATGTGAGGCATAAAAATAAGGATCTTTTACAAGAGAAGGTTGCAAACCAGTAGGAATTTGAAGTGACATGGTTCAAATAATTAGTAATAACTCGGCAGGGTCGAAGACCCTCTTAAGAGACATTTGTGCTTATAATATCTAAAAAATTAATCGACATGTGCTTAAACTTGGATTAAGTGAAAAATGAGTCAGGCGAAAATACCCATAGTTCTCATATGAGACTAATCAATTAGTCTCGTATGAGACCGATCAATTGGACCTATTAGTCCACCATAAAACTGATCGGTCGGTCTGATTAGTCTCATATGAGATAGATTGATCAATCTTATAGTGTACTTATCGGTCTCATATGAGACTGAGCGATTAATCTCATTTGAGACTAATTGCTCCGTCTCATATGTGACCTAAGGGTATTTTCGTCTAAGTCATTATTAGTTAATCCAAATTTAAGCACATGTTAAATTATTTGAACCCTGTTTGGCAAATATGAAAACATAGTTTTAGCATTTTATTAACAATGGTTCAGACCTTGTTGGGTAAAAGGCGAAAGTTTTGGACCGTCCTGATAATTTGCCCAAAATATAAATACACTTTAATAGTGTAAGATCAAAAGTTTAATTCAATGGTTTAAGATTATTTGAACACCATTTTGAATGATGATCTTGAACCATTAATCCTTTATTAATTGATAATAAGTATGAAATTTGGGTTGAAAAGGCGATCTAAGTGAGATCCAATGTAGATCTAACACGTCATTTGTGCTGGCATCCCCATCTCTACCCGCCAATGGATGGGTGTGAATAATGATCTGCACAGTAAAATACGCTGATGGATGGATTTGAACAACAATTAGGGTACGTTCGTTTCAATGTAAAAGGGGGATATTACATGTAAAGCTAGTAATATCACCCCAACAGCTCTATTTTTTACACCAAAAGTCGTTTGTTTCACCATAATTTCTCGTGGATTGTGCCACAAAAATTACCTGTAATTTTTTTGACTTACGAGAGTGATGGCTCGTAATATTGAAATATTACTTGCAAAAGTAAAAAGCAAACCCCAAAGGTTCTATTTTTTACAAAAAGTAAACTTTACACCAAAATTTTACAGTGAAACAAGCATGTATTTTACATGAGAAAAAATAAAATTTACATGTAATCCAGTCAGCGTTATTTTACAGGTAAAGTGATTTTTACAGGGAACCAATTACAATGAACCAAACGTACCCTTAGTCTTTGACGGTCGGATGTGAACATGATCTGGGCCGTCAAAAACGTTGACACATCTTGAAAGGAAGCCCAATGACCCTCGATTAAATATTTTTAAGACAGACCTCTGCATAGAATTATCTAAAAGTATGTGATTGATCTAGCAGTTAAGTGAGTGTGTTTCTCAGGTCACTGTTTATACATCTTATACCGTCAAAAGGTTCTTTGCCAAAGTGTGTCTGCTAAGAAGAGTTGATATTAGCTATACTTCAACCTGAGCACTGACGGTTGTGTTGGTGTTTCCATACAACACATTTGGCATTGGTTTTGTGCAATCCAAATGGTCCACTTGAAAAACGATCCTAAAATGCGAAATCTAATTTTAATGTAGATTTTGTCGAAATTAATAAAATTAACTTAAGTTTAATCGCAAACTTACGTTTAATACCTTTAGGGTTTTGCAGAATTTTGATAGGTAGATCACACGGGATCCAGATAAGGTCCAGACCAATGTGCAAGTACGTTTAGAGTTGAAGCGGGATCGACCTAGAGATGATACTCTAGCTATCTTCGGTCCGATGTAAATTCACGAATTCCAAGTTGGGTTGTGAAAGAAATTTATGATTTGTAAAAGACTTTGGCTTTCAGATCAATTTATGATTTTAGAAAATGATATTGGCTTTGTTGGATTTATGGATTCAAAAGGTTTATGTTTCAGGATTAAAAGACAACAATTAGGCTAAGGTTTAGGGAAGCAACACAGATCGAGAAATAGCTAATAGCATAAAGAAGATAACAATGGCTTTGAGAATCATTCCCTTGGCCTCACACCAAACCCGTCTCAGGCAAATATTATTCAAGCATAAAAGCATTCAAATAATCTATCAACTAACTACAATGTTCTTCTTAATGACTTTATATAGGAGGTCTTACAATAAAAGAAAATTTTAAAACGAATATTAAATAAAAGATAATTAAACCGTTAACACAAAAATTCGAATTTAGACTTTTAAAACGACTAAACAACTTGGCGCGATTTCGATCGATCGAAATTAGAATTCGATTGATCGAAATTAAAATTCGATCGATCGAATCATAAAATCGATTGATCGAAATTCATGTATCTATGAATATCGCCGTCGACATTCTATCGATCGAAATTTTTGATCAATCGAGTATATGATTTGATCGATCGAAATATCACTCAAGAATTTGAGTTTTTCCTCTCGCTGTTGTTTTCCAAACTTGGGTTCCTCGTCAGCATTGTTCAAATCAATCACCATTCACTACAAGATCATTCAAGCCGGAGATCTTATGGTTATGATTTCTCAATCAAGTTTACTTTTGGACTTTTTCCTAGTGAGTTTGACTACAGTGCAAGATCCATGCATAGACAGAGAGAGACCCTGTCGTTATCGCTGTCAGCAGGTCGGGTCAACCTGAGACTTGACTCAACTCAAATTTTTATCGGGTCAGGCACATATACTTGAACTGTCAGGTGAGTTTAGGCATGAGACTTCTGACCTGACCCAAAAATATGTCTGGGTCGGGCCAGCTCAACCTGACCTTGGGTGTCAGGTTGGTGTTTTTGGATCAGGTGTTCGCTTTGGGCAGCTAAAATTTTGACCAGGCGCCACCTGACCTGTTGATAGCCCTACCTGCCGTTCATAATGGATACTTTAAGACACTTGCGGACTTTGAGGATGTTAAAATCTGAACGTGTCGTGTACCTCAAACTCTTGTTCCATAGAAAATCCTGCATGATGTGAAGCGAAGATGCCTCCAACACATTCATTGGTGATCAGGTCTTAGTACCTAATAAAAACCCATATCCGACATCCCGCTCGCGGCATCCAAAATAAGAGGTCGCCCCGTTGTATACTTGCATGGCTCTATTTTGGCTGCAGTGTAATTTTGAAGCTGAGGGCTATTTTTGTAGTTTCAGTCCAAAACGAGGACTTTTTGGTAACGTATATCACTTCGGAGTTAGGATTTAACTTCCTATTATTATAATATCCAATTTATTACAGAATTCCTTTATTATGGTTCTATTCGCGGGTGGGGAGAGTGTGTTGATACTTGATAGCGAACGTGCAATTGGAGAAGGAGAAGGGGATTTGCAGATCGGAGAACCCTAACCAGCTCTGATAAATACCTATTTTATTCTCTCAGCTCACCGTTCGAAGCCTTAGTTCTCTTCTCGATTTCTCTGTTTCTGCATCTTTTCGATTTCTCTTCTTCTTCGATGGGGCTGTGGGAAGCTTTCCTCAATTGGCTACGAAGGTAAGAGATTTTCTCTTTTTCTTTCTCTTTATTTTATTTATATATGTTTTAAAGGGATGACTTAGTGTCTGGGACGGCGTCGTGTTTTGTGGGTTTTTTATTTTTTTTTTCGCTGCGGAATTGGGGATTTGGTTTACAGACGGAAGATTTTTATTTATTATTTGCGCAAATCGACGTCCTTGAATTGGTTCGTTGGATTTAAATATGTAGAATTGGAATTTGAAAACAATGCTGACAGATATCTAAACCGATTGTTATAATCTTATTTATCTAAACTGTGACTGCTCACGTTATATGATAATTTGTCTATTCTATATTTCTATCTTCTTCTCTCTTTCATCTTCTTCTTCTTCTCTTCTGTATTTTATAATTTTTAACTTGATATGTGTGTGTGACCGCTTACAGTTATATGATAATTTGTCTATCCTTTTCCTATTTTAATTAAAACATGATTGACTAAAGACTTTGGGATTTCCTTGTTTCGTGATTCCACTCCACGCAACTTAAGGAGTTGGTTTCAACTTGATTGGTTTGTGGTAAGCCAATCCCTATCTTTTAGTGATACACCTCTCCCTTGAATCCTTGATGGGTTAGGATTCAAGGGAATGCTATAATAGAGGACAACGCCCCCTCTTCATCTCCGCTCAATGAACTTACGCCCATCATATAGAGGGAGATAGAAGCGAGGTAGTACTGTCCTCAAGCTATAGGCGAATGGCGCCTATCGAAATCAGACTATTCTCATCGGATTCTCCACGATCATTCTCATCTACGAGGCGAACGGCGCCTATCGAAATCAGACTATTCTCATCGGATTCTCCACGATCATTCTCATCTACGAGGTATGCCCCTAATCTTGATTGAAAATTGATTGCCTAATATTTATTTGATCTAACAATTGGTATCAGAGCCCGGTTAGGGCATATTTATTTTCAATAAAAAAAAAAATAATAATAAATAATAATTTTTTTTTTGGCATCCTTTTGGCCGATGGTCCAGCGCCGTCCGACATCGTCCGACATGGTCCGACCACCGGACTGGCATGGATCTTTCCAGTGGATTCGGGATTTTCTTACCTTGTTAGGCTCCATTTATGCAAAATCCAGTCTGAGATAACAAGGATAAATCAAAGGGTTTTTGAGATCTTCATCAATAATGAGACCGCTGAAAGCGGCGCGGACATGTTTGGATGGAGTAATGGCAATGGGATTCCGGTATATAAGGACTTTGTCTTACCCTTTTTTTTTTTCTATGAGTCCTGGAGTCTCTTCGGATCTTTGGGTTGCATTACATCCGAGCACAGGAAATGGCCCTGAGGGTTCCCAAATTTATGATGCAATATTGAATGGCCTTGAGATCTTTAAACTGAATGATAGTAATGGGTATCTTGCAGGGCCGAACCCAACCCCTCTTCCCAAACAAGAGAGAATAGATCCTAGTTTGGTTTCTACATAAGAAAAGTCAAAGAATCGGATTCCGGTTATTGTTGGGGGCTGCTACTGTTGTAGTTCTTGCAAATTAAAAAAAAAAAAAAAAAAATTTTTTTTTACTATTGGCCGACGGTCCGGCGCCGGTGGGGGTTTTCACCACGGATTAGCACTAAGGTCGCCGGGCAGGCCAAGACTCGTCGGCCAAGGTGACCAGTGGGGGCGCGGGTTAAGCCCCATGGGGCTGTATCGCTTCTGAATCGCTCTAAAACAAAACAAAAAAAAATTTTTTTTTTTTTTGAGGAAGAAGAACAGTAAATTGGGGTTAGGTGTAGGGATTCTCGGACCGGGTCGGGTCCGTTTCCGGCCCACCTGACTCGGGTAACCCGGCCCACCTTGGTCTAGTACTCGACCCACCTGAATCGGGTTCGTACCTGACCCAAATACCCAGCCCAATGACAGCTCATAACCCGTGTACTGACCCACGAGCCAAACCACTTTTATTTAGTTTTTGTTTACAGCCCTTGTACTCCACAGCTTCCATCGGCTGCAAATAAAGCTTTAAAACTCAGAACTTGTTTCTGCCACTAGATTGAACCCTTTTGGACTCAAACTTTAAAACGCGATATCTTGAGATATACAACTCTGTTTCGCCCATATGACCTATCGATTTTGGTCTATTCGACGAGATCTACACTTTGGACTAGTTCATGAGACGTTTTGACACTGTTTTAGACTTGAAAATGCCACTTAAAGGTCATAAATTTGTTTTATTTTACAAATAATTTTTTTTTGACCCCTTTTGAATATTCTGTATGAATACTCTTATACTATCATGTCATTATTCATAGTTACTGCATGTGCATCTTCACTTTATGACTCTTTTTTTCCTAAACTTGGTATGTGAACGTATTTAGGGTATGAAATATTGAACTAATGACATGATAGAATGCCTAAGAGCTTTAGTTCTATCTACAAAGGGGTTTAGGTAGAATGGTAAAACAATCGTTTCGGGATGCGTAGCCAAAGTAGTTTTGTAGTCTGCCCAAAGGTGACCGATCTATGGAGGACATGTTATCCTTAAATTTTGAAATCCAATTTCATTAAGATTGCATGTGCATTCGTCTATGTGAACTACTATTTCTTATCAAAGCTGATTTTAAAAATTCATATAGATAGAATGAGTAGAATAGTCATGTGTGTCTAGGTGAGAGAAGAGCGATACTTCTGGCCTAAGCTGATGGATAGCTTCAATCAAACCGAAAATACATTTGACTAGGTCTATGTGTGTTCCTAAACACAACTTAGGGAGACTTACGATAAGTCAAAGCTTCTGCCCAAAGGTGATGCTGAGACAATGAGTGAAGTCTCTCCCTCAGAGTGAATGTTCCTTTGCACATGCTTGTTTACACTCTGATTATTTCAACCTCGACCCCGGGTATAAATTTTTATTTTATAAAATTCTAATTGAATAATGTGCCGATAGTCATTATTTATCATATCGGCTATGGACAGATCAGTCTTACACTAACAGATGACTAGTATTGAAAAATTTAATGGCACCAATTATAACACCTGGCGAATGGGTCTTGATTTAACCCTTGGATATATGGACTATGACTTTGTTCTCTCGGAGGACAAGCCAATTTTACCGTCCAATGCCACTGAAATTTAGAAGACACAATACGCTCGTTGGGATAAGGCAAATCGTATGACAATGATGATCATACGCGCTTCTATTACTGAACCCATTAGAGGTAGTATTAAAACTACCAAAACAGCCAAAGAATTGTTGAAGATCATCCAAGACCAGTTCGTTGGAACAGTAAAGTCCTTACAGTATGGCTACGTAGTGCAATTGGTCAATATGCGATATGATGGAAACGGGAGTGTGCGAGAATTTATTCTTAAAATGTCCATGTTGGCTATGAAACTTAAAGAACAAGGAATTACAATCGAAGAAGATGCCGTAGTGCATCTAGCTGTTGCTTTTCTTCCTAAGCAATTTGATACCTTTAAAGTCAATTACAACGCTCAGAAGGATAAATGGGACTTGAGTCAATTGATCTTCATGTGCGTAATCGAAGAAGAGAGGCTTTGTGGAAACAAAGTTGAGTCTGCTAATTTTGGCCACAATCCTCCCTATAATCCGGCTTATAAGCCAGCTTACAAGAAGAATTTCAAGAACAAGGGTCAGAACCAAAACTTTCACAATGGTAAAGGAATTAAGAAAGACTCCAAGCTCAAATCAGTTAAGGTCAACGATGATGATGGCTGTCACTTCTGCAAGAAGAAAGGTCATATCAAGAAAGATTATTACTTATGGAAAAATATTATGAAGAAGAAGCAGCAAGGAAGGACTAATCAGCAAAAGGAGCCCCAGGTTGAATGAAAAGCTATTATTTGGCAATGAGGAGAAATTGTGGACAAATTCTATTTATTGAGGACATGTTTTATTACTAATGTTAGACTTATTAGAGTGATTTATAGTTTTACTCCTCTAGGTAATAGTTTGACTATTACTTTAGTTTCTATTAGTGTTGGATATGGTTCTCTAGTAAATAATTTATTTTAATTACAGCCGTTGAAACTAATTATATCAACTTTCTTGAAAATGAGACATTCAGTGAGAGTCAGGAATAAAGGACAACATCAAATTCACTAATGATGAGTATATTCAATTAAATTGAGGTGACCAGATTGAGGATATTAGAGTCTTTTGAGGACTTTATTTGAGTGAGAGCTTCTATTTCCACAATGCTTTATCTTCCTTTATGATACTTTTATTGCAAAATATTATACTTTATTAATGCATTTATTTTGGTACCATAATCATTATTATGATGATTTGTGCATATGCAATGTTATTGCCTGGGAGCATAAGTGCTCAAATAAGGTTGCTTGAGCTATCGTGATTAGGTACCACGGTTTGTATAGTTTTTGTCCTGATAGGTGGGTGATGATTTTCACATGGCGTATACCGTAATATATCAGGACAACTTACCTTAGGATATGAAGCAAGACGAATGAGGGGATATACACAAGAAGTTGCATTAAAGTGTATATTTCCTGGTATCACTAAAACCAAAATGAGCTCTCCAATTTATTGATGATATTAGTGTCTTGACCATGAAACTGTCATAATGAGATTTGAAGAAATAATACATTATTGACATTCATGATCCGACATTAAGATTGTTATTGAACTTGGGAGAATGTGTGTTACATCGAAATCTTGAAAGTCAATGTTTTTACAAAACTTTAAAGGATGGCCATCCGTTCTGAACTAGGTCAATCATGACGTTTTTCATTATTTTTCTTTTGTTTTATAAAAAATTTATTTATATATATATATATATATATATATTATTAAAGTTATTGTGTGGTTCAAGTGGGAGATTGTTGGGTATTTGTGATCCACACAATAACATTACCCTTTTTCTATTTTAATTAAAACATGATTGACTAAAAGACTTTGGGATTTCCTTGTTACGTGATTCCACTCCACGCAACTTAAGGAGTTGGTTTCAACTTGATTGGTTTGTGGTAAGCCAATCCCAATCTTTTAGTAATACACCTCTCCCTTAAATCCTTGATGGGTTAGGATTCAAGGGTATGCTATAATAGAGGACAACGTCCCCTCTTCATCTCCGCTCAATGAAATTACGCCCATTATATCGAGGGAGATAGAAGCGAGATAGTATTGTCCTCAAGCTATAGGCAAACGGCGCCTATCGAAATCAGACTATTCTCATTGAATTCTCCACGATCATTCTCATCTACGAGACGAACGACGCTTATCGAAATCAGACTTTTCTCATCGGATTCTCCACGATCATTCTCATCTACGAGGTATGCCCCTAATCTTGATTGAAAATTGATTGCCTAATATTTATTTGATCTAACACTTCTCTCTTTCATCTTTTTCTTATTTTCTCCTATATTTTATAATTTTTTAACTTGATATCAAAACCATGATCGGCACTGTGCGTTCAAATCGGTCACGATCCTGACATTGCTTCAGCCATCATATTTTCATACTTTTTTTTTCATCTCTTCTACATGAAAGAATTGATTCATGTAATTTTCATATTTTTTTTCATCTCTTCTACATGGAAGAATTTACATTTAATAAGAGGTGACTTTTTATTAATGAGGATGCATTTTCCACATTGATTTGATTAGTGGATGCATTTTTCACTTTGGTTTTTAATGACCTTTAATATTTCATGTGGATGTCTTTTCTTACATTTTCTTTGGCTTTCCATGTCTTTTCCCATATTTTTTCTTTGACCTTTTATAATTCATATGGTTGTCATCTCCCATTCGATAGAGTGTAATAGGTAGAAATTATGGTCGTGATCGGTTAACGTGCACCTTATTTGATAACTACTACGCGGTTATCTAAACTAGTTGTTATAATCTTATGTATCTAAACCAATTGTAACCCACTCACGGTTATCTGGTAATTTTCTATTCTATATTTCTATCTTCCTTCTCTAATTCATCTTCTTATTTTCTTTTCATCTTCTTATTTTCTTCTGTATTTTATAATTTTAACTTGGTATCAAAACCATGATGGGCTCTGTGCGTTCAAATCGGTCACGATCATGACATTGCTTATGCCATCATATTTTCATTTTTTTTCATCTCTTTTACATGAAAGAATTGATTCATGTCATTTTCATATTTTTTTTCATCTCTTCTACATGAAAGAATTGATTCATGTAATTTTCATATTTTTTTCATCTCTTCTACATAGAAGAATTGGTTTATGTAATTTTCACTTTTTTTCTCTTCATCTCTTTTACATTTAATAAGAGATGCCTTTTTTATTCATGTGCATGTATTTTCCATATTGATTGACTTAGTGGATGTATTTTCCACTTTGGTTTTTAATGACCTTTTATATTTCATGTAGATGTCTTTTCCTGCATTTTCTTTGGCCTTTTATTTTCATGTGGATGTCGTTTCCCATATTTTCTTTGGCCTTTTATAATTCATGTGCTTGTCATCTCTCACATATTCTTTGATTTTTAATAATTTATGTGGTTTTCGTATCCTGCATTTATTTGGCCTTCTATTCTAATCATGTAGATTTCTTTTCTGCATTTCTTCAGTCTTGCGTATTTTTTTTTACCTTTTTTCTTTTTGCATGCGGATGCCTTTACCTTTTTTATTTTTGCATGGGATGCCTTTCCCACATTGTTTCTGGTTTGCTATTTGATAACTACTACACATCAGTTATCTAAACCAATTGTTATAATCTTATTTATCTAAACTAATTGTAATGGCTCACGGTTATATTTGTAATCTTATTTATACATTTTCTTCAGAATACGGGTATTTTCTTCTTCTCTCTTTCATCTTCTCCTTATTTTCTTCTGTATTTTATAATTTTATTGGATTTGTCCACATCGAATGTGGGTTGGCCCTACTTGGGCTCTTTATATCTTGGGCAAACCTCACCTTACAAGCCGGTTTTGTGAGGTTGAGTTAGGCCTGTTGGATTTCTTATCATGGTATTAGAGCCGTTCGTTTTCCCCACGTCACCCATTTCTTGTTCACGTGATTTGACTCAATCTCGCCAACACGTGCGGGGGCGTGTTGGATTTGTCCCACATCGGCTGTGGTTGGCCCTTCTTGTGCTCTTCATATCTTGGGCAAACCTCACCTTACAAGTCGGGTTTGCGAGGTTGAGTTAGGCCCGTTGGATTTATTATCATGCTCCATAAATTCTTGATATTTATTTTTATCAGTTTATAGGAAAGACTAAATTTTGATTTGAGAATATGAATTTTCTGAAGAAATAGATTGTTAAATTGCCGATCTAAGTTTCACGAGAGTCATGCTTGTTTCTACCCATACCATCCAAAATTAGTGGAAGTTTTTTAAAATTTATATTTAGTGTGTAATACATAATCAGTAGAAGGTTTTATAATAAGCTTAAAAAAACCACAATTTTTAAGCTCAAACCAGCACAGCAGGACATATATAATTTTCAATATAAATGGATTGACTTGCTTTTTCCTCTCAATTTCAGCCTCTTCTTCAAACAAGAAATGGAGCTCTCTTTGATAGGGCTTCAGAATGCCGGAAAAACTTCACTTGTCAATGTTGTTGCAGTAAGTAAAAACTCATTATATCTTCAAATTAGCAGCTATATTCGTTATGAAAACATGCTAAGACACTGGTTTTTGGATCTCCTTTGTAGACTGGTGGATATAGTGAAGACATGATTCCCACTGTGAGTAATCTTGTCATGCCAAGGAATGCAGATATGTTCTTATTGTATACCCGTAAATCAGATGGCATCCTAGTTGTAGAATGTCTTATATCTTTCTGTGAAATGTTAGGATTGCAAGCTATTATGATGTTTAATGGTAAGATGCATTGCTTTTGCATGTAATGTGTTCTACAGGTTGGATTCAATATGCGTAAGGTAACTAAAGGAAATGTTACAATAAAGTTGTGGGATCTTGGAGGTCAACCCAGATTTCGGAGCATGTGGGAGCGTTACTGTCGTGCAGTCTCTGCCATTGTGTATGTTTCTTACTTGCTTAACTTTTTTTCCCTGCACAAGATGTCGTCTTACTTTGATTTTACAGGGGTTTAAATGATTACAATTCGGCAATTCGTGTAGGTTTTTATCATTATTATGTATTAGTGTTATTATTAATTGATAAATTAAAATTTATTAATCAAAAGGAGATACATAAAAAAAAAGAAAGAAAGAAAGAAAGCAGGTTAGCAGACCTACCAACTGACCCAATTGTCAGAAAAACAAATAGAAAGTTAACACACGAGCAGTACAAAAATGGTAGCCCAAAAATACCTCCTGACAGCAAATAGTCCAGATAGGAACTAAGGACTTAACACACCAACATTGTACCAGCAAACTGTGATTTTCTCAGCTGAAACCCTCCTTAAAAACTTATCCCTTTCAGACCACCTAATCATGAAGGCTCTGTTCCTCCTAACCACACCCATTATGTGCATTGATGTCTCCGATCACATTAGAGCGCCACTGGGACACGATTAGCCTCACTAAAGGAGTCCCTGTCCTAGGAGTGAAAGCCTCAACAAAAGTCCATGGCATCCACCAAGAACTGTCAAACACCGATAAGAAAGTTTCCCAAAACTTATAACATGGCCACAGTGTAGCAGCAAGTGATCAACAAGATTGTTGATTCAAGTTGAGGATGGTTAATGGGGAGGATATTGTTCTAGGCCACGGTCCAGCAGAAAAAAAACACCTTTAGGGGTGCATGTACCTTCCAGATGGATACTCAATCACAAGATCTCAGTGGTCTTCAACATATAAATCTATTGAAAGACTTCACAGTGAACACTTCTTTGGATTCCAAAGGCCAAATTCTCTCATCTTCATTTCCCCTGCTTGTTGAAACCCCTCCCAATACACAACAGTCCAATAAGCATATTGCATCCACTCTCTCTAAGGTGTTTGCAAGTTGGATATACCACACAGTTCTTGAATCAACATTTGTGGCCACCTCAGCTATAGTCCAATTTCTCTTTGACGCACGTTTGAGAATGAGTTCAAAATCTAACAAAGTGAGCTCTCACCCTGCCATGCATTATCCGAAAAGAAAATTTGATCACCACTCTCTCATTTGAAACGAGTGCATTTATCAAAGGACGATTTAACGAAACCTCACAGAGCCATTCTCCAACTGCTTTTCATCACCATATCTATCTGAAAGACTTAGTACCCACCACAACTCAGTTTCTTCCCTAATTCTCCAAAGCAATGAGAACATGGTTCATTTCTTTGAGCCTCCTAAATAGTAATTCCCAAACCCCTTCTTTCCTTAGCTAATTGGCTGATGCCCATTGATGAGATGATATTTTTTCTTGTCATTCTTTCCTTCCTTTCTAATCTTTCCATTTTGTCAACGGTGCTCTTAGGGCACATGGACATAGAAATGTAGTAGACAGGAAGAATTGATAGAGCTGCTTTAATGGTGTGACCTATCCCCCAATTGACAAAAAATTTACCTTCCAAGTAGCGAGGTTACTCCCAAAGCTTTCCACCACTGGACCCCGAAGGGCATATCTTGGTTTTCTGATACACAAAGGTAGCTCGGGCCCTGGATAAGTAGAAGAAAACCCTACCCTAAACCCTATTCATCGACAAGCAATAGAGAAAATGAGACTGGCAAGAAGCATATCATCATGCAAATTCTAAACAAGGTAGTTTTTCTACCAGGACAGGGCCTCATAACATTTCAAAATTTCCTTTAAACTATTGAGTTCCAGTTGGCTAGAGCCACAACTTATCATAGTGTCAGCAATATACTAAAGGTGAGTAACGTGAGGCCTGTTTGAAGCGACACAAAAGCCATTAAAGTTACCTAGCTCGGAACCCTTTTCAAGCAACATGCTAAGAGTTTAGCCATTATATCGAACAAAATCAGAGAGAGGGCATCACCCTGTTGAAGACCCTTGGAGCTCTTAAAAATAACCCTTTGGCATGTTGTTGGTAAGAATGGAGAACGAAGTTGAAGAATAACATATGCCCTTAATGATCTTTTCCATCTGTGCTCAAAGCCCATACAACCAAGCATATAGAAAAGTCCAATCCACCTTGTCGTAAGCTATTTCCATATTGATTTTTCAATAATGCCCGATTACTTGCATGTGTATCTCAAATCAATCTCTGTGTGTGTAGTGATGGGCCTATCGAGGATTTGTCATCCTTGAACAAAAACCCGTTGAGAAGGAGGAGATAATTTTTCAGTGGACCCCAGGCCCCCACCCCACACATAGACGGTTAATTATGAGGGTGGTGACGTAGAGTTGAGAGTCTTCCCAACATGTGCTTTGCTATGGAACTCATGAAAAAAACTGCAGAAGGTCAACTTGAAGTAGTGGCCAGAACACCTTATAGAATTCCATGGTGCATCATATGGACACGGGGCTTTTATCCCTGCTAGGGTAAAAAAGTGCAATCTTGATTTCATCCTCAAAACCTCTTTCCAAATTCAATGCCTCTCAAATGATATGGACTCAAGCAACGCATCCTTTGGAACCACTCTCACTCAACCATCATCTTTGTACAAACGATGATAGAAGTTAACCATTTCCACCTCAGTATCTTCGATCCTACGCACATTCAGAGTAATGTGTTGGATGGTGTTCACTTTTTGTCGAGCATTCACCGTCATGTGAAAGAATTTAGTGTTCTTGTGACTTGCTTGTAGCCAGTTGACTCTAGCCTTCTATGTCATGATATCTCCTCTTCTCCTCTTTGAGACATTTCTGTTCATATGGATTTTTAAGATAGCCCCTCTTCATCGCCAAGGAGAGAGACCTAAGTTCCCCCCATCGTTCCCTGATTTGAAGGTCATTAAGCACTTTTCTTTAAATTTCCCCACTTGACTGAAAACCTCAGTAATCCACTTATTGATTTCCATTATGAGCTTCTTTAACGTAGTTATGAATATTGCGTTGTCCCCCAGGCATGGATCAGCCCTACGAAGGTCTCATTCTCAAGCCATATATTCTTGAATTAGAAGGGACAAACTCTCTTCATGTCGAGCAATGAAGTAAAACCGGGATGTGGTCCAACACAGGATGAGACAAGCCAGCAAACAGAATATTATGAAAATGGTCCTCCCATGATGAAGTATTTAGAATGTCCAATCGACACATTATTTTGTTTTCTTGTAGATTGGACTAGGTAAAATGCTCTCTTCCCATCAGAATATCCATAAGTTTACGATCATCCACAAAAGACTCAAAATCACGCATTCTGGAAGTAATGTTACCACCGCCCAATTTTTTCATACTGAACTGTATTCGCATTGAATTGGCGCCTAAGCACCAGTAAATATTCCAGTTGTCAATCACATATTAACAGCCTTCAATTCTTTCGACATATTGGGAGAAAGGCCAGTTTAATTTGAGCTATAGACCGTTGAGAAAGCTCACATGAAAACATCAGATCCATATTGACAAAGTATGGATACACGTTTAAGACGGCAAGTGACAAAGTCGGTAAAAAAGGAAAATTCCTTGAAAATGCCGAAAGCCATTAAAATATTATATATATATATATATATATATATATATATATATATATATATTAAAAATTAAATTTTAATTTTTAGCGTATTTGTTTACCATTATAATGTACTATTGAATATAGGGGTGTAAATTCGAACCAAAGCCAAAACTTTGGTTTTCGGGTTGGTTCCTGCTATACTGAACTGAAACGTTTTGGTTTTGTTTATCCGAAATTCCCACCGGTCTATACTGAAACCGAACCGATCAAATTTCGGTTTCGGTCGGTTCGGTTCGGTTTTTGGTTTTTCTTTATCCTTTTTTTTTTTTAAACTTTCATTTTGTTGAAGAATTTTTTTTGGGTGTTTTAAGTTTTCGGTTTTCTTTGATTTTTTGTCGGTTTTCTCATCCTTCCCCCCTGTTTTTGGTTTTCAGCTATCGAAACCGAAACTGAACGGGCCGAACTGGTTCGATGTTGGTTTTCAGTCGGTTTCGAGCTGGCTTGGGTTTTGGTCGGTTTTTGGGATTCGGTTTTAATTTGCACTCCTAATTGGATATCGACAATTAAGTGATATTAACATCCATGATCCATCAATTGATAATTATACATGCTCAAGCAGTAAGACAAACATTAAAAAACAACTTTAAGTTCGTAATAAATAATCAAAGTCAATAACCATGGAAAAAAATTATTGGCATATGGGAGTCCGTGAATGCTCTTAGGCTTATGCCACTCCATAATAACCTTGACCTTTTCAGGGTTACGGCAAACCCTAAGAAGTTATGACAAACCCTAAGAAAACAACACTAGTCGTCATGAAAGTACACTTCTTTAGGTTTGTGTATAACTTCTCTCCTCAGAAAGTCAAACAAACTTGCCTTAAATGTTCTAAGTGTTGTTCCTTATCACAGCTATAAAACAGGATATCATCGAAGTAAACCATGAGAAACTTGCCTATAAAAGGCCTCAACACTTGCGTCATGATCCGCTTAAATGTGCTTGGGGTATTTGAGAACTCGAAAGGCATGGCAAACCATTCATATAAACCATCTTTGGTTTTAAAGGCAGTTTTCCATTTGTCCCCGGGACGAACTCGATGGTATACACTCTTCAAATAAAAAATTGAAAATATTGTGGCACCAACTATCATGTCCAACATGTCGTCCAACCACGGTATATAGAATCGATACTTAACCGTGATTTTATTTATGGCGCGACTATCGACGCACATCCTTCGAGACCCAACTTTCTTGGGTGTTAGTAGCGCTGACACATGGATTCCTACTTTCCCTTCTAGAGAAGGTCATCAACTTGCCTTTTCAACTCCGAATGTTCGGATGGATTCATGCGATAATGTCTCAAGTTAGGTAAAGTAGAACTGGGAATCAAATCAATGGCGTGTTGAATATCCCTTAAAGGCAAGGCCGGCCCTGGGCCAAAGTCCAAGAGGCGGTTTCCTCGGGCCCCCAAATTAAGCTCAGTTGCTTAATATAATTTTTAATGTACAATAGCGTTGAATCAATTTAATTGCTTTGTTGGTTAAGTGACTATTGTTGCTTTACTTTTTACCCAATGGGTTGTGGGTTCAACTCTTCTCAGGTCCCATATTTGCATTTTTTTTAATGGGTCATTGATCGGGTCTCGGCTGGGACAGTGCAGGTCATTGGTTGGGTCATTGGCCTCACTGGGCCAGGCCCACCATATGTATTGTCCCAATAGATTCTTTGGCCCAATTTTGATCGAACCAGATTTGTTTGACCAAATCCTTTTATATATAGGGTACCTCTAAACACGCCCATGTGTTCTCCAAAAGCACCCATGTACCAGCCCCCTTGAAAACCATTGATTCCTTTGAATGAGATGATGGAAATCTATTTTCATACATATCTTTCACAAAATAGATCTTCAGATCATGACCCACGTATCAAACGGTCAATTTTTTATTCTATGTCTCACAAATTCCCTAAAAATGCCCTTGAATCATATGACACACATCACGCTCAAATGTGATTTTATGGCCATTTTTTGGGATCTATGATAGGTTAAATCACAAACCGACAATTTGATGGGTGCACCATGACCTCAAGATGTATTGAGTGAAAGATATGGGTGAAAAATGATCTTCATCATATGATTCGAAGGATTCAATGGTTTTCAATGGGTCTGGGATGTGGGCGCGTTTAGAGGTACCCTTATATATATATACACACAAATTTTTATTATTAAATGACCATAACTTAAAATGGCAATTTTAGGCTCGCTACAATTCCATTTTTTGCATGACCTATCAATTTTGATCTATTCGACGAGACTTATCCAATGAACCTATTTTTGAAACTTTTCGAGATTGTTAAAATGCTAAAAAATGGCAGTTAAAGATTCAATGGCAATTAAAATAATAAAAAATGTTAATGGTTGGGTTACTCGATCCGTCGGGTACATTCTACCATTTTTCTTTTCTCTTTTTTGTGTTGCATGTTTCTTCAATATATGCTTTCGTTAATTTGTATGTTGCATTTTCAAATTATAAACAATAGAATAGAATATTGAGATATTTGTAAGCTAAAAGCATCGAGTATTATTTTATTTGTAAAAAAAAAAGAATTGTGGCAATTTAAAAAAAAAAATTAATATGAATGAGGGGGCCCATGTTAGGAGCTCGCCTTGGGCCCCCAAATTCTCAGGGCTGGCCCTGCTTAAAGGTGGTAATTCATTCGGTAGGTCCGTGGAAAAGTGATCCTGAAACTCCCTCATCATAGGTCCAACCTCTTTCGGAAACTTAACACTCGACTCTTTGGGTGACTCCATTGTAACAAGAACATAGACAATGTCCTCTTCCTTAACACCTTGTTCAAACTCTAAAGGGCTAACAATAATGACCTTAATTGTCTTCTCTCTCTCAACCAGGCCTTTATCATTTGACTCTCTTGTTTTCACGGTAGGCGCTCTAGGATGTAAAGGGTTTATCTTAATCTTATTTCCTTTGTGAATGAAGAACACACGTTCGATCTCCCAAACAATGCAACTTCCTTATTGTACAACCAATGCCTCGCAAGGATGATATGCCTAACATCTATAGGCACAACATCGCACCATAAGGTGTCCTTATATGAATCAAACTGTATAAGAACCTAACAACTATGTGAAACTGGGATTGAAGACGAGTCGACCCATGCTACTTTATAAGGTCGCGAGTGAGAGTCCCAAGCGAGAAACTGTGCTTTCTGAAACAACATTGATACAACTTCCACTATCGACTATGATTCTACAAGCTTTCTCACCACACTTTGCTACAGTATAAAAGATGCTATCCCTACGCCAGCCGCTACTCTCCTTCGATTGGGCTAGAGCACACTTAACCACAAGAGCCTGCGAGGCATTATCGTCCTCAACGAGATAGGAGACTTCCCTAAGACAAGTTACGGTCTGTTCCCTTACATGATCCTCCTCATCACTAAGGAACGATTCGGGATTTTAAACTTCTACTTCCCCATCTTCCTGTTCATCTTCACTTTCCTTTGTTATGAACAAGTTTCGGGAAGGGCATTGTCCTGCAAAATATCCAAAGCCATGGCACTTGTAGCACTTGTTTTGACCCCTACCCTTGGGGCCCTCTAACATTGGATTCTTACCCCTATTAGCTTTAGTCACCGGCGTGGCAAGTGAATTGGACCTAGCCGAATGGGTATTGACATTAGGCTTAGACTCAGAATAGTTAGACTTGTAACTAAACCCACTAGCATCGAAACGTTTTGGTTTGGGGGCTTTTAAGGTATTGTTCTGACTGCTCCACTTTAGATAAACACTCTTCTAGTTCGGTAACATGATATGGAATAAGTTCCCTTTGCAATTATGGGTGAAGGCACATTCGAAATCGAGACAAGGTAACTTTGTCTTGTTCATCCACATTAGCCTGGAACAGCAAGTCCTCAAATTTATCAATGTACTCTGTGACTGACATATTCCCTTGGCGAAGTGATTGCCATTGATCAAGAAGACGTTCATCATAGGAAAGAAGAACATACTTCTCATTCAGTTGGATTTTAATGTCTGCCCACGTGAAAATGAGAAGGAGACCTTGAAATTGTCCACGACGCTCTATACCCATCCACTAAAGCCTGGCCTGACCCATAAGCTTAACCTTGGCAAACATGACTTTGCGCTCCTCGAACATGGCATACCAATCAAAATAGGTTTCTATTCCAGTCACCCATTCTAGATAGACTTTAGGTTGTCTTTTTCTATCTAAAGCATGAGCATCCATCTTGACGAACTTCTTGATTTTGTCGTCCTGATTGGGTGGAAGATTGCGTCAATGAGGACCATCTCTTCTACGGTCGTTGATGTGGACTCGAAAATGGTCATCAGTGATAACGCTATTTATTTCCTCGACACGGGTCACTAGAGTCTCATTTGGGCTTGTTGATCAAGCAATTGATTTTGTAACTCAATATGGTGATCAAGCATCTGGGCTTGGAGATCTGCCTGACTCGTAGTCAACTTAGTTGCAAGTTCATTAATAAGGGGTTCGACTTTTGAGGAATCCATAATGATGCAAGACACAATCGAAAATGAAACCTAGAACCTCTATGTACACTGACGATCTTAAACTGACATAGCCGAGCTATTGTCATATGCGATCGCATATGCCATCAGAAAGCGGTGGATCGCATATGCCATCATGGCATATGCGATCCAGAAAGTATGCCATCGCATACAATTGTATACCATGGCATACCATCGCATATGTAATAGTACGTCATTGCATAGAGTGACATACTTTTCCAACATTGATTTTTTTTTTTGGCTTCTAGGCTTACCCAAGCCTTATTAATAGGGGGTTTCTCTTCCTAATGCATACCGCAAATATCAAAGGTATGTTTTGGGTCTCTTTCCTTCTCTTTTGTATGATCCACTTTATTTTTATACTATTTGGACTTATTTTTTATATTTTCCCTTCCAACTTGTGGGTTATATACTTATATTATATACTTTTAGTTCTCATTCTAGACACTACAAAATTAATAGAACACAAAATTAACACAAACATATTACTTTTCAATATGGGAAACTTTGGGAATTTTTGGGAATTTTTTGGATATTTTTTTTTATGCCATGGCATAATAGCATATGCGACCCGCATGTGTGATGACCCTATGCCATCGCATAGAGTCGCATATGTCATTTGACTACATTGCAATGCTCTGATACCAAATCTGATGTAGAAACTAATACAATGCAAATATGATGGGCTGAGATTAATTGTGAATTAATATGAATTTCCTAACAAGTTATCACATAAAATAAAGAGAATTTCAATTAAACAATTTTTATCTAGCCCAAAATAGTGTTAATTTTGCCGTACGTTCCCTATAAGATCTAGTAGACTGGGGTTCTTAGTGAACAACTAGATCTCCAACAGTTTTGGGCCTCGAACGAACTCACAAGTGGTTCTTTCGAATCCGTGCAGAATTAACAACAAATGGATTCGAAGTATTTATAAGTCTATAAACAACAAATTTGCGTAGGATATAAATCTAAAACAAATCAATCATAGCTGAGCTATTGTCATATGCGATCGCATATGCCATTATGCGATCGCATATGCCATGATGGCATATGCGATCCAGGAAGTATGCCATCGCATACAATTGTATGCCATGGCATACCATCACATATGCAATAGTACGTCGTCGCATAGAGTGTATGCCATGACATACTTTTCCAACATTGATTTTTTTTTTTGGCTTCTAGGCTTACCCATGCCCTATTAATAGGAGGTTTCTCTTCCTAATGCATACCACAACTCTCAAAGGTATGTTTTGAGTCTCTTTCCTTTTCTTTTGTATGATCCACTTTATTTTTGTACTATTTGAACTTATTTTTTATATTTTACCTTCCAACTTGTAGGTTATATACTTATATTATATACTTTTATTTCTCATTCTAGACACTAAAAAATTAATAGAGCACAAAATTAACACAAACATATTACTTTTCAATATGGGAAACTTCGGGAATTTTTGAGGATTTTTTGGTTTTTTTTTTTTTAATGCCATGACATAATGACATATGCGACCTGCATGTGCAATGACCCTATGCCATCGCATAGAGTCGCATATGCCATTTGACTACATTGCATAGCTCTGATACCAAATTTGATGCAGAAACTAATACAATGCAAATATGATAGGCTGAGATTAATTGTGAATTCATATGAATTTCCTAACAAGTTATCACAGAAAATAAAGAGAATTTCAATTAAACAATTTTTATCTAGCCCAAAATAGTGTTACTTTTGCCGTACGTTCCCTATAAAGATCTAGTAGACTGGGGTACTTAGCGAACAACTCGATCTCCAATAGTTTTGGGCCTCGAACGAACTCACAAGTGGTTCTTTCGAATCCATGCAGAATTAACAATAAATGGATTCGAGGTATTTATAAGTCTGTAAACAACAAATTTGCATAGGATATAAATCTAACACAAATCAATCATAACAAATTTCCCCTCGCTAGGAGAGAGTTTTATTAAAATGGAGGGCCTTACACTTCTGGGTATTGTAATTGATTCCCCGTTAATTACATTAAAATTGAATACCTCTGATTAAAAGCTACTAAATAAAAAATAACGTAATTACATCTTTGAAATAAATAAAACTAAAATTCTAATTCTAAGTCTTCATCGACATCTTCAATCGGTCATGGGATAGATGCATAATAGATTATCTTCATCGGAGATTTGAGAAATATGAAATAGGGGACGACGGATGGGAGAACCCCTCATCTAAAAGCCGATTCTATTTGATCGAAAAGCACGAATCATTACTGGAGCAAGAAACTCGTGGACGAGTCTCAAAACGAATTCTTTTTCTCTGGTCTCAAAGATGAGTTCGAATATCAAATCCATTCTTCGGGCAACTGGTTATCAAAGGAGTTATCACTTTCAGTGATAGTGTATAATCATGAGTTAAATATCGCTAAATTCCTTAAAGTTTGATGATCATAGATGATTTTAGAATGATTTTACCATTGGATTTGATAAGTATCCTAAGATTTGGTCAATGTATGGTAAATCCACTGTTGGATCTTGTTACGATCTCACGGTATTTTCATTTGACCAAAAGTCAACTATTCCACCATTGGATTTGACCAAATTCATAAGATCTGGTCAATACGTAATAAATCCACTGTTGGATCTTATATTATAATCGTTTGACCAAAAGTCAATGAGTCTACCGTTGGATTTGACCAGAATCACAAGATTTGGTTAATATCCAATAAATTCACCGTTGGATCTCGTTACGATCTCACATTATGATTATTTGATCAAAAGTCAATGAATCCACCGTTAGATTTGACCATAATCACAAGATTTGGTCAATATGTAATAAATCCACCGTTGGATCTTGTTACGATCTCACATTATGATCGTTTGATCAAAAGTCAATAAGTCCACCGTTAGATCTGACCAAAATCACAAGATCTAGTCAATATGCAATAAATCTACTGTTGGATCTAGTTACAATCTCACATTATGATCATTTGACCAAAACTCAACGATTCTACCGTTAGATTTGACTAGAATCACAAGATTTAGTTAATATGTAATTAATTCACCGTTGGATCTCGTTACGATCTCACATTATGATCATTTGATCAAAAGTCAACGAGTCCACCGTTAGATTTGACCAGAATCACAAGATCTGGTCAATATGCAATAAATCTACCGTTGGGTCTCGTTACGATCTCACATTATGATCGTTAGACCAAAAGTCAATGAGTCCACCGTTAGATCTGACCAAAATTACAAGATCTAGTCAATATGCAATAAATCCACTGTTGGATCTCGTTACGATCTCGCATTACGATCGTTTGACCAAAAGTCAACAAGTACATTGTGAAAGAATTTCTGATTTCGAGATTGAGGTCTAAACCCTCATTTGAGGGAGTGATGAGCCGAACCGTGAGGAAAACTCTAATTTCGGGACACGATTCAGATTCGGTAAATGAGTCGTCGTAAATGAATATTTTGGGTGTCATAGTCCGAAATCGTTCTTTGGGTTAGTGATTGCAACCTGTATATATGTCAAATTTGTGTTTGCAATTCGAATGTACTAGGAGTTATGCCCAGGGTCGTACCCATATGGCTTAATTATTTCTAAGTACATAAGAAATTGGGTATGAGTTGTAACGCATAATCCCAAATTTCAATCATAAATTCTACTTAGATAAGAGCCGTAGCTCTTATTCTAAGCTATCACTTTTAGGTAAGGGCCGTAGCCCTTATTTTAAATGTCTTAACCCTAACTTATTCCTCCCGTCAACTTTTAAAAAAAAAAAAGAATAGCCAGAATTTCGGAGATACCCTAAAGTCTTTTATCAGAAGAGTCGGAGATATTTTCGGCAGAGGTCTCGTCTTAGAATTTTCTTTCCTTGGTAATGAGGAAGGATCTCCTATTTATAGATTTACGGTAGCGATTATAGAAGTTATGATCCTACGGTTCCCGTAAAGTTTTCATGAAATGAATGGCTGTGAGAGATGCATAAGTTTTCGCCATCACGCAGATTGAGAAAAGATTATTCTTGCGTACGCAAGTCTTTTCTCATAACCACCTAGGCACGTAGGTGGCTAAATATGTTTTCTAGCCACCTAGGTGGATAAGTATGTTTTTCAGCCACCTAGGTAGATAAGTATTTTTTTTAGCTACCTAGGTGGCTAAGTATGTTTTTCTAACCACTTAGGTGGATAAGTATTTTTTCTATCCACCTAGGTGGATAAGTATATTTTCTAGCCACCTAGGTGGCTACGTATATTTTTCTAGCCACTTAGGTGGCTAAATAGTTTTTCTAGGCACCTAGGTGGCTAAGTATGTTTTTTAGCTATCTAGGTGACTAAGTATATTTTCTAGCCACCTAGATGGCTAAGTATCTTTTCTAGCAACCTAGATAACTACGTATATTTTTCTAGCCACCTAAGTGACTAAGTATGTTTTCTAGCCACCTAGGTGGCTAAGTATTTTTTCTAGCCACCTAGGTAGCTAATTATGTTATCTATGTATCTAGGTGTCTGACATAACTTAGGACTTTAAATTCTATTTAGAGTAAATTTGTTAAGTCCTATTTAGAGTATGTTTTGTTAAAAAAAGACACTATAAATAGTCTCATTTCTTAATTCTTTTTATTAATTTATTTTATTTGATTTTTGAGGTCAAGTGGAAGAAGAAAGAGTTCCCGATTCCAAACTTTTCGAGTCAACAAAGTCAAAGAGCTCAAATAGAAGAAATCCTGTGTTCGGACGGTTGAGCGATCTTAGGTTAAATTTTGAAAATATCGAGCATGCAAAACACACAATTAATTTAAGATCTTAGGAATAAAAATAACTAGAAGATTATTCAAGAACTTACACGTAAGATGAAGATAAAAGTAGATAAGAAGGATAGAAAAGTTGGCCTTGCACTAAACCGCACGTGGAAAGAAGTATCACTCTTCCAAGTTTTGAGAGAATCGCACCATCAAAGAAAACTTTGATAAAAGCTCTCAATATGTAAAAGCAGTTTTGATTAACCTATCGCTACTTAAAATTGTATTTACAATGCCTTTATATTGGCAAACAAACCCTAACTAAACATAAGTTCACAATAAAAAAAGTCCTAAACCTTTAAAACGTCAAGCTTTACTTAAAAATTCGTAATTCCGTCAACTTGCGGACGAAACTCACGGATTCCATCTTGTGCTCATGGATATCCGTTCTCTGTTCACGGACGTTCGTCGTCTACGATGTACACAAAACAGAAAGCCTCAAAATCACGGACGTCCATCCTAATGTTACGGAGTCTATGGAAACGGATGCCGTGAGCACGGATGTTCGTGCTTCAGTTCTTTAGAACGCCTTCATTCTTCAGTTAGGAGCCTTTAAAATATTTTCGTACTCTTCTTTCGCCTTCGATAGATCATGGTGGTTCTTTAAATCAGATGTCCCCATCAATTACGTACAGTAAGGAATTCTATGCGGTAGTACAATCTCTCTAGTTTTTGAAACACTACTTATTACCGTAAGAATTTATTTTATTCTCAGATCATGAGGCCGCCCTAAATTTTGAGCTCCCAAAAGTAGTTGAACTCACGACATGCAAAATGGGTTGAACAACTTAAGAGTTCACCTTTGTACTAAAACATAAGGTCGGAGTGGAGAATTGGGTATTCAGCGGCAAAATGGCCAAGCCCATAACATTTATAAAACTTGGTTTGAGTGTCACCCCTTGAGGATTCACCCACTACACTTTCCCTTTGTCAAACCTTACATTTGTAGGAGTGGGTCGTATAGGTTTGGGAGGTGGGTTCTTGGCACTAAGCCTTCCTTCTCTGGTTCTATGGCCACCGGTATACGGCTCAAATCGTCTCACCACGTTATTTTTAAATACCACTCAAGGTCTTGCACAACGGCTTAACACCACTCAAGAGTGTCAACGGGGTGGGAGATCAACTCCTTTTGTAGTTCCATTCGCAATCCGGTGCGGAACCTAGAAAGAGTGACTTGAGGATTTTCCGACACATTGGCTCTCATCATGAACTCAAATTTGCCAATGTATTCAATCACAGGCATACTATCTTGGCGTAAATTTTGCCATTGATTAAGTTGGCGTTGATAGTATGATAAAGGGACATACTTCTCCGTAAGTCATTCCTTCATGTCCTCCTAATGGGTAATGAGAGCACGACCCGCATTCGCATGCATACGCTCGACGTTGACCCAAAAGAGTGTAGCTTGGCCAATGAGCTTCATCTTGGCAAGTCTAACACACCGCTCATTGTCCATACCATACCACTCAAAGT
Organism: Chloranthus sessilifolius; assembly: GCA_021018995.1. Lineage (NCBI taxonomy): Eukaryota > Viridiplantae > Streptophyta > Magnoliopsida > Chloranthales > Chloranthaceae > Chloranthus > Chloranthus sessilifolius. The sequence continues at coordinate 9,867,973 of CM037593.1, read as the reverse complement.
GGTGATCCATATCGGAGACCCAATCGAGGAAGACCTTAGGGTCCATTCTTCCATCGAAGGTCGGAAACTCAACTCGTACATTCTTGAGGAGTTTCTCATCCGGGTCGTAGTCATCTTGGCGATGAACCACTTCTCTTTGATTCCGATTCTGACCCTCAAACCGACCGTCGCGCTCAAAGCGCGGACCGATATGCCCATTGCGTCGGTCATGTTGTTCCTTTTCTCCTTCTAACCGATCCAAGCAGTCGAGAAGCTCACCATTAGAGGCATTCAAAACCGTTGGACTTCCTCCATAGCATTTAACCTCTCATTCATGGTGATCATCAAGGCTTGGATTCCCTTAAGAGCATTGACATGCACATTTGTGTCCATGGTGACCAAGACTCGCTACTCGGGTTCTAAGATGACACACAACTATGAAATGCAAATGGATGAGGAAGGCTGCCGACGCGCTTAGCCATAGGGTGGATACATTGCACTCCATGAGTGTTGAGGTGACTAGAATCGAGCATTTATTGGATGATTATCCTATGTGTCTAGATTTTGAAAAAGAGTACGCCTCTCTCGTGAGTGACCAGCCTGAGAGAGTGTGTAAGTATACCCTACAGGATAGGTATTTGTTTTTGAAACACTGCTTGTGCATTCTCCGCACTTCTCTACGAGATTTTCTTGTTTGGGAATTACACGCTGGAGGTGTCGCCAGTCATTTCGGTCGTGACAAGACTGTTGCATTGGTTGAAGATAAGTTTTACTGGCCCAATCTCACACAAGATGTTGTCAAGATTATCAATCAATGTCGTGTATTCCAATTGGCAAAACAATGAAAGCAAAACACTGGGTTGTATACATCTTTACCTGTGCCACATGCTTCGTACCAAGATATTTCTATGGACTTTGTGTTGGGCCTTCCTAAAACCCTCCGAAAGCATGTTCGGTGTTAGTTGTGGTGGACCGTTTCTCGATAATGGCTCACTTCATAGTTTGTTCGAAAACCTCAGATGCAAGTAATATTGCTACACTTTTCTTTAATGAGGTTGTTCGTTTGCACGGTTTGCCTAAAACTTTAGTGTCGGATAGAAATGTTAAGTTTGTCAGTTATTTCTGGAAGACATTGTAGCAAAAAATAGGGACTAGGCTTCAATTTTCATCGACATATCATCCCAAACCATTGGGCAAACTGAGGTTGTTAATCGGAGTTTAGGAAATATCTTGAGGTGTCTTGTAGGTAAACATGTTAGAAGTTGAGATTCCATCTTACCTGTCGCAGAGTTTGCATATAACAATTCAGTTAATAGAACCACAGGGATGAATCCTTTTCAAGTTGTGTATGGTTACAAACCTAGGACACCTATAGATCTTATTCCAATATCAGTTCATCAGAGGTTGTTAGAGTCTGCATCTTCTTTTGCACATCGCATTCATGAACTTCATGCTGAGATTAAAAGAAGAAATAATGTGAGTAATGAAAAATATAAATTTTCTGCAGATTCTCATCGAAGGTTCAAAGGATTTCAAAAGGGTGATTTTGTGATGGTTCTAAATAGACTTGAGCGTTTCTCTCAAAGAATTGCTAAGAAGTTATAGGCTCATAGTGTTGGACCCTATAGGATTTTGAAGCATTCCGGTCCTAATGCTTATGTACTAGACTTACCACCAGATTTGGGTATTAGTACGACTTTCAATGTGGAGGTTCTCGTTCCGTCCTATGGCCCTGCAATTACACCACCTAATCCTTCTGAACCTTCCACACATGGATCCAAATCTCGGTTTCGGTTTCATTTACCTCGAACTGTAAATTGGTCAAATTTCGGTAAATTTTGAAAATATGCTAGAACTTTGCCGAACTTGACCAAACTTTATTTTTTTGATTTTTTTAAACTCTTTCATATTATAGTCCACAATTAGATGGCTTAAAACTGCGTAAAATGCCTTTTTTGGCCATTTATGATGGCTTAAATTTCCCTACAATGTCTTTTTTATCTTACACCATTGAATTTTGATTTATCGGTTATCAATCTAAATTGTCCAAGTAGCAATCTATCATTGGAATGGCAATCCCTTCCCGATGAAATATGCGGATAAGTGGATGTCAACAATCCGATTGATGAAACTAAAGCAACGGGTGATATTATAGTAATTGGATCCGGATGGTTTAGATCTCCTTAAATTACTATTTTTAGGCATGTTTCACTTCAATATATGATCTATCACTTTGATGGTTCGGATCACCCACATCTTAAACCGTTGATGGTGTAAGAGATCATTTACACACCAATGACAGTCAAGAGAGTCAGTCCCTTAAAAATTATGGGTTTCAATTTTTAAAAGCACATCCCATCTTAAACCAATTTTAAAATCTGTACCTTTAGGGTCCATCTTAAACCAATGATTAATGGTCTTTAGTATCAGCCATTAAATTGAAAACAATGGTTGATATTTTTGGGTTAAAATATCAGATGACTTAAATCTCCCTTAAAAAAATATTTTTGGATCTATCATGACTGAAATAAGATGACTTAAATCTCCCTAATTGGAATGGCAATCTCAGCCCAATGAAATATGCGGATAAGTGGATGTCAACAATCCGAATGACGAACTTTAATATTAGCCATTAAAACTAAAAGCAACGGGTGATATTATAGTCAATGGATCGAATGGTTAGATCTCCTTAATATACTATTTTTAGGCATGTTACACTTCAATATATGATCTGTCACTTTGATGGTTCGGATCACCCACATCTTAAACCATTGATGGTGTAAGATCATTTAAACACCAATGACGGTCATAAGAGTCGGTTCCTTAAAAATTATGGGTTTCAATTTTTAAAAACACAACCCATCTTAAACCAATTTTATAATCTGTACCTTTAGGGCCCATCTTAAACCATTGATTAATGGTCTTTAATATCAGCCATTAAATTGAAAACAATGGTTGATATTAACTCCACAAATCAGATGACTTAAATCTCCATAAAAAAATATTTTTGGGTCCATTATGACTGAAATCAGATGGCTTAAGTCTCCCTAACTTTACAGATCACCCACATCTTAAGCCATTGAGGTTTATGATCATTTGAACACCTTTTTGTGTGTAAATGACTTTCACCGGAGTAAGAAGAAGAAGAAGAAAGGGAAAAAAAAAACGGGCTATAGAAGTCCTTCCGGGGGGCTAGGGCGCAACAACCAGGTAGGTCTTTTTTTTTTCCCTTCTTCTCCTCCAATTTTTTATTTTTCTGGGATTAAAGAAGCAAGGGGGGAAAAGGTGGGAAAAAAACTGGAGGAGAGGAGAAAGAAAGGAAAAAATTATAGCATTAAAAAAAATTTGAAAAAAAAATCAAATGATCGCCGGAAACTTCAAATTATCGGCCGATAAATTGAATTTTCAAATTATTGGCCGATAATTTAAAATTTCCGGCGATAATTTAAAAATATCAACCTCTACCCAAAATTTACCCAATATGTCGTTTCGGTGGGGGCTGAAACCGAGTCATTTTGGTCGAGAATTTGAATTCTCGGCCGAGATTTTGTTCCATGCTTCCACATCAGATACTATCTCTGTTTCCCTCCCTATTCCATTACATCTGCCTGCACGTCCTTCTCGTGTGATAACTGAGGATATTTTTGAAGATCCGATTGTGTCTACAAACTAAGGGCGATTTCAAAAGTATCTTGTTAAGTGGAAGAATAAGCCAGATTCAGAGAATACGTGGATCACAAAATAAGAGTTCCAACAGATTAATCCGGATATCCTCGAGCAGTATCACGGCCAATATTCATCGGAGATGAATTCTTCTAACCCGGGGGGAATTGATGGGCAATCGGGTCCTGTCGGGTGCCACCAAGTGTTGGCACGACAAAAATTCCAAAAGTAGAAGTGCCAAGGTAACACTGCCCGTTGGTGCACTCGACAAGACCCGATGGCGATCAAGCCGACCTGACCTGATGCCCGACCCAAAACCCCAACCCATCCAGGTAAAATATACTATATATATATACACCCACCTGACAAGACCTCTTGGTCAACCCGACTCGACAAGTCAAGTTTATGTATCTGACCCGGTTAAATATCGGGTCGGGTCGGGTATCAGGTCGACCCAACCCGTTGACAGCCCTAATCGATACCAATGAGTACACTGCTGCTGAATTGCAAGAATTATCTAATTTGTTGGATTATTTAATATAAAAATCTGTCACTTTTGTAGAATTTATACAGGCAAAACATGGTTCTTGAAAAAGCGGCTTCCTATCAGAAATGGATGGTTGTGTGGATTTTTAGTTAAAATGTATACCTAAATGTAAATTTACTAGACAATATTATTGTACTCCATATCTATATCCTTAACAGAGTAATGGGAATAATTAAGGGTTCTTTCTTTTGAAGCCCTTATATTTGAACACCTGAAGGAAAATTTGCAACTACGACTAATAATAATAACTATTATTATTATTTTTAATAATCTGGTGTACACACTTTGTAGATTTCTGTTTCTTTTTCTGGAGTACGTGCCGATTAGATTTCCTCTATAGAATAGCACTAATTTAAATGACCAAAAAAATATACATCTGCATTATTCTTCTTGAGGAGGCGCATTGTAATCGTGACAGTGGGGGAAACATGCTCTCAAGGAGGGAATAGCGGGTCTGTAGTTCAACTGGAAGGTCCATGATGACACAACCTTGAGATTTTAGGTTCAATCCCAGATTACCTAATGAATTAAAAAATGGAGCTGATTCATTTGTGAATAGGAGCCCCTGATCTATTTATATGTTGACCAAAATATTGTTTTGACTTGTAAATCTGCTCCAAAATGCAGTTGAGGTGATTTATTCATGAGAGCTGATTCATCGCAACTGCGTTTTGGATAAGAAATATTCTGTGCATGCATCCAAACATCCTCTTTTCTTTGAAAATTTTAGTAATTTTAAGAATTTTCTTCCCTTGATATAAGAATAGAAGAAACATGCAAAAATCACTGAAAACCTGTGTCCTAAAGACCTAGACTGCCATTGACTTAACCTGATACTTCTTTTTTATATCAGAAGCCCAGACCCATGCTGCAACTATAAATACAGTAAGATTTGTGATAAATTTTTAATTTAACATTATTTGTTTATCTTCAACCACCGGACTGTGTTCCTGATATCTATGTCAACCAGTATCTGTCTAGAAAAAAGGTGGGATAGAAGGGGTGTATTGCTTGTACCCTTGCAGAACCAGCCATCCATGAATCACAATACTAAATGAATTGCATCTATGGAAATGAAACCTTCATTCTTCTTAAGTACGGTTCTTATGGCCTCCAGAAATTAAAATTACTGAAAGGGAGAAAAAATCATATCACCTCTAAGATAAGCCAAATATTTGCTCCAACTTCAAAGCTATGAGGGAGATGTTCACATAGGTTGAAGTGGGAATTGGGAAAGTCGTGGTCTTTAATCGGAAAATGTGCTGACCTTTACGTGCTGGCGTCTATTTTAAATAAAGCTCATCTTTTCCATGCTTATAAGTAAGTCGGACCTCCTGAGTGGAAATCTAGGACTCTGGTCTGTCTTGATTTTCCCCATCCTGTTTCACTTTAGTTAATTTTGAATTATGTAATAATGAGCAATTGTAGAAGTGTTATGATGAGAGACAATAGAAGTGTACTGATGAGCAATAATAGAAGTAAAAGGAAGAAAAAAAGCTGTTCCACTGTGCTTCTTAGATGGCTCAAGACATTCCCACTCCAAACTTGAATAAGGAATCCTAATAGAATCTGAGCTCAACTGATTGAGATGCCACCGGATGCACAGGACCAAAGGAGAAGACTGGAGTTTCAGAAGATATGCTTAAACCTAATTCAAAATTAACGAATTTATATAACATTCTGTTTGTGTTAACATACAAAGATGCTCGTGGGCTTATCTACAACGATTGGTTCACCACTAATAAGGGAAAAACATGCAATATAAGTTAGGAAAAGAGAAACCTATAACATTTGTCAAGCTGATGTACTCATAAAACCAAATAAAAAATAAAAAAAATCTGTGAGCTGATGATGTATTGTTGACAACCGTCAGCTCTCAAGGGGCTCTAAAAAAAGATCCATCATCCATGACGTACATTTTAGAAGAAGCTTGTTGGAGAGAAATCTAGTCATTTTGAATCTTTTTTGAATGAGTTTATAATAAACCCTTACGCATTTGGTATGTTCCTGAAAATTTGGATTCTAAAAATTCTTTGTGGCTCCTTTATTAGTGGCAGAGGTTATCTTTGTGAATAGAATGGAATTAATACAAGTATTCCCAAATCAGCTGAGAGTAATCATAACAATACGGAGTAATTTCAGTGTAAGTCGAATACGTAGCATGGTCAGGGTCTAAAATCTTGGTATCAGAGCCTGTATCGTTCAGCTCCTATACATTGACGTATTGTCTTGTACCATCCAATACAAACTTGTCTCAGATGATACAAGTTTGAAAAGCCTGATATCAGTACAGTAAAACTCATCATTCGATATCGGCATCATCAACGATTGAAAACCATTAGGATTTTATTTGGATCCGGTTCACGGTTTGGAAACTATCAGCTGATGTTGACATTTCTAGATGAAGGACCTAAAATGTGAAACCCCTTGGAGTTCGATGAGTTACGATATCCTCCCCAGTCATTATCAGCATTTTCCGTAAGGTCCATAAAAGATGGAAGAGGAAGAAGAAGAGCGGTACGTGCTGACTTTAATGCTAATTACACAACCATTCCACCCGTATTTCCTCTAAAGCTCAGCAAAACCCATAAGGTCCATAAAAGATGAAGGGGGAAGAAAAAGAGTGGTACAATCTGACTCCTATGTAGAGAAAAATGTTGTATATGCTGATACTAATGCTAATTACACAACGATTCCACCGCTACTCCCTCTAAATCCATTAAAGATGAAGGGGGGAGAAAAAGAGTGGTACATGCTGACTCCCATGTAGAGAACTATGCTGTACAATTGTGAGGTGATAAATTATAATTTGTAAATATGAGCCTTCCATCCTTACACAGGAATTTCTATGGGCTGGTGTGTAGTGTCCATGTGTAAACCGATCAGCTTATTTCTATTGTTATTTGTGGCAATGATGAGATTGGTTTGATCAGGCATGGTGGAAGAAGATCAGAGAACTACTAAATTAGTTTACATGCTGTCATGCTCCTTTGCAGGGTATAAGTTGGTAATAGATCTGTGAAAGCTAATGGAGGTCTGAACTTTAAACTAGTACTCTTCATAAGTGCATCCACAATTTGTTCTCATATACCAGTCTCGTGAGACTTGAGTTTCTAGATAACAGATGAATGTGTTTTGATCATGTATTTTGGTATTCGATTATATTCAATGGTTCACTCAGCAACATTATCCAGTTAATCTAGAAATAAGCAGATCGATGTTGACATCAACTTAATCTTGTCATGGTCTATGATGGTAGGGCATGCTACCCATTGTCATTTTGTTGCAAAAATGTTGTTTGTCTTTGGTCAGAAGCCCTAGCTTTTGCCAAAGTGCAAAATACAATTATCACTACATATTTCTCTGTCTCTAACAAAATAAAATTGCAATTTTTCGTGCAATGCACATGAAGTTTATTGGATTTTAATAAATTAGTAAAAACCTAATAGTATCATATTGGTCGACCTATTTGTTAGAGAAGTTCAATGTAAATGCTTTAAGAACTTATCACTGATGGTTGTGTTTCATGTTTTCTTACATGTTTTGTATGAGATTTACTTGCAATTATGTACTCCTTTTTTGTCATAACTCGTAACTTATAAAACCAGATTACTTGACCCCACATTAATGATGTATAATAAGGTATTAAGGTTTTTTTTTTTATACTCTTAGATTTTATCATTAAATGGAAGTACTTTGGTTGCAGTAAGCCTTATCCACCCTCGTCACGCCTTATCTTCTTTTCGCCAATACTTTTTTGTCTGCCACAAGAACCCTTGAACCAGAGTTAAGCTTAATCTCAAATTATCAAAAGAAGTACTTTTTACTAAACTACAAGAATCAATTTACGTGGAATTGTCCAGTCTTTTAGATTTTATTTATATGTATTGACTCTTTTTCGCTTATATTCATCCTCTTTGAATGGAAATTTACTGATATTATACTGTTTTATTTGCGTACTTGTTTTGCTTCATTTAATTTTGATGTTTGGAACTGATAGCTTTATTTTATTTAAACTTATGATGTCCCAACTCTTGAAGGGGCCAGGGCCCAAAAATCACACTGTGCTGATTGTACCCTACAATTTGGCCAGTGAACTGCTGCCTATGACCTTATTGACCATCCAAAAGTACTAGTTGTAGGATAGGATCATTGGGTTGGTAGATTTTGTAGACTATGAACCAGTAGGCTCCCATTTGATTGAATAGTACAAATTGGTTCACAAATGAACCAATCAAATAAGGATGGAACTGACCCATTTAACAACCAGGCGTAGATTTTGGACACAGGACTGCCAAATTTATTAGATCTGGTTGGCCCAAAGTACAATAAGCAGACCCATTTGGGATTTTTGGGGCAGGTTTAGTTCGGGTAGGTCCGGTCCCAACTAAACCAGCTCACTTATTAACGGGCTGGGTCCTGTATGGTCAGAGATATTGATCCAAGCTGAAAGCAATAGGTTTTTCATGTTTTTGAATTACTCACACGTATTTTAGGAAATGAGGGCAAGGTTGTTATGGCGTCACAATAAGGGCGTGGCGACAAAGGTCACTACATAATAGCCTCACCATGGTGTGGCTATTTTTTAATAAATGTTTTTACATTATTATTCTTTTTTAAAATTTTTTAATCACTTCTTTCTATTTTAAAATTTTTATGGAGAACTTAACTGTCAGGCATCGTTCTAATGTTGACTATTGAAAATTTAAGGTTGTAGGCGTGAGCAAAATAACAAATATCAATACGTATAAGTCAATTATCAATAAACATAAAATATCAACAAATATGAAATATCAATTATCAATTATCCTTGAGATAATTTACCGATAAAAAAAATGACCCTTAAGATAAGCATATTTCCAACCTGGGTCTTTCCTTGAGTTCACAGAAGACAAACTCATTGTTTCATCCATTAATTAATGCTTGAAAATGTAAAAATAAAAGAAAATAAGAATTATCAGTTTAATAACTTAATTAATTAGACCTTCATGAATTAATACTTGTGATTATTTTAACTTCAAGGGGGAAGGGTGCTACCTCTGCATGTATTTTAAGTGGGCAGTAGTACAGGACCATTAAACTGGGCAATTAATAGAAATGGTGTTGCCCCTGCCTGTGATTATTTTAATTAGGGGGCCAGCAGTGCAGCACCATTAAACTGGGAAGAACCATTTTTTGTTGACTACTGTTCTGTTGTGTTGTAGTGGAAAAAACAAAAAATGATAGATGAGAAAACTGAAAGACGAGACTGTTATTCTGTGCTGAGTGGAAACACAAAGAAAGATAAATATGTTATCGCTAAGTGGAAAAAACAGAACATATACATTATAAATTAAAATAAATAAAATACATACATCAAATTTGTTGTTCTTGTCAGATTTAATGAGTTCCCTGGCCCATTAGTGTTGAAATATCTCACTGGCAAATGCCAATTGCCAGGAAGTCTGTTTTCTGTTGTGACACGAGAAATCAGAGATGAGAAAATAGAGAAGAAATCTGATGAGAGATATAAAGAGAGAGGGAAGACTGAGAGAGCTGTCTGCCCAAGAGGAGAGAGCAGAGAGCTCTATCTGATGACATATTTCATGAGAGAGAGAGAGAGAGAGAGAGAGCTTCAACTCTCGAGAAATCTGAGAGAGCAGAGAGAGCCGTCGAGAATTTCGTGCTGTCAAGGAAGAGGGTTGTTGAGGAGAGTGGCCGAGAATGAGGGCTTTTAGGTTTTCGCAATACGATTGCATTGCATGAGAATAATTTATTATTTTTTTACATAATGACCTTAAACACGACTGAAAATACATAAAAGCCCTCTTAAATTAAAAAAAAAATACTGGAAATACATAAAAGCCCTCTTAAATTTAAAAAAAATGACAGAATTACCCCATTAACACTTAATAATAGCGGTTATAACGTGCTATAGCAGTGCCATAGTGTCGTTGTTGCATAGACCGCTGGCTATTTGGTTTCTTATGACGATTTCTATAATGTTGCGCTAACTACCATGAATGAGAGAATCTGCTAATACTAGGAGTATTTTGAACTTTTTGTAACAAAATTATTGTAAATTATAAGTGTAATAGTTGAATAAATGATATTGTGACCATCATTCAAAATTTCGGACGAAAACAATACATATCGGTTTTCAGGGAGGTCGGGCCGATACATTCGAATGTATCGACCAATATATTGGTACTTATCGCCTAATACATACCAATGTGTTGTCCAAAATGATACGTTTCATCCGATACCTATCCGTTTTGGAGCTGGTTGATATGTCCCGGAAAACTAAAATTTTGAACTTTGATTGAGACCATAAAACACGAGAACCAAAATTGTGTTTTAAACATAAATTTATGTAAGGTGCACTGTTATCTATTTTGGTACGCCTTGGGCATCTCCAATTATTAAGTAAGATGTTCAGGTTGCATGATAAGTCTTTGAAAGAGACATTACATCTATACTTTATAACCCTAAAACATAGGTATTTAATATGTTTTGTGTAGTTTGAGTGATTTATAGGTCTGCAGATAAGGAAAGCATAAAATAGCCCAAGAGTAAAAAAAAGTGACATTCGTGCGACCTGAGGGCATCCAAAACTTATCCCAACTTACAACTCCATTTTGACCCCTGAAACATTGGACATGCAAAATTGCTACTTCACACAAAATTGTAAAGTTCGTTGTCTTCTTTCCAACGCCGCAAGAATCACATCAATCCGAGTTCGTTTTCAAAAGTTATGGCTGAAATCCAGAGGCAGTATCTGGCAAATTCGCCAATGCGACTTGAGACATGCCCGGGCGACCGGAATTCGAGTTTCAACTAATTAAAAGTCTCGCCCGAGCGACCAGTTTGAAGGTTTTACGGATTAAAAGTCGCCGAGCGAGAATCGCGACGGAAGTCCTATTTTGCATGGGATTTTGGGATTTTGACTTCTATATTTTAGACGAGAAACCCTAGAAGGGTTACAAAGCGTATAAATAGTTATTTTGTTTAGGGTCGGGAGTTCGACCTTTGGCTTTAGATTAATTTCTTTTTCTTTTCTTTTTGAAAGCACGCAAAAGCTAATAGAGAGGGTAGATTAAAGTTAAAGATTGTTCCTACAAATTCAGCTTCACTTTTCGGTATTTATTTAATAAACGTCATTCATATTTCTTTATTTTGTTTGTCCTTTATCATGTTAGGCTAATTTATTATAGCATTAGGATCTAATGAACTTCATTTGAAGGAATATTCACAGATCAAACATAAGAATGGTAGGGTTGGACTCTATTAGGGTTTTAATTGTTTATTGCTCTTACATTATTGAGATCCTAATAAGGGATCTGGAATATGTGACTCAGCAGTAATAAACAATTCCTATATCTGATCTATGAATATTCAATTAGATGGAGTTCTTTAGATTCTAATGGTATAACAAATTAGCATAACATGATCAAGGACAAACAAAATAAAGAAATATGAATGTTCATTAAATAAATCCCAAAAGTGAAGTTGAATTTCTAGCTTTAGTCTACCCTCTCTTTTAGCTTCTGATGCTTCCAAAAAGAAAATAAAAAGAAACTTCTCTAAAGCAAAAAGTCGAACTCCTGAAACCTTAAACAAAATAACTATTTATAGGCTTTGTAACCCTTCCAGGGTTTATTGTCTAAGATATAGAAGTCAAAATCCCGTGCAAAAGAGGACTTCCACCATGATTCTCGCCCGGACGACTTTTTGAGTCACCTAGGCGACTTTTAATCCATAAAACCTTCAAATGCGACTTTTAATTAGTTGAAATTTGAATTCTGGTTGCCCGGGCGAGTTCGAAGTCGCTTGGGCGAATTCGCCAGATGCTCTGCCCTAGTATTTCGGCCATGACTTTTGATTGCGAATTCGAATTGATGCGATTTTTGCTGCATTGGAAAGAAGATAACAAGCTTTACAACTTTGAGTGAAATAACAAGGGGTCACAATGGATTTGTAAGCCGGGATAAGTTCTGGATGCCCTAAGGTCACACGAATGTCACATTTTTTTTCCTGATTCTTGGGCTATTTTATGCGTAGCCTATCTCCAGACCTGTAAATCACTAAAACTACATAAAACATATTAAATATCCATCCTTTAGGGCTATAAAGTATAGATTAAGGGTCTCAGTAATGTCTCTTTCAGAGACTTAACATTTAGATGGGACCCAGCCCAAAATTCATGCTTACACTATTAAAACATATCTTATGTATAATATTTAGCATTGTACTTCTCATCATGCTTGTATAAACAAATAGTTAGGAACATGAATGAAAAGAAGGATTTTGGTAGAAAGTTTAATGTTTGAAAGATCACGAACAAGAATAGAGAGGCATAGAAAGCTAAAAACAAGTATTAGAAAATAATATTTTATATTATATATGAAAGTGGGGTATTGCTAATAGACCCGGACCTAATCTCGAGCCAGGTTTATTAATCACGTTCGATCTGGTAGGGTCTTGGTTGACTCAATGCATTTTGCAATCCCTAAAGTTGGTGCGAGACTCCAATATTATTAATTATAAGCACCACCAAGACCATGTTGTAATTCTCCTTTGAGTAGATATCTCAATTACATCGTAAAGTAAATACAAGCTGTCTTTTGTTGGCCTGATTTTTTTATATGTCTTGTAGGTATGTTGTTGATGCAGCGGACCGTGACAACTTGGCCATGTCAAAAAGTGAACTTCACGACCTGTTGGGCAAGCCCTCATTGAGTGGAATCCCATTGCTAGTACTTGGAAATAAAATTGACAAGCCTGAAGCTCTCTCTAAACAGGGTTTGACTGATCAAATGTGAGTGACCCAGTTTCACCCTTATGAGTAAGGCATTTGTAATAAGTAAGGGATTAATTGAAAATTGAAGGGAATGAACACAATAAGAAAACGGAAAAAAAAAAAAGAAAAAAGAGTTGGATTTGATCCCATTCAGCAAAGCTAAAAACGTTTCCAAATTTCATAGGATCGATTAGCCTTTTGACCAGTCTGATGTTGTTTGCATTATTTTACGGAATTTGTCATATAGAGTAATCATTTATAAAGTAAAGCACTTAGAATGAGTTTTTTTTGCAGGGGGTTGAAATCAATTACTGACAGAGAAGTTTGCTGCTTCATGATCTCATGCAAGAACTCGACCAACATTGACTCTGTTATTGATTGGCTTGTGAAGCATTCAAAGTCAAAGAGTTAAGAAGTTTGAACTTCAAAGACGAAAAGCTTCCTTGTGGTGAATATGCTGTTTTTTGTATCTGCTGAAGAGTTAGAGGTTGCACTGTTGTTAGTGGTGATATTTGATCTTGACTATTCGGGATTCTGATCGTCTGACCGTTGTCCTTCCTCTTTTTATCTTGTTTCGCATACTATGAATGTTTTCCTCTTACTCGAAGAACTTTAGGGTTTTTATTTTATTTGTATTTCTGTTGAGAGCTGATCTGATTTATGTATTGGTGTGAATAGCATTTTTTATCTATGCATTTGCATTGTTTGGAATTTGGATTGAGGGCTTCGTACTGTTATGACACTTTTTATTCAACCTTGATCTGTAAAAGTCAATTTTCACAGCAAATTGACATGTACTCTACTTTTGAAAGGGAGAAGTCGAGAACTATAAACCCTAGGGAGAGTTGTTCCTATCATTTATTCTCTAAATAACATATAAGTAATAAAAGAATCAAGTTGAACCCTTTTTCTACTGTTTTTGTATACATTGCTAATATGAAACCTAGGACTGTATTTTTTCTTTCTAATGATAGTTATGGAAAATGGGGCAATGCATTCAAGTGCACGCAGTGAGCCGTGCACTCAAACACTCACATCGCCTGAGCATAATACCTTGAGCAAATTGCCTTGGCACTCGATCCTTGGGTTGGGTGTCACATTGCACCCTATTGATTCAAATGCACAACCTGTCTTTTCATTCAAAGCGTTGGACGATTCCACCATCTGATCAGGATCGCTAAAGAACTTCCAAAGTAATTAACTTGCTTTTAGGTGCTTGGCTCTGGGCATGAGGCTATGCAATCAGTAATTCTCTTCATCGGTGACCATTTTTTACTTCACAAATCCGTCTATTTCTTTCCTTCCAAATCGTCCACATGAGAAATTAATTCTCTCACTCTATATGGCTAAAAATGTATCAAGACGAAATAGAGTAAGGCTGTCAAAGGACCGGGCTTTCACAAGCGTGATAATATTCTATCCTAAAATTAGGCTTGAGCCTGACTCGAACTAAAAATTAGGCTAGGCTCAGCTCGAGTGCTTTTGGACTCGGGCCTTTCATTAAGCCCAAGCCTGACATGGATTGTTTTCGGGTCTGGCTGGAATCAGACCAACTCAGTCTTTCCTAGGGCTCAGTCTGAAGCCCAGCCTGTTGCCAACCCTAAAACAGAGGCTACAAGTTGAATGTTTTATCATAAAAGCAGATTAAGATTGATCACCAAAAGTTCATGACCTAACTTGTACACCTCAAGTGCTACATGTACAAAATTTGATGACCCGATCAATGGTGACTCTAAGCCACGAGGCCGCAGGTTTTCACGTTGCGCACCTAGTGCGGCGCCCCAATATCTCTGTACTAAGGCTAGACACCACTCAAACTAACTCTGATACCACATGCCCTTAGGCATGAACGCAAATCCCTAGCCTGTCAAGCAACAGCATCAACCATGCCGGAACTTCCATGTCTTACGCAGCCAAACACGCTTGCCTACTTGCTTCCCCATGCGCCTCGTACACAAGTCTCCCACACTCAACAGTGGCATGCCACACCCTACGTTGTCCCATTCCAACATGACTCTCCGACCATACCAAACCAAGTTGTGTGACTGGCCCTCCCGTGCCATTACTCATCATTTAAGGCTTTGGTCCTCCTTCCCGAGTCATAAGGAAAACCGCTACATGTGTACACCTCTATGTCAGAGGCAACATGCATAATCGCGTCCCATGTCGCTTCCAAGATCCATGCCAACTTGGCACGAACATTGATCGCCATCGCTTACTCGAGGCACCGACATCTTACCGAGCAACTGATCCATATGGAACCCTTATGAACACCTTTGCATCAAGTCAACATGCACTATCGTATCCAATGTACCTCACAAACATATCTCATTAACCTGCGGCAAGCGTTGTCCATCATCACTAGCTTGAGGCGACCTTGTCGAGCTACAAGCCCATCAGTACCTTATATTTGCCTTTGCAACAAGCCACGCACACTATAGTGTCCCATGTAGCCCTCCACTAAGTCCATCAGGCTTAACACAAGAGCTACCCGAAGTCCGACCGGCCAAGATGTCCCGCTCAACCGAGTGAACCGACACATGACTTTCTAAGGTGTCACCCATCATGTGAGCTCGACTCACTTAACTGACTATTCGAGGCCATACGTCTTGGCATATCAATGCACCGCCCCGCCTTTGCCCCAATATGGCTCACACATATGCACACTAATACCGAGTCACCTTTGGGTCCTAAACCCCTCGTTCCCAGGGCGTCGTCGGCGACCAAATACCACACAACCAATACACATGATATTGTCAGCAATTATATAATTTTTTATAATTATGATTTTCTCACCCGTTTATTAGTAATTATCACACAATTTTTTTACCGATGACAATCATTGACTGTTTGACAATGGAGATTATTTTTTGCTCCAATCGTCCTTACGATCAATCTTAAGATCATGGCATGCCTATCAGACGATCAGATGTTGATTCCACATGGCACACATCTCCAAAAGTGACCTAAATAATGAGCAAATGAGTTGACCTCAACTTTTAGTGTCACGTGCCTTTTGAAATTAACATCTGACCGTTTGATTGATAGGCCGTCTTATAGGGCGGCTATGATGAGAGCAAAAAACAATCTCCATTCTGATTCAAATAAGTTAATGATTTTCAAATAAGTAAAAGTCAATGGTTTTCGTCGTGGTACATACTAAGAATCACCGAAAATAGAAGTTGCTAGAACGCTCAGTGAGTCAGTGACCTAGTTCAAAGCCCGAGCTCATGTCTTCTTCTTCCACATGGCGGCCACCCTCTCTAAAACCCTAAAACTCCACAGTGCTCTACCTAGTATTCCAACCAAGAGGAATCTAACTCCATCACCTCTCCTCTCCTCTCTCAACACGGCAACTTCCAAAGACCTCTCTCATCTTCCACTTTAGCAGAGGACTCACCAACGCCATCCTTTCAATCTCCAGGTTTTTTTTTTGTTCTCTCTCATTATTCAAAACCTAAACCCTAAACCCTAATTCTGTTTTTTTATTCTTCCTACCATTCAAAGTTTATTTCTTTAAATGATTTCTCTCGCTTCGTTCTTTTTGGTGCCAAGAAAGGATATCAAAAGATGGTCGAGATGGTAGTTTTTTCTTTCCGGTGCGATTACATTTGATCTTGGAACTTGGCAGATCCTTAGAAGGTAGTTTTAAGCCATCTAATTGGATTACAATGGGAAAGAGTTCAAAAAAATTCAATCAAGTTCGTCAAAGTTCAGTGCATATTTTCAAAAATTACTGAAAATTTTCAAAAATTTGACCGAAATTTAACCAATTTACGGTTCGGGTGGTGAACGAAACTGAAACTGAGATTTAGATCTATGTGTGAAAGGTTTAAAAGGATTAGGTGGTGTAATTACATAGCCATAGAACGGAGCGAGAATCTCCATATTGAAAGTCGTACTAATCCCCGAATCTTGTGGCAAGTCTAGGACATAATCATTAAGACCGGCACGTTTTAAAATCCTATAGGGTCTAGCACTACGAGCCTCTTACCTCTTAGCAATTCCTTGAGGGAAATGTTCAGGTCTATTTAGAATCATTACAAAATCATCCTCTTGAAGTTCGTTGAATCTTCGATGAGAATCTATAGAAAATTTATATTTTTCATTACTCATATTTTTATACTTTTAATTTCATTATAAAGTTCATGAATGTGATGTGCAAATGCAGATGCAGACTCTGACGACCTCTGATGAACTAATATCGGAATAAGATCTATGAGTGTCTTAAGTTTGTAACCGTACACAATTTGAAATGGATTCATCCCTGTGATTCTATTAATCGAATTATTATATGCAAACTCTCCGATAGGTATGATAGAATCGACTTCTAACATGTTCACCTACAAGACACCTCAAGAGATTTCCTAAACTCCGACTAACAACCTCAGTTTGCCCAACGGTTTGTAATGATATGCCGATGAAAATAGAAGCCTAGTCCTCATTTTCGGACACAATGTCTTCCAGAAATAATTGTCAAACTTAATATCTCTATCCGACACTATGGTTTTAGGCAAACCGTGCAAACGAACAACTTTATTAAAGAAAAAATTAGCAATATTACTTGCATCTGAGATTTTCGAACAAGCTATAAAGTGGATCATTTTCGAGAAAGGGCCCACCACAACAAACATCAAACATACTTTCGGAGAATTTTAAGAAGCTCTAACACAAAGTCTATAGAAATATCTTGACGCAGAGTATGTGGCACAGGTAAATGTGTATGCAATCCTGTATTTTGTCAATTGCCAAACATAATATTGGCTGATAATTAATCTTGGCAACATCTTGTGTGAGATTGGGCCGGTAAAACCTATCCTCAACCAATACAACGGTCTTGTCGCGACCGAAATGATTGGCGACACCTTTACCGTGTAATTCTCAAACGAGAAAATCTCATAGAAAAGTTTGGAGAATATACAAGCAGTGTTTCAAAAATAAATACCTATCCTGTAGGGTATACTGACACACTCTCTCAGGCTGGTCACTCACGAGAGAGGCGTACTCTTTTTCAAAATCTAGAGACGTAGGATACTAATAAACACTCGAATCTAGTCACCCCAACACTCATTGAGTGCAACGTCGCCACCCTACAACTAAGGGCGTCCGCAACCCAATTCTCCACTCCAGTCCTATGCAAAATGCAGTTGTTTAACGCATTTTGCATGTCGTGAAGTAGTGTTTCAAATACTAGAGAGATTGTATTACCGAAGAGAATTTCTTATCGTACGTAATTGACAGGGACATCCGATTTAAAGAATCGCTTATGATCTATAGAAGGTGAAAAAAACGTGTGAAAATATCTCGAAGGCTCCTAACTGAAAAATGAAGGCATTCTAAAGAATTGAAGTACAGACATCCGTGCTTACGACATCCGTTTCCATGGACGTCCATAAAGTCAGGATGGATATCTGTGATTTTGATGCTTTCTGTTTTGTATACATCATAGACGACGGACGCCCGTAAACATTGGACGGGCGTTCGTGAAAAGAAGACGGACATCCGTGAGTTTCATCTGCAAGTTGACAGAATTACGAATTTTTAGGCAAAACTTGTTGTTTTAGAGGTTTAATTGTTTGATGACTTTCTTATTGCGAATTTATATTTAGTAGAGTTTGTTTGCCTGCATAAAGGCATTGTAAATACAATTTTAAGTAGTGAATGATTAATAAAAATTGCTTTTACAAATTGAGAGCTTTTATCAAAGTTTACTTCGATGGTACAATTCTCTCAAAACTTGGAAGAGCGATTCCTTTTTTCGCGTTCGGTTTGGTGCGAGACTAACTTTTATATCTTTCTTATCTACTTTTATCTTCATTTTACGTGTAAGTTTTTGGATAATTTTCTAGTTATTTTTATTCATAAGATCTGGAATTGATTGCGTGTTTTGCTTGTTCGATTTTTCCATAACCTAACCTAAGATCGTTCAACTGTTCTAATACGAGATTTCTTCTATTTGAGCCATTTGATTTATAAATATCTAAAATCCATTTGTTGTTAATTCCTCATAGATTCAAAAGAACCACTTGTGAGCTCGTTCAAAGTCCTAAACTGTTGGAGATCAAGTTGTTCGTTAAGAACCCTAGACTTATAGATCTTATAGGGAGCGTAAGTAACACTATTTTAGGCTAGATCAAAATTATTTAATTGAAATTCTCTTTATTTTCTGTGATCACTTGTTGGATAATTCATATTTTAATTATTCATATTAATTCACAATTAATCTCAGCCCATCATATTTGCATTGTGTTAGTTTGTGTATCAAAGTGTCTTGCCAATATGTTGTCCGATAAAAGTATTGTTATCAATTAGGTCACTTTGTGGAAGATAATCAAACTCATTTTACCTTGGAAAATTTGGTCGACTTTCATTAATTTCTTCCGCACTTAGTGTAAAATTCATGAGTTCATGCCGACAGTACAACTTAGAAATTCGATCCTTTAAGGGGTTGTGGCTAGGGCTCTCAATGGGCCGGGCTGACCCGGATTTTGACCCGCACCCGGCTCGAAAAAAGTGATACTTTCTATCAAGCAAACCCAGCCCGATATTCGAATCAGGCTAAACATGTTGCAATCCGGATCAATCCGGGCTGAGCTTGGGTTGAGTGTTCCAACACTCGGCCCAGATATATATATATATATACTTATCATTTTAAAGTTATAAAAAAAAATCTTTTAATTAAATATAATTTACTTAAATGCCCTATATATATTATATATTTATCTTGTTAAAGTTACAAAAAAAATAATTCTTTTAATTAAATATAATTTATTTAATTGCCCTGAGATTAATTATTGTCCGTTATAATCATTGTGCAACTATTGTCCGTTATAATCATTGTGCAACAAACTAAAATGAAATATTTGAGTAAAAGCATGTACATGAGCCTTTATAATGTTAATATAATTATTTAATATTTTTTAAATTTTTATTAGAAAAAAAAGAGTCAAAATCCAACCAAATTTTATTAGAAAAAAATAGTTAAACTAAATTTTATTAAAAAAAA
Organism: Chloranthus sessilifolius; assembly: GCA_021018995.1. Lineage (NCBI taxonomy): Eukaryota > Viridiplantae > Streptophyta > Magnoliopsida > Chloranthales > Chloranthaceae > Chloranthus > Chloranthus sessilifolius. The sequence continues at coordinate 9,847,999 of CM037593.1, read as the reverse complement.
AAATAGTTGAAAAAAATCCCCAAAAAATGCCCAAGCCCGGCCCGGCCCGATAGGGGCCAACTTGGGCTGAGTACATCGCAGCCCGGATTAGGGGCTGGCTGAAAATTTTGGAAAGCCAGCCTGAATAGGTTAGAGCCGGGTTGAACCCCAACCTCACCCTAATCCGACCTATGGAGAGCCCTAATTGTGACAGTTCTCTAACATCTGAAAGGCTCATCTCTCGAGGACCACGACTTAGGAAGGTGGAGTTTTGATTCAAAAGTCAGTGAACATTGCCTGATATTTTCTAAGGGAGAATTAGGCCTAAATTCCAATGTAATTAATTCGAGTAGAGTAATAACTATTCTCTGTCAATGTGTGTTCCTTTCGAAATTGTGGCTGGAGGCCCCATTTTTAAGAGTTTCGGGTGCCAAAAATGGTAGTTTGAACCTAATTGCGCATTATGGGTGGCACGCGCAATCTCCGAAATAAATACGGTAAGTTGAAACGGGCGCATACGGGTGTACGTGCAATTAACCTTCCACATGGAGTATAGAAGGATTGTGCCCAAGTGTTGCACACACACTTTCCAAATAATGTTAGGACATTGTGATAAATTTCAACATTTACAGAGTTGTGTTCTAGTTTGAGAAACCATTGCTAACCTCGTAGGAGTATCAGAAATCATTTTCGATCAGAAAAACTAGGCCCACACCCACCCTGGATAGAAATTTGGGCCGGGCTCAGGCTTGATCTTTTTTGGCTTGGGCTAATTTTACTTAATCTAAAGCCAACCTGAACCAGGTTTGGGTCGAGCTGGATTTGGGCCAACCAACCTATTTCTTTAAAGTAAATTGGCTTAGCTGGGCCGATCGGGCCGGGCTTTGACCGGACCAATTATTTTTTATCCTAAAAGTGAGGCCCGAACCCAGCCTAGATAAAAAATCATGCCAGGCACGGCCTGGGTGCGTTCAGGCTCGGGATTTGTATTTGAGCTCAAATCTGACTCAAGCCAGGCTAGGCTTGCACTGAACCCGACCCATTGACAGCCCTACGTAGGAGTTTAAGAAAGAGGAAGTTCAGCTTCTCAGGAATAATTGTCTCTGATGCCTACAGGCTGGTGTGGGATCTATAGTGTCAGCAAAGAATCGGGGAGATAAATTTTAAGCTCGTTCATGTGGAGAAACCTATGGAATAGCGATAAAAGATAATTTATATTGATATATGTTTATTGCATTTATTTATTTATACATTTATTGCATAGCACATAAACATACTTATAATTGTGCACATTTTCTTGAAAAGGGCATGCGAAAAATCATATAAATGATACTTTTCCTTATACTAGGGTTGTCAACCGGTCGGGTCCAATCAGGTCAAAATTTTAGTTGCCTAATAAGAAAATCGCAAATGCCCAACCTGACCCGTTGACAGTGTTTCCTAGACATGTGATATGGGTGTCAAATGTCAATGTGCCAATAAATGTTTGACACGCCAATTTCTAAAGATTCTAATACGGCGGCACGGCCTTCAAAAAAATAAAAATAAATAAATAAAACATATATAAAAAAATATTGAAGATCCTAGAAAGCGAATTAAGATATATAATAAAATATATATATAATATATGTCATAAACCTAAATAAAAGTATATTATATCATAAAAATAATTTTCAATGGCCCAAATCTTTTATTTAGTAATTACTAAACTTTATACAATTTTTTCATTAAATGAAGTTCATTTATCATTGTCAAAACGATGAGTATTTTGATGATATTATTTGACATTTTTATATATATCTAAAAGTTTCATGCTATTGGAAAAGTGTCCATGTGCCAACTATCTACACGACAAAAATCCCAAAAGTAAAAGTGCCAAAGTAACACTGCCCGTTGGTGCACCCGATAGCATCTGAAGGCACTCAAGCTAACTTGACTTGATGCCCGACCCGTTCGGGTAACCCCTAGTTTATATAATAATAATAATAATAATAATAATAATAATAATACCCACCTCACAAGGCCTCTTGGCCAACCCACGGTGGAGGGCACCATTAAACTGGGCAAAACCTTTTTTTATTGACTACAATGCTGTTGTGTTGTAGTGGAAAAAACAAAAGACAAATAGATGAGAAAACTGAGAGGTGAGTGTTGTTCTGTGCTGAGTGGAAGTAGGGGTGTTATCGGGTCGGTCGGGTCGGGTCGGTTTTGAGGCAAAATCGAAACCGGACTGATAACTATCGGTTTCTATTTTATGAAACTGAAACCGAACCGATAAGGTTCAAAACCGAAATCGAACCGATAACTATCGGTTCAGTCGATTTTCGGTTTCTAAACCTCAATCTTTTATTTATTTTTATTAGGAAGTCCTTGTCAATTCATAGGGTCAGACCATTGAAGACTCTGTAAGTTGTTGCCTATATCGCTGATTCGCTATTAACCATTCAAAAGTAGGTGATTGATCAGATGGCTAAAAATATTTATCATAAATTAATGCACCAATCGGACAGTCCAGATCGATGGATATTTTCTATATAATTTTATTTTAAATAAAAAATGACAAATATATGAGATCAATTCAGAAAACCAAAATCCCAAATGCAAAACCCCAAAACCTAAATCAACACAAATACAAACTACAAAGGGAGTCCTAAGAAAACTCAAAATCATACATTCAAATACATTATACAGAAGTCACAATTAAACAAAATGGGGTCTTAAAACCTCATAAATACACATCCTTTAAACCTATTATCACTCCCCAAAGCCTTTAACTTAAATGATTCTTCCAACAATAGAAGAACACATGAGAATATAAGATTTCAAAAGGGAAAAACAAACTTCTTTGCTTGCAACCTAAGTTTTGTATGCACTATGTACTTATGCAGCCGTGTTGCACCACTATCAGTTTCTTATTGGTTCAGTTTCGATTTTTTATCGTTAAAATCGAAACTGAACCGATAACTATCGGTTTCTATTTTTCAAAATTGAAACTGAACCGATATGTCCCAAAACCGAAACCGAACCAAAATTTAGGTCGGTTTCGATCGGATTGGTCGGTTCGGATCAGTTTCTGCACAGCCCTAAGTGGCAATTAGAGAGACATGCCCCTTTTGTAAATGTTTCTGCGCTTACCCAAAAGAAACGTTTTAGATTAAAGGGTTTCACGCATTTTGGAAATTGTAAAGGGTGTGAGATAGTAATTTCTTCCGCATGCAAATAAATTTTCATACATGACTTTACCATTATACCCTTGTATGAAAGTGTCAAAGAAAAGGGCAAAGAACCTATCATTCCAGCATTAAAAGTGAAGAGAACCCATCGTTCCAGCAATCTCCGGCGAAAAAGGAAGAAGAAGAAGACGATCTCCGGCGAAAAGGGAAGAAGATATGTGAAACCGCTTAAGAACCCATCGTTCCAGCGATCTCCAGCGAAAAAGGAAGAAGAAGAAGACGATCTCCGGCGAAAAGGGAAGAAGACATGTGAAACCGCTTAAGAACCCATCGTTCCAGCGATCTCCAGCGAAAAAGGAAGAAGAAGACCTGTGAAACCGCTTAAGAACCCATCGTTCCAGCGATCTCCGACGAAAAAGGAAGAAAAAGAAGACGATCTCCGACGAAAAAGGAAGAAGACTTGTAAAACCGCTTAAACCATAAACACAATCACAACCATTGATTTCAAGATCAAAGGCCTTTAATTATAGAACTAAAAGAACCTAAAAAATCCCCACAGTTGCGTTTATCAAAAACCCTATTCACAGAGACTGTTGATTTCTAGGGCTTTTTTATGGTCGTGATTCGTTGTGAAAGCTATGATCTTTGACATTTTTTAAGGACATTTTGTGTTGATTATTGGACTCTGATTAGGGCTTGTTCTTGGTCAATTTGATTTAGGGTTTGTTCTTGATTTACAGGTGAGGAGCCTTGATTTCTAGGACATTTCCTTGATCTATTTTGATTAGGAATTGTTCTGGATTTCATGGGAAGGAGCTGCAATTTGTGAGAAATTTTTAGGATTTTTTGGTTTTACTATACAAAATTTGGGGGGAGAAATAGATAATCAAATTTAACTGGTGAATGGTTTTTGAGAAATTTGGGGGTCGAAATCCGATTTTTAGGTGATTTTTATGTTCATGGAAAATGGTGAATGATAGAGACGACGAGGGTATGAACATACCTTCACAAATGCTACTTTTGTTAACATGTGGGAAGAAATTTGTACCCTACACCCATTTAAAGTCTTAAAAATCGTGAAAGCGTGTTTGGCTAAAACGTTTCATTTTCGTATAATAGGCAAAAAAATGTTTGAAATTTGAGGCATGCTTTTCTAAAGTGCCTTTGTTGATTCATTTCTTTCATCTCAGGTTCCATTACTATTTTTTTTTTATACGACTATTTCTTTCTTATTCTTTTTAAATAAAACCAACGGTTGAGGTGGTTGCGGAGTTGAAAAACATTCAGTATCTTAGATGGATTATTTTAATAATTTTATTTTCTCTAAAATATAATATAATATTTTTTTTCGAGGGTGAATTCAAAAAGACAGGTGGGAGGGGGAGGGGTTTCTGTCTTTGTGACACCACTTTTGTTCTCTAATCTCATTTTTTTTCATTTATTAAAATGCCTTTCTTTTTTTTTCTTAAATGACAAAACAAATATGAATTTTTTTTTTTTTTTTTAATACGGCCATGCGGCCGAGACAGCCTCGAAAACTAAAAAGCAAGCACGCATACACCTATCATAATTGCGGAGCAGCGTGAGAGAACACCAACTACAATGACGAGGGTTAACTAACAGAACCCAACCACAACACTACACCAAAATAATAATATGAATACCCTTTTATTTGCACTAGGCCAAAAACTATAGACTTCTTTGAATCTAGACAGTCCACACGGAAGGCCACAATCTTGGGTGGCCCAGATCCCAAGAGTCATGACGATTGGGCAACCCTTACAACATGATCCATACGACCTTGATCATGTATCTGTCAGTGGCACACAAGCTTGTTGAAGTGTCGGCTCTCGGTCTGTGGTAGTTTATGCGATGGATGGTCTAGATCTCCTGAAAAAGTTAGACGATTCTGAAATATTGATGAGCATTAGCACTAACATTCATAGTATGGCTAAGTAAGCTATATTCAATGCACATACAATGCTTGGTTCTTCACGTAAGATATGTTCCATTTATAGTCGTTAATTGCATGGGAAAGAGTTTAAAAACTGACCAATGTCCCGATAGGAGGCTAATTGTCAATAAAACTCCAAAAAAAAATAAGGGTGGATTACCCAGTCGGGTCCGAACTCTTTGTAATCTAGCCATCGGGGTCTCAACTTTATGGAAATGACCCAGCGGGGTCTTGACCCTAAACTTTCTTTTGTTATTTACCTGGAAGGGTCTAAAAAATTTGCACATGTCTTTTCTTTTCTTTAAGTTAACTTATTAGAGGACCAAAATACCCTAACAGAAATTTACTAAAAGACCCATCCTTCCATAACTATCAAAGAAGGCTAGTGTTTTCTCTTCTATTCATCTTCTTCTTGCCGACGAGTAAGTTCTCTTCATCTTCTCTTCATTTTGTGGTACTATAAAACTCGAGTGTTGTTCTATTATTTGAACTCTATGAATATATGAATCTTTTTTAAAGCAATGAACAGAGATCTGCAAACCCTCATCTCTTGCTGCTAATTTTTGTGAAGCAACTAGGAGAAGTCTGTTGCTGCCGTCTCTGTAAACCTTCAACTCTGTCGACGCCCCATCTTCTTCTGATCACGTACATCTAAACTTTTATGAGTGCACATCTCCAGCCGTCCGATAATCTGATAAGAGCAACTCATAAAATACTGTTATAGTAATGTTTCCATAAATACTCAACCTTTGTTTTAGTGAATGACTTGTTTGAGCTTTACACAAATGTAGTAATGTTGCCTTAAATGCTGAATCTTTGTTTTAATGAATGAGTTGTTTGAAGCAGATAGAAATATAGTAAATGCTGCCCTGAATGCTCAACCTTTGTATTAAATGCATGTTTGAGGTAGATAGAAAGGTAGTAATGCTGCCCTAAACTCATAAATGCTTATTTTTAGAGATAATTACTGATCGGGGACACATATAAGATCATTTCCGTCTCATATAAGACTATTTCTGTCTCATTTAAGATCATTTACGTCACATATAAGACCATTTTCATCTCATATACGATATTTTCGTCATATACTTTGTCACTCACGATAAACTGTTTATGTTATTAATATTAGGGAAATCTGTTTATTAGGAAAAATGACAGTTAATATTAGGAAAATCTGTTTAATGTTATAAGTATATTTATTGATTTTGTGTACGATTTATGTTAGGTTTGTTATGAGACTGTCGTAGTTTTTAAAGAGTCATATTTCTCTAAAACCGATTTTGTGGCTGAATACGCTCATAATAAACTGTAAGTGCATTTGCTTATTTGAAAATTTTCTAACACATGTTCATAAATTAATTATAATGTAATATTATAAATTATACACAGGAGGATAGAATTGCATGTTCTATCCTTAGGGTTTTTACTCTTATAGTTGTTTTATCGCCTGTGGAGCTCGAAACTCTTAGTTTAACTACAATGAAGCCTCTTCTTCGTCTAATAGATATTCCTATAATGAACGAGCCGATATACATATTAATAGAAAATTTTGATTATGGGTCTGAGAGGTTCTCCATTGGCGGGCGTACTGTTGGTTTTCCCTTATTAGAAATATCCATTTTATTTGGTCTTAAACATGTTGGAATTATCCTGAAACTCTGAGGAAAGATCCGAATGTCAAAAATGAAGATATTAATTTATTTTGTATGAAATATTTTTGTCGGGTAGGGAGTATTAGTGTTGGTGAGATAGAAAAGGCAGTGACTGTTGCTAGTATAGAGAATGAGAGTCGATTTTACTCGTCTCACCTTATTGCATATTCTTGCGACATTCATGATACTGAATAACTCCAAGATAATTAAAGAGATGTACGTGAGATTAGTTTATAATATTGAGTATTTTAACATAATTGCATGAGGACGGGTTACTCATTCATGTTTGTTAAACTCCCTTCGATCTGCTGTTTTAAATTTTAAGATGAGTGATGTGCATAACAATCTTGATGGATGTACCTTTGCATTACAGGTTAGCTATTTTCTTTGCGAACGTTATCAATTTGTACCTTGTTTACTGCATAATACACATTCCCTAACAAATCTTTAGTTTGTAATTTATTTTAGATTTGGGCATACGAGCACTTTCCGACCATAGCACCGACTTCAATTATCGATAATTTTTCAAGATATATGAAGTATACCTCTGTAAAAAATTCATCATCGAAAGTATTACCTTACGGAGCTTAATAATCCTAAGGTATTATTGGTGTCAACCTCAACCAATTCCATTTTATAGCTGTGAGTAAATGAAGAAGTTGCTTCTTCTTATAACTTGGTCTCACCCTCCTGGTAACATATCCACAGATAATTCTAAAATTTGAATTCACTGATCGTGAATTATTAGAAGATGTGATCTAGGATAGGATTAATGATTATGTTGGTTGTGAATTCAATTGTCTTCAACTCCTAGAAATGTCTTCCAAAGAATAAGGTAGTTGCATGATAGCGTTGGAGAAGTCCAACAACAAACTTGTTCATCAAATGCGAAGACAGAAGAAGTTAAACAGTGATCTAAGAAAGAGCTTAAAATTATTAGAGTTGGAGATAACAATTTTGAAGGTAAGCTACTTAATAAAAATTATTGTTATTTATTATAATGCCTTAAAAATCTAACTAATAGGTTACTGCTGTAAATCAGGGCCAACGTAAAGAGTATGATTTCAAATCCTCTCTCAATTGTAATAAAGATGTGAAAAGAATGAGTAGTTTTATTGAAAAGAATGACTCCAAAAATATAAGTCCTCCAACTAACTCACCGAGGGGTAGTGATGCGAAGTGCAAGGAAAAAGTGCAAGTCCCTCAAGATAGTGATGTGAAGGACAAGAAAAAAGTGTAAGTCCCTCGGGATAGTGACATGAAGGACAAGGGAAAAATCCAAGTCCCTCGAGATAGTGATGTGAAGGGTAAGAAAAATGTGCCAGTCCCTCAAGCTACTAGTAAAAGAAATAAGGCTAGTCAAAATGCATGTATGCCCATGAAATTAGAGTCGATCACTATTGACCCCCGTACTATTCTAAGATAATTGATGATGGGAAGAGGAACTGTGAAGAAATATTTGCAGAAGATGAGAGTGAATTGCCTCATGAATCATTCGAAGGCAATAAGGATGATCATCCGATACATGCATCCTCGAAAGAAGATGAGGTGGGAATCACTAATGTAGATAATGAAAAGCATATGCCTTTCGTTGTTGTCACCGATGAAATGATGCGAATTTCAGAGATGTTAGCCGATCAAACGTCCATGAAAGAAGACGAAGATAGAGAATTTATCGGAAAGATGAAAGAAGAATCTATAGAGGAAATCAGAGTTACATGAATACCTGATAATAATAACAAAGAACCACTTGGCAAAAGTGAAACAAAGTCAGTGGGCGTAATGGATACTTATAAGCGAGTGTGGGCTAGTTTAAGAGGCCGAGCTACTCCGCAAATGGCATCATTAAATAGTTTTGAGGATTCTTCGCATACCCCATTACCACCGAAGACATCAACATGCCAATCAACTCCACAAGGTCAATCTTCCAAATGTCCACTCCCAAACACATGTACCTCCACAGTGGGTAATAAACGAACCCTCAAAAACAACTCCGAAAAAGAAGTAAAGGTGATCTCTGTAAATGGTGAAATTAATAACTTTTATGTCTTTAAGAGTATAAGTTTCCAACGATTTAATCGTAGGATATAGATGCAGGAAAGGTCGCAGAGAAAAAGGACTGGTGTAAGAAATACAACCAAGAGACCACCTCCAAAGGGTGAGATGAAGGTGAACGGTCAATTAACTCATCGTAAATGTTCAACATATATGTTAAGCTTAATCGAACGTTTGTTAATTTGTATGTGTGCTCTATCTACAGAAGGACTACGATGGTTTCCACTGGCCTATGAAACCATTAACACAGAGTGATAAATATGATATAGATAAAGCTCTTAATAATGGCCCCGTGGAGTAGGATTTTGCCCTTTTAAAAGTTATTGAGTTATTGTTAATGCAATTCAATTCTTCTCTTAACAATCTATGTGGCTTTACAAACGTGAGATTCACGTGACTGATAGACTGTCTATCACGACAAAAAACTTGTTCTCAGTTTATGGTACTAATTGGCTTGATAGTGAGGTAAGGCCAATATTTTAAGAGGCACACATGCTTATATTCATAGAGTTGTCTGTCTGATATCCATAGGTCATCTGATGTCAGTCAGTCCGATGATCCTATTGTTTTGAAAAGTACATATCTTTATTGGTATCCATTAGGGTGATATGTGACTTTATTTGTATATGCAATTAACGCATACTTTATCTTGATGAAGAAACGAGAGAACGATCATAAAAAGAAATTTATAAAGAGTCATTTCTTCTCAACTTATTTTATCGTAAAAGTCTAATTTTTCATTTTCACTTCCTATAATTTGTAATTATTTCCTAAACCCATTTCATATTTTGTTTAAACAAAACTGAAAGAATTGTTGGCTAAAGACGAATCCGATACAAACAAAACTTTATCGCTTGAACCTCACCCCAGACACTAGGATATAAAATAAGTGAATGTGAGAAGGTAATTGGATAAATTTTATGTGCTTCCTTCGTACTTATAATTTTGCTAGAGTCTGCCACTCGTCTTAACTAAAACATAACTCCACTTAACAAATTTACCTTTCCATCAATAGAGACTATCACTGGTCTTTATTCATATTATATATGAAGGAGAGGAAAGTTGAGTATTTAGACTCGTCTAGTAGATAAAGTGACAGTATCCGTTGTCCGGACATTATAAACATATTGGCACGTATATCATTCAACTCTAGATCTTTATTGTTGTATGTCAACTTAATAAAATTTGAGCATTCTTAAATACAGAAAAACGTCTTTTTTAAGATCCTAGCTCAACAAGGTGACGACAATATCGAGGTCAGAGATTGGTCGTTTACTAGACCGATTGCTATCCCACATCAAACAAATTACTTTAATTGCGGAGTCTTTATGATAAAGTATATTGACTATGCATCTCGTGAGCTTAGTTTCGATTTTGACCAATGTCATATGCCTTACTTTAGAGATAGGATTATGCTAGAGTTACTCAGAGGAGAAACTAAACCTTGACAAATTTTGATATAAAATGATCTAGTCTTTTGTATCGTATGCTACTTTTTTCTTATCACATCAAACACACAGTAGTTTATCAAGAATAAAATATATTTTTTGGAACTGAACTATGAGTTCTTAAGACTTTATTTGACTTGCACTGTCATGTAGCAATTCTAAGTTTATTCTTTTCTGTAAAGTATTCTTCAATTAAATTACACTTATATTGTCATTTGTTATTATCGCATTTATTCTTTATTGTATGTTTAATTTAGTTGCAATTATATCTCAAATATTTATACAGAGAAGATGAAATGGATGTGTATTTTGGTTGTGGAATGCGTGGACATTAGATTAAAGATTGTCCGTAAAAGAAGACTGCTAATGAAAAGGGTGTACCCCTATGTTACTATAAAAAATCAACAGTGCTTCGGGTTTCAAACTCTGACAAGAATCCCGATCGTAAATATTATAAGTGTTACTGTTATTGGTTCTTCATATAGAAGGACGAATGTTCGGGAATCGTAAATCGGACTGTCGGTAACTATGAAACGGTTCACTTGGACGATGCTCATCCTCTTTGCTACTGTCAGAAGCAAACAACAGTGTGAGTTTCAAACTCTTTAAAGAATCTCGGACGTAAGTACTTTACATGTTATTAATGTGGGTATTTTAGCTGGTTGGATGAAAGTTCTCGAACCCCGGCTCCGACGTCGAAGTTGGAGAACATTGAAAGGGATGATTTAAAAATAAAAGTGACGGTGGAGAATGAAGAGCTCGCAAAAAAATTTGAGGTGACTACGTCAATAAGCAATAAAGGAAAAGGAAGCTTTCCTTGATTTAGGGTTATCGACATATTTTGGTTAGCTTTATGTATGATTGTTTAATAATTTTGTGATATTACAAGCGAAAGTCATCTGTTGAAGTAAATGTAGTCTACTACCATATTATTGTAAAGGTGCGTACTACTACAAACTTTTTCAATTTTTGCTTGACTGTTTTGGATATACAAGCAACAAATGCGATAGATGAGATGATTAAAATTATCTAAAATTATTGATGGGTCTCAATAACTTTAAGGAAAAAGTGAAGCAAATTTCTGGTATTCTAATAGAAGCTGAGGTATATATCATGCATATATATGTCTGTGTGTGAACCAGGGAGTCTTCTTTCAATTTGAGGATATTCAATCCAGTCATGCCAAATCTCCAATTGTACATCACTGTTACATGACTATAACTTAACTTATGTCATTGACTAACAGACTTGGAGCCTACATGTCTAACTTGAGACTTACTTGGATTCATAAGAGTCATTAAATGACTCATATGTGATCAAGTCATGCAAAATCATAAGTTGGAACATCAATGTTCGCAGTGTTTAACGCGACTGATGTCATTGGCTATCAGATTTGGAGCCCACATGTCTCATATGAGACTTACTTGGACTCATAAGAGTGAGTAAATGACTCATATTAGACCCAGTCATGAAAATTGTCTATTGCTACATCAATGGCTGCAGTGTTAAACATGACTGATGTCATTGACTAACAAATTTAGAGCTGACAGGTCTTATATGAGACTTATTTGGACTCATAAGAGTCAGTAAATGACTCATATCAGACCCAGTCATGAAAATTGCTTATTGCTACGTCACTGTTATCAGACTAGAACTTCTCTGATCTAGTTGGCCATCAGATGTAGAGCCTACAGGTCTTACATGAGTCTTACTTGGACTCATAAGAGTCAGTAGATGACTCATACTAGACCAAGTCATTCAAAATCCCTATTTCTGTTACATGAGTCTTACTCTCGAGCAGATAAAGGCTTTAGCCATATGAAATTCGTTAATTAACAATGAGCCAACTGGACTGATAAACGAATTCCATTAAAATATATGCAACATCAATATCATAAGTACCTGTAATATGTAAGCAGTGAAACATCTAAGTCTTTCAATTTCTATTTATAAATACCTGCATTAATGAAATAAACATATCTGTTTCTGGCGAAACTACTCTTAGCAGACATAATGAAGTATAAAACTAATTGTTATCGATAAATTCACAAATTCATCATACAAATTCAGAAATTCATAAACCACTGCCACCCACAAACGCATAGCTTTAGCATAAAACTGAACAAATTCACAAACAACTGCCATCCACTATCAATTTGTCGAAAACAACATAACATTACCGACTCTTATCAGGTTGGTACGTTAGAATATTTGACACGCATTGCATTCAGAAAGCATCTATCTCTTCCGCTCTAAATCAGAACTTACCTTCTCCCCCGACCATTATGTTTTCGATGTATTTCAGGATGAATAGTGTGCAATCCACCAACCCTCGATGTTGTTTTGAGAGATCTTTAGAGAAGAATACAGGCCACGATAGAGTTTTCTCACGCGCATTGTCCTGTCCATTTAGGTATAGAAGCCGTGGGAGATGGGAGAACTAAAATAAAATGAGTACATAAACACATAATACATAACCTATAAATGAGAAATAAATTATTAGATTAAAAGACCAACTTATTTGCTTACCAAAGCATGCGTGATTTTCTCACATGCTGAAATCTTGATCCGCCGATGGGTCTTGTAGAAAAACTGTTTTATCTTTGAAGTCGACGTGCGCTAACGCATAGTGGGAGCCAGAATCGCTGCAATGGAATTAAAACCTATAAATATAATGTCTAAGTCGTGATTAGCGAAGGGTCACTCTTATTACAGAATACTAATTATATGAGTAGTGAATAATAAATTTCTTCGAAAAAATAAATTACAGTTACTGTTGCACAACGCGCAACCACATTTTTGTAGTAGGGTTTGCTGAGAAAAGGAAGGCAAAAATGATGAAACCTTTCATCGCCAGCCCAAACGGCTATTTTTTATCGCTCCTCATTAATTTCACGGTATATCGAGTCATTTTCTTGAGCCTCCTCATATTTCAGCACCTCTTCTTTTAATAATTCCTGCATTGAGATGCACTCATTTAATAATTACCAGCCACAACTTGTAGGACCCAAGGAAATGAGTGTGCAAGAGGAGTGCTCACTGCAAACATAGCCGATAGAATATACACGATATGCGAATTGTATTTTCGATATAGGCCCATCATTATTACGTTAAGCACATCATCCTCCACCTCCCTATTAGGCCTAAGACTCTTAATAAGCGTGATAGTTATCTGAAGCTCCTCAACCTTAGTCACCAGCAAGCTATAAAATTCAGAATTATCAGATTTGTGAGAGATTCGTCATCAGATTAATGGCAAATTAACTTTCAACTTGATTAAGTAAGATATATTACTTATTAGCTGAGTCCGACAAGCCCCAAAAGAAAGCGGCAAAATCAACTCTATCCTCTCTCGTTGTAACTCCCATTTTCTTGGATTCATCAATTTTTTGCCAAATATTGGCAGCTAGCTGGGCCTCATCTAATGAGGCATCAGCTTGTGTCAATATTTTCTTTGGCTTCCCGATAACTTCAGACGCTTTTTCTCTCTTCTGCTTTACTTCGGCTTGCTTTTTCAGCTTAGTCCTTAGCCTTTTAGTAGACAAGGTAGTCATGTCACCATCTCGCTTATGCTTTTTTACCTGTAGTGGACGTTGCAGAGCAATGCTGACCTCAGCTGCACGTGTCTGCATTTTCATTGAAACCTACATTTAAACAAACCCCAATGTTAGTAAAGGGTCAATAGGCGTTATAGATAAAGGACTGATGTCGCGTAAAAATAGATAGCGGACTGCATGGACAACTACATTTAATTCGAAATAAATACCTATTCTCCTTCAACAATTCTCGCAAACATTTCTCTTCTCTCTTCTACTTCGGTTATCCTTGTTTCAACTCCCTCTCCCACTCTCTGTTCTTTGCCCTTTCCATCTCTCTCAAACTCTCCATTTCCTCCAGTGTCATCTCCCTCTCTGCCCTCTCCCACTATCTCTTCTTGGCCCTCTCCATCTCTTTCAATATCTCTGTTCCCTTCAGTCCCATCTCCCTCTCTGCCCTCCCCCACTCTCTCTTCATGGCCCTCTCCATCTCTCTCAAACTCTCTACTTCCTCCACTCTCACCTTCCTCTCGGTCCTCTCCATTCTCAGAGCTCTCATATGCTTCTAATGCGGCCTCAAGTGTCTTAACACGTCCCAATAATAACAAATTTTATTGTCTGAGGACTTGGATCAAGTAACCTTGCCTCCCAACGAGTGCGATAAGGGGATGAATCGACCTCGCATCGACTTCTAATGCTTCAATTCTAGCAAGATGTCATCATCTTCTTTCTCTTCCTCATTGCCTTCTCTATCTATACACTCATCATCTCCTTCTTCTATTTCTCTTTTCCTTGGTACCTTTTTTGGGCTGCTCGATTTTTAAAGTTCAGGTCTTTTAGGTGGCTCAAGATCTTCAGTGACAACCTACAGTAACAGACAAATGTATATCAGTACTTTATTAAATGTTTGATATCAGACCTCTAATGGTTAGATATCAGTACTGCATTAAATCTCTAACATCAAGTCTCACAATAGAACTTTATTGTCTGATATAAACTCTTTATTAAATGTCTGATATCAGATCATTACAGTCCTGATATCAAACATTTAATAAAGTACTGATATCAGGTTAGAGGACTGATATTAGCCATTAGAGGACTGATATCAGTCCTCTAATGGTCTGATATGAGTACTTTACTAAATGTCTGATACCCTATGCTTCTAATGGTTTGATATCAGACCATCAGAGGACTGATATCAGTCCTCTAATGGCTGACATTCTCCTCTAATGGTCTGATATGAGCACTTTATTAAATATATGATATTAGTCCTCTAATGATTTGATATCAGTACTTGATTAAATGTCTGATATCAGGTCTCTAATGGTCAGATGTCAGCACAAAATTAAATGTCTAATATCAGTCCTCTAATGGTCTGATATCAGGTGTGTAATGGTCTGATATGAGCACTTTATTAAATGTCTAATATCAGTCCTATTTTGGTCTGATATCAGCACAAAATTAAATGTTTGATATTAGTCCTCTAATGGTCTGATATCACAAACATTATTGGACTTATAAGAGTCAGTAAATGACTGACCTAACAGATATAAATATAAAACTACATATTCCGTATCCAGTAAATGATCTTATTCATAAAATAGTACCTCGAACTTTTGAAACTTTCAAAAATAGAAGTTCGCATTGGCGCGCGAAATCTTCAGTGGCATATATTTCAAGAGCATTGGCCACTCTTTACATGCATTCTTCACTTTACCCTGCGAAATTTGAGGAACATGCTCGAATGCCCATACATATAACAGAATAGTACAGCCTAGCACACAATATCTCTTACCACCTAGGGAACGTGTGACTGCATGTGTGAAATCTATCAAGTAAGCGTAAACCACATCCCTCCAATTGTGGCCATTGAACATGCGAAGATCATTCACGAGATAGATGTATTCCCAATCGATCGTATGGCAAATGTCGGGAAGGAGAAAGTTCGCTAACATGTACAAGTTTGCAAGCCGGATGAAGTCAACATCGGCTAGGGTAGGTGAATCAAGGGCTGATTCTATTTGATCTCTGGTGATTGATTGCTCGACTGCCACTTGCCCAAATAATCACTCTTTGAAAGTTGCTACACCTTCAGGATCTTCCGGCACTGAAGGTTCTGCTGATGTTGAAAGGGAGCTAACTTTCAAGCTTAAAATCTTCCTCACGTCTGTTCGGACTAACATAACAACATACTCTCCAATGGAGAATGTCTTGTGCTCCAGATTGAAGCCTCTAACAATGGCATGTACAAGCTGTCCGGATTGGGTGACGAATTCACTAATCAATCATAAAAATTTAAAACAACTTTGTTGGAGGAGGAGCTCTTTCTTGTCACTGCTTAAGTGACTGTACCATCATCCTAACTTGTGATAGTTCATTGCTCCTTTGATTGTTTGTCGATCATCCTCATCAACTTTCCACTTTCCTTGCTTCAATCGTTTTGCCATTTTTTTTTTACTTTTAAAGATTGGAAGATGTTATAGGACTGATATGATATCAATATAAGACATTCTAATAGCTTAATTGGCTGATATAAGAATATTAGAGGACTAAAATCAGAGAATAAAGTAATTATATGAGACAGTAAATGACCGATATCAGTCCTCTAATGGTCTAATATCAGACATTTATCAGAGCATTAAAGGACTGATATCAGACATTTAATAAAATACTAATATCAGACTCATATTTAGCTTTAAACTACATTATCACAAGCATGACTAATTTTATCTAAAATATTAAATGACTGATATCAGACCATAAAGAATTGATGTGAGACCAGACAAGACTGATATCAGACTCTTATTTACCTTTAAGCTACAATGTTATATGCATGAGTAAAGTTATCTGATTTATTAAATGACTGATATCAGTCCTCTAATGGTCTGAGATCAATCATTTAATGTTTCTGATATCAGACCATTAGAGGATTGATATTAGTCATTTAATGTTTCTGATATTTGACCATTAGAGGACTAATATTAGACAATATAGAACTGTTGTGAGACAGTAAAGGACTGATATCATACTCATATTTAGTTTCAGAGTATATTATCACAGGACTAATATCAGACAATAAAGGACTGATACCAGACTATAAAGTACTGATGTAAGACCAGACAAGACTGATATCAGACTCATATTTACCTTGAAGCTACATTGTCACATGCATGAGTAAAGTTATCTGATTCTATAAAAGGACTAATGTCACTACATTAAATGACTGATATCAAATAATAAAGTATTGTTGTAAGACAAGATAGGGCTGATATCAGACTGATTTTCAGCAGTAAACTATATTCTGACTTGCATGAGTAATTTGAATTTTTAAAGTATTAATGTGAGAACATTAAAGGAATGATATCAGACAATAATGTAATGATGTGAGACACTACATGACTGATATCAGACATGTACTTCACTTGAAATAATATTATGAACCATTAAAGGACTGATGTGAGAACATTAGAGGTCTATTATCGGACAATAAAGTCCTGTGGTGAGACAACACATGACTGATATCATACTCATTTTCAGTATTGAACTACATTTTGACCTGCATGAGTAATCTGAATGTATAAATGACTGATGTGAAAATATTAAAGGACTGATATCAGACAATAAAGTATTGTTGTGAGACAGTACATGTCTGATATTAGACTAATATTTAATATAAACTATATTGTGACATGCATGGGTAAAGGTGAAAAACTATAAAGTGACAGTGTGCAAATAATAAATGACTGATATTAGATAATAAATTACTGATATGAGACTATACAAAGATCCACATACATTATACATTAGAGAAAAAGAACAATGGATTATCCAATAATATAATAAAGTACGATGGTCGTACAATGGGTAATACGAGACTCATAGAAGTTATACATTGTCCAACGATATACTCATTATAATGTTTTATATATTTTTTACCACTTTTCTCCTTCAGTACCCTACTTATTATAACAAGTACCATACTTATTACAATAAGTTCGTCACTTAGAAATTTCTATAATTTTTTTCTGCATTATTTTGAGTGTGGTCCTTGTCAAGTTCAACGATTGTGTCTGTCGTCAACTTCCCATTTACTTTTAAGGAGTCTTCTAATGATCTAAAACAAGATCCACCTTCAGACATATGAGTAAGAACATGAAGAGCATCAGATATTGTAAGAGCTAGTATAAGACAATAAAATACTGTTGTCAGACAATAAATGACTTATATGAGAGTTAAAATAAAACTTTAAACTTCAGTTGTCCCCTGCATGAGTAAAATTCAAGAACTAAATATTACATTAAAGGATCGATGCGAGACATAGTAATCAATTTACATGAGAAATAAGAGAACTTATTACAAACATTATGGACTAAGATAAGCTGTAAATATTCCAGCGAATGACACATATATTAAACATAAGATCTAAAGAAACGCAGTGGATCATCCATATAATAACAAGGTACAATAGCTACATAGTACAATGTTTTATACATTCCTCACCATTGTTAAGATTGAACACTCTACTTATTGCAAGAAGTATCTCACTTAGAAAAATTAATTATTTTGTTTTGCATTTTTTTTACTATGGTCCTTGACAAGCTGACCGATTGTGTCCCTCCTGCTTACAAGTTGTATAATGCATTCTTCGTTTCTTTTCAAGTACGGATTTCAACCTTCTTTTTCGTGGTCGACCTGGGGGGTTCCTGCAGTGAGGCGAGTGAACAATAGGACTAACATGCTTGACGTGCTATTGAGATTTGTCTAGAGTCAGTTCGATTACCTTACTATTTATCTCATAATACCGTACAGATGTATACCATTTCTTACAATATATCGATGAATCTGCATTACTTCAACGAATGGCAGCCATGACATGGATACAAGGGAGGCCCAGAACGTCAAAATAATGACAAGAATATGACCTCTTATCTAAATATACATTGTACTTAAATGTTGACGTTGATACCTCAAAAACAATGGGTGATGATGGTAGAACTTGACAAAACCTAGCTACTTCGTCAGCCTCTTCCAAGATATCAAATGCGTGTAGGGTTAAACCCTTCGACATCTTCTGACCTTTTATAGCTCTATCATGAAAAAGTTGGACAACTTTTTTCCTCGTTGTTTCAATAAGGGCTATTATTGGTAGACCTCTAGCATGAACTAGGATTTTGTTCAAACACTCAGACATGTTTGTAGTAAGAAGATCATATTTATGACTAGAGAAGAGCGCTCTAGACTACCTCCATGGTTCACTCTGCCGAAGATATTTTACACCAGCAGGGCTCACACTCTCAAGTTTCTTCATTAGCTCATCATGTTCTTTTACGGTATATTCCCGAGCAATAGGCTAGAGTTGACTCTATAAAGTCGGATTCCTAAACTTCTCCCTGAAGTTCTTGACAATGTGAAAGAAGCAAAAACTATGAGTGACATTAGGAAATACTTTTGGAATAATCGATCTAATTACATCCGTACAGCCTGAAATTATGATAATTGCTCTATCATCATTCATAATCACTTCTTGAAGACATCGAAGAAACCATTCCCAAGCATCTTTTGTTTCACCATCAACTACAGCGAAAGCAATGGGGAACAAACTGTTGTTGCCATCAACAGCTGTCGCAATTAGCATCGAGCAGAGAAATTTACCCTTTTGAGTGTATCCCATCAATCGAAATTATGGGCCTCAATGTTCTTCTATATCCATCGATAAAGAGGCTGAATGCCCAAAAAAATCTAAGGAATGAGTCATCATACAAACATTGTAATTTCGTGAAGGTATCGGGATCGGATCTACGCAATTTTGTAATATATGAAAGGAGATTAGCATAAGATGACTCCCAACCACCCCTAATATTAGCCAAGCTATCTCTTTCGCCTTCCATGCTTTACAATAACTTATTATAACCCCCTAATTTTTATGGATTTTAGAGATAATTTTGGCAGACACATAATCAGTAGCATCCTTCAACATATTTATTTTTTTAGAAGCTACCCAATCACTTGAGGTTTGTTGATGACCTCCCTTTTTTTGTATAGCTACACTAAGTGGACCGTGCTTGTGCTCGGGATTCATTATTTTAATTATGAAAGAATTGTCACCGATGTTGTCCATACTCGCGCGAATACGTCATGGACAAATATTGTCTGCACATCTAGCAGCAACAATCCTCTTAGTTATCTTTCTTGGTTTCAATTGAAAGTTTTCCAACACAACATTATTCATCAAGACAGTGAGAAATTCTTCTCAAGAAGAAAAAGTTTTTCTGACAGTCAAAGATGTATTTCCAATCCTATCAAATCCTGACTTCCTTGTGGAACTCTCTCCTTCTAAGTTATCATCTTCAATTTCGAAGTCTATATCTTTTGATTTATTTTCAATAATTCGTCCCTGGAATCCTACTCTAACTGAATAACTCGAGTCATTAGCTGAGCCCGTATATTCAGTAATCTCATCGTTTCTTGATAGTTTCTCGATACTGTAATTATGGGTACTAACTGAATCGAAACCCCATGTCTTTGATGGCGGAGCACTCTCATTCCTTCAATTAAAATAGATATACAATGTGTCACTCATACGTGAGATATGACTATAATATTATACATAATCATACAAAAATTCAATTCATAGTCACCTCTGAATTGGCGGAGAATTTTTTACGAAATTTGAGTCTTTATATACTTACCCCTCTTCAATTACATTTACCTCTACATGAGTATTGGGGAGAGGATGTGGAAATAGACGTGAATGCTCGGAATTATAAAATTACTCATAAGTATCAACCAAAGGATACGAGTCCTTATTAATAAAACTCGTTCTTTTTCGAAGAAAATGGGAGACCAACCCACCTAAAATTGGTACTCCGTTCACGCTTTTCTTCAGCAACAGGGGCGAAAAACTAAATTATAAGCATTGCGAGAGGTTGAGTACTATATGTATAAGAAAATAATTTACAAACCATATAAAAAAACTATGTAAAATACTCACTGTCATGGGTCGGATTGATAGCACGATCGGTGAGTTTGATGGACTCTTGAATTAGGAAACATGCGGTCATGAGCAATTCTACGATAGAAAGCATACCAGTATATATCAATCAACTTATTGACAATTTTTCAATTAATATTAAATAAAAACACAAACATATAACTTCATCGACTTACCTAAATGTCTCTGTTTCCTCCATTTCTTCATTGTGTCTAAGTAGAGGTTGTGTCGTTCATTACATCCAACTCCTTTACTTTGCCAACCGTTGGGTTTCTCACTACCAAATAAGCAACATAAAGCATGAAATGCTTGACTATTAAACAAATTTAATTACATTTACTTATAATCTACCAGCACATACCTCCCTAATATTCCTGTCTCCAGACTTTCCTTTCATTTATGCTCGTTCAACTTTTTGACTCCGCAGTTTTTTCAAAAATATATAGGACAATGTGAGGACAGTCAATAGGGCATAGGGTCATCATGTCATGAAAGTCAGTCTCATTGTCTATGTCAAAAACAAAACTCCATTCGATAGTTTGGTATCTATATCTAAACCTTAGATCCATTTGCTCTGATATTGAGTTACACAAGTCATGCATCTTTCCTATAAATTCGTTATATATTGTATCTTGGCTTATCGGTGTCTGTTTAAATTTTTCGTCACTATACATCGTATTATTTCCTTAAATATTTAATTGCCCATTACAGTGACATACTAGTATAACTGTGTCAGTACTCATAATACACCTGTATGCAAAGCCTACATATATTAATATATAAAGTATTATCCAACTCTATAAAGATTAAATAGCCCATTATAATGACATACTAGTATAATTGTGTTAGTACCCATAACGCATCTGCAAGTGAAGCTTACATATATAAGGATTATCCAACTCGGATTGGTACGGAGAATACAACCACGAACAATTAATTGGTGATCCTAATATTTTCTTTCATACTTCTACGATGCATCTTATATAAAAGTCAAATAAAAAAGGAAATAAATTATTAAACTCTAATGTCTTAAAGAAAACACTAATCATGTCTTAAAGAAGACACTGTCTAACGAATGTACATCATAGTGTTATATACAAACTACGATGCGTCTCATACAGAAACTATTGATCATGTCTTAAAGAAGAAGCTGCGTAACGAAGAGACATCACTCTTATAAAAGGCTTATCTGATTATGTCTTTCAGAAGCAACTGCCTTATAAATGGATAATACGGTCTTATAAAAGACGCATCATGTCTTCGAGAAGCAACTGACTAATAAATGGATGATACAGGCTTATAAAAGACTGATAATGACTTATCAATAATGTCATCTATCTTTAGTCACTACGAACACCCTCTGATCAGTGCAATGATTCATGAGCCAAGCAAGCAACCTGCCACACTCATCTTGCGATCCAACCACTGCGTGCGGGGTCAATGACTAGATAGCCATGGTAAGATGGAAGGCCCTTCTATTGATAGAATGGAAAGACTTTTGCAGCTTATGTGGGTTGTTGGCGTATCGTTGCATCTACGGTGGTTTCTCGAATCTCCGAAGCAGATCAAGTGGAGATGAGATTTTCATTTTTTGATTGGATTGGATAAGTGTGGGTTAAGGCAGACCCAAACCTTCAAATGTACAAGTCAAGAGGGTTAATCAGTGAATCAAATTCTGTGCTAGGTAAGTTTTTTATCAATCTATGATGGAAAAATGTCTTTACACATACAAAACCGATATATAATAATAAATTTACAGATAAAAAATCACGTTTCGATTCAAACAGATAATTCAATCAATATGTTATTTGTGAGAAACGTAATTCGTCATGTATAACTACTAATCCTAAAATTTACAGATTTTCATAATTATTTACAAACAAAGGAAAAAATTAATCTTAAACCCTAAAGATTAGGGTTTCAAAAATGCAAAATATACCCCATCGTCAAAGTGAAGGTTACGGTTTCACAAATGCAAAAATATCTAACAATAATCAACCCTAAAGATTAGGGCTTCACAAACGAAATAATATTTAAATTCAATATATATATATATATATCTATTTTTTAAAATAAATTTTATATATTTATAAAGAATATCCTAATTTGCATTTTGTGTTTAAATAACACCTTCATTTATTGTTATGTTAAGGGTCATCTCTTAAAAAAAGCAAAGTGCAATTATCACCTACACTGTTTTTTACTCGTGTTGGGTATTTGCACTTTGGTTTTCTAGAGATGACAATTAACAAACATTAATTCAAGTTGTTATTTAGAAATAAGTGAAATAGGGGTGCCATTTATATATAATGATAAACCATAGGGTATATGCTAAAAACTCATATATATTTTTCGAATGGAGCGACTGGGATTAATGGTTGAGTTTTTATTTTAACCACCTCGTAATCTTTAACCTACAATCATAGATTATGGAAAAGAAGCCGAAGCCAAAGCTAAGAAAAATTCTTTTCAACAACAATCGATAGCGAGAAAAAGATTGAGCTTCCAATGGGTGGATTACCCAATACGAACTTTAAACAAGAAACAAGGGACCAACAAAATGTCTCTATTCCGAACTTTCCATTTTATGTATCCATTATATAAAATAATATTAGAGAATATAAATTTAAAACTAAATTAATCAATTTCTGTGACTGCCGATCAATCGTGTGATTACAAGTAAAAAAATTACATTCTTTATTATGTTTACATTCAAAGGTCTGATAGGTCACACGATCTATATTTGCATCAAACGTAAAAAATAAAATAATAAATAAATAAATCTTTTAATTGATTTTCTAATGATAAAGAAGAAAGAAAATTAATTGAAACACAAAAAAATATTCTTCCCATTTATACAAATCTATTTTACATAATTAAAATAACTTTCTTGTCATTTATAAGCTCATGCCATTTATTATACAACACTATAGCAGAACATCTGAATATAGAATTCAAACCCTAAAAATGTAGTTAGTTTTTATTTTAACCCGCTTATAAACCGTAAACTAGAATCATAGATTGTGGAAAAGAATCCAAAGCCAAAAAAAATTCTTTCTAACAACAATCGATGGTGAGAAACAAATTGAGTTTGCAATAGGTGGATTACCCAATATGAATTTTAAACTGGAAAAAAAGACAAAAATAATGCCCCTATTTGTACGGATTTAGGGTAAGAGTACCATACTTCAATTCAAGATCACAAAAATCATAACCCTAAACGCTAAAGATTAGAGTTTTACGAAATGAAAAAAAAATATACTCCACCTGCGAAATGGAGAAGACAGATGGTGAAAAGGAGGATGACACTCCACTTCAGCAATGGCCGACGATAAAAACGATGCTCTTCTCCTCAACGGCGATGAGAATCGGCAACCAAAATAGATGGGGAATGAAACCGGGGCCGACACTCCACCTCTGCAATGGCCAGCGTCAAACTTTTGTCAACGATGATGATGAGAAAAAAGAAGGGGTTTCAAACGAAGATGAGAGGAAAGAAGGGTTTTTCTGATTTCAACAAATATGAGAGGAAACTAATTTAAAACGATGACATTTTCGTTATTTCATTCGATTATAAGTAATGACATTTTTGTCATTTCAACTTCTTCGAATATGAACTTTTTTGCCCTTTTATTATGCATGTTTCATCTTCGTTTGAAGTTAAAACTAACAAATTGAAAAGTTTGAGGGTCTCAGACCCTGCTGAGTCATTTAATGAAGTAGGGACCCTGTCGGGTAGATAGCGCTAGAGTAGAGACCCCGTTGGATAATTATCTCAAAAAACAATACCAATAGGGATGTCAATGGGCCGGGCCATTCTTGGGTACCTGAGCTGGGCTGAAGCGGCCTTCACACCTTCATGCCCTACCTCAGCTCGGATCTTTCCGAGCTTCGATTTTCTAAGCCCGGCTATATATACGGCCCAATGTTATCCACTAAAAAGCCCAATAAACAGCCCTACATGCAAATACATGGGGCTTCCGAGATCTAAACACTTTTTGTATCTAAACGCCGGAAATGGAAGTTGCTCTAAGACGGTGACCTAGTTCAAAGCGTGAGCTCATGTCTTCTTCTTCCACATGGCGGCCTCCCTCTCCAAAACCCTAAAACTTCACAGTGCTCTACGTAGTATTCCAACCAAGAGGAATCCAACTCCATTACCTCTCCTCTCTCAACGCAACAACTTCCAAAGAACTCTCTCCTCTTCCACTTTAGCCGAAGACTCACCAACGCCATCCTTTCAATCTCCAGGTTTCTTTGTTTTTCTCTCTCTCATTATTCAAACCTAAACCCTAATTCTATTTTTTTCATTCTTCGTACTATTCAAAGTTTATTTCTTTAAATGATTTCTCTCGCTTCCTTCTTTTTGATGCCAGAAAAGGATATCAAAAGATGGTTGCTTTTTCTTCCCGGTGTGATTACATTTGGTCTTGGAACTTGGCAGATCCTCAGGAGGCAGGAGAAGGCGAGTTCTTAGATTTTTTTCAATTTATGAATTTTTATTTTATTTTGATCGGTAATAAAGCAATTTCATTTAAAAAAATGAAAAGAAAAGGGTAGACGATACCCCAACGAGAAACACTAACACAAACAGAGACGCAGAAAAAGCACACCAACCAAAACCCCGACCAAATTAGTTCTGTCTATAAGGTATTGAAATGTTTTTTGTTTAACTAACTAGTTAATTATATTTTTGTAAGTTCGTTTTGATCAGCTGTTAATGTTTTATTACCATTATTATTACTAGTAAAAAGGCACGCGCAAATGCAGAACATAAAAAAAAATAGTATTTCAAGTGTTCATTACTATGTTTTATGATTTATTAAAGACAAAAAAAAAACACTTATTACTATGTTTCATATGTCTTCATTATATATAATTTTAAATTATAGAAAATTTAATAAAAATAAAAAATATATAACTTATATTGTCAACTATAGAACATGAAGAAAAAAAAAAAACTAACAAATAAGTTTAATTTGGAAAATTCAATTAACTCCCTTTCCCTCTCTCTCTCTCTGTCAAGAAATCAACACCAGAGCTTTACTTTTTTGGCATTGGATATACACCCGGTAAAACTGTGACATGAACCCAGTTAACAAATATAATGAATATTTAAGTCATTTTTTGATGAGGTTCACACCCCTGCTCATTTTTCTGATATATATGTTCAGAGACCATTGGGTACGGGGAACCACTGATAGCTATGAAATAGTCTCAGTTTCCATCCACCGTCAGGGATTACGATGCATCAGGACTGATCTACTTTCTTATATGTCTCGAGATCTCTCAGTGAAGATGCACTGAACGATTGTAAAGTTGATCGGTAGGTGCCCATTGACAGCTCCGCAATAGTCTTGGTTGCTGTCCGCCGAAAGGATTCAGGACACCATGTGAAGAGTGATGTGCGAACCATGAATGAAAAGCATACCAATTTAAGGGGTGCGACTTTGAATTAGTGCCCAGCTTACTCGGTGTTTTCACTAATTAGTGTGATATTCATGGAGTATATATAATGGTACCCTTTAGGCATTTAATGCTATAATCGTTCCAAAAAAATAAAATGGTACTCAGGTTTATATGGAGCATGCTTAGCCACAAATATGAATATTTTCAAAGGAATAAGAGGTCTCACCAGAATCATAAGATTGTCAATCCTTTTAAAAGTGATAGTTTGCAAATGTCAGGACTCATGAAAAAAGTGGAAGTCAGCTTTTGACAAGATTTGATTTCCATAAACTTAGATAATCTTATGATGCCGATAAGGAGCTACAGTCAATCTCGTGATTGAGTAGTTTGTCCTTTTCGAGGAATCCTTTTCTTCCTTCTTTCTAAAATGGTGTTTGATACAACGCTACCAATAATCCACATAGCGCAACTCTTTGAGTAATACAAGCAGAGATTTAAAGTCCCATACATATCAGCCAAATATGCCTATATTTAAGCATATTTTTTAAATTTTTTAAAAAGTAAAAAGTTTAAAATATATAAAAAATATAAAAAGGGCATTTTTGATATTTTGTCCAAGTCATATGTGATACATATTCCTTGATGTGGTCCAATATTTGACCTGATATTTGATCCCATAAAGAATCTGGTGTATATCCAATCGGATGGGGCCTAACCCGATACATATCAGCCCATATGTATCGGATATGGCCAATATCTAAAACTGTGAATACAAGTCATCAAAGTGGCAAGTGGCAACTCATATTTTAGCATAACGTGAGCCTAGAAACCACATCCATTGGATGTTTGAAAATCTGACATAGTTTAGCATGGAAGTCTTTGAGCAATCCAATGCGATCAAAGTGGCAGCTGATAATTTCAATTCAAGGTATACAAAGAGCCCGCTGAAGGGGAAACTAAGGTGCCCATTGGATGGCCAGATAAAGAGGTGTCAGACTGAAGGAGGTGGGATGAGGTCATAGTTTTATGGATGGTAAATAATTGTACCGATTTTAATTTTATCGTCACGGCGTAGGAGTATATAGGGGCAGCTTGGGTTGGTTAAGAGGAAACTTTGAAACCAATGAAAACTACTTTGCTTCCTCAAATATAATCTCATGTTCGATACCGATGTACAAGAAGCCAACTTCAAGCTCCGTTTGGTTCAACTGATTTAATAGAATTTCATTCGTATGGCCTAAAGAGAGAATAAAAACTTCGTCTTTTAGGTTGGAAAAACCTAGAGGAAAAGTCGGTAGCATTAGGGAATTAAACAACTTTAATTCACTTATAGATCAAGTGGTAGTGGAATCTAGTCTAAGGAAGCAAGGAATTATGGGCATCTATGGTGCTACCGACAACTCATATTACTCTAAAATTCAAGAATTTGCTTGAACCTTTTAAAATTCTAAGCAGAGAACTCATCTCCCGACAAATGATCGCCACATCCCAATTTGTAAATCTGGCTATATTGTCCACGTGTAGTGATTAGAGCAAACATAAATGTCTGTTTGGATTATAGCTAGAATCACATGATTGAAATTTATATGGTAGAATCTTAGTGCATATTTTACTACTCCTGGCTCATGCCATTGTGACAGTTCAAGTGCAACTTACAAGTGTTAGCTCAATCTCTCATGTTCACTGGGGAGTCTTACAAGTGTTACCCAAACAATAGATATAGCAATCGACAAAGTTGTTGATGGATTAAACTTTTTTGCACTAAAAAAAATCAAAGGATCCTAAAAGTTATGATCAAGAAATTGATACTGCTAAAAAAATATCCTGTTTAACAAAGGAAAATGCTACTCGTAATTGATCTCCCCCACAAGCTATCCTACTACCAAAAATTTAGCAAATCACTACTGCTAGATGAATTGCTCCAAATGAGAGGAAGGAAACTGAAGAAATGAAGATATTGTTAGTAAAAAAGAGAAACATGACTAAAAAAATACCCTAGTCCTAACAATCACTACTGCTAGAAAAAATATCGCAGTTAACAATGTCTGTTCACTGGGGAGTCTTACAAGTGTTACAACGACCATATATGGTACATATCGGCCGATATGTATCACGTTCGGCCCCATTCGATACAATATACACCCCCGATTCTATAGGGTGTCAAATATCGGGTCATATATAGGCTGATATGTATCGGGTATGAACCACTAAAAATGCCCTTTTTGTAAGTTTCTTAGATTTTTATATTTTTTATTAGTTTAAAAATTAAAAAAGGAGCCTAAATATTGGTACCGATGTATCAAATAGGTATTGGCCTAGGACTTGCGCGATATATATTGCTCTTTAAATCCCTGCTTGTTATTGGAGGATAAAATCCCAACTCTTCAACATAGTTTCTCATTGTTTTAAGCTTCAATATGGAAATGAAGATGAGCCATTTAATCGAGAAGTTGACAAACAAAGAAGAGATTGTGTTATTTGCATACTGCTGAATCAGTTAAAGCATTTGTTATCTAGTCAATACCTTCTCAAAATATTGAATCATGTAAATCTGAAGCTTGAGAGCCGTAACTCTGTTTCAGATGTTTTTATTTAAAATATTAATGACATATTTATCCAAACATAATAAAGACATTATATGAACACAAATAAAACCTGAAAAAATATATTAATACATTTGGTTATTAACATCTTAATATACTAAATGAAATACAAGCAACAAACCAGACAACTGAAGTCTTTAGGAATTAACTTTTCAAATGGAAACAGTCCTAACAAGACTACAAGGTCCACAATACATTGACCTCTTCAACTTGTACATGCAACTTTTCCCTACTATGCAAAAATATAGGGAGATCATTGGAAAACCATGGGGTAGAATTCATAGTAGTTCCAAATCAAATAAATTATCTTCCTGCTTTCACTATGACATTATTTATTTTACGACTTTCAAAAAAAATAAGTGATGTATATATCAAATGAGTGTTATAACTAAGGTATATATCAAATGAGTGTGTATAGAATTAGTTGATGGGTGTCACATGACTGCAAACTATGAGGGTTGGGCTCAGACCAAATCACAACATGAACTGTGAAGTGAAGTAAGATGAAGCTATACCCTTAGCTCAATGATCAAGCTATATTGGTGATTCATGGAAAGTTTTCAAAGCAGTCTAAAGTTCATATTTTCGTAATTGAAAGCAGTCCAAAGACCATCCTGGGGATCCTAAGTGCAGGTGAGTCCATTGAATTAAATTAGTACTTCCCCTTACTTGATGACCAATTAGAAGAATAACTTTTTATGATATTGCCCATTACCTACTTCGTCACAAGTAAGGAATGGAGGATATGAAACATGATCTTTATCAAGCAGCACAAACATCTTATATCATTAAGGAAACCAGCAACAATTTCAAGCAGTCCATCTTGAAGCTAATGGAAATTGATTTAAATGCAATCCCAACTGTGCATATAGCAGCTCGTCTACATAGGAGCTGTATAGAACTTTTGTATATTCTGTCAGAATTCATCATATGCTAAGGAGAATCTGGCCTATGTAGCAGCCACTGCAGATCCATATTTACCAATTAACCATATACCCTGTAAAGGAGTTGGTCTATGTAACAACTATATAGATTACATGCTGGTATTTATTAGCCTTCGTTTAGGAGAGAGAGTCATGTACATGGGAGAGAGAGAGAGAGAGAGAGAGAGAGAGAGAGAGAATCATAGTTTGTATGAGATAAGAGTTAGGGGCTAGTTTAGAGTCCTAGTTTAATTAGAAGTCTAGTTATAGAAGAAGTCATATTTTGTGACGCAGGACGGTACCCTAAACTACGTGAATGATATGATTGAAATTTTGCCGAAATTAAATGGGAATTAAACTAAACAATGAAACTTGCAAAATATAACGAATACCTCAGGGTCTCGTAGTATTCCTTGGGAGAATCACGTATAATTCAGGCAGGGTTCAGTCCAGGCGCTAGATCCGTTAGGTTGCAGCGCAGATCGATCCTAGAGATAGAACTCTAGGTTTCTTTCCAGATTAGGGTGCTCACGATTCAATGATGGGATCACTGATTTTCTCTGAATATCAGGTGCGGAAGGTTTAATAACTCTACTGGGCTCTACGGTTGTTGAATCGGATCGATTCAAGGATTTAGAGAAGTTTAGGGTTTAGGATTTCACAAGAAGATGGTCGATTTAGGGTTGTAGAATCACGCAAACAAAGATAAAAGAGGTAGATAGAATTGTAGGCTTCACACCCTTGGCTTCGCACCAAACCCTTCTCGGGAAGAAGATTCACTCTTCGTAGAGGCTCATCTCAAGCACACATAAGCAAAAGCTCTTTTCATTCATAATCAATCTCCTTAATAGAGTGTTTACAAGGCCTTTATATAGGCTAAGAAAACCCTAAACGAAATAAAACTCGCACTAAAAGAGTTCTAAAATAATAAAAGACTAAAAAAAAACAAATAAAAGAAAATTTTCGTCACTGGGCCCGCTCGAGCGAGGATTATAACCGCTCGAGCGAGGGCTTGCTGGGCATTCTCCTTGCGGTTTCCAGAATATCTTCTCTTGCCTAGTTTTAATTTCCATTCCTCTTCTTCCGACGTCGGTACACGCGAAAAGGTCCATACCCGATGTCTACGATGTCGGCGTCCCCGTCATTTTGCAATGAGAATCAGGAGGAGTAGCTCAGAACTCTGTTTTCGGGACTTGGGACTATACATGAGATATGAGTTAGGGGCGTTAGGGGCATTTTAGGCATGAAAAATTAACAGAAACTATTTTTACTTTTATATAGTAGTAAGGATTTTGTTGAGCATTGCATTTTTTTAGTAGTTTATTTGCTTATTCTAATGTATTATACTATTATTATTTGTTTTTTCAGTTGTTAATGTTGTTTGGGCTTGCCCATATTTCTGTAATCAGTTTTTTGTTTATTGTATGCAAAATTTGATGGGTTACTTCTATCTATAGTCACAAAAATCTCCGACTTTTTAAAAAAATAAAAAAAGGTCGTCGACTTTTAGTCATCCCGACTTCGACTCAGACGATTAATGGTGATGTTTGTGATGTTGTCCGGTTTTTCTCGTTACTAAAGGAAGAAAATGCTTTAGGATTTGTACTATTTGGTTCATAAACATCTTTTAGGTTTTGCCTTTTTTATACTATTTTGTTCCTTAGAATCATTATTTTAAACTTGAAATATATATTATGATATATTTTTTGAGTTTTTTTATTTTCCCCCATTTTTTTTTTACTTTGACCGATTTTGCCGATATTTCCCGACTTAGAGCCTTGCGGATTTATTGACGACTTCCGACTTTGTGACTGCATCTACCTACAACGTAGATTCTATTCAGTTGTTGATAATTTTGGAGTTCCTTATGTTTTATATTTTTATTTTCATTTTTTAAAGTTAGTTATTTGTTTATTTTATAATATTGGGATGATTATTAAAAAGGGGGAACAATCATTTTAAAAATAAAAGAAATTCTTAAAATTAGCATTTGTGGTTGGACTGTCCAGTGACTTATAAGCTGTTGGACAGGCCACCGACAAATGACGACTTATAAATCGGGAGGATGGAAATATTGTTTACATTTCGAAGTCCATGTCTCTGGACAAGCCAATAGAAAGTTATTACCATTTGTCTATGGACAGTCCAGAGACAGATGCTGTTTCTGGGCATTTTTTTTTTTAATTTATTGCTTCTGGTAAAAAAAGAAGAAAATATGAACCTCTTTTGTTGATTTGCTCTCTAAATTTGATGGGTTTTATTTTTCTATATGAGTGCTACTCTCATTAGAATGGAGATCCTGACTCTAGCCATAGGTGGATTTACCTTTTCTAAAGGAACATGTACTTGCTGGAAATAAGTTCCTTTTGGAAAGAGGATTGCATGAATCTCAAGATTGATTAACTGTATTGTTGTCGATTAAAATAAAATTAAATGTTGTGTTTGAGTTCTTAGACCCGTGGAAATGCCTTCTTCATATTGCAACCTCTAGGTAGCAGGTTCAATCCCAACTTACCTATAAAAAAAGTGCATTCTTCACGAGATCCAGGAATTCAGAGGCATGTGTTCCCTTTATCAAAGGAAACCCGACTCTAGGGACCCATTATGCCTTTTTTATATTACACAATTCTTTATCTGGTTTTAATTCGTACAAAAGTTGCCAACTTTATCTCTTAGTTACCCAGGAACCATTTTTACCCTATCGTACTGCTCCCTATGTGTACCAGTGCTGGGGAATGGTACAAAACATTTTTAGAAACATGTTTCAATATATAATTGAAATTCGTTTACTGTAGAAGAAACTCATTTCTATTAAAAAAGAGCATGTTTCCTATTTAATTGACACTTCTATCTCTCTAATATGAAACTAGCTTCATTCTTTTTTACATAACAAATTTTCAGAGCTATTAGATTAGGTCAAAATATGACTTTTACGAATTTTGAAATTCTTTGTTGTCATAAATCATGAAAAGGTGGAATGAACTTCATGTGCATATAATTGAATCATTTTAGATATGTTTTTGGTAATATGTCTTACTAAGTAATTTGGATAAGGGAAAAGGGCATATGGGTTCGAACGCATGCTCACGTGCCATGGGGCATGTGATCCCAAAACAACACCGTTTGGTGATCATATGGCATGTGATCAATAAAAAATAAAAACTTTGGTGGTCAAAACCTTGGTCAGAGTTTGGGTACCACCCTACACATCTTGGTAAATTGAAATTTTTCCTCTTTAATCACATTTTGGACGGTGGATATCCACCCTTTTTATTTTTTAAATGGACCTGATTGTCCTTGGCCAAGATGTCGTGACACCTGATCCCCTAGATGGGTGCCACGTGGACCCCGCCTGGTTCGAACTCATGGATCCACCATGTGTTATCCTCGAACCTCTATGGATAATATATTCAATCAATATATACTACTAATAGATAAATTTAATCATTTAATTTTTTGATCCACTGAAAGACGAGTTAAATGAATCATGTGTCGAAACTCTAAAATTCCAAAGTATATAATTAATATGTACAAATATAATTCTCATTTATAGTTGCACAAAAGAAGTATATATATATATATATATATATATATATATATATATATATATATATATATATATGTCGCATCCATTTCGCCTATATGTCCAATGCTAGCATTTCTATGACAAAGTCCATCTTGTAGCTATGTCATAACAATGCCGTATCTATTTCGTACTTTAACACATCCATTTCGTTTCTATTTCGTACTTATAACATATCTATTTTGTTTCTATCTTGTACCACTATTGTACTAAACTGAAGATGTATTACTAGAAACGTACCTGAAACTTTTTCACCTTAACGTACTAGTTCCAGTACCCTGACCAACTCCTGGTAACTATGCTTTATCTAATTATTGAAAATTTGGTGGTTTTATTTATTTACTTTATATGGTCAATTTTAAATCGGTTATTTTTCCTATGGAGTTTCCCATTTTCTTATCATATACACATTATGATTTTTTTTCTCTATATTTGTTTTATCTCTACAGATAGAAATGTTGGACTACAGGAGGAAAAGGTTAGAGATGGATCCTATTATGTGGAAAGAGATGTTTTTTTCAGATGGAGATTTGGGTTCTTTAGAGTTCCGGAGGGTGACCTGTGAGGGTGTTTTTGATGAGAGTAAGTCTATCTATGTTGGCCCGCGTTCTAGAAGCATATCCGGAGTGACTGAAAATGGATATTATGTCATTACACCCCTAATGCCAACCACAAGCAAGTCTCACAGGTAACCGCTGATGAGCAAGGGAATTTATTGGGTGACAATTATAGAATCAGCTGAGTCAATGACCAACTTGGTGTTTTTTTAGCTTTAGATGCATTGAGAGAGAGAGAGGAGGGTAATTCCCAAACTGCATATTGCTAAATGATGAAATAACTCAACAAATAATTGCCTTGCATTCGTTCACTATGGGGAATTTCAAATGATCTGTATGTTTCTCTTGTTCAACTATCAATTTATTAAGAACTATTTTGTCAGTGTGCAGCTACCTGTTCTGGTTAATAGGGGATGGGTTCCTCGCAGCTGGAGAAACAAACCCTTAGAAAATTCTCAAGACGGTGAACATCTTTCAAATATTCCATCTTCTGATGTGGAGGAGGAGGGAAGCGTTTGGTGGAGATTCTGGTCTAAGAAGCGAAAAGCCATTAAGGTTATTGCTTCTTGTTCTTTGTTGTATTGTGGATTCTGCTGTATCTAGTGAGTGCAGGGACCTAAGTGACAAAATACAGTTATGGGGTTTAATACGGTGAGGGAGAGAGTAAAAGAAAGGGGACAACACGGGGAAAAAGGGGGAAATAATCGAAAGGTAAAAAAATTGTAAAATACGGAAGACATCAAAACAGTTCTTTTTTTTTAATACGGGAAAATGTTTAATACGCGTATTATATGAAAATACATATTTTATTAAAAAAATACGGGTATTATACATGTGTAGTACGTTGTGGTGAAAACAATACATATTATACACAAATTCAAAAAAAAAATTCCATATTTTTGTCACAATGGCAGGGACAGGTTCTACGAGAGGTAGTTCTCAAGTATTCTTCGAGACTTGCGACTTTATTTTGGTTAATGAGGAAACTTTTCTGAACTCACAGGATAAAGAACCTGCTATCACTCCTGTGAAGATTATCGGGGTCGTTCGTGGAAGCGAGAAACCAAGCATCTTTGTTCCAGCAAATGATCCCGACTCGGGCCAGTGGTTTTATGTTGATGTCCCGGAGATTGCACGTGCTTGTGGGCTTCCTGAGAATAGTGTTTATGTTGAAGATATCAATGAAAATGTCAGTGCTAGTAAACCATATCCTGTACCAAAGGATGTCAATACTTTGATCCGTCTTCCTGTCATGCCACAGGACCATCTAAATTACACATTGACCTGGTACCTACTTTCTTCCTGCGGATACTCTTGCTTTTACATGCCACGTATTCTGGTTCTTTTGAATAATATTTATCATTTAGTGTTACATAATTTTATTTTATTTTTTCGTTAGTATTTTTTTGAATATATAATTCGATCTTATTAGTAGTCAAAAGGAAAAGACAAGCTTCAGTGGAATATCAAGCTGGCTAGAATGAGATCACTGTTTGCTTCCTTATGGATATGAGAAAAGTGGCAATCCAGAACCGAGGGAAGAATATTATCCATCTTCCTAACAATTTTGTTGTGTCTCCTAGGATGTGGATTGTCGTAGTTAGTACAGTAAATTGTGTGTAGAGAGTCGCTTCCAATTCATGAGGAAAGGGGTGAGGTTGTGTAGAGGAGTTTGGGAGTCCGAAAGGCTTTAGCCATGATAATGCTTCAATTTCCACTTCCGCTGACTTCCTAATGCTAGCAAATCCTCAAAGGAGTGGATCTCTGTCCCGTGTTCATTCATAAACATGCCCCATGCCTTAGTTACTGGAAGCAGCGAGGTGTGTAGTAGGCTGGGATTGGGAGCATCATCAAAAGCTTTAAATTAAGCCTTGGTTCAAAATATCGGCCAAAATGTTTCGGTTTCGGGCATGCCCATTGATGTCATATGCGATTGCATATGCCATCTTGGATGGCTGTATTGCATGCCATGATGGTATATGCGATACAAGTAAGTATGCCATCGCATACAATAGTATGCCATGGCATACTGTCGCATATGCGACTGTATGCCATCGCATACAGTGTATGCCATGGCATACTTCTCCACTGAAAGTTTTTATTTTTTATTTTTATTTTCTATCTTTGCTTTTCAAGCTTCCCCAAGCCCTATAAATAGGGGGTTTCTTTTTCGTAATGCTCCTCATTCTACAGTCATTTTTCTCTTTAGTCCTTTCCTTCTATTTTGTATGGTCCCCTGTATTTTTGTACTATTTAAACTTATTTTTTAATGAAATTTATATTTTCCCTTCAACCTTATGGAGATGTACCATTGTGGGTTAGAACTTAGAATTTACTCTTTTCCTTCTTTTTTGTATGTTCCGATGTTCATTTTTGTACTATTTTGTTTAACGTTAATGAATTTTATATTTTCCCTTATAACTTATGGGTTATATACTTATATTATATACTTTTATTTCGCATTCTATACACTACAAAATTAATAGAATCCAAACATAATATAAAACATATTATTGATCAATATGGGGAACTTTGAGATTTTTTTGGGAATTTTTTGAAAAAAAAAAGAAGTTATGCCATGGTATAATGGCATATGCAAACCGCATATGCGATGGCCCTATGCCATCGCATAGGGTCGCATATGCCATTTGACTACAATGGGTATGCCCGAAACCGAAACCCAAAATTTCAGATTTCATTGTATGGGTTTCAAAATTTTGGCTGAAATTTCGGATTTCGGTCATGCCCAAAACCGAAATTCAACTCGATATTTTAATCTTTGAATTAAGCTATTTTATGTTTGGAAGCAAGAGCGGGAGCAAGATTCTAAAGCAGGAGGGCATATTGAGTAGAGAAGGAGATTGGAAGAGAAGAGATTAGGGTTTAAGGTTAGCGTTAAGAAGTATAAAGATGATGGAATGGGAAAATCTTAGTAAGAAGAGGAGCCCTTCTAGCTTTTATATTAAGTGAACATAAATGTAGATGCACACCTAATATTGTGGTCTACACACCACACAGGCTAAACTAATTACATAATAACTACACCAACTCTACGCCTCAAGCTGGAGCATGAACATTCTAACTTGCCCAACTTGATCATACTTATAAAGAGACAACTTTAGACAATATATCAGCGAGTTGCTGTGAGGAAGAAACATCAATAAGCTCTAAAGAATCATCCGTACTTTTTCCCGAACAAAGTGAATATCTTCGTCAACATTTATTGACCTCTCGTGTAGAATGGAATCAAGAGAGCAGCTTAATTGTTAAAGTTAAGTGGTGTGGAGTCCCTAGGAGGAAATCCAAACTTTGATAGGAGAGTGCGGTCATAAAATCGCACTTGTCATGGGTAGTGGCCCTGTACTCGGGTTCAACACTAGATATAGAAATGACAGATTGCTTCTTATTTTTCCATGCAACTAAGTTGCCTCCAAGAAAAACACAAGAGCCTGATGTGGAACAACGATCAATGGAAGATCTTGCACAATCCGTGTCTGTGTATCCAGAAATACTCATATGGCCATGAGATCAATATACGAAGCTATAACCCAGACTAGACTTTCAGAGAATGCGATGGACAACAACAAGATGAGTGGTACATGGAGCATGCATAAATTGTCCCACTAAACTGATAATCAATGTTATGTCAGGCCCCGTAAGTATGAAATAGATGAGATGTCTGTAAACAACAAATTTGTGTAAAATATAAATCCAACAAAAATCAATCATAACAAATTTCTGCTCGCTAGGAGAGGGCTTTATTGAAAATGGTAGAGTTTACACTTCCAGGTATTGCAATTGATTCCTCGTGAATTACATCAAAATTGAATACCTCTGATTACAAGCTACTAAAGAAAGGTAAAGTAATTACATCTCCAAAATAAACAAAATAAATCCCAAGTCTAAGGCTTCATTAATATCTTCGTCTTCATGGTATGAGATGGATGCGCAATATGCTCTCTTCATCAAGGACTCAGGCGATGTGACATAAATGATGTCGGATGAAAGATCCCTTTCTCCGGTAGTTAGACCCATCCTATCTATAGGCATGGTTAGATATGGGCATGAGGAGTTCATGGATGAGTCTCATAATGAATTCATGCTCACTTGTCTGTAAGACGAATTCAATCATTGGGTCTATTTTCTGATGTCTGGTATCCAAAGAATTAGCACTTTTGGTTACGGGGTATCTAATCACGGGTCGGATTTCATTAAATTCCTTAGGATTTTATCATTATAGGTTATTTTGTGATGATTTCACCATTAGATCATGTAATGATCTTGTAATATGATCGTTTAACATAAAGTTAATGAATCCATCGTTGGATTTGACCAAAATCATGAGATTTGATCAATACATGATAAATTCACCATTGGATCGTATTACGGCCTCGTATTATGACCGTTTGCTAAAAGTCAACAAGTCCACCTTTATATTTGATCAAAATCATAAGATTTTGGTCAACATGTAACAAATTGACCGTTAGATCCCGTTACGATTTCGTATTATGATCGTTTGACCAAAGTCAACGAGTTCACCATTGGATTTGACCAAAATTACAAGATTTGGTCAACATGTAATAAATCTGCCGTAGGATCTTGTTTCGATCTCGTATGATGATCGTTTGAGCAAAAGTCACGCGGATTGAGAGAAGAGTCTTCTCGAGATATCTGGCATACCGGGGTGGTTATTTGCTGCGTGGGCCATTTGAAAGAGAATCAGACATTGAGAGAGGAAAGAGGAGATGACCCACGTAGATGACCTGCATGGGCCATATTTCAAGAGAAAAAGAGACGAGAAAGAGAAAAGAAATGAGAGATGGGAAAGAGATGGTCCACACTAGTATTGAAGAGAGAAAGATAATAGAGAGAGAAAAAGTAGGAGAATAAGAGAAGAGAGAAGAAAATGGAATGGCCCATGTAGGTGGGTCCTGGCGTGGGCAGTGTTGAGACAAAGAGGTGAAATGATGAGAGAAAAGAGATGGCCCATGCGGGTGACCTGTGTGGGCTCTTGAAGAGAGAAAGAAAAGAGAGAAAAAGTAGAAGAGAAGAGAGAAAAAAATGTCATGGGCAGTGTTGAGACAGAGGGAGAAAGGAGGATGAAAGAAAGGAGATGGAGAGGGATGGCCCACGCATGGGTCCTGTGTGGGCCATAAGAGAAGGGAAATGTAAAAGAAAGAAGATAGAGAGAAAAAGAAGGAAGCGGGATTGGCCTGCGTGGGTCATTAGAAAAGAGAGGAAAGTGGCCTGCGTGGGCCATTAAATGAGAGAAAGAGAGAAAAATGTGAGGGCTAGAGAGAGTGGGAAGAGGGCTCACATAAGAAGGTCCATGCGTGGGTCACACTCTTTGGCTTAGTTTGGACTTTAAGTCCTAGTTAGAGTAGGTCTTAAATAGGAAACTTATAAATAGAGTTTCCTCTCTTAATCCATTTCATTAATTCATTATATATGAGATTTGAGACTAAGAAGAAGAAAGTAGAACTTCCCGACGTCTAATAAAAAATTAAAAATTCCGAGTCAACAACGTCCCACTAATCGCTGGTACTCATGTGGGTCTGAAAACAAATCATCATCATTCTCATGTAAGGAGAACTTCTGATCTGTAGGAGAAATAGTTCATAGTTGGCTTGCATTTGAGCATTCCCATGATTCCCAATTAGACACACTCAAGGAGCCTATAGTAAGAAACAACCCGAGGTATGTAATTGTAAGAGAGCAGTGATTGCAATAAAGGATATCAACAAATCTCATCGCCAAATTCCTCCACATTGATTCCACTTACCCTAGATTTATACAGGTTGTTAAATTTCTGGCCAGTTCCCTTCTCAATAGCACATATAACGAAGCGAAAAGCCCGGGCTTAGTCCCTTTCGGCTTCTATAAATTTTCTAATCATCTATATTGTAGGTATGACACAGCTCTGCCAGAAGGGCCAAAACCAAGGCCTCTCAGAAAGAGTGTCGGATGCATTCCTAATGAGGAGAACAATGGCATTAGCTGCAATAGTGCAGAGAAAAGGGATGAAGGATCCCTTGCCGCAATTGACGGGAGGAATGTAAGAAGCCCTCTTGATCACCATTGATCGAGACCGAAAATCACGTGGTAGAGATACACCAGCAAATTCACTTTCTCCATTAGTTCATCTTCTTCATGAGGTGGGATATTCCTGAATGTCTGAACTCTGAAGGACTATGCAAGTTCAAAGATGCTCTAATCAAGTTTTTGCATAGGGAGAGCTACCTGTGGATAGTCAAATTGGGCTGCAGGATTGAGTCTCTTGGTAGAGGTACATGTATATTCTATCTCCAGTGGTATGTGAAGTCATATAATCGGAAAATATGAAGTCAACGATCAGATGCACTACAATGCATCCATCATGTGGATAATGGCTAGAATGACAGAACTATGGATTGATCATACAATAACTTAGGCGGGCCCAACAGGCCACATATGATTCCCATCTGGTTACGAAGATGAGAACCATGACCCATTTGACAGTTGGGATAAGAACATAGACCCTCAAACATTCTGGAATATGCCACCTCATTAGGGGTGTCCATGATCTTAAATATATCAAGTAGAAAATATATCATATGTTAAGTCTTATACAAGTATATAATTATCATGCATATATCAATATATGGAAGTCGCATCCAGAAGATCTTGGCAGGTTGATGTAGTTTTGCTTGGGTTAGTTGATTTGTATAATCTTGTGACACCAAAATGGGTGTCAACTTGTAGGATCTCAGAAAGAGTTGGGTGTAAAATGTCATGGCATATTCTGTACAAAGGACTTGAGGGATTATTTTGTTGCAGTTTTTTTAGGAACTTGGATAAGTTAGAGGCTTATGCCCCATTGTCCAAGATGGATAGTAGAGTTTCGGGATAGAGGCAGTAAAGGATAATCAACCTGTTCACTCTCAAGTGTGAAGGATCAATTTCCTACTTCTAAAATGGTAAACCTTGGGAAGTGCACAGCTCTTATGAGCATGCAAATCAGTGAAATTGCAGGTTTGGCCTTTTTTAGTGTGAGTAGTTTTGCCCAATCACACTAAGTGAACCGGTCTGTTCCCCATTCAAAATTTCAAACTCTTGGGAATAAAACCACTCGATTTCAATTATCATTTTTTGTGTTCAGGCATGCATAATGAGATATTCAGTGGACAAAATTTAGGATATTCCAGTTCCTTCCAATGTTTTCTTTGGATAAAATGGAACAAATTTTCAATGCAGGATCGTCTAAAAAATGCAACTTCTAAATGTCAAATCGATGTGTTTTGTAATCAATGGAGGAGAATTGGTGGACCATTTCATGAGACACTGCAAGCTGCATATGACCTTTGACAATATTTTCTCCAATTTTGATGTGTTTGACATTTGAACTTTATTAGTGGGATGGGGGTTTAGCGCCGCTTATTCAAAGTGGTCGCATACTTGGATATTGGTTCTGCTTGTGTGTCTTGGGTGATATTTGGAATGAGAGGAATTCTAGAATCTTCTGAAATAAAAGGATGATGAGGACGATTGAAGGGCTTATTGAGGTACGCGATATCTGATGTGCGTTGATTTGTAAAAGTTTTGATTCTTTTAGGGTCTGGTCTGTTTGGATAAAAGTTCAGGAAAATGGCGGATTTGCTTTTAT
Source organism: Chloranthus sessilifolius (assembly GCA_021018995.1). Classification (NCBI taxonomy): domain Eukaryota; kingdom Viridiplantae; phylum Streptophyta; class Magnoliopsida; order Chloranthales; family Chloranthaceae; genus Chloranthus; species Chloranthus sessilifolius. The sequence goes on along the minus strand of CM037593.1, from coordinate 9,806,494 downwards.
GAATCCTATGAATTCCTATGGTTTCTGAGCTTGTAGGAATCCATGGGATTCCTTTATTTTCTATGGTTTGGATAGCCTAATACAGTGGCTGGAAATTGACCGAAAAAAGACATTTCAAAAAAATTGGGGTGGGGGGTTTGGGGTTGTCCCTTTTGGGTTGCTTGCTTGTTTGGTGATTTCCTTTTATTCTCTTTTACCCCTTACTTCAGCTTTTTCCCAAGGCTCTGGGTTGTTCTCTTTCTCTCTCTCTCTCTCTCTCTCTCTCTCTCTCTCTCTCTCTCTCTCTCTCTATATATATATATATATATATATATATATAAAGCCGAAACAGTTTGATATTGATTTAGGTTTTAAGATATTTTGATACCTTGGGTACTTATTGTGCTTGTAATTTATTCTACAGGTACTCTCTATCAGCGGCAGTAACCTTCATGGCTGGCAAGAGAATATCACCAAAGAGGAGCAGAAAATAGATGACTGACTCTCTGTAAGAGTTTGATTTTGTTGTTACAGTCCCATGAAATTCTTATTGCGTTTCAGTTAATCATTCAAAGGACATAAAATATTTGTACTGCAATAATCGAAACAAGTTGACATAAAATATGTCAGTTTGCTTGACACCTCCATTTTTGCTCTCAACATTTTGATCCTCTCTATGTGGCCCTTCCCCCTTTCTTGCTTATGCGGCAGTTTCATTTTCTGTCCAAGCAATACTGTCTTGAGGGAGATTTATCCATTCACTGACCTTGGTGCACCTAATTCCGACTCATCATGAATTACATTCCAAAATCAAAAGTCAAAACTGTGATCTGAAGGTTGCAATATTGTCAACCCTCCAACCTCTTTAGAGGGTTGTGTTCTGTCTGCTTGAAGCCTTGAACTCTATATGGAGCTCAATAGGGCATGGTTACCAAAATTGTTTTTTTAAAAACACGTTTTAAACGCGTGCGCATTTTTTCTCATAAAAGGGCTTGTTTTTTAATAAAAGAAACCACAAATTTTTCATTTTAAAAAGAAATTTTAACAATTTTTTCTCAAAAACTATCACTTTTGATATTTTAAAATTTATTCATTACTTTTTGTTGCCCTCCGATTTTTCATCAAATTCCGTCTTGTTAACTATGCGGTAGGGGTCAATCCGCTTTAAACGTTTCAGAAGAAGGGATTCTAACTTGGAAACTACGCTTAAAACTGACATGTAGCTATAGCACTTGTGAAACTTAGTATGCTGTGCGACGAAACTGAAGACTACTCGGTTATAGCCATCTAACTATGTTTTCATCTAGTATCATAGATACATAAAATGTTTAAGACCATACTACAATTGCTTTCTATGTTTTTATTTATTTTTTTATTTATTTTTTAAAATGACTTATCCGGGCCTTTTAGAGCACCCAACTAATTCACCTAGCACGTGCAACATCCGCATCACACATACCAAGTAAGTAGGGATAAATCCCTGCAGATGGCCAATAGGGGGTGGGCACCCCACTAAATCACCGGGCATGTGTAACACCTGCACATCACACATACCAGGTAAGTAGGGAGAGATCCTTGGGGGTGGCCAATACGGGTTGGGATTCAAACTTGGGGCCTCCACTTCTTGAGGTGCGGTCCTTCTGTTGGATGGCTTTCTACTTCAAATTTGCATCCAAAGGTTTTAAAACCGTTTGAACCTGCACTTCAATGCAGCAGCTGCTATTCACATAAATCTTACAACATCTTGTTATTTATTTATTTTTTTATAAATCTTACAGCATCTACGCATTTGAATTGATTTATCAATACCAAATCTTTGAGGGCCCGCTTTAAATCATAGAAAATGTTTTGTCCCAATGTTCCCCGCGATGGATCTTAAGATAATAGGTGTACTATATAATATGACTAATTTTTTTAATTCTAAATGATACATTCCAAACAAGTGACCGAAACACCAAACCACGTCACTCATCATACCCAAACCTTATATATTAGGTCACTTTTTAGAATGTGTTCCACATGACCATCCGATAGTACACTCATGATTTTAAGATTAATGGCGACCGTCAGATAGTACACCCATGATTTCAAGATTAATGGCAATCATTGGATAGTACACCCATAATGTCAAGATTAATGGTGCCAATGGGGGGTGAAAAGGATATCCATGGTCAGATTCAATGACATGTCAGTTGTCTTTGGCATAGATACTCTCAAAGATTTTTGTAGGTGCTTACCCTTTACCAATAATTAGAGCAAACCAACCTCAAAGGGGTCAGGTGAGCTGGCCAGGTACCAGCTTCCAAAAACAGGAGACCTGAGTTCGAATCCTCTCCCCCCCTTGAGGCCACCCTAGGGATTTATATCTTGTGCTGACTTGACATGTGCTGAATTTGCGGTGCGCATGTGCTCCTGGGGTTAGGCGGGTGTTCTAAGAGGCCCGGATACTCAGGTTATCAAAAAAAAAATAGAGCAAACCATGTTGAAGTTTGATTTTGAAATGGGCTACAGCTATACTACTCAAGGATCAAAATTTCGGCCGAAATTATTGGTTTCGATCTCCATCAAAATGATAATTTGGACCGAAATTTCCGTCAAAATTTGTATGGGATCTAAAATTTCGACCAAATTTTCGGTTTTCGGCCGAAATTTTGATCCTTTGGCTGTACTCCATCAATCAATCCTTTTAGAGGGTTCTTGATGGTATACGATTTACGCAAATAGCAATGGCAGGCTTATTATATGCAGTAACATAGATGGTGTTTAAATGATCTTATATCATAAAAGTTAATATTTTTTTAGCACACGCCATTGAAATGTGATTTTTCATTATGCCATTTGGCGCACATCTGTCATCAAACAAAATTACTAAGTAGAGTCCATCATTGGACCATATTTCAGCCTGAAGAAACATGCCTATAAGCGGATGTGAACCATCCAATTGATAAGCTTTAATATCAGTCATTAAAACCGAAAACAATGGTTCATATTATTATCAACAGATCAAGTGGTTTAAAGCTCCTTGAAATACCATTTTTGGACCTTTTGCACTTCAATCTATGATCTATCACTTTGACGACATGGATTACACATCTTACACCATTGATGGTGTATGTTCATTTAAACACCATTTTGGTGTTTAATCAACGGTTAGGAGAGTCGGGTCCTTCAAAGCAAATCATTTGTGGGTAGCAAGGTATAAAAAATGGGCTGATACCGATACATGTTGGTATCCCAACTCGGATATCCGATACTGTATCAGCCGATATGTATCGGGTATCAATCGATCCGTCTCGGTTTCGGCCGAGATGTTGATTTAAAAAGAGAAAAAGAAAAGGCCGCTACATATCGGTATTGGCCGAGTCATATCAGTCGTGGTCAAACTAATACCTGAGACTGATACTGATTTTGATACCATGGTGGGTAGGAACTTATCCAAATTTGTAAATGGTGGATGCACTGACTGTTAAAGTGCAGAGCACAACCAGGCCATCATTTCTCCATTTGCTAATCCGTGTGACACATTGGTACGGTAACATGCTGTGCTTCGCAAGGATCAAAATTTCGGCTGAAATTTCCGCTTCAGACATGACCGAAATGGAAACCGAAATCCGATAATTTGGCCGAAATTTTGATCCCCCATGCAAAAAAGACCGAAATTTTGATCGTTGGTCTTCGAAAAATTTGGTCTCGTATTCATATCTTAACCCTGTCTCGTGACCGAAACCGGCGGCCATTTTTTTTTTCCTTTTACGCTCAACATTTCTAAACAAGTTAAGAAGAGGCCAGGGAGAGCCGGAGAGGTGCTATGTCAATGATGCTTTTCCAATTTCTCAGGGCTAATTTTGCCATTACAGAAGAAAACTCTCAGATTTCCGTATTCCGTGCTGGCTTGTTAAACAAGTTAAGAAGAGGCCAGGGAGAGCCGGAGAGGTGCTATGTCAATGATACTTTTCCAATTTCTCAGGGCTAATTTTGCCATTACAGAAGAAAACTCTCAGATTTCCGTATTCCGTGCGGTCTTGTTGCGACCACTCAAATCTTCTCAAGCACAGTGCAGAGTTGTTGAAAAGGGAGTCACCGAAAGAAAGTCACTAAAATGACCAAAATGCACCTACAATTTAATAATTTTACAAAAAAATAAACGTTCACCATGGGCGGTGTTCCGGTTAATCTCCCTCTCCCATCCTTGGTAGTTCCTATTCATTAAGTGGTCCAAAGCAAGGATAAAAAAATTGGATTTTGTTTCAGCTCTGGTAATGACCGAAACTGAAATTTTGAATTTCGACCGAAAACATCCCCTTAGTACATTTGAGTACCGAGATTTAGGGTTTCGGTTTCGGTATGGACTGAAGCCGAAACATTTTGGCCAAAATTTTGAACCATAGTCCAAAGCATATGTACAAATTGTTGGTAAGGGGTTCAGTAGGGTCCAACTGGTTGAACTCTAATTGTGGTTCAACCAATTTTTTAGACCGTTGGATGCATGGGTTTCAAAAGTGAATTGCAAACCAATAACTGAGAAAAGTCAAGATTCCCTTGCATCCAATGGTCAAAAACATTAGTTGAAACACATTTAGAGTCCAACCGCTTGGACTTGACCAAAGCCCTTGTTGGTAAATGGGGATCAATGCTATTATTAATGGTACTTTGCATCTATTTTGGGTTAATTTGCGAGTTTTAATTGTCCACTCGTTTCTAATAATTGTCGAACTCTTTGTACATTTACAATCGGTGGCATCACTTCTCACCTTTTTTCAAGTCTTCAATTGTCTTTTTCTTCTCGTATTTATTTGTGTTTGGGGTTTCAACTCTATTGAATAAATTCATCGTCAAAGGATGGGTCCATATATGATAAGTGTTCAAAAGAGTTGGTGTTGGGTGAATGATGGGTGCACCACCTGTGGTCCGTCATGCATGGGTCACCGTTCCATACATGTCACACGTCATACATTGCACTTTATAGGCTTTGCAACCCTTTTAGGGTTACTCCAAAATATAGAAGTCAAAATCCCAAAATCCCATGCAAAAAATGACTTCCATTGCGATTCTCGCCCGGACGACTTTTAATACATAAAACCTTTAAATTGGTCGCTTGAGTGACTTTTAATTAGTTGATATTCGAATTCTGGTTACTCGAGCGAGTTCCAAGTCACCTGGGCGAATTCGTCATATATTAATGTGTGGAGGCACACGAATGATTCTAGCATGGAGGATGAGGAGCCTTGAAACGGGTCTTGATGGAGAGAAAACGGGTCTTGATGGAGAGAGGTGTACGACACGTTGGAAGTTGGTAAACGGACAAGTCGTATGCGTCCGTTGAGTGACCATATATGAGGTGAAGTGGACCTTGGTGGAGAGTAGCTCAACCCCTAAAGGTATATTGTTGGTATTGAACGGCTTCGTGAAGACAAGCTGGTGCCACGATGGGCACGCGGGATGGGCAGAGTACCTCAGAAGAGGGTCCTGCATGCACACGGGAAGAAAGTGCTCCACGCGTTTGAGTTAGCTAAAAAATTTGTTGGACCCATAATTGGGGGTATTGCGCTGGGTTCCCAATAAGGAAGTTTAGCATTGACCATTTGAAAAATGGATACGTATGGAGAGAAATATAGATCAGCCAATGAGTAGTAGTATATGAAACCAATAGGTTTCAGGTATGGAGAGAAATATAGATCAACCAATGAGTAGTGGTATATGAAACCAATAGGTTTCAGGTTGTCTCACAACTTTGCAAGTTGTGATTATCATCAGGAGGAGTTTCAATCAGTGGGAAGTTAGTGTGCATATGTGTGGGCCATATTAGGGCAAAGGCGGGGCGGAGCGGTGCATGGATATGCTAAGACGTATGGGCATTAGATTGCCAGTTAAGTGAGTCGAGCTCACATGATGGGTGACCCCTTGGAAAGTCATGTGTCGGTTCACTCGGTTGGGGAGGACATCTTGGTCGGACTTCGAACAGCTCTTGTGTTATGTGGGATGGACTTACTTGAGGGCTACGTGAGACACTAGTGTACGTGAATTGTTGCAAAGGCAAACATAAGGTACCAATGGGCTTATAGCTCGACAGCGTCGAGGCCTCAAGCTAGCGATGATTGACAACACTCGTGACAGGTTAATGAGATATGCTTGTGAGCTACATGGGATACGATAGTGTTAGAAGTTTCTATTTTGGTAGCCATCACTATAATCAACCCGTTGACCGGTGAATGGTGTAAGATCAATCTTGCAATGAGTAGTTGCTATTTCAGTGAGTTTGAAAAGAATAGGTAACTAATAAGTAAGTCTTTCAGTTATGGTATGATTGTGATTTCTAATCACAATATAATTAGTATTTTAAGTCCTTAATGGGAAATAACTATTTGACTATAAATATAAGGGGTGCCTGGTCCCAACGCTTACTCGACACAATTCAATTCTCCCTATTAGCAAAAACATCCTCATTGTACTAGGAGATATCGAAGGCGAGAAGATCGTTGAAGACCGGCAACCAACCATTAATGGCTCACACTCAAGGTGCGCACGTATATCTAATTTATGGATAATTGATTAATTATTTTGATTGATCATGCGCCTAGATCTTAGGGTTTATTTTGGATGGTTGGATTGATAGATCGATATAGATTCCATCAATTGGTATCAAAGCTATATCGGTGCATGGTCGATTGAAATATCGAATTGACGTTTTCATATGGGTATCGACGTTTTGTTTCCCCTCAAGGCAATATATATCTGCCGTTTAAAAAAAATAATAATAATAAATAATGGCCGCCGGTCCGACGCCGGTGGGGGTTCTCCGGCCACCGGACTGGCACCGACAGACGGCCAGCGCCCGGGCCGACCGGACAGCGCACCAAACCATCGGGTCTGGTGACCACAGAGGGGCGGGGATCGCATGCGTTCTGCAAATTCAAAAAAATAAAAAATAAAAATATATTTTTCTTTCATTTGTTAGCCTACTTCAGGCCAAGGTTTTCACACCGAACTGCTTTCATACGGCCACCGTGAGGGGCACGATTATGCCCCATGGGGGCGGCTGCTGTTGCATCCTGCAACTCTTTCAAAAAAAAAAAAAAAACAACGATGAAGAAGAAGAAGTAGGGTAAGGGCCTCTTGAACCGGGTCGGGTCCGCTGCCGGCCCACTGGCTGGAGGTCCACTTGGCCCATTTGGACCATGGCCTGACCCGCAGCCCGATACCCCGCCCACTGGTTGAGGTCCACTTGGTCCCTACGTGCAGCCCAACCCGCTGGGTCCATAGCCCACTCGGCCTTTTGGCCCATGGCCCCTACATGCAGCCCGACCTGCTGGGCCCATAGCCCACTCGGCCATTAAGGCTCATGGCCCGGCCCAATACCCGGCCTAATTATGCCGATACTATTTCTTATTCTTTTCGGGCCATTTCTGGGCTATTTATAGGTCCGATTTTTGGACATTATATATGAATTTTGACTTTCTTGAGCATTTCAGAAATGTTTTTTTTGAGGTCTATTTTTGACAATGAGCTCTCTGTTGTGATGTATTCATGACCTGATGTTATTTTTTCAATTTTTAATTGGGTAATCATTTTTTTTGAGTATCATTAATTAGAGTTGGGTAGTGGAGGTTGTGCTTCACTACCATGGCTGGTACTTACACATTATTATACTCGATTATTGTTAATTTTGACACTTACTTATAACATGAGTTGGACTTCGCTTAATTTTAATATTTTAATATCACTTTTGTGATCATCTAAAATATTATCAAATCTAAATTGACAGCATGACTTGGAAAGATTCTTCTGCCTAACAGTGATGATCCTTCCTAGTGTCGTGGTTTTCATAGTGAGGTTTAATTTTGTCTAAGACCGTGTTACAAATTCAGTGAAAGTCTGTAGTGAACGCTGGCGTCACAACATAAGGGATTCTTCTACCCAACGGTGATAAATCACTTAATGTTATATGATGGTTGTGTTTTACTATTCATTATTTTGTGTGTGGGTACTGCTAGCGTGTTATGACTCGACCCAATGGAGGGTCATAACGACGTAATTAGTACCACAATCATTAATATAGATTGAGGAAGTGGCTAGTGTGTTATGACTTGACCCAACGGAGGGTTATAATGACACAAATTGTTTCTCAATAAAATCACATTGATTTTAATTTTTATATTCCTTGACATATTTTAACTCTTGCGTCACATATTATAATTATAACCTTGTGGAATTGATAGCTACTTCAATTGTATGTGGATATAATAAAACCCTTAATTATTGTGCAGCATTGAACCCGTCTTCTATCACTAATATGATTGGTAGAATTGAACTTTCAGTAGCTCAAATTATGGCAAATGGAAGGAACAAATTGCCATTGTTCTAGGTTGTATGGATCTTGATTATGCTCTACGATTTGATAAACCCAAGGTGCTCACCATTGATGCCTCAGTTGAGGATCTGACAGTGAACAATAAGAATTTAGAAAAATGGGATAGATCAAATCGTATGAGCCATGATCATAAAGAGTTCCATTACTGATGCGATCGAGGGAGGTATTCCCGACTCGTACAATGCAAAGGAATACAAGCAAGCCATTCAGGAACAATTTCAGGGGACCTCTAAAGCACTTGCCAGTAGTCTAATTGTTAAAATGGGAACCATGAAATATGATCGTCATAGTAGCGTACGGGAGCACATTATGGGAATGAGTGGCATGACAACTCAATTGAAAGAAATAGACATGGGTTTTTCTGAGGGTTATCTTGTTCACTTCATTATGATTTCTCTTCCTGCATAATTTGGCCCGTTCAAGATTAATTACAACACACAGAAAGAGAAATGGAAGATGAACGAGCTAATCGCTCACTGTGTCCAAGAAGAAGAAAGACTTCGGGCTGAAAAATCTGAAAGTGCTCATTACGCCGCTCTTGGACCATCGAAATGAATTTTCAAGCGAAAGAAGGGACAATATAAAAGAAAGAACGTGAAAGCTCCTCCACCGGAAACCAAACAAGGAGAAGCTAGCAGATCTACTTCTGATATCAAGTGTCACTTCTGTAAGAAGAAGGGACACATTAAGAAAAATTATCAGAAATATAGAGATTGGCTAGTTAAGAAAGGTAATGACCTAGCCTTTGTGCATTTTGAATCACTTTATGATGATGCTCCACGCAATACTTGGTGGATAGATTCTAGTGTAACTATTCACATAAGTAATTCAATGCAGGGATTTCGATCCAGCAAGAAGCTAAGTAAAGGCGAACGTACCATCAAACTCAAAAATGGAGTAGAAGCTTACGTGGAGGCCATTGGAACTCTCTGTCTCATTTTAGATAGTGGTTTCATTTTGGATTTAGTTGATACTATTTACGTTCCAAGTATTACTAGAAACCTTATCTCAATTTCTAAATTGGATTCATTAGGTTTTGAATTTAAATTTAGACATAATATTTTTACTCTATTATTTGATTCCGATATTGTCGGTGGTGGCTCATTAGTGAGCAATCTTTATCAGTTGAACTTGAATTCATCTTACGCCAAATCTTTAGTTTCTATGCATGTGAATGATAAAATTAGTAAGAAACGAAAACGAGCAATCGACAACTCCTCCATTTTATGGTATAAACGTTTAGGCCATAAATCTAAGGATAGAATGTAGAGGTTAATTAAAGATGATATAATCGATGCGCTCGATTTCTCTTATTTCCATACTTGTGTAGATTGCGCTAAAGGAAAACTCACAAAAGCTAATGAGAAACGAGCTATTAGGAGCACGAGTTTGCTAGAAATAGTCCACACTGATATTTGTGGACCGTTTCCAACTCCTGCTATTGGTGGTTAAAAGTATTTTATTACCTTCACTGATGACTATTATCGTTTTGATTATATATTTCTCATTCATGAGAAATTTGAGGCCCTGAATATGTTTTAAATCTATAAAGCCGAAGTTGAGTTACAACTCAATTCGAAGATTAAAATTGTGAGATCTGATAGAGGCGGAGAGTACTATGGTAGATACTCTGAAACATGTTGCAATCCAGGACCATTCGCCCTATATCTACAAGAGCATGACATTGTCGCTTAATACATCATATCGGGAACACTTGAACAGAACGGTGTAGCTGAGCGACGAAATCGTACTCTTATGGATATGGTGAGAAGTATGTTATGCAACTCTAAGTTGCCTATGTTCTTGTGGGGAGAAGCATTGAAAACAGCGGTGCATATCCTAAATCGAGTTCTTAGTAAGGCAGTTTCCAAAACTCCTTATGAGCTATGGGTAGGAAGAAAATCGACTTTAGGATATTTACGCATTTAGGGCTGTTTGGCTGAAGCAAAGGTATACAACCTACGATTAGGAAAATTGGATCCTAAAACTATAAGTTGTCATTTCATTGGTTACCCTGATAGGTCAAAAGGCTACCGATTTTATTGTCCCACTCATAGTATCCAAATTGTTGAGACTAGATATGCCAAATTCTTTAAGGATCGTGGGAACAGTGAGAGTGTTGAGCCTAGGAAAATCACTTTTGAGGGAAATCGGGTTATCGATTTTATTGTCCCACTCATTGTATCCGAAGTGTTGCACCAACACCAGTTATTCAAGTAAATGTTGATGCACCTATGGCTTTGCCTAATACAACACCCCACATTGAGGAGGTTCTTGCTCCCATGGCGATTGCCAATGATCAACCATTGTGTAGATCAGAGAGAGCAAAGAAGCCAGCTATATATTTCTGATGACTATATAGTTTACCTCAATGAGAGTGAGTTTGATTTTGAAAAGTAATCAGATCCTGTTTCCTTTAGCCAAGCCCTGAAGAGCGACAAATCCACTAAATGGCTCGAAGCCATGAAAGATGAATTGGATTCAATGAAACATAATTCGGTCTGGGATCTTTGTGAGTTACCTGAAGGAATTAAGCCTGTAGGCTGTAAATAGATATATAAAACTAAACAAGACTCCAAAGGTAATGTAGAAAGATACAAGGCCAGATTAGTTGCTAAAGGTTTCACTCAGAAAGAGGGAACAGACTATAAAGAGACATTTTCCCTTGTCTCTAGAAAGGAATCCTTTCGGATAATCATGGCATTGGTAGCTCATTTTGACTTAGAATTGCATCAAATGGATGTTAAAACTGCTTTTCTGAATGGCGACTTGCATGAAGATTTCTTTATGACACAACCTGAAGGTTTTTAGGTTGAGGGAGAGCGTCATTTAATTTGTAGACTCAAAAGGTCTATATATGGTTTAAAGCAGGCATCTCGACAATGGTACTTAAAATTTCACGAAGTCATTTCAAATTTTGGTTTTAAAGAAAATACTATGGATCAATGCATATATCTTAAAATCAGTGGGAGTAAGTTTATCATCCTTGTTTTGTATGTTGATGATATATTGCTTGCGAGTAGTAATTTGAGAATGTTACATGAGACAAAGAACTTTTTATCAAAGAGTTTTGATATAAAAGATCTTGGTGAAGCTTCCTACGTGATAGGAATTGAGATTCATCGAGATAGAGCCCGTGATATATTGAGATTATCTCAAAGAGCTTATATTAATAAAGTTCTTAAAAGGTTTAACATGCACAATTGTTCCGCTACTGTTGCCCTTGTCATTAAGGGTGATAAATTTAGCCTACTTCAGAGTCCCATGATCGATCTGGAGAGAAAGCAGATGGAGACAATTCCCTATGCATCGGCAGTTGGGAGTCTCATGTATGCATAAGTCTGTACTCGTCCGGACATAGCGTATATAGTTGACATGCTTAGTAGGTACAAATATAATCCTAGTTTGGATCATTGGAAAGCAGCCAAGAAGGTTTTTCGCTATTTACAAGGGACTAAATGACACATGCTCACGTACAAAAGGTCGAATAACCTTGAAATTATTGGTTATTCAGATGCTGACTATGCTGGGTGTTAAGACACTCGTAGGTCCACATCGGGTTATATTTTTATGCTTGCAGGTGGACCTATATCTTGGAAGAGCGTTAAACAGACGCTGACTACTTCGTCTACTATGGAAGCAGAATTTGTTGCATGTTTTGAGGCAATATGTGAGGCGATATGGTTGATGAATTTTATCTCAGGGCTTCGAGTTGTTGACAGTATTTCAAGGCCACTGAGAATCTTATGTGACAATTCCGCTGCGATAGCTATATCTAATAACAATAAGACTAGTGGGGGTTCCAAATATATAGATATAAAATATCTTGTTGTAAGGGAGAAAGTTCAGAATCAAATTATATCTGTTGAAAAGATTAATACGACACTCATGTTGACTGACCCTCTCACTAAAGGCTTACCTCCCAAGCTCTTTTTGGAGTATATTGTACGCATGAGATTAACGGATAATTTTGATAGCCTTTGAGAGTGAATATCTGAGAGTGAATACATTTGCTTAATTGATTCAGAAATAAAGCTTAGTTATTTGCTTTTTCATTTTTATGCAAATAAAAATTTGGAACATATGGTGCCAGTAGATGGCAATAAAGTAGGACCAATATTAGATTGAGTTTACATGTAATCATCATTCAGTTTGTAAACTTGCAATCTATGTGAAATCATACTAGTTGGAATCCATGTCGGTGATGACTTCCAATACGGTAACTAATGAACGGTCATGTATCGATGACATGATATATTGACTACATTGATTATGCGTTGAAATTCTCACTGGACTGGACTGATTATAAAGACTTTGATTGAGATTGATTAGGACTTACCATTCAAAGAAAGTTAGCTAACATTCGGTAATCGAAATTTATTGACATAGTTTGGTCAAGTGGGAGACTGTTAGAAGTTTCTATTTTGGTGGCCATCTCTATGGTCAACCCGTTGACCGGTGAATGGTGTAAGATCAATCTTGCAATGAGCAGTTGCTATTTGGGTGAGTTTGACGAGAATAAACAACTAATAAGTAAGTCTTTTAGTTATGGTATGATTGTGATTTCTAATCACAATATAATTAGTATTTTAAGTTCTTAATGGGAAAAGACTCTTTGGCTATAAATATAAGGGGTGTCTGGTCCCAACGCTTACTCGACACAATTCAATTATCCCTATTAGCAAAAGCATCCCCATTGTGCTAGGAGATATCGAGGGTCAGAAGATCGTTGAAGACCCGCAACCTACCATTAATGGCTCACACTCAAGGTGCGCACGTATATCTAATTTATGGATAATTGATTTATTATTTTGATTGATCATACGCCTAGATCTTAGGGTTTATTTTGGATGGTCGGGTCGATAGATCCATATAGATTCCATCAATAGTGCACATTGGCTTGACGCAAAGCTGTTCACAAGGGGTCCAGATGGATCAATTTCTCGGTAAGATGTCGGTGTCTTGAAGAAGCGATGGCGATCAGTGTTCGTGCAAAGTTGGTATGGATCTTGGAATCGACATGGGACGTGATTATGCATGTTGCCTCGACGTTGAGGCGTACACATGTAGCGGTTTTGTTTGTGACTTGGGAAGGAGGACTAAAGCCTTCAATGATGAATAATGGCATAGGAGGGCTAGTCACACAGCATGGTTCGACATGGTCGGCGAGTCATGTTGGAATCGGACGGCATTGGGTGTTGCTTGCCACTTTTGGGTGGGAGAGTTGTGCACAATGCACATGGTGAAACAAATGGGCAAGTATGCTTTGCTGCCTCAGCCTTGGAAATTCCTGCAATGGCTGATGGTGTTGCTTGAGAAGCGAGGGATTTGGGCTCATGCCTAAGGCCGGGTGGTATCAGAGTTAGTTTGAGTCGCGCCTAGCCTTAGTGCAGAGATATTGAGGGGCCACACTAGGCGTGAAAAATTGCGGCCCCGTGAGTTAGAGTCAATCTTAATATCCTTTTATGGTAAAACATTCAACTTGAGGCCTCTGTTTTAGGGTTGGCAACATGCTGGGCTTCAGGCTGAGCCCCGAGAAATCCAGCCAGACCTGAAACGAATTCATGTCAGGGCTTGGCTTAAATGAAAGTCCTGATTCCAAAAGCACTCGGGCTGAGCCATGCCTAATTTTTTGTTCGAGTAAGGTGCAACAAAATAATTACAATACTAATAATACATTAACAGTTGATCAAAATGAATTTACAAAATATAATTGACTAGTTAGTTAAACAAAAAAATTTCAATACCTTATAGACAAAACTAATTTGATCGGGGTTTTGGCTGGTGTGCTTTTTCTGCGTCTCTGTTTATGTTAGTGTTTCTGGTTGGGGTCTCGTGAACCCTTTTCCTTTCATTTTTTTAATGATTTTGCTTTATTACCGATCAAAATAAAATAAAAATTCATAAATTGAAAAAAATCTAATAACTCGCCTTCTCCTGCCTTCTGAGGATCTGCCAAGTTCCAAGACCAAATGTAATCGCACTGGGAAGAAAAAACAACCATATCGACCATCTATTAATATCCGTCTCTGGTACCAAAAAGAAGGAATGGAGAGAAATCAATTAAAGAAATAAACTTTGAATAGTAGGAAGAATGAAAAAAAACAGAATTAGGGTTTAGGGTTTGAATAATGAGAGAGAGAGAGAAAAGGAAAGAAACTTGAAGATTGAAAAGATGATGTTGGGGAGTCTTATGCTAAAGTGGAAGAGGAGAGAGGTCTTTGGAAGTTGTGTTGAGAGAGTAGAGGTAATGGAGTTGGGTTGAAATACTACGTAGAGAACTGTGGAGTTTTAGGGTTTGGGAGATAGAGGCCGCCATGTGGAAGAAGAAGACATGGGCTCATGCCTTGAACTAGAACACCGACTCACTCGTGAGCATTATAGCAACTTCCATTTTTGGCGATTCTTAGTAAGTATCACTGACGATGGACGAAAACCATTGACTTATTTGAATCAGATTGAGATTGTTTTTTGCTCTAATATCCCTTACGGTAGATTTTAAGATCATGACCTCCCTATCAGACGGTCAAATGTTGATTCCACACACTAGAAGTGGAGGTCAACTCCTTTGCTCATGATTTAGGTTATTTTGGGATGTGCACCATGTGAAATCAACATTTGACCGTCTAATAGGCATGCTATAATCTTAAGATTTATCATGAGAACGATTGGAGCAAAAAACAATCTCCATCGTTAATCAGTCAATGATTTTCATTTGTAAAAAAATTGTGTCATACTTACTAATATACAGGTGAGAAAATCATAATTATCAAAAATTATATAATTCATTACAATATTATGTATATTGGTTGTGTGTGGTATTTGGAAGCCGACGACATCCTGCGCATGAGGGGTAGGACCCTAAGGTGACTCGGTATTAGTTCCATAACGGAAAGGTCTGTCCCAAAAGTAGAGTCTTTATATGCGTGCTCACCCATTTATCGCATGACGCGTTTTAAAATCTTAAGGGCACAAGCCAGTATTGGAGCAATATCTTATGTGTATTGGTGATCTGATGGTTCCAATCCTCCAATAAATTGATTCTTTAACTAGTACATATGACAATGATGGGTTGTTAGTTGAACTGCTTGGAGATCTTGCTGTATACAAGGGCCTACATGGTCAACAAAGTGTCTTCCTCTGTTCCTCTAACTATATCATCTGACAATGCGCGCAACCTAATACAACTTGTTGGAGTTACATGGTATTACATAACTATAACATGGTCAGGACCTTGATGTGCGTACGACATGTTGCAAGTTGGCACACGGACAAGTCGAATGCGTCCATTGGGTGGGCCTATATGAGGTGAAGTGGACCTTGGTAGAGAGTAGCTCAACCCCTAGAGGTATATTGTTGGTTTTTGAACAGCTTCGTTGGCACAAGGTGGTGCCACATTGGGCAGAAGACCTCACAAGAGGGGCCCTGCATGCACAAGGGACGAAAGTGCTCCAGGCGTTGAGTTAGCGATCGAAAAATTTGTCGGATCTAAAATTCGAGGTATTGTGGTGGGTTCTAAATAAGGAAGACTAGCGTTGACCATATGAAAAACGGATACGTATGGAGAGAAATAGATCAGCCAAGGAGTAGTAGTACATGAAACCAATAGGTTTCAGGTTGTCCCGTGAGTTTGCAAGTTGTGGTCATCATCTAGAGGAGTTTCAATCAGTGGGATGTTATGCCGGACGGGACATTTCGGGCTGACTTTCCTTGGTTAGTGTGCATATGTGTGGGCCATATTAGGGCAAAGGTGGGGCAGTGCATTGATATGGCTAAGTCATATCTACATCGGATTGCCAGTTAAGTGAGTTGAGCTCACATGATGGATGATCCCTTGGAAAGACATGCGTCGGTTCACTTGGTTGGGCAGGACATCTTGGTCGGACTTCAAATAGCTCGTGTTAAGTCGGATGAACTTACTTAGAGGGCTACGAGGGACACTGTAACATACGTGGATTGTTGCAAAGACAAATATAAGGTACCGATGGGCTTGTAGCTCGACAGGGTCGAGGCCATAAGCTAGTGATGATGGACAACGCTTGTGGCAGGTTAATGAGATATGCTTGTGAGCTACATGGGATATGATAGTGCACGTTGACTTGACACGAAGGTGTTCATAAGGGGTCCAGATGGATCGGTTGCTCGATAAGATGTTGGTGCCTCGAGTATGCGATGGCGATCAGTGTTCGTGCCAAGTTGGCATGGATCTTGGAAGCGACATGGGACATGATTATGCAAGTTGCTTCGACGTAGACGTGTACACATGTAGCGGTTTTGCTTGTGACTCGGAAAGGAGGATCAAAGCCTTCAATGATGAATAATGGCACAGGATGGCAGGTCACACAACATGGTTTGACATGGTCCGCGAGTCATGTTGGAATCAGACAGCATAGGGTGTTATATGCCACTGCTGGGTGTGCGTGACTAGTGCACAAGGCACACGGTGAAACAAATAGGCAAGCATGTTTGGCTTCCTAAGACATGGAAGTTCCTGCATGGTTGATGGTGTTGGTTGGGAGGCGAGGGATTTGGGTTAATGCCTAAGGACAGGTGGTATCAGAGATAGTTTGACTGATACCTAACCTTTGTACAAAGATATTGAGGTGCCGCACTAGGCACGCAACATGAAAAATTGCGGCCCTGTGGCTTAGAGTCACCATTGAAAAATTGCGGCCCTGGTCATCAAATTTTGTAGATGTAGCACTTGAGTTGCATAAGTTAGGTCAAGAACTTTTGGTGATTAATCTTAATCCGTTTTTATGATAAAACATTCAACTTGTAGCCGCTAAACTAATTGGTGTCAGGCTTGGGCTTAAATGAAAGTCCTGAGTCCAAAAGCACTCAGGCTAAGCCTAGCCTAATTTTTTGTTCAAGTCAGGCTCAAGCCTAATATTAGGGTAGCATATTGCCTTTTTCAAGAAAATGTGAATAATTGTAAGCATGTTTATAGGCAAATGTAATAAATTTATAAATAAATAAATGTAATAAACATATATCAATATAAATTATATTTTATGACTATTCCATAGGCTGCTCCACATTAACGAGCTTAAAATTTATTTTCCCCGTTCTTCTCTTACACTACCAATCCCACACCAGCCCTTGGGCATGAGATTTGAGCTGAGTTTCCTCTTTCTTAAACTCCTACCTAGGGCTGTCAATGGGCCGAATGCACCCAGGCCGAGCCTGACTTGATTTTTCATCTGGGCTGGGTTTGGGCCTCACTTTTAGGAAAAAAAATAATCGGTTCGCTCAAACCCCTGCCCTGCCGGCCCAGCTAAGCCCATGTACTTTAAAGGAAAAAGCCAGTTCACCCAAATTCAGCCCGACTCGAACTTGGTTCAGGTAGGTTTGAGATCAAGTAAAAACGGCCCAAGCCAAAAAAGATCAAGCCCGAGCCTGGCTCTAGTTTCTATCTGGGGTGGGTGTGGGCCTAGTTTTTCCGGTCGAAAATGGTTTCTCATACTCCTAACTAGGTTAGCGATGGTTTCTCAAACTAGAACACAATTTTGTAAATGTTCAAATTTATCACAATGTCCTCCTCACACTATTTGGCAAGTGGGTTTTGGTCAACCTACGAAGTACGATCCTAAATTGAGTTCTACTTTGTCTCTTACCATCCAAAGCGAAGAGATATGGCATTAGGGTTAATTGTGAAAACTAATAAATGCTTGTAGGAGAAATTAAAAGAGTAAGAGGGAGAAGCGTGTGGAAACCAATAAATGCTTGTGAGAGAAATTAAAAGAGTAAGTGAGAGAAACTGATGTGGACGAGAGAGAGATATGAGAGGTTTTAGGCAAAAAATTAAATTAAAATTTTGTTCTTTATTCTAACGAAATAGCTGCCTTATTTTGGGTAAAATTTTAGGTAAAAAAAACAAAATCGACTATTATATTTCAAAAAAAATAATCAAGAAAAACCTTGTTTGATCGCTGGTGATTGCGCACACAGTATTTAAATTTTATAAGGAAAAAAAAAAATCAAGAGGACTCCCATTAGTAAGGTATAAAAAAACGGTTGATTCCGATATGTCTCGGTTTCTATCAAGATTTTAGGTTTATTTTGTTTTAAATTGGCCGATACGTATCGGTATCTGGCGATTCGTATCGGCCTCGAGCAACCCGTGACTAATACCGATTTTGGTGGAGGGTCATTCCAGATAAATTTTAGAAACTTTCGGAAAATTGTCTGAAAAATAAGTTTTAATATCTATAAAAAGTTTCAAAAAAATAATGTGTGCACAATCATCTGCGATCAAACAAGATTTTTCTTGATTGTTTTTCTCGAAATATAATAGTCGGTATTTTTTATTTTTACCTAAAATCTTACCAAAAATAAAGCTGCTATTTCGTTCGAATAAAGAAGAAAATTTTTTTTTTTTTTTAATGCCTAAAATTTTACCCAAAATAAGAATGCTATTTTGTTAGAAGCATAGTGACAAATTTCGCCGAAATGCGGTGAAATTTTGCAAAATTAGCCGAAATGGGGGTCAAACGAAAATTTCAAAGAAATTTTGTTAATTTTTGTTAATTTAAGAAATTTCGGTATTTTTGGCAAAATTTCGAGAAATTTCTGTAAATTTCGTTTTCGTTTTTGTTTTTGTTTTTTTCCTTTACCTTAGTAAAGTAGTAATGAAAAGGCACAGGTATAGTACCCTTTGTGCACGCCAAACGGCTGCTGCATGGATGGACAAAGTATAGGCAGCTTAAATAGGTGGGTAGTGTGTTACTTTTTCTAACTTCACCGATGTGGGACTAAATAACCGTTCATTTTATCAATTTGTCTCTATGCTTGAGCTTTCTTCCATAGTTCTATGCTTGTCTTTTATAGTTCTATGCTTGAACTATCTTCTGTAGTTCAATGCTTGAGTTGGGCATCAGTACTTGGCCACTTGGATCAATTGCTTAAATATATTTTTTATATATTTTTAATTCTCGAAACTTTCCCTAAATTAATCCGAAATGTATCGAAATTAATCTGAAATATACCGAAAGGATACCCCACCGAAAAATTACCGAAAACGAAATTTGTCACTATTTGTTAAAAGGAAGAAGAAAAATTTTGAAAGACGGTTGGTTCCCTCCCGTCTTTCTCATCCACATCAGTTTCTCTCTCTTACTCTTTTAATTTCTCTCACAAACATTTATTGGTTTTCACACATTTTTCTCTCTTACTCTTTTAATTTCTCTTTCAAGTATTTATTGGTTTCCACGGTTAACCTCATATCTCTTCTCATTGGACGGCAAGAGATAAAGTAAAAACCCAACTTTGGGTCCTACTTGGGAGGACTGACCAACCCTCTTGATGTTTAAATGATAGTCAATTGAGTCGGGTTTTCGGGTGCACCGTCAGAGAGGGTTTTCGGGTGGACCGACCCGACCCGACTAGACCCGACTCGTATCTAATCGGTAATATTGAACCCAGTAAGCTCAACCTGAAGCCATATTTCTCCAAACTCCAAACCCCAAACCGTCTCCTCCAACTTCAACTAGGCAATCAAATCTAAACCCTAACCCTAAATCTCCACCTGGTTAACTAATTTCAACAACGCTCAAATGGGTCCCTTGTGTCGAGCTTATAAAACCCCAAACCCCAATTTTTTCTCTATTCTCCTAATCTCCTCTAATTTTAGCCCCAGTTTTGGTATATTTAGAAGCAACCCATCTGGTTAATTTATTTTTCTGAACCCTCAAATGGGTTATTTGAATCGAGCTTCTAAAACCCTAAACCCCAGTTTTTTCTCTACTTCATCAATCTCCTCTACTCTTAGCTCCGTTTCTGCTACATTTAGAGGAAACCCATTTGCAGAAAGGTCAAATTGGTCCTATTTTGTGTTTCAGTTTCGCCAATTTACCAGAGAAGTTAATGTCGATTTGAGCGAGTACCCGACCGAAAGGATTCGGAACTTTTCGATCATCGCACACGTTGATCATGGGAAATCGACGATCGCAGATCGGCTTTTGGAGCTTACTGGCACGATCAAGAGGGGGCACGGTCAGCCGCAGTACCTCGATAAATTGCAGGTAGAAAAAAAAGATTTTGGAAGCTGAGAAAAATGTTTAGAAACTCTCTAATTAAGTCGGTTTGGCAGGAACTTAGTCAAAACGCACACCTGAATTATTTATCTATATTTTAAAAATGCCGTTTGTATTAAATCCGGTAGAGCTGATTCGAAAGTTGGCTTATTCTTCATTGACTTGTCTTAGTAAAATCTGAGTGGTGCTAGAGAAGTTGAGAACTGGTTGTGAGCTTAGTTCTCCAATTTGAGAATTATTAGTGTATTACTGTTATACTATTTTTTTATGTCACTGATTCCAATGATCACTTTACAAAGATATTTCCATGAAAGGCACCCATATAGGCCAATTGGGATACATTTTTTATTATTTTGCGTGTTTCATGTCTATATATGGTCATCATACCAAAACTTGGCCGATACTGATACGTGTTAGTTTCGCCCAGTAGGCCAGAACCAATATTGATCCCATCTCAATACAGGTTTCGGTGTGGTAGCGGTATAGTCCGATACCTCTTGGGTATCGATCGATATGTCTCAGGTGTCGGTATCCTGCTTTAAAAACTTTTCTGGAATTTCTTTATTTTTTTCAGCTTTTCACAAAAAATAAGATAAAAATCATTTATACGTATTGGTATATCATGGGAAGATATCCGATACCAATACCAATTTAGACACCTTGCTTGTATCACACTTAGCCCAAATGTTACACATATAAGAGCACTGGAAATTTTGGAATCATCGAACACTTTAATGTCGATTGTTCAAAATAAGTGCACAATCATCCATATTCGAGTGCATTGATCAGATGGTTCAAATTCCTAAATGACTGATTATTGGGCCACATTAGCTCCCAATACGAGCTACGGCTTTGATGACTTGAATTGCTCACATGTGGCCTAAAATGGGTGCTTCCCATGGTCTCTATCTATAAGTGTGTCTCATATCCCATAATTCCGTTATTTATATATTTGTTGTATAATTTTGTGGCAGATGTGTGTTTTTCTCAAGATACTTGGTATATATGCTATTGATAGTTGGCAATTACATTTTTATTTTGCTGTTGATACATATATATGCTCCACAAGCTTTTATACCCACACAAAATAAAGCAAGAGTCGTAAGCATTCCTTAAATGGAAATGCAAAAAATACAACAATCATCATCATAGCCTTATCCCATCTATGTGGGGTCGGCTTTATGAATCCTATTTCTCCACTCGTATCTAATTAGCGCTAAGCTCTTTGTAACTTCCCAATCCTTCATATCCCTTCTCACGACTTACATCCAAATCTTGGTAAGTCCTCCTCTTCTCCTAAGTCCTTGTACTTGTATAGTCTCAACCCTTCGCACATCCGATGAACATGTCCAAACCACTTCAAGCGATACTCAGTAAGTTTTTCCGTTATAAGTGCCACTCTAAAATTTTCTCATATATACTCATTTTGTATTTTATCCTTTTTTGTTACTCTGCACATCCATCTCCACATTCGCATCTTGGTCACATGTTCTCTATCTTCTTGTTCCTTTTTTGTAGCCCAACATTTCGCACCCTATAGTATGGCAGGTGTAACTACCGCCTTATAAAAATTTAAAACATCCCTTCAATCTAAGTGGAACTCTTGGATCACACAATGCTTTGCTAGCTTGCCACCATTTCATCCAACCTGCATTAATTTTATTTGAGACGTCTTCTTCCAATCCTCCATCTGATTGTAAAGTAGAGCCCAAGTAGTAAAATCTATGGCGATGTGGCACTAAATGATTTTCTATTTTGACTAAATTTTCCTCCAAACTATCATGTTCACTTGCACTCCATGTATTTTGTTTTTGTTGTGTTAATTTTTAAGCCCCTTGACTCCAAAGCTTTTCTCTATAATTTCGGCTTATCATTTATTTCTTTCCTTGTTTGGGCAGTTAGTACTACGTCGTCTACAAATAACATGCACCACGGGATTTCCTCATGTAGATCTTTGGTTATCCATGCCCAAAGCCAACAAATAGGGGCTCAAGGCAGAGCCTTGATGTAAGCCCAACTCCGATAGGAAATTCACTCGTCTCTTCAGTCTTCACACGTCATTCTTACACTAGTTACTGCCTTCTCATACATGTCTTGGATAATCACAATATATATTTGGAACGCATTTCCTCCTCAACGTCTATCATATTATCTGTCTTGACACTGTATCATAAGCTTTCTCTAAATCAATAAAGGCCATGTGTAGGTTTTTCCTTTTCTCTCTAAACTTCTCCATAAGTTGCCTCAATAAGAAAATAGCTTGCGTTGTTGATCTCCCAAGCATAAATCCAAATTGGTTCTCTGATCAATTGATTCTTGTTGTAGTCGTTGTTCAATTATTCTCTCCCAAAGTTTCATAGTTTAGAATAGTTGGCACAATCTTGGATGTCGCTTTTGTTCTTATAGAAAGGGACCATAATGCTCTTCGTCCATTACTCATATTTTCTTCATTTTTAATGTCTTATTGAATAATTTAGTCAACCAGTTCAGTCCATTCTCTCCTAACACAATCCATATAGGTATCCCATATGGTCGAGGTCTCTAGTTTTCTTTTCTCTAATCTTGACAAATTTATAAATTTCTCTCTCCTTTTATTCCCAACCTAGTATATAAATTGTTGTGCGCTTCATACTTAACTTTACTCATGGCTTTTCTTAACTTCTCTTTTGGGGAACTTATATCTTTCAAGGTCATCGGTAATTCTCGTTCTATGCCATTCTTTAAAACACTTCTTCTTAGTAATTGCATTTTGAATGTCCCTATTCCACCACCAAGCTTCTTTTTGTATACCTTTTCTTCCTTTAGATTCTCTGAGCACCTCCTTAGCAACTCGTTTAAGGTATTACACCATTTTTTTTTTTCATAACTCATTTGGATCACCATCTTGGCCCAAACTTCTTGGTCACTCATTTTCCCTTTAAAATTGTCATTTTCTCACCTCTTAATTCCCACCATTTTATTTTTGGGAGATCCTTTGTCATCTTTTTCGTCACTTGACTCTTGATCACAACATCCAAAACTATTAATCTATGTTGCGTCGTAAGGTTCTCTCTTGGAATGACCTTTTAATCCTTGCAAGTTGCCCACTCTCTTCGCCTTAATAAGAAATAGTCAATTTGAGTTCTATTTTCTCCACTCTTGAAAGTAATAAGATGCTCATATTTCTTCTTGAAAAAAGTATTTGCAATCGCCAAGTCAAAAGCTACTGCAAAATCAAGGATAACTCCCCCCATCTCATTTATTTCACCAAAACCGTATCCTCCATTTATCCTTTCATATCCGGTTCTCATCCTCCCTACATGTCCATTAAAGTCCCATCCAATCACTACGCTATATGCTTTGTACTAGTTCATCCATCGATTGCCCAAATTCTCGTTTCACATTTTTCACATAATCCAACTTGGGGTGCATAGGCACTAATAACATTTAAAATTTTCTTATTCAAAACAATTTTAACTATCATAATCCGGTCATTCTTTCTCTAATCTCCACAATCTTATCCTTCAATCTCCATCCACTATAATGCATACCCCATTGTGAGAGTTATTCTTTCCTGAGTAGTAAAGCTTAAGCCCATCTCCCAGGTCATTCTTTCTCTAACAGAGATCCGCTGCAACGCCTTGCTTAAAACAGGGGATGCCCTAGCCAACCTTAGCTTATTTCTCACTGCAACCGGGGTTTGTTGCAGCATGTCGCTTAAAACAGGAGACACACTAGGTAAATTGCCTAGTGTGTATTTCTCACTGCAACCGGGGTCCGTTTCAGCGCGTCACATAAAACAGGGGACACCCTAGCCAACCCTTGCCTACTTCTCACTACAACCGTGGTCCGTTGCAACACGTCGCTAGCAAGGAACGCCACAAAACTCATCATAAGGATCTAGTGGGATTTTTAACAAATGGCTGCCAACCTAGCACTAACCCTCCTCCTTTCTTATCCGGGCTTGGGGCCGGCAATGGCGGAGTTAAAAAATAAAGCAATCACATATGCAAAAAATTCCCAGAAAGCAAAAGTTCCCTACCCGCCAAAGTGAAACCTCTATTAAAAATTTGATGGAAGGAAGACTTTGGAATAAGGTTTAAAATACCCATATTGGGGATACAACATGTTTGTCACATAATTATGAAATGTACGACATGTGCCTAAGTTCATATCAGAGGAGGCAATGAGAAATACACACTAGGCAATTTACATGGTTTTATTGTATAACTGGAATGAAAATCTGATAAGTATAGGGCGATTGATATCGTATCATCATCATCATCATCATCATCATCATCATTATCATCATCGTCATAATCAATTATTAATCACCATCATTATCACCAACTTGTTCCATCTATTTGGGGTTGGTGTTTTGAATCCTATGTCTCCACTTATTCTTAAGGTTAACTTCTGTATCACTCTACAATCCTTCATGTCGCTTCTCAGTAGTCCGTACTTCCATCAAGTCTTTATTGGCCATTCCCTCTACTTCCTTGTGCTTGTATTGTAACAATCCTTTGTAAGGGAGCTGTTTTAGGTTTGGGTTGGATATACACGAATTATCCAACATGCCTTGATTTTCACCTATATCGAGGATACCCTTAAACTCCCTCTGATTTGCTCATTCCTAATCATAGTGACATATTTGGTTATATACAAATTATATTTAATATATATATATATATATATATATATATATATATATATATATATATATAAATCCTATTTATTATTTAAAAATGGCTAAAATTTAAAAAAATGCATTAATTTTGGTGAAAATTTTCTAGTTTCACCGGAATTAATGAAATTTCGGCTAAATCACCGAAATTTCGTCTGACCCCCCTGCTTCGGTGAATTTCAGAGAAATTTGTCACTATGTTCCTAATTATCCTTATTTTTCTCTACATATTCAACTTAACACAACTATGTCAACCACATATAATTTGTCTTCTTGTTACATATTTATAACCTGACTCTATGTGCCAATTATTCAGGTCTTATTACCACTATAAAAGTTTCCCTTCAATCAAAGTGACACTTGTTGATTGCATAATATGTCACCTTTTGGTTTCAATCTCTTCCACCTTCCTCCAATCTCGTATGAGTTTTACTCTTCAAACCCATCCAGTTTCATAGTGGTGCTAATATACAAGCTCTCCATATATTATGTCTTCGTTATGCTAATTTTCCAACCCCGGCCTTAACTCTAAAGCATTTCTCCATACTCCTAACTCATCATTTACTTGCTTTCTTGTCTGGCCAATCAACAATGCCCCATATCAATATAAATAATATACAGTTATACACCATGGAATTTCATCTTGTATTCTACTATCAATTCATACATATCCAATGCAAGTAAATAAGGACCGACCCTTGGTACAACACCAAATCCAACTGGAAATTCAATTTTTTTTTGAAAATCTCTTTGCACTAGTTACCCCCTCGTAAGCCAGTCTTGAATAATCTAAACATATCCATGTTTACGTGCCTGACCTGGTATATATTTCGAGCAAACCTGTTGACATCCCTAAGCACACTTAATGAAAAATGGTGACACGTGGCAAAAAGTCACCCTTTCAATGAGAAAGGGAATAGGGATTGCTCAGTATCATCGACACTGGCCGATATGGCCTATAGGATCAATTTTTGATTCAACTTTTTCCTTTGTCTCGTATTCATTACCAAAGAAGTGGTGTAGACAGATTCGAGTAGCTTTGGAGGAACTTTGGCCGAACAAAGCCTTAACAATAACTTTCTATAGTAGATCATAATTTTCCTAAGGGAGCTAAAACTTGCACACGAGATTTGTACCGTGGCACATGGTTAAAAAGAAAGACACTTATTTTTGGGATCTGTGCCACATGGAACACCAAATAAGCCAGCTGATTTGAAGACCATGATGTAAAGCTCTTTGAGGCAAAAAATTGGCACGAATGTGATCTCTATCATCTGATTCAATACAGTCAGAGGGCATTATCTGATTTAATGGTTGACCCTGACAGACCAAATCTTAGAGATCATGTTTCGTAGCAATTTTTGGCTCAAATATCTTTACATCATGGTCTTCAGACAGCTTAGATGTTGTTTCGTGTGGCACAAATCCCAAAAATAAGTCTTTCTTAACCATGTGCCACAATACAAATGCCGGGTGCAAGTTTTAGATTCCTTTTTCTAATTGTTTCACTTTTGTTGACATTTCTCATATAGACACTTGGATTTCATTAGATTGATATAAAAATGGTATTAAAGTTTTCTTTAATGAATAGTGTCTGGCATCTTTCCCATGTTTTAGTATCTGTTGGTTTGGGTTGTGCTGCCCATAAATCTAAAGGTTATTGTTGTCCCTTTTCTTTCTTCCTCTATATTTCGTAGTTTTCTATATGTGAGGAACTGCTATTAATTATCTTCTTTTCCTTTTAGGTAGAGAGAGAAAGAGGAATAACAGTCAAAGCTCAGACAGCAACTATGTTCTACAGGCATATCTTACAGGGTCTCAAGGTCACTGATACCCAAGAATCTCCAAGTTTTTTACTCAATCTAATTGACACCCCCGGCCACGTGGATTTCAGCTATGAAGTCTCGAGATCTCTTGCAGCTTGCCAAGGTGCCCTTTTGGTAGTTGATGCCGCCCAAGGCGTTCAGGCTCAGACAGTTGCAAACTTTTACCTCGCCTTTGAGTCTAATCTCACTATTGTTCCCGTCATTAATAAAATTGATCAGCCAACTGCTGATCCTGATCGTGTTAAGGCTCAGTTAAAGTCCATGTTTGACCTCGACCCGAAAGATGCTCTTTTGACTTCTGCCAAAACCGGTCAAGGCCTTGAGCATGTCCTCCCTGCTGTCATAGAGCGGATACCTTCTCCTCCGGGGAAGATGGATTTGCCTTTACGGATGCTTTTGTTGGATTCTTATTACGATGAGTACAAAGGAGTAATTTGCCATGTTGCAGTTGTAGATGGTGCTCTACGTAAGGGCGATAAGATATCATCTGCTGCAACTAACCAGATTTATGAGGTTTTGGACGTTGGGATAATGCATCCTGAGCTCACATCGACTGGAATTCTTTTGACCGGACAAGTGGGTTATGTTGTCAGTGGCATGCGGTCAACTAAAGAGGCTCGTGTTGGGGATACACTTTTTCATGCCCGAAGCATTGTGGAACCTCTTCCTGGTATTTTTATTCTTAGATTTTAGGGCATTTTGCAAGATGCCTCATGAATTTTTCTAAGAGCATGATTTCCCTCATAGGGTTTCTAAAATCACAAGATTCCATCACTCAACTTCAAAAAACGTTTATTAACTATAGTATCAGAGGTGAAATGGCACAATTGCCCTTCATTTTGTCGTTTAACGTGAACCGTCACACCAATAAGAGATGGCACCTTTAATTGCCGATCATTCTATTTACAGCCTGCATGGTAGACCGATCAGTCTATTGATAGTCCGTCCGATCAACCGATCAGTGCCGTACGAGCCTGAACGCTAATTGATCAGTCTTCATCGAGATCAATTGGCCTTTTGCACCTGATCGATCTATCGGTTCCTCTGACCAAGCCCGATCAGTATCATTCAGTCCCTGATCGATCTCTAGCAGCACGTGTTCGAAAAAAATGATTAATAGACTCCAAAAAAATATCTCTTTGAAAATATTTTGAACGGCAAAACGAAGAGGAAAGTTGAAATGAAAAAGGGAAGATATTGTTGTCATTTTATCTCGAAATGTATAGTTAATGGACTTTTTTGCAGGTGGGTGAGGGGATCTTGTAGTTTTAAAATTTCTATGAGGGAAATCGTAATTTTGGGAAACTTGATGAGGCATCTTGTAGATTTTACTGTCAATTATTCTTTCTGTTTGTTTTTTTTAATTTGCTTTTTTTTTTTCTTTTTCTTTCAGGATTCAAGCCTGCGAAGCATATGGTATTTTCTGGTCTTTATCCCGCTGATGGATCCGATTTCGAGGCTCTTAATCACGCAATAGAGAGACTCACATGCAATGATGCTAGTGTATCTGTTACTAAAGAGAGTAGCACAGCACTTGGCCTTGGTTTTAGGTATGACTATGTAGGAGGGTTAACTTCTAGAAAGAAAAAAGGGGGAGGGTTTCCTTCCCTTACCGTTTCAAGTAGTTTTTGAGTAACCCATTTGATGGAAAATGAGTTGCATTTATGACTTGCTAGCATTGGTCAAAATCTCAGACGATACCGATATGTATCACCCGATATGTATCGGTATCACTGGCCACCAATACTGTACCTATGTGTCGTGCGATACATATCCTATTTATGTCATATGTTTTCATTGTATCACCGGTACATTGAATGTATCTGCAATACCGATTCGTATCATCTCGCTATTGATGGTGGACGATATGTATAAAAAAACCATAATTTTGATCTATGCTTGTGAGTTGTGAGTACATTTGAATTGAATTTAGTCGAAGTGGTAGAAAATAAGCTTATGTGTATTGTTTGCCATATGCAGGTGTGGCTTCTTAGGTTTACTTCATATGGATGTCTTTCATCAACGTCTTGAACAAGTATAGATTCTATGCTCTTTGCACTTTTCTTTGGTCTAACTTTATCACGAATCAAGTCTAATGGTTTATTATGAACTCATTTGATATAGGGCACTTTAGAAAAGAAGTGCCTACATTCAAAAGTTTTAGCTTATTATCCTAGTTTGAATCAAGGATCAAAATTTCGGGTTTCATTTCGGTTTTGGAGGGGACCGAAACCGAAATTTCGGCCAGAAATTTCAACCCCATACAAAATCTGACCGAAATTTTGGTCCCAAATTATCGTTTCAGTGGGGACTGAAACCGATAATTTCGGCCGAAATTTCAGTCATTTCGGCCGAAATTTTGATCCTTGGTTTGAATAGTTTAAGGAAAACATGCTTCTTGCAGTTTTAGTAAAACACTAAAACATGCTCATCCAGGAATCAGGTGCCACAACAATTTGCCCAAGGACGATCAGATACCACCCAAAAAATTTGGGCATGATCCGATTCATTTCCAACGTTGAAAATGTGGTCAAAGGTGCTCAAATTCAATGCACCTGATTGCGTATGTTTTACCCTATCTTTAACCTATGAAATGAAAGGCAAAAAAGTCCTAAAAAGTACTTTACAAAAAAAGTAGTGTCATGTGGCTCATCAACCCAAAACCGGCGTTGTTTTGGGTTGAACCGTATGTTCGAAAAACACAAAAGCATGTTGTTCCAAAACTATTCGAAGTTGGATAATAGCATAAAATTTATTAAAAGTAGGCATGTTTTTCTAATTCTCTCTTTCATTTATTTATCTATTATGTGAACCTACTTATGAGCTATGAGCCTTAGAATCAAATATAAGAGAAGTTTACTATTCACAGAACTGGGAAATGCCTCCAATGCTTTAGACATCGATTAATAATGATATTTTATTTCGATTTTTGAACCTGATCGCATTTTATTTCTGTTTATTGATCTTATTTGATCTCAACCTCAATGTTATGAACCTACCAGGAGTATGGAACCCATATTATCTCTACTATTCCAACTGTACCATATATATTTGAGTATTCTGATGGAAGGTATGTAATAAACTAGTTTTCATCTGCATATCTCATGTTTGATATTTACTTCTTTTAACTATGTAATTGTTCATTTTTTAGCAAAGTTCTTGTTCAGAATCCGGCCACATTGGCCTCAAATCCTGGAAAACGTGTATCAGCGTGTTGGGAACCATCTGTGATCGCTACCATTATAATGCCTAGTGAGTAAGCTCTATCTCCTTCATCCATTTTTTCCCAGAATATAATCAAACATGTACTTTTGGTAGTTATTTCTAAGCCTGTAAAGCCTTTTCATCCAGTGTCTTGTACTTGCAGATATGTTGGCGCTGTTATAACTCTTTGCTCCGAGAGGAGGGGACAGCAATTAGAGTACTCATTTATTGATAGGTAATTTCTATCCGGGTAGCGTTATATACAGCCGTTAAACTTGTGAAGAACACTCGCATATCCACTATAAAAAAACGTTGACTGCCTTGAAATAGACGATGGTGATCGTTTTTCCTCCCAATCTTCCACACTATAGATCTTGAGATCATGGAGCACCTACTAGACGGTCACATGTTGATTCCATGTGGCACACATCCCCAAAAGTGATCATCTCATAGGTACACCCATGATCACGATCACTTTTGGGGATGTGTGCCATGTGGGATCAAGATTTGACCGTCTGATAGGTGCTCCATGATCTCAAGATCTATTGTGTGGAAGATTGGGACGAAAAATGATCTCCATCGTCTGATTGAAGGAAGTCAACGGGTTTTTATGGTGGATATGCGTGTATTGTTCACTGGTTTAACGGGTGTATATAACGCTACCCTTTCTGTTGCAAACGAAATGATGTTGTGCTCATAAACTGAGGCTTGTTTATTACTTAAAATGGTTCAAAATTCTGGACGAAACCGATACGTCTCGTCCGATACGTCTCGGTTTCGGAAGGGACCAGTTCGATACATTGCAATGTGGCGACTCCTCAATGTACCGGCCAAATAAATTACCTGTACATTGAAATTATCATTTGTATTGAAGATAATTTGAAATTATCGTCCAATAATTTGGATTTTTTTTTCTTAAGAAAAACATAGTATGTATCATCCAATACATTAGGCAATGTATTGGATGATATGAACAATATGTATCGGTTTGTGGGCAGACCGATACGTACCGGATTTATGAGATTTTGACTCATGATACTTAATCCTATGAGGTTCATCATGCAGTCAGCGGGCCTTCATGAAATATCGGCTGCCGTTAAGAGAAATTGTTGTTGATTTCTACAATGAATTGAAGAGCATCACATCTGGATATGCATCATTTGATTATGAGGACGGAGAGTAAGTTTGACGAATCCCTAAAATCTTCAGTGGAATTTTTACCATAAAATTTTTTCCCTGAGACTTTAATCCATTGAATGTTGAGATGTCTTAATATACTATAATTTTTTTTCTGTTCATTATTATTTTGGATCAGTGCTGATAAAAAAAATGTCGTAACAGTGATTTAATGGTAAAACAAAAAAGAAAATTAGCGATGCCTCTTCTTAAAACTAGTGGATACAAGGTTGGGTTAAGTTTTTTAAATGCAAAGGTTTTGAACTGTTGGTTATTAGTCTCATATGCTGAGCATGGTATCCTGAACCTGCACTGTATATTAGAGTTGGGGATAATTAAGTGTTTTCCATATTCATCAATTTTATTTAGGGTACCTCTATTTGCGCCAACAGGTTTACTGAAAGCGCCAACGCCCCGAAACCCCTTGAAACCTATCAACTGGTTGGAATCAGATGATGGAGATCGTTTTTTGCCCTGATCTTCTATACAGTGGATCTTGAGACCATAAGCATACCATCGGACAACCAGTTTTTGATTCCACATGGCACGGAACCCAAAACGTGGCCTAAAATCACATGACACACATCACACTCAAATGCTATTTTAGGGCCCTATTTTTGGGATCTGTGATACATGGAATAAAAAACTTACCGTCTGATGGTAAGATCATGATCTCAAGATTTATTGTGTGGAAGATCGGGGTGAACGATCTCCATGGTCCGATTTGAAGCAGTCAATGAGTTACAAGACACGTTGGCTCTTTCAGAAAACCTGTTGGCGCGAATAGAGGTGCCCTTTTATTATTAATTAATTTTACTTTTTCTAAATACGGATTTGGTAAGAAAATTAAATAATATGATAAGCTCATATAATTATTATAATCCTCTACAGGTCATATGGTTTTCTTCTGAATGTGCCTAACAAATTATTTTCATAAAATATCTGCAATCCTGTATCATTTTTTCGGGATAATTGTAATTTTTAGTTCCCATAAAGAATCCGAAGGGTGAAATTTTAGGTCTTCATATTTGTTGACTGATATTTATCTTACTACCCTAGTGGAATAAAGAGTCATATATTACTTTTTTGTGTAATTATTCTGTTTAACAGGTATCAAGCCTCTGATTTGGTGAAGCTTGATATCCTCCTCAATGGGCAACCTGTTGATGCTATGGCAACCATTGTTCATAATCTGAAGGCACAGCGGATTGGTCGTGAACTGGTTGAGAAGCTGAAGAAATTCATAGACAGGTTAATATTGCCAAACCCAATCTGTAACGCATGCTATAATATAAAATGGGATGCAAATCGGGCGGTTTGACCCAATGGATTGAGTGACCTAACCTGCCATGAGTTAGGTTCTTGTTGAAAATCTGGCCTATTAGGTCGGGTTGGGTTGGAAATCTCGATCCATTTATTATTCGGGTTTGGTTTGTGTTGTCGGTACTTAGCCTGAACCCGACCCCAATCTTACCTGATCTGACCCGGTTTCCTAGCTAATATCCTACCCAACCTACCCCAACCCGACCTGACCCAATCGTAGTTTTTGCTAATTTTTGGTTGGGCCAGGTTCGGTTTTACGCCTGAAATAATTGGGTTAAGTTGGGTTTGGATTGACTTAGATTGTAATCGGGTTGGACCCCGATCAGACCTAAACCCAATCCAATTCGTTTACAGCCCTAAATCTCAAATAACATCCCTCCTTTTGCCGTGTTTTTCTGTCAAAAGCCTAATATTTGACTGATATTTGACAGGCAAATGTTTGAGATTACAATACAAGCTGCTATTGGGTCAAAGGTTATTGCAAGGGAAACGTAAGATACTGACCTTTATGTACTATAGTTCACTAAGAAGGATAACATTGTAAGACCCTGCTGTTAGAAACTTAAAATAGAGCCACGTGATTGGTTGCTTCTGCCGGCCTTGCTTTGTAACGTGGTTCAGACCTCTATATATTTCAGAAAGATGCTATTAGGTGGAGGGGTCACCAAATATGTAAACATGGAACCATGGTATCAAAACTTGGCTGATACATGTAAGTATCGGGTGGTTTCATCGAGAACTGATAGCGATACCTCCAGGTACAGGTATCAGGGTGGTATCGGTATCAATATCGGACCAATAGGGGTCAGTATTGGCTGATATTGTCTCTATATTGGCCGTTACTGACTGTTACCAATTATTTTTTAATCTTATTTTCAGTTTTTTTTTTTTCAAAATAAATGAGACGCCGATTTGATATCGGTGATACCATATCCGTATCGGCCGATACGGATGGGTGTAAGATGGACCGATACCCAATACCGATGCTGATACCTTGCTTGGAACACATCTTTGCGAGTCCAAGTTATCCATTTGGCAGGGCATTGTCTAGACAAGGCCCGGCACAAACACCATGCTCATAGGAGTATTCAAACTTAAGCATCCAATCAGATCACTTTTGTTCAAGTGCGCACTGTTGTCCATGACCGTGTTTCCTTTCATTGAAGGCTCTTGATCAGATGTTCAGGATTGTTCAATGATCCGATTTTTGGCTTAACCCATGTAGACAATGGCCAAGTGTACCATATTTACGTTACCGATGAAGAGGAGGCGCACAGGCTCACCCACCTAATTACAGCTCTTTTCGAAGCTATTGTTTTTGTTTTTCTTTGATGGATTCCATATACCATTTTCCTGCTCGCATGTTTTGGTTGAATTTTTGCCACCTCTGTTGGTATTATTCATGCATGCCCTTAGCATCTAGTTGTTATGATACCTTAATAAATCAATATACATATAATTTTATTTATTTATTTATTATTATTATTTTTTTAATCTTTCGGATTCTTTGATCAGTTATTAGAGTAAACTCTACATTTTCAGACCCTATGGAGGCAATGTTACAGAACACC
The DNA here is from genome assembly GCA_021018995.1 of Chloranthus sessilifolius. NCBI lineage: Eukaryota > Viridiplantae > Streptophyta > Magnoliopsida > Chloranthales > Chloranthaceae > Chloranthus > Chloranthus sessilifolius. Next base: position 9,772,349 of record CM037593.1, on the reverse strand, counting down.
CTTCACTTGAAGGAGCATCTTACATTTTCCCCTGTTTTCACAGCATTTCGGCGATGAGAAAAAACGTACTTGCGAAGTGCTATGGAGGTGATGTGACACGGAAGAAGAAGCTGTTGGAGAAGCAGAAGGAAGGGAAGAAGCGGATGAAGCGAGTCGGTTCTGTCGATATACCACAGGAGGCTTTCCAAGAGCTGTTGAAGGTGTCATGAAATTAAAAACAAACCACTTCGGATTTTTTGGGGAACCCATTTGATATTTATATCTATAGGACGATCACAGCTATAGTCTGGTGGGTTTGTGGTTTTAAATTTTGCCTGAAAAGAAACATCCACGACGAGATGCTTGAGGTTTTGAGCATGGCGGAATGATTTAAGTAGGGGTTTGCATTGAGCAAAGCAAGCCTATTTAGGCATATTTTCAGAAGCATCGTGTTGGAAATGATGTCTAGATTCAATTTTAACCATGGAAGAAATGTATCGGAAAATCGATATTTAAAACTATGGGTGGGTAGTGACTTGTGAGTTTCGTGTTGTGCCAAAATTTCTAGCTATTATACTGCATATATCTATAGCTTATTTTGGATAGTTCTTAGTATTCATGGGGGACATAAGCTAGCATTGCGTTCTGCTTTTTGTCTTTCTCGTGCTGATTAGTGTTGTATTTCTCTTTTGGAAATATAATCTCACTTTTCAAAAAACAGAAGCTAGCATTGCATTCACCTCAATTGATTTTTGGCTATCGAAAGCAGCTCCAAAGTGAGCTAAGCAAGATTCTAAGGCTGTGTTTCCGTTAGCTCTTATAAGAGCAGAAGCATCTCTCTGCATATCCTTTGTCAGAATGACAGGGAGCAGGGAGCAGGGAGCAGGCAGAGAGCAATTTTATTACTTAAAACAACTCTCTGCTTGGTAAAATGGGGCGAGGAGTTGTGTTACCAAAGGTGATAACAGTTTTTTGTCAGAGTGAAAGAGCTGCTCTCTGCCTTGAAAGAGCTAACCCAAACGCAGCCTAAGGGATCCTCATAACTCAACTACAACAATGTATCATGAATAAGGTTCTGTTTGGCAAAGTTGTTTTCAAGGTAAAATATTGGGTGAGGTGCACTTTCCGCCCCAAGACTCCTCTAGGGCTACTTCTCCAAACAAACCAATTTCAGCTAGAGGTGTCTATATCCAACACACCCATTTCAGCTAAAGGTGTCCATATCTTTGGATGGAAATGCTTTTGACCCATATTTTACCTTATAAAGTGCTGTTCGGAAGTAGCTTTGCCAAACATGGCCTAAGATTGTCAATCATGCAAACTTTTGCCAAACATTGCAAAGTAATCAGGAATTGGGTACATCAAACCCAATTCAGTATGACAAGCGAATTAATTAGTTAATGCTAAAGTATTTCTTTTATAGTACAAGTTTTAAAAGCATGAAGAGGGGATTTGAATTGAAGCCAAGTGATATAAATTTTGCCAAAATTCGGTGAAATTCACCGAAAAGGGGGTCAAATGAAAATTTTGGGTAAATTTTGGTAATTTTTGATGAGATTTCGGTTTATTTTTTATTATTATTATTATTATTATTATTATTATTATTATTATTATTATTTTAAATATGTTAGTAATTTAGTATATATTATAGTAATTTTTTTAAAAAACATTAAATATATTTTTTGTATACTTTTAATCCCCGAAACATTCTCAAATTTTTTCTGAAAGATATCGAAATTAATCCGAAATGTACTGAAATGATCCCCCACGGAAAAATTACTGAAAATGAAATTTGTCAGTATAATTGAAGCTAAGACTTTATAATTTATATATTTTATAACTAGCCAAGTGGTCATGTGCATTTCATTTAGGGGTAAAGGTAGCCTGGTACCATGTACCGAGTAACTTACTTGGTCTCACTAGTTTGTAGTCACGTGGTACCCAATTAAATAATCGGAGGCCATGGATAGGAGCGGCTTGGTGATTATACTTATTATGCGAAAAAAGTTAAAATAAAAATATAAAATTATGCTGTCAAAAGAGTTAATTGTACGACTATGATCACCGAGCCGCTCCCATCCATGATACCCATGAGATTGGGTGCCAAGTGATTGGGGAGTAGGTAAGTCACCTACGGTATGAGGCTACCCCTCATTTATTTGAGAATGTAAATCTATATTATAAAATTAATAAATACTTTTAAAACTCGTCCTACCCTTAGGAAATCGGGTTTTCTGGATAATAATAGGGGTACAGATTTGGTTAACCAAACCGAAACTGAAATTTCGGTTTCTGGCCTGGTTTCTGCAAAACCAAACCCTAACTAAAACATTTCGGTTTTGCTTTCAGTTAATCGAACTTTTCTACCTCCCAAGTGGAAACTGATTCGGTCGGTTCAGTTTGGTTTTCGATTTTGCTTCATATATATATATATATATTCGGTGTTTTTTCGGTTTTCTCAACCTACTCAGCTGATTTTTGGTTTTTAGGTACCAAAACTGAAACCGAAGAGGGCCGAATCGGTTTGGTTAGGTGTTGTTTTTCAATTGATTTTGGTTGGGTTCGGGCCGGTTCGGAAGGGTCAGTTTTTGGCTTTTGGTTTTAATTTTTTTGCACCCGTAGATAATAGGGGATTGCGAACCTGAATCGAATCGAGCGATTCAACAAAGTAGGGAATCGGACCTCAGCCCAAAACACCTAATACCAAGAACACCTTTTGGGTCCTTTTAGTAAAAAGGCCATGGGCCAAAATATCCCAAAACTGGTTCTAGATGGATTATACAAAGAAGCTATCATCTCCTACACCCAATTGCTTTCCTCTGGTTCTAAACCCAACAACTTCACTTTCCCATTTCTTTTAAAAGCTTGTAAGAATCTAAGAACACCTTCACATGGCCAGATCATCCATGCCCATCTTTTAAAAACAGGTTTCAATTATCATACTTACACAGCCACATCACTCATAGATATGTACTTTAAATTTGGTTCATCAGAAGATGCTTTCACCGTGTTTGATAATATGCCTCACAGAAACATAGCTTCATTCAACACTGTTGTTTGCGGCTTCTGGAGAAATGGGTATTTTAGAGAAGCCATGTGTGTGTTTAAACTGGTTGGTTTGTGGGGTTTCAGGCCCAATTCAGTCACTTTCGCGAGTGTTTTACCTGCTTGCGAAGTCATAGAACATGGGTTGCAAGTACATGGTTTCGCAATAAAAATGGGGGTCGATTTCGATGTTTATGTGGCCACTGCAATGTTGACAATGTACTCTAAGTTTGGAGAATTGGGTTCAGTTTTCCGTGTTTTTGGACTGATTAAAGAAAAGAATGTGGTAAGCTATAATGCTTTTATTTCAGGAGTAGTACATAATAAGTACCCACTTATGGTGTCCACTATTTTTAATGAAATGAGAACATTTTGTGGACAAAGATTTAGTTCAGTGACACTGATTTCTGTTCTTTGCGCATGTTCAGATATGGATGATCTGGAGTTTGGTAGGCAAATTCATTGTTTAATAACAAAACTCGAAGTGGGTTCTGATGTGAAGATGGGGACTTCGCTCATAGACATGTACTCTAAATGTGGGTCTTTGAAATGGGCTTATCAGGTGTTCATGGAGTTGAGTAACAAGAACTTAGTAACATGGAACTCATTGATCTCTGGAATGTTTTCTCATGGCCACTGTGATGTTGCTGTTGAGCTTTTTGAGCAGTTAGAATCACAAGGATTTGAGCCTGATATGGCCACATGGAATGTAATGGTCAGTGGGTTCTCTCGACAGGGGAATGGAGTGGAAGCTTTTAGGTACTTCAGAAAGATGAACTCAAAAGTTTGTGTAAGAAACCCAAGTTTAAAGTTACTTACTAGTCTTCTGCCAGTTTGTTCGATGCTCTCCTATCTCCGTCACGGGGAAGAGATCCACGGCCGCATGATTCGGATGGTCGTAGATCATGACGACTTTGTTTTGACCGCTCTCATTGACATGTACATGAAATGCGAGTGTTCTCATCTGGCTTGTCGGATCTTTGATCGGAGTGAAAGGAAGGAAGTCAGTGATCCGGTAATGTGGAATGCGATGATTGCAGGCTATGGAAGGAATGGGGAGAATGAATTGGCACTTGAGATTTTTGATCATATGGTAGGGGAAAAAATTGTGCCCAATTCAGCTACTTTTGTTAGTATTCTATCAGTATGTAGTCATGGTGGTTGGGTTGATAAAGGGTTGGAGATCTTTGTAAAGATGAGTAGAGATCATGGCATATTACCAAGCCCCGAGCATTATGGTTGCATGGTCGATCTTTTGGGTCGAGCCGGGAAGCTACAAGAAGCTCGAGATCTAATTCGGGAGCTTTCAGAACCTTCTAGTTCTGTGTATGCTTCTTTGCTTGGTGCATGTAGGTGCCATGGTGATGTTGAATTGGGTGAAGAAATGGCTCAGAGGCTTACAAAGTCCGAGCCTAATGACCCAACTCCATTTGTGATTCTTTCTCATATGTACGCTGAAAAGGGAAGGTGGAGTGATGTAGAAAGGGTTAGAAAGATGATGAATGATAGGGGACTGAAGAAAATTCCTGGTTGTAGCTGGATGGAGGTGAGACAACAAAATTTGTGTGAGATCATATGAGTCTTAGAAGTTGGTGTATTGCATTTAGTTTCTTTATCTAATCCCTTGTTTCACTGTATACTTGGCAATAATATGTGGATGGGCTCTCCATTGATGAATTTTTGTGTTTGTATTTATATGTATTTTATGTTCAAAATGGAGCATATTTTGTTAGCTTTGATCTTAAGGAAATTTGAGAGTGCATAGGAAGAAATTTGAGAGTGGTCTATAAAGGAAAAAATACGGAATGTGGCTTAAGGTGGTTTGGGCATATTCATAGGTGGCCATAAGAAGAACCTGTACAAAGGGTTGAGAGGCTACAAGCAGAACAAAGTAGGAGAAGAGAAAGACATGTGAAGACTTGAAGGTAAACAATGAGAAGGGACACGAAAGATTTTAAAGTTATAAAGAGCTTAATACTGCTCAGAGTATTAAGCTCCATTTTGAATGGAGAGATAGGACTCGCAAGCGGACCCCAAATATATATATGGGATAAGGCTGTGATGATGATGATAATGATAATCTTGAGGACTCAATTAAGTATATAAAATCCATAGTTTACTAAAATTATCACAATGAGTCCTCTTTCTAATCACTACATGCTTACGAAGTTGCAATTGGCGGGAAGAAGCGCATAGTAGGCTAGGAGCGAAGGTTCTGAGTTCGAATCCCACCCTTTGTTGGCCACTCGCAAGAATTTATCCCTACTGATCGGTGTGTGCCGGCTGTTGCACTTTCCTGGGGACTTAGCCTGGTGCTATAAGAGGCCGGATGCCCGATATCAGTAGCATATCCGTACAGAATGAAAAAGGAACTATCCTGAAGAGATTCTAACTCCAAATCCAACCCACAAAAAGTTCTGAATCTTATTGCTCCATGGTCAACAAGAAGAGCAACTTCCCTATTCCACTTTATTCGCAAACTATAACACTCAATCATTAATATTACACTATATTAAATAAGTTGAAAAAACCAAAAATTACAGAAGAAAATACACCAACTTTTGCTACTGCCACCCAAAACCCATTAGTTTATATGCTCCCTATTATCAATCTATTATCAATAGGAGAAGCAGATGCACTCTTGGAGGAAGAAAATGGCAATGGAGGTGGGTGAAAACATCAAGTTTCCTTGTTGTATATCTGAAGGTGAAGACTGTTTCAAGTAACTTGATGCACAACCATTCCCATTTTGAGAAGTTGGGTATGGAGAAATTGTTGCAAAACTCTCTCCCCATTTCAAATTCTGCCCTAAATTCTCTCCCACACTTTGGTTAATTTCCTTGCCTCCCAACACCATTGCCGACGACTGATGTGATAGCTGTTGCTAATGCTGATCGGAAACTTGGGTTTGTCATAATTGCGGTGATCGTCTCCGGGGGCATCAACGGCTGTTGAGACGCTGAATCGTTCTTTTGCATGTAAGATGGATAGAGATGATCTTGAGATTTCCTAGTTAGATTTAGAGATTCGATTGGGTTTTTGTTGCAGTGTTGTTGTTGAGACACAAAGTTATATGGGTAGCCATTGCTGCTCCAAGAAGGTTGGGGAATCTTGGGTTCTGATGAAGAGAAGTTGAAACTTGTCGGTAATTGTCTCGGCATAGAAATGAAATTTGAAGAGAATTTATTAAACTGAGAAGAAACTGATGAAGATGATGGGGTTGATGTAAGATCAAGAGTAATGGTTGGGTGAGAAGGTGTAGATGTGATTGAAGAGTGGGGTAGATAGAATTGCTTTGATCTTGAGTTGTCAAAAAAACCGAAGTTTAATCCGTAGAGATCGGGTGCAGTAGTAGATGAGCCTCCAATGGGTTGCCGGGAGCTCGTTGAGCCAGACGTAAGCATGCATACGGCAGCCGAGGTGGTTGAAGCTATAGCTGCAGCTGAGACTGAGAGAGGGTGGTTGTGTGTTCCTTCATAGGTGGTTATCAGTATGGACATGTCTTCTGCACATCTTTGCACCTAGGATAGAGAAGGAAATGAAAAAAAATGTATTATATTTATTTGCATGAACAAATCAAATTGAGCAAACAAGAAATATCCAAATTACAGATAAAAAAAATCAAAATTCAATTAGCAAAAGGGAATAGAAATGACCCAGATCACATTGATAAGTTTGAAAACTTTTTTTATTTTGGAGGATAAGTGTGAAACTTGAAAGTCTTTCACAAATAAATGTCCACTTAACTTTTCATATAGACATGCAAAATGTGTGCAAGCTCATTTAATCCCCGCATATAAACTCCTCTATTCTTTGGTATTAATTCTAAGAGGCTTGGGAATAAATGTGCACCCGGTTGTAGAGATATCTCTCCTACCATGATTAGCTTGTTATCACGTGGCATTGATTATGCGAATCCCATGACTTGACAACTTGGATAAGATTGAGTAAGTGAGACACAAATTTTTTTTGAACACAATCCTATATATATCCAACATTAATAATGTGGTTAAAGTTCAAAAAATCTAAGGGCATTTACCCTTCTAAGCCCCCCCCCCCCCCCCCCCCCCTCCCCCCCCCCGTGCTTCACCTATAGTACTTGCTGTTGCATTTTCCTCTTTACATTGACGAAACAATCGTTGACTATTATAAAACTAAACTTTGACTAGTTGAAATCAAATGATGGAGATCATTTTTCTCCATAAATTTCTACCCAATGAATCTTGAGATTAGGAGTCTACCATCAAGCGATCAAATTTTGATTTCATATGGAAGATGATATAAAAAGTGATCATGATTGTGGGTGTGTTTCACGTATTTACACTCCGCCCCCCGCCCGTTTCACTTATTTACACTGTGGTCCTTGCTTTACACTGTAATGGAACAATTAGTAGTAATCCTCTGCCTTGTTTCCTCCCTTCTTAAGTAAAATTCTAATATAATTTGAAGTCTATTCTAATTTGCTGACGTCAAAATATCAATAAAAACCTCTGGAAGAAAGGCAAAAACCATAACTTATATTCACATATTAATTAAAGAGTCAAAAACCTCTTTTTTTAGGCAAACAAAAAATATATTTCTTGTATTAATACTATTTTCTCATATATTCAATGAATTGGGCTTTTCCAAAGTCCTGGAAAGGCCCACTAAATGTCACGTGACTCACTTAAGTCGCCACCTGATATGCCCCCTCTCAATCTCTCTGTGCCTCTCTCCCTCTCATTCTTCTTCTCCGTAAAAATGGCTACATAAAATACATGATGGGAACACACAAGGAAAGGGTAAAATTTTAGTTATCATGAAAGATTTGGAGGGAAAGAAATCGAAGATTTTTGGTGATGCTTATTTGCATAAGAATAAGTTGCTTTAAAAATATTCAGTTTAATAAAAGAAATTTATAAATAGAGGACAGATTTATTGAGGAGAAAGTGTAGGCGGCTGACATTATTTTTAGGGTGGAGTAAATTAAGGGTTTATTTATAAATAAGTGAAATAAGAGTTGATATTTATAAATATGCCAAAACATAGGGTGGTATATGCAATAGGACTGACTTTTGTCACACAAGCAAAAAGGGTGGAGTAGTGGGCATCAAAAGCATGCGATCCTCTTATAAAAAAATCATGTGATCATATTTATTAAAACTGTTTCAACGTGTATAATAGTCTGAAATTATTTTTAGGTAGCCCTCATTTTCTAAAGAGCCCTTAAAATTTAGGGGAAGAGCTCATTACCTGCTTTCTTACTGGGCATGCCGGTGCAACTGTACAACGATAGTATGCTCGAGGACATGGATTCCCTTTCGCTATTTTCTGCCCATATTTCCTCCATTGGCATCCATCATTCATCTGCCAATAAAAATGAATATTTATTTAATTTTAATATAAATTTGGCTGTTTCAAGGGGTGTACATGTGTGATGGCAATACCAAAGCCCATTCTAAATTTTGCTTCAAGTGTTTATTTTGGTTGATTATAACAAGGATCAAAATTTCGGGTTGAATAAAGGTTTCAGGCATGACCAAAACCGATATATGAAATTTTGCCCGATAATTTGGATTTTGGTTTCTGGCAAAATTACAAATTTTTGGCTGAAATTTTGATCCTTGGATTATAACCACGATTTTAAATATGGGCCTCATCTAAAGGACATATTCCCAAAATGTCCTTAAGATAATTTATTTATTTATTTTCATATATATATATATATATATATATATATATATATATATATATATATATATATATATATATATATATATTTAAAATAAAAAAGATCCTTTAATGTTGTCCAGTATTGTTGATCTTATTTTTTTGATCTGTAAATAATGAGGTGTTAGGGGCCACAGCCTTTTATTGAAAAATAAGGAGAAAGTGAAACACAAACAACCAAAAAAATGTTTCACAATTTAAGAGCTACGGCATCCGCAGCACCCTTAAAGAGCAAAAGAACAATTATCTACAAAAAGTAGATATATGATATCTTCTGAGTAAGCTATAGAGATCAGTAGGAATATCATCAGAACTACAGAAAGTAGATATATGATATCTTCTGAGTAAGCTATAAAGATCAGTAGGAATATCATCAGAACTATTTACCCATCTGACAAATATGTATCGGATTAGGACCAGCCTGTATATGCCGATATGTATCTGTTTAATTAAATCTCTCATTAAAACCCTTTCTCTATTAGTCAAGATTATTGCTAATAAAGAAAAGGTGTTGTTACTACTCATTCTTTTTGTACACACAACACTATTTTATATTATCATACCGTATCTACGTGATGATCTTGCGAATAGCTGTCTCGGTGTGAACAAATCTATGCACCCTAATATCGTTATTATTTTTATATTTTAACGACTAGCATTGAAGATCTTTGATAGGACGGTATGCAATTTATTTATAGCTGTGATTATTTAACTAAGATAAGATATGCTCTAATCATAAACATCCACTTGAAAGATTCACACTTGCCAGAGCTTCTCCAATAGACATTGCTGCTATGATAGAGAATCGTTGTTCCAATGAAACTGCTCAAGATGGGTTGGGGTTGAAGATCGATGAAATTAGTAGAGGAATGGAATGAAATGTACGATGCTAAGCAAGGATCAAAATTTCGGCCGAAATGATCGGTTTCGGTCCCCACCAAAACGATAACATGGGACCGAAATTTCGGTCCAAAATTTTGGTTTCGGTCCCCTCCAAAACTGAAACGAAACCCGAAATTTTGATCCTTGATGCTAAGAGGTGGCTGAGTTGCATTATTGCATCTTTCCGATGAGAGCCATTATTTCGGCGGCGCTGGTTCCCTAAATTGCATCATATTTTGGAGCATGTAATGATTTATGTGTTGTTGATTCCGGTAGGCAAGGCATCAAATTTACATCCCCTAGAGCTCTGAAATTTGGTTTGCTCATTGTCCAGAAGCAGCGTAGATAGCTCTTTGAGATAGATTTGTTTGCCAAGTTTCATCGTGTGATCTTAGAAACAAAGAGAAAAGGCCTGTTGGTTTCCAAGTGGAGAGTGTTGTGTTCAAGTCAAATAGATGGTTATGGCAATTATTCTTTAGATGTGGGCCATATAAATGTTTCCTTTAGACAATATAAAGAAGAGATGATATTTATGTCTTTTTTTTACGTGGGCTCCTCAATTTGTGATTCTTTCCATGGTAATTAAGTAGATTGGATTTGTAAATTTTTTTAAAAATAATACCCACATGACATATTTGTCTGGGAGGTTTGTAATTGTATAGTTGTTTCATCATGTATTTTTATTTTTTATTTTTTCATTTTAATTAGTGTTTGTTGGTGGCAGTGACTGATATAAGGAGAGAAAAGAGAAACTAAATAAATAAAGAAGCAAACTTTCTTTCTATTCACTTGCATAAAACACATACAAGATGATCCTTATATAGACTTAAATATAACTACCATACACTTAGCACTTACCCACTATTCTACCCACAATCTTAGTAACTACCCACATTTAACACTTACCCACTACTATACCCACAATCTTAGTAACTACCCACATTTAGCACTTACCCACAATTATACCCACAACCTTAGTAACTACCCACATTTAGCACTTACTCACAATTATACCCACAATCTTAGTAACTACCCACATTTACCACTTATTCAACAATCCCTCCCTTAAACTGATGTTCCAGACATAACATCTAGTTTAATAAGAGTTAAACTTTGAAACTAAACATTTGAAGTACAAACACCGAGTAGCTTCCTGAGCTTCTGAAATGCAGGAAGCTTGAGAGGTTTGGTTAGAATATCGGCGATCTGGTCTTCACTTCTGCAGTAAATAAGATTAATGACTCCATGATTCGTGAGATCCCTCAAGAAATGATACTTCACATCTATATGTTTGCTTCGACCATGTAAAACTGGGTTTTTTGAAAGCTTTATTGCTGAATTGTTGTCACAATAAACCGGTAGGTCGATCCTCCTTGAAATGCAGCTCTTTAAGGATTTTCTTTAGCCAAATAGCTTGACAAGCACAAGCTGTTGCAGCAACAAATTCAGCTTCAGTGGATGATAATGTGATAATAGATTGCTTCTTTGATGACTATGAAACAGCTCCTGTCCCTATCTTGAAAACATATCCAGATGTGCTTTTTCGATCATCTAAATCTCCTGCATAATCGCTATCTGTGAAACCAAACAGATCTGACTGTTCTCTATTTTTGTAGAACAAGCCAAATTCCTTAGTACCTTGCAAGTATCGAAAAATTTATTTTACAGCCAAGAGATGAATCTCTGTAGGACATTCCATGTACCTGCTAATCATACTTACAACATACATTATATCAGGTCTTGTTGCCGTCAAATACATTAAACTCCCCACTATTTATTTGTAAAGAGTGTCGTCAACCTTCTTTCCTCCATTATCTTTGTTTAGCTTCATACCAAATTCAGATGGAGTATTTACAGGATTACAATCCTTCATCTGAAACCTGTCCAAGATTTCTTGCACATACTTCTTTTGAGAAATAAAAATTCTAATAAAAGACTGCACCACCTCAATGCCGAGAAAGTAATGCATCATGTCAAGATCAGACATCTCAAATTCAGCCATCATGAATTTCTTAAAACTACCAAACATGGCTGTATTATTTCCAGTGTAAATTAAATAATCTACATATAAGCAGACAATAAGCATTTTCCCCTCATCTTCAATTTTTATAAAAAGTGTATGTTCGTAAGGACATTTTTGAAATCCTTCCTTCAAAAAATAGGTTTCTATACGATTATACCAAGCCCATGGAGCTTGTTTTAATCCATATAGAGCTTTTTTTTAACTTATACACTTTATGCTCATTGCCAACTTTTACATAACCAGGATGTTGATCGATAAATACCTCTTCTTTCAAATCTCCGTGGAGGAATGCTGATTTCACGTCCAACTGGAAGATAGGCCATGAATTTTGAGCTGCCATAGCAATCACCACTCTGATTGTATCATGCCTTGCAACCGGAGCAAAGATTTCTTTATAATCAACACCAAACTTCTGCTTGTAGCCCTTAGCTACCAGGCGTGCCTTGTGCTTGTCAACTTCACCATTTTCTCTCAACTTTGTCTTGTAAACCCACTTTACACCAATTGTCTTCTGCCCTTTTGGAAGATCATATAACTCCCATGTATCATTTCGTTCAATGGCTATAATTTCAGCATCCATAGCCTTTCTCCATTTTGGTTCTTTGGCACTTCAAAATGGTAGGATCACAATCAAAACAAAGTAAAATGTGTAAGTAAATCATCACCTTGGTCAACTCCGGTTACATCATAATTAGTCATCCATGCTGGTCTTCTTCGAACACGTTGAGGCCTTTGTGATTCAACTGCAAGTGGGCTTTGATCAGTTGGAATATTTTGAGTGATTTCCTCTTCTTGCTCATTCTCCATAGGTCTTGCCCTTTCTCATCATCATCGAAATCTGCTGGAATAATTTCTTTAACGTCATTTTGATTCCATGACCAGGTGCTTTTTTCATCAAATACAACATCACGACTGATGACAATTTTCATGGTGCTAGGATTATATAGTTTATAAGCTTTTGATTTATCACTAACACCAAGAAAAATACATTTTTCTCCCTTATTATCTAGCTTCCTCCTCTTCTCATCTGGTATATGGGCATAGGCAAGACACCCAAATATTCGGAAATGATCTACAGCAGGTTTCCTTCCGCTCCATGCTTCCTTCGGTGTCATATTTTGAACAGCAAGTGTGGGACTTCTGTTCAATATATGAATGCTCCAATTAACTGCTTCAGGCCAGAAACTTTTTTGAATGCCACTTGTTGTTAAAAGACTTCGTACCATATTCATAATAGTGCGATTTTTCCTCTCACATACGCCATTCTGTTGGAGTGTATAAGCTGCTGTAAGATGCCTCTTGATTCCATGGTTCTCACAAAAAATTACAAATTCATGTGAGTTATATTCTCCACCACGATCAGTGCGAAGAACTTTTATTTGGTTGCCAACTTCTTTTTCAACAAATGCTTTATATCTTTTAAAAGCTACAAAGGCTTCAGATTTTTCTTACAAAAAATAAGCTCATATCTTGCGACTATAATCATCAATGAAAGTAATTATATATCTTTTACCTCCATTAGAATGTGGCGTTATTGGTCCACAAATGTCGGAATGAACGAGCTCCAATGCTTACTTCGCTCTCCAAGATTGTCCTTGTGGGAATTGAGTACGGTGTTGTTTGCTAACAACACATTCTTCACAAACTTGCAAAGAAGCTGTAATTTGAGGAAGTCCCGTCACCATGTTCTTTTGTTGTAGTGTTTTTAGTCCGCCAAAATTCAGATGCCCATAGCGAAAATGTCATAGCCATGCCTCATCTTTTAATTTTGCAGAGAAACACGAATGAGCGATGTTGTGGAGATAAAGTGGGAACATACGATTCGCCGTCATGTGAACTTGAGCAATTTAGCCCAACTTTGCATCTTTAATCTGACATACTCCATTTTTTATAGAGATCTCATATCCCTTTTTTTATAACTGGCCCACACTAAGCAAGTTGGTCTTTAAATTCGGCACAAAAAAAATATTAGCGATAGTGTGGGTAAAATTTTCTTTGGTTTGGATTGTTACCTTTCCTTTTCCCATAACTGAAATTGTAGAGTTGTCACCAAACTTAACAGAGCTGCGAAATGATTCATCCATATCAGAAAATGCATCCTTCTCTCCACACATGTGATTGCTACAACCAGTGTCTAAATACCACATGTTTTGTTGAGATTCTTCCTTCACGTGACACAACATCAACAGAGACACATCTTCTTCCTTTTCTGCAAAGTTAGTTTGATCTCCACTATGTTTGTTCAAATCAGTTTGACATTCTGATTTATAATGGCCATACCTGTGACATCTGAAACATTCAACATTTGACTTGTCTGCTGACTTTGATCTATAAGTTGTTGAGTAGTGGCCTCCACGTCCTCTGCCTCTTCCTTGAAATTGACTTTCTTGATGATGATAATTTTGTTGTTGGTTTCCACGATCATTGTTGTATCTGCCTCCTCTACCTCGACCTCTGCCTCTTCCTCGTCCTCTATCAGCTCTACTAGGTGTAGAGTGATTTTCTAAAAAGGCCTTTAATGCTTGTTTTTCTTTTTCCGTCTGATTAAGTTTTTGCTCATGAACCAACAAAGAACTTTGTAATTCATCAATTGATAGTAAACCAACATCATTAGCTTCTTCTATAGCACAGACAACAAAATTAAATTTTAGTGTCAAGGATCGAAGAATCTTCTCAACAATGAGAACATCCTCTGTCTTGTCGCCATGGATCCGCATCTTGTTAACGATTGTCATCGTTCTTGAAAAATAGTTTGTAACTGATTCACCTGACTTCATTCGAAGTATTTTGAACTCCGAACGAAGTGCTTGAAGTCGTGCCTCTTAGCCCTCGCCGTACCTTGGTACTTCTTCTTCATGGAGTCCCAAATATGCTTAGTCGTGTCTTTGCAAAGAATGGTTTCCAAGATTGAACGATCAATTGCTTGGAAGAGATAATTCTTTACTTTAAGATCTTTTAACTTCAGCCCTTCGAGCTCTGTCGTTTGCGCATCTGTCAGCACAACACCTTCTGCTGGTTCTGCTACTCCAGAAACAACAACCGTCCAATATTCTTTGGACCTCAAGAAGTTCTCCATGAGCATGCTCCAATGGTCATAGTGACCATCAAAGCGCGGAACGGCTGGCTGCACAAAACTTTCGGAAGCCATCAATTTCACTTTTTCTCTCCTCGAAACTCAAACTTGGCTCTGATACCACTGATAGAAGGAGAGAAAAGAGAAACTAAATAAATGAAGAAGCAAACTCTCTTTCTATTCACTTGCATAAAACACATACAAGATGATCCTTATATAGACTTAAATATAACTACCATACACTTAGCACTTACTCACTATTCTACCCACAATCTTAGTAACTACCCACATTTAACACTTACCCACTACTATACCCACAATCTTAGTAACTACCCACATTTAGCACTTACCCACAATTATACCCACAACCTTAGTAACTACCCACATTTAGCACTTACTCACAATTATATCCACAATCTTAGTAACTACCCACATTTACCACTTATCCAACAATGATTGTTTTATTTATTTTTTAGTTTTTTTTTAGTATTATTTTTCTAACACTTTGTAGGGAGGTGTTAACTAGGGTTGCAACCAAGCTGGGTCGAGTCCGAGTTTGGGTCAGCTCTTGCTCGGCTACAAAAAATAAGACTATTAGTGGCAGCTAAAAACTTCCGCTACTATAAACAAATAAGAATATTAGCAGCAATTATTGGTTGTAGAAAACTTCCGCTATTAACAAAAAAACTATTAAGACTATTAGTTGCAAGAGTATTAGTTGCAACTTTTTGTTAATGGCGGCAGTTTTTGGCTGCCGCTAATAGTCTTATTTTTGTAGTGCGCTTTTAACCAAAAACTACCGCTGTTAGTCCTGTCGCTACAAAAAAAATGCCTTAACAACAAGTATTGCTGAAACTCCTTATTTTTGTAGTGGCGCTCTACCTTACACAAGCCGAGTTGGTACTTGGTTCTAGGCACTTCGAGCCTAAAATGTCCGAGCTCTAGCTCGGCTCTATCGAGCTTGAGCTTGAGTCTGGCTAAGCCGAGCTTCGAGCTAAATAAGTTTTATTATAATTTTTTTTCCTACTGTTATTTTAAATATTATCTTCTTTTTTAAATAGATGAAAGCTTTAATAAAATTTATAAATGAAAACCTTAATATCTTTTAATCCCTTAGTCCTTTTGGATTTAACGGATCGATTGGAGAAAAATGAGATTAAATTTCGAAAAGTACAATATAAAAATAAGGTGTTTTCACGGATTTTTGAAGTTCTGAAAATCGTGAAAGCACTGTTTTTTTAAAACGTTTAAGTTTGAGGTTGTTTTGCTAAAACGTTTGTTTTTCAAGGTTGTTTTTCTAAAGTGCCCTTAAATTTAATGTGTTAAATATTTGATTAAGAGCATAAGTGTTGGTCGCATGTGTTGATTGATTGGTCAATTGCCATGCTAGTGGTTGTTCATAGAGACAAGTGAGAAAGAACTTTAATGGTTGTAGTGAGAGAGAGAGAGAGAGAGAGAGAGAGAGAGAGCAAACTTCAATAGAATACGTCAATAGAGGATCATAAGAATTATATGTTAATTACATATTTATCCATTATAAAGTAACAATTAGATGAATCTTATTATAAGGGAAAAAAAGTTTTTTAAAAAAATATTCAAAATTATATATAATATATTTTATCATATAAAAGTATTATATACTATTAATGAAATCGAGCTGGGCCGAGCTGAGCTATTTCTAACTCAGCTCTAGTTCGGCTCTACTTCAATCGAGCTTTAAATAAAAAGCTTAACTCTGGCTCTCGAGCTAAGCTTAAGAGAGAAAAAACTCTCATTTTCAAACTGAGCCTATCCGAATTGTCGAGCTAGCTCGACTCTGTTGCAGCTATAGTATTAATCATAGGGAAGGGGTGCAAATGCAATGTTTTATTGAGTAAGGTAAGATCCCATTAGTCCAGAATTCATTGTCTTAATGTCTAAGAAAAAAATTAGGTGGAGAAAAGTACTAACTGTTGGGGCTTCACATCTTGCTCTCACGGAAACCCTAGCTTTCTTCACATGGGTTTGCTGTGACACTTCATCATCTCCACTCCTCAGAGTCTTAAGTGCTCTACTAGGTGGCCATGGTTCACCAACCTCCTCTTCCTTTCCTTCTTCAATGCTATTTTCTGTGCTCGGGTTTGATGGAGGATCGTTCACACCGCTATTGGATCTTTCGAATTTACAGTGTAATCCAAGAGTTAGGCTTTCCTTCAATTCCTTATCCTCTCTACCTTTGCTATAGTTAGTCGTCGTCTTCTCCTCCTTACTTGCGGCTGTTCCAAGGCTAAGCAAAATGAGTTCAGGTTCTTCCTTCTCTTGATCGAGCGAAATAGTTTCGGTAGATTTTGTAACTTGTTCTTGCTGAATCATGTTACAAAGGTGCATTTGGAGAGAATGGTAATCCTTTACAATTCGTGCTAAGACCGTTTTTAATCTTTCATTTTCTTTTCTAATCTCACCCATTTTGGCCTTTGTAGATTCAAGCTGATCCTCCTACATCAACAAAATAGGAGTAATTGAATTATAAAAATGAATTAATCTTCATTTACGAAACTAATTATCATATAATTTATTATTATCTTGAAACTTACACGTAACATGTCGTGGATTAAAAAATATTGTTGAGCGCATAAAATGTAGCTTCAACCATGTTTATTGAATTTCTAAGAACTGATAATATTTTTAAGAAATAATTTAGCATTTAATATTTGAAAATAAAATATGTAATTGGGTAAATAATCTTCTCACTAGTCATGGGCCATAAACCTGATTGGAGCTCTCATTAGCCACATGTCATTTTAGTTGACTTTTTGAAGGCAGCTGAAATCTCATGCAACCAATGAGAGCTTGAGTCGTGAGTTTATTTCCATAGCTCTGAGTTAGGAGATCATTTCCCTCTTTAATTTTATATATTTTCTTATACTAGCAGTTATTATTTTTTGATATTTAGTAGGTAAATTTAATTGAATTGATTTTTTCAGAATAAAAGAAAATATAAAAACACTTAAATTATTAAAACAATATTGTAAACCATCACTATTATGATAATGTTAATTTTTTTTTCTTGGATATATAGCTTCTTCAAAAACCCTATAAAGAATGTTGCATTGCACTATCAAAGATGATGGTGTTTCCCATCTCTATCAACATATATATATATATATATATATATATATATATATATATATATATATATATATGGGTGATCATAACCATCCATTGAAACTTTTTGTGGATGGCTGCACACATTTTTTTATTGACTGTTTAAAACTAGGAAATTGATTGTTTGGCTTATTGCATATCAATTTGATCATCAAGATTGAGGGCACATGTATATTTGCTAACATCTCCTAATTAAGAAGCTAAGCACCATCTTTAGATACAAAGTTTATCTAGTTTTGATCCGATGGTAGTTAATCATGTAAGAGTCACCTGATTCATCATAATAGAGTCCTTGCTTATTGAAGAAACTGGTTTTAGGTTGGTGTCCATTGATGATCCTTTCGTTGCAATCACAGATGCGACCTATTTTACATCGAAATAATTTAAAACATCCATTAGACAAAAGTTTAATTTTAAGTACCATCAGAAATTTTGCAACATTTCTAATTTTCCAATTTGTAATCAACAAGGTAGCAAACCCGAATTCGAACCTACCTAGCGAATCGGAATTGGCACTTTTAGGGTCTGTTTGGCAATTTTCTGGAAAACATAAAAGATAGATTTGTAGATCCAATGATTCCAGCTCTCTCTCTCTCTCTCTCTCTCTCTCTCTCTCTCTCTCTCTCTCTCTCTATATATATATATATATATATATATATATATATATATATAAGTATGGTGAATTTGAGTATAACATTTTTGCGCTGCACTCTAATATCAAATCATGTGTCATGTGATCTCGTGCTACACCATATCTTCTAAGGGTTTATCTAATACCTACTGTTTTAGAAAGTTAAAACACTACGTGAAAATGAGAAAACAAAGGCTCCTGTAAAGAAAAAAGAACGACTGCTGCCAGTCCATATAATTAAAAGAATTAAAAAATAATAATCTTTTATTGAACTTAGTAAATAAAACATTTGGTTCCGTCATGTAGGAGCTCTGCATGGGAGGAAGATGAGCTCCGATCTCGCGATTCTAATCGATCCAACTGATACGGTATTGTATCACTAGCTAGTCTCCGATATCCGAGATTCTAATCCGAAATTTATAATAAAATTATCAAATTTATTATATTCTAACAATCTTCATGCAAATTACTTTTTCTTCTCAGTGCAAATTCAGAGCTTTTTACCTGGTTGCCAATGGTTAAATCTCTGTGATTATGTGAAGAAAGCTTCGATTTCTCGTCTCCACTGTCGTCCGATCTCTTGGTTAAAACCTGCAAATATTGAGGAAATGGAGATGAGGTTTTAAAACAACAAAAAGATTCTAAGTCAAGACCCCTATCAGACAGTAATCTACATAGAAGAATTGATCAACCTTATGAATAGATAATCAAAGAATGGTCAAATTTCTTGATGATTTTCTATGAAGAGACTTAATTTTCTATGAATAGTTACTTAGATGGACCGCAATCTCTATAATAACGACGATTTGTTGGAAGATCGTGGCAGCCCAATTGAGAGATTTTGAGGTTAGAAATGAATTGAATGTGTAAGTTGCATAATTTTAGATGGGAAAAGCACCGTCCTTGGTGTGGGGTTGAGTACATTATACTTTAGACAATTCTTTGTAGTCAATCTGAATGTAGACAAAAGGGTCACACTCCCCCAACCACTTATGGAAGTGTCTTTTGGCTACAAATTGTATCAAAAGTTGACTTTCACAAACTTTTAGGATGCCTGAGATCTGTTAGTCTTTTTTATCGTATTGATGAGTCAAAAGGCTATACATGGTCTTCATGATTTTATGATGCTGAATGAAAACCCAATAAACAGTGGGCTGATATATTGTCTTAATCCTTGAACACCAAAAATGGTGTTTGAGTAATCTAGACAACAGATGTGGAATTGGAATAACATACAAGAATGCAAAGTGTATGGTATAGATGACCTAATTAAGCACCTTCTCTGACTCTTCGACGAACACCTGAACCCTATTCTTCGATCTATATCAAAAGGGTTAATGACTTTTGACGGACATCTAAACACAAAGAGGCATTTAAATATTCTTATATCATTAAAATATTACTTTTTTATCTCACACCATTGAAGTGTGATTTGTTAATATCAATTGCTCAAGTGGCAATTTATCATTGCAATATGTCTCGGCCCAATGGAATATGCCGATAAGTGGATGTGATCATGTGAACCACCCGATTGACAAACTTTAATATTAACCCTTAAAATTAAAACCAACGGTTGATATTATAGTCAACAGATTGGATGGTTTAATCTCTCTAAAATACCAGCGGTTGATATTATATATAGTCAAGCCTTGGGTTTGCTCTCCAATGGTCACTAGTTAGAGTCTAGTGCCCTCAGGGCCACTGATATTTCCCGGTCGTTAGCTCCATGGTCTTGTAGGATTAGTTGAGGTGCGCGCAAGCTGCCCCAGACACTCACAGATGTAAAAAAAAAAAAAAACTCCCTAAAATACCATTTTTGAGCCTATTGCACTTCAATCTATGATCATCTGTCACTTTGACGGTTCAGATCATTTAAAGACCAATTTTGGTGTTTAAATGAGGGTGAGGAGAGTCCCTCCCATAGAAAAATAATCCCAAATCTAAGAAAAAATATAATATGGCTAGTGTTACTACCATACCACTTAATGTTAAAGCCACCTCACTTAAACAAAGGAAAAACATGCTAACTACTTTAAATCGGAACATAGAGATCCTCTTTTGTCCCAATCTTCCACATAATAGATTTTGAGATCATGGGCCTACTATCAGACGGTCAAATGTTGAATCCACATAACACAAATCCCAATAATTGAATGTGAACTGCGTTTGATGGTGCACTAATCATGTTCACCTTTTGGAAGGTGTGTCACATAGAATCAACATTTGACCATCCGATAATAGACCTATGACCTCAAGATCTATTATGTGGATGATTGAGATGAAAAATAATATCTGTCATCCGATTTAAAACATTCAACATGCTATAGAAAATCCTTATCTACTTCGAACAATCAATTGGTATTTGGTGCACTAGCCGTGCATTGTACAACTCAATCTTACGCAGCTAAAAAGTTTAAAATTTTAGGATTTTTTTAGTAAGGTTCTTCCATCAAATTCAAGTAATGGAGGACTCTCTTAAAAATAATTAGCGATAAAGAGTTCTTTTTATACGAACGACCAAATTACACCCTTATAAAATAGATGAATATATATTAGACGACTGTCTGATACACTAAGTGGAAGTCAAATATTGGGCGACCATCTGATAAATTGGACGGTCGTCTGATATACCTGAGAAAACTGGATGGTGGCCTGATATGTCATTAGGGTATTTTTGCGATTTTGGTGAGTTTAGGAGAGAGAGAACTCCATCGCAAATTATTTTCGGGAGAACCCTCCATCACTAATTTCAAAATGGAGGACTCTTACTGAAAATTCCAAAATTTTATGTGAATCTCTGTGCGCAACCCATGGTTTTACCGATTTGTTTGACCCTTCCTCCGCCAGCTGCGCACAACACGCGCACCGAATACCAACTCTTTGAAAAACATTAATGAGGCGTCTAAAAGATGGTCAAAGCTTTGAAACTATTTAGCGACGTAAGGATGTCCAAAGGTGGCACCTAGAATTATGGGGTGGTCAAATTTCAACGAAATTCTTGCACTAAAAACCTTTTGGAAGTAGAGGCACTCAGCTGGCCTACAATATAAAAGCAATTTAAGCAATTAGGATTAATTAATATATGAGAGCAATTACTTGCACTCGCTTTTTAAGTGATTGCACCAATGTTAAAAAAAGACTTTGTATTTTATGGATACGTGAAAACATAATTTGGATAGTTTGATTTAAAGTTTATGATCTATAGATCCTTAGCGGATAAGATTAGCATGAAATATAATCTTTATTATGTGATTAAATATAGTTAAAAATTATTATTTGATTCAACGATTGACAACAATAGATCATATGATAAATATCGTATTTTTCTCCAATCTCATCCACTAAGGATCTATAGATCATAAACTTTAAATCAGATGGCCTACATTACGTTTTCACATGTCACGTGTCCTTAAAATACAAAGTCTTGTTTTAACTTTGGTGCAATCACTTAAAAAGCGTGTGCAATTAATGGCTCCCTTAATATATATACATATTTAGTAATGATCACCTAACTCGAGTCATGCAAGTCTCGAGTGGGTGACTGTCAGAAAATGTTGTGGTCAATATTTTACTGTGATCTAATGGTCACCCACTCGAGTCTGGCATGACCCGAGCGTGACTGAGTCAGATCATCATTGTTATATATATATATATATATATATATATATATATATATATATATATATATATATTTACCTCCTTCACTTTGGTACGACCGTACGAGCACCATTTCACCATAATTATGGGTGTAACGAAGAACAAAAACGCATTGCATGGGAAATGAAATTGAAAACTCATATCAATGAAAAAAGTTAAAAAGTAGTGAGAATTAATGGTCCATTTCAAACGATATAAATCATAGGTTGAGATTAAATTTGATTTATTTATTTATTTTTAAAATTGATTTATGTAATGTATCCTTAGTTTATGTGATCGTGGATCAAAATATCGTCCGATACTGATACGAATCAGAAAATACATATCGGTATTGGAGCTGAACAATACGATACATTCAATGTATTGTATCGTTTAGTTGTATAGCAGATATCGAAGGATACATTCAATGTATTGTTCGGTATCGGATGATACCGATACGTATCGTTTTATAGCTCGAACGATATGTATCGGTAACCCGAGATTTTGACCCCTACATGTGACACCAAAGTTATTTTAGTTGCCACATAGCACCTTTCTAAAGATGTTTCGGTAATATATTAATAGGGTGTGTGGTGAAGCAAGGAGTCATTGCATGGATCATTATATGTGCACCATTGATGATTTTGATAATCGATCAATCATTCACTTCTTGGACGAGTTTAGCTTACAAATCACTCCGATTGGTGAAAAAATAAGCATTCCCTGAAGGAATTTTTAATGGACCGTTGAACATATTATTATTATCTTTTAAATAACAATTGGACGATTAAAAGAAAATAATCAAACAATTGAACGGCTAAGATCATTCACTTGTGCAAGTTTTGGGCAATGCCCTAGGAAGCCATATGGTTCCAATAGCATCAAACAGTCTCATGATGCATGCGCTATGATATCACTCCCATAATCCCATTCCCTACCCCCAACCAATAAAATAAAATAAATAATAGAAAATGAGAAAAAAAAAATATGAACTCTTAAAAAATCCAAAAAAAACGGTTCATATATATCTGAGCACCATCATATTGGTTATAGCATTGGAAGGGTGAAAAATGGAGCACTACCATGGAGCTCAGCACTATGAAGGTTTTGAGTTTGAATCCCACCACTTATTGGCCTCTCGCATAGATTTTTTTCTACTGACAACATGTGATGTGCGGGTGTTGCACATATCCGGAAACTTAGTTCGGGTGCTCTAAGAGGTCAGATACCCCATTATCGAAGGAAACAAATATATACTTTATATAACTAGCTAAATTTTAAAGGAAATTTTTTTTAATAAATAAAAAATATTAGACAAAAATTGCTAAGTTGCTATACCTAAATTGATCAAAAAGCATAAATTAAGGAACAAAAAAAAAACCCACCTTTTCAATATCTTCAGTGCCATTGCATTCAGCCCTTTTCTCTTCTTTAATAGTAACACCTCCATTAACAGATAACTCTAACATGGCCTCCCTTCAATATTCGTCTTCTTCTCTCTGCAACTTTGTCTTCTTATAGATACAATAGCCTCTCTTTCTTGACTTTGCTTTAACAAATTCAAATCTAAGTTTTCATCTTTAATACAAATCACATAACAATGTCAACTAAGTAGTAGACTCAAAGAAGCAAAAGAAATTGGCTTATTTATGATGTACTAAGCACTACCACAAAGAAATATACTCTCGGTTATCCCTACCGTCCATTTGTCATTTTATTTTCTGATCAAGACTGTTCATTTTATATGTTGGCTTGTAGATCGAGGAAAGTTAGAAAAAAAATCAGTAGATTTGATGATATTGACAATCTGATCAATAGATTTTAAATAAATGGTTGATACTAATATCAACAGTATCTAGTTTGAACCTGCAAAAGTCAGATGTCAACCTGTTTGATTGGTCATATTTCCATGAGATGACTAATACAAGTGGGGTTGACCTCTGGGATGGTCAAGATCTACATATGTGCTACTTGTAATGGTTATGATGGCCTTCTATAAGATTCATTTGAAAAATGCGGTTCCACAAATGTAGTATCCGGAGTTACCTACTCCATACACATGGCATATATGCTCAATAACATCATTATTATCACCATCACAGCCTTATCGCATCTATTTGGGGTCGGCTCAATGAACTGAAACATGTGCACACAATTGTGCAATGTCGATGGGCCATAGTACCGGCTTCGTGTGGGAATAAAGGCCATCGGATCAATTTCCATAAATGGATGGTTGGAAATTATAAGTGCATAATTCGACGGTTAGGATGATCATATCAGTTTGATTTTTAGACTATATTTCACATTTATGTATATATGTATTACGAGATATCTCTTCCCTTATCATACAAGAATCGCGGCACCAATGTCGTCAGAGTTGACCTCAATATTCACACTTCCATAGGTAGAGAAATTAACGGATGTAGTTCCTACATAATTAATTAGCTTGTATTCACCATTAAACAATGGGCAATCGAGTCGAAACATTTGTCAACCTAACATAAAATTTCGGTCTTCAACAGTCTAATACGTGGTTCAAAATATCGGCCGACAATTCAAAATCTCGGTTGAGGCGGAAACCAATATTTCGATCCTTACAGTTGAGAAAATTTAGAGTGGCACCCATGAATGGGTTCCACATTTTCTATCCATTGCCTCCAATTTTCAGGGAAGTCGCCTTCTGAAATTTCAGACCGTTGGATTTTATCGGCGCTTGGGTTTGGGCTGAGTGACCCGTTCAGGGAACTTGGTGCATGGGTCGTGCACCAAATACAGTTTTTTTTATTATTTTGCAGATCCCAAGGGCGTTGAAATTATTGCTTTCCGGGCTATGCGTATTTAGTTGAATTTTTTACACCGAAAACGGAAAGCTTACTGACCATAGTGACAAATTTCGTTTTCTGTAATTTTTTTGTTGAGGGTCCTTTTGGTACATTACGTATTGATTTCGAGACATTTCCAAAAAAATTGGGAAAAGTTTTAGGGATTAAAAATATATTTAATATTAAAAAAAAAATTACTATAATATATATCAAATTACTAACATATTAAAAAAAATAAAATAATACCAAAATTTATCGAAATTTCACCGAAAAATATCGAAATTACCGAAAAGTACCAAAATTTTCGTTTGACTTTTCGGCGAATTTCACGAATTTTCGGCAAAATTTGTCACTAGGTTAATGACAAATTCCATTTTCTCCTATTTAGAGAACTAATTTCGCATTTGATAAAGAGCTCTTCCTGCATTTGCTTTGATGGAGAACTGTTTTAAATAATAAAATTGCTCTTTGTCTGTTCTTTGTCAAAGCGAATAAACTCTTATACGAGCTAACCCAAACAAAAGAATTTACGGTATAAAATTAAGAACAAAACTGAGAAAAAAAAAAATTAAAAAAATATCAAGCATTTGAAGGAAAAATTAAAAAAAATTTAAAAAATCGAGCATTTTAAGGTTTGGGACTTGGGAGCACAGTTACCAAGTACGGGTTTGGGAAATATTAAAAAAATTGGGTACAATTCAGAAAATTTAGAGGAAAAAGGGTAAAAATTCTAAAAACTAAAAAGAAAAATTAATAAAAAAGAATAAAAAATTGGGAAAACACGTCTAGAAAATTCACATTTCATTTGCGAAATTCATGATTTTTTGAAGGACATGACTCTCGTCAGTGTCATTTATACACCAAAATAGTATTTAAATGATCTTACACCATCAATGAGTTAAGATGTGGGTGATCCGCTCTCTCCAATTGATAGATCATTGATTGAAGTGCCACAATCCCAAAAATGATATTTTAGGGAAATTTAAACCATATGATGTGTTGACAATTATATCAACCATTATTTTTAGTTTTAATGCCTTATATTAAAGTTCATCACTCGAATGATTCATATCATTAGGCCAAGATATGTTCTAATGATAGATTGTCACTTGACAATTTAGATTGACTACAGATTTATGCCACATGACATAATGATAAATCACACTTCAATGTTGAGAGATAAAATGTTTAATTTTAATGGTGTAAGATCATTTGGTGTTTAAACGTCGGTCAGGAGCCATTATCCCTTCTTTAAATTGTGATTTTTTAATTAAAGTTTGATCATCGATGAAAATGTCAATTAATATGTGACTTTTCCAAAAGTAGCCTAATTTAGTCACATTGTTTGAAAGGTGCACAACCTTTGTGAGCGCACAAATTAGTGAAAGTACACTTTTAACCTATCATTGATTTGGTGCTTAAAGGTTGGGAGAGGGAGATTGACCCTAGGATGGTGACTGCTTAGGTCGAACAATTAATGAAGTTAGGGCCAAGGTAATAAACTCGGTATCAGTATCGGTATCGGGTGACGGTCCTTAGAAGACCAATAAGAATTGGCCGATATGTATCAGCCCATTTAAAAAAAAAACTAAAAATACAAGTATCGGCCGATACTGGGTTGGATACTCGATATGTATCGGCATCGATAGGGGTGTTATCAGGTCGGTTTTCATGCTAAACCAAAACTAAACTAATAACTATCGATTTTCTCAAATCGAAACCGAACCGATACATATTAGTTCGGTCGATTTTTAGTTTGAAAAAGAGAGAGAGAGAGAGAGAGAAAGAGTTGTTGTCTGCTGTAGAGTGTGACCGTGTGGGCTTGTGATGGACGGCACCAGCGACGGAGAGTGAAAGGACGGGGGATGGCGAACAACCGACGGTGGCCGGTGGGA
This sequence comes from Chloranthus sessilifolius, assembly GCA_021018995.1. Lineage (NCBI taxonomy): Eukaryota > Viridiplantae > Streptophyta > Magnoliopsida > Chloranthales > Chloranthaceae > Chloranthus > Chloranthus sessilifolius. Next base: position 9,745,510 of record CM037593.1, on the reverse strand, counting down.
ATTGAGAATTGGAAACGAATTAATGTGATATGGGACAATAAGGGTTTTTGACTTTTTGCTTGTTTTAAGTTTTAACGTTTATCCCTTATTTTTTAGTTTCTATGTTTTAAATTTTAGATTTAGGTTTTAAAAAAGAAAATTTTAATTACAACCTAATTTTGTATACACCTAAGTAATACTCTATTATCAGTTTCTTATTGGTTCGGTTTCAGGTTTTTTACGTTAAAATCAAAACCAAACCGATAACTTGATAAGCCTCTTTTCCAAAATCGAAATTGAACCAATATGCCCTAAAATCGAAGCTGAATCGAAATTTCGGTCGGTTTCGGTCGATCGGGCCAGTTCGGTCAGTTTTTTGCACAACCCTAGGCACCGATACGTATTGGTTTGCCGAAAAATCGATACGTATCGGTATCAGCCGATATTTAATACTTTGGTTAGGGCTACTTTAATTATTTAAGCGATAAATTAAAGAATTTATTTTGACCAGCATTTAAACGTAAAAAATGGTCTTTAAATGATCTTACATCATTATTTTAGGTTTTTTAATCTTACACTACTAAAGTGTGGTATATTAATATGCCAAATGACATACGTCTATGAGCAATTTAAAATGTCCAAGTGGCATTTCATCATTGAAATATGTTGGATGCGAAAAATCATGCCCATAAGTGGATGTGAACCATCAATTTGATGAACTTTAATATCAATCATTAAAAAATAAGAGCAATGGTTAGTATTAAAGTACACAAATTGGATAGTTAAAATCACCCAAAGTGTGTGATTTTTAGTCACATTTTCTTCCGATGCATGATCCATCACTTTAACTGTTAATAGTGTAAGATCATTTACACACCGGTTTCAGGTCCTTTAGAAAGGGTTCTGAGGCATTCCGAAGGATTTCAGGGTTTCTAGAGAGTTCAACAGAATATATAACCGTAGGTGACCCTATTGACCGATACAGCAAAGATAGGCCATGACAAATTAGCAACCCATATTTGCGCATGGTGACATACATCTTTGATCAATCTAAGTTGCCCAACATATCCTAATTATTAGGACTTGTCGTAACCAAAGAATTACGCCTATAAAAGAACTGTAACCATTTAACAAGACACTTTAATATGAACCGTTAAATGAAAAATGGACTACCATTTATATTCAGTTGTATAGATCGGACAATTCAAATCATCCAATAGATTTTTCTCACCCCCAAAGTTGCTCCCAATTAAAACCACCACTTTCGATGACTTAGATCCCTCAAAAGATCTGTGCCACATGGCGTAGAAGTCAGGGGATCACAAGTCACACCATAATATATTAAGTATCAGTCATTTTCTATTGATCCTGTATAAAATTATCCCCGAGGAATCAGAAGATAAGGGTTTTAGGGTTTGTAACCACCTCTTCCTTTGCATTATTATGCCTTCTCAAAGACAGTTGTCAAATTGCATTAACATGGCGGCCTATGTATCGTTGACGCCTCCTTCAGTATTTTGATTAGATGTGTGACATTTTTGGAGCTTATATTAAAACAAAGTCAAAAGTCAACTACTCATACGTTAAGAGGGAAGAAAAAAGTCGGAAAACAGATGAATGAAAGAGCCAGCTAGTCCCCTCAGGTGTTAATGATCAAATCCAATGGTCATCAAAGCTGAAACTTTCAAACATGTCTTTGTCAAACTGCCCAAAGAGATCATCCACTTGATTAGAGGAGACAAGAAAATTTTGTTAGAATAGTCCTACATTGCTTGTGGGTTTGGAGGACAGTAGTAGAACCAGAATTTTCGTCTAGTCGGAGTGTAAGTCATTGAGAAAAATTTCGACGAAATTCTTCAAAATTTGCTGAAACAGAGGTCGGACGAAACTTTTAATGAAATTTCGGTGATTTTTCCGAAATTATAAAAATTTCATTAATTTCAACGAATTTAACAAAATTTTGCCAAAATTATGAGACCACAATCTTAAGATCTGTGGTGTCAAAAATTGGGACAAAAAATAATTTCCATTATTTGATTAAAGAAGTTAACAGATTAACTCTTAAATGCATGTGTGAAGAGATCTACTTTGGAAATGAGAGATGGATACATATATTTTCGCTCACACATTCTTTGAAAGCGACCACATCTCCTGATATTATGTCCTACTTATTAGACGGTCCATTTTTTATTCTATGTGTTAAAGATTCCAAAAAAATGACCCTAATTCATGTTTGAGTATGATGCATGCCATATGACACTACAAAAAATAGGACTATTAGCGGCAGTTTTTTGTAGCAAAAAATTGCCGCTATTAACCAAAAAACTATTAAGACTATTAGCGGCAGTTTTTTTGTTAATAGCGGCAGTTTATGGCTACCGCTAATAATCTTATTTTTTGTAGTGTGATGCCAAAAATATGCCTTATGATTCTAAGATATTTTGGGAATTTGTGATACATGGAATGAAAATGAACCGTCTGATAAGTGAGACATGATCTCAAGATCTATTTTGTGGAAGATCGGATTGAAAAATGATCTCCATCATCTGATCTGAAGTAATCAATGACTTTCAAGGGATCTGAGACATGAGCGCAAGCAGAGATACCCATAAGAGAGTTAGGGAGTAAAAATAAGTGTTTAGTTGAGTAATGATGTGCTTTATTATTTGTAACTATAGATTTACTCTTTATAAATAGCTGTAAATAATAATTCCCTTACTCATCTAAAAAACTATGAAAATTCACCTATTTGCTTATATGGTTTTTTTTTTTTTCAAAAACCTTTTATAAACTTAGTGCGGGCTTGCGCCCACACTGGTCTCTTAGTAGGTCTGCCACTATTGGAGGTCTTGGGCTATATATAATCTGGGCACTCCTCACCTCACAAGCTGATTTTGTGAGGTTGAGTTGGGTCCGTTGGATTTTTATCATGGTATCAGAGCAGGTATTTCTCCACTCCACATCCCACATTCAATTATCCACATAATTTGGCTTGTCTCAATCCTATCAACACGTGTGGGGGAGTGTTAGAATAGTCCCACATTGCTTGTGGGCTTGGAGATCTTGGGCTATATATAATTTGGGCACTCCTCACCTTACAAGCCGATTTTGTGAGGTTGAATTAGGTCCGTTGGATTTCTATCAAATTTAACTTTTCCTTAGTTTTTAGATTTAGAATGTGAGTGAGTCGCCACCCGTGTGGATCATGGTTTAAAACTCGATCGAATCACCCGAGATTCGGCCGAGTCAGCTCGACCCGCCTGATCAATTTCAGTTAGACCTGATGGAAAACTCAAAATTTCTAACCTTTTTGAGTTTCTTAATTTACTTGATTGAGTTTTGAGTAATTCAACCGAGTTACTGATATATGCTTATATATAAAATTGAAAATTTAAATTATATATAGTAAATGTAATTATAAAAATTAAGACTATTAGTGGTAGCCAAAATTGCCGCTACTAATAAAAACACTGCCGCAAATACCCTCATTGCTACTAATCTTAATTGTTTTGTGGTTAATAGCGATAATTTTTGGCCGCTGCTAATACTCTTATTTTTTGTTGTGTATATATAATATTATCTTGAGTTAAATAATGTATAGGGAGTACATCTCTCAGATTCAATGTAGAAGAGAATATACCAATGCCTATGGACCCTGCCCTTGAAGTACAAATTGGAACTATGTACTTGAATGATTTGGGTGCCATGCAATCTCAGGATCAGGTGACGAGACAATATGTACAAGGTCGATCAACAACTATGAAAAAAAATTACAAAATTAGTTTTACACTATTGTTTTTGTGGTCAAAGTTTAAAATATTTGAAGGACATTTTTTGGGTGAAAAACCCATATTTGACTGTCAATTAAATGAAAGGAAAAAAGGTTAAGTATTAGAATTCTTTTGTTCCAACTCTACACTGGAGTATAGATCTCACGTGCCCCGTGACACATGATTTCGAGCTGCATCATATTGTAACACCTGCCCCTCGAAGTTTGTGTTAGTCAACCTGTTGACTAAGGCTTGACTGTGCCAAGTAATTGTCTGAGATCAGGTCCACCCAAAAATGTTGGCACCCACCTGTAAATTGATGGGATAATACCATTTCTTAGGGTACCTCTTTTATAGACTTGAGTGTGTTAGTAATTAATTAAGTAAAACAAACATCAAATCTCACACCATATGAGAAACTCGGACTGGCTTTTGATTGACACTGATCCGAGATTTGATCCGAGTTGAGACTAAGTCTTGGCAGTGATGTGGAGAGCATCATCAATGGTTTAGATTTCGATGATCATCATGGTAATGGTCAATGACTTGGGTCAAACATAGACCCATAAAACCTAAAAGATTAGATGCACTAATATTCTAGATATTGTGTATGTGCGTTGCATGGAGTAATAACAATTCTTGTAAATATTAAATAAGCTCAAGGGCATGTGCAAATTATTTTCCTATATAATTTCTATAATTATAAATTAAGATTTTGCTAATCTCTAACAAATCCCAACCACCTATCAAGTTGACTAAACTTTGACTCATCTAAGACCGTTGAAAAACTTTAAAAAAATCTATGATGATAGATGAACTCTCACACATGCATCACAAGATGAGCTTGAAAAATATGCATTCACAAAATTTAAGGCGCATATATATATATATATATATATATATATATATATATATATATATATGGAAAAGGAGGAGAGAGGAGCGAGAGTGAGAGGCTTGGGAAGTGAAACTTGGACAGTTATCCAAAGTTTTTAAAGCCTTGTCCCCCAACTCTCCTTGCAAATTTAAAATTTTGCATGAGACTCTCGATCCATTTCTCATCTTCTTCTTCCTCTCATTCCTCCATTAGAGCTCCTCCTTCTCTTCAAGTTGCACTCCCAATCCCACCATCAAACTTGAGATCTAAGACCATCAAACTACTCCCCACCCTCTCCTTAAGCACATACCTTGAGTTGATCTCCATCCCAGCTTTTTACACCATAAAACTTTGATCAAATGATCAGCAAGGAAAGGTCAAGAGAAACAAGGTAATGTTAGTTTAGTTTTGAGTTTTCTAGACAAGTAGAGTAGGATTTTTGGCATAGATTTGATTTTTGTGGACATTATTTTGTTTGAAGTTTTGGAATTTTGTAATTTGGTTAAATTAGAATCATGGGATACTATGCATGTGATCTTGATGATCATGCAAGGCCATCCAATGGACAAAAATTGGTCAAAATGAACTATGTCCACTACAAAAAATAAGATTATTAGCGGCAGTTTTTTGCTGCAAAAAATTGCAGCTATTAACCAAAAAACTATTAAGATTATTAGCGGCAGTTTTTTTTTTTATAGCGGCAGTTTATCGCTACCGCTAATAGTCTTATTTTTTGTAGTGGTCCATTTTTAGTGTAAGATTTTGATATAGATTGAGGTTTTTGTTGATTTCTTTTGAAAAAGTTTGAAATTTTTGTAGCATTGGTTATCCCAGAACCATAGGATGTCATGCATGTGATTTTGATGATCATGCAAGGCCATCTAATGGTCCAAATCAGTCAAAGATGGACTATGTCCATCACTAGTCTAGAACTTGTATAAAAATGTTTGAAAAATGGGTTTTTGATGAAGTTTTCATGAATTTTTGGTTATGATTTTTGTTTATGTTGTATAGCCTAAGATGATGAAGTAATGTATGTGATTGCGATGATCACACATTATTCTTGCTGTGATCAAATGGACTATGATTGCTTTTGGAGCAATCATGGTACATATGGAGTTTGAGTAGAGAACATATGCCATCATGGCTTAGCATGACGACTCCTCCATAGGATACCACCATGATGATCATATGATCTCAGAGATGGTGAAAAATATCTATTTTTGATCAGAATTTTGATGAAAAATGAATGATTTTTATCACACCGATTTGTTTTAGCAAAACTTTTTCGAAATTTATGTCTTGAATTTTAACACTACTTTATTTGGATAGAATAGATTAAATATATGACATCTATTGGTTATGATAGTTAGATCACATGGTTTAGATTTCAGAATTATTGATTTTTGATCACTGTTTTGTAGATGTGAATGAACGGTTATAGATGCATGCTAAGAATTTTAGACTATGTGAAGTGTAGTCTTGAAAACTTTGCTATTCTTACATGAATTACAATAATAATCTGAGCATGCTCATGGCTCTGATTAGATGGATTTATGGTTTAATTTCTCAGAAAAATTACCTTTGATTTTTTTTTTTTATGATGTGATCTAATGACCATGAATGCATGCACTTGAAATTACTATATTTGCTTAATATGCTCATAAATCTTGCTTAGAATCCATGGATAGTTTGATCTTAACCATACGAGTTGGCTAAATTCACTGATATGATTAGTTTAGAAATTGAATGCTGGAATGTATGTGATGAAAATTATGAGTTTTGATCAAGGATAAATTGAATGGTGATAGATGTTTGTTTAGAAATGTTAAGTACACTCACACTATAGTGTAGCATTATTTAGGACCCTTAGATGGCTTAATATTTGAAATGTGATCACTTTAATTGACTTGTGGCCTGATGAGTTTCCAGACCTTGGAAACTGATGACCACTATTGATCACGAGTGATCAACGGTGAACAATTAATTATTGATAAATCCCCAGAAATTCGGGTAATTTAGGCCCTAGTGACATCAACAATTTGATTTTGAAATTCGATGGAAATATGATTTGACAAAATTGATTTTTATAAAATCAATTTCTGATAGGTGATGCTTTGAAAATTTGATCGTACTCGAAAAATTGGAATCAATCGGATGACCAATGAGGCTAGCCCGAATTTACCCAATATAGGCTTAGAGTCGTACTTGATGAATAGGATAGTGACAACAACGATTCGTGCCTTTAGATCGATAAGATGAACCTTAAAAAGGGATCTTGATTGATCTGGGATCAATTTGGAGTCATCTTGAGTCAAAATTTAAAAATTTTTGACATGAGATGTACCACTAGGTGGACCCTATTGATGGCCCAAGCCTGTAGGACTTGCATCCACAACCGAGTATTTTCAGACCCGAGAGCAGTTGGGCCTTGAAATAAATTTAGAAAAATCCTGAAATATTAAATTAAATAAATAAATGGGTTTCCGATACCCAGTTAAAAAATTTGGACTTCGACTCTCTATATCTTGACTTTTACGAAATTCGGAGCGCGAGGCAGCGAATCTTCCCTATTGTACCATAAATCTGAGCCTCCAAAGGGTTAGGATTTACTCCTCCTAAGACCCCTTAGAAAAATCTAAAATAAATTGAGGTCAAACTTTGACCTATCCCCTTGACTTTGGTGAAATTTTATGTGATAATTTCACATAATTTAACAGCTAGAAAATCTGAAACTTCGTGATGCAAAACTGTGTCAAGTGGCACATAGCCACCAGCTAGAACCAACCCCTGATCTAATGAACCTGATTCCATCATGATTCTTAGACTTTTGACCCCAAAAATTTAAACAGGAAATAGAGATACCTCTTTGAGCTTTCCAGAAAGCTGTTGAGTGTGCGATTTCGATATCGGTACTAAGAGTTACAAACTCAACTATGAGGACCAATAAATCAGGCCCGATAACCTGATTAGGGAGAACAAAATTTAGCAATCTGTCGACCGTGATCCAACCTAATCATATTTTTGAGTGCCACCACTTGGTGAAGATGTGGTTATCGATGCTCTTCCGCCTAATTTTCGTAGGACTCGAAAATTAGATCCGAATTGAAAATAACAAATGATTTACTGCAACCCGTGACCATTTGAGCAATACCAGGTCATTGTAACCATTGTGAGGGTATTGTGTAATGTGAGTTGAATTGACTTGGTTAACTAATTGTTGTGATTTTAAATGAGTTTTACTCGCAAGCGCACGAATCAGATTGTAGTTAGTGGGTGCAGAGTACGAGATTGTTCCCACTTGAATTGGATAGAAAAGTAAAGGAAGAAAATAACAATTAACTAAAAAACTACCACAAATTTAGCACAATATTTAAATTAGTTTATGGTTTCTGAGCAAGTTGATGGACAAAATAAAGACTAAGCAATAAAATTAAATTAAATGAAGAATGAAAGAGAGGATCAGGATGCTAACTCCTCCAATCGTCGGTTTACCATTTATGAAATATAAATCTACTAGTTGAAATATGATACCATCACAAGATGTAATATACATAAATATTGAATTCAATCAAATATTTACAGAAAATATATCGTTTAATCCATGAAATCAATTCTAAATGTATGCTCTTCCTACATCTGTAAAAGAGATGGGTTAAAACATTCACCGTAAAAGAAATATCTAATGATGATAAATTAATGCCACAAATATTATCGACAAAGAACCCGAGGTAAATTCCTCATCGCAGATCATAAGAGAAGCATGACTAACACCTATATCTTAGATGGCAATCGGAATTCATAAGATCAGTAAAGACAAGAAGACATTAAAGATCAAGGCATCTATGATAAAATGATATCCGAATCGCAAATCTATATTATTATAAATGAAAACCTCGGATAGGATTCATTAGATCCTCATCCTAAAAAATATTTAGCTACACATAACTGAAATGAACAATGTACTTGAAAGATGAATCGAAATAGACATTAAAATGCTATAAAACGGCTCCAATAAATTCCACAAACGCTTTAATCAAAATAGGTACAATCCTTCCTCAGTTGTAGAAATTGAAATCGGTCTAAACTAAGGCTAAGAAATGGAAAAATAATGCTCAAAAAATGGAAGGGAAAAGCTAAAAGGAAAACTAAAAATTGCTAGGAAAATAAAAAGCTCCCCAAAGGGAGAGACACCTCTAAAACTAATTTCCAAGTTTGGTTAAATAGGGTCTTGGTTAGAAGTTTGAAATTCGAAATTCAAAATTGATCAATTGAGACCATTGGTTGATCGATCGATTTTTCATGAATATCAGGGTTTGACAGTTCCTTTGGTCCCATGTTCCGACGTTAATCAACTTTATGCTCTTCTATGCTTCTAATTACATCAAATGGCTAGATTTTCCTGAAATTGTCAAAACTTCTACAAAATTGTCAGATTACCCTCATCGGATGGGTAAATGTACGCTTTAGGGAATGAAATATGATCATATTTCAACACTCATCACTAATCTATGGACTAGACCCATTGATGGCTCAAAATTCCAAATATTAAGAATTTATAAAACCTTAAAAACTTGATTACCCAGCCCATGGCCCGATAAATCGTAGATGGATTTATGAAGCTGTGACCTAGCCTAAAAGTTTTGAAAGAAACTGATAAAGGCACCCCTTGAAAAACAAACATACCCACTTATGAGCTCGGACCTTGCAAATGCTCGTATACTTAGAGTTGGATCTAGTGAAGATCCAAAACACTAGGAAATGACCACCCATGGACCTTGAATGCATAAGTTTGAAGTTACCTAAGTCCAATTACCCGACCTGAAAACTCGGCATGGACAAGTGGTTGACATCCTTATGCCTAATCACCAAATTAATTGAATAAGACCATAGCCCGTTGGGCCTAAGACCCAAGGTGAGTCTTTAATAAGAAATGAGTGGACCCAAGGTCCTTATCTAGAATAAATAAATAAATACCAAACTTGATCCTCTGATGAGTTTTACGATGCTCAAATGAGAAACTGATCGAAACCTTAGGATATGATCTGAACTGGACAGATAGATCGAATGATCGAAAACTGAGAAGTGAGAATCCTTGGAGGGGATGCTCATACTCATGTAGAGGATACTCCTCAAATACTTATATAGGATACTCGTTTAGGGGATATCCATGTAGGAATCGTCCCCAAACAAAGAAAAGGAATATTACTCCACTGATAAGTGGTCAAATAGTTGACTTGACTCAGGTGATAAGAAAATTCGTAGAATAGTTAGAAACAAGCACCATGATGTCTTAAATCGTGATTAGAGATAATTGATTCACTTTTATCGACGATAATAAATATAAATCCATATTGGACTCAGTATAAGTGTGAATCGACGAGATCCTTCCTTAGGATCAAGTCTTAAAAATTTGAGGACTTAAACTTTGATTTATGATTTGAACGAAATTAATTGATTGATAATGAAATTGACTGATTGATGGAATTGACTGATAGAAATGAATCATGATAGACTGAGCAACGTGTGATGCTTGACATTGATGATTGAAATGTTTGTAAATACATTAAAAAATTATTGATGAACTTTAGAAGATAAAGTCATCAAAACTGACATGAAACCATGAACCGAACGGGATATGAAACTTGAATATGAAAAATATGGAATAAAAATTGAATGAAAAAAAGGTAATTAAATTACCGAATATTTGAAATTGAATATGAACCCTTGACTATGGGCTGACTGAATATCGAATCTTGAATATTGAACATCGAATACTGAATATGGACTTCTAAATATTTGAATTGAATATGAAAATGGAATATTTAATTTGAACATTGAAATTGAATATTGAATATTGAACCTTGAAGGTAGAAGTTATTCGAAATTGAATATTGAATCTTGAGTATCGATTAATTGATAACGAATCCTAAAATTTTGAAAGTGAAAAGATGATACGTACTGTAACGAACTTGAAACCTCGCATAGCTCACCGCTGTTCTTGCGAACACGCTCATATGAGCACCTCGTATTCAGACGAGTTTTGAAATATCAGTTGAGGATTGGGTCTCATTTGACAAACAAATTCATTGATCCTTGTCTTGATTGACTAAATGGCGAAGAGTGCCAGCCTCTGACTACGCGACATTGACATTTGAATTTTGAATTTTAAACCATGGTTGGTGTTGGTATCGCACCGAATTAATTAAAAGACGTTAATAATAAATGAGTAAATAATTGAATAATAAGATTTAATAATCCAGTAATTGACAATTAAATAAATTCATAAAATTTAATGTACCGTATAAATCTTTGTACATATTGATACCACAATTGTGCTGAATTGTCATCTGTAGAATATTATTTTCATGCTATAATTGCAAATCTTACATCGTAAATACTATTCTCATCATTGTACTGTTGATGCTTACCACATGATTAGATATTGTTTGTAATGTAAATTGTATTTATAATTCTTTTATTAGTATTAGTTTAATCTTAATTATTTCATTGATATCACGATTGCTGAAAACCTCACTTACACTAGCACCTATGGAATTTTCTTACATTACTTGTACTGAAATTCACAACATAATTAATTGTAACAATCCAGATTTTTTAACTTTATTTAATGGTATTAGATGATATATCACTCAGTGCATGATGCTAACGCTCCACACTAGAATTCACCTATTTTAGAAATAGTCTAATTTTTTATATATCAATATTAGACTCATTGCGAAGTACTTGCCGATACGATTTCAACGATATATAATTTGTCGATTTTCGACAAGAATGTAAAAAGTTACGCTTATTTGAAGAGTGAAGTAGGTTAAAGGTCATAATTATAATTTCGGGAGAGAATCACCATTTGCTTTGGTGCTTACACAAAGCGCTGAAATAAAACCTCTTCTCACGTTATTCAAGTAACGTATGAATTTTCCTTGCTTGAAAAAACTACTATTTTATTAAATATTGTACGGAAAGTCTTAATTAGAGTTAACCTAGAAAGGGAATTAGATATATATTCACTTTTTCTCTCAGTTGTCTCTTTCTATTCTCTCTTCTCTATAAAAGCTCTGACAGTGCCATCTTTTATAACTCCTCGTCGGATCTCCATCGATTTTTCAATCTTATCAGAGAATCTTTCACTATCAAAGTTCCTCATCACCGCGACCGATCTATCGTAAGAAAGGAATTCTCGCGAAAAGACTCGGGCATATTGTCTCTCGAATCCGATCTCCATCAACCCAAATCATCGTAGGATTCGAATCACGCTTCAACAGGTAGGTACCTCTAAATCCATCTTAAATTATTCAACTATTTCTTAAAAAGAAAACCCTAATTTTTTCCTAAATTTTGATAAATTTCGGGTCTTAAAAACATAAAAATTCGGCCCGAAATTGATAAGATCGTTTTTCTCAGATTTTCGTGAAATTCTACCAAACTCTTCAACAAACAAAGCCTCGGTATTTTGGCCATAACATTTTACACCGAATTCAGATTGACATGATTTTTGCGGCATTGGAAAGAAAATAAAGGGGCCTACAACTTTGTCTGAAATAGTAATTTTACGAATTTAATATTTTTAAGGTCCAAATTGAGCTGCAAGTCGGGATATGTTTTAGATGATCCAAGGTTATACGGGTTTGACATTATTTTCTTAAACTCTTGGGCTACTTTATACTCAACTTGTCTCCAGACTTATAAATCACTAAAATTTCATAAAATATATTAAATAGCTTTCATCGAACAATAATCTATAAGTTTAAGGGGTCAAATATTAACGTTTTTCAACACTTATCATTCTATTACCTCTTTTAAGTCTTCTATAACCCTTGAATGGACATGTGTGCTCCTTTAAAATTTGAAATACGTACAATTGTTATACCAATCGACTATCAATTTCTATGGATATAATTAACCCTAATAAAGTATATTTTTAACTCAATCATAAAATAAATGTAGTTAAATATTTCTTTTTCTCTGTTTTACTTCAATGCTTTATGTGTTATACTCAATATTAATTTTCTTCAAAAATATAAAATGCTTAGGGTTTATGTTATAGTTCATTCTTACATATATTCACTATCATCATATAAAAAATCATGATAGGGCATACACATATAAGTTAAGAATAAGAAATGATATACGACATAAGCTTTCGTCACGGTGGGATTTCTTTCACGGTCATGTGGAACTTAGAATGTAGGAGTCCATGTATGGATGTAATCCTCTATGATAGTATGGGATGCCACATGAAGTACATCCAGGTTACTACGAAACCCGTCCCTTGAAAAGCGTGATTTGTGAAGCCTATCGTACCATAACCCATTTTAATTAAGTTTAAGAAAAGATGAAATAGGAATATGCTAAGATACGAGATATTAAGAAAGTGGGGACTTAAGCTCACGCAAATATGAAATCAGGGCGAGGACTTAAGCCCAGAACCGAATAAAGATATGATATGTTAAAATACGCTGTGAAGGCCAACTAAACACGAATTAAATTCTACAGGTGCCATACCTTACGAGCCACCGTAAGGGTCCAACGTCTGCAGCCAAGACGGGCCTTAAGGATATTATAGCCTTGTCTCGAACTAAGGGGACATCATAGTTATTATGCCGGTAATCTCATCTGACTAGATGGTGATTTATGTTATGATATAGAGGTTATGTGGTTATCTACACAAAGACCTCGCGTGATAGGCTCGAGCAACGATCCTGGCATAGATATTTTAAATAAGATAAGATATGAAGTATGTTGTGTAGGCGTATGGAGTAATAATAAGACTTATGATATGTCACATATGCTAAGTTGATGAGAAAAATAGGAAAAGAGATAAGAAACTAGAAGTATCATGTACCCTTTATTTTATAATATGCTTTTCAGTTTGATTATGATATATGATGAGTTATGGATAATTTTGTCATTTTATTTAAATACTGATTTTAGTTTCAAAATACACTACAACTCAAGGATTGCACACATGATCACCTGGGTAAGTTATGGTAGATCGATTGTACAACCCACTGAGTTTACGCGACTGAGTAAACTCACCCCACTCCCAAAATCTAACAGTTTCAGGTAAAAATTCCACTTATCCCGTCCTTGATGATACGAAGCTGCTGATCCGAAGACGGCTCACATAAATGAGGACGTTGGCTACCACCTAGATGAGAATGTAGACCCGACAGACTTTTACCAACATTGAGAGTCTTTTTCTCTAGTTTTTCATTTATTTCTTGAGGTCATGTTTTAGCCTTTGATACATTTTTGTGAGTTTACGTTTGGGATTATTTTATCCTACGTGAAACTGATTTGATTTTATATCCTTGATGCATGGTTAGGATTAAGTATTTCATTAATATTATTTTCATTTTCTGCTGTTAATTTATGAGCTGTTTATAAATAAATAATATCTTTAATGCCTTGTTTCATATGCTAAGTCGAATGATGAGTTATATATATGTCCGCTTATCGCCTTAACAAGCGTGTGGGGTCATAACACCGAATTCTAGGCTCTCGAAATCGGATAAGGATTTTGGGTCATGACAGAGATGGTATCAGAGCCTAGGCTGTACTTCCTTTAGGGACTAAGTCGTACGATAGCACTAGCATACGACGTTTTATGAAATCAGGAATTGATGGCTTCACGACGCAGGGAAACAAATAGCTTCCAGGTGAATGAGGCCTCATCACATGAAGGTCTTCAAGAATTTGAAGCGATGCACCTATTACGTGAGATGGTGACCATATTCAGTCAGCAAATGACTCAGCTAATGCAGTCGCACCAACAAGAAAGGACTCAACTACTGTACGAAATGGAGGTGCAAAGAGAACAACAAAGAGAAGTAGTCCAAGAGTTGGTTAATCAACTCCAGCCTACACCTCAACATGAGAACCCACCATACACCCCGGTCAGATTTCAAGTATTCAGCAGAGCTCAACCTCCCTATTTTCATGGTCAGCTTGACCCAGTCTCTGCTGAAGATTGGATAAGTACAATCAAGAAATTTTTTGAGATCTCTTCACCTGCAGAACACGAAAAAGTGAAGTGGGCAACATTCTATTTGGACTAGGAAGCATAGAACTGGTAGAAAGCAGTCAAGAGAGCTGCATATCAAAACAATGAAGAAGAGTGGACCTGGCAGTAGTTAAGAGAAGTCTACTTTAAAAAGTATTTCTCAGTGGCCACCAGGGCACAGAAGAAGAAAGAATTCATGAACCTACGATAAGAGAACATGACGGTGGCTAAGTATGAGGCCAAGTTTGACCAGCTACCCAGATTTGCTGGGAATCTGATCGCGGATGAAGGCGATAAACTCTTCGCATTTCAGAAGGGCTTGCGACCATTCTTTCGCGAGAAATTGGCCGCGATGAAGATAGAATCGTACTGAGAACTTGTGGATCGTGCTCAGATCCAGGAAAAAGAATCAAGTGAAATGCTTAACAGAAGGAATGCCCGATTGGAAGTTCAAAAGGGCAAAGCTCTTCAAAGGGGGCTCTTTTGTCCCACAGAGACCAATCCCAACTTTCACCAGGAGAACACCATTTCCTCAGGATCAGTATGAAAATAAAAGGCCACGTCTCACACCACAGACGCAAGTGGGTTCCACATTCTCAGGAGGAAATGTCGTTCCACAACCACGTCAGTCATAACGGGAATTCACACCCTACGAACCTTGCACAAGATGTGACAGGAGACACAGGCCTGGAGTGTGCATGCAAGGTATCGATAAATGTTTTCAGTGCAGAAAAGATGGATAAATGGTTAAGGATTGCCCCAAGAGAGCTCCAGTATCAGACTCTCAATACAGTACTCAAGCGAAGCTTACGAGCCAAGGCCGTGTATTTACGATGTCGCAGCAGGATACTATGGCTAGCGACGAAGTTATCCAAAGTACCTTTACTACTTCGAATCAAGTTATCCTTCTTTTTATGTTTCAAGGTTGTTATCATAAACTTTTATTTTGTAAAATCCCTTGTATGAATTCGATAGAACTGTAAATCAAATTGTTGCACTCAAAAATATTTTAACACGCCTTATGCTAACAGGTAATCTCTCCGTTTATCAGCATAAGTGCGACATTAAACACTTAGCTCTTGCTCTTATAGACTCAGGGTCTACACATTCATTCATCAGTCCATGATTTATGTCAGAAATTCAAGTCAAACCCGTACCCTTAGAAAGGAGATTGACTATCTCGACACCGTCTAGGAACACCATGATGGCTACCTTAATCTGTCGAAACACGATAATCAATATTAAAGGCCATGATCTTCCAATAGATCTCATCGTGTTGGAATTTCATGATTTCGACATCATTTTGGGAATGGTCTGGCTAGCCACATATCATGCCATGGTTGACTGCTTCACTAAAGTAGTCACCTTTCAACCACTTGGAGAACCTCCATTCAGATTTCAGAGAATTAAAAAGAAGGGAGCACCTTTATTGGTAGCATTGGACGAGGAGCAAGATAAGACAGTCGATCCTATAAAAATTTTAGTCGTTAGAGATTTTGTCGATGTATTTTCTGAAGACTTATTAGGTGTACCACCCAACCGAGAAATCGAGTTCAAAATTGATTTGATCCCAGGGACCACACCAATTGCCAAGGCACCTTCGATGGTTGGATGGCTCTGCGAAATTAAAGGCGAAAATATAACTGCCGATAAGAAATTCATTAGACGCAGTCAGTCACCATGGAGAGCCCCAGTGCTCTTCGTAAAGAAGAAAGATAGTTCGATGAGGCTATGCATCGATTATCGTCGGTTGAATAGTATAACTATCAGAAATTGATACCCTCTCCCACATATCGATGATTTGTTCGATCATCTCCAAGGTGCCAAGTGTTTTTCTAAGATTGATCAGATCAGGTTACCACTAGCTGAAAGTGTGAGAAGAAGATATTCCAAAACTTGCTTTTGCTTGATGAATTTATCATCGTATTCTAAGATTGATCTTAGTCATGTCTTTCGGACTAACAAATGCCCCAGCTGTATTCATGGACCTAATGAATCAGGTGTTCATGCAGTATCTTGATGAATTTATCATCGTATTCATAGATGACATCCTTATCTACTCACAATCAGAGGAAGAGCATGAGGAACACCTGCGCCTAGCACTTCAGACTGTCCGAGATCATCAGTTAGATGCTAAACTCAGTAAGTGTGAGTTTTGGTTTAAACAAGTGACCTTCTTTGGACACGTGGTATCAGCAGAAGGAGTGTCCATCAATCATTCTAAGATCGAAGCAGTTATAGAATGGAAAGCACCGACGAGTGTTACCGAAGTTTGGAGTTTCCTCGGATTGGCGGGCTACTACCGTCACTTTGTTGAAGGATTTTCACGCATTGCTCTATCGCTCACCTGCCTCACAAGGAAGAATGTCAAATTTGTGTGGACCGATGAATATGAAGCAAGTTTTCGAGAATTGAAGAAGAGGCTTACTATTGCACCAATCCTCACCCTACCTTTTACTTCGGACACTAGTGAATTTGAAATATTTACGGATGCATCTCGCCAGGGACTTGGTTGTGTGCTTGAACAAAGTAAGAAAGTCGTCGCTTATGGCTCAAGATAACTTAAACCTTACAAAAAGAACTATCCGGTTCATGACTTGGAACTGGTTGTAGTTATCTTTGCCCTCAAACTATGAAGACACTATCTCATGAACCGGATATAGTTATCTTTGCCCTCAAACTATGGAGACACTATCTCTACGACGAGACGCTCAAGATATATACGAATCACAAAAGTCTCAAGTACCTTTTCTCATAAAAGGACCTAAATTTGAGACAACATAGGTGGATGGAATACATGAAAGATTACGATTGCTCCATAAATTACCACCTCGAAAAAGCTAATGTCGTCGTTGATGCACTTAGTAGGAAATCCTCGGCACTGTTAGCCAGATTGAAAACTTGGAAGCCCTTCGATGAACTCGCCGACGAAGACATTTACCTCCAAGAAGTTGAAGATGGTGTATATTTGACAAGAATTGTGATGAATTCGTTCATTTTAGACAAAATTAGAGAAATATAGCGTATGGACCCAGAGATCCTTAAGATCATCGAAACCAGAGGATCGAGACCCGATTTCAGCCTCATGACGGATGAGACGTTACTCTTCAGACAATGATTATGTGTACCCAATGACCCTCAAGTGAAAAAGGAGATACTTGATGAAGGTCACAAATCAGGATACTCAGTACATCCAGACAGTACTAAGATGTATCGAAATCTAAGAAATTAGTATTGGTGGCCGAATATGAAGCGAGAAATAGCTAAATACGTATCAATGTGCTTAGTGTGCCTACAAGTCAAGGCAGAACATCAGAAACTGGCCAGACTCATACAACCCTTACCCATCCCGGAATGGAAGTGAGAAAATATATCTATGGACTTCATCGTAGGTCTACCAAAGACGATAAAGAAGAACGATGCTATCTGGGTGATAGTTGACAGATTGACTAAGTCAGCTCATTTCTTACCATTCAAGACTACCACAGATGGGAACAAGTTGGCCGAAATATATCTGAAGGAAATTGTCAAACTACATGGAGTTCCAGTTAGCATTGTCAATGATCGAGACTCAAAATTTACTTTCAAATATTGGGCATCCTTTCAAGAAGCTCTGGGCACTCGACTAGATTTTAGTACTGCCTTCCACCCCCAGACGGACGGCCAGACTGAAAGAGTGAATCAAGTAGTTGAGGATATGTTACGAGCATATATGCATGACTTTCGAGGCAACTGGGATGATCGCATCCCGCTGATTGAGTTCTTTTATAATAATAGCTACCAAGCAAGTATAGGAATGTCCCCTTTCGAAGCTTTATACGATAGAAGTTGCAGAACGCCGTTGTGTTGGGACGAAGTTGGAGTTAGGAAGATGCTTGAACCCGAACTAGTCCAAACTACGACTGAGAAAGTCAAACTGATACGTGAACGGCTTAAGATAGCCTAGGATCGTTAGAGAAAGTACGTCGACCCTCACCGTCGTAATTTAGAGCTCAAGGTAACACATTTAAAATTTCAAAGTTTAAATTTCATTACAATTGTATTCGTGGTTAAATACTAAAATTTGTTTAACAGGTTGGCGAACGAGTATTCATTCGCATCTCTCCGACCAAGGGAGTCATGCGCTTTAGAAAGCGTGGAAAGCTGAGCCCGACGCATGATATGGGGGTTTAGGCTGTGTGCTTAAGCAGAATGAGAGAGTCATTGCTTATGGGTCTAGACAGCTAAAAGACCATGAGAAGAATTACCCGACGCATGATCTTGAGTTGGCAGCAGTGATTTTTGCTCTGAAGATCTGGAGGCATTACCTTTATGGGGAGACCTTCGATATATTTACCGATCATAAGAGCCTCAAGTATCTCTTCTCACAAAAGGAGTTGAATATGAGACAGCGTCGATGGATGGAGTTCTTGAAAGATTATGATTGTACCATCCAGTACCACCCCAGGAAAGCAAACGTAGTGGCAGATGCGTTAAGTCGTAAGTTCTCTGCTCAGTTATCACATCTCACCGCAAGGGTGTGAAGATGGCATCTATTGGAAGATATTGCTCTAAGTAGCATGAGATTTGACGTAAAAGGTTCAAGTGCGTTAATGGCTACACTGGTGATTCGTTCCACCCTCAATGAGAACATTCGCAGACTTCAGATGACGGATGATGAACTTATGGCTATCAGACGGGATGTGATTGGGGGAAGCAAAATAGATTTTTCTATCAAAGATGATGACACTTTGTTGTTTAGAACCCGGGTATGCGTACCAACTAGTCGAGCTTGGGACACTATTTTGGAAGAGGCTCATAAGTCTATGTACGCTATTCACCCTGGCAGTACCAAGATGTACCAGGACTTAAAGAAAAGCTTCTGGTGGAGAGGTTTAAAGAAAAATGTCGCTGTGTATGTCTCGAGATGTCTTGTGTGTCAGCAAGTAAAGGTGGATCATCAAAATCCGACAGGACTATTGCAACCACTACCGATACCTGAGTGGAAATGGGAGGCCATTTCTATATACTTTAT
Source organism: Chloranthus sessilifolius (assembly GCA_021018995.1). Taxonomy (NCBI): domain Eukaryota; kingdom Viridiplantae; phylum Streptophyta; class Magnoliopsida; order Chloranthales; family Chloranthaceae; genus Chloranthus; species Chloranthus sessilifolius. The sequence continues at coordinate 9,725,843 of CM037593.1, read as the reverse complement.
TTTGGGATTGCCAAGAACATTAAGAAAATACAATGCCATCTGGGTCATTGTGGATCGATTGACTAAGTCCGCACACTTCCTTCCTTATAATACGTCGTATACCGCCAACAAGCTCGCAGAATTATACATCAAGGAGATAGTTAGGCTGCATGGTATACCGGTCAGTATCGTATCCGATAGAGACCCGATGTACACATCTCAGTTTTGGCAACGATTTCAAGAAGGAATGAGCTCTAGGCTCGATTATAGTACACCATTCCATCCTCAGACCGATGGGCAGACTGAGAGGGTGAATCAGATTATAGAAGATATATTACGTGCTTGCATGTTGGATTTTCAGGGGTCATGGGACCAACATTTACCGCTGATCGAGTTCGCCTACAATAACAGTTACCGAGCTAGCATCGGCATGGCACCTCTGAAGCTTTGTATGGACGACGGTGCAGGTCTCCACTTAATTGGGAAGAAGTGGGTGAGAAACTCATTTTAGGTCCCGAGATCGTGGAGAATACAACCGAGACAGTTCGGTTAATCCGTGAGAGACTACGCATTGCTCAAAGTCGTCAGAAGAGCTACGATCGATCCGAAAAGAAACCATGTTGAGTTTAAGGTGGAGATAACGATTTGTTAAAATCTCTCCTACAAAAGGCGTGATGCGTTTTGGGAAGCGTGGGAAGTCGAGTCTGCGCTATGTTGGACCTTTCGAGGTATTGGGTCGAGTCGTGAGGTTGCCTGTCAAGTAGCCTTGCCACCGCAGCCTATCGGAAATGCACAACGTGTTTCATGTGTCCATGTTACGAAGATATGTTAAGGACCGACACACGTATTGGACTACCCATTGAGCTCAAAGAAGACCTATCCTTGGTTGAGGAACCGTCAATCTTGGATCGTAAAGAACAAATCTTACGGACAAAGAGCATTCCCTTAGTACTCGTGAAGTGGCGGAACCATTCTTCAGAGGAAGCCACATGGGAGCGTGAAGCGGAGATTCGCGAGCAATTTCCACAACTTTTCGAGTGAAGGTATATTGTAAACTATAGTTATGTAAGAAAACCATACGTACCTTTAAATTCTTGAATTTGCTTCTTTAAAAAAAAAAAGAAAGAAAAAAAAAGGGAGAATTTCTTCAAAATCTTCAATGTTAAATTGGTTCATAACATCGATGCTTTACATATATATCTATAACGATCACACAATAAAATCTTAAATGTCATATTTATTCATTCTCGGTTAGAACCGTATGTCTGTTGGAACCCGTGACATCAGTTAGAACATGTTACCAGGCACGTGATCATGCTTTTGAATAAGTGTTCGATTCTGACATCTGAAATTTCTTCTCAAATAATTACCAAAAAGGGTGAGGTAGGTGTGTGTGCTAGGTTTGTGTCATGGTGAAGTATATTTCCAGGCACGTGACACTTGGGAAGGTATGCATCCATGTACGGATGCAATCCTCTATGGCAGTATGGGATGCCACACGCAGTACATCCAGGTTACTACGGATCCCGACCCTTGAAAGAGTGCTTAGTGAAGCCTACCGCATCGCGACCAAAGTTCTTTGACTTTAGACTGTTTTGATTTTGCTTTATACTGGTGTTAGGATAAGGACTTACCGCAGTTCGGTTTAGCTATCCGTACATTTTCGAGGATGAAAATTCCTAAGGAGGGTAGAATGTAAAGACCCGTATTTTGAACTCGAGTTAGACTAACCCTGTGTGTGTATTCGGCTCGACAACCGACGTCACCATTTGTTTTAGATTTTTATCTAGATGTGATTGTGCAGACAGATTTTAATTTAGAACCCATTTGGACCCTCGTGCGAAAGTTGTGCACCGACCTCTGTGTAGCCGCTCAACACCGGACTTGAGTTTTAAAATTAGAAGTGTATAATACATAAGATGTGTGTATGTGTTTTACTTTGTGAGCAATCCTATTATAAGAAGGAATTGCATTCTCGTATTATACTAGGTTTTGTTAAGAGAGGATAGTTACCCAACCGTGTGAAACTCCTTCTCTCTTCTTCAATCATCGTAGGAGATCGGTTTAGAAAACCTCCTTCTTTAGAACCCTCTTTGTTGAAAGCACTTAAACCTTAGAAAGAACTTGAATCAACCTTGGATTCGTAGTTGCCTATTGGGAGAGGTTGAGATCATTGGGGGCGTGTTGGAGTTGTCTCTGTGAACTCGTGGGATCGATCGCGGCGCGAATTGTTGAGGAAACCCGTCGGTTTGCTTGCTCAAGCTCCATTCGCGGACTCATTTCTAATCTAGAATTCTTAGATTAAAGGTACGTTTAATTAAACTTTTGATTAAATCATTAGATTAGCCATGGGTTTTGCTTTGGGATGTATGGGTTTCGATTCGGTGAAAACCAATAAATCGTCGTATGCTTCGCTCGAGCGAGCTATTATCATCGCTCGAGCGAGGTATCACCGAACTCCGACATTGCCTTAGTATTTTAGTCATAACGTTTTATTCCGAACTCCGATTGAGATGATTCATTTTGCGTTGGAAAGCTAATAGAAAAATCTATAACTTTCATGTTTTGACCAACGCATGGATCAATCGTCTTGATGGTCAAAAATATATAAGAATGTTACATCAAATTCTAGGATTGGCGCAATTTGCCTGTTTTGACTTGTTTTTGAGGAAACGCTTAAATAGGTCTATATTATTAGTAATTAGAGTTTATCTTAATGCATGAACGTATATTGTGATATAGATTGAGGGCGAGAGGCCATCAATAGGACTTTGCTTGATTTCGCATTACTCCGAGTTTTGGTTGGAGAATCTCATCTTTACAGTATTTTATTTTAATTCGCATGGATATTTTGAATTAAAATCTTTAAACTTGCATATGCCATTGAAATCACATCTCAGAACCCAAATTGATATGAATGACCGAAAATCTAAATCTACACCAATCACAACTCGAATCGCTTAAGCTCAAAATCAAATCAAGAACCTGAACTATGTATAAGAGACTTGCATCTGATTTATATTAGTATCTGCATTTGTTTTATGATTGACTGAACGACCCTCAAAATTCTGAACAATTTCGCACAAGTTTCCCTCATTACGTAGGAGCTTGTTGCATCCTGAAAAAGGGTTCATGAACGACGATGGTAGGTAGGGGTTCCCATCGGCTATATTCCTGCTCTCGAGATATAGTTTACTCGGGAGGTATTTTAAGTTGAGGATTAAGTCATGAATTACTGAACTTTGCATTTAGAAGTTAGAGAAACTAAGACACTGAAACACTGCATCTGTTCTTGAAACTGTTTTCACACATTTAGAAATAAATCTTACATATGATTTCTGCACCTAAATTCAGTTTATTATCTGCTTATATGTTTGACAAGCTATATTCCGATATTTGTTTTGAAACCATATTAGTTAAGGTAAAATGTCGTAGATGTCTTTCTTCTACTGAGCTTTGTTGGTTAGCTCACTCCGACTATATCGCCAGTTCAGTAATCTTGGCGACGTGGCTATTCAGTATGTGAGGTGATCCTGACTACGTGCCTGAGGAAGAGCTTGAGGTTCCTCCTGAGGAGTTTTTCCCAGTATAGAACTTACTGATTTTCTTATTTGTGGTGAGAGTTAGACTTGAATTTGTGGGCCCATTTTAGTTGGATACCATAGTTTTATATTTGACGTTGATTTCTGTTATGAGCCATGTTTCGATGATGGTCGGCCATCATCGGTGGTTCTTTACTTTTAATTGCTTCCGCATTTATTTTAGCTATGGATATTTATTACACTTTACTCTGATATGTGCCCTGTTTGTCCGGCTTATCGTTTATTCGATAGGTTGGCGAACCGGCCTTTCCTATACCTGAGGGATTGGAAAAGTCGGGTCGTCACAGTGTTGGTCCAATGGCAACATCACACGCCAAAGGAAGCGACCTGAGAGAATGTCTAATATCCCTGTTTTTTTGACCTATTTCTCGTTTACCTCAGTAAGCGTGTCCAAAAATTATTGTGGAATATTTTTGGATTTTTGGTAAGCTAAGGCTATAATAAGATAAATGATCGAAGAAATTTGTCTCGAGAGGTGTGCAAGTCATGCAATCGATGACTTACATGATAAGGTTAGTGTATGTGTTCAACATGGGACACTTTTGCAACTTAAGTGAATAAGATGGCAATTATAAAAAATCTAGATATTAGTTTGTTTGGTTTTAAGTTATAAGAAAGATTGAAAGAGAAGTTTAACTTCTCTCTCTCTCGTTGGAAATTTTACAAGCCTCTAAGGCCTTGCTTCGTCTTAAATTCTAGATCTAGAGAACTTGAGAATTACTCTCCCCATCTCAACCATTAATTAGCCTTGTGCTTAAATTCTGATCGGTTTGAGCTAGTGGAAGAGAAGGATAAGGGAGAGAATGTCACTGTGTTGATAGGATCTGTGCAGTGGAGGAAGGTTTATAATGGACTGATTTGAAGTTTTTAAACCTATAAGCTTTGGAGAGTGGTTCCCGTGCGTGAATATTGGTGCAACGGGATCAACGAATTAAGCGACAAGAGGTAGGTCTTTGAAACCTCCTTATGTCATTTTAATTTATGTTTTGCTTAGATTAGAATGTGGTGTGTTCATTTTAAATTAGATGGCTGTGGTTGAATAAGAAGAAAGAATCCGGACATGAAATTTTTGACAGCCACAGAACTAGCCAAATTCGAGGGTCGATTTTCAAATCGCGAATTTGGAATTCGACCATTGATTTGAAATTCGACAGTCAAAATCTGTTTTTTGTGCCAGATACAGATTTTTAAAATTCGAGGGTCGAATTTGGAAATCGACCATCGATTTGAAAATCGAGGGTCGATTTTCTGATTTTTGTGACTGTTGAGATTTTTTGAAATTCAAGGGTTGAAATTGAATTCGACCATCGAATTTCAAATTCGACCCACGAATTTGAATTTGAGGGTCGAATTCTGTCATGTTTCTGGCCTTTAAAATTTTTGTCGGATTTTTTTTCTCGGCAAACTTTTGGTTTGATTTTTGGTTCTATATTAACAATGAGAGTGTTAATATATGTAGGTTTTGAATATTGGGAGTCCTTGGTGAGGACTGCTTATGCTTGTAGGTTTTGAATATTGGGAGTCCTTGGTGAAGACTGCTTATGCTTGCTTTCGAACCTTCTTGTTGAGGTAGGGGAACCCTATATTTAATTTGCATTGAATTATAAGTATAACTGTTTTAACTGTTTCATTTAAGAAGCATAAATTTTGGAATTCTGTTGCAGACAGCATGAATAAAACTCTGAATATATGACACAAACCCGAAAAATTGGAAACTTTGTTATGACTAAGAACTTCGAAATTTGAACCTCAGAACCTCAGTAAAATTTTGAATCAGAACTTTGAATCAGAACTTCAAAAATATCTGTAATCACATATGAATAATAAGCTTTGATATATGTTAGCATTTGCATTCGATTTGAGGTGCGTTAGAACGATGCCCAAGATTCTACCAACTGTGTTGACGGTATTACTTTGGTGCAAGTTTCCCTCATAGCGTAGGGGCTTGTTGCACTTTAGAAAATAGGTTCATGAACGACGATGGTCAATAGGGTTTCCCATCGGTCACGTAGTCTGCTCTCATGCTATAGGAAATTTGGGAGATAAAATTAAGTTATAAATTTAAGACAAGAAGCATGCTAATTCAAAAGATTTTCGAACACATCAGATTTATGTTATCAGTTTTGACTCAGGATTAGAATTGGAGATTTAGTTTGCAAAGCATCATTTGAAAATCATATTTGATCCGATTTCTGTCTTTTGAAAACCTTACTTATAATGAAATGTAAATAGATCTGTTTCCTCTATTGGGCTTGGTTGTTAGCTCACCCTCAACTATACGTCACAAGTGCTGAGACTGACCTTGGGTAAGAGGATCTGGAGGACTCCGATTACATTCCCGAGGAGGAAGTGGACATACCAGTTGAGGAGTTTTTCCCTTGATCCTAGATCCCTTATTTGTGGTACTTTTGTTAGAAAATTATTTTGAATATTGGGCCCTAGGCCATTATTTTGGTTCTTTTGATATCACTCGAGGAACCATTATTGTGAACCACTATATTAGGTGTTGGATTGGCCATCATCAGTGGTTCTTCTTGTTTCCTCACAGTGATATATAATTTTTGTTATAAGAAGCTTTTGTTTTGGATTATTATATACTTTGCCTCTGTCTTTAGATCTTTGTTATGTTGCCGGCTTCTGTTTGTTACGGCTTATTGAGAAATCAATAAGTTGATGAACCGACCTTTCCTATACCTTAGGGATTGGGAAAGTCGGGTCGTCACAGAATGAAGACGACATCAAAGAAAACCATCCTGAGCTTTTTGAATAATCGGTACATAATTTTCGGGGATAATTTTTTTTTAGAGGGAGAGAGTGTAACGATCCTGATGATTTTTATTATCGTTGAATCTGTGACTTTTGATGAGAAGATGAGATTATGGAGAAGTACCTCGAGCTCATTGTCTCATTTACGTAATTTTTGAGGACAAAAATATTATAAGGGAGAGAGAATGTAGCATCCCAGATTTTTTAACTTTATTTAACGGTATTAGATGATGTACCACTCAGTGTATGATGCTAATGCTCTACATCGGAATCGACCCACTTTAGAAATAGTCTGATTTTTTTATATCAATATTAGACACATTGTGAAGTACTCGCCGATATGATTCCAACGATATATAATTTGTCAATTTTTGACAAGAATATAAAAAGTTATGCTCGTTTGAAGAGTGAAACAAGTTAAAGGGCATAACTATAATTTCGGGAGAGAATCACCATTTGCTTTGGTGGTTATACAAAGCTCTGGAACAAAACCTCTTCTCAAGTTATTCAAGTCACGTATGAATTCTCTTTGCGTGAAAAAACTTCTATTTTATTAAATCTTGTACGAAAAGTCTTAATTAGAGTTAACCTAGAAAGGGAATTAGATATATATTTACTTTTTCTCTCAGTTGTTTCTCTCTGTTCTCTCTTCTCTGTAAAAGCTCTGGCAGTGCCATCTTTTACAACTCCTCATCGGATCTTCATCAATTTTTCGATCTTATCAGAGAATCTTCCACCATCAAAGTTCCTCATCGCCGCGATCGATCTATCGTAAGAAAGGAATTCTCGCAAAAAGACTCGGGCATATTGTCTCTAAAATCCGATCTCTATCAACCCAAATCATCGTAGGATTCGAATCATGCTTCAACAGGTGGGTGCCTCTAAATTCATCTTAAAATTTTCAGTTATTTCTTAAAAAGAAAACTCTAATTTTTCCCTAAATTTTGATAAATTTTAGGTCTTAAAAACATAAAAATTTGGCCCAAAATCGAAAGGATCGTTTTTCTCAGATTTTCATGAAATTCGGCCAAACTCTTCAACAGACATAGCTTTGGTATTTTGGCCATAACTCTTTACTCCGAATTCGGATTGATGTGATTCTTACGGCATTAGAAAGAAGATAACAAGATCTACAACTTTCTCTGAAATAGTAATTTCACGAATTTATTATTTTTAAGGTCAAAATTGAGCTACAAGTCGGGATACATTTTAGATGATCCATTGGGCTACTTTATGCTCAACTTGTCTCCAGACTTATAAATTACTAAAATTACATAAAATATATTAAATAGCTTATATCGAACAATAATATATAAGTTTAAGGGGTCAAATATTAATATTTTTTAACACTTACCATTCTATTACCTCTTTTAAGCCTTCTACAACCCTTGAATGGACATGTGTGCCATTTTAAAATTTGAAACACGCCCGATTGCTATACCAATCAACCATCAATTTCTATGGATACAATTAACCTCAATAAAGTATATTTTCAACTCAATCATAAAATAAATGTAGTTAAATATTTCTTATTCTCTGTTTTACTTCAATATTTTGTGTTATGCTCTATATTAATTTTCTTCAAAAATATAAAATGCTTAGGGTTTATGTTATAGTTCATTTTTATATATGTTTACCATCATCATATGACATTCATCATATAGAAAATTACGATAGGGCATACACGTATAACTTAAGAATAAGATATGACACATGATATAAGCCTTCGTCACGGTGAGATTTCTTTCATGGTCACATGAAACTTAGAATGTAGGTGTCCATATACGGATGTAACCCTCTATAGTAGTATAGGATACCACACGAAGTATATCCAGATTACTACTAAATCGGTCTCTTGGAAAGCGTAGTTTGTGAAGCCTATCGCACCGTGACCCATTTTAATTAAGTTTAAGAAAAGATGAAATAGGAATATGCTAAGATATGACATATTAAGAAAGTAGGGACTTAAGCCCACGCAAATATGTAATCGGGGCTGGGACCTAAGCCCAAAATCGAATAAAGATATGATATGTTAAGATACACTGTGAAGGCTAACTAAATACGAATTAAGTTCTACACGTGCCATACTTTACGAGCCATCGTAAGAGTCTAATGTCTGCAGCCAAGATGGGTCTTAAAGACATTATAGCCTTGTCTCGAACTAAAGGAACATCGTAGTAACTATGCCGGTATCCTTATCTGACTGGATGGTGGTTTATGTTATGATATGGAGGTTAGGTGATTATCTACACATGGACCTCGCGTGATAGATTCGAGCAGCGATCCTGACACAGATCGTTTAAATAAGATAAGATACGAAGTATGTTGTGTAAGCGTATTGAGTAATAGTAAGACTTACGATATCTCATGTATGCTAAGTTAATGAGAAAAATAAGAAAAGAGATCTGAAATTAGAATCATCATGTACCCTTAATTTTATAATATGCTTTTCAGTTTGATTATGATATGTGATGAGTTATGGATAATTTAATCATTTTATTTAAATGCTGATTTTAGTTTCAAAATACACTACAACTCAATCGATTGCACACACGATCACTTGGGTAAGTTATGGTGGATCGATTGTACAACCCACTGAGTTTACGCGACTGAGTAAACTTACCCCACTCCTAAAATCTAATAGTTTCAGATAAAAATTCCACTTATCCCGTCCTTGATGATACAGAAGCTACTGATCCAGAGACGACTCACAGAAACGAGGACGTCGGCTACCACCTAGATGAGAATATAGACCCGGCAGACTTTTACCAACATTGAGAGCCTTTTTCTCTAGTTTTTCATTTATTTCTTGAGGGTCATGTTTTAACCTTTGATATATTTTTTTGAGTTTACATTTGAGATCATTTTACCCTACGTGAAACTGATTTGATTTTATATCCTAGATGCATGGTTAAGATTAAGTATTTCATTAATATTATTTTCATTTTTCTCTATTAATTTATGAGCCGTTTATCAATAAATACTATCTTTAATGTCTTGTTCTATATGCTAAGTCGAATGATGAGTTATGTATATGTTCGCTTATCGCCTTAACAAGCGTGCAGGGTTATAACACAGAATTCTAGGCTCTCAAGATCAGGTAAGGATTCTGGGTCGTGACATTAACTAAGACTTTATTAAGCTTCATGGCTTAAGGTCATTTTATAACCCAAAAATTTCAGAGGTCTGCCAGCAGCCACCCAGTCAGAGCTAGAGGATCTAGGGGAGGAGAGATTCAGGAACGATTACTGAGCTGATAGTTTGAGCTCACACTACAAAAAATAAGACTATTAGCGGTAATTTTTTGTAGCAAAAAAGTGCCGCTATTAACAGAAAAACTATTATGACTATTATCGGCAAGGGTATTAGCGACACTTTTTTTGTTATTAGCGGTAGTTTATGGCTCCCACTAATAGTCTTTTATTTTATAGTGTCATTTTGCCTATAGAGCTACCAGTACTTACACACGTGTGACCTGTTCACACTTGGTTTTGACAGGATCTTTCTCCTTTCTATTTTTTTTGTTTAGTCCAGTACTTTTAAAAAATTATCAATGTATCATTAATTGGACTTTTGTAAATATTGGCTTTTAAAAGTTTGAACTCTGAGTAATCATCTTTCGAATTGTCTTATTTATAATTCCGCAATAAGTAGGATTAGTCTACGATTCACTAAAAAAATAAGACTATTAGCGGTGCCAAAAACTGCCGCTATTAACAAGAAAACTTGTTTCAATAGCGACAAGACTAGTAGCTGCAATTTTTTTGTTAGTAGTGGCAGTTTTTGGTGCCGCTAATAGTATTATTTTTTGCAGTGATAAAAGTCAAAAAATTCGAATTTGACCAATCAGGTTAATGAGAATGGGAAAATAAATGAAAAAGAATTTAAATACACTTCCGCAATCTACTGAAAAGAATTTAAATACACTTCCGCAATTTATTAAAAAGAATTTAAATACACTTCCGCAAATTATTGAAAAAGATAATATCGTTTTTTTTCCTCAAAGACATTTCACATAATATTTTAGAAAAAAAAAGTATATGGTAAAAGAGGCTAGCTAGAATATGATTTATCGAGTTTGGGAAATGAATTATGAAATTGAATTACGTTTGAATAATCGAATGACGACGGTGTTACGCCGGCTCAGCTCGTGGATCGCCAGGGAATATGGCATGACACACATTCTCAAATGGGGTTCACTAATCTTTTAGGACTAATTTTTTTTTTTTTTTAAATTAACCTTTTTTACCCTTCATGTCACTGGTCAAAGATATACTTTTTCCACTTAAATTTTTTGCCTTTAAAAACTTTCAACCTTTGACTACGAAATTCATGGCGGGAAAATAATTTTTTTTTTCTTTTCTTTTTGGGTGGTCCTTGATTGATCGTGTGCATGTTTTTGTGGCACATGATATTTAGATTAATCGTGTCCTTGATTGATCGTGTGCATTTTTTTTGGGAGGGACCGGTTGTCCTTCACCCGATTCCACAGGTCTTTGCCCCGCTTTCAGTACGGCTTCTACCACAGGGAGGGCGCTTTCATTGGGTGTGGCCTCCAATTATCAGATGCGGGCGACCTACAAGATGATAGATATTCCATATTATTTTTGACTGATTAAAAATTTGAGAATGCATGACCACTTCCTTAAGAAGCCATTGCGCTCGTTATAAAGGTGACATCGCTTCATTTAGTAAAGATTACACTCGTATTAGAGGAGTTATCGCCTCATTTAGAAGCAAATCTTGTCTTTCAGAGGCGCTATGGCTTCATTTGGAAGCGGTTGCGCTTCTACATTATAGCGATAACGCCTATATTTGGATGTGATATCGCCTCGTATCGAATTTACCTTGTGCTCAAATTTTGGAATGCACGAATGCGTCGTTTTGTCGTTTGCTTCTCATTTCAGCAGCTTTGGGAAGCTAACGTTGTCAGCAACCTTGCGTGGGGCGCACCTGCCGTTAATCTCGTACGGCCAGATATGAGAAAAATAAAATAAATGTTAGATGACTTTCGTAATCATCAGCGCTTCATTGGAAATAAAACAGGACATTCTGGGAGAAGGCATTTACCTGCAGGGAAATAGTACAGCTGTAAATATTGTATTCATTTTGTACCTTTGCTTTCTCAGCTCTATCCTTCATCGTTTGCTTTCTCCACGTACCCCAAAAGTTGAGTGTACGCGTGACAACCCCATGGATATAAGTTGAAATTGGAGAGATCATCAACGAGGTGAGAGTTGTCGAGGGTGTAATATGAGTTTGGAAAGAGGATGACAGCGAGGACAAACAACAGACAGAGTTTCAGAAAGTCGTTGTCAACATCTTACTCGAGTCTCATAATTGCCGCTTCAATGTGTGTCCTTTTAACCACTTTTAGACCCCTGAAAAACCTATGTCTAATGGTCCGTTCTTTAGAAATATCCTCCTTCGGAGGGTAATCGGGGGGGTGGGTCATTTAAAGACCAGTTATCAAGGCAAAATCAAGGGCCTGAAATCTGATAATGTTAGACTTGCCACTCCCAAAATTTTGAACGTTGTCATGAACCCAGACCTTGATGATTGCGCCCAGGAGGTTGTTGATGCTTCTCATGCCCTTTGGAGCCTCAAAGAATACACCGAAAATCGAATCCTTAAGCAGATTTTTCCTCCCCTCAATGCTGCGTCATAAATGTCCCGATACTTTTCGATGGTGCACTTAGTCGTTGGGATATTGATAATCATATTCAAAATATGTGACATAGAAAAAGGAAAAGTTTAGATAAGAAGGTACTAATAATAAGAGAGCAGACGCCAAATGTTGGAGCGCGGCCCAAAAGCTTCTGAAGGAGGAGGCGCCTACCATAAGTGTTGGAGCGCCGACGCTTCATATATGAAAGGGGTGACACTTCTATTTGGTATTTTTAAAGCGGATTAAAAATAAAAGGACACTCACTTAGTTACTAGATGTAGGAAAAGGGTTTCGCTGCTTTGATGTTTCTTATTGTGCTCCGAGAAGATAAAAATATGAAGGGTAAAGGTGAAAAGTAATTTGTGAATTTGTAATTTACAAAATTTTTGCTTTAAATATTTTTTTCGAATGGGAATGATGGCCATTGCACACCACAATGTTAGGCGTCGTAATCCCGTCAATCTCACCCCACTCCTTATTTAATGTTTTGACAACGGTAATAAATGAAATAGGTTTGAGGGTTGCTTCGCATAAAATGGTGCAACGTGTCCAATTTTGGGGCGCTTCGTATCTTGTACGAAGTGCTAACGCTTCCTTATCGTAGTAGATGCGCTAACAGGAGATAGCACCAACACTTCTTACTTGAGCGCTAGCGCTTTTCATGGGTTGTGAAGCTTCCTCTGACAGAAGGGTCATTAATGTTCAATATTTGAGAAATAAATGCTAAACATTCCGCCAATTAATGGACTTGTCGAAAGGGTCTCTTAAACAATAAATGGTAATGATTGCCATTGAGAACAACGAATTCATGCCCCGCTTCCCATTTAATATTTTGACGATAGTAATAAATGAAGGTCGAATGCACTACGCATCATACCGAAGGCGTCTTCCATTTCACAAAGGGAGCACAAATGATTTGACATAGTCGCGTAAGCGCTTCGGTACGAAGCGTTTATGCGACATGCGTAGACGATCTCCCCGATGAGGCGCCTTAAATAATAATTTCGAGATGTAATGATCAACATTGAAAATCATGATATCATGGGCTGTGATAGCCTGGATTTCTGCACTTGAAAATCCGTGCCATCAAGATCATACTCTGGATGATTCCCGAGATAAATCACAGTGTGGCTGCTCGTCTAGCGGAAGTCAAAGCAGACACGGTCTGGTAGTCGTAGATCGAGTCATCATATAAGGCATTTAAAAAGAGAGAAATAAATAAAATACATGTATATATACTAAAAGAATATATATCCTCAAAAAGAAACCAAAAGGAACTAATGGTGATGGACATCCATCACTCAAAAATAGTGGTTCCCAATAGTGGTTCCTATAGAATGTACATGAATATAAGTAACAACATCAAAATATAAAATAATACAAAAGGTGGCCACCAGGCGCACAGATAATCAAAAAATACATATCCCAAAACCCAAAACAAAACTAATACCCAAACAGCTAGTAGAACTCGTCAGTTGGGGTATCGGTATCCTCCTCCTCAGCTTCAGCCTCTTGATCGGGTTGGTAATCAGGGTTGCTCTCTGTGCCGGGAGCCCTAGCCTCAGAACCTATTAATTTATAGAAAACAGGGTGAGCTATCCATCTAAGCTCAGTAGAAGAAATTCAGTTAATTTATATCTTAATTGTAACACATGGTTGCAGAACATATCTCAGACAAATAAGTAAAGCAGAGTATAAACAAAACAGAACAGATACAGATGGATGATCAGACATGCAGAAAATCAGAATGTAGAACTGGCAAGAGTAGACAGAACCTCAGAGTTTGCAGGATGCTATGCGTACAATATTTAAATGACTTAAATCATGCATATCTCTAACTTAAGTAACCCCCGTGAATATATAGCACGTGGTAGCCAGATGTGTGCCGATAGGAAACCCCAACCAATCGTCGTTCAATGAACAATTTCAGAAGGTGCAACAAGCCTCTACAATAAAAAAGTAACTTGTGCTAGGAGGAATTTCCAAGTAGATGCACAGATATATTGCCGTGCCAGTCATGATTATACCGCCGAGTCGGTGGGGATCGTTTGGATTCAAACTTAAAATTAAATACACACATATGACCTCAAGAATCAGATATCAGAGCAGATAGCAGAAATCAGAAACAAGCATTAGAATACAGGAATCAGAGTTTAACTGAGCTTAATGTATATGCAGACATGCATTTTAAAATCAGAGCCAAAATACAGATGTTAAGATATCATACAGTCAAAATTAGATATATTTTAAGTTAAATTTTCCCTACCTCAGAACAAATCTTTCTAAGCAAATCCAAAGCCTCCTAAGATGTCTAGGCCTTGACCTAGACCATACACATAGTATGCTATGTGTTAGAACATAATCAGATGCACTGCCCAGCAGTGTCTTTCCCGAAACCAAAACAGTATAGAAACAGGGGATTCGATCGATCAATCCCTTCATTTGATCGATCAGATTCACATCTGATTGATCAAATCATCCTTTGATCTATCGGATGCCTTACCCTCCATTAGATATAACAGAGCACATTTGATTGATCAATTTCCCAATTAATCGATCGGATTCCCTAATTGGTCGATCGATTTTCATAGTTGATCGATCAAACCCATCATTTTTACCTTCACAGAACTGACCTGACTTTGATCGATCAATCTTCTCCTTGATCGATCAAGTCCTAAATTCGATCGATCAATTCTCATGTTTGATCGATCGAGTCATATTTTCAGAAAAACATATTCCCTGTTTCCAAATGTGCTTATAAAATTTGATCGATCGGATTTATAGGTTGATCGATCAACTTTCAATTGATCTATCAGTTCAACCCTGATCGATCACTTCCTTTTCTGATCGATCAGTACCAAATTCGATTGATCAAATACTTGATTTGATCGATTGAGCACATCGGGCTTCAACTTCTTAAGAAAAGTACCCCTGTTTCATAGGGGCCTTATAAAATTCGATCGATCAATTCCCATATTTGATCGATCAGATTCACTGATTGATCGAACAATCTTCTATTGATCGATCAAAAATGACAGTAAAATTGTCATTAATGGGGTTTGATGAATTCAAACCCAAATCGATCCTAGCCATTATGATTCCCCATGAATCATCTAAACACTCATAAATGCATCCCTATGACATCAATGACTCATTATGATCATAAAAACTCACCTCCTTTAATGGCTATTCCTTGGTTCACAACATCCTAGGTTTACGTGGTTTTCATATCTGAATCGGGGAGTTCATTGAGGTGGGTTCTCCGATGAACCAAGTGCACAACTCTACGCTAACACACAAATGCCGACTCCTTACGCCCTAAGTCAGACTATCATGAATATCGGAATCTCTCTTACACAGATTTCACAGAAGGAGTTTCTCTTGAACCCCAATCGCATTCATCTTGTGATTTGCAAGCATAAAACAGACCAGACCAGAGGAAGGAGATGAAGAGAGGTGAAGTTCCCATCCCTTCCTTTATAAGCTAATCATGGAAAATATCTTGGATAATTTCATTTCCTAATTCTTTCGTTCCGGTGTTGAGCACACAAACATTCACACATATTATGCATTGTCTTAAGGATCCAATCTGATCTCGGACCGCGTCGCAAGTGATCTATCACTTCGCACGCACATAGATTAAACGTATTAGTATTTAAAATCTTATTTTTGAAATTTTAATTTTTTCTCGATTTCCGTGCCGTGCACGGATACCAAAGCAGTCAGAAGTTCTCGAAATTTTTGGGTCATTATATGCGCCGCTTTTAATTAATTATATTACATCAGACATTGCGATAGCGCGTCGTATAAGAAGCGCAATCGCCTCCTTCATAAAAGAGTAAGCACTTCGAATCAGGTGATCTTCTCGTATGTCTTTTCGAATATAATCATGACAAAATCACGATATCAGGTATGGACTCCCAGCACCTCGCCACATTTTGCCTTTCTGATTTTGTCAGTGTCAGTGGTAATTATGATTAAAGCGCGGTGAAATTAGGAAAAGGAGGGACTGTTGCATCAACTACAGAGGCGCTATGTGTCGAACTCCTATCAATATGCGTAGAGATATCTCTATGCCCGAGCGCATATTCCTGGGCATATATATATATATATATATATATATATATATATATATATATATATATATATATATATATATATATATGACAAATGGAACAATGGGTTTGAATCCATACTAAGGATGGTGGGTTAGAACCCTAGATCACATGCCAAGTGGCACGTGATTCCAAAACAACACTTGTTTTGGGATCATGTGCTAAGTGACATGCGATTTATAAAAGTATTGTTTTGGGATCATGTGCCATGTGGCATGTGATCTATAAAAAAAAAATAATTTTGGTGGTCAAATTTTAGGTACCTCCCACACATCTTAGTATTAAAAATTTTCTCATTTGATCATAATTTTAATAGTGAATATGTATTGGATCATGTTCAAATTTTTTGGGTGGTCCTTAATAGTCCTTAGACAAGATGTTGGAGAACCCGATCCCTCTCTCTATACAAAGACAGCGAGAGAGAGAATTGTATTGTGAGTTTATGCAACATTGCAACCCATGACCAATGTGGTACCATAATGTACCGGCCAGTACAATCCATTATTTTAAACCCCTATGTCACACAAACTTAATATCCTAAGATCAATCTCACCTATCTACCGTATACATTCCAAAATATATATATATATATATATATATATATATATATATATATATATATATATATATATAACTTAATATCCTAAGATCAATCTCACCTATCTACCGTATACATTCAAATATATATATATATATATATATATATATATATATATATATATATATATATATATATATATATATAAAAGAGATGTTATACATTTAAAACATTGCATGCTGCAATCTTGATTAGGTCAATGGTCAGTACATTATATAATATCTAAATTAAAGATCGTTTACCACCATCACAATTGGGTCAATTATCAATACTATACTCTTGTAATTGCTACACTATATAACCATGTTCTACTCTAAAATGCCTTTATTTTTTTAATTTTTTAAGGTTTTTGTTACACATTCAAAGGAATTCTTTATGTTTTCCAGTTGGTTTGATTCAGGAAATTAATAGAGTTCTTAACGGGGTCATCTTTGTTAAATAATGTGGAAGAAAATCAATCAACCTATGGTTCTCCATATTCATTGTATTTGGACGGAACCTAAAACCAAGTAGAACTTGTGGAGCCTGTGTAGACACCAATAAATCATGAATTGGGCAATTCTAAATTCATCTCACTTGCATATTGATGCTGCCGGAATTTATGGATCTCTACCGAATCACTGTGCGATTAATCATTTGATAGGGATTTCCTGAAATTTTGTGTTGATGTCTTAACCAGTACTCCAAAAATGACTAGGCCTTAGTGAACCAGAATGTTAAGCCCATATTACTTTGGGGTCATAACATACTATCACACTCTATAGCTATCCAATGTCCGCTGTGTGGCCCATACTATGGCGGCTCTCTCCCCGGCACTCCTCTTTGGTCTTCCAAGTAGCCCTTTTTGTCACTTGAACTCGGGTCATTGTGTCAAGGCCGGCCTTAAAATATTAGGGTCCCTAGGCCAAATTAGTAAATGAAAATCAAAATCCAACCTGGTTAAATTAAGAAAAAAAAAATCTTGGCCCACGAGCTTTTAAAGAATTGACTGACAAAGGGGTTCCATTTTGGGTTCAAAATTAGGGGCGGAGCCCAAGGCCGCAGTCTCATCTGCCTATGCTCAGGGGAGGCCCTGCATGATGTTGGCTCTAATCCCGTTTCTTAAGGTTCTAACTAATATTTCAAAAATGTGTAGGAGTTGGCGGAGCTAAAGTAAAGCTCTTACTTTCTAGTGAGATGATTCTATCTAGTTCCTAATTTCATCTCATTCTTGAACTTAGCAATGCTTAAACCATATATAGACATATTTCGTCAATAACCAACATAGAAGACAAGTCATTTGATATGGATTTGTGCTTAATTCCCCAATAGGATGATTTTATGAGGACCCATTTTCATCTCACTCAAGAATTGAATAGTTTATGAATTGGAGATGCCCAAATAAGCCCCATAACCAAGGTATCAAAGATAGACCGAGATTGATATGTATCAGATTTGCGCTGCAACAAAAGTCAAGACATACGTTACGTCAGTAGTTGCTTGGATACAGTCGAAATCAAGAGTCAAGATACACGTCACGTCAGCAGAGCCGTGGTATCAGGAATTTAGGATATGGGAGAAGGATTTTGCTTTCGGTAATTCTATATGCGCCCACAAGCCCAAGTCCAGACCCTTGGAAAGTGTTGATTGCATTGGATCAGATGATGGAGGACATATTTCTCGCAGATATTCCACACAATAGGTCTGAAGATCATGAATCACCTATCAGACGGTCAATTTTTTATTTAATGTGTCACAAATCCCCAAAATATGGTCCATGAACCATTTAACACATCACACTCAAACATGATTTTAAAGCCATTTTTTGAGAATATGTGATATGTGGAATTAGAAACTAACCGTTTGATATGTTAGTCATGATCTCTAGATCTATTTTGTAAAAGATAGGGGTGAAACACGATTTCCATCATCTAATCGGACTCGATCAAGAGTGTTCAAGGGCTCTGAGATATAGGCGCTTGCAATAAATAGGTGGGCGCGAACAATGGTACCCTTTAATTTTTCTCAGCTTTTTAGAAGGGACAAAAGAAACTGGTCGTCACTTGTTAGTCTATTCAAACCTGCAAAGGCTAAGGAAAAGTTTATGCAGTCACCGTGGGGAGAGCTCAGAGAGCTGAGCAATTTCACGTGGTTTATACACAGTGGTTCCTCTCTCTTTTTTTTTTTTTTAAATTACCACTGATATGATACGTATTGACCAAGGCTTTTACTTTTTTTTTCGATACTTATCGGCCGATTTGTATCGGCCTCGGGCAGACAGATACCCAAGACCGATACCGCTTTTGATACCTTGCCCCTGTAACACACCTCTGATTTTAGTAAATTAAGGCTAAATTTAACTTATTATATTGATCTAGGTCAATGGCTTCTGATCAAGCATTGGATTAGGCGTAAGGCGTATTAAAAGTTGAGATTTAGTTTGTTGTTTCTTTTAATGCTCTGTATATAAACTACAAGTAAGATTGGATTTAGAGCTTGAGCCTCCCTAAGTGATATATATATATATATATATATATATATATATATATATATAATATATATATATATATATATATATAGAGAGAGAGAGAGAGAGAGAGAGAGCTTAAAAGTTAGATAAACAACCAGAGTTTATTGTTAAATTATTAACCACTTTCATGCATATGATCTTGAGCTAAACGTTATATTTTATCATTCAAGAAGTCTTCATTGTTTTCAAGTATGAAAATTAAAATAAAGAGGCCAGGTGATGCCGCCATCAATTTTCTTCGAAGTCCGTAAAATACTCGTGGCACAATGGTTTTAAAAATAAAAATAAAATCTTGGAAGTCAATGAACTTGCGCTATTGTTTTTCTTTGTGATTTTAGAATGACTTGAGTTTTTTTTGTGATGTTAGAATGACTGCATTCATGAGAGAGAGAAGCTCTTAATATTTTGAACAATTAATTAGTCTATTACTCCTTTCTTTTCATTATTAAATGGGTGAGAACTTACAAACCTCATGCTTACCCATTAAAAAAAAAAGAGTCAATAAACTCAATACATACTAGCAGAGTTGGTAATATGATTTCATCATCATCATCATTATAGGGACCAAATCTGAATTCTCCAACTTTTTTAAAAAGTCGCCAATTATTCACGTTTGTTTCAAAAAGATTCCAAGTTTTAAGAACTAGTTGCGACTGTTACAATTTATTCGTGAATTTCTCGAAATTTTCATAAATTTGTCCTTAATTTATTATTTTTTTTCTTATATTTATCATTTTTCTTTTCTACTTATCCATACATTTTCCCTTTTTTTTTCCGAATTTGACAAATTTTGGAAAGATTTTTCCAAATTTTTTCCAAGCCAATTTATTTGCGACCCCTGACGTAGTCACTATGATCATCATCAGAAATTTTTCAAGGGATATATATATATATATATATATATATATATATATATATATATATATATATATATATATATATATATATATATAGACACTTAGTAGAGTTGGCAATATTGGTAGTTCATCATCATAACCAAATCCCAGTTTCAAGAGTTGGAAAAGTCCCCAGTTGAATTAAAACTAATTAATAAAAAAGCTGTGAGTTCGAAACCTATTTGCATCTATCTACTTTTCAAGGGAGAATAATATATAGTATCTCTATTTGTACCCAAAAAACCTAAGCGCATCCCTAAGGGATTAATCTAACCGCAAGCTTCGGATCCCTAAGTTATTTAAAAAATAAAATAAATAAAATAAAAAATCATAGAATTCAATGTCCTTGTGCTATTGCTTTTTTGTGATCTTAGAAAGATTGGAGTTTTTTATTGGGATGTTAGAATGACTCTGAGTCACTACAAAAATAAGGTGTTTCGGTAGCCAAAACTGTCTGACATTAAAAAATAAATTGCCGCTACTAAAACTAAATTTTTTGTTAATAGTAGCTGCTAATAATCTTATTTTTTTGTATTGAGTGCACATTATACACATTCATGAGAGAGAGGATCGAAGTTCTTAATATTTTGAACGATCAATTACTCCATTAATCCTTTCTTTTCATTAATGAATGGGTGAGGAAACTACCAACCTCAAGCTTTCCGATCGTAAAAAAAGAGGCAAAATATACTAGCAGGGTTGGTAATATCAATATTTCATCATCATCATCGTGACCAAAGTCTCCGACTTTTTAAAAAGTTCGCGAATTATTCTCAGAGTGATTGAAAAAACGAATAATTTTAGAATTATTCGCGACTTTTTCAAAAATAAGTTTTAAGAATTATTTGCAAATTTTACAAATTATTCACAAATTTCTCATATTTTTCATAAATTTGTCCTTTAATTTTTGAATTATTTATTTATTTATTTATATAATATTTTATAAATAAACTTTAATATTTTTTCTTTTTTACTTATCTCGAATTTTGATTTTTTTTCCCAAGTTGACGAGTTTTGTCAGATTTTTTCAAATTTTTTCAAAGCTAATTTATTTGCGAACCCCGACTTGGTCACCATGATCATCATCAGCATCACTATCATAACCACATCCACATTTCAGAAGTTGGAAAAGTCTGTAGTTGAATTAAAAAGTCTATAGCTGAATTAAAATTAATAAAAAAGCTGTGAGTTCGAATTTCGAAACCTCTATTTGCATCTATCTACTTCTTAAGGGACATGAATACCTCTATTTGTGCCCAATGATTCTCTAAAGGCACCACGGTCGAAAGACCATCGCATACGTACTTTGAATCATACGATGGATATCACTTTTGTCTCAATCTTACACATTGGATCATGAGATCAAGGACACATCATTAGTGCCTCAAATTTTTATTCCACGTGGCACATATCTCAAAAAGTTACCTGAAAACCAATTGACAGTCCGTAATGTTCAAACATAATTCTTTGGATTACTTTTTGGGATATATGCACTGTGGATTAAAAATCTGACCATCGAACGGTACACCCATGATCTTGATCTTAAGATCTGTTGTCGGAAAGATTGGAATGATAAATGGTCTCCATCGTCTAATTCAAAGCAGTCACTTTGGTACCTTTGTTCGTTCCTACCCAAGTATTGAGGGTGCCTACCGTTGACTACGTTGAATGGTATGATGGAGATCGATTCTCATCCCAATAATCCACTCGATTGACCTTGACACTGTGGGCTTACCACTAGACCATAAGTTATTTATTCTACGTGACACAAATCCCAAAAAGTAATCCTAAAATCACGGTTGACCGTGATGTCTTCCACAATGATTTTACAATCACTTTTTTGAAATTCGTGCCATGCGCAATACAAAACTTGCGGTGTGATGGTACACCCATTGTGTCAAGATGAATTGTGTGGAAAGTTAGGCTGAAAACATTAAAAAAAAGAAAACTATAAAAAACTGTCGCTATTAATAAAAAAACTATTAAGACTATTTGCGGTAAGGGTATTAGCGACAGTTTTTGGTTGCCGCTAATAGTCTTATTTTTTTGTAGTGAAATCGATCTCCACGCTCCAATTTGACACAGTGAACGGGTTTATATTGTACGCGCCCTCGGTAATTTTGTAGGCGCGAACAGAGCAACCCAAAATTGAATGAGAGTTGACATTGAAGGCTCAAGAGGAAGATACATTGTGAGGCCTGGAGTTCAATCCCACGCTTCCCAGCTTACACAAAAATGAAGAGATGTAGTTTTTTCTTTTTTTTTTGATAACCTCGGTATCCGGGCCTCTTAGAGCACCTGCCTAATCCTAGGGGCCCATGCGCACCCCAAATTCAGCACATATCAGGTCAGCACAGGATATAAATCCCACGGGTGGCCTCAAGGGGGGAGCGGATTCCAACTTTAGTCTCTTGCTCTTGGAAGCAGGTACCTGGCAAGCTCACCTAACCGCTTGAGGTTAAAATGAAGAGATGCAGTTATAATAAGCAAAACTATTGGTTTATCTTAAATGAGACCTGCGCAAATATGCTTCGGGACGTAGCCATAAGGGTTGGATCCAGATCAGCTAAGAACCATGTGGCACCGATCATGAGTGTGACAGCCTGGATTTTCGCACCCGAAAATTCGTGCCATCAGGATCATACTCTGGATGATCCTTAGGACAAATCATAAAGTGTCTGCTCATACAGCGGAAACATAGCAGACACTGTCCAGCAGTGGTAGGTCAAACCATTACATAAGACATTAAAAATAAATGAATAAAAACATGCATTTCTATATACCAAAAGAATATACATTCTTAAAAAAGAATCAAGAAGAACCATTGGTGATGGCCATCCATCACCCAAACAATGGTTCCTGATAGTGATTCCAATAGAATGTATAAAAGCACATAAATATAATATCTATAGTAATATATATACAGACGGTGGCCACCAGGCACACAATAATCCGGAATATCAAAATACAAATTTCGGACTCAAGTACCCAGGCTACGGATAGAACTCGTCCGCCTGGATGTCCTTCTCCTCGTCCTCAGCCTCAGCCTCTAGGTCAAGCTGGTAATCTGGGTCGCTCTCGGTGCCGGGAACTATAGCCTCAGAACCTATAAAGTTATTAGAAAGCAGGGTGAGCTACATCTTAGCTCAGTAGAAGAATATCAATTAAAGTTGCATCTTAATTGTAAAACATGGTTGCAGAAGATATGAACAGAACTGAACAGATGCTAACAGTGTTTCAAATATACAGAATTTATCAAACAGACAGATCTTATCAGAATTGACAAAATGTGATGCATACAGTGTATAATGACTTAGCATAGTAAACCTAAATAACTCCCGTAAGTATAGCACGTGGTAGCCAGATTTGGTCCGATGGGTAATCCCGACTATCGTCGTTCACATGAACAATTTCAGAAAATGCAACAATACCTCAACTACGGAGTGCAATTGTGCCGAGGATTTCCAAGCAGATGCACAAGTGTGCCAGAAACGGATATATTGCCGAGTCGGTGGGATTCGTCAGAGTATTAAACCTTAAATCACATGCAGGCGTATCATACTTAACGGAAATCAGATAACAGATGACAAGTGTCAGATTTATAACAGAGTTGTCACACATATGCTAAACATGATTGGACGATAAAATCAGACCATGCAGTCAAATACAGAAGCTTTGGAACCATGACATAAAAAATAAATACAAATTTCAATGGAATTCCCCTACCTCAGGTCAGACTTCTTTCTAAGCAAATCCAAAGCCTTTTAAAAAGTCATGGTCTGATCCTAGACCCTAAACACAGTATTCTAAGTGTCAGGGATGTCATAACATAAACTGGTACAATGTCTAGTGGTGTTTTATTCACAAAACTAAAACATACAGAAAACAGGGGTGATTGATCGATCACCATTCTTATTGATCGATCAATCCCTTTTGTTGATCGATCAATGACCCATTGATCGATCAATACACTCAATTTAACTCACCAGCAACAAAGGTAGTTGATCGATCAATGACCTTTATTGATCGATTAACACTCGTCATTGATCGATCAATACCTTAATTGATCGATCACTAATCCTTTTTCTTCATACTTTAGCACAACCAAAATTGATCGATCACCAGCTTGGTTGATCGATCAATGCCTCCTGTTGATTGATCAATGCCCTCATTGATCGATCAATAGTCCAAAATCTCATTTTTTTCACCTTCTGTTCACATTTAAAATTTATACAGATTGATCGATCAATGCCTTCATTGATCGATCAATACACACCAGTGAGCGATCAATGCCTTTGTTGATCGATCACTACCAGTCATTGATCGATCACCCTCTCTATGATCGATCAATACTCAGGATTGATCGATCATTCCATAAATTGATCGATCAATACCCTTCGTGCATTGAACTTCCAGGATTTTCAAGGCTCCTATTCACTTCTTTGTCTTCTACAGATTGATCGATTAATGACCTTCATTGATTGATCACCCAAGTATTGATCGATCAATCTTGTCATTGATCGATCAATAATGACAGAAATTCTGTCATTAATGGAGGTTATCTACTGCCCTATTTTTGACCCATTTTTATTAATGGCTTCTTGCAACCATTAATACACCATCAATACACATATAAGGGCTCTCCTTAGCCCAATTTAAACGTACCAGCTCACCTTTTGTTGAGCCCTTTAGGGGTTTCGGTAAATCGATCCGAAAGAGGGTTTTGGATCTGGAACTTGGGCCTTGTCACCCCTTCTACTCGGAATCGGCAATAGCGGCTCTGCCTTGACACGTAGCGAAGGTACACCTTCTTGCTGAATCCGGGACACCGTATTAACGTTAATTCTTTACACTCAAGGGTTACGTGAATGTTAACCTAAGTGTTTACCGTTTGTGGTTCTTCAAGGACCAGCAAAACCCTCAACAAAAATCTAGGGTTCACAGAATAAGAAGAAGAAGAGGGTGAGTATAGGGATCCTAATCTTTTTCCTTCTCTTATAAGCTAAGGAAACAGAAATATCACAGATATTTCTGTTTTCTTTAAACTTAGGCTCCGGTGTGGAGCACCCACGTAGTATCAAGTCGCATCATCGTCTTTCAAGACTCGGATTAAAGTGAGAATTCACATATGAATTCACCTAACTACAGCTTAATATTAGTTCTAATAATATAAATTTCAAAATTTTAAATCTATCTCGATTCTCGTGTCGGGCACGCATATCGAAACCGTCTGATTTCTTGTTCGAATTTTCAGTGCTATTACAGTGAGGACCGAACCCTAACTGAAATATGTGCAAAATCGAACCCTAACTTTGCATTATGAATATCAGGGGATAACTTTTTCAGCCCGACCTCATTCAGACCTTGAACGATTTAGGTCTAAGAAGGTGCTTTTTGTAAAATATGAGGAGAAAAAGGTGGAGTGTCTGTTGTTTTGAAGAAGTTAGCTGACTTTCTTGGGTGCCCTTTCTTCTTAGAGGAAGAGAAATAAGAGAAGCTGGTGGGAAATAGTACATTAAATTGTGTAGTTTCAAGAATTTGAGCACTCTCGAGGTTAATAAGACCGGCAAGATGCGTGTCAGCTTTGAAAACAATGCATTTTATCGGAAAGGTGAGGTTGGAGATTGGATAAATTATTTGGCCCCTTATATGATGGAAATGCTTGAAAGAATCACAGAAAAAAAGTTTCAAGGTTCTGGATGGATAAGAGAGATACAGAGCTTATGATGTGTATCTTGTGAGTTAGCCATTTAGGTATGATTAGAATTTTATAAGTATTTAAGAAATTATACCTTCTTTTGCAATCAGTTTTGCTACAGCACCTTCTGCTCAAGCTATTGTCCACCCTTTTCAGGTGTGAATTCTATGTTATGTATGACCGTGCCGTTTTAAATTAGGGAAAATTAGAACAACCTTCAAAAATAAACATGTTAGAAAAAAATTCCCGAGCTTAAATGTTTTAAAAAAACATGCTTTCACGGTTTTTTGAAGTTCTGAGATTCGTGAGATCTCAAATCCTCATTAAAAAACAATGCTTTCACGGATCTCAAAATTTCAAAAAATCGTGAAAGCATTATTTTTTTTAAAACGTTTAAGTTTGGGAATTTTTTGCTAAAACATTTGTTTTTTAAGGTTGTTTTTCTAAAGTGCCCTTTAAATTACTAGAGATCTGTTGGGATCTTAATTAATGAGAAAATTAGAAAAACATGCTTACTTTTACATTAACTTTAGGAAAACATGCCTAATTTTTTTAGTGTCAGAAAATCGATGCCTACGAATTGGTTGGTCTCCAAAAGAGACCTATTTTAGGACCCAAATTGGTGCTTGATGATCTTAAAGCAAAGTGAGTTCTAATAATTTACGTAGTGTTATAGAGTGTTTTGTGGCCATGGTAAGGTTTCAAAAAATTCCTTATAAAAAGGAGATTACTAAGAGATTCTTGTGCAATACATTCAGTGTTCGAAAGGTCATGATAATCTATCATCGGACTATGAAATGAAGAAATAGTGAGGAGTAAGCGCAAAGTGACTGCTGAGTACGAAAGTAGGTTGCAAACAGACAAGCAGAAATAGAAGAAAAAATGAAGCAAAATTCGGAAGAAATCCTATAGCTCTCGAATTCGAGGCCGCGAATCCAATTTCGTGGTCGCGACTTTGGACACGAAAAATGCCATCTTTGTGTCAAATTCCTTAGAAAATCGTGAAGATTGCACATAAGCCCGTGAACTCGTGTATAGCTTATAAATAGGATTTTGTAGTTAGGGTTAAGCAAGTTTTTTATTAATCATTTTATTTTAGAGAGATTATCATCTTGTAAGAAGAGAGAACTCTTTAATGCTTGAGATTTAATTATTTTAATACTGAGATATTTAATGATGATGGAATTGGTAATACTGAGATATTTAATGATGATGGAATTGGATTCGTATGCAATGCTTCAATCAAAGATGAGAGGCTAACTCTCTTATTCAAGGAGACGAGGAACCCTAGATAAGTAGATGAACTCTTTCTGATCAATTTCTATTATTTGATTACGTGGTTTGATTATTTTGACTGAATAAGAGCTCTTGAACAACTCGTCCATGATGATTATGCTTGTAGCTTATTGGTCTTGGAAGAGTTATCTTGAAATCTAATTAATCTTGTAAATTAATATAGGTTGTCATGTGATCAAATTATTGTGATCAACTGTTTTTTATATATTATACCAATTTGTGTGATCCATATTATTCGTAAATGCATGGTAGAATAGGATAATGTATGCTAAGTTGATGATCACATTCTTTACAATTTGTTTGCTTGTAGCGAAATAATGGATTGATATTCATGATTACTTTTGATTGAGAAGAAAGAGGGAATCTATTGATTCTAGGGTAGTCTGATCCTTGAATATTCATCATAATTTTATATTTCACTTATTAACTTTTGAATCTTAATATTTTAGTTGTTCTAATTCTTAAGTAGTAATTTTATTGCGTATTAATAGAACTACCTCACCACTCTTTTCTTAAAATATAATTTAGGTTAAGCACTTTTCTAACTTGGTAATTCTTAGCTCTTTGAGGCTAGATACCTTTAGTACTTTCCACTACGTGAAAATCAAAAAAAAATAACGGCCCAAAACCGTTGTAAATTTCATAAACAACGGTTTTTAGCCATGGTGACGACCGTTGTTTATAGAGCAGTGGTTTTGTTAAACAACGGTCCAAAACCGTTGTATATTTACCTCCTAAACAACGGCCCATGTCAGTTGCTAAATTACAACGGTTATGAGCTGTTGTTCCTTACAGAAAAGGGTTGTTATTTTTCTGACTAAACCACAGTGTAAGTCAGTGGTATATGTCCGTTGCAAATGAACAACGGTTGTGAGTCGTTGTTCCTTGTAGAAAAGAGTTGTTATTTTTTTGCCGAAACCACGACCTACGTCAGTGGTATATGTCTGTTGCATAGGTACAATGGTTTGTAGTCGTTGTTCTCTATAGAAAAGGGTTGTTATTTTTCTACCACAATCACGATCTAAGTTAGTGGTATATATCCGTTGCAAAAGTACAACGGTCTTGAGCCGTTGTTAATATAGTATAAAAACAACGGTTATGGACCGTTGTTTTTCTTAAAATTTCTTTTTTTTAAAAAAATGCATAGCTTCCATTTTTGTTTTTGTAATTGGAACCTATTATAAATATTGTATCAATCACATATCACCCTAGAAGGGAAAAAAAGCGTACTTTATTCAACTGAATAAAAAAATAATAAGTCAAACAAAATTGATTTAAAATCAGAAAACTGTGGCGTGAATATTGCTTGCAGTTGGTGCAATGGGAAATGTAATTGCACAAAAACATATAGTAATTTACAATTCTTTAGAAATTCAGATAGTTAAAAAATCAACACTTTCCTAAATTATTTTACAGATCAAATGTAAACTAATTCTTTTTTATGGCTATTAAACTTAGTAAATAGCTTCGGAAATAGGCAGTCGATTTGAGCAAGCAAACACTTCCATCTTCAACAGCAATATCGGCACCATGCATCGAGGAGTCAATAAACATGGTCCAGCCAAATTCACTGCTACTTCTTGCATTATATTATGAGTCTTCTTCGTAATTGTATCTAATCCTCCCATGATCTGTAATATTAAACATATGAAAGACATCACAAAAATGAATATTATAAACAAAGGCTAATCAAACTTTCGTTTCAGCTTATTAGTTCCTAGCAAAACAGCTAGTCCTTATTACTTCAACAATGAAGAGAAAAAAAAATTACCTGAATTTTGTAATCCTTAAGCTAAGGATTATCTAAAGCAAGTTGCTTGTTGATATCTATGCAATCAATGATATCTGTAAAGACCCGTATTTTGAACCCGAGTTAGACTGACCTCGTGTGTGTATTCAGCTCGGCAACCGACGTCACCATTTATTTTGGATTTTTATCTAGATGTGATTGTGCGGACAGATTTTGATTTAGAGCCCATTTGGACCCTCGTGCGAAAGTTGTGCACCGACCTCGGTGTGGCCGCTCAACACCGGGCTTGAGTTTTAAAATTAGAAGTGCATAATACATAAGAGGTGTGTGTGTGCTTAACTTTGTGAGCAATCTTATTATAAGAAGGAATTACATTCCCGTATTATACTAGGTTTTGTTAAGAGAGGAAGAGACGTGAATGTCGTGAAGAACCGTAGTCGTTTGATAGGTATCCAACCGCGTGAAACTCCGTCTTCTCTCTTCTTCAATCGTCGTAGGAGATCGGTTTAGAAAACCTCATTCTCTAGAATCCTCTTTGTTGAAAACACTTAAACCTTAGAAAGAACTTGAATCAACCTTGGATTCGTAGTTGGCTATTGGGAGAGGTTGAGATCATTGAGGACGTGTTGGAGTTGTCTCTGTGAACTCGTGGGATCGATCGCGGCGCGAATTGTTGAGGAAACCCGTTGGTTTCGTTCCGAAGCTCCATTCGCGTGACTCATTTCTAATCTAGGAATCCTTAGATTAAAGGTACGTTTTAATTAAACTTTTTGATTAAAATCATTAGATTAGCCATGGGTTTTGCTTTGGGATGTATGGGTTTCGATTCGGGTGAAAACGAGCGAAATCGCATCGCTGTAGCTCGCTCGAGCGAGCTATTATCATCGCTCGAGCGAGGATACATTAAAATACTCAAAAGGCGTTTCCTGCCTCGCTCGAGCGAGCTTTTGTCATCGCTCGAGCGAGAAAGTTCTGAAGGATCTTGCTCGAGCGAGCTATTATCATCGCTCGAGCGAGGTATCACCGAACTCCGATATTGCCTTAGTATTTTAGTCATAACTTTTTATCCCGAACTCCGATTGAGACGATTCATTTTGTGTTGGAAAGATAATAGAAAAATCTACAACTTTAATGTTTTGACCAACTCGTGAATCAATCGTCTTGATGGTCAAAAATATATGAGAATGTTACGTCAAATTCTAGGATTGACGCAACTTGCCTATTTTGACTTGTTTTTGAGGAAACACTTAAATAGGTCTATATTATTAGTAATTAGAGTTAATCTTAATGCATGAACGTATATTGTGATGTAGATTGAGGGCGAGAGGCCATCAATAGGACTTTGCTTGACTTCGCATAACTCCGAGTTTTGGTAGGAGAATCTCATCTTTACAGTATTTTATTTTAATTCGCATGGATATTTTGAATTAAAATCTTTGAACTTGCATATGCCATTGAAATCACATCTCAGAAATCAAATTGATATGAATGACCAAAATCTAAATCTACCGAATCTCAAATCAATCGCTTAAACTCTGAAATCTGAAATCAAGAACCTGAACTATATATAAGAGACTTGCATCTGATTTATATTAGTATCTGCATTTGTTTTATGATTGACCTGAACGACCCCTCAAAAATTTCTGAACAACTTTCTGGCACAAGTTTCCCTCATTACGCAGGGGCTTGTTGCATCCTGAAAAAGGGTTCATGAACGACGATGGTAGGTAGGAGTTCCCATCGGCTATATTCCTGCTCTCGAGATATAGTTTACTCGGGAGGTATTTTAAGTTGAGAATTAAGTCATGAATTGCTGAACTTTGCATATAGAAGTTAGAGAAACTAAGACACTGAAACACTGCATCTGTTCTTGAAACTGTTTTCACACATTTAGAAATAAATCTTATATATGGTTTCCGCACCTAAATTTAGTTTATTATCTGCTTATATGTTTGACAAGCTATATTCCGATATTTGTTTTGAAATCATGTTAGTTAAAGTAAAATGCCGTAGACGTCTTTCTTCTACTGAGCTTTGTTGGTTAGCTCACTCTGACTATACGTCACAGGTTCAGGTACTGACGTGGCTATTCAGGGCTGTGAGACTGATCCTGACTACGTGCCTGAGGAAGAGCTTGAGGTTCCTCCTGAGGAGTTTTTTCCAGTATAGAACTTACTAATTTTCTTATTTGTGGTGAGAGTTATAGAAGGAGTATTGCATTTCCAAGAGTTCTTCAGAGGGCGCGATGATGATTTATTTTTAGCCTCCACGCCCAAATCAGGGACTACTTGGTTGAAGGCGCTTGCTTTTGCTATCGTGAATCGGAGTCGGTACGATTACTCTCAACACCCCTTGCTGAACAACAGCCCGCACGATCTTGTACACTCCGTAGAGCTGGAGTTAGTGGGAGTTCATCAAATTAGCCATTCTAACAACCTTGCCTCGCCAAGGATCTTGGCCACGCATGTTCCGTATAGTTCACTTCCAGATTCGGTTAAAGAGTCGGGCAGCTGAAAAGTTTATTTATGTTGGAATCCGAAGGATAACTTTATTTCCTGGTGGAAGTTTTCAAACAAGTTTGAGACCAAAGTATCTAGAGCCACTTTCACTAGAAGAGGCCTTTGAGATGTTTTGCAAAGGAACTTTCTTGGCGGGACCATTTTGGGATCATGTCATGGGTTATTGGAATGAGAGCTTGAAAAGTCCTAAAAAGGTTTTATTTTTGAAGTATGAGGAAATAAAGGAAAACCCCATAGGTTCTTTCAAAAGAATTGCAGACTTCTTGGGGAACCCTTTCTCTTTAGGAGAAAAGAGAGAAGGGAAGGTGGAGGAAATTTCGAGATTGTGTAGTTTTGAGAAATTGAGTAATCTAGAGACGACAAAGACCGGCAAGTCACATTTCTATAGGAGAGGTGGGGTTGGAGATTGGAGAAATTATCTAACGCCTCGTTTGATCGAAATGCTAGATAGGATCTCCGAACAAAAGTTTCATGATTCTGGTTTGAATTTTCAAGTAGATTAAGACCTTGGATTCCATCTCATGCTGGGGTGGAGGTATTTCTTTCTGTAAGATATACTAGTTTTCTTTTATGCTATTTTCCAAGTCTTTGCAATATCATGTTTTCGGTCTTAGTAATTTTATTGCTCTTATACTACAAATTCTCTTCTTATGAAATATATAGTCCCGAAAGTCTCCGATTTTCTGGGGAAAAAAAATCATAATAGTTAAAATCCCAGATTTAACGGTGTACAGAAACAAGTCACATCGCCACATAAGGTATCTACAAAATTATTTATAAAAAATTATCCACCACTTTATAATTTTCCAATCTTAAACGCTATTGTATAGAACTGTTTTCTTCTGCGCCAACGTGGCTCTAGGGGGAGACCCCAAATACTTAGTTCTCATATCGTAAAGGCAATTATTGGAACGTAACTATTTTCTTCTTCTAATGTGACACTAGGAAGATGAGAATAGATATTTTATTTTTATCAGCAATTGGGGTTGGAGGCTCCACCGATTATAATTAAAAAGAGAAGATTACAATCTATGATGAATTAAGAGCAAATTTTTGTTTGAAAAAATGTGAAATGGTGACTAGAAATAATACAGAAAATCAGTCCGAGGCACGAGAAATATTACTGTCTTTAAACCAATATTTACTCTCACCAATTCAACAAAGTGGTCACCAACAAATTGGTTCCAAGATACAACGAACCGACTGTGTATTCTTATGACGGATTTGATGAATTCGTTCACGCTATTTGAATGCTACATATTACAAGAACGCTATGATCAAGGCCTTTAAAGAAATAATCAGAGAGAAGGGAGATTCTAATGTGTTGTGAAAACAATGATTCTATATTCCTCAAATACTAAATCAAGTGGTGTGTTAATACACTATTTTCCTATGAAAAGGTGCTTCACGCATCTCTTCGGAAAAGACTCATCACTTTGGAAAGACACTTCTTTTGAAAAGGCACACCACTTTAGAAAGACGATTCTTTTAAAAGGACACATAACTTTGAAAAGATACACATCTTTAGAAAAGACAAGTTTAAAAAACTTTTAAACATCTAACAATTTTCTCACAAGAGAGAAAATAAATCAAGAGAGAAGAGAAGAGAAGAGACTTTGTTTTTTATGAACCGCAATTGGGGTTGGAGGGAGCCCTCCCACTATAAAAATAAATAAATAAATAGAGAAGATTATAATCTATGGTGAATTAAGAGCAAATCTTCTCGCAAGATAGAACACATAAACACGGAAAAGAGAAGAGACTGTAATAAACTAGGACATGAACAAGAATAAAAAATGGAACCTGCACCTTATGTCCCAAGGGCACCATTCCCTCAATGCCTAACTCCTCCATCTAGAATGGGAAAGGGACCAGCAAAAATGGAAGAAATTTTTGAAACATTCAAGCAAGTAAAGATAAATCTTCCATTGCTTGAAACAATCAAACAAGTGCCTGAGTATGCAAAATTTTTCAAAGATTTATGCACTCGTAAGCGAAAGGCGCGTACTCATATTTCCAAGAAAGTGTTCCTGACTAATCAAGTCAGTTCAATATTACAATTGGAAACCCCACGAAAATTGAAAGACCCTGGAGTTCCAACTGTTCCATGTGTCATTGGTGGGCAACCAATTGGAAAAGCGCTATTGGATTTGGGAGCAAGTGTGAATCTAATCCCATACTCAATATACGAGAAACTCGGATTGGGTGAATTGCAACCCACGACGGTCACACTCCAACTGGCTGATAGGTCAGAAAGAAGACCTAGGGGAATTATCGAGGATGTTTTGGTTGGAATAGACAAGTTTGTCTTTCCAGTGGACTTTATTGTTTTAGACATGGAACCGCCTGTTAAATCAATTAATCAAGTCCCCATCATCCTTGGACGTCCGTTTCTCGCCACTGCAAACGCTTGCATTAATTGTCGAACGGGAGTCATGGACGTTTCTTTTGAAAACATGAAGGTCAGATTGAACATATTTCATGCGATGAACCATTTCCCTAACGAGGATGAGGTCGAATGTCTTTATATCGATCAGATGGACGAAGTGGTGGATGAAGCATTACCATCAATGCTCACCAAAGAAGAATTTGAAACCGCTTTGTTGGCCATCTATGAAGAAAAAGGATCCGAAAGGAAGCAGTCCGAAGAGACGAGGTTGAGTTTATCCTGTCCATATGATAACTTATGTGAAGTTGTGACTAAGATAGAACCGTTACCCATTGAAGTAAAAGCTGAACTGACTCCATCAATTGAGGAGCCACCAACTGTGGAATTGAAACAGTTGCCTGAATCGCTCAAATACACTTTTTCTCGGGGCCACGAAACGCGTTTTTTGATAATTTCATCCACGTTGTCCAAGAACAAGAGCATGACATGTTGAAAGTGCTTCTAGATCACAAGCAAAGCTATCGGATGGACTCTAGCCGATTTAAAAGGGATTGACCCATCAAGATGTATGCACAAAATACATCCGAAGATGAGAGTAAACCATCGAGAGAACCGCAGAGGCGACTTAATCCGAACATGCAAGAAATCGCTTTAAAGGAAATCATTAAATTACTCGATCGGAATCATCTATCCGATTTCGATAGTGAATGGGTTAGTCCACAAATTGTCCCAAAAAGTCCTAATCACCGTGAAAGAAATTGCGAAAGGAGAATTGTTGCCTACTCGTGAAACTACCGGGTGGGTGGCGGTCTGCATTGATTATAGAAAATTGAACACGACAGAAGGATCATTTTCCTTCCGCTCATCGATCAAATCTCGAGAAGTTAGCGAGGCAAGAGTTTTATTGCTTTCTTGATGGTTATTCGGATACAATCAAGTGCCCGTTTTCCACCGATCAAGAGAAAACGACATTCACATGCCCTTACGGTACTTTTGCATATCGAAGGATGCCGTTCTTATGTAATGCACTACTTTCCAACGATGTATGTTGGCCATTTTTTTTCGATATGATTGACAAGTTCATCGAGGTGTTCATGGATCTACTTCGATTTTCGGGAAAACGTTTGGTTCTTGTTTGAATCACCTCGCACAAGTTTTACAACGTTGTGTGGATTCTAAACTTGTTCTTAGCTGGGAGAAGAGTCATTTCATGGTTCAACAAGGAATTGTTCTGGGGCATATTGTTTCCAAGAAAGGAATTGAAGTGGATAAGGCCAAAGTCGACCTAATTGCCAATTTGCCCCCACCAAAGAGTGTTCGCCAAATTCGATCATTTTTAGGGCATGCTGGATTTTATAGGCGATTCATTAAGGATTTCAGCAAGGTGGCTAAACCTTTATGTACCTTGCTTGGTAAATATGTCCCTTTTGAATTTGATGAGCATTGCATGAAATCATTTCCGAAGCTGCGTGAACTCTTATCAACTGCACCAATAATCCAACCACCGGATTTTTCTCTCCCATTCGAACTCATGTGTGATGCATTTGATTACGCTATCGGAGCTGTTTTAGGGCAAAGGGTGAATAAATTACCTCACGTAATTTATTATGCCAGTAAGACGTTGATCGATGCACAGCTTAACTACACCACCACTGAGAAAGAACTATTAGCTGTGGTGTATGCTCTGGATAAATTTCGTTCTTATCTGCTTGGATAAAAAATAGTGGTCTTTTCAGACCACTCTGCATTGAAATATTTGTTAGCAAAGAAGGATGCCAAACCACGATTGATCCATTTGGATTACGCTACTTCAAGAGTTTAATTTCGAAATCAAGGATAAAAAGGGAGTCGAGAATGTTGTGGCTGATCATTTGTCTCGTATTTTGCTTGAAGAATTGGTTACACCTGAACCTATCTGGGACACTTTTTCGGATGAGAAATTAATGGCAATTGACGCGACCGCTACAAAAGTTCCTTGGTTTGCCAATATCGTGAATTATTTGGTCACGGGCAAAATTCCTACTGAATGGGGAAAGAATGATAAGAACTTCTTCTTCTCCCAGATCAAATACTATTTTTGGGATGAACCACATTTGTTCAAGATCTGTTCAGATCAAATCATCAGGAGATGTGTACCAGCAGAAGAGCAACTTAGCGTTCTCGATTTCTGCCACGCTGGAGCCTGTGGAGGCCATTTTGGAAGACAGAAGACTGCACAGAAAATTCTTCAAAGCGGATTCTACTGGCCTTCCATCTTTCGTGATGCTGCTCAATTTTGCAAAGAATGCCAAAGATGTCAGCAGCTTGGAAATATTTCAAAACGGAATATGATGCCCCTTAACCCGATTTTGATTGTTGAAATTTTTGATGTTTGGGGGATTGACTTCATGGGTCCTTTTCCCCCATCTTTTGGGTATTCATACATTCTCGTAGCTGTTGACTACGTTTCCAAATGGATTGAAGTCTGGCAACCTGCTCAAATGACCACAAAGTGGTGGTCAAATTCAAGGAAAATATCTTTAATAGATTCGGGTTTCCACGTGCGATCATTAGTGATGGCGGTTCGCACTTCTGCAACCGCCATTTTGCTACTTTAATGAAGAAATACGGCGTCACCCACAAGGTTGCAACGCCGTATCACCCGCAAACTAGTGGTCAGGTGGAAGTGTCGAACCGAGAGATTAAACGAATTTTAGAAAAGACGGTACG
This sequence comes from Chloranthus sessilifolius, assembly GCA_021018995.1. NCBI lineage: Eukaryota > Viridiplantae > Streptophyta > Magnoliopsida > Chloranthales > Chloranthaceae > Chloranthus > Chloranthus sessilifolius. The sequence goes on along the minus strand of CM037593.1, from coordinate 9,689,349 downwards.
ATCGGATAGAAGAGATCGTCAAACCGCTCTCTCGATGCTCAGGCCTATCGTATCACTTCAAATTGGAATGTCTCCGTTCAGAATTGTCTACGGGAAAGCATGCCATCTTCCTGTTGAATTGGAGCATAAAACATTTTGGGCCATCAAAAGATTAAATTTCGATATGCAAGCAGCAGGATCAAATCGAAGGCTACAGCTAAGTGAATTGGAAGAGCTACGCTATGGTGCGTATGAAAACTCAAAGATGTACAAAGAAAGGTATAAGAAGCTGCATGATGAGTCAATTTCTCGGAAAGAGTTTCACATTGGGCAAAAGGTTTGGCTATTTAATTCCAGACTAAAGCTTCACACGGGAAAACTGAAATCGAGATGGGAAGGCCCGTATCAGGTTGTTTCTATTAGTGTGCATGGTGCGATTGAGATCCGCAGTCTCACGGACAATCGAGTTTTTAAAGTGAATGGGCAACGTCTTAAACCGGTGTTTGAGCCCATGACCCAGATGAGAATTGAGGCAATGCACCTTAGTGACCCAGATTCTTGATCAATGAAGAGGTCGAGCTGTCGACACTTAAACTCAGTAACTTCGGGAGGCAACCCGGTGTTTTATTTATTTTCATTTTCATTTTTGTTTTTGTTAGTTCTAGAATATTAGTTTTTAGTTTAGTTTAGGTTGTTTTTAATTTCCAAATTAGTATAGCCACATTACCTTCAATCTATTTTTGGTCATGTTCTAATTTTATGCACATATTCTCTGCACCTGATCTTTGTGTTGAGGTACTTTTCAACAGATTTGGGGGTGTGCTACTTATTCCAATCAATGAGGACATTGTCATTTTTAGGTTTGGGGGTATGATTCTCTATCTTGTGTCACTTTCTTATTTTTCTTCATATAAAAAAATAAAAAAATAAATAACAAATAAAAAATAAATTTTGAACCATCATATATGAATTATTTTTTGATAGTTTTCAAACTTTAGTTGATGATGCATGTGAATTTAATTTTTAGAATATCGATGTCAGATTTTGAATGCTTGTATCTAGGATAATGAAGCTTAATGTGATATTTTGTGGGTAATTTTGATATTCATGCTTAGAATTTTTACACTTATACCAAGCTAAGATTTAGAAATCGATGAACTGCTTTTGAACGGTGAATCTTAGGTTCTTAGTGGAGACTAAACCGTGAAGCTTTAGAGCCAAATATCCGTTGTTGATGAGTGAATACATAAACTCGGTTCTCTTTGAATCTGAATTATCTTGCATAATCTCATATATTTTATTTTGACTTGTGACTTTGCATGATATCAAATTCATATTATTGTGTTAGAACGTACTGTATATCTACTCAAGACAAATAGACAAGGTTACCATCTTTTAAGGACATGATTGAAGGCCATCTTTGGCTCGTTTGTGCTTAAATGCCCCACCTCATATAAATTTATCCTTCTAATACCCCTTTGAGCCTATTGGAAAATTTACCTTTATACATTCTTTGATAAGCCACATTAACCTTTAACCCTTCACCATTTCTGAAAATTCAGGTTTACCCTTCTTATTTCTGAGAAATTAGGAACGAGAGATGAAAATGAACGAAAAGAGAGTAAGTGGAGAGATACTGAGTTGTGGTGTTTACTGAGAGTGTATGGCAAAAATATAAAAGAAAAAGGGGGGAGAAAAAAAAATTTGTGAAAAATAATGAAAAATATGAGGTGCTTCAAAAAAAAAAGAAAGTTGAGAAAAATAGAAAAATATTGAGAAAATAGTGACAGATTAGAAAAGAAAAAGAAGAGAAATAAAAAAATCAGAAGTTTGTTTCTTTTCCGATTTCTCAGAAATTTTGAATCTCAATTCCCTTTCTTTCTTACCCTTTCCTGAGCCCCATTACAACCCTATAAAAGACCTTCATGATCTGATCTTGCATTGGTAACTGCCTTGTGGAGAGTAAATATATGATACTTATGACACTTGATATGACATACTTAGGATATACAAATATCTGTTCTTATGAGATTTGATTTTGTTCATTGATTACATCGTGTTTCAGTTATCATGTGAGACCTTTTTGCTTGTTTTGTATTGATCTCTCACATATGTGCGAAAGCTTACCCATCATCGGAGTGATTTTATTTCAAGAGTATACCTAAAGTGAGGATTGAGTCTAGACAACAGACCCGACGGTTTTCCTTTTGAACTAGTTCTGAGATGAATGAATTTTGGTTTGGGTATGCACACACTTCACGAGTAAGCATGAATGGATGAGTTATCTAACGATTTGAGCATTAGACTAATTTGAATGGATGCTAGTATGATTAGTATAATATTGTTATTTAAAATTGAGGATTCGCATGTTGAATTGATTAATGATTTTGAGTTTTGAATGGTATATATGTTATAAAAAATCATGTTTTGAAAACTCAATTTTGCCGATGGTTTGGAATTTATTGAAGTTTGTGGGTAACTTCACTGTAAACCCTCAGGAGACACAACTCCTCCACTAGGGATCACCTAGGGGTTTAAAGGCTTTTTGCACATGCTAAGTGCAATCGTGTTCCCTACGAAAGTGGCATTTATTTTCTTTAGTTTGCTTTGCTCGAGGACTAGCAAAGTGTAGGTTTGGGGGTGTGATGAGTAGTGAAATATGATGATATTTCACCCCTAGATACCTATATTTAGCTATCCGATGAAGGCTATCTGATAAGAATAATTAGATTTGAAGTGTTTCAGGTAAATACAAGCCAAGTGCAGAAAACAGCCCAAGAATTCTGAAAATAATGTCAAAACACTGCAACTTTGGGTCATCGAGAACTTAGTGCGACTTGTAGCTCAATTTGGACATTCAAGACGGACGAATTATGAAATTGTTAAAACCCAAAAGTTGTAGATCTTTCTATCATCTTTCCAACGGCGCAAGAATCGCCTCAATCCGAGTTCGGGACAGAATGTTATGGCCCAAATACTGCAGCAGTGTCTGATGTAAAGTTCGGCGGGAATTCACGAAAATCTGGGAGGTCGTTGCATCGACCCTAAATTTTCGAGTTGGAACACCTTTGTGGCTGGAAAACTTCGGCTCTATTTAAAGCGAATCAAACACTTCAGAAAGGAGGAAAAAAAAAAGAGATAAAAAAATTAGAGATAGAAATTAGAGCAAGAATTAGAGATAGGAATTAGACGGATTTTTTTAGGAAATAATTAGAGATTTTTTAGAGAGAGTTTTTTTTTAGAGGATTATTTATTCATTATTATTTTTGGTTTTAGACTCCTCTGAGCATCTTTTTAAAAGTTCTTCTTTTCTTCTTCTTCTAGGGATTGATTTGGGTAGATTGTACTTAGGATTTGCACTGTCTTTCTTTTACATTCATAGATTGTATTTAGGAAAAAACATTGTAACCAAAGATTTTTGGAAGAAATAAAAAGAGGAATGACTTTGAATGAACAAGGAGATCATACACCAAAGATGAGCGGCTAAATCAGTAGATCGGGAAAGATGCGATCCCCAGATAAGTACCCATATTTATGATTAATACCATAGTCTAATGTTTTTATTGTTTTGATCTACACATCACGAGATACGCTATGCTTCTTACATGACTCATACCGCAATGATAGGCTGAGTCATTATTTTTAGATAGGGTATGCCGGATTGATGATCATACTTTATTTCAAATCATTTTTATGAATGAATGATGGTGATGGTGTGAATGATTCTTTAATGAAAGGGGGGTACAAATCTGGGGTAGCATATTTCTTGATCTTATTTAAATATTATTCTTAGATTCATCAGTAATTAGTTGTTTAGATTAATTTATTTTTCTTGCATTAAAAAAAAGGGATAAATTTTTGGTTAAATTGAATCTGCCCTTTGGTACTTCCTTGGGGACGTTTTTAAATCTATGAAAGAATTAATTAAAATTCAAGATTTCCCTGTGGGTTCGACACCTTTGTTCTTGCCATACTGCAATAGATCTTGTGCACTTGCAAGGGTTACACTTAAAATCGATCACTAACTCGATTGCGAATTCGATCTCCCGATTAGGTGGTAATCTGGGTAATTCCTTAGGGAAAATATTTGGGTATTCACATGCAACTGTGATAAGAGCGATGTCCCTTTTCTTCTACTAATGATCTTGCAAATAAGCAAGATATCCACAGCATCCAGTCTTCATCATATGCTCCGTTCGGATAGTTGAAATAAACGGTGCGACTTTGGATTTGATTCTACAAAAACGAAAGGACTTTCTCTTTGGAGGTCGGAAGATCACAATCTTTCGAAGACAATCCACACTTGCATAATATGATGACAACCAATCCATTCCAAGGATCACATCAAACCCTTCCATATTCAAAATAATTATATCAGTCATTGTTTCATGATCCTCAACCATCACGATAATTGATTGACATACAGTATTTGTGCTTACTGAGCTTCCCGTAGGGACTGATACAGCCAACATAAATTTGGGAATAATGCCCAACTTCTCAGAGAATGAAGGAGTGATAAATGAGTGACTAGACCCGAGCTCTATCAATACACGAGCATTTGCTTGACTCACGTCGCCTTTCTGACGCATGACAAGGGTACCTTTAGTTTATATATTAAAATATAAAAGGTTAAGTGTACAACAATCACTAATATTTCTATGTATAAAATTATCAAAACATGTTATGGTATATGAATATCAATGAATCAATTTAACTCTCAAAGCATAATGATACCTTGAATGACGTCATTTGATGTCAGGGTATCAGCTGCTGTGACGGCATATGCTCGACCTTGAACAATAGGTCGAGACGATCTCTGAGTGGATACCGATCCAGTCATTTCCTTACTTTCCTTATTCTCCTCAAGACAATTCCTAACCATGTGGCCCATCTTGCCACACCTAAAGCAAGCTCCCTTGTCTCCTGCAGTCCTCTGTCTTGTGTGGCTTTCCACACTTTGCACATGATGGAGCCGGAGTAAATGAAGAGACCCGAGAAGATCCCTGTGCAATGGCAGCTCCACTAGCAGAAGAACTAGATGACCTGAATGGTCTGGATGACACAGGTACCATTGGTCTCTGATAAGAACTCGATCCTGAAGATACTGCTGGTCTAGAGTGAGTAGGGTATCTAGAAGGTCTTGAGAACCTAGCCCTCTTGTTTGACTGATTAGGATCATTAGATTGTCCCTGAAGTGACCTCTCCTTGTTCTGCCTATCCCTCCATGCAAATTACTTTTGATTCTCTTCTTCTGAAATGAGGGCCTTAGACATAACACCCCCATATGTCTCTAATTCCCAAATAGCTACCTCCTTCTGCAGGTTTGGCCTAAGGCTGAGCTGAAATTTTCGAGCTCGCATCAACTCGGTAGCTACATATTGTGGAGCAAATCTTGACAATCTATCAAATTCAGCACCATACTCGCGCACTATCATATCTCCTTATTCTAACTTTATAAATTTTACCTCCCACTGATGTCTCACGATTTTACGAAAATACTTATCGTTGAAGGTTTTAACGAACTCAGCCCATGCCTAAGGGGTATTGCGAAATTCTTGTTCATGGTGTCTCGATACCGATTTCCACTAAGGTCCAGCTTCACCATCAAGCTTGAAGGTTGCCCAACGCACCTTCTCAACATCAGTGCATTGAAGCACCTCAAAGACTTTCTCCATCTCTTCTATCCAACCCTCGATTTCAATCAGATCTATTTGACCTGAGAAATTAGGAGGTCTCATTCTCCTAAACTCGGCAAAACCTCCGGGTTGATAAGGTGGTCTCATTGCTTGTTGATTCATCGCAGCAGTCTGTTGAGCCACGTTGGCAGCCAAAGCTTTCAATACTTGCTCCATTCTTCCATCACCACCTCCTCTTCCCGTTCCTAAGGAAACAACATTAGAAGCAGAAGCAAACTCTACTCCACGTAAAGGACTGATGCCCTCATCTATTTCTTCCACACGAACCATCCTCGGTTCCTCTCTACCTCTGCCACGTCCTCTGAACAGTGGGGCCATAATACTGGTCTGTCATTGTAAAATCAATAATATTCATCAGTACATAGATTATAATAACAATCAAACCTATAGTCCCCGTGGTTCGACCTAAAGCCTTAGCTCTGATATAAACTGTGATAGCCTGATTTCTGCACCCCAAAACCCGTGTCATCAGGATCATAAACCTTGATGATCCCTAAAACAAACCAAGGAGTGTCTGCTCATGTAGCGAAAATCAGAGTAAACACTATCAAAAGAGGTAGATCGAGTCATCATATAAGACTAAATAAAAAGAAAGGAACAAAACAATATATATAAGTATAACAAAAGAATATACATCTTCAAAAAGGAACCAAAAAGAACCACTGGCGATAGACATCCATCACCTAAAATAATGGTTCCTATAGAATGTATAAAATCGTAAGTAAATATTTACAATAAATAATACAGAACTGAGTGGGTCTCCAGACCCAAATAATCCAAACATAATAAATACAGATCCCCAAAATACAAGACAAGTACCCTATCTAGGGAAAGTACTCGTTAGCTGGTATGCCAGTATCCTCCTCCTCCTTCGCCTCAACCTCAGGCTGATAGTCCGGATCACTCTCTGTACTAGGAGCCTGAGCCTCAGAACCTATGTCATAGAGTCAGGGGTAAGCTAACCATCTAAGCTTAATAGAAAAAACTCAATTAAATTACATCTAAAATGTAAAAAATGGTTTGCAGAATATATCTCAGAACAGATGGTCAAATAAAAGAATACAGACATAAATGATCAGATGTCAGATGCAGAACTTTAAAGAACAGAACAGATGCAGAATATCAGAAAGCAGACTTTATTCTCAGAGTTTTCAGATGCTATACATACAATATTTAGTGACTTAAATTCTATACTTAAATAACTCCCGTGAATATAGCACGTGGTAATCAGATATTTTTCGATGGGTAACCCCGACCATTGTCGTTTAATGAATAATTTCAGATATCTGCAACAAGCCTCTTCAAAGGAGAGCAACTTGTGCCAGAGGGATTACAAATCAGATATACGAATATCCCACCGTGATGATCGTGGATATCCTGTCACGTCAGGGGGATTCGTCACATGAACTTAAAATTAATACATATATCAGAACATCGGGAATCAAATAGCAGAGATCAGATAACAGGAATAAGAGATGATAGAGCTTTTATTGATATGTAAGGCAAGTTTTTAAAACAGAAGTCAGAATACATATTCTATGAGACCATACAGTCATAATCAGATACAAGTTAAGTTGAATTTCCCTTATCTTAAATTAGGTCTTTCTAAGCAAATCTAAAGCTTTTTAAGGCGTCTCAATTTTAAACTAGATCATATGTACAGTGTAATAAGTATCAGAGGTGTCAAAATACCAATTGGTACACTGCCCAACAGTGTCCTTCCCAGAAAATCAAAATAAGCAAAATAGAGAAATCCGATCGATCATTTTTCCTATTTGATCGATCGGATTCACTATTCGATCGATCATTCACTTCATCTGATTGATCTGATCTCATAAACTTACATAGACTGAACATGGGAATTTGATCAATCATTTTCCCTATTTGATCGATCGGATTCTCAAAAATTTACATATACTGAACAGAGCCATTTTGATCGATCAACTTGCTCATTTGATAGATCGAATTCTCAATTTGATCGATCAATTCTTAAGTTTGATCGATCGAATTTTAAAGTCAAAACTCTAAAAGTTCAGACCTCCTGTTCTATAAGGCATCCATACTATTCGATCGATCATTTTTCCAAAATGATCGATCAATCTCACCGTTTGATCGATCAATTTCTCAATTGATCGATTAGCTTACCACTTGATCGATCACTTTATAGTTTGATTGATCAGTTTCAAATTTGATCGATCGTATAGGGCATGAACCTCTAGAAAATACCCTCCTGTTCTATAAGGGATTTATATAATTTGATCGATTAAATCTCAAATTTGATTGATCGGATTATAATTTGATCGATCAAATACTCAATTTAATCGATCGGAAATGACAATTTCTGTCATAAATGCAGTTTATTGATTTTTAACATATTTCATCCATAACTCTTTATGATTCTCATCGAATCATACAAGCATATGCATATTCATATTTATGACAACTAAACCTTTACAAATGCCTAGTAACTCACCTCTTTTAGCATCGTTTCCGTGATTCACGGCATGCTCAGCTCAAGGTGGGTTTCATATTCAGAATTTGCTTTCCAATGTATCAGAGGTGTAGCTCTACATCAACACATAGATGTGTTGAGCCTTCCCAAATTTAATACAACGTACAGACGTCGATTCCTTCACGCTCTAATTCAGAGGATCCATAATCTAGGGTTTCTCGAGCCTTGATTTCGCAGGGAGTTCTCTAGCACTAGCTTGCAGGCAAAATTTTTAGAGCAAAGAAGAGAGATGTGCTTTTCTCTAACCTTCCTTCTCTTATAAGCTAACTCATGAAATATCTTTGATATTTTTATTTCTAATTCATTTGCTCTGGTGTTGAGCACATACATCATACTCAGTGTATAGCATTTCCCAAGTGTCTCCTCAGATCTTAGAATCGCGTAATATGTGACCTATGGCTTCAAGTGCTTACGAATTAATAATATTAATACTAATATTATTATTATAAAATTTTAAGTTTATCTCGATTTTCGTGTTAAGCACGTATTCCAAAGTAGTCAAGTATATTTCAGATTTTTAGGTCATTACACAAAATTTACATAATTCAACAATTTGCTTATGCCCAGGGGTGATGTTGAGTTCCTTTTACTAATCTGTGTAGACTGGAATTACAAATCTCTTAGATCTCACCTAACCCAATACAAAATAGAGTTTCCTTCAATATAATTCTAATCTATAATTAGAGTTTATTTCTAATATAGAGTATAACCGCCTCATATGAAATATGGTGAAAATATTTTCGGTAACCCTAGAAAGTATAACCGCCCAATAGCTCCATCCGCGCAATTGTGGCTCGGTGTACAGTCCAACAAAAGTTTCACGAATCGGGTTTAAAGTTTCAAGTTGATTAAATCCTCAAAGGGTTTGACGTGATGACTAGATACCCGCCTCCGAAAGTTGCAGGACCCATAACCAAAGGTACATAATTCAACAAAAGTTTCACGATTCTGGTTTAAATTTTCAAGTTGATTAAATCTTCAAAGGGTTTGACGTGATGGCCAGATACCCGCCTCATAAAGTTGGAGACCTCAAAGCCAAAGGTACATAATTCTGGTTTGAAGCTTCATGTAAAATAAGGCTTTTGATTCCATCTCTTGTGTCTTGGTGGTGGTATTTCATAGGGAAATTTACTGGATCGACCCTTTCAGATACACCTTTTATGTCAGAGACCCTATATTTTCACCTTTACCCAAACCAACCAGCTTTTAGCCAAGCCATTTTCAGCTAGCACAAAAAGTCAGAAATACCCCTTCTAACACTTTTTTTTTTCTCCATAGTTTAAAATTTTAAATATTTGCACTTTTTTATATTTACGCGATGTGAAACGGGATCTATGTCGTCTAATTTGAAGGCCACAATATAAAATCGATGGTGACAAAGATAGACATGAAAAAAGGCGATATTGCCTCTTAAAAGAAAAAAAAAAATTTAAACAGTCGATGCCGACTACTTAAAGAGGCAACATCGACTGTTTAAACAGTCGCCATCGACTGCTTAGACACTCGATCCCTACTGTTTAGACAGTCGCAATCAACTATAAATAAAAAATAAAAAATAAATTTTTTACTGTCAATGGCGACTGTCTAAATAGTAGGGATCGACTATCTAAGCAGTCGATGTCGTCTCTTTAAGTAGTCGGTACCGACTGTTTTAAGAGTCGCCATCGACTATTTAAATTATATATATATATATATATATATATATATATATATATATATATATATATATATATATATATATATAATGTGATATCGCCTTTTTCATGTCTATCTTTGGCACCATCGATTTTATATTGGGGCCTTCAAATCAGACGGCATAGATCCCGTTTCACATCTTGCAAATATAAAAAAGTGAAAATATTTAAAATTTTAAACTATGTAGAATGAAAAAAAGTGTAAGTTATATTTTTGAGGTTTTGTGCTAGCTGGAACTGGCTCGGCTTGGAGCTGGTCGTTTGGTTAAAGGTGAAAATGTAAGATCTCTGACGGAAAAGGTGTATCTCACAGAGTTGATCCAATAAATTTCTGATATAGTAGTTTTCTTTTATTTTCTGTCTTCCATGTCTTTGACCCATATCATGTTTTGCCTTACAATCCCCATTTGGGGCTATCCTATTAAGTTTCAGATAAATGTGAAAGATTTTGGAATGTTGAAAGGGCATGGATATGTGGCAGACGGCAAGCGACATATTGTTCAACGAACCGCTTACACTACAAAAAATAAGACTATTAGTGATAGTATTTTTAAAGAAAAACTGTTATTATTAATCCTGTCGCTAACAAAAACTGCCGTTATTAGTCCTGTCACTACCAAAAACTGCCTTAACAGCAAGTGCCGCTGAAACACCTTATTTTTGTAGTGTTATGTGGCGCAATGCAAATGTAATGGGTCCTAGGAATGCAGGCCAGCCACTTGTGTCGCGCCAAATAAGCAATACATTGTTGGTCTCTTGTTTGAGGTCCGCTCATTATAATTTTTCATCTAAAAAATGATTGTGTTGGAAACTTGTATTGATCGGAATGTGAACGGCAATGGCGTAGCCACATAGAAGGGGGTGGGCGCTCAAGCCCCCATTTAACTCTACAGTTTCTATTAAGTGTGGTTCTTATACAACATTTGTTTGTATATAAGCCCCCAAATCTATGATATAGAAGCCCTCAAATCCGCTCGAGTCTTCATTTAACTCTAGAGTTTCCATTAAGTATGATTTTTTTATCATTTATAGCCCCCACCGACAAAAATTCCTGGCTACGCCCCTGGTGAACGGTGATTATGTATAAAATAATGTGGGGATGGAATGAACAGGAAGGGATGTGTTTAGCTAGACACTACAAAAAATAAGACTAATCTCACTACAAAAAATAAGACTATTAGCAGCATTTTTTTGCTCCAAAAAACTGTCACTATTAATAAAAACACTATTAAGACTATTAGCAGCAAGGGTATTAGCGGCAGTTTCTTGTTAATAGTGACAGTTATTGGCTGCCGCTAATAGCCTGGTCGTTTGTAGTGTAATAGCGGCAGCCAAAATTGTCACTGTTAATAAAAAAAATTGCCACTGATACTTTCGTCACTAATAGTCTTATTAGCCTTTAATAATTTTTTTGTTAATAGCGACAGTTTATGGCAAACGGTGAAGTCTAATTTTTTATATTGTAGACTAGCTTAAGGCACAGATCAGTCACTCTCTTTAACACGATATTCAACCCCTACTTAGATTATTCTGAGTTTACAAAAGAGTTCCCACAATTCACTTTAGAGATACAACACGCCCAAAACACCGCTTGATGCAGATCGCTTGGTGAACAATTCCAGCCCAATAATTCGGGTTTAGAGTTATTCCATCTGATATTACATATTATAAGGCAATAGTTTATTTTGGTTTTGGTTTCCTATCTGCCAAATCTGTGACCTATTCATGTGGCCCATTTTGAGACATTACTGGGGCTTAGCTTAGGATGGCCCGGCCCTAACCCGAACCGTTGACAGCCCGAATTGTGGGACACAAGCCAATCACTGGAGCTTTTATTTCCGGCACGGCATTTCAACTGCCTTCAAAAAGTCAAACGCAGTTGGTGCAGCCACTCTTATTTTTATTTTTATTTTTATAAAACACTCTTATCAAATTCAAAAAATTCTATCAAATCTTTAATAAAATTCGTCGAATATATTAGTGGGCGAATTAGTGGCCGGATATTCTTCGAGCTCTGAACTAATCGACAAATAATTGAGTAATTCAAAGATTCATCGATTGGCCACCGCATGACATTTCAAATACCTCCAAAAGGTCCAAGGTAGTTGCTGCAGCCAAGGTATCAAAATTAGTATCAGTCTTGGGTATCGGTTTGCTGGAGGCCGATATGACTTGGCTGATACCGACAATAATTGGCCGATTTGAAAAAAAAGAAAAAAAAGAAACTGAACGTCTCAATTTCGACTGAGACGTATCGGCCAATATGGTATCGGATATCCGATACGTATTGATTTAACCAATACGGTATCGGATTGTTGAATAAGGTTTAATCTCAACCACCAGTGTCAATCGATTGAGGTTGGAAAATCAATCGATTGAGGTTGGAAAGTCAATCAATTGACTGTTGGGCGAATCCAAATCCGCAGGTTTGATTTTTTGGAAGATTGCTTTAGCCAAATATTCCATAAAATGGTTTGGAGCCTATTTAGAAGTGTTTTGAATACTTGCAAGTTTTAGGAGATTTGCGAATTATGTTTCCAAAGTTTTTGTGGCTATTTGTAGAAAGTTTTCTATAGGGATCCAAAAAGAGTTTGGTGAAAGTTTCATATGAGAAAACTGTGAGAATACTTTTGAGATAAAAAGTATTGAAGAATAGATTGAGGATTAAAGATCCGATTGAAGCCGTTCTTGTGTCGAAATCGTGATTATATTCCGACAGATCTCTTCTCTCTTATTTGAATGACTGTGTCATTGGTTTAACAACAAATTTGTTATTGAAGATCGTGTTAGATCTTGATTAAATTTGCATTAGAGAGAAGAGAGTGTGTGTGTTGTAAACATTCATAAAATTAGTGCATATACTCCCATAGACATAACCCTCGATTGGGTGAACCACGTAAATCTTTGTGTTGTGCGTATGATTAATTTTTGCTTGAATTTTCTTATTCTTTCGCATTTATCGCGATAGGGAGTTCGTAGTGTGGGTAGAATTCCTAACAATTGGTTTCAGAGCGAGGTTTACGCTATAATGGCGATGAAGGTCTCGAATGCACGATTTGATGTGAAGAAGTTCTCTGGGAAGAATAACTTCGCTTTGTGGCAAGTCAAGGTCACAGATCTTCTTGTCCAAAAATGCATTGATAATGTTTTACTTGAAAAGGAGATGGGGAAGAAGGCAAACATGTCCGATGAAGAGTGGAATTGATAAGAGGGTCGTAAGCACTATTCGATTGTGCTTGTCCGATGAAATTCTGTACAACGTTCTTCACGAGACGATCGTGGATCTATGAAAGAAGATAGACTCTACATGACAAAATCGTTGTCCAACAGACTCTTCATGAAGAAGCAACTCTACAACCTTTGTATGAAGGCTGGTACGCATATTCATGACCATTTGAATTCGTTTAATAAAATAGTTAATGAACTATTAAGGATTGAGGTGAAACTTAAAGAAGAAGATCTAGCACTTCTCTTGCTCACCTCATTGCCACCATCTTATGAGCACCTTGTTGCAATATTAATTTATGGTAAAGATACTATTATCGTCAAAGAAGTAATTGTTGAACTTCTTTCCGATAAATTTAGAAAATAGCCAAAATCTAACTCCAAAGGGATTAGTCTCTTAAGCGAAATGGGTCGAAACCATGATCGCAAAAGAGACAAATCCAAAGGTGATAATAAATCAACGAGAGGAAATAACAGGTCCAAATCTATGGGTGACAGAAAGAAAATTATTTGTTACTTTTGTAAACAATCTGGACATATTCATAAATATTGCAAGTAAAAATTGAATAATAATAAGGGTGATGAAGGGACTTCGCAACAGGCTAGTGTTGCTAAGTCACATTCTGATGAAGGCCTATTGTATGTGTAAAGACCCGTATTTTGAACCCGAGTTAGACTGACCCTGTGTGTGTATTCGGCTCAGCAACCAACGTCACCATTTGTTTTGGATTTTTATCTAGATGTGATTGTGCGGACAGATTTTAATTTAGAGCCCATTTGGACCCTCGTGCGAAAGTTGTGCACCGACCTCGGTGTAGCCGCTCAACACCGGACTTGAGTTTTAAAATTAGAAGTGTATAATACATAAGATGTGTGTGTGTGTTTTACTTTGTGAGCAATCCTATTATAAGAAGGAATTGCATTCCCGTATTATACTAGGTTTTTTTAAGAGAGGATAGTTACCCAACCGTGTGAAACTCCGTCTTCTCTCTTCTTCAATCATCGTAGGAGATCGGTTTAGAAAACCTCCTTCTCTAGAACCTTCTTTGTTGAAAACACTTAAACCTTAGAAAGAACTTGAATCAACCTTGGATTCGTAGTTGGCTATTGAGAGAGGTTGAGATCATTGGGGGCGTGTTGGAGTTGTCTCTGTGAACTCGTGTGATCGATCGCGGCGCGAATCGTTGAGGAAACCCGTCGGTTTCGTTCCGAAGCTCCATTCGCTTGACTCATTTCTAATCTAGGAATCCTTAGATTAAAGGTACGTCTTAATTAAACTTTTTGATTAAATCATTAGATTAGCCATGGGTTTTACTTTGGGATGTATGGGTTTCGATTCGGGTGAAAACCAGCGAAATCGCATCGCTGTAGCTCGCTCGAGCGAGCTATTATCATCGCTCGAGCGAGGTATCACCGAACTCCGACATTGCCTTAGTATTTTAGTCATAACTTTTTATCCCGAACTCTGATTGAGACGATTCTTTTTGCGTTGGAAAGCTAATAGAAAAATCTACAACTTTCATGTTTTGACCAACTCATGGATCAATCTTATTGATGGTAAAAAATATATGAGAATGTTATGTCAAATCGCTCGAGCGAGCTATTATCATTGCTCGAGCGAGGTATCACCGAACTCTGACATTGCTTTAGTATTTTAGTCATAACTGTTTATTCCGAACTCCGATTGAGACGATTCTTTTTGAGTTGGAAATATAATAGAAAAATCTACAACTTTCATGTTTTGACCAACTCATGGATCAATCGTCTTGATGGTCAAAAATATATGAGCATATTACATCAAATTTTAGGATTGGCGCAACTTGCCTGTTTTGACTTGTTTTTGAGGAAACACTTAAATAAGTCTATATTATTAGTAATTAGAGTTAATTTTATTGCATGAACGTATATTGTGATGTAGATTGAGGGCGAGAAGCCATCAATAGGACCTTGCTTGACTTCGCATAACTCCGAGTTTTAGGTAGGAGAATCTCATCTTTACAGTATTTTATTTTAATTCGCATGGATATTTTGAATTAAAATCTTTAAACTTGCATATGCCATTGAAATCACATCTGTAAACTGAAATTGATATGAATGACTGAAAATCTAAATCTACCTGAATCCTGAAACCTGAATCTGCTTAAGCTCTAAAAATCTGAAATTAAGAACCTGAACTATGTATAAGAGACTTGCATCTGATTTATATTAGTATCTGCATTTGTTTTATGATTGACCTGAACGACCCCTCAAAAATTTCTGAACAATTTCCTGGCACAAGTTTCCCTCATTACGTAGGGGCTTGTTGCATCCTGAAAAAGGGTTCATGAACGACGATGGTAGGTAGGGGTTCTCATCGGCTATATTCCTGCTCTTGAGATATAGTTTACTCGGGAGGTATTTTAAGTTGAGGATTAAGTCATGAATTACTGAACTTTGCATATAGAAGTTAGAGAAACTAAGACCTTTGAAACTGTTTTCACACATTTAGAAATAAATCTTACATATGATTTCTGCACCTAAATTCAGTTTATTATCTGCTTATATGTTTGACAAGCTATATTCCGATATTTATTTTGAAACCATATTAGTTAAAGTAAAATGCTACAGATGTCTTTCTTCTACTGAGCTTTGTTGGTTAGCTCACTCCGACTATACGTCACAGGTTAGTGTCTTGTAATCGACGTGGCTATTCTTTGTGAGGCTTGAGGTTCCTCCTGAGGAGTTTTTCCCAGTATAGAACTTACTGATTTTCTTTTTTGTGGTGAGAGTTAGACTTGAATTTGTGGGCCCATTTTAGTTGGATACCATAGTTTTATATTTGACGTTGATTTCTGTTATGAGCCATGTTTCGATGATGGTCGGCCATCATCGGTGGTTCTTTACTTTTAATTGCTTCCGCATTTATTTTAGCTATGGATTTTTATTACGCTTTACTCTGATATGTGCCCTGTTTGTCCGGCTTATCGTTTATTCGATAGGTTGGCGAACCGGCCTTTCCTATACCTGAGGGATTGGAAAAGTCGGGTCGTTACAGTTGGTATCAGAGCCTAGTTATTAGGTTTTGTTGGGACCCGAGAATATGGCAGTAGGTTCTATCAAGACATAAGAGACTCAATTAAGACCTTGTCAAAGTTAGTAGAATTTTTGGCCTTAGGTCTTTTAAGGGACTCACAGCTAGGGTTGTAGGTTATGTTTAGAACCTGAGTTGTGGATCTCACTATCACCTTGAGTGGAGATAATTGATGATCGTGATAGATGTACGGTAATAGTAAGTGAATAAAGTTTTAGATTTTTGTCGGAACCTAGGGCCGTGGTGATCGTGATCTTTTTTAATTGGAACCTTGTGTCATGTTGACAGATCAAAATGGCACCACGCAAGAGATTGAAGACTGTATGCATCGATGAAAATGAGCAGAATAGACAGTTGCTGGAGACAATCAACACAATGGCTCAGCAGACAACATTACTCACGACAATATTGAGTAAGACGACTCACACCTCTCCCTCCACACAAGTTGAGTCATGCTCAAGTTGTGGGAAACGGCACAGGACGAAGAAATGTAGGTGGGCCACAGGTGAGTGTTTCAGATGTGGCAGACTAGGACATCTGGTAAAGGATTGCCCTACGATGGAAACGAAGAAGGCCACACCCGTATCTCAACAACCTACTCAAGGTGCCTATCCGAAACCGACTATATCTACACCTTCAGGGTCATTCCGTATTTTGAACCCTGCTATAACGGAGCTGCCGTTGAGTTCCACAACCTTCACGCACCTCTTCATTCAATCCAATAGCATTCTGCTCAAGGTGCGCGAAACCACACAAGACCGAGGATTGCGGGAGGAACATCAGGCGTGTTTTCGGTGGCGAATCGGACACATAGTTAAGGATTGTCCTCAGGAGGACAAGGGAAGAACTAGTTCGGCTTCTACTCAAAGATCGACCCGACCTACTGTTCAAGGTCGAGCTTATGCCGTGATGGCTCAAGAAGCCGAAACATCGAATGACGTGATCCAAGGTATTATTAAAAGTTGAGATGTCTTCTTATTTTATGTGTTATATATAATTGCTTGATATTTAATAAATTTTGTTAATAAGTTATGGATGAACACACATGCTTAGAAACTTTTAATTGAAACGCTTGTCTAAACTAAGGTACCCCTTTTATGCATCGGGGGAGCGATGTAAGCAAAACCGAAGCGCGAGTGTTGATAGACCCTGGGTCTACACATTCTTTTGTTACTCCATTGTTCATTTGAGAAGTTGGGAATCATTCCCAAGGCCCTTGATTTCATCTTGGCGGTGTCAATTCCTACGGGCAACTCGGTGAGCACCGATACCATGTGTCAATCGGTGATGATCAAGACCACGACAAAGGTGATTTGATCATTTTGAGCATGGAAGGGTTCGACGTGATACTAGGGATGGATTGGTTATCTACTTACCATGCGAGCGTGGATTGTCTTCGAAAGATTGTAACATTCCGCCTGCCGAAGAGAAAATCTTTTCGATTTTACGGAGTCAAATCTTGTGTGATACCGTTTATCTCTGCCATTCGAGCAGACCGTATGATGAGGAACGGGTGTTGTGATTATCTGGCCTACTTGCAAGATCATAAGGAGGAGAAGAAAAATATTGCAGATATTACGATTGCTTGCGAGTATTCAGATGTTTTTCCTGAAGATCTATCGGGATTACCACCTGACAGGGAGATTGAGTTTGCAATTGAGTTAGCGCCGGGTACTAAACCAGTATCAAAAGCTCCGTATCGAATGGCACTTGCAGAATTGAAAGAGTTGAAGGAGCAGCTTCAGGAACTGCTAGATAAGAGCTTTATTAGACCGAGTGTGTCACCCTGGGGAGCACCGGTTCTATTTGTAAAGAAGAAAGACGGTTCAATGCGGCTTTGCATCGATTACCGCCAGCTAAATAAGTTGACAATGAAGAACCGTTATCCACTTCCAAGAATTGATGATCTGTTCGATCGCCATAAGGAGCAAGGTTCTTCGCGAAGATGGACTTGAGGCCAGGCTACCATCAGTTGAAAGTTAAGTCTGAAGACATTCAGAAGACAGCGTTCAGAACCCGATATGGGCACTACGAGTTCTTGGTCATGCCATTTGGGTTGACAAACGCACCCGCGTCATTTATGGAATTGATGAACCGGATATTCAAGTCACATTTGGACAAGTCTGTAGTAGTTTTTGTAGATGACATCCTCATCTATTCAAAGACGCGAGAAGAGCATGAGCAACATCTACGAGTGGCTCTACAAACCCTTAGAGACCATCGCTTATGCAAAACTTAGTAAGTGTGAGTTTTGGCTTGAGCAGTCGCTTCTAGGCCATGTTATCTCGAGACCGGTATTACAGCTTGACCCAAAGAAAGATTGAGTCGATGAATTGTTTCCTCGATTTGGCGGGATACTACGTAAGGTTTGTGGAGGGCTTCTCCAAGATATCGTGTCCTCTTACACAACTTACGAAGAAGAATACTAAATTTAATTGGACAGAGCGGTGTGAGCAAAGTTTTCAGAACTCAAGAAGCGATTGACTCTGCGCGCGATTACTTGTTATACCATCGTGTGAGGGAGGCTTTGCGATACAAAGGATGCATCATATGGGGTTTAGGGTGTGCTTAACTGTAATGAGAGAGTCATTGCTTATGGGTCTAGGCAAAAAGACCATGAGAAGAATTACCCGACGACATGATCTTGAGTTGGCGTGATGATTTTTGCTCAAGATCTCAGAGGCATTACCTTTATGGGGAGACCTTCATATATTTACCGATCATAAGAGCCTCAAGTATCTCTTCTCACAAAAGGAGTTGAATATGAGACAGTGTCGATGGATGGAGTTCTTGAAAGATTATGATTGTACCATCCAGTACCACCCCGGGAAAGCAAACGTAGTGGCAGATGCGTTAAGTCGGAAGTTCTCTGCTCAGTTATCACATCTCACCGCAAGGGTGCGAAGATGGCATCTATTGGAAGATATGGCTCTAAGTAGCATGAGATTTGACGTAAAAGGTTCAGGTGCGTTAATGGCTACACTGGTGATTCGTTCCACCCTCTATGAGAACATTAGCAGACTTCAGATGATGGATGATGAACTTATGGCTATCAGACGGGATGTGATTGGGGGAAGCAAAATAGATTTTTCTATCAAAGATGATGACACTTTGTTGTTTAGAAACCGGGTATGCGTACCAACTAGTACTGAGCTTCGGGACACTATTTTGGAAGAGGCTCATAAGTCTATGTACGCTATTCACCCTGGCAGTACCAAGATGTACCAAGACTTAAAGAAAAGCTTCTGGTGGAGAGGTTTAAAGAAAGATGTCATGTATGTCTCGAGATGTCTTGTGTCGTAAGTAAAGGTGGATCATCGAATCCGGAATTTGCAACCACTCATCGATACTTGAGTGGAAATGGGAGGCCATTTCTATGGACCTTATTTTGGGATTGCTAAGAACATTAAGAAAATACAATGCCATCTGGGTCATTGTGGATCGATTGAGTAAGTCCGCATACTTCCTTCCTTATAATACGTCGTATACCGCCAACAAGCTCGCAGAATTATACATCAAGGAGATAGTTAGAATTTGCATGGTATCTAATAGAGACCGATGTACACATCTCGCTTTGGCAACGATTTCAAGAAGGAATGGGCTCTAGGCTCGATTATAGTACAACATTCCATCCTCGCACCGATGGGCGGGTAGAGAGGGTGAATCGATTATAGAAGATATGTTACGTGCTTGCATGTTAGATTTTCAGAGTCATGGGACCAACATTTACCGATCGAGTTCGCCTACAATAATGATTTACCGAGGCTAGCATCGGCATGGCACCCTCGAAGCTTTGTATGGACGACGGTGCAGTCTCCGCTTAATTGGGAAGAAGTGGGTGAGAAACTCATTTTGGGTCCCGAGATCGTGGAGAATACAACCGAGACAGCTCGGTTAATCCGTGAGAGACTACGATTGCTCAAAGTCGCCGGAAGAGCTAATACCGATCCGAAAAGAAACCATGTTGAGTTTAAGGTGGAGATAACGATTTGTCAAAATCTCTCCTACAAAGGCGTGATGCATTTTGGGAAGCGTGAGAAGTCGAGTCGCGCTATGTTGGACCTTTCGAGGTATTGGGCCGAGTCGGCGAGGTTGCCCTATCGAAAGCCTTGCCACCGCAGCTATCGGAAATGCACAACGTGTTTCATGTGTCCATGTTACGAAGATATGTTAAGGACCCGACACACGTATTGGACTACCAGCCCATTGAGCTTCAAGAAGACCTATCCTTGGTTGAGGAACCGATACGAATCTTGGATCGTAAAGAACAAATCTTACGGACAAAGAGCATTACCTTAGTACTCGTGAAGTGGCAGAACCATTCTTCAGAGGAAGCCACATGGGAGCGTGAAGCGGAGATTCGCGAGCAATTTCCACAACTTTTCGAGTGAAGGTATATTGTAAACTATAGTTATGTAAGAAAACCATACGTACCTTTAAATTCTTGAATTTGCTTCTTTAAAAAAAAAAAAAAAAAGGGGAGAATTTCTTCAAAATCTTCAATGTTAAATTGGTTCATAACATCGATGCTTTACATATATATCTATAACGATCACACAATAAAATCTTAAATATCATATTTATTCATTCTCGATTAGAACTGTATGTCTGTTGGAACCCGTGTCATCAGTTAGAACATGTTACCAGGCACGTGATCATGCTTTTGAATAAGTGTTCGATTACATCCAAATTTCGCTCAAATAATTACCAAAAGGGTGAGGTAGGTGTGTGCTAGGTTTGTGTCATGGTGAAGTATATTTCAGCACGTGACACTTGGGAAGGTATGTATCCATGTATCGGATGCAATCCTCTATGGCGGTATGGGATGTTACACGCTACATCCAGGTTACTACGGATCCCGACCCTTGAAAGCGTGCTTAGTGAAGCCTCTGATCGCCGACCAAAGTTCTTTGACTTTAGACTTTGATTTTTTATCTGGTGTTAGGATAAGGACTTATCGCAGCTTCGGTTTAGCTATCCGTACATTTTCGAGGACGAAAATTCCTAAGGAGGGTAGAATGTAAAGACCGTATTTTGAACCCGAGTTAGATCGACCGTGTGTGTATTCGCCCAAGAACCGACGCCACCATTTGTTTTGGATTTTATCTAGATGTGATTGTGATGATTTTAATTTAGAGCCCATTTGGACCCTCGTGCGAAAGTTGTGCACCGACCTCGGTGTAGCCGCTCAACACCGGACTTGAGTTTTAAAATTAGAAGTGTATAATACATAAGATGTGTGTGTGTGTGTTTTACTTTGTGAGCAATCCTATTATAAGAAGGAATTGCATTCCCGTATTATACTAGGTTTTTTTAAGAGAGGATAGTTACCCAACAGTGTGAAATTCCGTCTTCTCTCTTCTTCAATCATCGTAGGAGATCGGTTTAGAAAACCTCCTTCTCTAAAACCCTCTTTGTTGAAAATACTTAAACCTTAGAAAGAACTTGAATCAACCTTGGATTCGTAGTTGGCTATTGGGAGAGGTTGAGATCATTGGGGGCGTGCTGGAGTTGTCTCTGTAAACTCGTGGGATCGATCGCGGCGCGAATCGTTGAGGAAACCCGTCGGTTTCGTTCCGAAGCTCCATTCGCGTGACTCATTTCTAATCTAGGAATCCTTAGATTAAAGGTACGTCTTAATTAAACTTTTTGATTAAATCATTAGATTAGCCATGGGTTTTACTTTGGGATGTATGGGTTTCGATTCGGGTGAAAACCAGCGAAATCGCATCGCTGTAGCTCGCTCGAGCGAGCTATTATCATCGCTCGAGCGAGGTATCACCGAACTCCGACATTGCCTTAGTATTTTAGTCATAACTTTTTATCCCGAACTCTGATTGAGACGATTCTTTTTGCGTTGGAAAGCTAATAGAAAAATCTACAACTTTCATGTTTTGACCAACTCATGGATCAATCTTATTGATGGTAAAAAATATATGAGAATGTTACGTCAAATCGCTCGAGCGAGCTATTATCATTGCTCGAGCGAGGTATCACCGAACTCTGACATTGCTTTAGTATTTTAGTCATAACTGTTTATTCCGAACTCCGATTGAGACGATTCTTTTTGAGTTGGAAATATAATAGAAAAATCTACAACTTTCATGTTTTGACCAACTCATGGATCAATCGTCTTGATGGTCAAAAATATATGAGCATATTACATCAAATTTTAGGATTGGCGCAACTTGCCTGTTTTGACTTGTTTTTGAGGAAACACTTAAATAAGTCTATATTATTAGTAATTAGAGTTAATTTTATTGCATGAACGTATATTGTGATGTAGATTGAGGGCGAGAAGCCATCAATAGGACCTTGCTTGACTTCGCATAACTCAGAGGAGAATCTCATCTTTCTGATTTTATTTTAATTCATGGATATTTTGAATTAAAATCTTTAAACTTCATATGCCATTGAAATCACATCCAGTAAACTAAATTGATATGAATGACCTAAAATCTAAATCTACCAAATCCTCAAACTAATCGCTTAAGCAAAATCAAATTAAGAACGAACTATGTATAAGAGACTTGCATCCGATTTATATTAGTATCTCAATTTGTTTTATGATTGACCAACGACCTCAAAATTTGAACAATTTCACGCACAAGTTTCCCTCATTACGTAGGGGCTTGTTGCATCCAAAAGGGTTCATGAAGCACGATGGTAGGTAGGGGTTCTCATCGCTATATTCCCGCTTCTTGAGATATAGTTTACTCGGAGGTATTTTAAGTTGAGGATTAAGTCATGAATTACCGAACTTTGCATATAGAAGTTAGAGAAACTAAGACATCAAACACCGATTCTCTTGAAACTGCTTTTCACACATTTAGAAATAAATCTTACATATGATTTCTGCACTAAATTCGCTTTATTATCGCTTATATGTTTGACAAGCTATATTAGATATTTGTTTTGAAACCATATTAGTTAAAGTAAAATCTGTAGATGTCTTTCTTCTCGAGCTTTGTTGGTTAGCTCACTCGACTATCGTCACGAGTTCAGAATCGCGTGGCTATTCGACTATTTGTGAGAGCTTGAGGTTCCTCCTGAGGAGTTTTTCCCAGTATAGAACTTACTGATTTTCTTATTTGTGGTGAGAGTTAGACTTGAATTTGTGGGCCCAATTTAGTTGGATACCATAGTTTTATATTTGACGTTGATTTCTGTTATGAGCCATGTTTCGATGATGGTCGGCCATCATCGGTGGTTCTTTACTTTTAATTGCTTCCACATTTATTTTAGCTATGGATTTTTATTACGCTTTACTCTGATATGTGCCCTGTTTGTCCGGCTTATCGTTTATTCGATAGGTTGGCGAACCGGCCTTTCCTATACCTGAGGGATTGGAAAAGTCGGGTCGTTACAGTATGTATTGTTAAGCTCCAATCAGTTTGATGGTAGATAGATCCTAGATTCAGGAGCATCGTATCACATATGTCTGTACAAGGATTTGTTTGACCATTATAAGGTAGTCAATGGTGGGATGATTTTAATGGGGAATGACAATGTATATGAAGCAGTGGGTATCGGTTCGATCAGAATCAAGATGTTTGATGGTTGTGTTCGCACTCTTACAGGTTAGGCATGTGCTTGATCTGAAGAAAAATCTAATCTCGTTAGGGGCATTGGATGAGATAGGATGTCAAGTCATCCTAGAATCCGATAAGCTAAAAGTTGTATGTGGTGCTATGACCTTGATAAAAGGTGAAAAGATGGGGAATTTGTATACTTTAGTAGGCAACACAATCAATGGCAGTAGTGTTACGGCTACAAAAGATTCTAAAGACCTCTCAGATTTGTGGCACGAGAGGCTTGGTCACATGAGTGAACATGGGCTGACAGAGCTCATAAAGAATAAAGCGATTTCTGAAATTCAAACTTGTAAACTGAATTTTTGTGAAGATTGTATCTTCGGGAAAACACACTTCGAAGGGGATGATTGATTACATATATTCAAATGTATGAGGTCCGGCTAAAGTCATTTCAGTAGGTGGAGCTAACTACTTTGTGTCATTTATAGATGACTACTCCAGAAAAGTTTGGGTGTATCCGATTAAAAATAAATCAGATGCATTTCAGAAATTCAAGCAATGACAGAGTATGGTTGAAAAGCAAACAAACAGTAAGGTGAAGATTCTCAGATCAAATAATGGTAAAGAATACTAGTCATCAGAGTTCAAGGCTTACTGTAAAAATCAAGGGATTGTTAGGCACTTAACAGTTCTCGAAAATCCTCAACAAAATGGTGTAGTAGAAAGGATGAACAGAACACTATTAAAAAAGGCACGGTGTATGTTGAACCATTCCGGCTTGAGTCATGGGTTCTGGGCAGAGGCAGTAAACACGGTATGTTACTTGGTCAACCGGTTGCCTTCAGCGGCATTGAACTCAAAAACTACAGATGAGGTTTGGTATGGAAGACATGAGAGCTACCCTCACTTGAGGGTGTTTGAATGTGCGGGTTATGCATTACTTCAGGGAAGTGAACGATTCGAGTTGGATCCAAAATTTAAAAAGTGTTTCTTGATTGGCTATGGTGAAGGAGTCAAGGGCTATCGTTTGTGGGATACATAATATCACAAAGTGATAGTTGAAAGAGATGCTACTTTCAATGAAGATGAGTTTTCAATGAAAAAGGCGGAAGATAAACCTCAGTCATCTGGTGAATCTTAGGTACACGTTAATGTTGAGAGGCATGAGCAAGATGAGAAAGATAATGAAGACTTGAGATAGAGCATGATGGCACAATTTCTCAAGACTTGCAATCCCAGGTACCGGTTCAGACTACCTTCAGAAGATCCGAGAGGATGAAGAAACATCCTGAAAAGTTTAAGGACATGGTTCCTTTAACACTTGCACTTATCACAGAGAATGGGGAACCGAACACAGTTCCAAAAACTTGGGTGGATACAGATATAGTAAAGTGGCAGTTAGCTATGAAAGAAGAATGACAGTTTCTTTTGAAGAATAAGACTTGAGATCTCATGAAACTTTCTAAAAGAAAGAAAGCCATAGGTTGTAAATGGGTCTTTTGAAAGAAAGAAGGTAATAAGAGTGAAACTCCAAAGTTTAAGGTAAAAATAGTTGCAAATGGGTTTTCTCAAAAAGAGGGTATCGATTATAATAAGATATTCTCTCTGATTGCGAAACACACATCGATTCGCACGTTGTTGGCAGTAGTTGCTCAGAAAGATCTCGAATTAGAACAGATGGATGTGAAAATAGCTTTTCTCTATGGAGATCTTTAAGAAGAAATTTATATGAAACAATCAGAAGGATTTGAAGCAAAAGGGTCAGAATCACTCGTTTGCAGATTAAAGAAATCCTAGGTATGGTCTCAAGCAAGCACCCAGACAGTGGCACAAGAAGTTTGATTCATATATGCTGGGCATAGGATATCACAGGAGACAGTATAATTGTTGTGTCTACTGGAAAAAGTATGATAAAAGGGAGAGAATCTTTTTAACTTTCTATGTAGATGATATGTTGATAACAGCGAGAAATAAGGTTGAAATCAATAAGCTGAAGCAATCATTGAGCCAGAAGTTTGAGATGAAGGATCTTTGTTCCACAAATAAGATCCTAGGTATGGAAATTACAAGCGATCATGAGAAGAAGAAGCTTTAGCTAACTCAAAGTACGTTTATCCAAAAGCTCCTTGAGAAATACAATATGAATGATGTCAAGCCTATATCAACTCCTCTAACAGAGCATTTTAAACTCATAAAGAATATGAGTCCGTCCACACGTGAAGAAAGGGAATATATGAAAAATACTTTATATGTAAATGTCGTTGGGAGTTTGATGTATGCCATGGTGAGTACACGTCTAGATTTAGCACAGGCCTTGAGTGTGGTTTGCAAGTATATGTCGAATCCGAGTAAGGAACATTGGCTTACAGTGAAATGGATATTGAGATATCTGAAAGGTACAACTGAATATGATTTGATGTTTGAAGGTAGAGATACAAGCAAGTTGGATCTCTACGAGTATGTCGATTCCGACTATGCTGGTGATCTTAATAGAAGAAAGTCTACCACGGGGTACGTATTCATCTTGGCAGGTGGAGTGATCAGTTGGAAGTCTATGATTTAAGGGATAGTTGCATTGTCAACTACAGAGGTCGAGTATATAGTTGCTACAGAGGCGGCTAAGGAAGCCTTATGGCTTAAAGGTTTGGTCAGTGAATTTGGTGAGCTTGATGAGAGCACTGATATCTTCTGTGACAGTCAGAGTACCATTTACCTAATAAAGAATCAGGTATTTCATGTTAGAACAAAGCATATAGATGTTTGATATTATTTTATCAGGGATATGATAGAAGATGGGAAAATATCGATTGAGAAGATCGATACGAAAGAGGACTCAATAGACATGTTGACCAAGCAGGTTATGCAAAATAAGTTTAGGCATTGCCTAAACTTCATTAACACTTGTCGAAGATGTTGATGCCAATTGGGGCGGTGGCGTGGTTGGGGATGAAACCTTAGTGGAGATTGTTGAATAAGGTTTAATCCCAACCACCGATATCAATCGATTGAGGTTGGAAAATCAATCGATTGAGGTTGGAAAGTCAATCGATTGACTGTTAGGGGAATCCAGATTCGCAGGTTTGATTTTTTGGAAGATTGCTTTAGCCAAATATTCCATAATATAGTTTAGAGCTTATTTTGAAGTGTTTTGAATACTTGCAAGTTTTAGGAGATTTGTGAGTTATATTTCCAAAAGAGTTTTGTGGCTATTTGCAGAAAGTTTTCTCTAGGGATCCAGAGAGAGTTTGGTGAAAGTTTCATGTGAGAAAATTGTGAGAATACTTTTGAGAGAAAAAGTATTGAAGAATAGCTTAGGGATTTAAGATCCGATTGAAGTCATTCTTGTGTCGAAATCGTGATTATATTCCGACAGATCTCTTCTCTGTTATTTGAAGGACTGGGTCCTTGGTTTAATAACGGATTTAATGTTGAAGATCGTTTTAGATCTTGATTGAGTTTGCACTAGAGAGAAGAGAGTGTGTGTGTTGTAAACATTCATAAAATTAATGCATATACTCTCGTGGACGTAGCCCTCAATTGGGTGAACCACATAAATCTTTGTGTTGTGCGTGTGATTAATTTTTGTCTGAATCTTCTTATTTTTTCGCATTCATCGTGATAGGGAGTTCCTAGTGTGAGTAAAATTCCTAACATCGGATATCCGATATGAGATACTTATAGTTGTTGCAGCCACTCTCATCAAATTCTGCATATTTTATTGAATATTCGATAAAATTTGCCGAATAAATTATTAGGCGAATTAGTCCCTGGATATTATGCTGATTTGGCGAATCTTCAAATCAATCCTTCTCCACGAGTAAAAAGGTACTCCGACCAAAATTTCAATGATTCTGGTTTGAATTTTCAAGTAGATTAAGACCTTTGATTCCATCTCATGCTGTGATGGAGGTATTTCATATTTTAAGATATAGGTTGTGTTTGAAATTGCTCTTTAGGAGAGTAGAAAATAGCAGAAGCTGGTCTTTGTTATTGTAAAGAAATGTGGGGAGAGAGATGAAAGATTGGGAGAAAATAAAAGAGAGGTTGCTCTTTTAAAGAGGGATGTTTTTTCATGTTTCAAAGAGTAGCCTCCCCTTTTTTCTTCTTCCAATCCTTCTCTCCTCATTTTCATTTGCAACAAAAGAGCAGCATCTACTCTTTTCTACCCTTTCAAATAGTAATGCCAAACATAACAACATCGCGACTCATTATACTGAACTCTTTTATAATCTTTTATACTGTCGTCGCATGCTTTAACTAATATACTCACTAATTCAGGCCGACCATCAATTGATTCTATTGGCATACTAAAAAGATGTTCTTGAAAGCATTTCTCAGTGTCTTCAGATGGGTACCCACAAATCTCGTCCATTTCTAGCTGTACACAGAATCTAACGTTGTGTTTGGGATTGCTCTTTAGAGCTAAAAAGTAGCCTCATTTAAAAGAACAAGTTTAAATTGTTCTTCTAAAGAAAACCAAATTCAACTCTTTTACTCTCTAAAAGAGCTAAGGCTGTGTTTGGCATTATTCTTTGGACAAGTAGAAAAGAGCAACTGCTGCTCTTTATTGTTGCAAATGAAGCTGGGGAGAGAGCGAAGGGATGAAGAAAAAGGGGATGCGGCTCTTTGAAACATGCATGAAAAAACCTCTCTTTAAAAGAGTATGAAAAATCACGCTCTTTTAAAAAGGATTGTTTTTCCTATTTCAAAGAGCAACCTCCTTTTTATCTTCTTCTAATCCTTCTCTCTCACATTTATTTGCAATGACAAAGAGCAGCAACTGCTCTTTTCTACTCTCCCAAAGAGTAATGCCAAATACAGCCTAAGAGTACTTACAACCAAACCCAGCCCCTTACTTAAGTGCTCTGCGCCAAAGCAGAGAACTGCTCTTTGCCTCCAAAAAGTAATCCCAAACACAGCCTAAAATATTTGGACAAAATCACCTCCAATCATATTGGCAATGCCACGAGAACCTCCAACCGGTGAAGCCAATCTATTCTTGATGACGATGAAACGAGTGCGACTGATGATCAGCATATCCCAAGTGTCCAAGTACATTTTCCCCAACACTAACCGTTGCTTATATAGACAACTAAATTTAACAGATGAATTTCCCTTAAAAAGGCCTTAATCACCCTCTTGATCACCTTATGTTTAATGGTTTCTAAGTATTTAGTAGGCTCAAAAGTTAAATAGTGGTTACAGATTTTTAATAGTGCCATGTACTATTGGAACACTTTATATTTCATCTCTTTTTTTGTTACAAGTACTTATATTTCATCCCTTAGATTGGGTGGTTACAATTTTTTTAAGATCGCATTTGGGTTAGCTCTTATAAGAGTAGATACAGCTCTCTGCCTACTCTCAATCAGAGCATATAAAATATGCTCGGCCAAATAGCAGTTTATCAGTTAAAATAGCTTTTGCCATCGCAAATGAGGTGAGGACTTGAGTCAAGCAGTTCCCCACTGGAGCCAAAGAGCGAAAGAGCCTCTCTTTGGCTTGAATGAGCTAACCAAATGCAAATATTTCAATGGTCATCTTATAACAACTCTTTGTTGATCACTTCATTCTTATTCTTGTAGGGTAAAACCATATGGAATTCGACGAGGCCAAAATCCCCTACTTTTCCGGGCTGGGTTGCAGGCCAGCGTGGCCCTTTGACAGCCCTACTTGAGTTCCTATGATCAGTACCAAGATGCCTAATTAACCAAATAAATAAACAGAAATGAGATTCATGCATGAGTTTAAAGATGAAATTTGTAAGAGCACCAAATATAAAATAAGAACTAAGGTTCAGTCTTAACTTATATAAAGAACATAGAAATAGAAAAAATGAAACACGAGATTACTAGATAAGTTGAATGGTGAAATTTGAAAGAGGCCTAAATATAATATAAGACAAAAAAATAAAATAAAAAAATCACCCACCACTAAATAAGAATGAGAAGAATATTCATTTTGATTGACAATTGCTGGAGTTATTGGGGTTAAGTATTCAAATATGTTTCATGTTTCCAACAAATTTCATGGTATATGAATTATTTTAAAAAAAGCTTTTTTAAAGGAAATTTTTGGATGAACAAAGATTTGTGCCACTTGACATAAACATATATGTTTACAAGATGTTTCAGTATATCTTATTATACTGAAACATGGGCCATTTTAGCCTCGAACAAATATGAGTGAAATGAGACTCACAAAGCCAACCTCAAACGGTTCGGTCCACCCGTTTTCGCCCTTAAATATAGGGACATTTTAAAAAAAAAAGTAAATTCAAGGACACTTTTTTTGTAAACCATTTATAAAATTATCGTATAATCTTAATATTTGTGACTCTTTTATGTGTTTTTTTTATCGATCTAGGGTCTCCTCGCTACAAAAATAAGATGTTTCAGCGGTACTTGCTGTTAAGGCAGTTTTTGGTAGCGGCAGTTTTTGATAGCGACGGAACTAATAGCAGCAGTTTATTGTTAAAAAAACTGCCGCCGCTAATAGTCGTATTTTTTGTAGTGCTTGTCGGGCACACCCCCTTCGGGGACCTCTACCGATGCACGATTCGCTAAGATGTGTGGAATAGCCCCTTGCCCTCACACATCATTAGCAGAAGGGGGACTCAAAATTGAGACCTATGGGGAGCAAACCCATGACCTTATATGTTATCAGCCAAACTTCAACTTTAGCATTAAAATTTTAATTTATATGACATCATAAATCTTAAAACATATTTTATTTGTCTTTACAAATGCTTTCAATATATGGTGTAGGATACAACAAAAAAATAATAACGACAGTTTACCATAAATGTATTTTTTGGAGGACTATAAATTAAAAACTCCTTTTTCGGCATAATAAATGTATGGAAAATTATAAAAGTAGGACAGATTTATTGAGGACAAAGTGCAGGCAGCTGACGTGGCGTGATGTGAATGGCTGCACTGACCTTGCAGTCAATTGCATTGCGCTACATCAGTTGCCTGCCTTTGTCTGCATAAAATATGTCCTCCACGTAACACTGTCCTAAAGGTATTAATAAACATGCCATGTGACCCTTTCATCATTATATATAAACCAGGTGCTATCCACATGCAAAGAGATCAGTCAAAAGAGAAATGGGTCCAAGAGATATTTCTTGTGAAAGAGTGTCGAGTTTTTTAATTTCTCTCTTTTATGGAAAAAACTAAATTTTTTAGTCCGTGACCTCACCCACCGCCTTCTCTCGCTATATATAGTATAGATATCTATATATATTGAGAGATGCATCAAGAGTGAGAGCAAACAGAAGCCCCCTAGTATCACCTTCATGGCCACATCTCAAAATGCCTCCTATGAAGTTTCCAATGCCAACCCAGAAGAGAGCCTTAGCCCTAAATACAAGGACTTAGTTTCTTCCCTTCCAAGAGATAAAGGTTGGAGTTCCGCGTACTACTACCAATTTCAAAACTTTTGGTATCCCCCGAAACTATTGGAAGGCGTAATGACCGTTCAAGAAGAGTTTAAAGCGCTCGATGACGATGTACTTCTCGTCACCATGCCCAAATCGGGCACTACTTGGTTGAAGGCAATGGCTTTTGCCACTATGAACCGGAGTCAGTACACTTACTCTCAACACCCCATGCTCACCAACAACCCGCACGATCTCGTACTCCAGCTAGAGACGGAGTTGTTCGATAACAATAAGATTCTTCACTCTTCCAACCTTCCATCGCCGAGGCTCATGGCCACACATATTCCCTATAGTTCGCTTCCGGAATCCCTTAAGGACTCGGGTTGCCGAATCGTTTATCTCAGTCGGAACCCAGGGGACACCTTTATTTCCGGGTGGAACTTCGTGAACAAAATGAGACCAAAGCCTCTAGAGCCCCTTTCACTAGAAGAGGGATTTGAGATGTTTTGTAAAGGGACTTTTATGTATGGACCCTTTTGGGATCATGCATTGGAGTATTGGAATGAGAGCTTGAAAAGGCCTAAGAAAGTGCTATTTTTGAAGTATGAGGAGATGAAGGCAGATGCCTCTGGTGTTTTGAAGAAGTTAGCTGACTTCCTAGGGTGCTCTTTCTCCTTAGAGGAAGAGAGAGAAGGGAAGGTGGAGGAAATAGTAAAATTGTGCAGTTTCGAGAATTTGAAGAATCTCGAGGTTAATAAGACCGGGAATCTACGGATCGGCGCCGTAAACAGTTTGTTTTACAGGAAAGGTGAGGTTGGTGATTCGAAAAACTATTTGACTCCTCAGATGGTAGATAAGCTAGATAAGATCACTGAACAAAAGTTTGAAGGTTCTGGTTTGAAGTTCCACATGTAGATTAGGAGTTCTACCATTTTCGAAGTCAAGTCCCTATATCTTTCTTTTTTGTTTTGAATAACCCGGGTATCGCGGCCTCTTAGAGCACCAGACTAATCCCCAGGGCACATGTGCACCCCCTGTTAATACGGCCAGGTCAGTACCGGATAAATCCCTATCATGTTGTTTAGTGATCTTTATGTGGATTATCAATCTCATGAAGGATATTTTATGTTTGTGATTGCATTAGATGATCGAGGGTTTTGATCATTTTTGCTTACACGTAGTTTAGATGGGTTATGGCTCGTTGCTCTCGAGAGTGAACACGCCATCGATTGTTCGTACATCACATCATTTTGGTGTTATGTGATGCGATATGGTTCATGAGTTCATCGTATAGATCAGATTCTTTTTAAGATTAATAAGATTAAAATGTTAAAAGTGCCACAAAGTGAACAACTGCCATGTGATTGTACAAATATGGTCTAATGGTTCATTTTCTAGCACGATCTTAATCACATGGTTGATAGTTTTTTTATGGGTCAATCTTAGCAATGAATCTAATATATATAATGGCCTCATGAATCATGTATACAGAATCAATTGTGGAAACCTAAAATGCTACATTTTGACTGTGGCTTCACACTCTTTTCTGTAAGAAGTGTAACCTCTATAATAGATTAGAGCGCCAAAAGTTTCCTTTTTTAATAGGTGAGCAATCTATAAATAGGAATATATACAAAGAATAGGTAAAAAAAAAAGGACTTGGGCCTCTAGATGACAAGTTCGATCCAATCAAAACAAGCAAGCCGGCTGTATAAAGAGCTACGGCAAAGCCAGACCCAACGTCGCAACTCATATAATAACAGAGAATTAGATATGTTATCAAAGCAACTGATATGTGTTAGAAATTTTACCTTTACAAGAACACGCGTACCTTATATTTATTATAGGGTCACCGCGCCAGCAATCTCCTTAATGAAACCGATGATCTCCGCCAAAGAATCTGAGATCACGTTACCTCTCGTCTTTTCTAAGTTTAGCCTCTATATGGGAATGTACTAGGGTTAGAGGAAGAGGGGGCGTTGGTCTCCTTATATAGTCACCTCTCTTTCCTAACCAAACAAGGAAAGAGAGTGGAGACATATTACTTATATTAGAAAACTACTTCCTATCGCCTCGAGATACGTGTGGTCAAAGGTCCAACCCAAATTTTAATGGAAACTCAAAGATGGGTTAAGATGTTGATCACAAAAATCTAACAGTCTCCCACTTGGTCTGCACCTTAACTCATCTAAACATAATTTAAAAGAAAAACGACTCTCTGGACTGACAAACTCTGAAAAGTGGATGGTCATCCATTTTATATTTTGAAAAATCATTGACCCCCAGTACCTCGATGCTTCGTAACAACCACCCAAATTCAATAACAATACCAGTAAAGGATCATGGTGCACAGAGTATTCCATCTTAAGAATCGACACTAGGCAATCCATGGTTACAAAACTAGCATCATTAATAGACTTAAGTCTTTACTTAGTGATATCAGACAACACACACATATGTCGTACCTATATTTGTCCAACTTCATACCCCAAGGTATGTCTTTCTGATATCTTACTGGCTCCTCGCTTGTGACTCACGTCACCAATCTAACAGAAAGAAGGCTTACCAATATGGTGCCTAATCACATCTAGCCTAAGCATACCAGGCAAAATGAGATCTAACTCCAATCACATGTACCCTCATTAACACGTGCACAATTTCATATAATGAGTCAGCCACAATATATATTAAAAAAAAACTCATCAATCCAAGCGAGTCGTCTCCCACTGATTTGACCATTCATAATAGCAATCAATAAATAACAAGATTAACTTAATATCAACTATTTATAATCATTTAATTAAACTTATGCAAACCAAGTCTATCAAAGTAAATGTCAAAGTACTAACTAATGTCTTGCAAAAATAAATAAATAAATGACGAAAGCGTGATTTCAGTCTTGGGACTTCTCAGGCAGAGATGACTTCTCGGGCTAAGATATTCCTCCTTTGACCTGCTACAGTAGATCTTTAAATATATAGCAGTCCCTTTGAAGATGTCCCTCTTGCTTACAGTGCCAACATTCTAAATTTTAGATTTGACTTTCTTATTTGAATTCTCTGCTCCAGCTCGCTTTCAATTGAAGTTCTTGTGATAGCTCGAATTTTCGCACTTGAAAACCCGTGTCATCTGGATTATACTGTGGATGATTCTCAGAATAAATCAAAGAGTGTCGCAGACACGATTGAAAATTGGCAGATCGAGTCATCATAAAAGGCTCTAAAAAGAAAGAAAGTACAAAACAATACATATATAATATCAAAAGAATATACACATCCTCCAAAAAGGAATCAAGAAGAACCACTGGTAATGAATATCCATCACTCAAAACAATGATTCCCAATATTGGTTTCTATAGAATGTATATTACTAAGAGTAAAACATCTATAGTATAATATACAGAAATGTGGCCACCAGACACATAGATAATCCAAAATATACGTACAGATCCCAAAATAAACTAATACCCAAGCTGCTAATAGAACTCGTTAGCAGGGGTGTCAGTATCCTCCTCCTCTGCCTCTGCCTCCGACTCTGGCTGGTAATCAGGGTCGCTCTCAGTACCGGGAGCTTTAGCCTCAGAACCTATTATATAGAAACAGGGTGAGCTACAATCTAAGCTCAATAGAAAAAACTCAAGAAATTTACATCTAAATTGTAAAACATGATTTGCAGAATATAACTCAGATAGATAATTAAAGTAGAGTGCGGAAATCACAAAACAGATGTAGACAAAAAAATCAAATATTGAATGCAAAATAATCAAAATGCAGAACTTTTAGTAAACAGAGCAGATGCAAAATAATAGAACAGAACAAATGTAGAATCACGGAAACGGACTATAATCTCAAAGTTTTGAGATGCATGCAACAGTAGTTATTTACTTAAATTCTATATACTTAAATAACTCCCATCAATATAGCACATGGTAGCCAAATATGTGCCGATGGGTAACCCCAACCATCGTCGTTCAATGAAAAATTACAGATGATTGCATCAAGCCTCTACAAAGGAGAGCAACTTGTCCCGAGGGTTTACAAATCAGATACACGGATATCTCGTCGTGCCAGTCGTGGGTATCGTACCATGTCGGGAGGACTCGTCATATGAACTTTAAATCAATACACATAAAGACCTCAGAATCAGATAGCAGAAACAGATGATAGAATCGGATAATAAAGCCTTTAAACAGAAGAAATAAGATACAAATGCTCAAAAAACCATGCAGTCAAAATCGGATACAAGTTAAGTTAAATTTCTTCTACC
Organism: Chloranthus sessilifolius; assembly: GCA_021018995.1. Classification (NCBI taxonomy): domain Eukaryota; kingdom Viridiplantae; phylum Streptophyta; class Magnoliopsida; order Chloranthales; family Chloranthaceae; genus Chloranthus; species Chloranthus sessilifolius. The sequence goes on along the minus strand of CM037593.1, from coordinate 9,653,985 downwards.
TTAGATAAATTCTTTCTAAGTAAATCCAAAGCTTTTAAGATGTCCTGATCTTGACCTAAACCATACGTATAGTATTCTACGTGTCAGAAGTGTCAGGATACAGTTACTAGTACAGAGTCCAGCCTTAAATTCCCCCAAAAACTAAAACAGGTAAAACAGGGAATTCGATCGATCAATCTCCATGTTTGATCGATCGGATTCATATTTGATAGATCAACTCATTGTTTGATCGATCGGATGTCTTACCTCTATATAGACAGAATAGAGGGAATTTGATCGATCAATCTCCATTTGATCGATCAGATTCACAGTTTGATCAATCAATTCCTATGTTTGATCAATCAAAAACTAACTTTTCACACCTACAAAACAGAAGCAATTTGATCGATCAATTCCCTAGTTGATCGATCGGATCCTTAATTTGATCGATCAATCCTCATGTTTGATCGATCGAATTTTTAAGTCAAAAGTTTCAGAAAAACATACCTCCTGATCTATACTTTATTATATAATTCGATCGATCAAATCTCCCATTTGATCGATCAACATCACAGTTCAATCGATCAATTCTCAATTGATCGATCAATTCACACTTGATCGATCACTTCATATTCTGATCGATTAGTGCCAAATTTGATCGATCAATTCACCAATTTGATCGATTGAGCATATCGGGCCTGAACTTATAAGAGAGAACACCCTTCTGTTTCATTGAGGGCTTTCTACAATTCGATCGATCAAATCTCATATTTGATCAATCGGATTATACTTTGATCGATCAAATATTCAATTTGATTGATCGGAAATGACAGTAAATGTCATTAATGGGGTATATTGATTTTTAACCCATTTCAATCATGATTCATTTATGATCTTTGTGAATCAATCACACCCACAAAAATCACATTTATGACATCAAAGACCCTATAAAAGCATAGTAAAACACCTCTTTGATGGTTGCTCCTTCGTTCACGTCATGTGCGATCCGACGTGGGTTTCGGATCCAAATCGGAGAGCTTTCCGCTTCGAGTTCTCTGATGAACCAGAGGTGTATCACTACGTCAACACATAGCCGTATCTCTCCTTCCCCGAGCAGATTCGACGCACACAACACGTCTATTTCTCGACATTCTAAAACAGAGATCCGTAACCTAGGGTTTCTCTCACACAGGTTTCACAGAGGGAGATTCTAAACAATAAGTTTGCAGGCAAGGATTCAAGGTAAAGAGAAGAAGCATCAGGTTTTTTTAACCTTGCTTCTCTTATAAGCCATCAACGGAAATATCTATGATATTTCCATTTCTAATGCTTTGATCTGGTGTTGAGCACACACAACACTCACGCGTATCATACTCTACAGGGGAAACTAATTGCATCTCAGCCTTACGTCACAAGTGACATCTCACTTCACACGCCTACAGATTAAAAGTCTTGGTATTAAAATCTTATTTTCAAACTTTTTTAAATTTGTCTCGATTTTTATGCCAGGCATGAATACCAAAGCAGTCATTCAGAAATTTAGGGTCGTTACAGTTCTAATTATAATTCTTTTTTAAAATCTTTTGGCTTTACCCACTTACCGCCAGATGTGCAAACTCAACTTTACCCACTTTCAAGCGCTCATCGGTCACACATAGAGAAATTAATTGGTTAAGGTCCCACTTTGTCTCTTGAGCATTATAGTTCACCTTAAAAGTATCAAATGAAGGCGGAAGCGAATAGACAACTAAGTAAATAACTAGATCATCACCAAAAGTACTCCCTTATTCCCTGAGCCTTATAGCACACTTTGACATCTTTAAAATGTGCTCACGCACACTTTCATTTTCATCATATCTCTTGTTAACTAATTGTGTAAGGTAAGAGTACTTTAGAGACTTTCATGTACCCACAAACTGATCTTTAATATATTTTAAGAGTTCTTTTACCGTAGTTGTAGGATTCAACCCATCTCTAAGAGTCTGATTAATTGATGAAGGGATCATCATCATGGCCATACGATTAGTTTTTTCCCATTTAGTAAAATAATTCTTCTCTAAGTCCGTAAAACTCGTAGTGGGTGTGAAAGGTTTATTTTCAGTAAGGAAAAAATCATAATCCATATATCCTAATGATATATCAATAGTCATATGCCACTATGAATAGTTAGAGTCGTCCAGAGGCTCAATACCTGCTAGTTGCTTATGAATAATAGATCTGTCCATGACTCTATATAGAAATAAAATTTTAAAATTTTATATATCACTAGCAAAATAAAGAAATATGTCAATTATGCATTTGAATTTTTATTAACCACTTTAATCATATATCACTAACGATTTAATTAGAATATGTCATGATCATATGTCCTTGAAGATTACATTATGACCATATGTCACTAAATGTTTACTGTGAATTATGACCATATGTCACTAACTATTCTTTGAAGATTTAAATTCTGATTTAGGGTCAAATTCGAATTAATTACAGTGTCAGCTATAAGTAACTTTTACTCTTTGGGACAACCAGTTGTCATGTCTTAGCATCACCTTTGGGCAGAAACCTTAACATACAATTTGTTTCTCAAGATCGTGTTTGAGAAAACACGTATAGACTTAATCACTCGTGCTTTATGTTTGATCCAGACTCTCCATCAACTTTGGCCAGAAAGATTGTCCTTCTCTCTCTTACGCACTTATGACAATTCTATTCACCCTACTTACATAAAATTCTTAAATCAGCTTTGGCCAAAAATTAAAAACTTCATAGATGCATGTGTCAACCCAATCTTAATGAGACACAAGTATCAAGATCCAAAAGTCACGCAACCTACATAGGTGATCACCTTTGGGCAGACCTCGGCCTATTTCAGTTACGTACCCTCGAACGATCATTTTATCGGTTTACTTTGATCCCTAAGGTACGACCTAAATTTCATTCAACCATATCAAATTTGATTCAAGGTTTCAAAAACTCATTTTCAGATATATGCACATCTTGCTAACTAATCTACTTTTGAAAGATAAATCAATATCACATATTACAATTGATGAACAAATTAATCAAAATCAAACAGTTATAAGATACATATACATTAAGTGAATAAATTATCTATAATCATCAAACTATGATTATGTGGGCATGCATGTCACATCTAGTCAACATCGATAATAGATTATTGAATCGAATATGATTGTTTACCTTGAATCGAATATGATATGTTGAGAACAATCAAACAAAATTAAATCTCATTTATGAAAACCACGACACTATGAAAGATCATCACCGTTGGGCAGAAGAATCATTCCAAGTAGCCAAATTTAACTCATGTGGTGGGTAAGTGCCAAAAATTAATAATAATTATGGGTAACATTATGTAAGTACCAGCGTTGGTGCTAGAGCACAACCTTCAATACTCAACCCTATATTTCCTCACAAAAATTCAACTTTAATTAAAGACACTCAAATATAAAATAATTATTCGGTTAAAACATTGTCAAAAGGACATCAGGTCATGACAAATTCACTCCAGAGAGCTTATTTTCAAAAATAGACTTGAAAAATATATCTGAAATGTCCGAGAAAGTCAAAATTCATATATACTGTCCCAAAATAGGACCTATAGATAGCCTATAAATGGCCCGAAAAGAATAAGGAATAATATAGGTCAAAATGGGTCTTAATCGAACAGGCTGAATCCGGATCATATACCATCAGTCGGGAATGGACTGGACCGGACCATGGGCTAGATCAGGTCATGACCCGAGTCTGATTGTTGATCGGGCCGGGTCACGAAACGGGTCGGATATGGGCCTTAATATGGGTCTATGGGCCACATCAGACATGTGGACTATATGATGGGTTGAGTCACGGGGCCCATGAAACCTGCCGTGCATATAAGGAGACGGGTAGGGTTAGTCGTCTTCTTCACACAAAAACTAAACCCATCCATAGAGAGGAGAGGAATGGAAAATTTGGAAGCTACCAGACGAATAAATCAAAAGGCATATCACTATTTTGTCTAATTTGAGGAATGCATCATATAATTTGCTTCCCTACCCATTGAATAGGCGCTCCTTTTGGAGATTTGTTTGGCAGACGCAGTCTTTAAAAAATCTCAACATAAAGATTATAAATAAAAAAAATAACAAAACTGATTTCACATGCAGCCATGAACCATGACTCATATTCCAATCGGAGGTTTAGGTTGAACGATCATGCATCATGAAAACCAAGACCCCTCAAATCGTGTGATTAAGTCAACCTTGCTCTGATACCAATTGTTAGAAATTTTAAGATCTAGGCTCGAATCACACGATCAAAATATACCTTTCAAAGAACACGCGTTCCTTGTATTTATCATCGGGTCGCCGCGTCAACAACCTCTTTAATGAATTCGATGATCTCCGCCAAAGAATTCGAGACCACGTTACCTCTCGTCTTCTCGAAGTTTAGCCTCTAGATGAGAATGTGTTAGGATTAGAGGAAGAGGGGACGGTGGTCTCTTTATATAGTCACCTATCTTTCATAACCCATCAAGGAAAGAGAGTAGAGACATATCACTTATATTAGGAAATTACTTTCTACCACCTTGAGATACGTGTGGTCAAAGGTCTAACCCAATTTTTAATGGAAACCCAAAGATAGGTTAAGATGTTGACCACAAAAATCTAACAATATGTACTAAAAAATCAATGACCAATAGGCATATATTTTAGTTTGAAACGTTTTAATTGGTGCTGATTAATTGTTTCATCTTTGTGGCTTTACAAAAGGGCATTAAAAAAAAAAAATTCGTATTTAGAAAAACTCTCTTTGTTTATGGTAAGTATCATCATTCACCCACTATTATAAGGAAAAGCTAAAAATAGTTTACAAGGTAATAATACTTTTCTACAATGATTTTGTAACGACCCGAATTTTTATACGAAAATTTGTGTCGTTAAAATTCGTGTCATATGCATGCAATATTGGTTTAATTCTAATATGATGGTAAACTATTTAAGAAAATACGAGCCATTTTTTTTTTTTTCTTTAAGAGATATCTGCATATAGATCATGTGTTAATAAAAGGTAACAATATTGATATAATTTTTCAACTAAGCCTAAATTAACCGACTATGTAATTTAAACTCATTTAATAAATCATTCAAATAAAGTCTTGTGGCCCAAGTGTCACTCCTCAAAACATAAATTGAAATAAAATAATAAAAGTATCATCTATTCATTGACCCAAAATCTCATGAAATTAAAGTAATTAATCTACGGATAAATATCTTCTGGATGATCTTCCTCTTCCGATGATGGATAATCAGGATCCTCCTCTTCGAGTACTTTGTCCTCTGAGAAATCGAGGGTAGGATGATTAACGACACAAAAGTGTCGGGGTAAGCAAAAAATTTCATAGTACTTAGTAGGGAGGAGTTAATTACCCTGCATAACTTTAAACATTTAATTAAGTAGCATGCATAAAATTTACCTCATTAATATGACGATAATTTAGAGATAGATATATCATAAAATATGGCAAAACTAGCAAATTTACGATTATAAGATTGAGATCTCAAAATCATGTGTTTAAAATTTTACACATAATTTATTTATTATAAAATTTGAGTTCTTTCATATTTCGTGAAACATACCCATGAGAAGTAGATTAGTCCCAGTAACACATATCCTGTAATTCTTACATGAATTAAATACTAACTTAAAAGTCATTTTCGCACATAATAGGTGTCAAAGTTAAAGTAATATTTATACCGATGAGAATCCCGTCTATCATCGCTCATGAATAATTCTCATAATTAGCGGTAGCCCCTACTCATCGAGGTGGCTCGTGTTTGGTCCACGTATTGACATGACATGATGAGATCTTATTAAAATAAAAAATCAAACATGCAGGACGATCGCTTGTCTTTTTAGAGTAGATATAATTATAATCCTTGACTTGTCTTGTCGTAAATTTTTATTCATGTCTTAAACGACCTATAAACTTATGAATTTTTTTCTCATTTCATGACGTACACTTTATGTTTGATAATTATGTGGATAGACATAGTACAATAAGAATAAATCAAATATTGATAACATGTTAGAATATTCATGACCACAAAAAATGTGACTTACCCATGTATAAAATAATTTTACAGTGATAATGCAATTTGATCGAATTATGGCGTAATTAGTCAAAAATTAAACTTTTATAATTCCTGTTAGAACCGAAGAATTCTAACCGTCATATATGAGAATCATAAAACATTGGGAGGGGGTGATCATACTGAAATTTTTGTGATTCTACCCATATGGGTATTTGATCAAAGGTCAAATATGCGTTCACAGAACACTTATCAAATGCAGGAATTTACTTTGCTGGTTTTTTTTTTTAAGTAAGCGTCTTTGGGTCGATTTTCGAGGTGACTAGAGACTTATTTACTCTTAGATAATGGAATAATTTTGGTAGAGGGCATTGCCATCTACATCACCTCTTTGATGGTACATCCATTGGAGGTCTATAAAAATCTAAAAAAGTTCTCTTAAATCAATGGCACACGTACATCACGCTCCAATGGATTTAGGGCCACTTTTTGGATCTATGTCACGTGGAAGATTGGAATAAAGTACTATACTATACTTATAAAAGCAAGAGTTGATTGCATTGAATTATATGCTTTGTGCCAATTTTTTCCATCATAGATCTCTAGATGATAGTCTTCAATTACAAGGCATAAATGGTGTTTTCACATGACGCAGCTGCCTAAAATATGCGTCTTTCTTTTTAAGTTGTGTGTTTGGGCTAACTTTGTGTGTGCCATTAATGGCTCCCTAAATAAAATCGTGGAAAATTTTCATGTAAATCAGGTGTCCTTTATAAGGGTGCATGGATCATTTGAATCAATGATTGACTATGTCAAATCAGATAATAGAGATGTTGTTTTGGGTCAATCTTACCTATCCCTCAATCATGTACATGTGTCCAAAGGTCTTTGTTGAGGGAGAGGGACGAACTATCAAACTGGTAACCTCTTTGGAAGCACAAACAACAACGCTACCGAAGACATCAGAATTTGAATACTTAGTTACTCAATCAAAAAAGAAAATGAAAAATTAAAATGGGTAGGGACATTTCACATTTCTTGCCCTAACCAATGAGGGAGCTATAACTTACGCACAAATATATATTTTTTGACATGTTTAAAAAGAAATACTTGGATAGTTTTAGGATATGTACCATATGGAATGCCATCTAAGCGATATCGATTTGAAGACTCTTATGTAAAGATCTTTGAGGCCCAAAATTGGCACAAAACATGATCTCCATCCTCTGACATGTATGACACATCTATTGAATCAGATGATGGCCTTTTATTGTACATGATAGAAACCACATTTTGTGTCCATCTTTGACCTCAAATATCTTTCTTCAATCTCATATGACTTAGATGGAGTTTCATGTGTCACAACTGTCCATAACATTGATTGCCTCAAATCAAATAGTGGAGATCATTTTTAGTCCTAATTTGTCACACAAGAAATCTGGAAATTATGGCCCACCTACAGTCAAATATTAATTCCACGTGGAACACATCTCTAAAAGTGATTACTTGAATTGATTTTATCGTAAATGAGATGTGGCAAGTTGGATGAACTAAATTTGTACAAGTAGCACCAGGCAAGGACTTATTTTTTTCTTCATTTTCTATCTGCTACAATAAATCATAGAGTACCTCTATTCGCTCCAACAAGTTTACTGCTTCGGATCAAACAGTGGAGATCATTTTTCACCCTGATCTTCCACATAATGAATCTTCCACAATCATAATGCATAAATTTTAATGTATTTGAATATTGTAAAGATTTTATAAATATTTTTTCATAATATATGTAAACATGTGCGACACACGTGCACTTTTACTAGTACTGTTAGTAAAAGCATGAAACCTAATTTTATTTCCACACTTTATTATAACAAAAATACCCTTCTTCTCCCTTTGAATCACAGAGGTACCTATTTCTACTTTTAACTCACAATTCGCATCCCTTAACTTAAGTTTCCTAATTAAAAGAAAACCTTATTTATAATTCACAATTCTCACGCTCCTTGTTATGACCCGAAATTTTAAAATCATATTATATGGTCTTAGATGAGGAGGAGCACCAAATTCTGTATGGGTGCTCCACACCTTGTCACTACTTAAAAAGAAAGAAAGAGATTGAGTTGGATTTTGGCACCGGAATTCTAGATTTGCATGCCATTTTTGGCAACCAAATTCTAGAGAGAGAAAGAATCATTTTAGACTCTTCCTCCTTTTAGATAACTAGGCCAAATAAAATCCCATCTATTAAGGGATTTATTTCTTTTTTTGGCAAGACCACCATTGATTGCAAATCACTAGAGCCCTTTGGACTCTTGCTTTATTTATTTATTTATTCTTTTTGGGAAGACTTGCCTAGTCGGGCATCCCCTCTCCCTTATCCCTATATTAAGAAAACCCAGAACACTCTCTCTCTCTCTCTCTCTCTCTCTCTCTCTCACACACACACACACACACACACACACACACACACCGTGACCCATTACCCATCTCTCAAAACCTCTCTCTACATATTTTCTTTTGAGATTTCCCCTCTCTCTCTCCCCCTCTCTCTTTCACCATTAGCCCAAACAGCCCAGCCACCTTTTGTGTATTGAGTTTAAGAAGAAACCAAAGGTGATCTTGATGGAGTCGTCAACGGCCGAGCCGTCCACTTCAACTCAAATCGACGCGTCGAACCCGATCTATGCGGACCCGAGACCATCCGAATCAATCGAATCTTAAATCTTCGCGATCACGCTTTAACAGGTAGGTTTCCTTCCGATTTCACTCCGATCTATTTGTGGCCTCTATAAATGTTAATCGATCCCGTTCGATTGACAAAAACCTTAAAAATCAGGTTTTTATGAGTTTTGGCATACTTCAAGAGGCCATAAAAGTCAAAAGGCTGATCCGATGGTCAAACCCTCTGACGTCGATGTAGGATACCCAGTACCCTTCATTTTTCGTTTGAAAGTGATTCATGAATAGACCTTACAGACCTCGGCGTCGAAGACCCCGGTCATGACGATGCACAATCGCACATGCGACAACACACATGTTTTGGATCAGGGTAAAGGTCATGGTTTAACTTTCCCGATCTCAAACCCATGGACATGGTTGGTAAAATATTAGTAGGGAGACCCTCCATACTCTCTGATGTACTACCCATCTAACGGTTTAGATCTCCTTTTATCACGCTTAATATATTATTTTCAGAGCCCCCAAAATCAGTGAAAATTTCTAACACTTCGTAGAAATTTTATTCCTGTTATTTAACTACCTACATGTGATAAAAGAGGCCACTTTGACCGCACAAATTACTTTAATGGAGACTATTTCCGGATTCGGCTCAGTAGGATAACCCCCTCTAATTTTATGCCTACTTCACATCGGATGATCATTTATTATCATAAATTAATTATCTACCTCGTTTTACGTGTGGTATTATATCAAGAAAAGAAAAATTATAAACACTCAACCATTGTCGGGTGATCACTTTGACCCCCTGTTGCACCCAAACTATGGACAATTGGTTCAAGGCCATAAGCCAAATCTTGTACCACCTAACCATATATAAAATGGATTGTGAGATCCTCCTGAAAATAAATATACCTCAGCCTTAGTGCCACTCCAAAAATGGAAAAAGCCTCATGACTGTTGTATGTGTGTGCCACTTGGAATTTTAAGTCAGTCATCTTTGACTCCTTAAATTTTTGAAAATCGGGCCGGATCAGCCAACACACTCAGGTTTATAATGATCTTGAGAAAAACTTAGTCAAGTATGTCAGATCAAAATAATCTCATTGTGTCTATCAGCATGCTTTTCAAAGCATGAAAATCTAGGAAAAATTAAGGGATTTGAGCCGTGTACAATTAGGATAAAGATGTCAGTTGATTGACCCAATTTTGGGTCAAACTAATGTATTAGCTAAAACACGAACCCAACCTAATGTTTGAAAAATTTTAACGTCTCTAGGCCTGATCGCTCATGATGAAATCTGATGGCTCAAAAACAAAATTGCCTAAATGCACACGTGAGCCCTTCTTATTATAGAAGACTTTGGGTGTCATTTCATGTGGATTCTTCCATATTCGACAAAAGTTTAGTGGGCGAAAAAGTCCTCTTTTTCACTGATTTAGGTCCACCAAAAATTTCATATTTAAAATCTTCACCGAATCTCAGGATTTACAAAATGTAAGATTCATGGTCACTAGGTGCCATCAATAAATTTTGAGTCTGACTTTTTTTAGAAAAATTGGGACATCACCCATACAAATAAGGTCTTGTCCATCAATAATATAGGTCATTCAAGACCCTCAATAATTACAAAGGACCATGGGCCTCGTGGGCCTGTCTTGTTTATAGACCCTTAATAGGCTCATATATCCAATGTAACTAAACGCGTGTGAGAAATCGCGGACCAATCTTCAAGGAATGGCTCAAACCCAACTTCGAGGCTTACAATAACTTGTTAGGTGTATCTTTTGCTCACACCATGAGAATGTAGACACCTCGATAATCGTATTTAACATGACCTTGACCCGAATCAATGACTTTCTAGATAAGAGTCCAAAGGACCAAAGCAAGGGTCAAAACTTTGAGAGACTTAAATAGCCTATACCCTGATTATATATATAAGTTCATATCGACCTAAATTGGATTATATATACCATGAAAACCGTGTGATAAGGATCCGACGGTCAAAATTTGTGTGAATTACACGAGAGTCAATCCTTACCCAAATTTCACAAATGACCAGTTGGTCTTCATCAGATCGACAAGATCTAGCTTGTGAGACTAGTCTAACATCACCTTGTGATACGTATTATAATACGCACGTACCGGCATTATAGGCCGCCTTCTTCTCTCTTAATGATGAGCGAGACGTCCAAATTAGGAGTAATATTAGTTTCTCCTATGGTTAGATGCTTTCTTATTATATGTTCCATTTGCATTTCGTGTGACATTCATCACTTAAAAGTATATTAGGGCATATGTATATTAAGAAAAATGAATAAGATACGGCACACAACTTTTAAGCCTTCGTCACGGTGTAATTTCTTTCGCGGTCACGTGAAATTTGGAATGTTGGCGTCAATATACGGATGCAACCTGATCGATTTTAAGTTTAACCCTTGCAAGTGCATAAGTTCTATTGTAGCACAGTAAAAATAGAAGTGTCGAACCCACAAGGAAATGTGAAATTTATCTAATTCTTTCAGAGACTTTAAAACACCCAAGGAAGTACCAAGGGAGAAATTTAATTTACCACACAAGTACCAATCGATTTTCAATGCAATAAAAGAAAACTAATCAAATTAAGATGGAACAAATTATGATAAAGGAGAAAAATGACAGTTTATGAATTGATCAAGGAGTTAGCTAACCATCGATTCATAACTTTTCTACCATTTAATCTCATAAATTCAATTTAAGTCAAAACACCATCATTTATTAGGAAAACAAATGAATCGAGAAGAACGCAACTATGGATCCGGCATACCCTATCTAAAAACTATGACTTAGCCTATCATTGCGGTATGAGTCATATGAAAAGGATAGCATATCTCAAAATCCTAAGCCACGATAATGATAAATCAATCATTCCGCAGCCTAGATCGGCCTGCAGGAACAAATCTAGATGGAGTGCTTCTTTTACGGTTGTTGATAACCACGATCAATGACTGTAAATGAAGACTCGATAATATTCAACCAAGCACATACTTATAACAGAATGATTCAATGACAAAACTATGAAATTGTAGAGACAATAATAAAACAGTTACTTATCTCCGGTTTGCTTCCCCCCTGAGCAAATTACTTTAGCCGCTCATCCTCGGTATACAAACCCGTTGTAGATCCGAAGATATCATATTAACAATGCTCTTTTATTTCTCAAAATCTCCTTACAATGCTTTTGTTCCTAGGTACAATCTATGCTCTCACGATTATAAAAGAGGATAAAATAAATCCTAATACAATCTACTGAGAAGAAACAAGAAGAAGAAAGGAAGAACCCTCAATGATATAAAAAAAAAACAATTAAAGAGGAATCCCCCATGATGATTCATAGCTTCCTTTTTATAGGGTCGAGCAAACCCTATCCCTCATAGCCTCAATCGATTGAGAGTAAAATTTCAATCGATTGAATTTTGATTCAGAGTAAGTGGGGTGGACTTGTCTTCTCTTGTCAATCGATTGACACTTATTCCTCAATCGATTGACATCCAGGGATAGATTCTCCATTCTCTTGGTGGATGTTGAGCTGCTTCACGGATTTCGATGCTTCTTTTGACCTTTTTATCCGTAACCTTTTTGTATCCTTTATTTACCCTCTTTTATGCTCTTTTACGATCCAACGGCCAGAATCACCTGTAATCATTAAAACCTCACAACAATCATCAGATGCTTTCATCGGACAGCTAAGTGTAGGGATTAAGGTAAGAAATATAGTCACATTTCAGCACTAATCACACCCCCAAACCTACACTTTGCTAGTCCTCGAGCAAAGAGAATGAAAAATATGTAAAAGCAAATAAGACTAACATCCTAAAAATTAAATGCCACTTTCATAGGGAACACGATTGCATTTAGCCTATGCAACAAGCCTTTAAACCCCTAGGTGATCCCTAGTGGAGGAGTTGTGTCTCCTGAAGGTTTTCAGGGAAGATACCTACAAACTTCAAAGCTTATGAATTTCAGAATTTCTTAGTAATGCCCTTAAGTAGTTAAATGCTTATGGAAAATCCTTTAGACTGCTTCTTACCATGTTCAATTTATTAGTGCTCACTCAATTCATTGTTTTTCCAGTGCTCATGATTTATGCCTCACAATGTTATGCTCTTATCGCTACAAAAATTCTTTTATCTAAGGATGAGTTTAAACTAGGAACCTCTAGATCACATGTCCAGACTCAATCCTTACCATGTGTATACACTCAGAATGAACTCACTTCGATGAATAGTTTTACTTTTCTCTCACATGTGATATGGAATTTTAACACAAATTAGAAAAATCTCATATGTTATAAGAAGGATGGTGTACCAAAGAATTTTAAGAGAAATCTCATTTGAGAAAGATATTTGTATCCTAAGCATGCATATATCAAGCACTATAGACATTATATAAGCACTCTCCACAAGGGCATTTACCGCTCATAAGTGGATCAAAAATGTCTTTTCTAAGGTTGTAATGGGGCTCGGGTCAATGGTCAAGAAAAAAAGGGAAGATTGGATTCAAATTGCTCTGAGAAATCGGAATAAGAAACACACTTGATTTTCTGATTTTTCAACTTCCTTTTTCACCGTTTCTAGGACCTTTTTCTTTTCATAAACACTTTTCTCCTTCTTTTCTTTTTCTCATTAACACCACTTTCATATATTTCTTAATACTGAATTTTCTTTTTCTCTCCCTCTTTTTACGTTTTTCTGCCCTGTATTCCTTACAAATATAACTACCACAGCTCTCAATTTCCTTCATTGGTCTCATCCCTAATTTCTCAGAGAAAACAGGGTAAGGCTTTTTCACATTGGCGTGGGCTAATATAGCTTACAAGGAATAATTAAGACAAAATCTTTCAGTTGAGGCTCAAAAGGGGTGCAATAAGATAAATTCAATATAAGGTGGGGCCTTTTAGGCACAAACGAGCCAATAATGGCCTTAGATCATTTCCTTTCACGATGGTAACGATGCCTTTTGCCTTGAGTTTTTACACAATGATTTCTAGTGTAATGGTATAACACGTGTGAAGTCAACAAATTAAAGACAGAAAATATGAGATTTCAACAATTTAACCAGGAAATTCAAAGATACTCCAAATTTATTTTAGCACTCATCAAAAACGAGGATAAAGAATTTTAAAGCTCACTAGGTTTTTTTAGGAATTCCCGATCATCAACAATTAAAGATTATGAATAAAATTCGAGATTCATAAGTTTAATGGTCATCAGTCGATCGATTGAGACAATGGTCTCAATCGATTGACTGATGCTAATTTTCCAAATAGGCTAATGGGCATCAGTCAATCGATTGAGACAGTGATCTCAATCTATTGACTGATAAACTTTAAAGATCCAAAAAACAGCCTCGACAATACACCCCCCCCCCCAAACCTGAATTAATCAATGTCCTCATTGGCTTTGATGGATAGAAAGTATGGGAGACCCCCCCCCAAACCTGTTTAATGCAATCGAGGACCATGAAAGCAAGCCAAGTGAAAGGTATTGTGATCAAAAGTGCAAAACATAAATATATAACTAAACTAAACTTTATTTAAACTAAGCAAATTATGACACTTATTGAAAATTTAGAGAAGAATAACCTAATCTAAAACAAATTTAAGAAGAACCTAAACTAGAACATGAAAATCAAATAACAATAAAAATGACTCCTAAAACTAGACCCTAAAGCTGATAGTCCTAAGCCCTTCAATCATCCATGATGGATCTCCCTTCCTTCAGCTTCGGAAATGCGTAATTCCACATCGCCTCCGAGATGCCGCCCGCGCGTGAAGGGGAAATAAGTGCATAGTTTGGAGTTGGTGGTGGGGTCGGAGATGGCAGCTCTAAATCAATCGCGTCATACTTTGCCAAATCGAACGATGGTGGAGGTGCGTGAAGTCGTGGACGTTTCCTAGCCGGTTCCATCAAATTCTTCACGGCAAATTGGGTGCGGTACTTGATAGGCGCCATAACGAAAGCTTGGGGAGAAGGAATAAAAATTTTCACTATTGGAATGGACTACCCTAAGAGGAGTATAAATAGATAGAACGTTCCAAGTACGGACTCCTAGAACTCGTAGAAGGACTCAAATCTCGAATTCCGGAATGAAAGAGGTATCATTATGGAAATATAACTCAGTCAATCGATTGACATTGAAATGTCAATCGATTGATACTGGATGCAAAGGTGCCATTGCGTGCACGTTTCAAATTCGATTTTTTTCAAAGCAGTAATTATTAGAAAGTTTCTGTTACTGACAGATTTAGACAGTTTTGCCCACGTAGTAGTTAATCGATTGAGAATTGTTCCTCAATCGATTGATTACTGAAGTTGAATTTCTGAGAATTTGAGAATTTAATGCTCAATCGATTGAGAGAGACAACTCAATCGATTGACTGATGCACAAATGCACCAATCCGAGAATATAGAGAAAAATATACCATGCTAAAAAACACTCTGATTGCATTGATTGAAATGATTTGAGTACACTATTGAGCCCATCATCCACAAAAAGATCAACTAAACAAACTACAATTGACCCTACCTAAAAAAAAAAACAAATCTCAAAACACATCAAACCAAACAAAAATAACAAACACCCATACTAACAAACAAAAACACTGAACAAAAACACTAAGCATCATCATCATCATCAAATTCAGGAGCTCCCTCCTCAATCATCGCCGCTCGTGCTCCTGCGATGAATTCGTCGGCACGTCCAGGGAAAGATTCCCGGGCCATCCGCATGAGGAGAGAAGTCTGAAACCTAGACCGTCGATCAATACCTCCCACAGTGGTACTCACCCCATCCATCCGCGCCTCGAGGCGAGCAACTGCTGCCTCGGCGTTAAAATCGGGGACCTCTTCAGGACGAGGCTGTCTAATGCCACCGCATTGGCGTTGTGTGGGGTTTGGTCGGGGAGGAGGTATTTCATCGACTTCAATTGGAGGTGGCGTCACACGTAGAATAGCTTTGATGCTCTTATCCCAAACATTCATGCCGTAGTGATAGAATTGCATATCACCCATCTCTTCATCATCGTAAATCGGGCACCCAAGCTGGTCCAAGAGATGCATCACATAGTGCGGGAAGTGAAGAAGTATAGCCTCTCGCTTCTTCGGTGCAATGGTGGTAGCGATGTCCTGGTGACACCGATACATCTCCTCTAGCATTAACCCCGGAGCATCAAACCACGTATTCGTGTGTGCCGCATATAGTTCCAACACCCTATTCTTCGTGCACTCACTCTTCGTGCCATGCAGTAGCAAATTAGTTGACCAAACGATGTCCCAAAACAATATATCCATTGGTAGGATTGCTCTTTTAGTTGCCAAACCGGTCCGGCGCCGTCCTCTACACATATCGTTGATCATGTCGTTCTGGCTGACATCAACAGCGAGATTGATGTGGTGGTTCAAGGGGTGAACCACGAAGAAGTTGAAAGCCCGCGCGAGATCGACCGCGTGAAGGTTATATCACCAATTATCGATCTCGAGGCTAATGAATGGCAATCCCGTTGGCGAGAGTGGCGCAGGTACCCACCCCATTTTCTGGTAAAACAGGTGAATGATACGCAGAGAGACATCAATAGGTGGAGAGGCGAGAAACATTTCTAAGTGCAGAGCTTCGATGAATTCGATCGAATGGGCACATTCCGAGATGTGACGGTATTTAGCGAGATTGAAGAAATTCTCCGTTTGAAATTGACGATCGACATACTCGTCATTGGGAATGCGCATAGGGTTGTTTACGGGACCAGGTGGTCGGTAGATCGGTGGGCCAGGCGCTGCCATTTCGATCGGACGAAGAGAATGAGAACGTGGAAGTGCGGCTTAGATTGGAGGAGAATTTAGATGAAGGGGACCACAGGTGTCCCCATTATATAATCTAAATGTCAATCGATTGAGGATGGATCCTCAATTGATTGAAAATGGTTGGTCTCCACACGTCGCGGGTATTTGAAAAGACACCAGGCATGCTGATGCAACGTGGTGCGATCCACTCATCCACGCTTAATGTCAATCGATTGACACAGTGATGTCAATCGATTGAGAATGACCTTTTTGCTAAAAGTTGCAACGGTTGGGTGCCTCGGGAACCGGCGGAGTAAATAGGCAATCAAGTCGATCGATTGAGAGGTTGGTCTCAATCGATTGGCATAGACGTGCCCCAAAAATTAGCTGCTACGACAAGATGTGTCGATTGACGCTCCGATTTTCGAAAACTGGCCAGAATTTCAAAGTGATGTCAATCGACTGAAATTGGAATATCAATCGATTGACAAACCAGGGGAGTGAATGATAAGATGATGGACATCAATCGATTGATAGGGTAAGTGTCAATCGATTGAGTACAGAACGTCAGTCGATTGACTGTTTGACAGTCAATTGATTGAAAAAGACTCTTCTCAATAAAAGCACAATCAAATAAGAAAACACACTGGGTTGCCTCCCAGGAAGCGCTGAGTTTAAATGTCGACAGCTCGACCACATTGTCGTTCAATAGCTCGGGTCACTGAGGTACATTGCCTCAATTCTCATCTGGGCCATTGGCTCGATCATCGGCTTGAGTCGTTGCCCATTGGCTTTGAGAATTCGATTATCCGTAAGGCTTCTAATTTCAATTGCCCCATGCACGGAAGTGGAGACGACCTGAAATGGTCCTTCCCACCACGATTTCAATTTCCCCGGATGAAACTTAAGTCTGGAGTTGAACAGCCAAACTTTTTGCCCAATGTAAAAATCTTTCCGCAAAATTGACTGATTGTGCAACTTTTTGTATCTTTCCTTATACATCTTTAAATTCTCATACGCTTCGTAGCGTTGCTCTTCTAATTCATTCAGCTGAAGGCGTCGATTGGACCCTACCTCTTTCATATCGAAATTGAATCGTTTTATGGCCCAGAATGCCTTATGCTCCAATTCCACTAGAAGGTGACAGGCCTTCACATAGACAATCCGAAACGGTGACATTCCAATCGGGGTTTTAAATGCCGTGCGATATGCCCAAAGAGCATCAGATAGGCGATTCAACCAATCTCGTATGTCTGGTCGCACCGTCTTGTCGAAAACTCTTTTAATTTCCAGATTTGACACTTCCGCCTGACCACTAGTTTGCGGGTGATACAGCGTTTCCACCTTGTGGGTAACGCCGTATTTCTTCATTAAAGTGGCAAAATAGCTGTTGCAGAAGTATGAACCATCATCACTAATGATTGCCCATGGAATCTCAAATCTGTTAAAGACATTTTCTTTCAGAAATTTGACCACAACCTTGTGGTCATTCGAGCGGGTTGCCACAGCTTCTATCCATTTTGACACAAAGTCAACAACTACTAGAATATATGAATACCCGAACAATGGGGGAAAAGGACCCATGAAGTCGATCCCCCATACATCGAAAATTTCAACAATCAGAATCGGGTTCAGTGGCAGCATATTTCGTCTTGAAATATTTCCAAGCTGTTCGCATCTTTGGCATTCTATACAAAATTTGGCAGTGTCCCGAAAGATGGAGGGCCAGTAGAATTCGCTTTGAAGAATCTTGTGTGTGGTCTTTTGTCTTCTAAAATGGCCTCCACAGGCCCCAGCATGGCAAAAGTTAATAACACTCAATTGTTCTTCTTTAGGCACACATCTCCTGATAACCTGATCTGAATAGAATTTAAACAATTGTGGCTCATCCCAAAAATAGTATTTTATTTGAGAGAAAAATAGATTTTTATCATTTTTATCCCATTGGGTAGAGATTCTGCCAGTTACCAGATAATTTATAATGTTGGAGAACCAAGGAACTTTTGTAGCAGGTGCACCTATTGCCATCAATTGTTCATCCGAAAAAGTGTCACGGATAGTCTCGGAGACTGATGATTCTTCAGGCAGAATTCTTGACAGATGATCAGCCACAACATTTTCGACTCCCTTTTTATCTCTGATCTCAAAATTGAATTCTTGAAAAAGTAAGATCCATCGGATCAACCTTGGTTTGGTGTCCTTTTTCGCTAGCAGGTATTTCAACACAGAGTGGTCTGAAAAGACCACTATTTTTTATCCAAGCAGATAGGAGCGGAATTTATCCAAAGCATACGGTGCACCTATTGCCATCAATTGTTCATCCGGAAAAGTGTCACAGATAGTCTCCGAGACCGATGATTCTTCAGACAGAATTCTTGACAGATGATCAGCCACAACATTTTCAACTCCCTTTTTATCTTTGATCTCAAAATTGAATTCTTGAAGAAGTAAGATCGATCGGATCAACCTTGGTTTGGTGTCCTTTTTCGCTAGCAGGTATTTCAATGCAGAGTGGCCTGGAAAGACCACTATTTTTTATCCAAGCAGATAGGAGCGGAATTTATCCAAAGCATACACCACGGCTAATAACTCCTTCTCAGTGGTGGTGTAATTTAGTTGTGCATCAATCAATGTTTTACTGGCATAGTAGATCACATGAGGTACTTTGTTTACCCTTTGCCCTAAGATTGCTCCAATAGCATAATCAGATGCATCACACATGAGTTCAAACGGTATAGAATAATCCGGGGGTTGGATTATTGGCGCATTAGATAACAACTCACGCAATTTCAGAAATGCTGTCACGCAATCTTCATCAAAGTCAAAGGAACATCTTTTTCGAGCAAGTTGCACAACGGCTTGGCGACCTTGCTAAAATCTTTGATGAATCTCCTATAAAATTTTGCATGGCCAAGAAATGATCAAATTTGTCGAACACTCTTCGGTGGTGGCAATTTAGCGATTAAATCTACTTTTGTCTTATCAACTTTGATTTCTTTCTTTGAAACAACATGTCCCAACACAATTCCTTGTTGCACCATGAAATGGCTTTTCTCCCAGCTAAGAACAAGTTTGGATTCGACACATCGTTGTAATACCTGTGTAAGGTATTGCAAACACAAATCAAAGGTCTTTCCGAAAATAGAAAAGTCATCCATGAAGATTTCGATGAATTTGTCAATCATATCCGAGAATATGGCCAACATACATCTTTGAAAAGTGGCAGGTGTATTACACAAGCCAAAAGGCATTCTTCGATATGCAAAATGTTCCGTACGGACACGTGAATGTTGTCTTCTCTTGATCTGCAGGAAACACCAATACTTGATTGTAGCCCGAATATCCATCGAGAAAATAATAAAACTCCTGCCTTGCTAACTTCTCGAGAATTTGATCAATGAATGGCACGGGAAAATGATCTTTTCTGGTAGCCGTGTTCAATTTTCGATAATCGATGCACACGTGCCACCCTGTAGTTTCTCGAGTGGGCACCAATTCTCCTTCAGTAGTTTCTTTCACAGTAATTTCAGACTTTTTCGAAACAATTTGAACTGGACTTACCCATGCACTATCAAAGATTGGATAGAGGATTCCAGCATTGAGTAGTTTTATGATTTCCTTTAAAACGACTTCTTACATGTTTGGATTAAGCCGCCTTTGCGGTTCCCTCGATGGTTTACTATCATCTTCCAAATGTATTTTGTGCATATATATCGATGGGTCAATCCCTTTTAGATCAGCTAAGGTCCATCCGATGGCTTCTTTATTTTCTTTCAGCACTTTCAGCAACTCATACTCTTGTTCTTCCGACAATGTCGATGAAATTATTACTGGCAACTTTTCTCAAGGTCTCAAAAATGCATGCTTGAGTGACTCAGGCAGTTGCTTTAATTCCACAGTTGATGGCTGCTCAATCGATGGAGTCAGCTCACCCTTTGCCTCAAGAGGTAATGGTTCTACCTTAGTCACAATTTTGCATAACTTATCCTCTTGACATGATAAACTCATCCTTTCTTCTTCTGGTTGTTTCCTTTCGGATCCTGTTTCCTCGTAGATGGCCAACAAAGCAGTTTCAAATTCTTCTTTGGTAAGAATTGACGGTAAAGCTTCATCCACTACGTTGTCCACCTGATCGATGTAGAAACAGTCAACCTCATCCTCATTGGGAAAATGGTTTATTGCATGAAAGATATTGAGTCTGACTTTCATGTTTCCAAAAGAAACATCCATGACTCCTGTTCGACAATTGATGCAGGCATTTGTGGTCGCGAGAAACGGACGCCCAAGAATGATTGGGACTTGATTGCTAGATTTAACTGGAGGTTCCATGTCCAACACAACAAAGTCCACTGGGAAAATAAATTTATCTATTCCAACCAAAACATCCTCGATGACACCCCTAGGTCTTCTTTCTGACCTATCTGCAAGTTGTAGTGTAACGATCATGGGTTTCAATTCGTCCAGTCCTAATTTCTCGTACACTGAGTAGGGGATCAGATTGACACTTGCTCCTAAATCCAATAACGCCTTTCCAATTGGTTGCCCACCAATAACACATGGAACAGTTGGGACTCCAGGGTCCTTAAGTTTTCATGGGGCATCCAATTGCAGTATCGAGTTGACTTGATTTGTCAGGAACACTTTCTTTGAAACATGAGTATGTGTTTTTCTTTTTCGAGTGCATAGATCTTTGAAAAATTTTACGTACTCAGGGACTTGCTTGATTGTTTCAAGTAATGGGAGATTTATCTTCACTTGTTTCAATATTTCAAAGATTTCTTCCATTTTTGACGCTCCTTTCCCCATTCTAGATGAAGGTGTCAGGCACTCTGGGAATGGTGCCTTTGGAGTATAGGGACAAGATTCATTCTCTGATTCTTCTTCAGGTACTGATTGGACAATTTGAGGATCTTCCTTCTCTTTTCCTTTATCTAATCCTTTGCCTTTTCTCGCTTCTTTTTCTCCTTCCTCGTGAGGCTTCACTGGCATCTCCACTTGATTATCAACAGCTCTCCCACTTCTCAGCACTGTAACAGCTTTCAACTGTTGATTGTTTGATGGTCCTTCATTAGATGATGCTTGGCCTCAAGGATTGTTGATGGGTTGCTAGAAAGCCTACCTTCCTCTCGTTGACTCAACTGATTTGTTAATTGGCTAAATTGATCTATCATCATCTGCTGAAAAGCTTGTATATTTCGCATAATCTTTTCCTCCAAATCAGAATCTTTTGAAGTGGTGGTATGAGATTGATTAAAATTATGATTAAAATTTTGATTTTTTTGGTATTCAAAATTTGGATGATAATAAGGAGGGTTCTGTTGAAAATTAAAATTTTACTGGAAATTAGAATTCTGTTGTGGACGAAAGTTCTGCTATCCACTCATTACATTGGATCTGTACTGCTGGTTCACCTGTCCAATTTGGTTGGATCCTCCCTATCCTAAGTTGGGGTGATTTTTCCATTCCGGATTGTAGGTGTTTGAGTACATGTTCCTACCCTGCCGCTAATACTATTGAGTCAGATTCACCTGCTCTTGAGGAGTAGGTTCATCAGGGAAGAATGACAAGGTAGTTGGGCAGTCGTTAACCATGTGACCTGGGTGGTCATAGATTGAACAGGCGGTGGGATTACTGAAACTTTTAACTTGCTTAGTTGCAGCTAACAGCATGTTCATTTGCTTGGACAACATGTCAACCTTTGTTAAAAGATCGGAGGTGTTGTTATTGACATCAACAAGACCACCTCTGGTTAACACATGAGATTTAGTTGCCACATTCAAATTAGTTCGCTCCATTGTCGCATTTTGGATTAAAGTTTGATATAACTTCTCAAACAATGCCCACAGTTCATCAGCCTCTTTCGTGGCACACGATCCTCCACAAGATGCATCAACCATGCGTCTCTCTTCGGGAATTAGTCCATTGTAAAAACTTTGGACTTGTTGCCACCTTGGCAGTTGATGATTTGGACAACTCTTAATCAATTCCTTAAAGCGTTCCCAACATTCATGAAATGTTTCTGTAGGTTGTTGGGAAAAGAACTGGATCTTCTGACGCAACTCGATGGTTTTGGTCATGGGAAAATATTTTTTTTTAAATTGACAGTGTAACTCTGCCCAACTCTGAATAGATTCCGGTTCTAAAGAGTAGAACCAAGTCTTTGCCTTATCTCTTAAAGAGAAAGGAAAGAGTCATAGCTTAGCTATCTCGTCAGTGACATTATGCACACGGAATATTTTACACACTGCAATGAACTCATTCAAATGAACATGTGGATTTTCGTTTGACAATCCATGATAAATCGGTAACATTTGAATCATTGCGGATTTGAATTCATAATGGTTCCCTGGGATGGGGGCATGCATGATATTATCTTGATCCTCATAAAAACCAGGATCATTATAATATTCCAATGTTTTTGGGCCCTCATCATGATTATTGTTCCCATTATTTCCATTATTAATATTCTGATTGTTCTCGTTTCTTTGATCTGCCATAGTCTCAATATGATGATACTGATTCCTTTGGATTCTGCGATTCTCTCTACAAGATCGTTCGATCTCAAGATTAAACGGTTGCAGACGTGGGTGATGAGAACGAGTAAAGCTCATGCACCAACACTCACAAAAAGGGTTGATGATTCCACAACAAACCACAAGTATCAACTTCAATCGATTGAAGTAATGCACACAACAAAATTTCCCAACAAAGACTTTATCAGTCAATCGATTGAAACAGTGGTCTCAATCAATTGATATTCATAAGTCAAACGGAGTCAGCACAGATTTTTCAACTTAGAAGGCAAGTAGTCTTGTTTAGGTCAATCGATTGACAGAGAAATGTCAATCGATTGAAAGAGTTTCAACAATTTTCACAGCAGATAGTATTCCAGTCTTAATCGATTGACAAAGAATTTTCAATTGATTTAGTACATGTTTCTTTTTTTTAACAATTAAGAATTAAATTCAAAAATTGAAATTTTAAAACTTAAAGCAATTCACACAATCCTACAAAATCTTACTACAAAGAGAAAAATAAGGAAAAGAATAAAAGATTCCTATAAATCCTAAATCCAGAGTCCAACAAAAGTTACTAACTAGAATTTAGAAAATCCTGAAATATTTTCTAAAAGGGGAACATAATAAAAGAATCTCCTACAAAATCTAAAATAAGAAATCCTAAAAATCTCAACTTCCTAAAAGAACTCCACAAAATCTTACCCAATGATAACAAAATAAAAGAAATCAGATTTTGCAATTTATAGATCAAAAATGTTAATTCCAAATTTCAAAAGTCAAAATTTAAACTTTAAAATTCAATATTCGAAATTAACAACTCAGATTTCACACAAAACAGTCAATCGATTGATGCTTTCGGATCAATCGATTGATAATTCAATACTGAAATCTCACAGAACACAGTCAATCGATTGAGGAACAGATCTCAATCGATTGACTGTCAAATAAATGCACAAATCTCTTTCCGAATTAATTAAAATTTTGCCAATTCCCCGGCAGCGGCGCCAAAAACTTGATCGATTTTAAGTTTAACCCTTGCAAGTGCACAAGTTCTATTGTAGCACGGTAAAAACAGAGGTATCGAACCCACAGGGAAACATGAAATTTATCTAATTCTTTCATAGACTTTAAAACACCCAAGAAAGTACCAAGGGAGAAATTCAATTTACCACACAAGTACCAATCAATTTTCAATGCAATAAAAGAAAACTAATCAAATTAGGACAGAACAAATTATGATAAAGGAGAAAAATGACAATTTATGAATTGATCAAGGAGTTAGCTAACCATCGATTCGTAACTTTTCTATCATTCAATCTCACAAATTCAATTTAAGTCAAAACACCATCATTTATTAGGAAAATAAATGAATCGAGAAGAACGCAACTGTGGATCCAGCATACCTTATCTAAAAACTATGACTCAGCCTATCATTGCAGTATGAGTCATGTGAAAAGGATAACATATCTCAAAATCCTAAGTCACAACAATGATAAATCAGTTATTCCGCAGCCTAGATCAGCCTGTAGGAACAGATCTAGATGGAGTGCTTCTTTTACGGTCGTTGATAACCACGATCAATGACTGTAAACGAAGATTCGATAATATTCAACCAAGCACACACTTATAACAGGATGATTCAATGACAAAACCATGAAATTGTAGAGACAATAATAAAACAGTTACTTATCTCCGATTCGCTTCCCCCTTGAGCAAATTACTTTAGCCGCTCATCCTCGGTATACAAACCCGTTGTAGATCCGAAGATATCATATTAACAATGCTCTTTTATATCTCAAAATCTCCTTACAATGCTTTTGTTCCTAGGTACAATCTATGCTCTCACGATTATAAAAGAGGATAAAACAACCCCTAATACAATCTACAGAGAGGAAACAGGAAGAAGAAAGGAAGAACCCTCAATGATATAAAAAAAAAACATTTAAAGAGGAATCCCCCATGATGATTCGTAGCTTCCTTTTTATAGGGCCGAGCAAACCCTATTCCTCAGAGCCTCAATCGATTGAGAGTCAAATCTCAATCGATTGAATTTTGATTCGGAGTAAGTGGGGTGGACTTGTCTTCTCTTGTCAATCGATTGACACTTATTCCTCAATCGATTGACATCCAGGGATAGATTCTCCATTCTCTTGGTGGATGTTGAGCTGCTTCATGGATTTCGATGCTTCTTTTGACCTTTTTTTTCGTAGCCTTTGCGTATCCTTTATTTATCCTCTTTTATACTCTTTTACGATCCAACGGCCAGAATCACATGTAATCATTAAAATCTCACAACAACCATCAGATGCTTTCATCGGACATCTAAGTGTAGGGTTTAAGGTGCGAAATATAGTCACATTTTGACACCGATCACAACCCCTCTATAGTTGTATGGGATGCCACACGAAATACATCTAGGTTACTATGAAATTTGTCCCTTGGAAAGCCTAGTTTGTGAAGCCTATCGCACTGTGACTCATTCAAATTAAGTTTAAGAAAGGATAAAATATGAATATGTTAGGCTACAAGATATTAAGAAAGTGGAGACTTAAGCCCACACAAATATGATATCGGGACGGGGACCTAAGCCCGAAACCGAATAATGTTAGGATATATTATACTGTGAAGGCCAGCTAAATATGAATTAAGTTTCTACACGTGCCATGTCTTGCGTGCCACCGTAAGATTCAACGTCTGTAGCTAAGACAGGTCTTAAGGATAATATGATACGACAGTGTCTCAACTAAAGGGGACACTGATTTTTATGCACGTAACCTCATCGGGCTGGATGATAGTTTATGTTATGATATGGAGGTTAGGTGGTTATCTACACGTGGACCTCGCGTGATAGGCTCGAGCAGCGATCCTAACACAGATCGTTTAAATAAGATAAGTAAGACACGAAGTACGCTGTGCAGGCATATGGAATAATAAGACTTTCGATATACCACGTAAGTTAAGTTGACAAGACAAGTAAGAAAAGTGATAAGCATTAGAAGCATCATATGCATTGAAACCTGTTACGTTCTTTCAGCTTATTTGATGTGAAATATTTATGAGATCTTTCTTTATCTTAGTTATATGTATAATTGTAATGGATTCGCTTTCACTCACAAGGTTGCACCCACAATCACTCGGGCAGATTGTGGGGGATCGGCTATGCAACCCATTGTATAATGACCCTGAAAATTCAAGCTCGAACTCAACTGACCCTGTGTACGTGTCTGGCATGGAAAATGAGGTCGCCTTAAACTTTTAAATAAATAATTAAATAACTTTGGGGAAATTATGTGAAAAGAAATAATTAAATAATATAAGAATAAATGACATGCAAAAGATCGGTTGAGTCTTGATTTAGGCCTTTTGTAAAAACGTCGTACACCAACTGTCCGTGAGCCGCTCAACGCCAAAGCCAAGCCTTTGAGTTGTGGATAGAATTTTGGGTGTAAAAATATGAAAGATATTTTTACCTTTTAGTTTGGCTATAAAGGGGGGGTGATAACTTAATAGCTAAGCTTTCTTACTAAGCCATCTTGCAGTAGACATTGAGAGAGAGAGAGTGAGAGAGTCGTGCACCATTTGGAATCCGTCACCCTTGAACCCCATTCTCTTGAGTTTCTGACCGCAAGATCATGATCGTACCGGCTTTGCTTGAATTCTGCCCTTGGTGATTTTCGATCATTGAAATCCCTTTTTGTTTGTGAACCGATCATCTCGCAGTCATCTTCCATGATTCGAAGAGGTTGGAATCGATCTGTGATCGTAAACGCCTTCAATCTTGAGTTCGCTGTGATCAATTGTTGTGGAATCGTCATAGATTTTTGTCGGTTCGCTTCAAAACCCTCTTCGGCAATATTTCTTAAAGTCGTGGAATCAATCGACAAAAAGATTAGTTTTTCTTTGATTTTAATGGTTTAGATTGTAGATTAAATCTTATTTTAGTTTAGTGTATGTGTGTGTGTGCAAAAATAGAGCGATTCCGATAAGATTTGAAGGGAAAAAAAAAAAGACCAAAGAAGCAACATGAAGTGTTTTAAACCCGAGAAATTTGAGGGTCGAAATTTAAATTCGACCATCGAATATAAATTCGAGGGTCGAATTACCTGATGCATTTTTGGGAAATACGAGGGTCGAATTTGGTCTGATGTGCCGCACTGCTTTGGTATTTCAGCCATAACTTGTTATCCCAAACTCGGATTGATACGATTTTTGAGGCGTTGGAAAGAGGACAACGAAATCTACAACTCTCATGAATTAACTAACTAATGAATAAATTATTTTGAGGATCAAAATTAAATTGAAAGTTAGGCCAAGTTCTAAGTTAGCACATTTTGACTGAAGTACCGATACAGCTTTGGTATTTTGGCCATAACTCTTTACTCCGAAATCCAATTAATATGATTCTTGAGGCGTTGGAAAGAAGATAACGATATCTACAATTTTTACGAATTAACTAACTCATGAATTAACTATTTTAATAGTCAAAATTTAGTGGGAATTTGGATCAAATTCTAAGTTTACACGAACTTACCCATTTTGCCTCGATTTTTAGAGAACACTCAAATACACCAAGTTTAGTAGTAACTAGAATTAGTTCTTAATACATCATCGGATGTGTGATGTAGATTGAGAGTTAGAGGCCATGGATAAGGGCTTTTGGATTGTTTTGGAACGGCTCCAAACTTAAGGTAGGGAAAACTCAATTTTTATATTTTATAAATTGATTCATGGTTTCTTTGATTTTTGATCTGATGCTTTGTTTCCTTTGACATGTTTTGTTTCCGTCATGTTCTCGCATATGTTATGATATATTTTATTTTCGTCCTGTTTTCGCATATGTTTTAAATGTTCTATTTCCGTGTATGTCCTGATTATTCTATTTCCGTGTATGATCTGATGTTCTGTTTCCAACTTTGAATCCGATTCATTCTATTCAGTATGCTTTAATCTGATTCATTCTATTTTGTTATGATCCATCTTGTTTAACTTGCTTATGAACTTTGAATTTGAATGAGCATGGAACTCCGTTTTTAGTAATCTGACAACTTTTGAATCTTTGAAAACTTGTGAGACTGAGTCATAGTGAGGTTTCTTTCCCAACACGTGACACTTGGGGTGTAGACATCCATGTACGGATGCAATCCACTATGACCCCTCGGGTGCCACATGCAGTACTTCCAGGCTACTACAGATCCCGTCTCTTGACTTGCGTGCCTTGTGAAGCTATCGCACTGTGACCCATTCTAGTTAAACTAAGACAATAGGGAGTATGATTACGTTAAGAGTCTTTGTTTAAAATCAGGGATAGTCATAGACCTGAACTGTACTTGCTAAAATTAGAGTGGATTATTGGACTCTGAGCCTTAGAAATAAGAGACTTGAACATTGAATCCCATATCTGAGTGCGAATGAGAATATCGAGAACATATCTGAACATTTGACTGTGAGTGGACATTGACAAGTGAACTGGTACAGCGATTATCCGTACACAGTATACAGTGCATAGCATATATAGTGGGCCCGTACGGGGGCGATCCGTACGCATTGCATAGCATACATAGTGGGCCTGTACGAGGGCGATCCGTACGCATTGCATAGCATATATAAGTGGAGTGAGTGAAGTGAACACAATGAGTGATGTGAATACGAAAATCTGAAATTTGAGTAAGGTGAATAAGAAAAATGAGTTTTTATTTCTATATCGAGCATCTGCTCCGTTATCGATGTTGTTCTGTCTCAAATATCTGCCCTGTTATGAGTTTTTATTCTATCGCAAATATCTGCCATGTTATTACTTTTGTTCTGCTATCAAACGTCTGATCTGTTAAATCTGTGAAATTCGTCTTTTAATATCTAATCTGCTTCCGCTTTAAACTCTGTCATTAGTAAGATGTAACTGTTATTGATGTTCTTCTACTGAGCTTAGATGTAGCTCACCCCCGACTATACGTCACAGGTATAGCTTTTCATCGGGGCCCTAGACTTGAGAAGATTCTGATGTTGCCTGCTAGAGGGAGAGCTCAATTGTGACGACTCGACTTTTCCAATCCTTAAGGTATAGGAAAGGCCGGTTCATCATCTTATTGATTTCTCAATAAGCCGTATTTCAAACAAAGCCGGCAGCATAAGCATAGATCTAAATAGAAGCAAAGCTAATAAGACAAGAACAAAAGCTTAAAAGCTTTAACAAAAAATATCACCAAGAGGAACCAGAAAGAACCACCAGTGTTTGCCAATCCAAACACCTAAACAATGGTTCCTATTGATGGTTCCTCAAGTGATATCCAAAAGACAAAACAATGGCCTAGGGCCCAATATTCAAAAAAAATTCTAATCTAAAAGTACCAAAATGACCTATCTCGATCAAGGAAGGAACTCCTCTGCTGGGGTCTCCAACTCCTCCTCAGCAATGTAGTCAGAGTTCTCCAAATCACGATCATCAGATCCTAAGGCAGTGTCAGCACCTGTGACATATAGTCGGGGTATGAGCTTCATCCAAGCTTAGTAAAAAAAAAAAACTAATAACATGCTTATCATAACATCAAACACATATCTTATGGCATAACGTACACAAAGTTATTTTGAACACATGCAGAGAGGTGATTTCATAACCTTAACATACATATGCAATGCTAATGGAATCATGAACATGCTCACATTTCTATTCCGACATAAGAAAGAAGAAAAACTTAAAAGTGTTTACTTAAAGTACTAGAATGAGGAACTATAGCCTCAAGCCCCCGATGGAATACCCACCATCGTCACTCACATGAGTCATTTACACATAAATCCAAGGTCCCGTAGAGTTGGACCCTTGGCCGAACATAATTACCGTTATACGGTAGGAATCACAAAGCACATATCACAAAGGGTGTACGGATTGGCCGCCGTACCGGTCACGGATATCCTACCGCGTTAGTCACGGTTATACCGCCACGTCGGTCGGGTATTCATATAACCTTAAATCCAAAAGTGCATACATATAGCTTATCGCCGTGTGAAGTGATAATTATAATTTACATCAGAAGTCGGAACAAAGTGTGAAAGTCTCTTATACACATATCAAATGAATCTCGAAGATTCCATAAGTCTCACATGTTTCCAAGTCATACATAAACACATGCCTCATTTCTTCAAAATTAAAAACGGAAATCACATAATCGGATCGAAGAACATATCATAACATAACACACATGTTTATGAAATAATGCACATGATACCAAGTTTTTCCCTACCTTAGTTTAGAGTCGAGCATATCAAAGGCAAAGTAAAAGCTCACTCGACGATCTCCAATCTTTAATCTATATTACAAATATTCATGTATACACATGTTACCGACTAATTATCATATAAGCCAAAGTTTCTAAAATTTTCTCACAGTTAGGCGAAACAGGCAAGTTTAAGGTAACATTGACTCATGTAACAACTTGTCTCTACTTCACCCTAATTTTTGACCTTTATAACATTCGATTCACAAATTGGTCAATTCATGAAAGTTATAGGTCTCATTGTCTTCTTTCCAACGCCTCAAAAATCGTATTAATCCGAGTTTGGAATAAAACGTTATGACTGAAATACCAAAGAAGTGTCAGACCAAATTCGACCATCGAATTGAAATTCGACCCTCGAATTTCTCCAGATCTGTGTGTTCCAGATTTGTTCTTCCGACTTGATTTTTTTTCATTCCAAAACACCAATCCATCTATCTTTTTCAGACGTACCCTTTATCTAAACTATTCTAAGCATAAATAATTTTAATCAAAGGTGTTTAAAGAGCCTACCTTTCAAGGTCTACACCTAGCTTCCGTGGATCTATTCTTAAGCACCGAATTAAGCCGCAAGTTCCAATTTGGACCCCAAAATCAGTCCATCTTCACCTTTCTACCAGGGCAAAGTTTAGCCCAGATCCTTCACCAAACCGTCCACTCTCCCCTAGTCTTCCTTTTCAATACATCTAACCGATCATCACCACATGGCAAGTCTTTTCAACGATTGAGATGGGGAGAGGGGTTTACAAACTCACTAGATCTAAAATCAAAGGTGAGGCAGAGCTTGCAAGTTCTTAAATCCAACGAGAGAGAGAGAAGTTACACTTCTCTTTCAAACTCTCTCTTATAACATAAAAACAAAGCTAAAATTTCTAGATTTTTCTATTTGCAATCCTATCTACTTAACTTGAACTTAAATCCGACGTGAAACACAAACATTCAACTTATTGTGTAAGTCATCGTTTACATGACTTCCATACGTCACGAAACAAAATCCTTTGGACATTATTCTTATCATATCCAAAACTAAACAAAAATCCAGAAAAATTTCGTAATAACATTCGGACACGCTTACCGAGGTAAATGAAAACAGGAAAAAAAATATATCAGGGATATTACATCAATTGGATTAGCACAGTGACTTCTGTGTTTTGAGCTAGGTACATCCCTTTATTTTTAGATGTCTTGTATAGAAATTCTTATATTTTAGTTTTGCCATATATTTATCTATTTTATTTTTTGCTTAAAGGTGTTTTTATACCAATTAAATTATGTATCAGATTATGTTCTGCAATCTGGCGGTCCGGGCTTTCCCTTTTGGTTTTGGTTTAAAGGAAAAAAAAATTCTCTATGGAAAAGTAAGTTGGGAAAATTCGGGCTGTCACACACTGAGTTTACGTGACTGAGTAAACTCACCCTACCAAAAATTGGGTAGTCAGGTATGCGTTAAATATTTAGAAAGACTTTTCAGTAGATGATCGTACTTTAATTTATGGTCATTTTGTATAATGGAATCAAAATTCAATGTAAGTTTAATGAAAGAGATTTTGATATGAGAAAAAAAATTTGGTTCACGATTTTTGGGAGCCCAGTTTTATATAAAATATAGTAAGATGTATGTCCGCTTATCGCCTTAACAAGCGTGCGGTGTTATAACACGAAATTCTAGGCCCTTGAGATCGGCTAGGATTCTGGGTCGTGACACTCCTTCTCTTCATGGAAGCTATCTTTATATTTAAAATATGAAACTTACTTTTCTCTTCATGAATATCTTTATAATTAAAATAGGGATCTTAGGTGTCCTAATTAAGAGGAAAACTTTTTTTTTTTGTCTTAGAGATGAAGAGGAAAACTTATTTATCATTCACAGTTGGTTATAATTAAAATAGGAAAGTTAGGTGTCCTAATTGAAAATAGAAACTTATTTGTAATCCACGGTAGTGATAGATTTATGATCAAAGAAATACACAAGTAGCATCAGCATTTACAACCCAAGATTCCTTCTTCTCAACCTAGGTTTCACAAATCAACTGTTAACTACTTTGAATCAAACGATAGAGATCATTTTTTACCCCAAATTTCCATGAAATGGATCTTGAGATCATTGGCCAACCATTAGATGGTCAAATTTGCACTACAAAAAATAATACTATTAGCGGCAGTTTTTGGTCAAATTTGCACTACAAAAAATAATACTATTAGCGGCAGTTTTTGGCAATCATAATTGCCGCTATTAACAAAAGGACTATTAAGACTACTAGTGGCAGTTTTTTTGTTAATAGCGGCTGTTATGATTGCGGCCACGTTTTTGTTAACAGCGGCAGTTTTTTGTTAATAGCGGCAGTTTTTGGCAATCATAACTGCCGCTATTAACAAAAAGATGTGTGCCATGTACTCATGTGCTTCAAAAAAAAATTTTATTCCACACGGCACAGATCCCAAAAACGTGGCCCTAAAGTCACGTTTGAGCATGATGTGTGCTATATCATTTTAGGGACACTTTTTTGGGATCGATGCCATATGGAATCGAAAATTGACAGTCTAATGGAAAGTTCATCGCCTCAAGATTCCTTGTATAGAAGATTAGATCGAAAAAAATCTCCACCATCAAGTTTAAAGCAATCAATGATTTTTGTTGTAGGTGTCTAGCAAGATTTTGTTTGTTGCTAATAAATGGACTTTTTAGTGAGTAGGAGTCCTCCATCAAACTAATTAGTGATGGAGGGTTCTCCTTAAAATAATTGGCGATGGAGAGTTCTCTCTCACTTAAACTCATCAAAATGGCGAAAATACCCTTAAGACATATCAGACGGTCGTCCAGTATTTGACTTCCACCCAGTAAATCAGACGTTGTCCAATATATGTTAATCCATTTTATAAGGGCAATCTGGTCTTTTTGTGACAGCCCGGATTTCCGCACCCGAAATCCGTATCATCAAGATTATAACTCTGGATGATCCTCAGAACAAACCAAGGAGTGTCTGATCGTCTAGCGAAAACCAGAGCATACACTATCTAAAGTGGCAGATCGAGTCATCATATAAGGCTCTAACAGAAGGAAATGAACAAAATAATATATATATATATATATATATATATATATTAAAAGAATATACATCCTCAAAAAGGAACCAAGAAAAGCCACTGGTGATGGGCATCCATCACCCAAACAATAGTTCCCAATAGTGGTTCCTATGGAATGTATAAAACTATAAGTAAAACATTTATAGTAAATAATACAGAAAGGTAGCCACCATGCACACAGATAATCCAAAATACATATACAGATCCCTAAAATAACAGAACTAATACCCAAGCTACTGATAAAACTCGTCAGTAGGGGTGTTAGAATCCTCCTCCTCAGCCTCCGGCTGATAGTCGGGATCACTTTCAGCACCGAGAGCCCTAGCCTCAGAACCTATTATATAGAAATCAGGGTGCGCTAACCATCTAAGCTCAATAGAAGAAACTCAAGTAAATTGCATCTAAAATGTAAAACATAGTTTGCAGAACATAACTCAGAACAGATGATTAATTCAGAGAATGCAAATAGAACAGAATAGAACAGATGCAGACAGATGATCAGATATCAAATGTAGAACTTTAAAGAACAGAATAGATGCAGAATTATCAGAAATAGACATTATTTTTAGAGTTTTCAGATGCATGCATACAGTATTTAGTGACTTAAATTCTATACTTTAATAGCCCCCGTGAATATAGCACGTGGTAGTCAGATGTGTCCCGATGGGTAACCCCGACCATCGTCGTTCAATAAACAATTTCAAATATTTGCATCAAGCCTTTTCAAAGGAGAGTAACATGTGCCAGGGAGTTTACAAATGAGATACACGGATATCCCGCCATACCGGTTGTTGATATCCTGTCATGTCAGGGGGATTCGTCACATGAACTTTAAATAAGAGCATATATCAGGATATCAGGAATCAGAGCAGAGCAGAGATACAGAAATCAGCGATGACATGACTTTATCATATGCAAGGCGTACTTTTGAAAGAGCAAAAGTTAGATACAGATTCTCAGAAACTATGCAGTCAAATTGGATACAAGTTAGGTTGAATTTCTCCTACCTCAGATCAGGTCTTTCTAAGCAAATCCAAAGCTTTTTAAAGTGTCCTGGTCTTAACCTAGACCATACGTATAGTGTACAAAGTGTCAGAAGTGTCAGAACAAAAATTGTTATACTACCCAGCAGTGTTTTTCTCAGAAAACCAAAACAAGACAAAACTAGGAATTCGATCGATCAACTTCCCAATTTGATCGATCCGATTCACATCTGATTAATCAATCTCATCATTTGATCGATCGGATGCCTTACTCCTATACAGATAGAACAAAGGAAATCTGATCGATCAATTCCCTATTTGATCGATCGGATTCACAAGTTGATCGATCAATTCTCATATTTGATTGATCAAAACCAACATTTCACCTTTACAGAACAGAGGAAATTCGATCGATCAATCTCCATATTTGATCGATCGAATCCTCAATTTGATCGATCAATCCTCATGTTTGATCGATCAGATATTCCAAGTCACAATTTCATAAAAAAAGACCTCCTGTTATATAAGGTATTTATAAAATTTGATCCATCAAATCTCCAATTTGATCGATCAATCTCACAGTTCGATCGATCAATTCTCAATTGATCAATCAGTTCACACTTGATCGATCACTTCATAGTTTGATCGATTAGTTCCAAATTTGATCGATCGAATCACCAATTTGATCAATCGGACATATCTGGTATGAACTTCTTAAAAATCACCCTCCTATTCTATAAGGGTTTATATAATTCGAATGATCAAATCCTAAATTTGATCGATCAGATTATAACTTGATCGATTAAATACTCAATTTGATTGATCGAAAATGATAGTTC
Source organism: Chloranthus sessilifolius (assembly GCA_021018995.1). NCBI lineage: Eukaryota > Viridiplantae > Streptophyta > Magnoliopsida > Chloranthales > Chloranthaceae > Chloranthus > Chloranthus sessilifolius. The sequence goes on along the minus strand of CM037593.1, from coordinate 9,618,725 downwards.
CTGTCATAAATGCAGATCGTTGATTTTTAATCCATTTCAACCCTAACTCATTATGATTCTCTATGAATCATTCAAGCACACAATTAACAGGTATTTATGACATCTAACCTCCTATAATTTCATAATAACTCATCTCTTTAATGTCGATTCCTTGATCCAAGTCAATCCCTCAACTCAGGACGGTTCTTCGGATCCGAAATTGGAGATTTGGTCGTTGTTGATGATCCTCGGAATGAGAAGTATGACTTCACGTTAAACCACAGAAGCACACTCATCTCTAGATCAAACACAACACATTCACACTCTCCTTCACACACCTGATTTAGAGTCTATAGCTTCTTCGAGCTTTGTTTTCATGACGAAGTTCTTCTAGAACCTAAACTACCCAACGTGATATAACGAAATACCTAAATCCAAACTCTTAGCATCAAAGTACCCAGAAAAACAAGGAAGAAGGAATAGGGAAAGAATCCTAACTCTCTTCCTTCTCTTATAAGCTACCCATGGAAATATCTCTGATATTTTCATTTTTAATTTATTCTCTCCAGTGTTGAGCACATACACATACTCAATGTATAGCATTCTACCAACTAGCTCGTCAGAACTCGGACTCCCACAATACTTGACCTATGGATTCATGTGCTTACAGATCAATAATATTGTTATTAATATTATTATTTCAAAATTTTAAATTCACCTTGACTTTCGTGCCAGGCACATATACCAAAGTAGTCAGAATGTTTCAGAATTTTAGAGTCACTACATTCTCCCCCCCTTAGAAATTTTTGTCCTTGAAAATGTCAAACAAACTCAGGCAGGTCTACGGTGCTCCCTAGCCCTAACTCTCATAACGAAGCAAAAACAAACAGTCCTAACTGTAAGAGTGGGTCACAGTGCAATAGTCTTCGCTAAGCACGCGTATAAAGGGTCGGGATCCGTAGTAACTTCGATGTACTGTGTGTGACATCCGAGACTGCCATAGAGGATTGCATCCATACATGGATGCATCTGTCCCAAATGTCACATGCTCGAAAGAACACTCGACGGTGATTCAAACACACACACAGTAGTTAACCAATTTAAATTAGAGGTGTCAGATTTATCACATGCACGGTGTACAAAGAGCAAAGCATGCAAAACAGATAGTAAATTGAGCAGGTACAAGCAGGCAAAACGGAAATCATGCAGGAAATAGTTGTGCATGCAAAATAGAAATTGAATATGAAAAATAGAATTATATATATATATAGTTATATAATCAAATACAAGTTATAGTGGTCACCTGCTGGTGGAGCAGATGATGATCCAGGCTCCGTAGGTACGTCTGGTCGGTTGGGTCTGGATGGCTCGGCGTTGTAGTCCCGAGGATCCACAACATGCAGGCGGGCATGACCGATCATAGGGGTAGCTGTGGTCGCATAAGAGTGCTGCATCAACAGCGTGAGCATCCCCTCATGAAAATCTAATCGTTGATGCACCTGACAATGGAACTCCTGCATCTCGTCTAGCCAGTCGTGAACCATCTTGTTACCCTTGTTGAACGCCGCAAGCACACTTTCTAGGGTGATGGTGGAAGGCTCAGGACGGCGTGCGGTGCTAGCATGTATGGGCCAGCATGGAGGAACGGGTGCCGGTCTAGCAAGTACCTCAGGCTGGGTGGGAGATCAGGTTGTGTCTCCCCCACATCTAGAGCTCACTCAGCAGCCTCAGCTCCAACCGCGACTGGTGGAACATCCTCCTCATCAAGTAACTTCTTCACCAAAAGGTTATAGCTCTTGGTCCAATCCTTAAGCTTAAAAACCTTAATATTACTATTCCTTCTTGGCTCCCCAGGAGCCATGCTATGTGCCTCACGCACGGCGTTGTACTGCCCAGCCATCTGTGTGATCAACCGCGTATAAGGCATCTCTTTCTTCGATATGGCCTTCTTCTCCGACATCCGATCCATGGCATCAAGCATGTCATCAATGACGATGTCGGCAACGGAGAACTAATGGATCTCGAAGACCAAAAAAGGAATTGTTGTACGATACCCGTAAGCTTGGATCTATGCAAAAAAGGGTAAATGATGCACTTGATATAGGTATAAGCATCCATAAATTATTATGAAGTTGGGCCCGTTTAATCGATTGGCCCGATCCTTGTAGCCTGTGCGACATCTTAGCGATGACATCCTCAAATGGCACATCCTTGAGGTAGGGTGTCGTCAAACCACACGTCTCCACATACCCAGATGGGCATTACAAGGTGGCGAAGACGTGGAATTGGTTGAACTTATACTCCAACCCATCGATCTTTGTAATCATTTGATAACAATTACCGCCCCGTCGAAGGTGTTGGAAGAATAGACGTACTATTCTCGAGCTGTGACGACCCGACTTTTCCAACCCCTAAGGTATAGGAAAGGCCGGTTCATCAACTTATTGATTTCTCAATAAGCCGTAAACAAATAGAAGCCGGCAACATAACATAGGTCTAAGCAGAGGCAAAGCAAAACTAAACAAGAACAAAAGCTTAATCAAAACAATATATCACCCTGAGGAATCAGGAAGAACCACCGGTGATGGCCAATCCAACATCTAAAATAGTGGTTCCTAATAATGGTTCCTCAAGTGATATCCAAAAAGACAAAACAATTGGCCTAGGGCCTAATATTCAAAGAATAATTCTAACAAAAGTACCAAAAGACAATTAAAAAAATTAGGGGAAGAACTCCTCAGCAGGCGTCTCCAATTCCTCCTTAGGAATGTAGTCTGAGTCCTCCGGTTCAAGATCGTCTGCCCCTAGATTAGTCTCAGCACCTGTGACATATAGTCGGGGTGAGCTAACATCGAAGCCCAATAGAGGAAACTTATCTAAAGCATTTTATCATAAGCAAAGGTTTTTCAAAGACAAAATCGGATCAATAAGGTTTTCAAAAGATGCTTTGCAAACTATTTTTCCAATTCTAAATAGAAAGTCAAAAGCTGATTTAATGTGTCTAATATTTTCAAATTTCCAAATTAGGCATACTTCTTGTCTTAAATTTATAACTTAATTTTATCTCCCAAATTATATATAGTATGAGAGCAAGGTGTATTATCGATGGGAAACCCTACTGACCATCGTCGTTCATGAACCCTTTTTCTGAAGTGTGACAAGCCCCTACGCTATGAGGAAAACTTGCGCCAAATAGAAATTACCATCAACACGGTTGGTAGGATCTAAGGATTCGTTCGTATGTGCCTCAAATCAAATGCAATGCTAAATATATCGTATATTATGTAATTAATACATTTTTCAGATTTTCTGAGTTCTGATTCAAAGTTCTCATTAAAATGAGATTCGAAAGTTCAATTTCTGAGTCCTTATATCAAAATTTCGGAGTTCTTAATCATGTCCAGTTTCATCAAAATTTAGAATTCAGAGCTTACTATAAGTAACCAAAACTCATAATATAATGTACATCAAGTTAAGGTTTCCCTACCTCAACAAAAAATGATCTAAAAATAAGCAAGGCAGTCCTCACAATGGACTTCCATTCAAACCCTACAAGGATTAACACTACAAGTGTTAATAGTGGTCCAAAAGTCAAACCCGAAAGCTTGCCAATAAAAATTCTGACAAAAATTCAAAGGCCAGAAACAGGGCAAAATTCGACCCTCGAATTCAAATTCAATGGTCGAATTTCCAAAAGTGCATCAGGCCTAAAAAATCTAAATTCGACCCTCGATTTTCAATTCGATGGTCGAATTTCAAATTCGACCCTCAAATTGAAATTCGACCCTCGAATTTCCCAGGTCTGTGTTTGTTCAAAATTGGATCTTCGGATCCATTTGCTTAATCAACCACAATCTATTTTTCTCTACTAAAATCACCATAAATCTACTCTAAGCAAAGCTAATAAAATTTAACTCAAAAGAGGTTTAAGAGCCTACCTCTTGAAGTTTAGTCCGTCGATCCCGTTGCACCAATCTCAAGCATCGAAACTAATCTTCGAGGTTTAATCGGTCTAGACCTCCAACTCAATCCATTCTAACCTTGCTTCATGAGCACAGGTCTGGTCCACACAGAACTATCCTCTCCCCTATCCTTCTCTTTCAATGACTTAAACCAATTAGAAATTCAATACTAAGTTTATCAATGGTTGGGATGGGGAGTGGAATTCTCAATCTCACTAGATCTAAGATCAAGGATAAGGGCCAAGGGTTGCAAATTCAGATTCAAACGAGTGAGAGAGAGAAGTGAAACTTCTCTTCAAAGCCTCTCTCTTTATAATATATAAAAAAAACAACCAAATATCTAGATTTTTGTAATTACAACTCTATCCACTTAACTTGAAACTACATCCGGCGTTAAGCACATATACAAGACTTAGCGTGTAAGTTACCAAAAATGAAACATCCACAAGTCTGAAACAAAAATCCTTTGGTCATTATTCTCATCATACCTTGAGCTATCCAAAAACCTAGAAATATCCCGCAACTTTTCCCGGGCATGCTTACCAAGGTAAACGAAAAATTGGTCTAAAATATCAGGGATATTATATTCTCCCCTCCTTAGGAGTTTTCATCCTCGAAAATATAAAACCGATGGAAAACACAGAGCGAAAATGCAGCGCACACATAAAACGAAAACCAATGGAAAAACATGGGCCACAGTGCGATGGCCTCACAGGGCACGCAAGTCAAGGGATGAGATCCGTAGTATCCTGGATGTACTGCATGTGGCACCAGAAGGGCCATAGTGGGTTGCATCCGTACATGGATGCCGACACCCCGAGTGTCACGTGCTAGGAGACAAGCTCACCGTGACTCCTGAAAACAGGATGAAATCAAAATGCAAAGGCTAACAAGTACGAAGCATAAGTGTATAAATCCATAATAAAATAACATGATCCCACCACACAAAAGAAGAAAGAGATAGAAAGGTACATGCCCACATACCAATAGCCATAAGCTCAAAATAAAACCAAAGAGAGATATATGTCAAGATCCACAGTGAAAATTTACAAAACTAAACAAAACCAAAGCGATCTTGCCAATATCCCAAACAAAAAGATATAAAAGAAGTAGCAGAGATAGAACCACCAGGCTCTAAATAATCTATGCAGTAAAAAAAATAATAATAATAAGTACAAGCCCCAAAAAGAATCAAAAACAACATAACAGCTCAAGGCTGATCTAAAACTCCCCCGCAGCAGTTGGACCAGCCTGAACCTGGTCACCACCTCCACCATCAGTAGCATCGTCGTCCGAACCATCAACACCCGCATCTGTAGGTATGCTAGGACCGGCGCCCGATGTCAAAGGGTGGTGAATTGATGCTCGGATGTCGGCCATGTACGTGGCATAGTCCGTGGGAAACGCATGCTGCATCAAATAGGTGAGAGCCCCGCCATGAACGTCCAACTCCCGACGCATGGAGCTGGCATGTTGTGTGAGCTCCTGAATCTGCTGGCTCACGGCAGTCATCTGGTGAGTGAACTCGGATAGGGTGAGTACATCGGTCTGTGGGGGCTGGTCGGGTGCAGGAGCATCAGGCTCTGGTGCTACGTGCTCTGCATCCTCCTCTTCTTCATCCTCATTCGGTACGACGGCACCTTTGGGAGCTTTAAGCAGCCGATTGTAGGTCCGACCCCAACTGACAAGGTTATACAGCTTTAGATCGTCCATGGATCGTGGCTCAGTAGGGGGAATCTCATATACTGGGTCCGCATGATAATTTTCAATCATTACCGAAATTAAGCGAGCATATGGGATTCCCTTCTTTGATTTCTTCACCTGCTTGCCCATCTTCTCCCTAGCTTTAATGATCCCCTTAAAGATAATTTTTGGGGCATTGAACCAACGTTCCTTAAATGCGGCGAATAAAATCTGCTGAATGAAACCTCGGCGCTCGGATTTGTGGCCAAACGGGTAAAGGGTGGCTTTGAAAATCAGGTCTAGAATCCACATCGAGTCGGGCATTTGTGATCGGGTGATAGCCTTACCAGACCCATGGCGCCCTTGGGTCATTTGTGTCATAACCTCCTGAACCGGGACAGATTTAGGGAAAGGGGGACCCAAACCCATAGTCGATGAATGTGAGGTTGGGCAGCGCATGGCCACAACAATGTCATTGAGGTCGAAGGCGTAATCACGCCCATCTATTGTGGTATAAATCTTCTTCCCATCCTCTCGGCGCATGCGCTGATAGAACAAGTGCACTAAACGAGGATAAAAATGGTCACTAAAAGCGGTACAAAGAGAGGTCAATTGACCTTTCTCCAAATAGTCGGAAGCCGACTGAGTAGTGGTCTGTTGATCAAACAATTCGAGATGAAAGACTCACTCAGTAGTAAAGCCCTTGATACTCCAAAATTCATTTGGTTGCTCTCTAATTGGTGGGGACACAGGTTGCACAGGGGTTGGAGTCGGCTGGGGTGGTGGCTGAGCCGATTGTGAAGGTTGGCTTGAAGAGCCAACTCTAGAAGTCGATCGTTTGGAGGTAGGGACACGGGTGGTAGGTTGTTTCTTGGGTCCCATGAATAAAAAGCAAGCAACCAACCCAAAAATATGAAAACAGAATTAAAAAGCCACAAGAATGAGGGTTTTACCTCTGCAGAGAACCCCCAAATTGGTTGCTAAAGCTTGCAATCCACACCCAAAGTCAAACCGGGTTGAAACTTCCTTGGTGTCCAGCCAAAATCGCAAGAAAAAATCACAGAGAGTACAAAAACCCCAAACCCTAACTCTGTTTGCAACAAGCGAACGAAAACAAATGACAAAACCCTCAAATCCAGGTTGTCATAACCCGATAAATTCGACCCTTGGATTCAAATTCGATGGTCGAATTTCAATTCGACCCTAAATTTCAAAATCGACCCTCGAATTTTCAAAAGCTTGCCAGGCTTAAAATTTTGCCTCAACTGGCTGGGTACTGTTCATACAAAATCAACCCTCCCTTTTGGAATTCGACCCTCGAATTTCTCGATACCTGTTTCCTTCAAAAATTCAAAATTTTTGAATTGTGGTCCATTGTCATGGGTCCGAATTGACCCCCCTTGAGCCCTTTTCATGCCAAATATAGAACCCGGCTATGACGCAAGTATCAAGCCTAGAGTAACGTGTAAAAGTAAACGAAGTAGCTTAATATTTGGCCCGATTTATTCCACATGATTAGTAGTGAGTAACATTCACTTATAGCTATATCGCCCAACATTTTTCATGTCGCCTTAAAGTAGGAATTATTAAGTATCACACCGAAAATTTTACCGACAAAGAAAAAAAATCATATTGCACCTCCAAATGGGTATATATATATATAAATAAGAAGTACATCAAAAAGGTCCAATTTCTAAACATCCCATAGGCATTTTCTCAACAAGGTCAATCAAAAAGGTGCAGAAATTGTTCTCGAAGCTCAGCTTTGTGCTCCCAGGTGGCTTCCTCTGGTGTATGATTCCTCCATCGGACAAGAACCAAAGGAATCCTCTTAGTGCGTAGAATCTACTCCTTGCGATCCAAAATCTGAACCGGGTCCTCGATCACCGTTAAACCATCCTGAAGCTCGATGGATTGGAAATCAAGCACGTGAGTCGGGTCGCGTATGTATCGACGCAGCATCGACACATGGAAAATGTTGTGCATGCCAGATAATTACAGCGGTAATGCCACTCGGTATACAACCTCTCCGACTCAGCCTAATATCTCAAAAGGCCCAACGTACCGAGGACTCAGCTTCCCTCTTTTGCTGAATCGCATAACGCCTTTCGTAGGCAAAATTCGAACAAAAACATTATCGTCGACTTGAAAACCAATTGTTAACGACAATTTCATTGCGAAAAATGTAATAAGTATTTAATTGCATGTTTACGCACTCTAGCTTACCTGAAAATCCACATGTCTCCGCTTGGGATTGGCGTAGCTTTTCTGATGACTCTGAGCTACACGTAGTCTCTCGCGAATCAACTGAACCATCTCGATCGTGCACTCGACTATCTCAGGTCCAATAATGAGCTTCTCACTCACTTCTTCCCAGTTCAACGGCGATCTGCACCGTCGTCCATATAAAGCCTCGAACAGTGCCATACCGATGCTAGCTTGGAAGCTATTGTTGTAAGCGAACTCGATCAGAGGTAAGTGTTGGTCCCATGACCCGTGAAAATCCAACATGCAAGCTCTCAGCATGTCCTCTATGATCTGATTCACTCGCTCAAGTTGGCCATTAGTCTGTGGGTGAAATGCTGAGCTGAAGTCGAGACGAGAACCCATTCCTTCCTGAAACTGCTGCCAAAACTGTGAAGTAAACAACGAATCCCTGTCTGACATAATACTAGCCGGTATCCCGTGTAGTCAAACGATCTCCTGGAGGTATAACTCTGCAAGTCTACAGGCTGTATACGTAGTATTATGCGGTAGGAAATGAGCAGACTTGGTTAGCCGATCGACAATGACTCAGATGGCATTGTTCTTTCTCAATGTTTTCAGCAAACCTAGAATGAAGTCCATCGAAATGGCTTCCCATTTCCACTCAGGTACAGGTAAAGGTTGTAATAAGCCCACTGGATTCTGATGATCAACCTTAACCTGCTGACAAACCAAGCATCGCGATACGTACTCAGCGACGTCGCATTTCAAACCTTGCCACCAGAAACTCTTCATCAAGTCTTGATACATCTTGATGCTACCAGAATGTATGGCATATATGGATTTGTGAGCCTCTTTCAGAATGGTGTCCTGAAGATCAGTACTCGTCGGTACACATGCACGATCGCGAAACAAAAAGGTTCCATTTGCTCAAATGGAGAAATCCTTCTTGCTTCCACTCTCCACATCTCGTCTAATCGCCATCAGCTCATCGTCGGTCATCTGAAGCTTCCTGATATTCTCGAAGAGCATAGGGCACAGTACAAGTGTAGCCATCAACGCTCCCGAGCCTTTCACATCAAACCGCGAGCTGCCAAAGGCCATATCTTTCAAAAGCTTCTGTCTCTGTATTCGACTAACAAGATGTGACAACTGTGTTGAAGACTTTCTACTAAGAGCATCAGCAACGACGTTCGCCTTTCTCGGATGGTACTGAATCGAGCAATCATAATCCTTCAAAAACTCCATCCATCGTCGCTACCTCATATTCAAGTCCTTCTGAGTGAATAGGTACTTGAGACTCTTGTGATCGGTGAATATATCAAATATCTCACCGTTGAGGTAATGTCTCCAGATCTTAAAGGCAAATATAATTACTGCTAACTCTAGATCATGTGTCGGATTGTTTCTTTCATGGTCATTCAGCTGCCTAGAACCATCTGCAATGATCTGCTCATTTTGATTAAGCACACAGCCTAATCCACCATAAGAAGCATCACTGTACACTGCAAAGCCTCCACTGCCTTAAGGTATAGCAAGTACGGATGTCGTAGTCAATCGATGCTTCAGCTCCTAAAAGCTCTGCTCACACTGCTCTGTCTAATCGAACTTTGCGTTCTTTCTTATAAGCTGTGTAAGCGAACCAGATATCTTCGAGAAGCCTTCGACAAATCTCTGATAATACCCTGCCTGACCAAGGAAACTTCGGACCTCTGTAACTGTCGTAGGCTATTCCCAGTTCACCACAGAATCTATCTTTGTAGGATCCACTGATACACCAGTCTCAGAGACAACGTGGCCCAAGAAACTGACCTGATCAAGCCAAAACTCACACTTACTGAGTTTGCCATACATCTGATGGTCCCTAGGTATTTGAAGAGCCACTCGTAGATGCTGCATATGCTCCTCTCTAGTTTTCGAATAGATGAGGATGTCATCTATGAAAACTACCACAGACTTGTCTAGGTGTGGCTTGAACACGCGGTTCATCAGGTGCATAAAAGATGCAGGCGCATTTGCCAACCCAAATGGCATCACCAAAAACTCATAGTGGCCATATCGCGTACAAAACATAGTCTTGGATATATCTTCCACCTTAATCTTGAGCTGGTGATAGCCTGACCTCAGATCAATCTTTGAAAAGAACTTTACACCTTGTAATTAATCAAATAAGTCATCTATCCGGGGAAGTGGATAACAATTCTTGATCCTTATCTTGTTCAGCTGACGATAATCGATGCACAGACGCATCGATCCATCCTTCTTTTTCACAAAGAGAACCAGCGCGCCCCAAGGAGAAACACTCAGTCGAATGAAGCCTTTATCTAACAGCTCCTGAAGCTGATCCTTGAGCTCTTTCAATTTCACAGGCACCATCCGATATGGAGCTTTAGAAAACGGTTCTGTACTCGGCGCTAGCTCGATCGCAAACTCAATCTCTCGATCAAGTGGTAATCCAGGTAAGTCTTCTGGAAAGACATCAAGATACTTGCAGACCACCTGATAAGAGCCAAGTCGTTCTTCTTTTCTGTAGAATCTTGCAGGTAAGCAAGATATCCGCTACATCCATTCATCATCATGCGCTCGGCCTTAATAGCTGAAACAAGCGGTGCAACCTTTGATCTAACTCCACAGAATCAGAAGGATTTTCGCTTCGATGGTCGAAAGGTCACGATCTTCAGTAGATAGTCCACGCTCGCGTGATAAGCTGCCAACCAATCCATCCCAAGAATTATGTCAAATCCTTCCATGTTCAACGTAATCATGTCGGTCACTGTCTCATGCTCATCAATCATCACGATAACTGACTGACATGCTGTATCTGTGCTCACCGAACTTCCCGTAGGTATCTTCACGTCTAAAGTGAAAGCAAGGGGTTCGGGAGTAATACCCAACTTCTCGGACAAAAGAGGAGTAATAAATGAGTGTGTAGACCCGGGGTCTATCAAAACTCGCGCTTCAACTTTACTCAAGTCGCCTCTACGACTCATCATAAGGGAACCTTTTTATTAAGAATGTTTGTTAATTATATGCAAAGATTCCAATTTTTTTTTCAAGGTTTATTTTAATGAATTTAAACATCAAATAATAGAACCAATGCAAGAATTGACATCTCAACTTTAATGATACCTTGGATCACGTCATTCGACGTTTGGGCATCTTGTGCAGTCACCGCATAGGCTCGACCTTGAACTGTAGGTCGCGTCAAATTCTATGTGGAGACTGATGTAGTCCTTCCCTTGTCCGTTGTAGGATAATCCTTGATCATATGACCAATCTGCCCACACCTGAAGCATCCCCCAGTGTTCCGTCGGCAATCCTCCGTCTTATGTGGTTGCCCACATCGGGTACATGCTGGAGTAGGAACAGGAGTAACAGCTGGTCCCCGTGATGACCCTGAGCCACAGAAGCTCCACTAGCCATAGTGCTCCCATCTCTGAAAGGTCGCACAGGTGAAGAACTCTACGGTCGCTGATAGGAAGAAGATACTGGTCCTGAAGCAACAGCCGGCGTGGAATACGATGGCTGAATAGGATAGTGAGGAAGTTTAGAGAACCTCGGCTTTTTATTCACCTGCTCAGACGCACTCAACTGCCCCTAGCCAAACCAGTTTCTATTTTCCTGCTCTCGCCTCAGATACTGTTTCTGGATGTCTTCCTCTCCAATGAGAGCCTTTGCCATGACACCCTGATCTGTGTCGAAATATGACTATATTTCGCACCCTAAATACTAACATTTAGCTATCCAATGAAGGCATTCTAACGGCTGCTGTATAGTTTTAGTGGTTTCAGGTGTTACGGACCGTGGGATGTTGAAAGAGCTTAAGTGAATAAAATTAAGGGACTATATGAACTTTGGACCATGGAGCCAGCGAAAGCACTGAAATCCGTGAAAAAGACTGATTGGTCTAGCCACAGTTTCGAGAGTTAAATATGTCACATGTCATTTCAATCGATTGAGATTTGAAACTCAATCGATTGAGTTTAAAAAGTTGCCCAAAAATCAATAGATTGATTTCCAAAATCAATAGATTGATTTCCAAAAAAAATCAATAGATTGATTTCGGGAATGCAAATGAGCCACCAAAATCAATAGATTGATTTTAGAAAATCAATCGATTGAATTCCTTAAATTCAATAGATTGATTTTGGAAATTAAATGAGCCGCCAAAATCAATAGATTGAATTTGGAAATTCAATAGATTGATTTCCAAAATCAATCGATTGAATTCCTTAAATTCAATAGATTGATTTTGGGAATGCTAATAACCCTCCAAAATTCGAATTTTGAATTCAATCGATTGAATTCGAAATTCAATCGATTGATTTCAAAATTCAATCTATTGATTCGGATATGGAATAATTTTAGCCCGGGCCCTATTTAAACAACAGGATGTTTAGGGTTTTGGGGGACTTTTGCTCGGTAGACTTTCTTAGGGCCTTTAGCAATTTTTTTCTTTGTTATTTTTAGTTTTGTATTTAGATAAAAAGCTGTGTAAGGTTGTGATCTTCTCCAAAAAGATCAAGCGGTTGATAAATAAAAGAGCAATTTTTGTGATGGCTTTCGATTTACATTGTGCGTGTGGATCAAGGATGAGCGGCTAAATCCCTCGTTCAAGGAGGAAGCGACCCCTAGATGAGTAACTAACTTACTTTTAAGCTTACAATTTCTTGTTAGAATTATTGAATCGTACGGCTTTTAGTGTGTGCTTCATTGTGTTATCATCGAATACTCGTTTATAGCCGTCGACCGTGTGATCGGCGACAATAAACGAATTATTCCACCTAGATCGATCTTGTAGATCGATATAGGATGCCGTGTGATTGATTCTTCGGTTGTGATTTGAATTTGAGATCGCTATGCCTTTCGCATGATGCATGCCGTGATTGGATGCGCATAGTGTTCGGATAGGGTATGCAATCAATAATTGCATTTTCATCGATTCGTTTTTCTTGTAGTTAAATGATGGTATAATGATTTAACATGAAATTGTGTGGTTGATTGTAGAAAAGTTATAAATCTAGGGTTAGCAACTCCTTGATCATTTCATCATTGTTAATTTCTTAATCATAGTTCATCCGTGCATAGCTTGATTTAGTTCTTTTGATTATTGCATTGTGTAGTGGTAAATCTTGACAATGAAATCTCTCACCCTTGGTACTTCCTTGGGTCTTTGAAATCTCTTTAAAATTAATCTAATTTTGCGCTTCCCTGTGGGTTCGACACCCTTAATTTCACCGTGCTACAATCGAACTTGTGCACTTGCAAGGGTACACTTTAAAACCGATCAAGTTTTTGGCGCCGCTGCCGGGGACTGCGACGAAATTTTATTATTTTTTTAAGGAGATTTTTATTCTGTAGTTGCCAGTCAACCGATTGATTTTTATCAATCGATCGATTTTCAACTGTGCACATTTCCCTGTTTTATTTAAAAAAAATATATAAAAAAAAAAATATATATTAAAAAAATAAAAAAAAAACCCAATTTTTTCTGTTCTGAGTTGATTGCAAAATTTCTAGTGGGAATATAAAGTACATCACTGTTTGTTAATCAATCGATTGACCTGTCAATTTCAATCGATTGACTGTGCTTGTCAGTCAGATTTTTGCATCAATTTCAATCGATTGACTGTGCTGTCAGTCAGAGTTTTGCATTTTAATGTCCTTTCAATTAATTGAACTTATCAGTTCAATCGATTGATTGACATTAGTGGTTGTTCCCATTCTCAATCGATTGAATTGATATATTCAATTCATTGAGTTCCATAATTCAATTTATTGATTTTGGGATTTCAATCGATTGAATTTATAAATTCAATCTATTGAATTTGGGAATTCAATCTATTGAATCTGAGAATTCAATCTATTGAATTGATAAAATCAATCTATTGATTTTAGGAATTCAATCTATTGAATTATTTGATTTTATTTTTTTTTCCCACTCTTTTTCAATCGATCGATTGTAAAAAAATAAAAAAAAAAATAAAAAAAAAAAAAAATCAATTGATTAATTTCGAACTGTGGCGTTTTGAGTCTATTTTGTTTTGGTTCATTAGTGTATGAGCTTTACCCGATCTCATCGCCCAACTCTTCAACCGTTGGATCGGGAAATCGAGCGAGCTTGTAAAACCAATCGAAAAGCAATCGGATTCGCGTAATAACTTTCAAGTTATGGCCGATCAAAGACAAAGAGAAGGAGAAAGGAATGCACACAACAACAATAATGGTGAAAACCATTATGAACCACCAGAAGGACCCCGAACGTTGGAACAATACTATGATCCTGGTCCTTACGAGGATCAAGATAGTATTGTTCATGCTCCCATTCCAGGGAATCACTTTGAATTCAAATCGGCAATGATTCAAATGTTGCCCATCTTTAACGGATTGAGTAATGAAAATCCGTATGCTCATCTGACCGAATTCGTTGGGGTTTGCAAAATGTTTAGAGTTTAAATAGCTAAATTATGCATTTTTTCCTTTCTCTTTGCGAGATAAGGCGAGATCGTGGTTTAATTCGTTAGAACCAAGATCCATCACGAGTTGGACTGAGTTGCAACGTGAATTCTTAAAGAAATATTTTCCCATGAGTAAAACCAACGAGTTACGTCAGAAAATTCTGGTTTATGCTCAGCAACCTGCTGAAACATTTCACGAATGTTGGGAGCGTTTTAAGGAATTGCTTAGAAGCTGCCCTAATCATCATATTCCAAGATGGCAACAAGTTCAGAGTTTTTACAATGGACTGATCCCAGAAGAAAGACGTATGGTCAATGCATCGTGTGGAGGATCCTATTCCATAAAAGAGCATGACGAAATTTGGACTCTATTCGAAAGGTTGAGTCAAACCTCAATGCAAAACGAAACTTTAGGACGTGTTAACCGTGATTTATCAACAAAGTCTCATGTGTTGACAAAAGAGGGGTTGTTTGACGTTAACAACAATACCTCTGAGTTGTCAACAAAAGTGGATATGTTGTCAAAACAAATGAATATGTTGCTTGCCGCAACTCAGCAAGCTAAAACCCTCAATGCCCCTACTGTTTGTGCAGTTTGTGAGAATCAAGGTCACACATCTAACGAGTGTCCAACCACTCTGATGATTTTTCCCGAAGAATCAAATCCCCAGGAGCAAGTTAATGTGACTCAGTCATATCAACGGCAAGATAGGAATCCTTATTCAAACACCTACAATCCTGAGTGGAAAAACCATCCTAACTTAGGGTGGGGAGGATCAAGTCAAACTGGACAAGGAAACCAGCAGTATAAAGCAAATACATCAAGTGGACAACAAGGTCTTCATCCACACCAGAATTCTAACTTCCAACGAAATTCGAATTTCCAACAAAATTTGAATTATCAGCACCCATATTCTGAGCATCGTCAACATCAGAATTTCAACCAAACCAATGCTTCAAGTTCAAGGAATTCTGATTTTGAAGAAAAATTGATGCAAACTCTGCAAGCTCAACAACAAACTATGCAAGCGTACCAGCAGTCTATGGCTAAAATGCAAGATCAGATCGGGCAATTGGCTAACCAAATGAGTCAAAGAGAAGAGGGAAGGCTTCCTAGCCAACCTATCAACAACCCGCGAGGCCACGCACCATCTGGTGAAGGGCCATCAACCAGCCATCAGCTGAAGGCTGTAACGGTCTTGAGAAGTGGTCGAGTGGTCGACAACCAAGTTGAAATTCCATCTAAAGCTGAAGAAATAAAAAAAAAAGGAAGAAGAACCAGAGAAAGAGAAGAAGAACGAAAATCCCAAAAATGTTCGACAGGAACTTGAAGTGGATCCAGCAATGGAAATAAATCCCCATACACCTAAGGCACCATTCCCTGAGTGCCTTACACCTCCATCCAGATTGGGGAAGGGTCCTTCAAAAATGGACGATATTCTCGAAACGTTTAAGCAAGTAAAGATTAATCTTCCCTTGCTCGATGCCATTAACCAAGTTCCTGCGTACGCCAAGTTCTTCAAGGACTTATGCACCCGAAAGAGGAAGACACGTACACATGTGTCCAAGAAAGTGTTCCTGACTAATCAAGTCAGTTCCATCCTGAAGTTGAATGCGCCACCAAAGCTTAAGGACCCTGGAGTCCCAACTGTTACATGTGTTATTGGTGGACAAACAATTGAAAGAGCACTTTTAGATTTGGGAGCAAGTGTGAACTTGATCCCATTCTCGGTGTACGAAAAATTAGGCCTGGGTGAATTGCAACCGACTGCGGTAACACTTCAATTAGCAGATAGGTCTGAAAGACGACCTAGGGGTATCATCGAGGACGTCTTGGTAGGAATCGATAAATTTGTCTTTCCTGTGGACTTTATTGTTTTGGATATGGAACAACGAGTCAAATCAGAAAACCAAATCCCCATTATCCTTGGACGTCCTTTCCTTGCTACTGCGAATGCCTGTATTAACTGTCGTAC
The DNA here is from genome assembly GCA_021018995.1 of Chloranthus sessilifolius. Lineage (NCBI taxonomy): Eukaryota > Viridiplantae > Streptophyta > Magnoliopsida > Chloranthales > Chloranthaceae > Chloranthus > Chloranthus sessilifolius. The sequence goes on along the minus strand of CM037593.1, from coordinate 9,602,462 downwards.
AGGGGTGATGGATGTCTCCTTTGGAAATATGAAAGTGAGATTGAATGTGTTCAATGCTATGAACCATTTTTCCAACGAAGAAGAGGTTGATTGCTTTTATATTGACCAGGTTGATGAAGTGGTTGAAGAAGCGCTTCCCTCGATGCTCACCAAGGAGGAATTTGAAACCGCCTTGCTGGCAATCTATGATGAGGGAGGAAGTGTTGAGCAAAATTTCGAGGAAATGAACACCATCTCAATGTCTCAGGAGAAGAAGCCATGGAAGGCACGAATTGAACCATTACCTGTGGTGGAAAAACCCAAATTGATGCCTTCAATTGAGCAACCACCAAATCTTGAGTTGAAACAGTTACCTGATTCACTTAAGTATGTTTTCCTGGGACCATCTGAAACACTTCCGGTGATAATCTCTGCAACTTTGTCAGAAAAGCAAGAAGAAGAACTAATTGGAGTACTCAAGGACTATAAAAGAGCAATCGGATGGACATTAGCCGATCTAAAAGGGATAGATCCGTCGGTGTGTATGCACAAGATCCACCTTGAAGAAGGTAGCACACCATCAAGAGAGGCACAAAGACGGCTGAATCCCAACATGAAAGAAGTTGTTTTGAAAGAGATTATCAAATTACTTGATGCAGGAATCATTTATGCAATTTCAGATAGTGAATGGGTAAGTCCAATTCAGATTGTTCCAAAGAAATCGGGAATAACAGTGAAGGAGACCACCGAGGGGGAATTGGTGCCTACACGTGAGACCACTGGATGGCGTGTATGTATCGATTATCGGAAATTGAACAGAGAAAGGACCATTCCCCCTGCCATTTATTGATCAGATTCTAGAAAAGTTGGCAGGACAAGAATATTATTGTTTTCTTGATGGTTATTCGGGATACAATCAAGTGCCTGTATTTCCATCAGACCAAGAAAAGACAACGTTTACTTGCCCTTATGGAACCTTTGCATATCGAAGGATGCCTTTCGGACTTTGTAATGCGCCGGCCACTTTTCAACGTTGTATGTTAGCAATATTCTCGGATATGGTTGACAAATTTATCGAAGTATTCATGGACGACTTCTCGGTTTTGGGAGGACCTTTGAAATGTGCGAACCATTTGACACAGGTATTACAACGTTGTGTAGAATCTAATCTTGTTTTAAGCTGGGAAAAGAGTCATTTTATGGTTCAACAGGGAATTGTGTTAGGGCATATCGTTTCCAAGAAAGGAATTGAAGTCGACAAGGCAAAAGTCGACTTAATTGCTAATTGCCACCACCAAGGAGTGTTAGACAAATCCGATCATTTTTGGGACATGCGGGATTTTACAGAAGATTTATCAAAGATTTTAGCAAGGTGGCTAAACCATTATGTACCTTGCTTGGGAAGGATGTTCCTTTCATCTTTGATGATGATTGCATGAAGGCATTTTGAAAGTAAGAGAACATTATCCAATGCTCCCATAATTCAACCTCCAGTTACTCGCTTCCCTTTGAACTAATGTGCGACATCGATTATGCAATTGGGCGGCTTTAGGCCAAAGAGTAGATAAATTACCTCATGTAATTTACTATGCAAGTAAAATACTGATCGACGCACAAATAAACTACACCACCACAGAGAAAGAATTATTGGCTGTAGTTTATGCGTTGGACAAGTTTCGGTCATACTTGCTCGGGTCCAAGATCGTAATTTTTTCTGATCATTCCGCACTTAAGTACTTATTGGCAAAGAAGGATACGAAGCCAAGACTGATCAGATGGATTCTATTGCTGCAAGAATTCAATTTTGAGATACGAGACAAAAAGGGAGTTGAAAATGTGGTTGCAGACCACTTGTCTCGTATACTTCCTGAAGCAACATCTTTTGCAGAACCTATTCGAGATACCTTTCCCGATGAGCAATTGATGGTTATCCGTGCGGCTCTAAATGGAACTCCTTGGTATGCAAACATTGTCAATTACCTGGTTACGGGTCAAATCCCATTGCAGTGGGGCAAAAATGATAAAAATTTGTTCTTCTCCCAAGTGAAACACTACTTCTGGGATGAACCACACTTGTTTAAATTCTGCTCTGATCAGATAATCCGACGATGTGTGCCCAAAGAAGAACAATCAAGCGTGATGAATTTCTGTCATAATGGAGCTTGTGGAGGTCACTTTGGGGGACGAAAGACCGCATTCAAAATTTTACAAAGTGGATTCTACTGGCCCACTATCTTTCGCGATGCAATGGATTATTGCAAGGGATGTGTAAAATGTCAAAAATTGGGAAATATTTCTAAACGAGACATGATGCCGTTGAACCCGATTTTAGTTGTCGAAATTTTTGACGTTTGGGGAATCGACTTTATGGGACCATTTCCCCCATCATTTGGGTTTCTACATTTTGGTGGCTGTAGATTATGTTTCAAAATGGGTGGAAGCTATAGCCACTGAATGACCACAAGGTGGTGGTAAAGTTTCTTAAGGAGAACGTGTTCAACCGATTCGGAATACCCCGAGCAATCATCAGTGATGGTGGTTCACACTTTTGCAATCGCCAGTTTGCAACTCTAATGAAGAAATATGGAGTCACTCACAAAGTGGCAACACCTTACCATCCGCAAACTAGTGGTCAAGTTGAGGTGTCGAATCGTGAAATCAAGCGGATTTTAGAAAAGACTGTCAGAACAGATAGAAAGGATTGGTCTCTTCGCCTATCGGATGCTCTTTGGGCATATAGGACGGCATTCAAGACACCAATTGGAATGTCTCCATTTCGGCTTGTGTTTGGGAAGGCGTGTCACCTTCCAGTTGAAATTGAACACAAAGCCTTTTGGGCAATCAAATGGTTTAATTTTGACATGCAATCTGCTGGATCTAATCGTCGTCTGCAACTAAATGAACTCGATGAGTTACGTTATGATGCATATGATAATGCTAGACTTTACAAGGAAAGATCCAAAAGGCTTCACGATGAGTTAATCTCCAGAAAGGAATTTCATCCGGGGCAAAAAGTTTGGCTGTTCAATTCAAAGTTAAAATTTCATCCGGGAAAATTACGATCAAGATGGGAGGGACCTTTTCAGGTCATTTCCACATCTGAATTTGGTGCTGTCGAGATTAGAGACATCAAAGATAATCGAATTCTGAAAGTAAATGGTCAACGGCTTAAACCGCTGTTGGAGTCAAAGTTTCAAATGATGGCTGAAGAAACAGATCTCCTTGAGCCGCCAATGTGATGAAGAATCGGTCGAGCTGTCGACACGTAAACTCAGCGCTTCCTGGGAGGCAACCCAGTGGGATAGATTTTAGTTGTATGGTCCTCGATTGTTGTGTTAAAAGATCGGAGTCAATTGATTGACTCGGGATATTTTTAGCATAAAGGTGAAATTCTGCTCAATAGATTGAATGAAAATAAAATTCAATCGATCGAGCTGATCGCATAGTACTCTTGCTGCCACAAGTTAATTCAAAGTCATATCACATGACTTTTCAAATCACCCACTCCATTTTCCTTTTTGGTTTCAATCGATTGAATTCTCTTCTTAAAAATTCAATCGGTTGAGATAAAGGGCTATTAGTCAAAGCCCTTGTCACATGCATTAATGTGCTGTGGGAGAAATCAATGCAAGGCTCATTTCAATCGATTGAAAAAAAGGTAGGAGACTCCTTGGAAATAGCCATGCATTAAATGAGTGAATGACCTCACATATTGTTCAATCGATTGAAATTTTCAATCGATTGAAAATTGGATTAAACAAATGTTTTCTTGGTCTTATCAATTAACTCCTTCACATTGGAAAATGGTGACACATTTATGCATGGGTTTCTCCCTTTATGCCACAATCACTTCAATCGATTGAACTTTCATGATTCAACCGATCGAATTCATTTTTTGTAACAACCCGGCTCCAAAATTATCTTTTTAAGGGATTTCGGAGACTCCTTCTGTGCAGCTTTCCAAAAGCTTTCACCCTTCTTGTTCTATCCATCTAAGCCACTGAATGGCTGATCAGGCAAGACTTGTGTACCAGCGCCCTCCACGCCCAGTCAATGTTCCAAAAGATGTACCAACTGAAGAATATGTTGATCGTGAAATTTTGATTGAAAATTTTTTCGATCTCACGGAGTTCCGCCGTATCCCTGAAGCTGCTCATTCCATTGCATACATCGAAGCGGTTCATCTTGAAATGTTATTAGCACCGCCTCCCATCGATGTATCAACTCGCATTGTCCGATTATTTTATCAGAACATGGAATGGATTCCGGCAGGACGATCGCCATCGGGAGTTGATTGCATTAAAGTAAGGATCGATAACTGGTACTATCGGATTCAAGCATCAGATCTAGCCGAGGCCTTTCACTTCCTCATGAACCGACCTCCAAATCATCAAATCGGGCCTCAATTAAACCTCTCTCAAGACGAGATGATCGCTAACATGTGTGGGGGTAGGCGAGGGTCGGGCCAAGCTACAAAGCGTTCGGCTTTGCCTCGTGATGTTCTATTCTGGGATATTGTCATGTCCACAAATTTACTGCCTCACGGGACTAAGAGCGAGAGAACCGGCGACCGGGTGGCGGCATTGTACGCCGTTTACACAAATACCTGGTTAAATGCCCCGAAATTGATGCTTGAGGCAATGTATCGATGCCATAATGACATCAGAACGTTGATACGTCGACGTGAGTCCCTCTTGTTGTACTTTCCCCACTTCGTAATGCATCTTCTCGACCACCTGCAATGCCCGATCTACTGTGATGAAGACATTGGCGACATGCAATTTTATCAATATGGAAGAAACGTATGGACCAAGAGTATGAATGCTCTTTTCGGGCGAAACGTCCCAGTCGGGGGTCCATCTCAAACTCCAAACCCGGGGCAACGCCAGCATGGCGGTATTCGTAGACCTCGTCCTGATGAAGCCCGTGAGTTCAATACCGAGGCAACAATCACACGCCTCGAGGCGCGCATGGATAGGTTCTATTTGACTATCGATGGTGTGGATCAGATGTTGCGATATCAAGGCTCTCTCTTAACCCAAATTGCTCGGGAATCATTCCCGAGAGAAGCGGATGACTTCATTGCACGTGCGCGAGCGGCAATGGACAGAGAGGGTAACGACGATGACAATAATGAAGATTGATCTGTTGGAACTGATTTATGTGGATTTTGTGATGATGTGAGGTTGATGATGTTATTTTCGTCTATTTCTGTTTTGTGATGACTGTGGTAGATGCATTTTAAGTGATCGTAGGATTTTACTTCCTTTCATTTGATGGATAATATAATCATGTTTTTGTGATAGTGTGAAAGATCGTGTGGATGTAATCATATGTTATAGCTTAATGGAAAATATGAACTTTTTTTTTTGTAATTGTTAGTTAATTGATTATTCAATCGATTGACAAGTTTTTTTTAATGCAAAAAGGCTGGTCTTTTAGGCTATCTTCAATCGATTGAGTTGGCAACTCAATTGGAAAGAGACCACTCAATTGGAAAGTCACCTAGTACACAAATTGGTTTTAATCGATTTAAATATTGAAGGTTTCCTCCAATTTGATGATTTGGCGCAAATTTCGATATGACCTTTAAAAGGAAAATTCTTTTCAAAGCCAGCACAAATTTCCTTCTGCACTCAGTCAATCGATTGATTTTCACATTCCAATCGATTGACTGATGCTATTTCTGAACCATCCGAAAATCAGTCCCAAAATTTCCAATCTTAGCTTAGTTATTTTTAGGATAGTTTTTGGTTTTCACTTATTTAAGAAGTACGTAGCTCTACTTTTTTTTTTGAAAACAATCCCTCGGTTTCTTAGAATTTGTTATCCCCAGCTTCGATCCATGGACTCAATCCGATACCGCAAATGCTCAAGAACCAAACGCCTTCTTCAACCAAAGAAGGAAAAAGTCGCGTCGGGATTCGCCACACCAATCGCTCGATTTATCAAATCAGGAGATCATTGATCTTGACTTGGTATCTCCACAATCGACTTCGCCGATTTCAGCATTGGAATACATGATCATAAACTCACCACGCCCACATTTTACTCGATCCATTGAAGTTGAAAATGACCCACCAACATCACCGCCTCAAGCCCCAATACCACCACCCGGCGCGGTCGGACTCACTGAGGAGATGTGGCGTTATGCATTTCCAAAATCGAAACCCGGAATGACAAGCAACGATGAATGAGGGATTGATTTCTGTTTTAGCTTTAGGATTTTAGTTTCGTCTCTAGAACGGTGTTAGGGTTTAAAACTTGTTTGTTATTGTAACTTTGTTTTTATTTTTCGTTCATTGTTGCATTAGGATAGTAAAAAAAAAAAAAAAAAAAAAAAAAAAAAAAAAAAAAACAGGTTTGGGGGTCCTGCAACAATCCAACGAGGACATTGGAAACATCAGGTTTGGGGGTGGTGTGCTCAAATGCGTGGTTCATAATTTTTAACTTTTAAGATATGTTTGACCACATTTTATATGCACCTTCAATACTAAAAAAATAAAAAAATAAAAAATAATAAAAAATATAAAAAATCATCGTTGTTTATTTTTTGGCGTAGTTTTCAAACTTTAATCACTGATGCATATAAAATTTTAATTTTCAAATATTTATGCCATGATAAAATTGTTGTTGTTTAGGATAATTAATTCCATTGTGAATATTTAAAGATTAATTTGAATTTTATGCCTAGAAATTTTTTTTTTTGCACTTCGCCATGCTTGAATCTGGAAATTAAAAGATTAGTCCAAATTTGGAATTCTAGGATCCTAAGAAAGACTAAACCCGTGAGATTTAGAACTTTGTCCTCATTCTTGATGAGTGCTAAAATAAATTCGGAGTATCTTTGAAATTCGTGCTTAATTGTTGAAATCTCATACATTTTATCTCGGTTTGTTTATTTCACATGCTTTATATCATTGCGCTAAAACTCATTGCATTTAAACTCAAGACAAATAGGCATCATTACCATCGTGAAAGGATATGATCAAAGGCCATCATTGGCTCGTTTCTGCCTAAAATGCCCCACCTTATATTGATTTTTCTTGTTGCACCCCCTTTTGAGCCTTGATTGAAATTTTTTTTTTGTGAAGCTATATTAACCATACCCCACACTAGTTTGAAAAAAAAAAAAAAAAAAAAAAAAAAAAGAGAATACAAAACTTTACCTTTCAATCTCTGAGAAATTAGGAAAGAGGGACAAGAACAAGAGAGAAAGTGGAGAGTCATGCTGATAATACTTGCAAGGAGCATATGGCAGAAAAATATGTGCATAAAATTTTAAAAAAAAAAAAAAAAAAAGGAATGAAAAGAAGAAAAAAAAAAAGGTTGAAAAGAAAGAGAAATTCTGAAAAATTCGAGAAAGAATGAGTGGAAAGTTAGAAAATTAAATTGTATTTCTTTTTCTAGTTTCTCAGAGAAATTTGAATCCAATTTTCCCTTTCTTTCATAACCTTCACCCGAGCCCCATTACAACCATAGAAAAGACCTTCGTGATCTGATCTCGGTTGGTAAATGCCTTGTGGAGAGTGATGATGCAATGACTATGGTGGTTGGTATAGCATGTTTAAGATACAAATATCTTTCATCATGAGATTTCTTTTAATTCTTTGATGCACCGTCTTTCTTATATCATGTGAGACCTTTTGTTTGTATTATAACTCTCTCACATGTGTGCGAAAAGTAAATCATTTATCGGAGCGATTTTGTTTTAAGTGTATACCTAAGGTGAGGATTGAGTCGAAACTTTGGATCCGATGATTCCCGATTTGGATTAATCCAGCAATGAAATGATTTAAGCATTGGCACATGTGCACACGACATTCTAGGCATAAATAAAAAATTGGCCTAAAAATCAGAGCATTGGGGTAATTGGAATAAACAACAGTGGAATTATCATGCCATTGGTATTTGAGAATGAACTTTTGCATGCTGAAATAATTATTGGTTTTTGATTTTAAAGGTATATATATTATATAAACCGATTTTTGAAAACTCTTCTATCGATGATTTTGAAAACTGTTTTTTTTAAAGTTTGTAGGTATCTTCAGAAAACCTTCAGAGACACAACTCCTCCCTAGGGATCACCTAGAGGTTTAAAGGCTTATTGCATATGCTAAATGCAATCGCATTCTCCTCTGAAAGTGGCATTTAATTTTGTTAGGATGTTAGTTTAATTTGTCTTGACATATTTATCATTCTCTTTGCTCGAGGACTAGCAAAGTGTAGGTTTGGGGTGTGATCGTGGCCGAAATATGACTATATTTCGCACCCTAAATACTAACATTTAGCTATCCAATGAAGGCATTCTACATCAGATAGTTTTAGTGGTTTCGTGTGTTACGGAATCGTGGGATGTTGAAAGAGCTTAAGTGAATAAAATTAAGGGACTATATGAACTTTGGACCATGGAGCCGGAAAGTAATTGAAATCCGTGAAAAAGACTGATTGGTCTAGCCACAGTTTCGAGAGTTAAATATGTCACATGTCATTTCAATCGATTGAGATTTGAAACTCAATCGATTGAGTTTAAAAAGTTGCCCAAAAATCAATAGATTGATTTCCAAAATCAATAGATTGATTTCCAAAAAAATCAATAGATTGATTTCGGGAATGCAAATGAGCCACCAAAATCAATAGATTGATTTTAGAAAATCAATCGATTGAAAAATCAATCGATTGAATTCCTTAAATTCAATAGATTGATTTTGGGAATGCTAATAACCCTCCAAAATTCGAATTTTGAATTCAATCGATTGAATTCGAAATTCAATCGATTGATTTCAAAATTCAATCTATTGATTCGGATATGGAATAATTTTAGCCCGGGCCCTATTTAAACAACAGGATGTTTAGGGTTTTGGGGGACTTTTGCTCGGTAGACTTTCTTAGGGCCTTTAGCAATTTTTTCTTTGTTATTTTTAGTTTTGTATTTAGATAAAAAGCTGTGTAAGGTTGTGATCTTCTCCAAAAAGATCAAGCGGTTGATAAATAAAAGAGCAATTTTTGTGATGGCTTTCGATTTACATTGTGCGTGTGGATCAAGGATGAGCGGCTAAACCCCTCGTTCAAGGAGGAAGCGACCCCTAGATGAGTAACTAACTTACTTTTAAGCTTACAATTTCTTGTTAGAATTATTGAATCGTACGGCTTTTAGTGTGTGCTTCATTGTGTTATCATCGAATACTCGTTTATAGCCGTCGACCGTGTGATCGGTGATAATAAACGAATTATTCCACCTAGATCGATCTTGTAGATCGATATAGGATGCCGTGCGATTGATTCTTACGGTTGTGATTTCGAATTTGAGATACGCTATGCCTTTCGCATGATGCATGCCGTGATTGGATGCGTCATAGTGTTCGGATAGGGTATGCCGAATCAATAATTGCATTTTCATCGATTCGTTTTTCTTGTAGTTAAATGATGGTATAATGATTTAACATGAAATTGTGTGGTTGATTGTAGAAAAGTTATAAATCTAGGGTTAGCAACTCCTTGATCATTTCATCATTGTTAATTTCTTAATCATAGTTCATCCGTGCATAGCTTGATTTAGTTCTTTTGATTATTGCATTGTGTAGTGGTAAATCTTGACAATGAAATCTCTCACCCTTGGTACTTCCTTGGGTCTTTGAAATCTCTTTAAAATTAATCTAATTTTGCGCTTCCCTGTGGGTTCGACACCCTTAATTTCACCGTGCTACAATCGAACTTGTGCACTTGCAAGGGTACACTTTAAAACCGATCACACCCGCATAAGTCTCCATCTCCCACATCGACACCCTCTCCTGAATATTTAGCCTCAAACCCCTCTGAAATTTCTGAGCCCTCATCAACTCAGTGGCCACGTGTAAGGGTGCAAATCAGGCAAGTCTATCAAACTCTGCACCATACTCGAGCACCGACATCTCGTTCTGTTCCACCTTTATAAGCTGGACTTCCCACTCGTTACACACAATCTTTGGAAAATACTAATCATTGAACGTATCCACAAACTCTGCCCAAGTCCATGGAGTATCGGGGTAGTCCTGTGCTCCCGTATCATGGACACAGACTTCCACCAAGGACTGGCTACACCTAGTAGCTTGAAGGTTGCCTAGCGTACCTTCTCAACATCAGTACACTGTAGCACCTCGAAAATCTTCTCCATTTCATCAAGCCACTCCTCGGCTTCCATTGGATCCATCTCATGAAGGCAGAAGGCCTCATCCTCCTGAACTCGGCGAATCCCCCTGGCTGATGTCTGGCTACCAGTAGCTCTATCTGTCGATCTATTGCCGTAGTCTTTTGAGCCATGTTATTGGCCAAGGCTACCAACACTTGGTCAATATTTCCTCCCTCAGGCCTAGCAGCTCCCAAGGGATCTACATTAAGGCCAGATGTGAATCTCTCTCGGTCATGTGAGGTGCTTACACCCTTATCAATTTCCTCGATACGAGCCATATGAGGTCCTTCTCTACCTCGGCCTCTGCCTCTGAACCGCGGAGGCATGCTGATCTGTCATTGTTGAAAAATAATAGCAATAGATCAGTATTGATTGTCAAGATAATCTAACCCTTAGTCCTAAGACTCTGAACCTAGAGCCGTGCTCTGATACCAACTGTGACAACCCGACTTTTCCAATCCCTAAGGTATAGGAAAGGCCGGTTCATCCACTTATTGATTTCTCAATAAGTCGTAAACAAACAAAAGCCGATAGCATAACATAGGTCTAAGCAGAGGCAAAGCAAAACTAAGCAAGAACAAAAGCTTAATAAAAATAATATATTACCCTAAGGAACCAGGAAGAACCACCGGTGATGGCCAATCCAACACCTAAAATAGTGGTTCCTAATGATGGTTCCTCAAGTGATATCTAAAAAGATAAAACAATTGGCCTAGGGCCCAATATTCAAAGAATAATTTTAACAAAAGTACCAAAAGACAATCAAAAAAATCAGGGGAAGAACTCCTCAGTAGGCGTCTCCAATTCCTCCTCAGGAATGTAGTTAGAGTCCTCCAGATCAAGATCATCTGCCCCTAGGTTAGTCTCTGCACCTGTAACGTATAGTCGGGGTGAGCTAACATTGAAGCCCAATAGAGGAAACTTATCTAAAGCATTTTATCATAAGTGAAGGTTTTTCAAAGACAAAATCGGATCAATAAGGTTTTCAAAAGATGCTTTGCAAACTATATTTCCAATTCTAAATAGAAAGTCAAAAGCTGATTCAATGTGTCTAATGTTTTCAAATTTCCAAATTAAGCATGTTTCTTGTCTTAAATTTATAACTTAATTTTATCTCTCAAATTACATATAGCATGAGAGCAAGGTGTATTACCGATGGGAAATCATACTGACCATCGTCGTTCATGAACCCTTTTTCTGAAGTGCGACAAACCCCTACGCTATGAGGGAAACTTGCGCCAAATAGAAATTACCATCAACACGGTTGGTAGGATCTAGGGTTTCGTTCGTATATGCCTCAAATCAAATGCAATGCTAAACATATCGTATATTATTTAATTAATATATTTTTAAGATTTTCTGAGTTCTGATTCAAAGTTCTCATTAAAATGAGATTCGAAGTTCAATTTCTGAGTCCTTATATCAAAATTTCAGAGTTCTTAATCATTTCCAGTTTCATCAACATTCAAATTTCAGTGCTTACTATAAGTAACCAAAACTCATAATATAATGTACATCAAGTTAAGGTTCCCCTACCTCAATAAAAAATGATCCAAAAATAAGCAAGGCAGTCCTCACAATGGACTTCCATTCAAACCCTACAAGGATTAACACTGCAAGTGTTAATAGTGGTCCAAAAGTCAAACCCGAAAGCTTGCCGATAAAAATTCTGATAAAAATTCAAAGGCCAGAAACAGGGCAAAATTCGACCCTCGAATTCAAATTCGATGGTCGAATTTGAAATTCAATGGTCGAATTCAAATTCGACCCTCAAATTTCCAAAAGTGCATCAGGCCTGAAAAATCCAAATTCGACCCTCGATTTTTAATTCGATGGTTGAATTCCAAATTCGACCCTCGAATTTCCCAGGTCCGTGTTTGTTCAAAATTGAATCTTCAGATCCATTTGCTTAATCAACCACAGTCTATTTTTCTCTACTAAAATCACCATAAATCTACTCTAAGCAAAGCTAATAAAATTTAACTCAAAAAAGGTTTAAGAGCCTACCTCTTGAAGTTTAGTCCGTCGATCCCGTTGCACCAATCTCAAGCATCGGAACTAATCTTCGAGGTTTAATCGGTCTGGACCTCCAACTCAGTCCTTTCTAACCTTGCTTCAAGAGCACAGGTCTGGTCCACACAGAACTATCCTCTCCCCTATCCTTCTCTTTCAATGGCTTAAACAGATCAAAAATTCAATACTAAGTTTATCAATGGTTGGGATGGGGAGAGGAATCCTCAATCTCACAAGATCTAAGATCAAGGATAAGGGGCAAGGGTTGCAAATTCAGATTCAAACGAGTGAGAGAGAGAAGTGAAACTTCTCTTCAAAGCCTCTCTCTTTATAATATAAAAAAAAAAAACCAAATATCTAGATTTTTGTAATTACAACTCTATCCACTTAACTTGAAACCACATCCGGCGTTAAGCGCATATACAAGACTTAGCGTGCAAGTTACCAAAAATGAAACATTCACAAGTCTGAAACAAAAATCCTTTGGTCACTATTCTCATCATACCCTGAGCTATCCAAAAATCTAAAAATATCTCGCAACTTTTCTCAAGCACGCTTACCGAGGTAAATGAAAAATAGGTCTAAAATATCAGGGATATTACATGAGCAATAATGGTCATTAAATGGCTCGTGCATGGGTTTTAACTCTAGTTTAGTGATGTAATTGATCACCCATGTCATTTTGGGTAAACTCATACTCGGGCAAGAAAGTTTTAGCGGCCCACCACTCCTTTGGTAATTCTCACTCGATGAGTTGCTGTTGGAGTGGTTGAACGGGTGGCACTGGTGGTGCCACGGATTGTACAATGGGTTGTACGACCGGCTCAACTTGTGGTATGGGTACATAAACTAGCGAGGTGGGGACTTTGCGTGAAGCGTTCTTCGTTCGCGGTTCCATGGTGTAAGAACGACAAAAATACACAAAAAAAACCCCAAAAGAATAGAAAAATCTAGGGTTTACCGTGTTAGGAGACCGAAATGTGATCCAAGGAAACAAAAACTTGAAGCTCCGTTAGTCGAAAATAGTCGGAAATAACCTTCTAACGCAAGGGAAGCAAAGGGTGCTCGAACGATTAGGTTTCTTTGATCGTTCAAATGCGTATTTCAAAACCCAACGCCACTTAAATCGACAAATTTGATCGATCAATGCTCAAATTGATCAATCGGATTTAAAACTTAAAAGCCCTGACCCGATAGATTTGATTGATCAATCCCCATATTGATCGATCAGATTTCAAATTTGATCTATCAATTTGTCCAATTGATCGATCGGATAGGTCAAAATAGCACAAAGTTCAAAGTCAGTTGATCGATCAACCCTCCAGTTTGATCGATTGGATTCACATTTGATCGAGAAAATACTCCCTTTGATCGATCGAATAGGTCTTAAATAGAATACATGGTTGATCGATCAATTTCTCGATTTGATCGATCAGACTAGTACTTGATCGATCAAACCCTTAATTTGATCGATCAAATTTAACAATAAAGTTGTTTTCTTAATTTACAGGTTTAAATGGCCTGTAAGCATCGTCATAGTCAACGGTTAAATCGTCCAGTCATACCATTATGTTAAGCACTGTATACTAATCCAACATATGCTCAATTGATTTAACAAAGACGCAGTACAATAAAGAATTAAATTGAATATCAAAATTCCCTCGCATATCAGTTAAACAGATGCAGGTATTACTTGCGAATTTCGACTTCACGCTCCCAGGTAGCCTCCACAGAAGAATGATTTTGCCACTTTACTAACACAAGTGGAATCACTTTAGTCCGTAATACCTATTCCTTACGGCCGAGAATCTACATAGGTTCCTCTACTAGGGTCAGATTCTCTTGAAGCTCAATCGATTGAAAATCCAAAACATGGGTTGATTCTTTCACGAATCTCTTCAACATTAAAAAATGAAATACATTATGCATGCTTGCCAACTGTGGTAGCAGAGCAATCCTATACGCAACTTCTCCAACCCGACCTAGCACTTCAAAAGGTTCAATGTAACATGGACTTAGCTTTCCACGTTTCCCAAAATGCATCACGCCCTTAGAAGACGAAATCTTGACAAAAACCTTCTCCTACCTAAAAACAGGTGTTAATTCCATACTAATAAACTGAGAACAAAGATTTATGGAATTTAACACAATCAAGCTCACCTGAAACTTGACCTGCATCCTATGAAGATCGGCATAACTCTTTTGGCGACTTTGAGCAACTCTCAATCTCTCGCGGATCAACTGAACCTTCTCGGTTGTACTGTCCACGATATCAGGTCCTAAAATAAGTTTCTCGCTGACTTCCTCCCAATTCAACGGTGATATGCATCGTCATCCGTATAAAGCTTCGTAGGGAGCCATGCCAATACTAGACTGATAACTATTATTATACGCGAACTCAATCAGAGGAAAATGGTGATCCCATGATCCGTTAAAGTCTAACATGCACGCACGTAATATATCCTCTATGATATGGTTCACTCTTTCAATTTGCCCATCAATCTGAGGTTGAAATGCTGAGCTAAAATCAATTCTAGACCCCATGCCTTCTTGAAATCTCTGTCAGAACTGTGATGTATAAAGCGAATCGCGATCACACACAATACTGATCGGTATACCATGAAGTCTAACTATCTCTTTAAGATACAGCTCTTCAAACTTACTAGCGGTATACGTAGTACGATACGACAGAAAATGTGTAAACTTAGTTAGTCTATCCACAATGACCCAGATGATATTGTGTTTTCTCAACGTTTTCGACAACCCCAATAAAAAGTCCATAGAAATGGCTTCCCATTTCCACTCAGGTATCGGCATAGGTTGCAACAATCCTGCTGGATTTTGATGGTCTACCTTTACTTGCTGGCAGACCAAACATCTGGACACGTACTCTGCTACGTCCTTCTTCAAGCTTCTCCACCAGAAGCTTTTCTTCAAGTCCTGATACATCTTGGTACTCCCAGGATGTATAGTGTACATCGATTTATGAGCCTCATCTAAAATAATATCTCGAAGCTCAACATTGGTAGGTATGCACACTCGATCTTGAAATAACAAAGTACCATCCTCCCCGATGGAGAAATCTGCTCGAGTTTCATTGATCACACCCTGTCTAATGGTCATAAGCTCATCATCGACCATTTGGAGTTTGCAAATATTTTCAAATAATGTCGGCCTGATAACAAGAGTAACCATCAAAGTACCTGAACCTTTAACATCAAACCTCGTATCACACAAGGCTATATCCTCAAGCAATCGTCACCGATGCACTCTCGTAATGAGATGCGATAACTGAGTCGAAGACTTTTGACTCAAAGCATCCGCTACTACATTAGCCTTCCCAGGGTGATACTGGATGGAACAATCATAATCTTTTAAAAACTTCATCCATCTTCGTTGCCACAGGTTCAGGTCCTTCTGG
The DNA here is from genome assembly GCA_021018995.1 of Chloranthus sessilifolius. NCBI lineage: Eukaryota > Viridiplantae > Streptophyta > Magnoliopsida > Chloranthales > Chloranthaceae > Chloranthus > Chloranthus sessilifolius. Next base: position 9,586,881 of record CM037593.1, on the reverse strand, counting down.
GTGAATAGATACTTAAGGCTCTTGTGGTCGGTGAAGATGTCAAACGTCTCACCATATAAGTAGTGCCTCCAGATCTTGAAAGTAAAAATTACCGCTGCTAACTCCAAATCATGAGCGGGATAATAATTTTTGTGGTCCTTGAGTTGTCTAGAGTCGTAAACGATAATCTTCTTGTGTTGATTGAGAACACAACCCAATCCACTATAAGATGCATCACTATATATAGCAAAACCTCCTCTACTAGAAGGTATGGCTAGCACTGGTGTTATAGTCAAACGCGTCTTGAATTTTTGAAAACTATTCTCACACTGCTCTGTCCAATCAAACATAGCATTCTCCTTTGTAAGCTGAGTAAGCGGACCTAAGAGTTTAGAGAACCCTTCCACAAACCGTCGATAGTATCCCGCCAAGTCAAGAAAACCACGAACTTCTGTTACCGTCTTCGGTTGCTCCCAATTCACTACAGATTCGATCTTTACAGGATCAACCGTTATACCCTCCTCAGAAATAATGTGGCCTAAGAAATTGACCCGATCAAGCCAAAACTCGCACTTGCTAAGCTTGGCGTATAGTTGGTTGTCCTCTCTTGTCTTTGAATAAATGAGGATATCGTCAACAAAAACCACCACTGATTTATGGAGGTGTGGCTTGAATACTCGGTTCATCAAGTCCATAAACGATACAGGTGCATTCGTTAATCCAAAAGGCATAACCAGGAACTCGTAATGACCATACCTCGTGTGAAATGCGGTCATGGAAACGTCGTCCACCTTAATCTTCAGTTGGTGGTAACCCAACCTTAGATCAATCTTTAAAAGAACCTTGCACCTTACAACTGATCAAAGAGGTCATCGATCCGTGCGATTGGGTAATGATTCTTAATCGTTATTTTGTTTAACTGACGGTAATTGATGCATAGCCGCATCGAACCATCCTTCTTCTTCATAAATAATATCGGTGCTCCCCAAGGAGATACACTCGGCCTGATAAAACTTTTGTCCAAGAGCTCCTGAAGTTGATCCTACAGTTCCTTTAACTTAGCAGACGCCATTCTGTATGGGGCCTTTGACAACGGTTTAGTACCCGGTGCTAAATCAATTGCGAACTCGATCTCTCGATCAGGTGGAAATTTAGGCAATTCCTCGAGGAAGAAATCTGGGTATTCACATGCACCTGTGATAAGAGGGATGCCCCTCTTCTTCTCTTGATGATCTTGTAAGTAAGCATGATATCCACAGCATCCATTCTTCATCATGCACTCTGCTCGAATAGCTGAAATGAACAGTGCGACCTTGGATTTGATTCCACATAAGCAAAAGGATTTTCTCTTTAGAGGTCGAAAGGTCACAATCTTCCGAAAATAGTCCACGCTCGCATGGTATGCAGACAGCCAATCCATTCTAAGGATCACGTCAAAGCTTTTCATACTCAAGGTAATCATATCGGTCATCATCTCGTGATCCTCAATCATCACAATAACTGATTGGCATACCGTATCTGTGTCTACTAAGTTCCCCGTAGGTACAGATATAGCCAAGATAAAATCAAGGGTCTTAGGGACGATGCCTAACTTCTCAAAGAATGACGGAGTAATAAACGAATAACTAGACCCAGGGTCTATCAATACGCGTGTATCTGCTTGACTCACATCGCCTTTATAACACATGATAAGGGTACCTTTTATTGGTATATTTAAACATACAGAGTTAAGTGCACAACAATTATGAATATCCCTATGCATAAAATCATCAAAACACACTATAGTATATGAATATCAACTAATTAATTTAACTCTCAAAGCGTAAAGATACCTTGGATGACGTCATTTGATGTCAGGGCATCCACTGTAATGACGACATATGCTCGACCTTGCACAATAGGTCGAGAAGATCTCTGTGTAGACACCAATCCGGCCCTCTCCTTACTTTCCTTGCTCTCCTCAGGGAAATTTCTGATCATGTGGCCCATCTTGTCACACCTGAAGCATGCTCCTGTATCTCTCTTGCAGTCCTCCATCTTGTGTGGTTTTCCACCTTGGCACATGATGGAGCCGGAGTAAAAGAAGAGACCCAAGAAGATCTCTGTGCTATGGAAGCTCCACTAGCAGAAGAGCCAGACAATCTGAATGGTCTGGATGATACAGGTACTGCTAGCCTCTTATAAGAACTCGGTCCTGAAGATTTAGTTGGTCGAGAGTGAGTAGGGTATATAGGAGGTCTGGAGAACCTAGCCCTCTTGTTCTGATCAGGGTCATGAGATTATCCCTTAAATGACCTCTCTTTGTTTTGCCTATCCCTCCAGGCAAACTGCTTCTGATTCTCTTCTTCTGAAATGAGAGCCTTGGACATAACCCCTGCATATGTCTCCAACTCCCATAAAGCCACTTCTTTCTATAGGTTGGGCCTCAACCCAAGCTGAAACTTCCGAGCTCGCATCGACTCGGTGGCTACGTGTTGTGGAGCAAACCTTGACAATCTTTCAAATTCAGCATCATACTCACGCACAGTCATAGCACCTCGTTTCAACTTGATAAACTTCACTTCCCACTAATGCCTCGCAATCTTGGGAAAGTACTTGTCGTTGAAAGTTTCAACGAACTCAGCCCACGTCCAAGGGATATTGGGGAATTCTTGCTCACGGTGTCTTAACACTGATTTCCACCAAGGCCCCGCTTCCCCATCGAGTTTAAAGGTTGCCCAACGCACCTTCTCTACATCAATGCATTGAAGCACTTCAAAAACTTTCTCCATCTCTTCTATCCAATTCTCGGCCTCAATTGGATCTATTTGACCAGAGAAATTAGGAGTTCTCATTCTCCTAAACTCAGCAAAACCGTCGGGTTGATAAGGTGGTCTCGCTGCTTGTTGATTCATAGCAACTATCTGTTGAGCTATGTTGATAGCCAAAGCTTCCAACACCTGCTCCATTCTTCCATCACCACCTCCTCTTCCTCCTCTTGGTCCTACCGGAATAGCATTCTCACCCAATAGGAACCCTAATCCCCAAGATGTACCAGTAACCTCAAGGATCTCTTGCATTGGAACCAATCTCGGTCCCTCTCTTCCTCTACCACGTCCGCCTCTAAACCTTGGGCCCATGATACTGGTCTGTCATTGTGAAAATAATAACATTGATCAGTACATAGATTATAAAAATAATCAAACCTAAACCTGTGGTTCCACCTAAAACCTAAGCTCTGATACCAACTGTGACAACCCGAATTTTCACACCCGAAAACTAGTGCCATCAGGATCATAACTCTGGATGATCCCGAAAACAAACCAAGAAGTGTCTGCTCGTCTAGCGGAAATTAGAGCAGACACTATCTAAAGTGGCAGATCGAGTCATCATTAAGGCTCTAAAAGAAGGAAAGGAATAAAACAATATATATATAAATCAAAAGAATATACATCCTCAAAAAGGAACCAATAAGAACCACTGGTGATGGACATCCATCACCCAAACAATGATTCCCAATAGTCGTTCATATAGAATGTATACAACTATAAGTAAAGCATCTATAGTAAATAATACAGAAAGGTGGCCACTAGGCACACAGATAATCCAAAATACATATATAGATCCCCAAAATAACATAACTAATACCCAAGCTACTAATAAAACTGGTCAGTAGGGGTGTTAGTATCCCCCTCCTCAGCCTCAGCCTCCGCCTCCGACTGATAGTCGGGATTATTGTCAGTACCGGGAGCCCTAGCCTCAGAACCTATTATATAGAAATCAGGGTGAGCTAACCATCTAAGCTTAATAGAAGAAACTCAAATAAAATGCATCTAAAATGTAAAACATGGTTTACAAAATATAACTCGTAATGTATGATTAAATCGAGAATGCATAAAACAGTAATGTATGCGCAGTGATCGGATATCGATGTAAAACTTTAAAGAATGTAATGTATGCGTAATTATCGTAAAAGCAGACTTTATTTTCAGAGTTTTCAGATACATGCATATAGTATTTAGTGACTTAAATTCTATACTTAAATAACTCCCGTGAATATAGCACGTGGTAGCTAGATGTGTGCCAATGGGTAACCCCGACCATCGTCGTTCAATGAATAATTTCAGATACTTGCATCAAGCCTCTTAAAAGGAGAGCAACTTGTGTCAGGGAGTTTATAAATAAGACACACGGATATCCCGCCGTGTCGGTCGTAGATATCCTATCACGTCAGGGGACTCGTCACATGAACTTTAAATCAGAGCATATATCAGGATATCAGGAATCAGAACAGAGTAGAGATACAGAAATCAAAGATGGCAGAGCTTTATCATATGCAAGGCATGATTTTGAAATAACAGAAGTCAGATACAAATACTCAGAAACCATGCAGTCAAATTGGATACAAGTTAGGTTCTACCTCAGATCGGGTCTTCCTAAGCAAATCCAAAGCATTTTAAAGTGTTCTGATCTTGACCTAGACCATACGTATAGTGTACTAAGTGTTAGAAATGTTAGAACTGAAATTGGTACACTGCCCAGCAGTGTTTTTCTCAGAAAACCAAAGCAAGACAAAACAGGGAATTCGATCGATCAACTTTCCTATTTGATCGATCGGATTCACATCTGATTGATCAATCTCATCCTTTGATCGATCAGATGCCTTACTCCTATACAGACAAAGCAGAGGAAATCTGATCGATCAATTCCATATTTGATTGATCTAATTCACAAGTTGATCGATCAATTCTCATATTTGATCGATCAAAACCAACATTTCACCTTTACAGAATAGAGGAAATTCAATCGATCAATCTCCATATTTGATCGATCGAATCCTCAATTTGATCGATCAGATATTCCAAGTCACAATTTCATAAATACAGACTTCCTGTTATATAAGATATTTATAAAATATGATCCATCAAATCCCCAATTTGATCGATCAATCTCACAGTTCGATCGATCAATTCTCAATTGATCGATCAGTTCACATTTGATCGATCACTTCATAGTTTGATTGATCAATTCCAAATTTGATCGATCAAATCACCAATTTGATCGATCAGACATATCGGGCATGAACTTCTTAAAAATCACCCTCCTGTTCTATAAGGGTTTATATAATTCGATCGATCAAATCCTAAATTTGATCTATTGGATTATAACTTGATCGATCAAATACTCAATTTGATCGATTAGAAATGACAGTTCCTGTCATAAATGTAGATCGTTGATTTTTAATCCATTTCAACCCTAACTCATTATGATTCTCCATGAATCATTCAAGCACACAATTAACAGGTATTTATGACTTCTCAACTCTTATAATTTCATAATAACTCACCTTTTTAATGTCGTTTCCTTGATCCAAGTCAATCCCTTGACTCAAGATAGTTCTCTGGATCCGAAATTGGAGATTTGGTCGTTGTTGATGATCCTCGGAATGAGAAGTGTGACTTCACGCTAAACCATAGAAGCACACTCACCTCTAGATCAGACATAACGCATTCACACTCTCCTTCACACACCTGATTTAGAGTCTATAACTTCTTTGAGCTTTGTTTTCACGACGGAGTTCTTCTGAAACCCAAACTACCCAACGTGATATAATGGAATACCTAAATCCAAACTCTTAGCATCAAAGTACCCAGAAAAATAAGGAAGGAGTAGGGAAAGAATCCTAACTCTCTTCCTTCTCTTATAAGCTACCCATGGAAATATCTCTGATATTTTCATTTCTAATTTATTCTCTCCAGTGTTGAGCACATACACACTTTTTTTTTATAGGTAAAGCGGTTGGAGGGTCCCCACCCTATTTATTAAGAAAAGAGAAGATTACATGCGATATTGAATACAAATCAAATCCTCTCTCAAGCGAGAGTGAAGAAAGAAAGAAATATCATAACCAAACCATCTAATAACATCATCAACATCCATCCCTAATCGAGCTAGAAGATCTGCACTATAATTCATCTCTCTCAATATGTGGTTAAATGAACAACTTTGGAAGCTTTGGGTGAGGGAAATCACTGATCGAACAGAGAAGGTATATTTCCACGGAATTGTGCACCAATTAGTATTGCAGCGAATTGCGAGGAGAGGATCAGATTCCACAATGAGATTTTTATGTTGAAGCGAAGTCGCAAGAACAAGTCCTTGATGGATAGCAATAATTTCAGCATGGGTAATATCGTGAGCTAAAGTAGGGCCATGAAAATTGGCAGCAATGTGATTACCGTTATGATCCCTTAGAATGCCACCAATGCTATATCCATCATCCACCTTCGAGGCATCAGTGTTTAATTTTAAAAAACCAATCGAAGGAGTGGTTCACTTGCAGAGAATAGGAACAATAGGAGGACTTGGCACACACCTCCAATGGGCAGTGGTGTAAGAGTCGAGGATATTAGTGTTATGGCTTTTAACAGAGACATCCTCAACAATTCTTTTCAAGATGATGCGTTTATGAGAAATCAAGCCCTCAAAATTTTGGTTATTTCTTTCCTTCCATAAATGCCAAATTGTTGCAGCGAAGGCAATCATTATCAACGATGCTTGGTTTTCATTACCTTTACATTTTTCCATGCAATAATTAATTTCCTCAGATAAATTTCTAATTGATCTTTTCCCTATTCGAAGCCTCTGAAGAATAGAGTGCCAAATCCACTTAGAGAAAGAGCAATCAAAGAAGAGATGATTGTGACCAACAAAGGACACATCGCGAAGGAATTAGAAGGCCTCTTTTACTGAGATTATCAATAGTAAGAAGTTTTCCCTAGATGGCAAGCCAAGCACAAAAGGCATGTTTCGGAATTTTCTTTTGGTGCCAAATAAAAGAATTCCAAGGAACAATAGTTGATTCTGATTTGAAGCAATGCTAAGCAACTTTGAGGGCAAAGTTACCAGATGGAGTAGATTTCCATATGAGCTTATCTTTGATGTTGGCCAAAGGGGTAGGATGATCTGTAAATTCCTTCCAAGCTATTTCCAATCTTCCAGATTGCAGGTTAGGGAGAGTCCAGACCCCATTCTCATAGAGATCCGCAACAAGGGCATCTTCATGAACCATGGATCGACGACCATAATTCTGAATGAAAGGACCACTCTCTAGCCAAGGATCGCTCCAAAATTTTGTGGTAGTACCATCACCAATGATGACCCGGAATTGCAATTTTATGGTATCCCGAATTCTCATTATACCTTTCCAAGCCCAAGAACAGCTATGTGGGAGAGTGCAGCTCCAAACATCGGATGGAAGAACAAATTTTGCCGTACACCAGTTGGCCCATAAGGAGTTTTTTGCAACAAGGTTCCAGAAAAGCTTCGAAAGGCCTGCATTGTTCCAATCGATGATTCTACGCAATTCAAGCCGCCCTTCATTGTTCGGCTTACAGATGTGGTTCTGACTGATTGGATGGAGTGATTAGGCCACAGAAGGACCTTTCCAAAGGAATCTACAAAACATTTGCTCTAATTTTTGTATGATTTTCCTTGGAATAAAGAAGGCTTCGGGCCAGTAAATTTGGTAACTGCTAAGCACAAATTTTATGAGTTCAACTCTTCCTGCATAAGAGAGAATATTGTTTTTCCAACCTGCTAGGCGATTTTGAAATTTTTCAATGAGAGGATTGCAAATAGAGAAAGACATCCTGCCAGAAAATAATGGAAGTCCCAGATACTTAATTGGAAGGGTGCCTTCAGTAAAACGGAGTTTCGAGATGATTTGATTTTTGTGAGAGCATGCCTCACTACAAAGAATAGTACTTTTAGAATCTTTCACCTTGAGACCAGATATGAGATGAAATCTATCAAGAAGATCACGAAGCGCCATAGCCGATGTAATATCTTCCTTCATAATAATGAATAAATCATTAGCAAATATTAAGTAAGCGACCGAAGGGCAGTTTGCAATCTTCAAAGGTAAAATTTTCTTTTGCCAAATCTTTTCTTCAAGAAGGCATGTGAAGGCTTCCATCACTAAAGTGAATATAAGAGGAGATATGGGATCTCCTTGACGAATACTGCAATTACTTCCAAAGTAGCCATGGGGGGTGCCGTTGATAAGGAGGGAGAACATTGAAGTCGTTATACATTCCTTGATCCATTGAAGCCAAATATCATCAAAGCCCAATTGTTGAAAGATAGAAATAATAAACTCCCATCTGACTTTGTCAAATGCCTTTTGAAGATCAATCTTTGCGCATAAAGGTTTAGGCCCCGATTTAAGATGAAAATTTTGAACCATCTCATGTGCCGTAAGAATATTCTTAGTAATATTCCTGCCTTTAATGAAAGCTGATTGATTCCAACTTACAAGGGAGGGAAGCACCAGAGAAAGGCGATTAGACAAGATTTTTGTTATCACCTTATAGAGAAAATTACATAGAGCAATTGGATGAAATTTATCAATGGTGTTAGCTCCTAACTCTTTAGGAATTAGCTTCAAAAAAGTAGAGTTCAGAGATTTCGGGAGTTTTCTTTTAAAAAAGAAATAGCGTACCGACTTTATGACATCAGCTCCAACAATATCCCAGAACATTTGAAAAAATTCAGCAGAGAAACCGTCGGGCTAGGAGCTTTGCTCCTAGGAGAGTTGAAGATAACAAGTTTAATTTCTTTAGCAGAAACCTCCTGCGATAGAATAGTAGCTTGTAAAGTGCTGAGCTTGCTCTTTAAAGGAATAATCGGAATAGGATCTGAAGAAGGGGAATATATTTTTTGATAGTGTTGGATCGCAATATTCCCCATAAGATTCGGATCAACAATTCTTTCGCCTGATGGAAGAAGGTGCGCGAAGAAGGTGTTGCTCAAAATCCAAGAAGCGACCGTGGAATAGAAAAATTTTGTATTGGAGTCTCCAGCTTCTAACCATTGAACTAGAGCCTTTTGTCGTATAAAGCTTTCCTTAATATTGAGTTCCTTATTGAGGTTGACCACAGCATCTTTTTCAGCATTAGTCAGATCATCGTTGGGCTGCACCGGATTGATTTTATGCTGAATATCTTGAAGGGCCCTTCCAACATCATTGATTCGAGTATGAATGGAACCAAAGGATGTCTTGTTCCAATTTTTGATATCTGCGCATAGAAACATTAGTTTCTGCTGAATCTTGAATATCGGATGTCTCTTAATAGGTTCAAACCATCGCTTCTCAACAAGATCTCAGAATCCATCTTGATTGCTCCAAATATCAAAATATTTGAAGGTTTTAGGACCTTTCGGATAGGATTGATTTCCCTAAATGAAAAGAAGAGAGTGATCAGAAAGATTTGGCTCTTTATAATCCACAACCATATTCGGGAATAAATTTTCCAGTCATGATTAATAAGGATATGGTCTAGCTTGCATGAGATGAATCTGGAGGAATATTTTTTATTAGACCATGACCAAGATTGCCCGATGCTTCTCATATCTGAGAGATTGCATTGGTCAATGCAATTATTGAATTCAGAGAGGGTTTGCACAGGAATACTACGTCCGCCAAATTTTTCTGAAGTGGTCCCCCCCTCCCCCACTATCCATGGAGTATGAATATTTGTTGAGATAGCTTGAAGATCATCCAGAGAAGGCATCTATCAGAGGTTAAATTAAATCCATAAACAACCGTTAGGTGGAATTCAAAATCATCAATTCTCCTGTGCACTTGACAGTGGATTGCTTGGCTAGTTTCACGGATTTTAGTGATGGTGAAATGTTGAGGATTCCACATAATCCATATCCTACCAAAATTGTGTGAAGTAGAATTATCAATGAAGGACCAGTTTCTTAGGAAACGTCTTCTAATCTTATCAGGCTTGGTGTCTCGGATTCGGGTTTCGGTTAAACATAAAACCCCAAGATCCAAAATCCTCGCAAAGTTCTAGATTTCTAGACATTTGTTGGTCTGACCTAGACCTCACACGTTCCAAAATAGGAAGTTCATTGGGAGTTTTGGGAAGATTTGCTAAGCTTCGATCTAGCCCCCGAGTTACCCACTTTAGAATTCTTTTTGGAAGTTTTGTTGAGGAGATCTTTTAGAGACACTTCCTTTGAGGAAGTCTCTATAATATGGACTCCTTGATTTTTAAATCAATCATCCAGCAAAGGAGGATTGTCGGGGATATCATTGGAGAGAATTTCAAACGGATTGCATGAGGTAATTGAAGGCTGTAGATTCAAAGTCGGCTGGAGAGGAGTACCCGCAAATTTATTAGGCAAGAATTCAGGGGAGTTTTTTGCAGAAATACCAAAAGGCAACAGCTCAGCCAGCTGATTATGGAAAGATTTCAAGGAGTCAAATGATTTGCGTGCAGATGTAGGAGATTTCATAATCGAAGTCGAACATGCAGGGATAGCCAGGATACCAGGACCCTAGAATTCAAATTCTTATGGTGAATTGCAGAAGTCGCAGATTGCTAATTGGTATCTTGCATATTTGGGGCCTAAATTGTAGGGACAACCAGAATAGCAGGGAGCCTCGAATTTGAATTATGAGGCAGTGCAAAGGATTTCACAGATTTCTGAAAAGCAGGCGATAATTCTGGAGCAGCTGTCGAGATGGAGAAATTAGTAACTTACAACTTTGGGGCCGAAGGATCCTCAATCTCTATAGAATCTGTAGCACGTACACCATCGGCTGTGGGCCCCTCAGGATTGACTAAGTAGTCCTTCTCCAATAGGTCAAGACTTGTACTTGCACGGTTACCAGGGGTATAGAAGACACGATTTTCAGAGATCCCTGGAATCTGTAGTTGACTAATGTTGCAACCTTCATCTTCCTCAGAGGCAATGTTGATGGAGTTGGCATTGTTAATGACATTATTCTCCTGAATTTCAGATGGGAGATAAGCCTTATCATGGGTGGGCACTTCAGAAGTTGAAGGGTCTGCGATAGCTCGTCCCGTTTTACTCCATACTTGCTTCGATTTTGTTATAATTTTCACTTTGGGGCATTGATCATGCGAATGGTTAAAGGTCACGCGGGATTTGCAGCAGGGAGGCTTCCATTCGTATTCAACACTTTGATAGAAGATGTCTCCTTCCTCTCGCTTTAATTGAATGGCTGGGGGAAACTCAAAGGATGTGTAGACTTCAACACAAAGTCTGGCATAAGATAATCGTGAGCGTGCTAACGTGGGGCCATCATCATGAATCGGGATACCAAGCGAACTGACAATTTTGCTTCGAATTGAAGAAGACCAAACCTACAGAGGTAGTTTGGGTAGCCTAATCCAAAGAGGAACATATTGGAGAAGTTCACTTTTAGGCTTTAATTTCGGAGACCATTTTCGAAGAATAAGCGGCCTGCCACCGATGGTCCATATACCTGCATCGAGCACCCTATTCATGTCCTCCTCAAGGTTGAACTTGAACAGAAAGAAACCATCTTCAAAGGATGTGATTGTAAAAGAGCTTTTAATGCGCCATAATCTCTCCATAGCTGCTTTGAGACCCAGGAAGTAAGGTTTCATTCCAAGAACGTAACCAACAAGAGTATTTTCCCGTCGTAGAGATTCTTCTTGAATATCTCTCTTAGGGAAGATGATAACTCCATCTTCAGAAGCATTTGGTATGAATGAGAGCTTGGAGTAAGAAGAAACAATGTGGCTCTCCTTGAAAAGCGCAGCCCATCTTCCAGGGGGATCAGGAGGTTTCTCCATGGAGAAACCTAGAGGGGAAGAAACAAGCCTCATGAAAAACTGGGGCCAATAGCACTTAATTTAAATCCAGCACATACACATACTCAATGTATAGCATTCTACCAACTAGCTAGTCAGAACTCGGGCTCCCATCATACTTGACCTATGGTTTCATGTGCTTACAAATCAATAATATTGTTATTAATATTATTATTTCAAAATTTTAAATTCGTCTTGATTTTCGTGCCAGAACATATACCAAAGCAGTCAAAATGTTGCAAAATTTTAGGGTCATTACACTTTTGGATGAAAAGAACACTCTATTGCTAATTATTTTTAGGAGAACCCTTCATCACTAATTAGTTTGACTAAGGACTCTTACTAAAAAATTCCTATGACAACCCGACTTTTCCAATCCTTAAGGAATAGGAAAGGCCGGTTCATCATCTTATTGATTTCTCAATAAGCCGTATTTCAAACAAAGCCGACAACATAAGGATATATCTAAATAGAAGCAAAGCTAATAAAACAAAAACAAAAGCTTAAAAGCTTTAACAAAAAATATTACCAAGAGGAACCATAAAGAATCACCAGTGATGGCCAATCCAAACACCTAAACAATGGTTCCTAATGATGGTTCCTCAAGTGATATCCAAAAAGACAAAACAATGGCCTAGGGCCCAATATTCAAAAAGATTCTAATCCAAAAGTACCAAAATGACTAATCTCGATCAAGGAAGGAACTCCTCTGTTGGGGTCTCCAACTCCTCCTCAGCAATGTAGTCAGAGTCCTCCAAATCACGATCTTCAGATCCTAAGGCAGTGTCAGCACCTATGACGTATAGTCGGGGTGAGCTAACATCGAAGCTCAATAGAGGAAACATGTCTATTTGCATTTTATTATAACTAAAGGTTTTTCAAAGACAGAAATCGGATCAAATATGGTTTTCAAAAGATGCCTTGCAAACTAAATCTCCAGTTCTAATTCTGAGGTCAAAACTAATATAAATCATCTGATGTGTTCAAAAACTTCTGAATTAGCATGCTTCTTTTCTTAAAATTATAACTTAATTTTATCTCCCAAATTTCCTATAGCATGAGAGTGGACTACGTTACCGATGGGAAACCCTACTGACCATCGTCGTTCATGAACCCATTTTCTGAAGTGCAACAAGCCCCTACGCTATGAGGAAAACTTGCGCCAAAGTAATACCGTCAACACGGTTGGTAGAATCTAGGGCATCGTTCGTATGTACCTCAAATCAAATGCAAATGCTAACATATATCAAGGCTTATTATTCATAACATATTACTGATTTTTCGAAGTTCTGATTCAAAGTTCTGATTCAAAAGTTAACTGAGGTTCTGAGGTTCGAATTACAAAGTTCTTAATCATAACAAAGTTTCCAAATTTCAGATTTGTGTCATATATTCAGAGTTTTATTCATGTTGTGTACAACAGGAGTCCAAAATTTATGCTTCTTAAATGAAACAGTCAAAAATAGTTTATACTTATAATCCAATGCAAATGAAGTGTAGGGTTCCCCTACCTCAATAAAAAAGATTTAAAATCATGCTTAAGCAATCCTCACAAAGGACCCCCAATATTCAAAACCTACAAAGATTAACACTCTCAGTGTTAATATAAGACCAAAAGTCAAACTCAAAAACTTGCCGAGAAAAATATCCGACAAAAATTTAAGGATCTGAAACAGGGCAGAATTCGACCCTCGAATTCAAATTCGTGGGTCGAATTTGAAATTTGATGGTCGAATTCAATTTCAACCCTCGAATTTCAAAAAAACTCATCAGGCATAAAAATTAGAAAATCGACCCTCGATTTTCAATTCGATAGTCGAATTCCAAATTCGACCCTCGAATTGGAAATCGACCCTCGAATTTTAGAAAATTACTTCAGGCTAAAAAAACAGATTTCGACTGTCGAATTTCAAATCAATGGTTGAATTCCAAATTCGACCCTCAAATTGGAATTCAACCCTCGAATTTGTTCAGGTATGTGGCTGTCAAATTTTCCATATCCGGATTCTTTCCTTCTTTCAACCACAACCATCTGATCCTATTTAAACACACCACATGCTACTCTAAATAATACATAACTTTAAATGTTACAATGAGGTTTAAAGGCCTACCTCTTGTAGTTTAAACCGTTGCTTTCGTTGCACCAAAACACGCACCGAAACCAATCTCCAAAGCTCAACGATTTAGATCTTCAAATCAGTCCATCATAATGGGGTGGCCACTGCCTCATCAACCAACAAGATCACATAGAATTTGTCACTCTCCACATCACTCTTCTCTTTAAATGGTTCGAACCAATCAATTTTCTAATACGATTCAAATCAACGGTCGAGATGGGGAGAGGAACTCTCAATCTCTCAAGATCTAAGATTAAGAAGATGCAAGGCTTTAGAGGTTTATAATTTCCAACGAGAGAGAAGTTAAACTTCTCTTTCAATCTCTCTTATAACCTAAAACCCAAACAAACAAATATCTAGATTTTATATTTTTGCAACTTATCCACTTAATTTGCAAAAGTGTCCCATGTTGAACACATACACCTACCCTATCGTGTAAGTCATCGATTTCATGACTTGCACACCTCTCGAGACCAAGTCCTTTGGCCATTAGTCTTATCATAGCCTTAGCTTACCAAAAAGTAGAAAGATCCCTCAATAATTTTTGGGTACGCTTACCGAGGTAAACCAAAAATAGGCCAAAAATATTAGGGATATTATATTCTCCCCTCCTTAGAAATTTTCTTCCTCGAAAATATAATACAACACACACTAGACAACGAAACAAAAAGAAAACATGGGCCACAGTGCGCTGATCTTGTAGGGCACGCAAGTCAAGGGATGGGATCCGCAGTAACCTGGATGTACTACATGTGGCACCCGAAGGGCCATAATGGATTGTATCCATACATGATTGCCTACACGTCGAGTGTCACGTGCCGGGAAACAACCTCACCGTGACTCATGGTGTACAAATCAAAATAGAAAGGACACAAAACAGGTGATTTAAGTGATAAGGTCGAGTAAATCAAATCACAAAACTAGATAAATACCAAAACAAAATACAAAAGAACCAAAGGCACAACCATAAGTGAAGAAAAAGAACAACCATGGATGAAAGCACATGCTCATATATCGAAGTCCATAAGTCCACAACCAAATAAAGATGGTTATAAACTACATGAGCATCCATAGATCGAATAGTACATAATGAAACAAAATGGAGCTTAGCGCTCCATACCACAAAACAAAAGTTTATAAGAAATAGCAAAAGATAGAACCGTAAGGTTCTAGAGCATCCATAAAAATAAATATAATCCATGAACAGGACAACAAAAATAACATAATAGCACACAGGCGAATCTAGTCCTCCCCCTCAGTAGCTTGACCAGCTGAAGCCTGGTCATCGTCTCCACTATACGCATCGTCATCTTCCGTGCCGTCAACACCCGCATCTAGAGGTACGCTGGGACCTGCTCCTGATGTAGAAGGGTGGTGAACCGACGCTCATATGTTTGCCCATCTTCTCAAGGGCCTTGATGATACCCTTAAATATAATTTCGGGGGCATTGAACCACCGTTCTTTAAAAGCCGAAAACAAAAGCTGCTAGATAGGCCCCCCCCGCCGTTCCGATATATGGCCAAAAGGGTAGGGGATTGGCTTTAAAACTACATCTAAAAACCACATAGTATCCGGCATGTGTGAACGGGTGATTGATTTGCCGGAGCCATGACGTCCTTGGGTCATCTGAGCGATGACCGCATGAAACGGGACAGGTTGACAGCGTGGAGAAGCCAAACCCATAGTTGGTGAGTGTGTGGTCGGGCAGCGCATTGCCAATTATGGAACCCGGCTATGTCGCAAGTATCAAGCCGAAAGTAACTTATAAAAGTAAATGAAGTAGCTTACAATGTGGCCAGGTTTAGTTCACATGATTAGTAGAGAGTAACATCCACTTATAGACGTATTGCCCAAAATTTTAAGTAGCACACCGAAATTCTACAGACAGAGAAAAATCATATTACACCTCCAAATGTGTATATATATATAAATAAGAAGTACATCACAAAAGTCTAAATACAAGACATCCCTTCTGCATTGTTGAAATAAAATCAATCAAAAAAGCGTGAAAATTGTTCGCGGAGCTCAGCTTCTCGCTCCCAGGTGGCTTCCTCCGGTGTATGATTTTGCCATCGGATGAGAACCAAAGGAATCCACTTAGTGCGTAGGATCTGCTCCTTACGATCCAAGATCTGAATTGGGTCCTCAATCACTGTCAAACCATCCTGAAGCTCGATGGGTTGGTAATCAAGTACGTGAGCCGGGTCACGTATGTATCGACGCAGCATTGACACATGGAACACGTTGTGCATGCTCGACAATTACGATGGTAGCGCCACGCGGCATGCAACCTCTCCGACTCGGCCTAATATCTCAAAAGGCCCAACGTACCGAGGACTCAGCTTCCCTCATTTTCCAAATCACATAAGGCCCTTCGTAGGTAAAATCCGAACGAAAACATTCTCGCCAACTTAAAAAAAATCGATTGTTAGCGCCAATTTTCACGTGGAACATGTATCAAGTGATGAAATACCCATTAACATATTGAAAGCTACCTTAAATTCCACATGTCTCCGTTTGAGATCGGCGTAGCTCTTCTGAAGACTCTGAGCTACTCGTAGTCACTCGCGAATCAATCGAACCATCTCGGTCGTACACTCGACTATCCCAGGTCCAATAATGAGGTTCTCACCCACTTCTTCCCAGTTCAACGGCGATCTGCACCGTCGTCCATATAAAGCCTCGATCGGAGCCATACCGATGCTAGCTTGGAAACTATTGTTGTAGGCAAACTCGATCAGAGGTAAGTGTTGGCCCCATGACCTATGAAAATCCAACATGCAAGCTCTCAACATGTCCTCAATGATCGGATTCACTCGCTCAGTCTAGCCATCCGTCTGTGGGTGAAATGCTGAACTGAAGTCAAAGACGAGAACCCATTCCTTCCTGAAACCGTTGCAAAAAGTGTGAAGTAAACAACGGGTCTCTATCTGACACAATACTAGCCGGTATCCCATGCAGTCTAACAATCTCCTTCAGGTATAACTCTGCAAGTCTACTGGCTGTATACGTAGTATTGTAGGGCAGGAAATGAGCAGACTTGGTTAGCCGATCGACAATGACCCAAATGGCATTGTTCTTCCTAAGTGTTTTCGGCAACCCGAAAATGAAATCCATTGAAATAGCTTCCCATTTCCACTCAGGCATAGGTAAAGGTTGCAATAGGCCTGCAGGATTCTAATGATCAACCTTAACCTGTTGACAAACCAAGCACCGCGATACATACTCAGCGACAATGCGTTTCAACCCTCGCCACCAAAAACTCTTCATCAAGTCCTGATACATCTTGGTGCTACCAGGATGTATGGCATACATGGATTTGTGAGCCTCTTCTAGAATGGTGTCCCGAAGCTCTATACTCGACGGTACATATACACGGTCGTGAAACAACAAGGTCCCATCTGCTCGTATGGAGAAATCCTTCTTGCTGCCATTCTCGACTTCTCGTCTGATCGCCATCAGCTCATCATTGGTCATCTGAAGCTTCCTGATATTCTCGAAGAGCGTAGGGCGCAATACAAGTGTAGCCATCAATGCTCCCGAGCCTTTTACATCAAACCGTGAGCTGCCCAAAGCCATATCTTCCAAAAGCTTCCATCTCTGAATCTGACTAACAAGATGTGACAACTGTGCTGAAGACCTCCTACTAAGAGCATCAGCAATGACGCTTGCCTTTCCCGGATGATACTGAATCGAGCAATCATAGTCCTTCAAGAACTCCATCCATCGTTGCTGCCTCATATTCAAGTCCTTTTTAGTGAATAGGTACTTGAGACTCTTGTAATCGGTGAATATATTGAATATCTCACCGTAGAGGTACTGTCTCCAGATCTTCAAAGCGAATATAACTGCTGCTAACTCTAAGTCATGCGTCAGATAGTTTCTTTCATAGTCCTTCAACAGCCTAGAACCATACGCAATGGCCCGCTCGTGTTGATTAAGCACACAGCCTAATCTACCATAAGAAGCATCATTGTACACTGCGAAGCCTCCACTGCTGAAAGGTATAGCAAGTACTGGTGCCATAGGCAATCGATACTTCAGCTCCTAAAAGCTCTGCTCACATTGCTCTGTCCAATCGAACTTCACATTCTTTCTTGTGAGCTGTGTAAGTGGACCCGATATCTTCAAAAAACTCTCAACAAATCTCTGATAGTACCCTGCCAAACCAAGGAAACTCCGGACTTTTGTAACTGTCGTAGGCTGTTCCCAGGTCACCACATAATCTATCTTTGTAAGATCCACTGAGATACCCGCTTCAGAGACTACGTGGCCCAAGAAACTGACCTGCTCAAGCCAAAACTCACACTTACTGAGTTTGGCATACAATTGATGGTCCCTGAGGGTTTGAAGAGTCATCTTCAGATGCTGCACATGCTCCTCTCTGGTTTTTGAATAGATGAGGATGTCATCTATGAAAACTACCACAAATTTATCAAGATGTGGTTTGAACACTCTATTCATCAGATCCATGAAAGATGCAGGCGCATTCATTAATCCAAACGGCATTACTAAAAACTCATAGTGGTCATAACGCGTCCGAAACGCAGTTTTGGATATATCTTCCACCTTGATCTTGAGCTGGTGATAGCCTGACCTCAGATCAATCTTTGAAAAGAACTTTGCACCTTACAATTGATCAAACAAGTCGTCTATCCGCGGAAGAGGATAACAATTCTTAATCATCATCTTGTTGAGCTGCCGATAATCGATACACAAACGCATCGATCCATCCTTCTTTTTCACAAAAAGAACCGGTGCACCCCAAGGAGAAACACTCGGTCGAATAAAGCCTTTGTCTAACAGCTCCTGAAGCTATTCCTTGAGCTCTTTCAACTCAGCAGGCGCCATCCGATATGGAGCTTTAGATAACGGTTCTGTGCCCAGCGCTAACTCAATTGTGAACTCAATCTCTCAATCAGGTGGTAATCCAGGTAAGTCCTCTGGAAAGACATCAGGATACTCGCAGACCACCGTGATAAGAGCCAAATCATTCTTCTTCTCTGTAGAATCTTGTAAGTAAGCCAGATACCCGTTGCAACCATTCTTCATCATGCGCTCAGCCTTAATGGCTGAAACCAACGGCGCAACCTTTGATTTGACTCCACAGAATCGGAAGGATTTTCACTTTGGCGGTCGAAAGGTCACTATCTTCCGTGGACAGTCCACGCTCGCGCAATAAGCTGCCAACCAATCCATTCTGAGAATGACTTCGAACCCTTCCATGCTCAACGTAATCATGTCAGTCACTGTCTCGTGCTCATCAATCATCACGATGACTGACTGACATGCTGTATCAGTGCATACTGAACTTCCCGTAGGGATCTTCACGTCAAAAATAAAGGCAAGGGGTTCGGGAATGATACACAACTTCTCTGAGAAAAGAGGAGTAACAAACGAGTGTATAGACCCGAGGTCTATAAGTACTCGTGCTTCAATTTTACTTAGGTCACCTCGACGACTCATCATAAGGGTACCTTTATTTAAAAAGTTTGTTAATTATATGCAATGATTCCAATGTGGTTTAAAATCTACTTGAATGAATTTAACATTAAATAATAGAATCAATGCAGAATTGACATCTCAACTTTAATAATACATTGGATTACGTCATTCGACTTTTGGGCATCCTATGCAGTCACCGCATAAGCTCGGCCTTGAACTGTAGGTCGGGTCGACTTCTGCCTAGAGACTGTCGTAGTCCGTCCTTTTTCAACGGCAGGACAATCCTTGATCATGTGACTAATCTGTCCACACCTGAAGCATCCACCAGTGTTCCGTCGGCAATCCTCTGTCTTATGTGGTTTCCCACATCTTGCACACACTAGGGTAGAAATAGGAGTAACAGCTGATCCCCGCGTTGAACCCTGAGCCACAGAAGCTCCACTCGCAATAGTGCTCCCGGCTCTAAAAGGTCGCCCTGGTGACGAACTCTGTGGTCTCTGATAGGAAGACGACATTGGTCCTAAAGCAACAGCCAGTCTAGAATAAGATGGCTGACTAGGATAGGGAGGAGGTTTAGAGAACCTCGGCTTTTTGTTCACCTGCTCTGAAGCACTCTGCTGTCCCTGGCCAAACCGATTTTTATTTCCCTACTCTCGCCTCAGATACTACTTTTGAATGTCTTCCTCTCCAATGAAAGCCTTTGCCATGATGCCCGCATACGTCTCCATTTCCCACATCGACACCCTCTCCTGAATATTCGGCCTCAAAGCTCTCTGAAATTTCTGAGCCCTCATCAGCTCAGTGGCCATGTGTAAGGGTGCAAATCGATAAAGTTTATCAAACTCCGTGCCATACTCGCGCACCGACATCTCATTCTGTGTCAGCTCAATAAACTGGACTTCCCACTGGTTGCGTACGATCTTCGGAAAATACTGATCGTTGAACGTCTCCACGAACTCTGCCCAAGTCCATGGAGTATTGGGGTAGTCCTGCTCTCTCATCCTGGAAACAGAGTTCCACCACGGGCTGGCCTCGCCCAAACGTTTGAAGGATGCCCAGCGTACTTTCTCAACATTTGTACACTGTAACACCTCAAAAATCTTCTCGATCTCATCGAGCCATGCCTCGGCCTCCATCGGATCCATCTGCCCTGAGAATGTAGGAGGTCTCATCCTCCTAAACTCGGCGAATCCTCCTAGCTGATGTCTGGCTTCCAGCATCTCGATCTGTTGGTCTATGGCGGAAGTCTGTTGAGCCATGTTGTTGGCCAAGGCTGCCAACACCTGGTCAATGATGAGTAGTGAAATATGATGATATTTCACCCCTAGATACCTACATTTAGCTATCCGATGAAGGCTATCTGATAAGAATTATTATATTTGAAGTGTTTCAGGTAAATACAAGCCAAGTGCAGAAAACAGCCCAAGAATTCTAAAAATAATGTCAAAACACAGTAACTTTGGGTCATCGAGAACTTGGTGCGACTTTTAGATCAATTTGGACCTTCAAGATGACCGAATTATGAAATTGTCAAAACAAAAACGTTGTAGATATTTCTGTCATCTTTCCAACGGCGTAAGAATCGCCTCAATCAGAGTTCGAGACAGAAAGTTATGGCCAAAATACCGAAGCAGTGTCTGATACAAAGTTCGGCGAGAATTCACGAAAATCTGGGAGGTCGATGCATCGCCCCTATTGGGTCGATTAATTGACCCTAAATTTTCGAGTTGGAACACCTCTGCGGCTGAGAAACTTCGGCTTTATTTAAAGCGGATCAAACACTTCGGGAAGAGGGGAATTAGAGATAGATAATTAGAGAGTTAGTTTTGGCTTTTCTTTTTTTAGAATTTTTGGAGAGAATTCTTTTAGAATATTATTATTTATTATTATTATTTTTGGTTTTAGACTCCTCTTGGCATATTTTCAAGAGTTCTTCTTTCTCCTTCTTCTAGGGTTCCATCTGGGTAGATTGTACCTAGGATTTGCATTATTTTTCCTTTACGTTCATGAAAGCATAGATTGTATTTAGGAAAAGACATTGTAAACAAAGATCTTTTGAAAGAAATGAAAAGTGGAATGACTTTGAATGAACAAAGAGATCATACACCAAAGATGAGCGGCTAAATCAGTTGATCGGGAAATATGCGATCCCCAGATAAGTACCCTTATTTATGATTAATACCATAGTCGATTTATTGTCATCATGGAATCGTTTTGCTAAAAGTTTGCGTTATTGAAAATATATTGAATGCTTGTTATGATCGTTGATGGTGCGTATCAACGGCTATAATCGCTAGATTTGGACCTGCAGACTGATCTAGACCGCAGAGCGATTATATTTTTATTGTTATGATCTAAACATCATGAGATACGCTATCTTTTTACATGACTCATACTGCGATGATAGGATGAGTCATTATTTTTAGATAGGGTATGCCGGATTGATGATCATATTTTATTTCGAATCATTTTTATAGATGAATGATGGTGTGAATGATGATTTAATGAAACTGTGGATTTTAATGGTAGAAAAGGGGTACAAATCTGGGGTAGCATATTCCTTGATCTCATTTAATTATTATTTTAGATTCATCGGTAATTAGTTGTTTAGATTAATTTATTTTTCTGCATTTAGGAAAAGTGGGATAAATTTTGGTAAAATTGAATTTGCCCTTTGGTACTTCCTTAGGGACGTTTTTAAATCTCTGAAAGAATTAATTAAAATTCACGTTTCCCTGTGGGTTCGACACCCTTATTCTTGTAATACTGCAATAGATCTTGTGCACTTGCAAGGGTTACACTTTAAATCGACCAAGTTTTTGGCGCCGCTGCCGGGAAGATCGGCGAAATTTTGATTAATTTGGTTAGGGATTTTTGTGTTTTGATTAAAAAAAATAATAATAAAAAAATAAAAAATTTGTCCCTTATTTTTCTCTCTTAGGTAAGTATTTTTTTTTTTAGGAGTCTTTTAGGAAGTTGAGATTTTTAGGCTTTTTATTTTAGATTTTGTAGGAGTCTTTTAGGAAGTTGAAATTTTTAGACTTCTTATTTTAGATTTTATAGGAGTCTTTCTAGGAAGTATAGATTTTTAGGATACCTTCCTTAGGAAATTTAGGAATCTTTTATTCTTTCCCTTATTTTTCTCTTTTAGATATGATTTTGTAGGATTGCCATTAGGTTTAGAATTTTAATTTTTAAAATTCGGATTTTAAAAAAAATAAAATTTTAAAAAAAAAATTAATTTAAAATTTAATTTAAATTCGAATTTTAATTTTAATTATAAAAAAATCGAAATTTTTTCCCTTATTTTTCTCTCTTAGGTAAGTTTTTATAGAGTTCTTTTAATCGATTGAAAATCTTTGCTTTAATCGATTGAAACTGAATATTTTGGGTTTGTTGTGGATTCATCAATCTTTGTTTGTGAGCGTGGTGCATGAGCTTTACTCGATCTCATCACCCACATCTGCAACCGTTTAATCTTGAGATCGAAAGATCTTGTAGAGAGAATCGTAGAATTCAAAGGAATCTGTATCATCATATTGATACCATGGCTGATCAAAGGCAAGAAATGAATGGGAACAACCAGAATGGCAATAATGTAAATAATGGAAATAATGGGAATAACAATTACAATGAGGGCCCTAGAACACTCGAATATTATAATGATCCTGGTTTTTACGAGGATCAGGATAGTATCATGCATGATCCCATTCCAGGGAACCACTATGAATTCAAATCAGCAATGATTCAAATGCTACCTATTTTCCATGGGTTAGCAAATGAAAATCCGCATGTTCATCTAAATGAATTCACTGAGGTCTGCAAAATGTTCAGAGTCCACAATGTCACTGATGAGATAGCTAAGCTACTACTCTTTCCTTTCTCTTTAAGAGATATGGCAAAAACGTGGTTCTATTCCTTAGAACCACAATCTATCCAAAGTTGAGCAGAGCTACATCGTCAGTTCCTTAAATATTTTCCCATGACTAAAGTCATTGAGCTGCGTCAGAAAATTCAATTTTTCTCTCAACAACCTACAGAAACATTCCATGAATGTTGGGAACGCTTTAAGGAATTGATTAAGAGTTGTCCCAATCATCAAGTTCCAAGGTGGCAACAAGTCCAAAGTTTTTACAATGGACTGATTCCTGAAGAGAGACGCATGGTTGATGCATCTTATGGTGGATCATGTGCCACAAAGGAAGCCGACGAATTGTGGGCATTGTTTGAGAAGTTGTATCAAACCTCGATACAAAATGCAACGTTGGAGCGAATTAACTTGGACCTGGCACCTAAATCTCATATGTTGACAAAAGACGAATTATATGATGTCAACAATAATACCTCTGATCTATCAACAAAGGTTGACATGTTGTCCAAGCAAATGAATATGTTGTTAGCTGTTACCAAGCAAGCTAAAGCTCCTATCACCCCCACTGTGTGTTCAATTTATGACCACCCAGGTCACATGGCTAACGAGTGCCCTACTACCTTGTCATTTCTTCCTGATGAACCTACTCCTCAAGAGCAGGTGAATCTGACTCAATCATATCAGCGACAAGGTAGGAACATGTACTCAAACGCATACAATCCGGAATGGAAAAATCACCCCAACTTAGGATGGGGAGGATCAAACCAAACTGGACAGGTGAATCGGATTCGAGATCTAATCCAATGAGTGGACAACAAAATTTTCAGCAAAATTTTCGGAATTTTCGTCCACAGAATCCTAATTTCCAACGAATTCCAATTTCCAGAATGCTCAGTATTATCATCCAAATCTTTGAATCTGAAAAATCGAATTTCAATCGAATCTTAATCAATCTCATACCAGACTTCAAAGATTACGATGCGGAAGAAAAGGTGATGCGAAGCATGCAATCTTTTCAGCAGATGATAATGGACCAAGTCAGTCAATTGGCCAATCAATTGAGTCAACGAGAGGAAGGTAGGCTTCCCAGCCAACCCATCAACAATCCTCGAGGTCAAACACCACCTGATGAAGGACCATCGAATAGTCAACAATTGAAAGCTATTACGGTGCTGAGAAGTGGGAGAGAAGTTGATAATCAAGTGGAAATGCCTGTGGAAGTTGATGCAGAAAGAGAAGCAGCGAAAGAGAAAGAATCAGAAATAAGAAAAGATCAAGGAAAAGGAAAAGAGAACAAAAAAGAGAAAGAGAAAGGGCAAGGAAGAGAGAAGGGAAAAGAAAAAGAAATAGAGGAAGTGTCACTGCCAACTGTCCAACAAGGACGTGAAAAAGAATCGAAACTTGAATCTGCACCTTATGTCCCAAAGGCACCATTCCCTCAATGCCTAACTCCTCCATCTAGAATGGGAAAGGGACCGGCAAAAATAGAAGAAATTTTTGAAACATTCAAGCAAGTAAAAATAAATCTTCCATTACTTGAAACAATCAAACAAGTTCCTGAGTATGCCAAGTTTTTCAAAGATTTGTGTACGCGTAAGAGAAAGGCACGTACTCATGTTTCAAAGAAAGTGTTCCTGACTAATCAAGTCAGTTCAATGTTGCAATTGGAAACCCCACAGAAATTGAAAGACCCTGGAGTCCCAACTGTTCCATGTGTCATTAGTGGGCAACCAATTGGAAAAGCGTTATTGGATTTGGGAGCAAGTGTTAATCTAATCCCATACTCAATGTACGAGAAACTCGGATTGGGTGAATTGAAACCCACGACGGTCACACTCCAACTGGCAGATAGATCAGAAAGAAGACCTAGGGGTATTATCGAGGATGTTTTGGTCGGAATAGACAAGTTTGTCTTTCCAGTGAACTTCGTTGTCTTAGACATGGAACCACCTGTTAAATCAATTAATCAAGTCCCCATCATCCTTAGACGTCCGTTTCTCGCCACTGCCAACGCTTGCATTAATTGTCACACCAGAGTCGTGGACGTTTCTTTTGGAAATATGAAGGTTAGATTGAACATATTCCATACGATGAGCCATTTCCCTAACGAGGATGAGGTCGAATGTTTTTATATCGATCAGATGGACGAAGTGGTGGATGAAGCATTACCATCAATGCTCACCAAAGAAGAATTTGAAACCGCTTTATTGGCCATCTATGAAGAAAAAGGATCTGAAAGGAAGTAGTCAGAAGAGACGAGGTTGAGTTTATCATGTCCAGATGATAACTTACGTGAAGTTGTGACTAAGATAGAACCGTTACCCATTGAGGTAAAAGCTGAACCGACTCCATCAATTGAGGAGCTACCAACTGTGGAATTGAAACAGTTGCCTGAATCGCTCAAATACGCTTTTCTGGGGCCACGAGAAACGTTTTCGGTGATAATTTCATCCACGTTATCGAAAGAACAAGAGCATGACTTGTTGAAAGTGCTTAAAGATCACAAGGAGGCTATTGGATGGACCCTAGCTGATTTAAAAGGGATTGACCCATCAGTATGTATGCATAAAATACATCTGGAAGATGAGAGTAGACCATCGAGGGAACCGCAAAGGCGACTTAATCCGAACATGCAAGAAGTCGTTTTAAAGGAAATCATTAAATTACTCGATGCTGGAATCATCTATCCGATCTCTGATAGTGAATGGGTAAGTCCAGTCTAAATCGTTCCGAAAAAGTCCGAAATCACTGTGAAAGAAACTACTGAAGGAGAATTGGTCCCTACTCGTGAAACTACTGGGTGGCGTGTCTGCATTGATTATAGAAAATTGAACACAGCTACCAGAAAGGATCATTTTCCCCTTCCGTTCATTGATCAAATCCTTGAGAAGTTAGCAGGACAGGAGTTTTATTGCTTTCTTGATAGTTATTCGGGATACAATCAAGTGTCCGTTTTTCGACCTGATCAAGAGAAAACGACATTACCGTAGAATGCCTTTTGGCTTATGTAATGCACCTGCTACTTTCTAACGATGTATGTTGGCCATATTTTCGGATATGATTGACAAATTCATCGAGGTGTTCATGGACGATTTCTCTGTTTTTGGGAAAACATTTGGTTCATGTTTGAACCACCTTGCACAATTGTTACAACGTTGTGTTGATTCTAAACTTGTTCTCAGCTGGGAAAAGAGCCATTTTATGGTTCAACAAGGAATTGTTCTCGGGCATATTGTTTCCAAGAAAGGAATCGAAGTTGATAAGGCTAAAGTCGACCTAATTGCTAATTTGCCCCCACCAAAGAGTGTTCGACAAATTCGATCATTTTTGGGTCATGCTGAATTTTATAGAGATTCATTAAAGATTTTAGTAAGGTGGCTAAACCATTGTGCACCACAGCAGCAAAGATGTTCCTTTTGATTTTGACGAGGAGTGCATGAAAGCATTTACGAAATTACATGCGAGCTCTTATCAAATGCTGATAATCCAACCACGAATTATTCTTTACCATTCGAACTCATGTGTGTGCATCGATTACGCTATGAATGTCTTAGGGAAAAGGGCGAACAAATTACCTCACGTAATTTATTATGCCAGTAAGACATTGATCGATGCACAGCTTAACTACACCACCACTGAGAAAGAGTTGTTAGCTGTGGTGTATGCTCTCGATAAATTTCGATCTTATCTTCTTGGATCAAAAATAGTGGTCTTTTCAGACCACTCTGCATTGAAATATTTATTGGCAAAGAAGGACGCCAAACCAAGATTGATCCGTTGGATCTGGCTCCTTCAAGAGTTCAATTTCGAAATCAAAGATAAAAAGGGAGTAGAGAATGTTGTGGTTGATCACTTGTTTCGCATTGTGCCTGAAGAATCTTCTGCACCTGAACCTATCCGGGACACTTTTCTGGATGAGCAATTAATGGCAATTGATGCGAACGCTATGAAAGCTCCTTGGTTTGCCAATATCGTGAATTATTTTGTCATGGGCAGAATCCCTACTGAATGGGATAAAAATGATAAGCATCTCTTTTTCTCCCAGATAAAATACTATTTTTGGGATGAACCACAATTATTCAAAATCTGTTCAGATCAAATCATCAGGAGATGTGTACCGAAAGAAGAGCAACTGAGCGTCATCAATTTCTGCCATGCTGGAGCCTGTGGAGGCCATTTCGGAGGACAGAAGACCGCACAGAAAATCCTTCAAAGCGGATTTTACTGGCCCTCCATCTTTCATGACGCTGCTCGATTTTGCAAAGAATGCCAAAGATGTCAGCAGCTTGGAAATATTTTTAAATGAAATATGATGCCCCTTAACCAGATTTTGATTGTTGAAATTTTTTATGTTTGGGGGATTGACTTCATGGGTCCTTTTCCCCCATCTTTTGGGTATTCATACATTCTTGTGGCTGTTGACTACGTTTCCAAATGGATTGAAGCTGTGCCAACCCGTTCGAATGACCACAAAGTTGTGGTCAAATTTCTGAAGGAAAATGTCTTTAACAGATTCGGGTTTCCACGGGCAATCATTAGTGATGGCGGTTCGCACTTCTGCGATCGCCATTTTGCTACTTTAATGAAGAAATACGGCGTTACCCACAAGGTTGCAATGCCGTACCATCCGCAGACTAGTGGTCAGGTGGAACTGTCGAACCGAGAGATTAAATGAATTTTAGAAAAGACGGTGCGACCAGATAGAAGAGATTGGTCTAACCGGCTATCTGATGCTCTTTGGGCCTATCGTACCGCCTTCAAGACACCAATTGGAATGTCTCCGTTCAGAATTGTCTACGGGAAAGCATGCCATCTTCCTGTTGAATTGGAGCATAATGCATTTTGGGCTATCAAAAGATTTAACTTTGATATGCAAGCAACAGAATCAAATCGAAGGCTACAGCTGAGTGAATTAGAAGAGCTACGCTATGATGCGTATGAAAACTCCAAGATGTACAAAGAACGGTGCAAGAAGCTACATGATGAGTCAATTTCTCAGAAAGAGTTTCACATTGGGCAAAAGGTTTGGCTGTTTACTTCCAGACTAAAGCTTCACCCGGGAAAACTGAAATCGAGATGGGAAGGCCCGTATCAGGTTGTTTCTATTAGTGTGCATGGTGCGATTGAGATCCGCAGTCTCACGGACAATCAAGTTTTCAAAGTGAATGGGCAACGTCTTAAACCGGTGTTTGAGCCCATGACCCAGATGAGAATTGAGGCAATGCACCTTAGTGACCCAGATTCTTGATCAATGAAGAGGTCGAGCTGTCGACACTTAAACTCAGCGCTTCCTGGGAGGCAACCCAGTGTGTTTTATTTATTTTTGTTTTCATTTTTGTTTTTGTTAGTTCTAGAATATTAGTTTTTAGTTTAGTTTAGGTTGTTTTTAATTTCCAAATTAGTGTAGCCACATTACCTTCAATCTATTTTTGGTCATGTTCTAATTTTATGCACATATTCTCTGCACCTGATCTTTGTGTTAAGGTACTTTTCAACAGGTTTGGGGGTGCAATACCTATTTCAATCAATGAAGACATTGTCATTTTTAGGTTTGGGGGTATAATTCTCTATCTTGCGTCACTTTCTTATTTTTCTTCATATAAAAAAATAAAAAAAATAAAAAAATAAAAAATAAATTTTTGAACCATCATATATGAATTATTTTTCGATAGTTTTCAAACTTTAGTTGATGATGCATGTGAATTTAATTTTGAGAATATCGATGTCAGATTTTGAATGCTTGTATCTAGGATAATGAAGCTTAATGTGATATTTTGTGGGTAATTTTGATATTCATGCTTAGAATTTTTACACTTATACCAAGATAAGACTCAAAAATTGATGAACTGTTTTGAACGGTGAACCTTAGGTTCTTAGTGGAGACTAAACCCAGGAAGCTTTAGAGCCAAATATCCGTTGTTGATGAGTGAATACATAAACTCGGAGTTTTCTTTGAATACGAATTATTTTGCATAATCTCATACACTTTATTTTGGCTTGTGACTTTGCATGATATCAAATTCATATTATTGTGTTAGAACGTACTATATATCTACTCAAGACAAATAGGCAAGGTTACCATCTTTTAAGGACATGATTGAAGGCCATCTTTGGCTCGTTTGTGCTTAAATGCCCCACCTCATATAAATTTATCCTTCTAGTACCCCTTTGAGCCTATTAAAAAAATTTACCTTTATACATTCTTTGATAAGCCACGTTAACCTTTAACCCTTCACCATTTACGAAAATTCAGCTTTACCCTTCTTATTTCTGAGAAATTAGGAACGAGAGATGAAAATGAACGAAAAGAGAGTAAGTGGAGAGATACTGAGTTGTGGTGTTTACTGAGAGTGTATGATAAAAATATAAAAGAAAAAGGGGGGAGAAAAAGAAAAAGAAAATTATAAAAAATAATAAAAAATATGAGGTGCTTCAAGAAAAGAAAATTCAAAAGAAAAAGAAGAGAAATAGAAAAATCAGAAGTTTGTTTCTATTCCGATTTCTCAGAAATTTTGAATCTCAATTCCCTTTCTTTCTTACCCTTTCCTGAGCCCCATTACAACCCTACAAAAGACCTTCATGATCTGATCTTGCATTGGTAACTGCCTTGTGGAGAGTAAATATGTGATACTTATGACACTTGATATGAGATGCTTAGGATATACAAGTATCTGTTCTTATGAGATTTGATTTTGTTCATTAATTACATCGTGTTTCAGTTATCATGTGAGACCTTTTTGCTTGTTTTGTATTGATCTCTCACATATGTGCGAAAGCTTACCCATCATCGGAGTGATTTTATTTCGAGAGTATACCTAAAGTGAGGATTGAGTCGAGACAACAGATTCGACGGTTTTCCATTTGAACTAGTTCCGAGATGGATGAATCTTGGTTTGGGTATGCACACACTTCACGTTTAGACATGAATGGATGAGTTGTTTAACAATTTGAGCATTAGATTAATTTGAATGGATACTAGCATGATTGACATGACATTAATATTTAAGATTGATGATTCACATATTGAAACAATTAATGTTTTTGTTTTTGAATAATATATATGTTATAAAAAATCATATTTTGAAAACTCAATTTTGCCGATGGTTTGGAATTTATTGAAGTTTGTGGGTAACTTCACTGTAAACCCTCAGGAGACACAACTCCTCCACTAGGGATCACCTAGGGGTTTAAAGGCTTGTTGCACATGCTAAGTGCAATCGTGCTCCCTACGAAAGTGGCATTTATTTTCTTTAGTTTGCTTTGCTCGAGGACTAGCAAAGTGTAGGTTTGGGGGTGTGATGAGTAGTGAAATATGATGATATTTCACCCCTAGATACCTACATTTAGCTATCCGATGAAGGCTATCTGATAAGAATTATTAGATTTGAAGTGTTTCAGGTAAATAAAAGCCAAGTGTAGAAAACAGCCCAAGAATTCTGAAAATAATGTCAAAACACTGTAACTTTGGGTCAGTGAGAACTTAGTACGACTTGCAGATCAATTTGGACCTTCAAGACAGCCGAATTATGAAATTGTCAAAACACAAACGTTGTAGAGCATTCTGTCAGCTTTCTAACGGTATAAGAATCGCCTCAATCTGAGTTTGAGACAGAAAGTTATGGCCAAAATACCGAAGCAATGTCTGATGCAAAGTTCGGCGGGAATTCACGAAAATCTGGGAGGTCGATGCATCGACCCTATTGAGTCGATTAATCGACCCTAAATTTTCGAGTTGGAACACCTCTGCGGCTGAGAAACTTCGGCTCTATTTAAAGCGGATCAAACACTTCGGGAAGAGGGGAATTAGAGATAGATAATTAGAGAGTTAGTTTTGGCTTTTCTTTTTTTAGAGTTTTTGGAGAGAATTTTTTAGAAGATTATTATTCATTATTATTATTTTTGGTTTTAGACTCCTCTTGGCATCTTTTCAAGAGTTCTTCTTTCTCCTTCTTCTAGGGTTCCATCTGGGTAGATTGTACCTAGGATTTGCATTATTTTTCCTTTACGTTCATGAAAGCATAGATTGTATTTAGGAAAAGGCATTGTAAACAAAGATCTTTTGGAAGAAATAAAAAGAGGAATGACTTTGAATGAACAAGGAGATCATACACCAAAGATGAGCGGCTAAATCAGTAGATCGGGGAAGATGCGATCCCCAGATAAGTACCCTTATTTATGATTAATACCATAGTCGATTTATTGTCATCATGGAATCGTTTTGCTAAAAGTTTGTGTTATTGAAAATATATTGAATGCTTGTTATGATCGTTGATGGCGCGTATCAACGGCTATAATCGCTAGATCTGGACCTGCAGACTGATCTAGGCTGCGGAGCGATTATATTTTTATTGTTGTGATCTAAACATCATGAGATACGCTATGCTTTTTACATGACTCATACCGCGATGATAGGATGAGTCATTATTTTTAGATAGGGTATGCCGGATTGATGATCATATTTTATTTCGAATCATTTTTATAGATGAATGATGGTGTGAATGATGCTTTAATGAAACTGTGGGTTTTAATGGTAGAAAAGGGGTACAAATCTGGGGTAGCATATTCCTTGATCTCATTTAATTATTGTTTTAGATTCATCGGTAATTAGTTGTTTAGATTAATTTATTTTTCTGCATTTAGGAAAAGTATGATAAATTTTGGTAAAATTGAATTTGCCCTTTGGTACTTCCTTAGGGACGTTTTTAAATCTCTGAAAGAATTAATTAAAATTCACATTTCCCTGTGGGTTCGACACCCTTGTTCTTGCCATACTGCAATAGATCTTGTGCACTTGCAAGGGTTATATTTAAAATCAATCAGTCAACATTTCCCCCTTCAGGCCTAGCAGCTCCCAAAGGATTTGCATTAGGGCCAGATGAGGCTCTCCCTCTGCCATATGAGGTGCCTATGCCCTCATCGATCTCTTCAATGCGAGCAGTACGAGGTCCCTCTATACCTCGGCCTCTGCCTCTAAACCGCGGAGGCATGCTGATCTATCATTGTTGAAAAAATAATAACAATTGATCAGTATTGATTGTTAAAACAATCCAACCCTTAGTCCTAAGACTCTGAACCTAGAACATAGCTCTGATACCAACTGTGACGACCCAACTTTTCCAATCCTTAAGGTATAGGAAAGGTTGGTTCATCATCTTATTGATTTCTCAATAAGCCGTATTTCAAACAAAGCCAGCAGCATAAGCATAGATCTAAATAGAAGCAAAGCTAATAAAACAAGAACAAAAGCTTAAAAGCTTTAACAAAAAATATTACCAAGCTGAACCATAAAGAACCACCAGTGATGGCCAATCCAAACACCTAAACAATGGTTCCTAATGATGGTTCCTCAAGTGATATCCAAAAAGACAAAACAATGGCCTAAGGCCCAATATTCAAAAAGATCCTAATCCAAAAGTACCAAAATGACTAATCTCGATCAAGGAAGGAACTCCTCTGCTGGGGTCTCCAACTCCTCCTCAGCAATGTAGTCAGAGTCCTCCAAATCACGATCGTCAGATCCTAAGGCAGTGTCAGCACCTGTGACGTATAGTCGGGTGAGCTAGCATCGAAGCTCAATAGAGGAAACATGTCTATTTGTATTTCATTATAAGTAAAAAAATTTCAAAGACAGAAATCGGATCAAATATGGTTTTCAAAAGATGCCTTGCAAACTAAATTTTCAATTCTAATTCTAAGGTCAAAACTAATATAAATCATCTGATGTGTTCAAAAACTTCTGAATTAGCATGCTTCTTGTCTTAAAATTATAACTTAATTTTTTCTCTCAAATTTCCTATAGCATGAGAGCGGACTACGTTACCGATGGGAAACCCTACTGACCATCGTCATTCAGGAACCCATTTTCTGAAGTGCAACAAGCCCCTACGCTATGAGGAAAACTTGCGCCAAAGTAATACCGTTAACACGGTTGGTAGAATCTAGGGCATCGTTCGTATGTACCTCAAATCGAATGCAAATGCTAACATATATCAAGGCTTATTATTCATAACATATTACTGATTTTTCGAAGTTCTAATTCAAAAGTTAACTGAGGTTCTGAGGTTCAAATTACAATATTCTTAATCATAACAAAGTTTTCAAATTTCATATTTGCGTCATATATTCAGAGTTTTATTCATGATGTGTACAACAGGATTCCAAAATTTATGCTTCTTAAATGAAACAGTCAAAAACAGTTTCTACTTATAATCTAATGCAAATGAAGTGTAGGGTTCCCCTACCTCAACAAAGAAGATTTAAAATCATGCTTAAGCAATCCTCACAAAGGACCCTCAATATTCAAAACCTACAAAGATTAACACTCTCCGTGTTAATATAAGACCAAAAGTCAAACCCAAAACTTGCCGAGAAAAATATCCGACAAAAATTTAAGGATCTGAAACAGGGCAGAATTCGACCCTCGAATTCAAATTCGTGGGTCGAATTTGAAATTCGATGGTCGAATTTGAAATTCGATGGTCGAATTCAATTTCGACCCTCGAATTTCAAAAAAACTCATCATGCATAAAAATTAGAAAATCGACCCTCGATTTTCAATTCGATGGTCGAATTCCAAATTCGACCCTCGAATTTTAGAAAATTACGTCAGGCTAAAAAAACAGATTTCGACTGTCGAATTTCAAATCGATGGTCGAATTCCAAATTCGACCCTCGAATTTGTTCAAGTCTATGGCTGTCAAATTTTCTATATCCGGATTCTTTCCTTCTTTCAACCACAGCCATCTGATCCTATTTAAACACACCACATGCTACTCTAAATAAAACATAACTTTAAATGTTACAAGGAGGTTTAAAGGCCTATCTCTTGTAGTTTTTGCTTCCATTGCACCAAAACACGCACCGGAACCAATCTCCAAAGCTCAATGGTTTAGATCTTCAAATCAGTCCATCATAATGGGGTGGCCACTGCCTCATCAACCAACAAGATCACACAGAATTTGACACTCTCCACATCACTCTTCTCTTTAAATGGTTCGAACCAATCAATTTTCTAATACGATTCAAATCAACGGTCGAGATGGGAAGAGGAACCCTCAAGATCTAAGATTAAGAAGATGCAAGGCTTTAGAGGTTTATAATTTCCAACGAGAGAGAGAAGTTAAACTTCTCTTTCAATCTCTTTTATAACCTAAAACCCAAACAAACAAATATCTAGATTTTATATTTTTGCAACTTATCCACTTAATTTGCAAAAGTGTCCCATGTTGAACACATACACCTACCCTATCGTGTAAGTCATCGATTTCATGACTTGCACACCTCTCGAGACCAAATCCTTTGGCCATTAGTCTTATCATAGCCTTAGCTTACCAAAAAATCAGAAAAATTCCTCAATAATTTTTGGGTACGCTTACCGAGATAAACGAAAAATAAGCCAAAAATATCAGGGACATTACAATTCCTAATAAATTAGGTGCACTTATCATTATCTTACCAGATATTTTTGTCTTAAATAAAAAATACACTTAGATAAGTAGTATTTTTTTTTTTTTCTATACGTTTAAGTTTTAGATATATGCTGGTTGGTGTACGTTAAGTAATAGATATATAAGCATGCTTTTACAAGTAACTAATTTTTTTCCATTTATTAATAAAGTGAACATGTGACCTTCTTTCCATGTATTAATAAAGTGAACATGTGACCCGTTCTTCTCTATATATGGTGGTAGGTATATCAAGAGTGAGAGCAAATCCCAAACCCCTGTTAGCTTCTTGGAAGCCCCATCTCAAGTTTCGTCAATGGATGTGGCTAATGAGAACCCAGAAGAGAGCCTTAGCCCCGAATACAAGGAGTTACTTTCTTCCCTTCCAAGAGAAAAAGGGTGGATTTCCTCCAACACCTATCAATATCAAAACTTTTGGTATCCTCCAAAGGTAATTGAAGGACTTATGACCGTACAAAAACACTTTAAAGCGCGCAAAGACGATGTACTTCTAGTCACCATGCCCAAATCGGGGACTACTTGGTTGAAGGCACTTGCGTTTTCTATCATGAACCGGAGTCGAAACACTAACTCTCAACACCCTTTGCTAACCAATAATCCACACGATCTCATTGTCCACCTTGAGACCGAGTTGTTCGACAGCAACCCGACTCTTCATTCTATCAACCTTCCTTCGCCAGAGGGTATTGGCCACACATACTCCTTATACTTCCCTTCCAGAACCTGTTAAGGACTTAGGTTGTCGAATCATTTATCTCTGTCGTAATCCTAAGGATACCTTTATTTCGTCGTGGAAATGGGCGAACAAGGTGAGACCAAAGTCTCTAGAGCCTCTTTCAGTAGAAGAGGCAATTCATATGTTCTGCAAAGGAACCTTCATGTATGGACCAATTTGGGATCATGCATTGGGGTATTGGCATGAGAGCTTGAAAAGGCCTGAGAAAGTTCTATTTTTAAAATATGAGGAGATGAAGGTTGATGGGTCTGTTGTTTTGAAGAAGTTAGCTGACTTTTTGGGGTGCCCTTTCTCCTTAGAGGAAGAGGAAGAAGGGAAGGTGGAGGAAATAATAAAATTGTGCAGTTTTGATAATTTGGGCAATCTCGAGGTTAATATGACGGGCAAGATACGCGTCGGGTTTGAAAACAATGCGTTTTTTAGGAAAGGTGGGGTTGGAGATTGGATAAATTATTTGACTCCTCATATGGTGGAAATGCTGGATAGACTTACAGAACAAAAGTTTCAAGGTTCTGGTTTGAAGTTCCAAATCGAATAAGAGTTTTCATTCTATCACATTTTGTAAGACTTACTAGTTATCGTTTATTTTTTATTTTCTTATTAATTATTATGGGTCTCTTTTTCCTCTTGTTTTTCTTTTTTTTTTTTATGATGTCATACAGCATAAACAGCCCAGATGTAGTACATGTGCAAACTGCACGTAGAGAGGAGTTGATTCGGTGTGCCACACTGGGAGGAGATTCCCACAAAGGGTGGGAGTAGGCGTGGAGATTAGAACCCACGACCTCCTTCTTCCACAAGGAAAGAGGATTCCAGTTAAGCTATCGTTCAACCGGTTATGGGACTCTTACCCGATATTGTCTAGTACATGTAGGATGTTTTATGTTTGCCATCGCTTATGTTGTATTTTGCTTATACGTGGTATGAGATGATTGGTTTTAATATAATCCTTGCAAGAGCACAAGTTTGAAGAACCAGGTCAAATACAGTAGGTGTCGAACCACAGAGATTAGCATGTATCAAACAAGGATCAAAATATCGGATTTCGTTTCGGTTTCGGTCATAACTGAAACCGAAATTTTGGCCGAAATCTTCCCCATAGTACATTGAGAACCGAATTTTAGGATTTCGGTTTCGGTTTCGGTGGGGACCAAAACCGAAACATTTCGGCCAAAATTTTGATCCATGGTATCAAATACCTAAATCTAGCTTATCCTATTTAATTGATTGAAGGAGTTGGATTAACACTAAATTACAAAGGAATTTAAAACCTAAAAGGATCGATAATCGAAACGATCAAAGATTACGAGTCCACCACTAGCTTTACAACATATTCTCTCTCCTTAATCTCAAGGTAATTATTTATTAAATCATTAGAATTATTCGAAACTACCAGCCCAAACAATTCCAAATAAATCGGTGCAATTTATCATAGGATGATCTATCTTCGAGTAAAATTTTGAAGAATCCTCTTAGTATAATCATCTAATCTCAAAATTGCATAACTCATATTAATACCATCTCACAATTATAATCTACACCACAGATCTTAGATGTCATATTTTAGTATCAAACACACGTTAATCAATTTTTCACAGGTCAAATATAATTAAGAATGCATTCAAATTAATCAATAAAATTCTCAATATCAATATTACATGTTCTATGCCTGAATCTGCTTGCACGAACAGCGATTTTCGCCCGCGTGAACAGCGCCGTGATCTAACTTCCTTTTTTCTCTTTATTTCTAACTCTTTTTTTCTGCGTACAACTTTATTTCCCTGAAACGGTTAAACACGCATTTTTGTATAAATCATGAGAGGGGGGTAACTAGATCGTTCTAGGGATGTGCAGAATACTGACTAAAATTTCGTTTCGGTTTCCAGTTTAGGGCATATTGGTTCGATTTCAGTTTTGGATAAGTGGTTTAAGAGGTTATCGGTTTGGTTTCGATTTTGACGTAAAAAACCTGAATCCGAACCGATAAGAAACCGATAATAGGGTATTACATACGTGCATATAAAAATAGGTTGCAATTAAAATTTTCTATTTTAAGACCTAGACTTAAAAGTTAAAACATAGAAACTAGAAAATAAGGGATAAACCTGAAAATTTAAAACAAGCAAACAACCACCCACCCTTCGTATCCCATATCCCATTCGTTTTCACTTCCCTGTAGACAGCAGGTTTCTCTCTCTCTCTCTCTCTCTCTCTCTCTCTCTCTCTCTGTTCCTCTCTTTATTTTTCATTGTCTCTTTCTTTCTTGCTATTTTTTTTAACTTTACAAATAAAAAAATTGAGGTTTAGAAACCGAAAATCCACCGAACTAACTGAACCGATAACTATCGGTTCAGTTTTGGTTTGGAAGCTTATCGGTTCGGTTTCGATTTGAAAAATTAAAAACTGTAAGATTTTTTGTCACCATCAGACCCAAAAAATAGTATTGCTCCTTTAGGAAATCGTTTTGCCAAGTAATTAAGTTTGACAAATTGGTTTGTCATTTTTGGACCAACGGTCGTCCATAGTACACTCACGGACGTCCGTGGTCACGGACGACCGTGAGTGATTCACGGACGTCCGTGACCCTAAAACATATAAATATTAGGTAGTTCGGGCAGTTTGGTAACTGATCCGAAAATCTTCATTCTAAAATTTTTTTAGTCCAAAATTTGGTCATTGAGATGACTTATCATCTTTTGATTTCATTCTTTAATCTCTTTGATGTTTATGGGTCTTTACGATTTCATGTTTGAGAGTGTAAGACTTGTGTGAGACAAGTGAACCTTCGCAAGAAACGTAGGTTGATGGAAATGTTCACTATGGATAGTATGATGGAGAAAGGCTGTCATGTTTGGTGATTGGAGTGCTAAGACATATCATTCCAAAGAAGCACTGTAAAGTTTTTTTTGTTCATAGTGAATTTCTTTTTGGATCTGAGATAGATCCCGTGGGTTTTGCCTGTAATGGATTTTTCACGTTAAAAATGTCTTGCGTACTTATTTTGATTGTGTGATGATTGTGAGTAGATTTTAATTGATAAATTTAATAGATTATATTAAAAATCCTAAATATCCCAAATTTTCAATTGGTATCAGAGCCTGGTCACTTGGTAAATTTTAACAAATTAAGTGTTATGTCTAATTTGGGATATCACGATCTTCCTAGAGAAGGTGCGTCTACTGCTAGACCCCCTCTGTTTGATGGCTCTAATTATCCTTACTGGAAGGCAAGGATGAGAGCATTTTTAAGTTCACTTGATCCTCACATTTGGTATTCTATTGAGGACGGATGGTCGCCACCAACTACGACCTCTGTTGTCGATAATATACCACATACCACTATCAAACCTAGATCTTTATGGACGGATCAGGAATATGATAATCTTGGTTATAATTCCAAGGCCCTTAATGCTTTATTTGGAGCAGTTACTGCTTCTGAGTTTCGTCGAATAAGTACTTGCACCATAGCCAAAGATGCATGAAAAATTCTTGAAACCACTTATGAAGGGACTCCTCAAGTAAAGATTTCCAAACTTCAAATGCTCACTTCTCAATTTGAAAATCTTCGCATGGATGACGATGAAAAGTTTTACGATTTCTATATTAAAAATGATATTGTAAATGGCTCATTTAATTTAGGAGAACCTGTTTCTAATACTAAAATTGTGCGAAAAATTCTAAGGTCTCTACCTAAAAGGTTTAGATCAAAAGTCAATGCTATTGTTGAATCTAAAGATGTTGACAATCTAAACTTAGATGAACTCGTTGGGTCATTACAAACTTATGAATATGAAATTCAAGATAGTCATGTCACTAAAAGTGTTGCATTTAAATCATCAAAGGTTGAGTCTGATTCTAGCAGTGATTCTGATAAATCAGATGAACTTGCTTTATTTGTTAAAAAATTCTATAAAAATAAGAAACAACCTTTTAAAAAATTTGAAAATTCTGAAAAATTTAAATCATTTGAGAAGAAACCTAAAAAGGATTTTCCTGACACTACTCAATATTTTAAGTGTCATGGTTATGGACATTACGCTAATAAATGTCCTAGTAAGAAAAATGATAAAGGAAAATCTAAAGCCTTGACTGCTTCACATGAGATTGAAATATCAACTGAGTCATCTTCTGATGAATCTGAATCTAGTTCTTATGGGTTTAGAGCTTTTGTTGCTTCTATTGTGGAAACTAATAATTCTCAAACTCCTTCTCATACTGAAACTGACTCTATTGATTCAATCTCATCTGCTAATGAAATTGATGGTGATGTATTGGATATGACAAATGCCTACAGTGAACTTTATCAAGAATCAATACATCTAACTAAAGAAAAAATTAAATTAATCAAAGAAGTGACTGAGTTAAAAAACATTATAAGAAATCTCCAAGAGAAAGTAAATTGTTTCACTCCAAAATTTATAGAACAAGAAAATAAAGTAAATTCTCTTATTGAAATAAATGAAAATTTAAAAAGTGAACTTGGTTTTATTTCTGAAAAATATTCAAACATTTACAAGACTAATGAGAAAATGGAAAAATTACTAAGTTCTGGTCAAAGAACAACAGACAAATCAGGTATTGGATATCATCATGTAGTAAATAAAAATCTAAAACCTGATGTAACTCATGCTCCAAAATTTGTTAAAGAAATCAAATCACTCTCTACGAATTCTAGACAAAAGGGCAATAAATTCAGATCTTCCAATACTAGATTTTTTAATAGGAGAGTGCCAATCTGCTATACTTGTGGATGGGAAGGGCATACTTATGTGTATTGTCCATTTGACTTTGAATATTCTAAATACTATGTTCCTAACTCCCAAACTTTTAAGAAAAATAAAGTCATTTCATTGAGTAGTTCACATAAATATAACAACAAGCATGTGATTCATAACAAATCAAATCTTATATACAAACGTGTTTGGATTCGGAAATCTGATTTGACTGCTCAGGTTGCTCATATATCACTAAAAGCAAGTGAATCATCTAAGTGGTTCCTTGATAGTGGCTGTTCTAGGCATATGACTGGTGAGAAATCATTCTTCTCTCATCTTAGTCCATGCTCAGAAGGAAATGTGACTTTCGGTAATGGAAGTTCTTGTAAAATTACTGGAAGAGGAACAATTAATACACCTGGATGTCCTAAACTAAAAGAAGTCCTTTATGTTGAAGGACTTAAGGCTAATCTCATTAGTATTAGCCA
The DNA here is from genome assembly GCA_021018995.1 of Chloranthus sessilifolius. Lineage (NCBI taxonomy): Eukaryota > Viridiplantae > Streptophyta > Magnoliopsida > Chloranthales > Chloranthaceae > Chloranthus > Chloranthus sessilifolius. Next base: position 9,546,426 of record CM037593.1, on the reverse strand, counting down.
TTTATGTGATGATGGGATGAATATTAATTTTTCAAAAAATCTGTGCACTGTTGTTGATTCTAATGGCAAAATTGTTTTTGAAGGGATTAGATCTACTGATAACTGTTACACTTTTAGCGATCCTCTCCAAAATAATTGTCTTATCACTAAAACAAATGAGATCAATATCTGGCATCAGAGGCTTGGCCACATGAATAAAAATGATCTTTACAAATTAGCCTCTGATCAACTTGTTAAAGGTTTACCTAAATTAAGTAAACCAAATGGATCTATTTGTAGTGCTTGTCAAATGGGTAAACAGACCCGTGTTTACCCATTTAAACTTAAAAAGGCATTATATGGCTTGAAACAAGCACCTCGTGCTTGGTATAATAAACTCACAAAATACCTAATCACTAATGGTTTTAAACGTGGTAGTGTGGATAAAACATTATTTTTGAAAGAAGAATCATCTAATTTAACTGTTGCTCAAATTTATGTTGATGACATTATCTTTGGATCCACATTAGACTTAAATGCTCATAAATTTCAAACTCTTATGAGCAATGAATTTGAAATGAGTTTATTCTGTGAGTTAAATTGCTTCTTTGGTCTCCAAATAAAACAATGTTCCACTGGCATTTTCATTTCCCAATCTAAATATGCAAAAGAACTTGTTAAGAAATTTGATTTGGAATCAAGTAAACCTGCCCGCACCCTATATGAAATTGACAAAAGATGTAAATGGTAAAACTGTAGGGGATACACTTTATAGAAGCATGATAGGTAGTCTTCTCTATCTTACTGCTAGTAGACCGGATATTGCTTACAGTGTGGGTATGTGCTCTAGATTTTAGGCAGCCCCTAAGGAGTCTCACCTAACTATTCTTAAACGTATCATTCGTTATGTTAACGGTATATTAGAGTTAGGTCTCTAATATCCTTTCGATACCACATCTCATATCATTGATTTTTCCGATTCTGATTGGGCCGGTAACTCTGATATTGATCGTAAAAGCACTAGTGGTGGTTGTTTTTATATCAAAAATTGTCTTGTTTCTTGGCTCAGCAAAAAACAAGCTTCGATTTCTTTATCCACTGCTGAAGCGGAATATATTTCTGCTGGTAATGGGTGCACTCAACTCTTATGGATGAAGCAAATGTTGTCTGACTATGGGATTTCTCAAGGTGTAATGACCTTGTTTTGTGATAACACCAGTGATATTTATATTTCTGAAAATCCTGTACAACATTCTAGGACTAAACACATTGATATTCGACACCACTTCATACGTGATTTGGTGAAAGAAAAAATTATTCTCCTGAAGCACATACACACAATTACAATTAGCAGATATTTTTACAAAACCGTTGGATTTTGATCGATTTGAATTTCTTCGAAAATCCATTGGTTTATACTTCATCGATTAATCTTTATTTCATCACTTGTATATATATTTTTTTTTTTCGCACATATTTTTATATAATTCTGTATGATACGTTCTAAAGTTTCATACGTGAACATGTGATAAAATTTTCTAAGAATGCATTTGTATTATTTTGAGTTACACTTAATTGGCTTTTATTCTGTATCATCAAGGTATTTTTTATTATCGTTAGTATATAAAGGAATTTTTTTTATCAATAGTCATTGCAACAAGCTTATGTTCTGGGTAAATGTTGAATCTTGGCTTATTTGTTCAAATGATGTTCTGTATTCTTCTGATTTCTCTTACAGTTTGCTTTTTCAACTCGAGTTAATAAGCCCGTGGAGTATTCTATACTTAATGCCCTAAGTCAACTGAATTAGGAGTCATTGGCCTAACCCTCGCTAAATGAGTTGAATAGAAAGCAAGTAAATTTCAGATTGAATATTCAAATTTTCTTTCACTTTACCTTGTAGCCTAATTGACTTGAGCAAGTAAAATCGTTGGGATTTTTTAAAATCTATTGCCCTAAACTAACTAGTTGGGAGTCAATGTTCTAAAGCTCATTAAAAAGGTCTTTTAGAAAGCTTAAAAAGGTATGAGTATCATTTCTTTTATGGAGAACATTTAAAAAAAAAAAACAAAAAAGGAGTCTCAATATTATTTGGACTATATGTTGTTGTTGCAATTAACTTTGATTCTTAAAATCTTCCTTTGTTAACTATTTTTTTTCGTAAAGTAATACCTATGATGTGTATTGAAAATAGTGAATTTTAAGCTACTCTAATTGCTTCGTATGCATTTTAGGATGTTTTAACTCTTTCACATGAAATTTTATTAGGTATTATAAAATTTTCTTTAAAAAATAAATAAATAAATAAATTTCAATTAAATTTCGTAAGTGTCACGGACGTTCGTGATTTCTACGGACATCCATATTTACAACCCCTAACTAACAATTTTCTTCCGGCCGTTCGTGAATCACTACGGACGTCCGGATTTCTACAGGTTTTCTGACACTTTATCACGGACGTCCGTGAATCACTCCGGACGTCCGGAATATAAACAGTTTCCAATGTTCGAACGGTCTTTTTGCAGTTATTGCACCTGACAACTGTCATTCATTCACGGACGTCCGTGCATGTCTCTACGGACGTCCGTCGGTTCAATTTCCAAAGTCTTCCTAAAGCGGTTAAATTTTGTTTCCACGGATCTCAAGGTATTACGGACGTCCGTGATATTCTTACGAACGTCCGTTCAAATTTTTTTATAAACCGATTTTTTGAACCGTCTTCTTCATTTTTCACTCAAAATTTTTTCCACTCTGTGCTTCCTATTTCAACGAAAGATAAAGAATGTCTCTAAATAGGAAAAACTCTAAGAAATCTAAAAGTTCTTCCTCTTCTTCATCGCATGAACTTCAACGTTTTCCTTCTAAAAGCCATGAAGAACGCTTTCAACGTCTATTTCTTACTCGAAATCTCATAGTCGAACGGGTTGTTCTTGACAAATTTCTCAGAGATCATGATATGTATGAGATGTTTGCTTCTCGGGGTTGGCTTTCACTTCTTTCTCTAACGGGCTCCGCTTACACCGATGTGGTTCGGTGTTTTTATGCTAATCTCCTCAACGCCAAGATAGTAGAGAGTAGGATGGAGTGTTATGCAGTGACTTACGTTTTTGGTAAGCAAATCACTTTTTCTCCTTTACTTATCTCTGAAATCTTGGGCATTCCTTTAAATGAAAATGGGTATAGTTATCCTGTAGATGAAAGTCAAATTCAATCACTGTTTAGTCCTTCCACCGTCTATGACTATGTGTGCAATGTACCGTCTCAACTCACTGGAATTGCATTGCACTATTCTTCCTTGAAAATGAAATTTCAATGGCTTCGCCACGTTCTTTTTGCCACTCTTACACCAAGAGCAGGAAATAAAGATCAAGTGCGTTGGGACATTATTCTAATGTTCCTGTTAGACAAAAATCATCCTTTGTGTGTATCTTCAATTATTTTTGAATTAATCGTTCGACGCATGAAGGATGATACCTCTAAAATGTCTCTTCCTTTTCCTATAATCATTATCAAGATTGTTGAGTCTCAAATGACTCTTCCTCCTTTTCTGGCTACTTTTAGAGCCATGGCACCATTAGGTAAGTTAAAAAAAATTGGGAAAAGGGTTAGACTAGATTTGGACGATGTTGAATTATTAGATGAAACGTCTGATGAGGATGAGGCAGAAGATTTTCCTGCTCAAGAAGATCTTCCTCAAGCTGCTGCTACTCCTCCACCAGTTCCTCCGTATCAGGGTCAAGAGGGTCATTATTATGACCAACATTTTGATAGGATGCATACTGAGATGCAACATATGCATTCTGAAATTCAAAACTTATCTAATCTGATTGAAACTGGTTTCAATATCTATGGGGAGCAAATTTCTTCGCTACAAATGACAATGATTGACGATTTTGAAGCGATGATGAATCGTTTTAACAATGTCTTCCCGCCTCCAGGAGCACACTTTCCGCCTCCTGAATGATGTTTATTTGTTATAATGCTGTAATTCTGACAATATTATTTTGGTTTGAGGATACATTATGTTTTAGTAATTCTAAAGAACTTTGGTAAATTTTTTTTCTTTTCATGTCTTAATCTTTTCAATTTTAATATGATGTGAAAAGTTTTCTTCATTTGTGCTTAACTTCAGAATTTATATTTGAATGTAGTTTCACTGGTTAAATGTACCCTTTGTCACATTATGACAAAAAGGGGGAGATACTCTTTATATTTCACTTGTGCTATTAATGTGTTCTATGGTTATTTCAACAGGTGAAGAGCTACAACTCTAAGATCAATTTCTAATATAGTGTTAAGGTTACACTTTTACTTGGCAAATAGTTAGGGGGAGCAAATAGAGTTGTAATTTCAGCATTTGCATTCTAGATTGATGTATAGGACTTACAAGAGAAATGAATGTATTGTATTTTTTATTTTTTCAATCTTTGTAAACTATTTTTTTGTCATGATTGTGACAAAGGGGGAGATTGTAAGACTTTTTGTCACCATCATGACCCAAAAAATAGTATTGCTCCTTTAGGAAATAGTTTTGCCAAGTAATTAAGTTTGACAAATTGGTTTGTCATTTTTGGACCCACGGTCGTCCGTAGTACACTCACGGACGTCCGTGGTCACAGACGACCGTGAGTGATTCACGGACGTCCGTGACCCTAAAACATAAAAATATTAGGTAGTTCGGGCAGTTTGGTAACTAATCCGAAAATCTTCATTCTAAAATTTTTTTAGTCCAAAATTTGGTCATTGAGATTACTTATCATCTTTTGATTTCATTCTTTAATCTCTTTGATGTTTATGGGTCTTTACGATTTCATGTTTGAGAGTGTAAGACTTGTGTGAGACAAGTGAACCTTCGCAAGAAACGTAGGTTGATGGAAATGTTCACTATGGATAGTATGATGGAGAAAGGCTGTCAGGTTTGGTGATTGGAGTGCTAGGACATATCATTCCAAAGAAGCATTGTAAAGTTTTTTTTGTTCATAGTGAATTTTCTTTTTGGATCTGAGATAGATCCCGTGGTTTTTGCCTGTGATGGGTTTTCCACGTTAAAAATGTCTTGCGTACTTATTTTGATTGTGTGATGATTGTGAGTAGATTTTAATTGATAAATTTAATAGATTATATTAAAAATCCTAAATATCCCAAATTTTCAAAAACCTATAATTATTAGTTCGGTTTCTGTTTAACATGAAAACCGACCCGATAACACTTCCCTTTCAAGAGTGAACTAGTCATTGATTATATAAATGTCAAAGCATTTTGGTGTTATGTGGTTGGACGTGGTTCGAGGGGCCAACATGGAGTTCAATCGAATTCGTTTTTAGGTTTTGCATTGGAAAGCTCTCTATACCAAGGTATTAAAAATCAGCAGAGACCAATTCGTATCGATTTTTTATCTAATTGATACGTATCGGTTATCAACTTGGATTTAAGTATCGGTATCGGCCAATACGACCCCGTATCGGTAGATATGTATCAGGTATCAACTGATATTGAACCCCTATGCCGATACCTCTCAAATTTTTTTATTTAAAAAAAAAAAATTCAACGAGGCAACTCAGTATTGGCCTATTCATATCGGTCCTCCCTGGAATGATGCCCGATACCGGTACCCGAGTTGATAACTTGCTCTATACAATGTGATACCGGCCTAAAGCACCACAAAATGAGTAGCTATCATGTTATATTCAAATATATTGTAACCATGCTCACTTCTAGAGCGGTTAATCTGAACTATATATAATGGTCTCATGAATCTCACCTACAAAATCAATTATGGAGTATCCTTCCTCTTAAAAAGAGTTGAATATAAAAATTTTAGAAGATCTTATAATATCACCCTCTGAAATCGTAGTTCACGACTTTATATTTTCTTTTTTTCTTGGCACTATCAATTATTGCTATAATTTTATGCAATCGCAAATCACGATTGATTGTGCTTTCTTTTCTAGCATGCTTTTAATCTCAAGATTGAGTGGAAGATTGGAGAAAAATGTACTCCATCGTCTGATTGGGAGAGGTTAAAGATTAATTTTATAATAGCTAGCGACCGATTCGTCACTCTATGAGGTAAAAAGCAAAGGAAACACAACAACAAAGGCCGCAATGTAAATAAGTAAAACACAAGAGTAGAGTACAAACAAAAAACATCTCAGGGGGCTAAATGTAAAAAACCCAATACTTTTAGCTTCACACATAGGTAATTATTTCAAAATGAATCCCTTTTTCTAAATTTTATTTATAAGAGGCTTCGATTTATCCTTGCACATGAGATTTGTACCGTGGCACATAATTAAAAAGAAAGACTTTGCTATTTTTGACATATGTGCCACATGTAATTCATAGCATATTGTTTCTGTAGCGACCCAAAATCTCACAAAGGCTGATTTTAAGATCTTAGGTCGTACCTTCGTATATCAATAACCTATAGCGACCCAAAATCTCACAGGCTGATTGAGTGAATCACCAAATCAAGTAACTATGGTTTAACCAACGTGAAATTCAAGTTGAAAAGGACAAATCTTAGGTTGAAAATATAAGAACCCAAAGCAAATATTTTTTCCACACAAGTGCAAGATTTAAATATAATTGATCATCACCCATCATGATTTAACTCAACATTTGAATATAAAATCACAACAATACCCTTGCTTTTCGTATCAACTTTCCTCTTCTCTTTATCACTCAAAGATGTTATTTAAAACATTAAATTTTAATTACTTTTTAAAAAAATATTCAAAATAAATAAAAGCAGGCTTTAGAAGGCTGATTTGTGCTACAAAAGATCGATTCAAGGTTTAAAAACCCAAAAGTTTCTTGAAGCCATGACCGATTCTGTGACAACCCGGATTTCCTCGCCCGAAAATCCGTGCCATCAAGATCATACTCTGGATGATCCCCAGGACAAATCACAAAGTGTCTGCTCGTATAGCGGAAACTAAGCAGACACTGTTCAACAGTGGTAGGTCGAGTCATCACATAAGACATTTAAAATAATTGAATACAATGAATAAAACATGTGTTTCTATATACCAAAAGAATATACATTCCCAAAAAGGAACCAAGAAGAACCATTGGTGATGGACATCCATCACCCAAACAATGGTTCCTGATAGTGGTTCCAATAGAATGCATAAAAGCACATGAATACAATATCTATAGTAATATATATATACAGACGGTGGCCACCAGGCACACAATAATCCGGAATATCAAAATACAAATTATCGGACTCAAGTGCCCAGGCTACGAATAAAACTCGTCCGCATGAATGTCCGTCTCCTCGTCCTCGGCCTCAGCCTCTGGGTCAAGCTGGTAATCTGGGTCGCTCTCTGTGTCGGGAGCTACAGACTCAGAACCTATAAAGTTAATAGAAAGCAGGGTGAGCTACATCTTAGCTCAGTAGAAGAATATCAATTAAAGTTGCATCTTAATTGTAAAACATGGTTGCAGAAGATATGAACAGAACTGAACAGATGCCAACAGTGTTTCAAATATGTAGAATTTATCAAACAGACAGATCTTATCGGAATTGACAAAATGTGATGCATACTGTGTATAATGACTTAGCATAGTAAACTTAAATAACTCCCGTGAGTGAGTATAGCACGTGGAGCCAGATTTAGTCCGATGGGTAATCCCAACTATCGTCGTTCACATGAATAATTTCAGGAAATGCAACAATGCCTCAACTACGGAGTGCAATTGGGCCGATGATTTTCAAGCAGATGCACGAGTGTGCCAGAAACGGATATACCGCCGAGTCGGTGGGATTCGTCAGAATATTAAACCATAAATCACATGCAAATATATCTTATTGAACAGGAATCAGATGACAAATATCAGAGTTATCACACACATGCTAGACATATCTGGACGGTAAAAATTTAGACTATGCAGTCAAATACATAAAATTTGGAACCATGAGATCAAAAATAAATGCAATTTCAGTTGAATTCCCTACCTCAGGTCAGACTTCTTTCTAAGCAAATTCAAAGCCTTTCAGAAAGTCATGGTCTGATCCTAGACCTTAAACATAATATTCTAAGTGTCAGGGATGTCAGAACATAAACTGGCACAATGTCCAGTGAGGTTTTATTCACAAAACTAAAACATGCAGAAACAGGGGTGATTGATCGATCACCACTCATTATTGATCGATCAATCCCTCTTTTTTATCGATCAATGACCCCATTGATCGATCAATTCTCTCTTCTCTTTAACAAGCAATAGAGTAAATTGATCGATCACCACTCATCATTGATCGATCAATACCTTTGTTTATCGATCAATAATCTCCTTTCTCCTTACTTTAGCATAGCCAAAATTGATCGATCACCAGCTTGGTTGATCGATCAATGCCTCCTGTTGATCAATCAATGCCCTCATTGATCGATCAATAGCCCAAAATCTCATTTTTCCCACCTTCTGTTCACATTTAAAATTTATACATATTGATCGATCAATGCCTTCATTGATCGATCAATACACACTAGTGATCGATCAATGCCTTCGTTGATCGATCAATACCCAGGATTGATCGATCAATCCACAAATTGATCGATCAATATCCTTCGTGCATTGAACTTCCAAAATTTTCAAGGCTTCTGTTCCCTTCTTTGTCTTATACAGATTGATCGATTAATGGCTTTCATTGATCGATCACCCAAGTATTGATCGATCAATCTTGTCATTGATCGATCAATAGTGACAGAAACTGTCATTAATGGAGGTCATCAACTTCCCTATTTTTGACCCATTGTCATTAATGGTTTCTTGCAACCATTAATACACACACATATACATAAGGGCTCTCATTTGCCCATATTTAAGCGTACAAACTCACCTTTTGTTGGGCCCTTTAGGGGTTTCGGCAAATCGATCCGAAAGAGGGTTTCGGATCTGGAACTCGAACTAAATCGCCAATGTGACTCCAACAAGGAGAAAATTGGCTCAGGTTCAGCACGCAAAGGCTTCACACGCACCTAGACCGTACTGAACTCATCCCTTTGAACTCCACATACCCTTACTAAGATTTACGCACGATCTCAGTACCTCTAACCCCTCTTTCCTCTTGGAGCGCACTCAAATCCCAACCTAGCTACGGACTCTTAGCTCAAGAGCAAGGGGATGAAAAAGAACACCTCTCTCTCAGGTCCCTTTCCTTCTCTTATAAGCTAATGACCTAAATATCTCTGATATTTCAGTTCATTCCTAAGTTTTGTTCCGGTGTTAAGCGCACACATTTCGCTATAGCGTAACGTGCTACGTTGACACCCTACCCAACTCAGACTTAAACAAAAGTGTACGTGCGAACTCATCTCACTATGATACAACCTTATATCAACTAATATTAATTATAAATTTTTAAATCGGTCTCGATTTCTGTGCCAAGCACGTAGATCAAAACAGTTAATTTCTTGTTCAGAATTTTCAGGTCGTTACAGATTCAAGCTCTAGTCTTTCACACAAGGGATCTTGAGGCCATGACTGTACCATCAAATACTTATTTTTTATTCCACATGACACAGATCCCAAAAACTTGGCCCTAAAGTCACGTTTGAGTGTGATGTGTGTCATGTCATTTTAGAGACACTTTTTTGGGATATGTGCCATATGGAATCTAGAAGTGACTGTCTGATAAAGTTCAATGCCTCAAGATCCCTTGTATGGAAGATTGGAGCGAAAAAAATCTCCGCCATCAAATTTAAAGCAATCAATGATTTTTGGCGTAGGTGCCTAGCAAGATTTTGTTTGTTGCTAATAAATGGACTATTTAGTGAGTAGGAGTCCACCATCAAACTAATTAGTGATGGAGGGGTCTCCTGAAAATAATTAGTGATGGAGAGTTCTCTCTCACCTAAACTCACCAAAATGACGAAAATACTCTTAAAACATTTCAAAAGGCAGTTCAATTTAGAGTTTTCTCTCTCAAGTATATCAGACAGTCGTCAATTATTTGACTTCCACCCAATAAATTAGACGTTGTCCAACATACGTTAGTCCATTTTATAAGGGCAATTTGGTCTTTTGGATGGAAAGAACTCTCTAAAGCTAATTATTTTCTGGAGAACCCTTCATCACTAATTAATTTGATTGAGGACTCTAACTCACTAAAAAAAATCCCTAATAAATTAGGTACACTTTTCATTATCTTACCGGATATTTTTGTCATAAATAAAAAATACACTTAGACAAGTAGTAGATTTATTTTTTGATACGTTAAGTAATAGATATATGGTGGTAGGAATACGTAAAGTAATAGATATTATAAATATGCTTTTACAAGTAACTAATTTTTTTCCATTTATAATAAATTGGACATGTGACTCGATCTTCTCTATATATGGTGGTAGATGTATCAAGAGTGAGAGCATATCCCAAACCCCTACTAGCATCTTAGAAGCCCCATCTCAAGTTTCCTCTATGGATGTGACCAATGAGAACCCAGAAGAAAGCCTTAGCCCCGAATACAAGGAGTTACTTTCTTCCCTAACAAGAGAAAAAGGGTGGATTTCCTCCAACACCTATCAATATCAAAACTTTTGGTATCCTCCAAAGGTAATTGAAGGACTTATGACCGTACAAAAACACTTTAAAGCGCGCAAAGACGATGTACTTCTAGTCACCATGCCCAAATCGGGGACTACTTGGTTGAAGGCACTTGCGTTTTCTATCATGAACCGGAGTCGAAACACTAACTCTCAACACCCCTTGCTAACCAATAATCCGCACGATCTCATTGTCCTCCTTGAGACCGAGTTGTTCGACAGCAACCCAACTCTTCATTCTACCACCCTTCCTTCGCCGAGGGTATTGGCCACACATACTCCTTATACTTCTCTTCCAGAATCTGTTAAGGACTTAGGTTGTCGAATCGTTTATCTCTGTCGTAATCCTAAGGATACCTTATTTCGTCGTGGAAATGGGGGAACAAGGTGAGACCAAAGTCTCTAGAGCCTCTTTCACTAGAAGAGGCAATTCAGATGTTCTGTAAAGGAACCTTCATGTATGGACCATTTTGGGATCATGCATTGGGGTATTGGCATGAGAGCTTGAAAAGGCCTGAGAAAGTGTTATTTTTAAAATATGAGGAGATGAAGGTGTTAGATTTTTTGTGGTCAACACCTTAACCCATCATTGTGTTTTCATTAAAAACTGGGTTAGAGTTTTGACTACACGTATCTCGAAGTGATAGGAAGTAGTTTCCTAATATAAGTGATATGTCTCCACTCTTTTTCCTTGATAGGTTAAGAAAGAGAGGTGGCTATATAAAGAGATCACCGTCCCCTCTTCCTTTAACCCTAGCTCATTCCCATCTAGAGGCTAAACCTAGAGAAGACGAGAGGTAACGTGGTCTCGGACTCTCTGGCAGATATCATCGTTTTTCATTAAGGAAATCGCTAACGCGGCGACCCGATAATAAATACAAGGTACGTATATTCTTGCAAAGGTATAATTTGATTGTGTGATTCGAGCCTAGATCCGTAGAATTTCTAATAGAAGGTTGATAGGTCAGTTGTTTTGAAGAAGTTAGCTGACTTTTTGGGGTGACCTTTCTCCTTAGAGGAAGAGAAAGAAGGGAAGGTGGAGGAAATAATAAAACTGTGCAGTCTTGATAATTTGAGCAATCTCGAGGTTAATAAGGCGGGCAAGATACGCGTCGGGTTTGAAAACAATGCGTTTTTTAGGAACAGTGAGGTTGGAGATTGGATAAATTATTTGACTCCTCATATGATGGAAATGCTGGATAGAATGGAAGAACAAAAGTTTCAAGATTCTGGTTTGAAGTTCCAAGTCGATTAAGAGTTTTCATTCCATCACATTTTGTAGGACTTACTAGTTTACGTTTATTTTCTATTTTTTTATTGATTATCATGGATTCTTTTTTTTCTTTTCTTTTTATTATGTCATTCCGCATAGACAGCCCAGATGTAGTGCATATGCAAGCTGCATGTAGAGAGGAACTAATTCAGCGCAACACACTAGGAGGAGAACCCACGACATATTTCTTCCACAAGGAAAGAGGATACCAATTAAGCTATCGCTAACCGGTTATGGGACTCTTACCCAATATTGTCTATTTCATGTAGGATATTTTATGTTTGCAATCGCTTATTTTGTATTTGCTTTTATGTGGTATGAGATGATCAATTTTAATATAATCCTTGCAGGAGCACAAGTTTGAGGAACTAGGGAAAGTACAACAGGTGTCGAATCACATAGATTAGCATGTATCAGATACCTAAATCCAGCTTATCTTATTTAATTGATTGAAGGGGTTGGATTAACACTATATTACAAAGGAATTTAAAACCTAAAAGGATCGATAATCGGAACAGTCAAAGGTTACGTGTAATGACCCGAAAAATTTGAGCCCGAACTCGACTGACCCCGTGTATGTGTCCGACACGGAAATCGATGTCTCCATGGTTTTTATGTAATAATAAATCATTAAATGATATTAAGATAACTTTGTGCGGACGGATTAAGGTTTAAAGGTGTGTTTGGGCCTTTAGTGTGAAAGTCGTGCACCGACGCACTGTGTGCCGCTCAACACCGAAACCAAACTCTACTTCAAGTGGATAAGCCTAACACACTTTTGCAGTGTTATCGCTTCGCACCGAAACCAAACCCTTTAGCTAATTAAAAGGCAAAGCTTCTCAAAGAAGCTTCACCCGGTTGCAAGCCTTGCAAATTTGAAAGCTAGAGAGAGAGAGAGAGCTCCCGTCAACCTTCAAACCCCTTCTCGTGAGATTTCGATCGCGAGATCGCCATCGCATGAGGACTCGCACTCGTCCGCAAGGCTCGTGATGTCGGTATCGATGGTGTTCCGCCGCTTATAAATCCGGACCTTCAAGCCCCTTTCGTTAGAAACCCTATTTCTTTTAAGGAAAAGAACCCCATTTTCAAAGAGCCGATCACTTTGGAATCGCTCTCCGTGCTTGGAAGAGGTTAAGATCGATGCGTAAGGATGAACGCATCATCTTCAAGTCCTTGTGATCGATCTCGTGGATTCATCGTGGAAATCAAAGTTTCGCTTTGAAACCCTTTTGGACAACGATCCTTAAAGGCGAAATCGATCGAAGAAAGGCCGTTTTCTTTGATTTTAATGGTTTAGATTATAGAACAAATCCTTGTTTTAGTTTAGTGTGTAATTATGAAGTATTAATGGTGATTGGACAACCAATAGTGGAAGGAGATCAAAAAAAATGGAAGGGAGGTGAACTCCATTAATGACAGCTTTTCTTGGTGATCGATCACCAAGGTGGTGATCGATCTACAAGGAGAGTGATCGATCACCAAGGTGGTGATCGATCTAATGAGGGTGATCGATCACCAAGGTGGTGATCGATCAATCTGATAAGAAATTGATGTGGACAGAAGGGGGAGTTTTGAAATTGCATTGTGATCGATCACCAAGGTGGTGATCGATCTGAGGGTGATCGATCACCAAGGTGTTGATCGATGCCGACACTGCTTCAGTGTTTTGGTCATAACTTTTTACTCCGAACTCCGATTGATGCGATTCTTGCGGCATTGGAAAGAGGACAACCAAATCTACAACTTTTATGAATTAACTAACTGATAAATAAATTGTTATGATGATCAAAATTGAGCTGGAAGTTTGATCAAGTTCTAAGTAATCGCGTTTTGACAGAAGTATCGATATAGCTTCGGTATTTTGGCCATAACTCCTTGTCCCGAACTCCGAATGACGTGATTCTTGATGCGTTAGAAAGAGTACGACGATATCTAACTCTTTCATGAATTAACCAAATCTTTAATAAAATGTTTTGAGGGTCAAAATGAAGTGGGAAGTTGGGTCAAGTTTCGAGTCAACACGAAATTACCCATTTCTGCCTCGGTTTTGAGAAAACACTTAAATACATCAATATTATTAATAATTAGGATCAATTTTTAATACAACATCACTTGTGTGATGTAGACTAAGAGTAGAGGCTGTGGATAAGAACTTTTGGATCACTTTGGACCGGCGTTGGATTTGCTTAGAAAGATCTGTTAAGGTAGGGGAAACTCAACGAAAATTACATTTTATCAATTGATTCATAATTTCTTTGATATTCAACCTGATTCTTTATTTCCATTCTGATATGTTCTATTTCCGTCTTTTTCATTATATGATCCGATTATTCCGTGTTTCTGACTGATTCGTTCTATTCAATTTGGTTTTAATCGATTAGATTACTGTTTTGCTTATGATTCGATTTGTTACTTTTTCCGTATGAGATATTATTAGTTGAACTTGCCTATGAACTTTGAATTAGAATGAATATGGGACTGTTTCGACAAATTGAATAGAAACTATAGGATGTTGAATCTCCGGATTTTTGGGTAATGTTATCACAAAGAATCGAGAAATTTAGAATATGGATGATTGGACTCAACCTTGGAAAGATAGACTTAATGTTGAATTGTTAAGTATGAACCTTGAACCCTATATTTGAGAGTGAAATAGTGAGAACATATATGAAACTTGACTGTGAGTAGACATTGATAAGTGGACTGGTGCGGCGGTTATCCGTACACAGTGTACAGTGCATAGCATACATAGTGGGCTCAGATGGGGGCGATCCGCATTTATTGCATAGCATACATAGTGGGCCCGTACGGGGGCGATCCGTACGCATTGCATAACATACATAAGTGAAGTGAACATAGTGAGTGAAGTGAATACAGTGAGTGAAGTGAACACAATGAGTGAAATGAGCATAGTGAGTGATATGGACGCAATGAGTAAAGTGAAACACGAAAATCTGGAAATTGAGCACAGTGAATAAGAATTACAAGCTTGTGTCTCTGTTAAAAAAAATATCTACCTTGTCATTACTTTTATTCTGCTATCAAACATCTGATCTGTTCAATCTGTTAAATTCGTCTTTTTATATATGACCTACTTCTGCTTTGAATTCTGTCATTAGTAAGATGTAACTGCTATTGATGTTCTTCTACTGAGCTTAGATGTAGCTCACCCACGACTATACGTCACAGGTATAGCCTTTCATCGGAACCTTGGACTTGAGGAGAATCGGAGTTGCCTACTGGAGGGAGAAGCTCACTTGGTTTGGCACAATGACTTCTGAGACTTGAGTTTTGTATGTATTTGTACACCACTGTTTAGGTGATGGTTAGTCATCATCGGTGGGTTAGCTTGTTTCCTTTGGATTACGTGTTCTCGATATAGAATGGAGTTTTATATTTTTGTTCTGTCATGTGTACCTGTTTTGATTTTGCTCATGTGTGTTTATACCAAGTATATTCTGTATCAGATTGTGTTCTGCGATCTGGCAGTCCGAGTTTTCCCTTTTGGTATTGGTTTAAATAAAATAAAATAAAATAAAATAAAATAAAAATAAAAAAAAAATCTCTATGGAAAGGTAAGTTGAGAAAATTCGGGCTGTTACATTACGAGTCCACCACTAGCTTTACAATATATTCTCTCTCCTTTATCTTATAGTAATTATTTATTAAATCGATAGAATTATTCAAAACTACAAGCCTGAATAATTCCAAATAAATCAGTGCGATTTTGTCATAGGATCATCTATCTTCGAGTAAAATTTGGAAGAATCCTCTTAGTATAGTCATCTAATCTCAAAATTGCAAAACTCAAATTAATCCCATCACAAAATTATAATCTCCACCACAGGTCTTAGATGTGATATTTTAATATCAAACACACTTTAATCAATTTTTCATAGGTCAAATATAATAAAGAATGCATTCAAATTAATCAATAATATTAATATTATATGATCATTGATTACATAAATAAAAATTTTAAAATAAGAGAAGAGTTTAGCTCACTAGACTAGGGTTTCATCGCAACCACGGACCCAAGCTTTTGACCTTGCATGGATGGAAGATGAGCGTTGATGTTGATGGTGATCTCCACAGCAATTTTCTTCGGCACCTTCTAGAATTTGTGTTGCTTCTCTTGAGTCCAAAACAATCGCTTTTAGACTTTGTAAAGACAATAGGCTGGCAGCCCTAAAATTTACAACTAGAAATTTTCGAAGATTTTTTTTTGCATGCGCAAACTTGAGTTTTTCTTCTATTAAATTTCACTCGCTCTGTAAAGACCCGTATTTTGAACCCGAGTTAGACTGACCCTGTGTGTGTATTCGGCTCGGCAATCGACGTCACCATTTGTTTTGGATTTTTATCTGGATGTGATTGTGCGGACAGATTTTAATTTAGAGCCCATTTGGACCCTCGTGCGAAAGTTGTGCACCGACCTCGGTGTAGCCGCTCAACACCGGACTTGAGTTTTAAAATTAGAAGTGTATAATACATAAGATGTGTGTGTGTGTTTTACTTTGTTAGCAATCCTATTATAAGAAGGAATTGCATTCCCGTATTATACTAGGTTTTGTTAAGAGATGATAATTATCCAACCGTGTGAAACTCCGTCTTCTCTCTTCTTCAATCATCGTAGGAGATCGGTTTAGAAAACCTCCTTCTCTAGAACCCTCTTTGTTGAAAACACTTAAACCTTAGAAAGAACTTGAATTAACCTTGGATTCGTAGTTGGCTATTGGGAGAGGTTAAAATCATTGGGGGCGTGTTGGAGTTGTCTCTGTGAACTCGTGGGATCGATCGCGGTGCGAATCGTTGAGGAAACCCGTCGGTTTCGTTCCGAAGCTCCATTCGCGTGACTCATTTCTAATCTAGGAATCCTTAGATTAAAGGTACGTTTTAATTAAACTTTTTGATTAAATCATTAGAGTAGCCATGGGTTTTGCTTTGGGATGTATGGGTTTCGATTCGGGTGAAAACCAGCGAAATCGCGTCGCTGTAGCTCACTCGAACGAGCTATTATCATCGCTCGAGCGAGGTATCACCGAACTCCGACATTGCCTTAGTATTTTAGTCATAACTTTTTATCCCTAACTCCGATTGAGACGATTCTTTTTGCGTTGGAAAGCTAATAGAAAAATATACAACTTTCATGTTTTGACCCACTCATGGATCAATCATCTTGATGGTCAAAAATATATGAGAATGTTACGTCAAATCGCTCGAGCGAACTATTATCATCGCTCGAGCGAGGTATTGTCGAACTTCGACATTGCCTTGGTATTTTAGTCATAACTTTTTGTCCCGAACTCCGATTGAGACGATTATTTTTGCGTTGGAAAGCTAATAGAAAAATCTACAACTTTTATATTTTGACCAACTCATGGATCAATCATCTTGATAGTCAAAAAAATATGAGAATGTTATGTCAAATTCTAGGATTTGCGCAACTTGCCTGTTTTGACTTGTTTTTGAGGAAACACTTAAATAGGTCTATATTATTAGTAATTAGAGTTTATCTTAATGTATGAACGTATATTGTGATGTAGATTGAGGGCGAGAGGCCATCAATAGGACTTTGCTTGACTTTGCATTACTCCGAGTTTTGGTAGGAGAATCTCATCTTTACAGTATTTTATTTTAATTTGCATGGATATTTTGAATTAAAATCTTTGAACTTGCATATGCCATTGAAATCACATCTGTAAACTGAAATTGATATGAATGACTGAAAATCTAAATCTACCTGAATCCTGAAACCTGAATCTGCTTAAGCTCTGAAAATCTGAAATCAAGAACCTGAACTATGTATAAGAAACTTGCATCTGATTTATATTAGTATCTGCATTTGTTTTATGATTGACCTGAACGACCCCTCAAAAAAATTCCTGAATAATTTCCTGGCACAAGTTTCCCTCATTACGTAGGGGCTTGTTGCATCCTGAAAAAGGGTTCATGAACGACGATGGTAGGTAGGGGTTCCCATCGGCTATATTCCTGCTCTCGAGATATAGTTTACTCGGGAGGTATTTTAAGTCGAGGATTAAGTCATGAATTACTGAACTTTGCATATAGAAGTTAGAGAAACTAAGACCTTTGAAACACTGCATACATTCTTGGCTGTTTTCACACATTTAGAAATAAATCTTACATATGATTTCCGCACCTAAATTCAGTTTATTATCTGCTTATATGTTTGACAAGCTATATTCCGGTATTGGTCTTGAAACCATGTTAGTTAAAGTAAAATGCCGTAGATGTCTTTCTTCTACTGAGCTTTATTGGTTAGCTCACTCCGACTATACGTCCATGCAGTTGTCTTGGCGTGGCTATTCGTATCGTGAGATGATCCTGACTACGTGCCTGAGGAAGAGCTTGAGGTTCCTCCTGAGGAGTTTTTCCCAGTATAGAACTTACTGATTTTCTTATTTGTGGTGAGAGTTAGACTTGAATTTGTGGGCCCATTTTAGTTGGATATTATAGTTTTATACTTGACGTTGATTTCTGTTATGAGTCATATTTCAATGATGGTCGGCCATCATCGGTGATTCTTTACTTTTAATTGCTTCCGCATTTATTTTAGCTATGGATTTTTATTACGCTTTACTCTGATATGTGCTCTGTTTGTCCGGCTTATCGTTTATTCGATAGGTTGGCGAACCGGCCTTTCCTATACCTGAGGGATTGGAAAAGTCGGGTCGTCACAGTTGGTATCAAAGCTTAGATATTAGGTCTTGTTGGGACCCGAGAATATGACAGTAGGTTCTATCAGGACATAAGAGACTCAATTAGGACCTTGTCAAAGTTAGTAGAATTTTTGGCCTTAGGTCTTTTAAGGGACTCACAGCTAGGGTTGTAGGTTATATTTAGAACCAGAGTTGTAGATCTCGCTATCACTTTGAGTGGAGATAATTGATGATCGTGATAGATGTACGATAATGGTAGGTGAATAAAGTTTTAGATTTCTGTCGGAACCTAGGGCCGTGGTGATCGCGATCTTTTTTTAATTGGAACCTTGTGTCATGTTGACAGATCAAAATGGCACCACGCAAGAGATTGAAGACTGTATGCATCGATGAAAATGAGCAGAATAGACAGTTGCTGGAGACGATGATCAACACAATGGCTCAGCAGACAACATTACTCACGACAATATTGAGTAAGACGACTCACACCTCTCCCTCCACACAGGTTGAGTCATGCTCAAGTTGTGGGAAATGGCACAGGACGAAAAAATGTAGGTGGGCCACAGGTGAGTGTTTCAGATGTGGCAGACTAGGACATCTGATAAAGGATTGCCCTACGATGGAAACGAAGAAGGCCACACCCGTATCTCAACAACCTACTCAAGGTGTCTATCCGAAATCGACTATATCTACACCTTCAGGGTCATTCCGTATTTCGAACCCTGCTATAACGGGAGCATTCAGAGTTCCACAAACTTCACGCACCTCTTCATTCAATCTGATAGCATTCTGCTCAAGGTGCGGGAAACCACACAAGACCGAGGATTGTAGGAGGAACACTGGAGTGTGTTTTCGGTATGGCGCAATCGGACACATGGTTAAGGATTGTCCTCAGGAGGACAAGGGAAGAACTAGTTCGGCTTCTACTCAGAGATCGACCCGACCTACTGTTCAAGGTCGAGCTTATGCCGTGATGGCTCAAGAAGCCGAAATATCGAACGACGTGATCCAAGGTATTATTGAAAGTTGAGATGTCTTCTTATTTTATGTGTTATATATAATTGCTTGATATTTAATAAATTTTGTTAATAAGTTATGGATGAACACACATGCTTAGAAACTTTTAATTGAAACGCGTGTCTAAACTAAGGTACCCTTTTTATGCATCGGGGGAGCGATGTAAACAAAACCGAAGCGCGAGTGTTGATAGACCCTGGGTCTACACATTCTTTTGTTACTCCATTGTTCGCTGAGAAGTTGGGAATCATTCCCAAGGCCCTTGATTTCATCTTGGCAGTGTCAATTCCTACGGGCAACTCAGTGAGCACCGATACCATGTGTCAATCAGTGATTGTGATGATCGAAGACCATGAGACAGTGGCTGATTTGATCATTTTGAGCATGGAAGGGTTCGACGTGATACTAGGGATGGATTGGTTATCTACTTACCATGCGAGCGTGGATTGTCTTCGAAAGATTGTAACATTCCGCCCGCCGAAGAGAAAATCTTTTCGATTTTGCGGAGTCAAATCTTGTGTGTGATACCGTTTATCTACGCCATTCGAAAGGCATCAGTATGATGAGGAACGGTGTTGTGGTTATCTCGCCTACTTGCAAGATCATAAGGAGGAGAAGAAAATATTGCAAATATTACGATTGCTTGTAGTATTCGATGTTTTTCCTCAAGATCTACCGGATTACCACCGATGTGGAGATTGAGTTTATGCGATTGAGTTAGTGCTGCATCGAACCAAGATCAAAAGCTCCGTATCGAATGGCGCCTGCTGAATTGAAAGAGTTGAAGGAGCAGCTTCAGGAACTGCTAGATAAGGGCTTTATTAGACCGAGTGTGTCACCGTGGAGAGCACCGGTTCTATTTGTAAAGAAGAAAGACGGTTCAATGCGGCTTTGCATCAATTACCGCCAGCTAAATAAGTTGACAATTAAGAACCGTTATCCACTTCCAAGAATTGATGATCTGTCGATCGCCATTACATGGAGCAAGGTTCTTCTCAAGATCGACTTTGAGGTCGGCTACCATCGGTTGAAAGTTAAGTCCGAAGACATTGGAAGATGCTGTCGTAACCCGATATGGGCACTACGAAGTTCTTGGTCATGCCATTTGGGTTGACAAACGACCAACGTCATTTATGGACTTGATGAACCGGATATTCAAGTCACATTTGGACAAGTCTGTAGTAGTTTTTGTAGATGACATCCTCATCTATTCAAAGACGCGAAAAGAACATGAGCAATATCTGCGAGTGGCTCTACAAACCCTAGAGACCATCAGTTATATGCAAAACTTAGTAAGTGTGAGTTTTGGCTTGAGCAGGTCAGTTTCCTAGGCCATGTTATCTCTGAGACCGATATTACAGTTGACCCAGCAAAGATTGAGTCAGTGATGAATTGGGAACAGCCAAAGACCGTTACGGAGGTTCGTAATTTCCTCGGTTTGGCAGGATACTACAGAAGGTTTGTGGAGGGCTTCTCCAAGATATCAGGTCCTCTTACACAATTTACGAAGAAGAATACTAAATTTGATTGGACAGAGCAGTGTGAGCAAAGTTTTCAGGAATTCAAGAAACGATTGACTACTACGCCAGTACTTGCTATACCATCAGGCAAGGGAGGCTTTGCAGTAAACAGTGATGCATCATATGGGGGTTTAGGCTGTGTGCTTAACCAGAATAAGAGAGTCATTGCTTATGGGTCCAGACAGCTAAAAGACCATGAGAAGAATTACCCGACGCATGATCTTGAGTTGGCAGCAGTGATTTTTGCTCTGAAGATCTGGAGGCATTACCTTTATGGGGAGACCTTCGATATATTTACCAATCATAAGAGTCTCAAGTATCTCTTCTCACAAAAGGAGTTGAATATGAGACAGCGTCGATGGATGGAGTTCTTGAAAGATTATGATTGTACCACCGGAAAGCGAGCGTATGGCGGTCGCGTTAAGTCGGAAGTTCTCTGCTCAGTTATCACATCTCACCGCAAGGGTGCGAAGATGGCATCTATTGGAAGATATGGCTCTAAGTAGCATGAGATTTGACGTAAAAGGTTCAGGTGCGTTAATGGCTACACTGATGATTCGTTCCACCCTCTATGAGAACATTCGCAGACTTCAGATGACAGATGATGAACTTATGGCTATCAGATGGGATGTGATTGGGGGAAGCAAAATAGATTTTTCTATCAAAGATGATGACACTTTGTTGTTTAGAAACCGGGTATGCGTACCAACTAATCGAGCTTGGGACACTATTTTGGAAGAGGCTCATAAGTCTATGTACGCTATTCACCCTGGCAGTACCAAGATGTACCAGGACTTAAAGAAAAGCTTCTGGTGGAGAGGTTTAAATAAAAATGTCGCTGTGTATGTCTCGAGATGCCTTGTGTGTCAGCAAGTAAAGGTGGATCATCGAAATTCGGCAGGACTGTTGCAACCACTACCGATACCTGAGTGGAAATGGGAGGCCATTTCTATGGACTTTATTTTGGGATTGCCAAGAACATTAAGAAAATACAATGCCATCTGGGTCATTGTGGATCGATTGACTAAGTCCGCACACTTCCTTCCTTATAATACGTCGTATACCGCCAACAAGCTCGCAGAATTATACATCAAGGAGATGGTTAGGCTGTATGGTATACCGGTCAGTATCGTATCCAATAGAGACCCGATGTACACATCTCAGTTTTGGCAACGATTTCAAGAAGGAATGGGCTCTAGGCTCGATTATAGTACAGCATTCCATCCTCAGACCGATGGGCAGACTGAGAGGGTGAATCAGATTATAGAAGATATGTTACGTGCTTGCATGTTGGATTTTCAGGGGTCATGGGACCAACATTTACCGCTGATCGAGTTTGCCTACAATAACAGTTACCAGGCTAGCATCGGCATGACACCCTACGAAGCTTTGTATGGACGACGGTGCAGGTCTCCGCTTAATTGGGAAGAAGTGGGTGAGAAACTCATTTTAGGTCCCGAGATCGTGGAGAATACAACCGAGACAGTTCGGTTAATCCGTGAGAGACTACGCATTGCTCAAAGTCGTCAGAAGAGCTACGCTGATCTGAAAAGAAACCATGTTGAGTTTAAGGTGGGAGATAACGTATTTGTCAAAATCTCTCCTACAAAAGGTGTGATGCGTTTTGGGAAGCGTGGGAAGCTGAGTCCGCGCTATGTTGGACCTTTCGAGGTATTGGGTCGAGTCGACGAGGTTGCCTATCGAGTAGCCTTGCCACCGCAGCTATCGGAAATGCACAACGTGTTTCATGTGTCCATGTTACGAAGATATGTTAAGGACCCGACTCACGTATTGGACTACCAGCCCATTGAGCTCCAAGAAGACCTATCCTTGGTTGAGGAACTGATACGAATCTTGGATCGTAAAGAACAAATCTTACGGACAAAGAGCATTCCCTTAGTACTCGTGAAGTGGCGGAACCATTCTTCAGAGGAAGCCACATGGGAGCGTGAAGCGGAGATTCGCGAGCAATTTTCATAACTTTTCGAGTGAAAGTATATTGTAAACTATAGTTATGTAAGAAAATCATACGTACCTTTAAATTCTTGAATTTGCTTCTTTAAAAAAAAAAAAAAAGGGGGAGAATTTCTTCAAAATCTTCAATGTTAAATTGGTTCATAACATCGATGCTTTACATATATATCTATAACGATCACACAATAAAATCTTAAATGTCATATTTATTCATTCTCGGTTAGAACCGTATGTCTGTTGGAACCCGTGTCATCAGTTAGAACATGTTACCAGGCACGTGATCATGCTTTTGAATAAGTATTCGATTCTGACATCTGAAATTTCTGCTCAAATAATAACCAAAAGGGTGAGGTAGGTGTGTGTGCTAGTTTTGTGTCATGGTGAAGTATGTTTCCAAGCACGTGACACTTGGGAAGGTATGCATCCATGTACGGATGCAATCCTCTATGGCAGTATGGGATGCCACACGCAGTACATCCAGGTTACTACGGATCCCGACCCTTGAAAGCGTGCTTAGTGAAGCCTACTGCATCGCGACCAAAGTTCTTTGACTTTAGACGGTTTCGATTTTGCTTTATGCTGGTGTTAGGATAAGGACTTACCGCAGTTCGGTTTAGCTATCCGTACATTTTCGAGGACGAAAATTCCTAAGGAGGGTAGAATGTAAAGACCCGTATTTTGAACCCGAGTTAGACTGACCCTGTGTGTGTATTCGGCTCGGCAACCGACGTCACCATTTGTTTTGGATTTTTATCTAGATGTGATTGTGCGGACAGATTTTAATTTAGAGCCCATTTGGACCCTCGTGCGAAAGTTGTGCACCGACCTCGGTGTAGCCGTCATTGATTTTTTCTATTTAATAGTTAAACATGTATTTTTGTATAAATCATGAGAGAGTAACTAGATCGTTCCCTTTCAAGAGTGCACACGTCATTGATTTTTATAAAGGTCGAAGCATTTTAGTGTTGTTGACGTGGTTCGGGTCACCCGAGGGGGGGCACTTAGTTCGATCGGATTCGTTTTAAGATTTTGCATTGCAAAGCTTTCTATACCAAGGTATTAAAAATCATCCGATACCGATAAATATTGATTTTTTGACAAATTGATTACGTATCAGTTTTTGGCAAGCTAATCCGTATCGGTTATCAACTAGGATGTATCATTCTCACTTCTAGATAACTATCCACTTACTCATGTTCATTCTCACTTCTACATAACTATCCACTTACCCATGTCTAGATAACTATCCACTTACCCATGTTCATTCCCACTTCTACGTAACTATCCACTAACCCACATTGCCACTACTTAGTGTATTATAAAAAGAGAACTCTAGCTCTTTTGTATTCATTAAAGGAAAATATAATAAAAGTTACTTTTTCTATTTTGTCATCTTCTTATCTCTTTCTTTATGGTATCAAAGTCTCTCCATTATAGCTCCCGCGAGCTCTCTTTGATCCAACTGTGGTTATATATCCATGGC
The DNA here is from genome assembly GCA_021018995.1 of Chloranthus sessilifolius. Classification (NCBI taxonomy): domain Eukaryota; kingdom Viridiplantae; phylum Streptophyta; class Magnoliopsida; order Chloranthales; family Chloranthaceae; genus Chloranthus; species Chloranthus sessilifolius. The sequence goes on along the minus strand of CM037593.1, from coordinate 9,521,947 downwards.
TTCTTTACCTTCTTTACCTTCTAACCTTCAATTTCTGTTGTCTAATATTTACTCTTTAGTTACTGTAAAACTAGATGCCTCTAGCTACAGAACCCGAAATCCCAAACTAGAAATATCCTTGAGGCTACTGGCTTTCTTCAATACATAGATGATCCAGATTCTTATCCTTCATCATCTATTATTGATTTAGATGTCAAACATATTTCTAATCCAAAACACACTGAATGGAAACAAGTTGACTAGTTACTAGTTTCTGCCATTCATACCACCATCACACCCTCTGTTCTTCCATATGTTATTTTCATTAAAATTTCTCATAAACTGTTTGTTGCCCTTGATACCAGACTTAACAATCCCTCTAGATCTCATATTATGCAAAAAAAATCTCAACTCCAACAGCTTCAAAAAGAAAAACTAACAATGCAAGAGTATATTGATTCGATTCAAAAAATCGTTAGCGATCTCGCCGCTGCATCGTCACCATTAGATGATGAAGATGTTATTCTCTACACTTTAAATGGTCTTCCCGGGACCTACGACGCAGTCAAGACGTCGATCCGAACACGTCCTGTTCCCATGACTCTTGATGAGTTTTTCTCTCTACTATCCAGTGAAGACCTGAATCTGGAGCTCGAAGCGGATGATGATGGAAAGTCCGACACAACGACCGCCATGGCTGCTACTCAAACTCCAACCTCTGAATCTCGATCATTCTTTCATGGTGGTCGTAATGGCGGGCAAAGAGGCCACGCCAATGGCAGATTTCGCAGCTGCTCTGGAGAAAATCGCTAGAGCGGTCGGATTCTCTGGCATTACTATCAAACATCTAACCCACCCTATCAATCCTCAGCACCTCAATTCTTTTGTCACATTTGTGGCCGCTCCAACCATAATGTCGATCGTTGTTGGTACCGCAATGACAAGAGTCAACCGCCCCTTCTTCCCACACCAAATCAAGCTTTTATTGCTACCCAACACAATCTTTCTGATTCTAATTGGTATATTGATAGTGGGGCTTCTAACCACATCACATCAGATCTATCACAACTCTCTGTTCACAGCCCATACCATTCGTCTGATCATATAACCATCGGTAATGGTAAAGTGCTTTCTATCTCTAATACAGGTTCTGGTATCATCTCTACTTCTCATAATAAATTTACTCTCACCAATGTCTTACATGTGCCTCATATGTCCACTAATTTATTATCTGTGCACAAATTTGTAAAGGATAATAACTGTGTTCTTTCATTTGATTCTTCTGGGTTTGTGGTTCAGGACAAAGAAACAGGGAGGATTCTCACCAAGGGCAGTAGCCAACATGAACTTTATCTCATCCGATCCTGATCAGCATTCCCAAACCCCACTACAGCCTTTATTTCCTCTCGACAGCCTGCAACAATATGGCATAATCGGCTCGATCATCCCTCATCAAATACTCTTCAATTTTTAACTGCTAAATTTCATCTTCCCCTTTCTACTAAAACTCATTTATGTTGTGAGCATTGTAACATTGGGAAAGCCCATAAACTTCCCTTTGAATTGTCTTCATCTCAAATTCAAGCACCCTTAGAACTTATCCATGCAGATGTTTGGGGTTCATCCCCTTTGACTTATTTTCGATGATATAAATATTATGTTATCTATATTGATATTTTTTTCGATATTGTTGGTTATATCCTCTCATACAAAAATCAAATGTTTATCGTTCTTTTATTCATTTTAAAAACTTAGTTGAAAATCAATTTTCTCGCAAAATAAAAGTTTTTCGGAGAGACAATGGGGGAGAATTTGTTAATAAAAAAATACTCCATCTATGCACCACTAATGGCATCATCCATCAAAAATCATGCCCACATACGCCCGAGCAAAATGGGCTTGCAGAGAGGAAACACCGACATCTCATAGAAACTACCATTACTCTAATACACACCGCATCTATGCCTTCCACATATTGGTTGGATGCCCTATGCACCGTTGTTTTCCTCATTAACCGATTGTCAAGCAACACCATTGGCAATAAAATTCCTTATGAAAAACTTTATAATATTGCTCCAGAGTTTTTAATTCTAAGGACATTTGACTGTTGTTGTTATCCTTAGCTGAAACCCTACTCTGTTCATAAATTAGAACCCCGATCTACTCAATGTTGCTGTCTTTGTTACTCCTCTGAACACAAAGGCTACCGATGTCTCGATATTAATACAGGTAAAGTATACATTTTGAGACATGTTAACTTTTTTGAAAAATTCTTTCCTTTCAAAGACCTGTACCCAACCTCTTCAGGCTCCACAAGTTGTCTCATTGCTATAAATACGTCACTTGCTTCAACGCCCGTCCAAACAATCTCCCCACTAGCTACTTCCACTCCTAACCATTTATTAATTTCTCACTTCACATCACCTATACCATCAACCCCTATACTACACCGGTCCACATCATTCCACCAATTTCCCCACAAAACACTAATCAATTACCTCCTACTCTCATCCCGTCCTCTATTAGTACATTCCCTGATCAACACTCTCATTCTACCCTTACAATCAATAATACTCATCCAGCGCAAACCTGGTCCAAATCAGGGGTGTTTAAGAAGAAACAGATACTTTCTCTCCATATCCGATCCTCTCCTACTTTTCATGAACCGCGAATTTACCTTCAGGCTTCTAAACTTCCCGAATGGAGATCCGCCATGTCTGATGAATTCAATGCCCTCCTTCAACAGGGCACGTGGACCCTAGTCCCAATGCCTCACAATAGAAAAATTATTGGATGCAAATGAATTTTTAAAATCAAAACTCATGCAGATGGTACCATACCGTGACACAAAGCCCAACTCGTCGCCAAAGGCTATGATCAAGAATATGGCCTTGATTACACAGAAACATTTAGCCCAGTTGTCAAACATCCAACAATTCATGTTATAATTTCAATGACTATTCATTACAATTGGGCAATTAGACAATTAGATGTATCTAATGCTTTTCTCCATGGACATTTAGAAGATGACATTTACATGGTCTACCATCAGATGGTCAGATTTTTATTATACATAACGCACATCAAAAAAATAAACATAATCATGGGCACAAATCAAACATGATTCTTGAATCACTTTTTGAGATGTGGGCCATGTGAAATAAAAAATCTGACCTTGCAATGGTAGAATTATGATCCATTATGTGGAAGATAAGGACAAAAAATGATCTCTATCGTCTAATTCAAAATAGTTAATAATTTGGCCCATATGTTACTCAATTCGCTCATTCACCCAACGAATCCCGAATTGATTACAACGAATCGGATTTGGTATAACAAGTGAATTGTTGAATTAATGTTGAGTACTTACTTTTAATAAAATTTTAAAAGCATAAGGAGATTATTTGACCCTAATATTTTGTAAATTAATAAATAACTTTAAAAATCATCCTACTTGAGGGAATTAGATTCGTTTGAAAATAACAAATTGCAAATTGTGAACTTGAATTCTAATTGAGCAAATCAGCGAATTAAGTAACTATGGTTTAACCACATGAAATTCAAGTTGAAAAGAACAAATCTTAGGTTGAAAATATAGGAACCCAAAGCAGATGTTTTTTCCACACAGGTGCATGATTTAAATATGGTTTAGATCATCACCCATCCTATTTTAACTACACATTTCAATATAAAATCACAACAATACCTTTGTTTTTCGTTTCAACTTTCCTCTTCTCTTTATCACCCAAAGATATTATTTAAAACATTAAATTTTAATTAATTTATAAAAAAAAAATATTCAAAATAAATAAAAGCAGGCTTTAGAAGACTGATTTAGGCTATAAAAGACCAATTCGGGCTCTATTCTTTCACGCAACAGATCTTGAGGCCATTACCGTACCATCAAATAGTCATTTTTTATTCCATATGGCACATATCCCAAAAATGTGGCCCTAAGTCACGTTTGAGCGTGATGTGCGACGTCATGTGATTTTACAAACAATTTTTTGGGATTTATGCCCTATGGAATAAAAAATTGATTGTTTGATGGAAAGTTCATCGCCTCAAGATCCCTTGTAGGTGCCTAGCAAGATTTTGTTTGTCGGTAATAAATGGCCTTTTTAGTGAGTAAGAGTTCCCCATCAAACTTATTAGTGAAGGAGGGTTCTCCTGAAAATAATTAGCTATGGAGAGTTCTCTCACTCCTAAACTCACCAAAATGGCGAACATACCTTTAAGAGTCCTTCCATCAAAATATCTTACCAGATATTTTTGTCTTAAATAAAAAATACACTTAGACAAGTAATAGATTTACATTTTATTTTAATTTTTGATACGTTAACTAATAGATATATGGTGGTAGATATAGGCTAAGTAATAGACATATAAGGATTCTTTTACAAGTAACTAATCTCTTTCATTTATGGAAAAAGTGACATGTGACCCGTTCTTCTCTATATATGGTGGTAGATGTATCAAGAGTGAGCACATCCCAAACCCCTATTAGCATCTTAGAAGCCCCATCTCAAGTTTCCTCTATGGATGTGGACAATGAGAACCCAGAAGAGAGCCTTAGCCCCGGGTGCAAGGAGTTACTTTCTTCCCTTCCAAGAGAAAAAGGGTGGATTTCCTCCAACACCTATCAATATCAAAACTTTTGGTATCCTCCAAAGGTAATTGAAGGACTTTTGACAGTACAAAAACACTTCAAAGCGCGCGAAGATGATGCACTTCTAGTCACCATGCCCAAATCGGGGACTACTTGGTTGAAGGCACTTGCTTTTTCTATCATGAACAGGAGTCGAAACACTAACTCTCAACACCCCTTGCTAACCAATAATCCGCACGATCTCGTTGTCCTCCTTGAGACTGAGTTGTTCGACAGCAACCCGACTCTTCATTCTACCACCCTTCCTCATTCTACCACCCTTCCTTCGCCGAGGGTATTGGCCACACATACTCCTTATACTTCCCTTCCAGAATCTGTTAAGGACTCAGGTTGTCGAATCGTTTATCTCTGTCGTAATCCTAAGGATACCTTTATTTCGTCGTGGAAATGGGCGAACAAGGTGAGACCAAAGTCTCTAGAGCCTCTTTCACTAGAAGAGGCAATTCAGATGTTCTGCAAAGGAACCTTCATGTATGGACCAATTTGGGATCATGCATTGGGGTATTGGCAGGAGAGCTTGAAAAGGCCTGAGAAAGTGCTATTTTTAAAGTACGAGGAGATGAAGGTTGATGGGTCTGTTGTTTTGAAGAAGTTAGCTGACTTTTTGGGGTGCCCTTTCTCCTTAGAGGAAGAGAAAGAAGGGAAGGTGGAGGAAATAATAAAATTGTGCAGTTTTGATAATTTGAGCAATCTCGAGGTTAATAAGACGGGCAAGATACGCATCGGCTTTGAAACCAATACGTTTTATAGGAAAGGTGAGGTTAGAGATTGGATAAATTATTTGACTCCTCATACGGTGGAAATGCTGGATAGAATCACAGAACAAAAGTTTCAAGGTTCTGGTTTGAAGTTCTAAGTCGAATAAGAGTTTTCATTCTATCACATTTTGTAAGACTTCCTAATTTTCGTTTATTTTCTATTTTCTTATTAATTATTATGGGTCTCTTTTTCTTCTTGTTTTTCTTTTTTTTATGATGTCATTCAGCATAGACAGCCCAAATGTAGTGAATGTGCAGGAGTAGCCATGTGCAAACTGCATGTAAAGAGGAGTTGATTCGGTGCAGCACACTAGGAGGAGATCCGCACAAAGGGCGGGAGTAGGCATAGGGATTAGAACCCACGACCTGTTTCGTCCACAAGGAAAGAGGATTCCAGTTAAGCTATCGTTCAACCGGTTATGGGACTCTTACCTGATATTGTCTAGTTCATGTAGGATATTTTATGTTTGCCATCGCTTATGTTGTATTTGCTTATACGTGGTATGAGATGATTGGTTTTAATATAATCCTTGCAAGAGCACAAGTTTGAAGAACCAGGTCAAATACAGCAGGTGTCGAACCATAGAGATTAGCATGTATCAAACAAGGATCAAAATATCTGATTTCGTTTAGGTTATGCGAAACCAAAATTTTGGCTGAAATCTTCCCCATAGTCCATTGAGAACCGAGTTTTAGGGTTTCGGTTTCGGTTTCGGTGGGGACCAAAACCGAAACATTTCGGCCAAAATTTTGATCCATGGTATCAAATACCTAAATCTAGCTTATCTTATTTAATTGATTGAAGGAGTTGGATTAACACTAAATTACAAAGGAATTTAAAACCTAAGAGGATCGATAATCGAAACGATCAAAGATTACAAGTCCACCACTAGCTTTACAACATATTCTCTCTCCTTAATCTCAAGGTAATTATTTATTAAATCATTAGAATTATTCGAAACTACCAGCCCAAACAATTCCAAATAAATCGGTACAATTTATCATAGGATGATCTATCTTCGAGAAAAATTTTGAAGAATCCTCTTAGTATAATCATCTAATCTCAAAATTGCATAACTCATATTAATACCATCACACAATTATAATCTACACCACAGGTCTTAGATGTCATATTTTAGTATCAAGCACACGGTAATCAATTTTTCACAGGTCAAATATAATTAAGAATGCATTCAAATTAATCAATAAAAATCTCAATATCAATATTATATGATCATCGATTAAATAATTAAATAACTTAAAATAAGAGAAGAGTTTAGGTCACTAGACTAGGGTTTTCTCGCTACCCAGGACCCAAGCTTTTAACCTTGAATGGATGGAAGATGAACGCTGATCTTGATGGTGATCTCCATAGTGATCTTCTTCCGCAACTTCTAGGGTTTGTGTTGCTTCTCTTGAGTTCAAACAATAGCTTTTACACTTTGCAAAGACAATATATTTATAGCCCCATAAGGCTGGCCGCCCTAAAATTTACAAATAGAAATTTTCGCAGATTTTTTTGCACGCGGAATTGAGTTTTTCTTCTATTAAATTTCAATCCTTCCGAGTCTGGGTGCACAAATTCAATCCTACGTGCGAGAATTCAAAGTCTCATTCTACATGTTCTATGCCTGAATCTGCTTGCGCGAACAGTGATTTTCGCCCGCGTGAACAGCGGCCGTGATCTAACTTCCTTTCTTCTCATTATTTCTAACTCTTTTTTTTCTGCGTACAACTTTATTTCCCTGAAACAGTTAAACACGCATTTTCGTATAAATCGTGAGAGGGGGGTAACTAGATCGTTCTATTGATGTGTAGAAAACTGACTGAAATTTCGTTTCGGTTTAGGGCATATTGGTTCGGTTTCGGTTTTGGATAGGTGGTTTAACGGGGTTATCGGTTCGGTTTCGATTTTGGCGTAAAAAACCCGAATCCGAACTGATAATAAGGTATTACTTAGGTGCATATAAAAATAGGTTGCAATTAAAATTTTATATATTAAAACCTAAACTTAAAAATTAAAACGTAGAAACTAGAAAATAAGGGATAAACCTGAAAATTTAAAACAAGCAAACAACCAAAAACCCTTCGTGTCCCATATCCTATTCGTCGTCCTTTCGCTCGTCGTCCATCACACGGCCACACTCCTCAGTAGAAACAGGTTTCTCTCACACACTCATTCTCTCTCTCTCTCTCTCTCTCTCTCTCTCTCTCTCTCTCTCTCTCTCTCTCTACCTACGTTCCTCTCTTTATTTTTCATTGTCTCTTTCTTCCTTGCTATTTTTTTTCACTTTACAAATAAAAAAACAGAGGTTTAGAAACCGAAAACCTACCGAACCGACTGAACCGATAACTATCGGTTCAGTTTCAGTTTCGATTTCGGTTTGGAAGCTTATCGGTTCGGTTTCGATTTGAAAAATTAAAAACCTATAGTTATCGGTTCGGTTTCAGTTTAGCATGAAAACCGACCCGATAACACTTCCCTTTCAAGAGTGAACTAGTCATTGATTATATAAATGTCAAAGCATTTTGGTGTTATGTGGTTGGACGTTGTTCGAGGAGCCAACATGGAGTTCGATCGAATTTGTTTTAAGGTTTTGCATTGCAAAGCTCTCTATACCAAGGTATTAAAAATTAGCAGATATTTGTTGTGAAAATTAAGTTGTACTCGCAAGTGCACGAATCGTGATGTAGTTAGTGGGTGCAGAGTACGAGATCGTTCCCACAAGGATTGGTCAGAAAATTCAGACGAGAGATAACAACTACTTAAAAGAACAAGCACAGATATACCACATCAACAACTAATCTAATATTTTGAGAACTTTTGATGAATGAGATAAATACTAACGAAATTCAAGATTTAAACAAATAATGAAATATAAGGATTGGGATGTTAAATCCTCCCATCGTAGGTTTATCATTTACAGAATACAAATCTGTGGATAGATATACGAGATCCTCATAAGATATCTATGAAGGAGTACCGGCCCTGAACACACCTGAATTCTAAAGTATAGATTTAAAATCACAAAGATGTATGATTAACACCTCATGAGTGTATGATTAACACTCACACCTCGGACAACACTCAGAATCCAATCACTAGGTAATTTTCAAAGCACGATCTAAGATTAAGGAGATGTATGATTAACACCCCATGAGTGTGTGATTAACACCCAGACCTCAAATGGTGATTAGAACTTACCATTGGGATAAAGTCACCATCAATCCGAGATCAAGAAGATATATGATTAATACCTCATGAGTGTGTGATTAACACTCACACCTCAGATGACAATAAAACTTCACCCCGAGATGGGTAATAATTAGGATAAAATTATTATTGCAGATCTAAAATCATAGGGCATGATTAGCTCCTAAATCTCATACCACAATTAGATCATATTCGTGTCAATAATAACATTAGGGCCCTTAACAGAATCTAATATCTCAACCACAAATTTATATTAATATAAATGAATACCTCGGATGGGGTTCATCAGATCCTCATCCTTAATGAAACTAGCCACACATGATAAAAGTAGATAGCATGATTGAAAAATAAACCAACATTAATATTAACATTAAAATACCGTAAAGAGCTTCAACAATATCCACGAAAAGCTTTAATCCCAAGTTCGTACAACTCCTTCTTGAAAGTGGATAAATGAGAAACTAAGATCTATCTTTTTTTTAGAAGATGAATACTAAAAACTGATAAAGAAGCTGGAACCAAGTGCCCTTACAAACTTGAAAAGCAGAAAAATAGAAAAATGCAAAATGGAAGCAGATCCCCCCGAATCCTCAGATTTATCCTTTAAATAGTATCTAGATCCGGGGCTCAAATTCAAATTCAAATTCAAACTCAACTTCGAAATTGGTCGATCGATCGACTAAAATGGTCGATTGATCGACCAAGTTAAATTTTAATTTTTCAAATTCAAATTCTTTCGGATTATGTCGATCAATCGACCAAAAAGGGTCGATCGATCGACTAAAATGGTCAATCTCCTCTGATTTGCTTCATTCGTCCAGTTGCTTTCAGCTTTTGTACCATTTTGCGCTTCTTAATGTGTTTAATGGCCACTTTGTCCTAAAACTTAGAAAACTTGATAAATCATGTTAGATAGTTTTCATCGGACGGCTAAATGTAGATTTTTAGGGGTGAAATATCATCATATTTCACTGCACATCATACCCCCAAACCTACACTTTGCTAGTCCTCGAGCAAAGGAGTGAATGAACAAAACTGAAGAGTAAACTAACAACCTAAGAAAAATAAACAATGCCACTTTCGTAGGGAGTGCGATTGTATTTAGCGTATGCAACAAGCCTTTAAACCGCTAGGTGATCCCTAGTGGAGGAGTTTTGTCTCCTAAGGGTTTTCAATGAAGTTACCCAGAAACCTCAAGACATTGATTCATGTGGAACTTGTTAATTGATTTCATTATACATTTTCTCCATAAATAATACACATGTCATGTCATATTCATTGATGCTTAGTTAAGTTAAGCTAATGCTTCTATTTGCAGATAAATTTCTTACCCATCTTTAGATGTGTCACGTGTGATCATCAGATCAAATTCTATTTATCTGAAAATTTATCTTATTTGTGAACTGCATAGATTTATGCTTTGATTCAAAGCTCACAATAGGCGTACTTCTCAAAATAAGATCACTCTGATGATGGGTTCATTTTCGCTCACATGTGAGAGATCAATACAAAGCAAGCAAAAGGGTCCCACATGATAGAAGAAACGCAATATAATCAAGGAATAAAAATAAATCTCATAAGAACAGATACTTGTATATTCTAGGCATGTCATATTAAGTGTCATAGGTATCACATATTTGCTCTCCACCAGACAGTTACTAATGCAAGATCGGATCATGAAAGTCTTTTGTAGGGTTGTAATGAGGCTTAGGTAAGGATAAGAAAGAATTGAAAGTTGGGACTCAAAATTTTTGAGAAATTGGAAAGAAAACAAACTTCTGATTTTTCTATTTCTCTTCTTTTTCTTTTCTAATCTCTCACTATTTTTTTCAATATTTTTCTATTTTTCTCAACTTTCTTTTCCTTTCTCACTCATTTTTCTTCTTTTGAATTTCATCTTCTTTTATATTTTTACCATACACTCTCAGTGAACACCACAACTCAGTATCTCTTCATTTACTCTCTTTTCACTCACTCTCTTCCCTCATTCCTAATTTTTCAGAAATAAGAAGGGTAAGGCTGAAATATATTTTCTTTTTTTAGAAAAGTTATGGGTTAGAGGTTACTGTGTCTTATCAAAAAATTTAAAGGTAAAATTTTCAAATGAGCTCAAAGGGGTACTAACAGGACAAATTTATCTGAGATGGGACATTTTAGGCACAATCGAGCCAAAGATGGCCTACAATCACGTCTTCAAAAGTTAATAACTCTGCCTTTTTGTTTTGAACAAGCACACAGTATGTTCTAGCACAATGATATAAATTTAATGTCATGCAAAGTCACAAGTCAAAACAGTATATATGAGATTATACAAAATGATTCGTATTCAAAAATAACTCCGAATTTATGTAAACTCTCATCAAAGACGTGAAATTGGCTCTAAAGCTTACCGGATTTTAATCTCCACTAAGATCCTTGCTGTTCACAATTTTAGATAAGTTTTCATGATTTAAGCTCTTTGAGCTGAGTCAAACACCATAACTTCTCAAGAGTGGGTTTTAAAGTTTTTATATCAATTTTCACCTTAGCTTTTCTCCCCTAAGATCAATGAAACAAAATGACAATTAATATTTTTTTAATGAGATTGCATAATCTATCAATTTAAATTCCACACGTCAACCATATAAAATTTTTCGGAACAAACTTCACTCTGCTCAGTCGATCGATCGACAACTTTGGTCGATTCATCGACCAAATCCGAATTTTTTTTTTTTTAATATAAAAAAAAAAATTAATATCAGACAGAATACCACCCCCAAACGTATATTGTGCAATGTCCTCATTGGACCAAAATTAAGAGGGCACCCCCAAACCTGCAATCAAAGTATTCAAAGACCAAACAGGCAAAGGAAGTCAGACGCATTAGGGAAACTAAATGAAAACTTATTAAGGAAATAATGTAAATTACACTTATTGAAAACATAAAATTCCAAATCCTAAATCTACTTAAAATCAGAAAAACGCAAAACTAAAAATAAATCCTAAATTTCCTAAAATATCCTAAAGACTTTTCAATTTCTTCTCTCAAACATCCGCATCAAGGCCCGACCCTGGCTTCGGTTTTGGAAAAGCAAAATTCCACATTGCTTCAGAGATATGCCCCGGATTCAAAGAATCAGGAGTCACATCAGGAGGCGGCAATGGAATCGATGAAGAGGAAGGGATGGGTGATGGTGAATTTGTGATAGGGGGATGGGGATGGAATCGTATCTAAATCAATCATCTCAATATCATTGGAGAAGGTTGGGACGGGCTTGGCTGATCTATTGGCTCTTTTTCGTACTGGCTCTTCCCAAAGCTGAAGAGGAATAGGATCCATATCTACCACATTGATGTTGGTTAGATTCAATGGAGATTGCGATCTGCTAGCCCATTCCCTTTTTCTTGTTGTTTCATTCATCTTCCTTAAAGTTGACCTTGTAAAATGAGTTCTTCCGGCCATTAATAATATATGAGAATGAAGAAATGAATTGATACTGAAAATTGATGGCAAAGTTTTAGAGTGTTTGATATAAATAGAGAAAGAGTGTTTGAGATTTGCTAAAAGAGTTCTACGAAGGAAAGCAAAGTGTCCTAAAATATTAAACTTCTACAAAGATTTGGAACGGATTTTTTTTTTTTTTATGTTATTTCCGGAACCTGATGAGTCAATCGATCGACTTCAATGGTCGATCGATCGACTAACCCAGTCAACATGAGTTGACTTAATATAACCTCGCTTGATCGACAGTGTGAGTTGATTAAGCGACTGGTGAATCCAAACAGAGAGTAATCGAAAGAATTTTTACTAAGTCGATTGATTGACCAAAGATGGCCGATTGATCGACTGATAAAATGAACCCAAAAATAACACGATAGAAAAAAATATCTTTTGATTTTTTCATTGATGATTTATTTTTATTTTTTATTTTTTACAATTTCTAATCCTACACACACTGAAAAAACATAAATTCTAATCTTAATAAAACCTAAAAATTAAGAATTCTAAAACTAAAACACAAATGATGCAAAAAGAAATATAATCCTAATCGTTTTCTTCTTCTTCTGCCTGTCTTGCACAAGCCCTCATCTCGTCATAGCCATCGGGCCACAAATGTTAACCCAACTGATGCATAAACGCCCAATCATATCGGCTACGACGGAGATTTCGATTGTATTGCCACTATTGCTCATCAATCAAGGAGTTGATCTGAGCCTGCATCAGTTCGAGGGATATTCCTTCATTGCGGGTTGGCTCTGGCTCTGGCTCGGCGGCAGCTTCTTCTTGACGCACTCGATGGCGCTGACGAGCAGGGGGAGCAGGCTGTGCATCAACATTTCCCAACATACACATACTTCGATTCCACTGCGTTGGCCCATAGCGATAAAATGGAAGGTCTCTAATATTATCGTCAAGATAAAAAGGGAAACCAAGATAATGTAGAATTTGCATCACCAGATGGGAGAAATAGATGAGTGCGGCATCGCTAGTAGGAGGGTTTATAATTTCATCGTGGCATCGCCACATCAAATCATGCAAAAACCACGGAATATTGAGCCATGATCGCTTGTAGCCACCATACAATGCTTTCACCCGAGGTCCAATTCTTTCAGAGGTATGTCCTCGTGGGCAAAGACTACAAGAAACGACAATGTCCCACAATAGGATATCGCGCGGGAGAGCCGATCGTTTAGTTGCAAGTCCTCTGGATGCATATACACCATTGCACATATCATCAATCATTAGCCCTTGCTCAACATCAAGTTCGTGGTTCAAAGGGCGCTTAGCAAGAATTCCAAAAACATCCACGATCGTATCCGGATAAATTTTTCTCTTCCAGCCATCAATGGAGATGGTGAAATGGGATTCTTCATTTATCACATCCGATGCACTCACCCATTTCATATTTTGATAAAACATGCGGACTACCCGCTCCGAGACGTTGATTTTCGGTGGATTCATCAGAAAGTGAAGATTAAGAGCAGCGATGTACGAGAGTGAAATCGTGCATTCGGACATCACTTGGAATGCTGGCAGATCGTACACATACTCAGACAAGATCTCCTTTGTGGCGAAGCGACCTTTTGGTCGTTCTCAAAAAACTCCTTCTGGATGCTGAGAAAGTCTTGCAGAGGAGGATGACGCCATTTCTAAGAATGTCGGAGAAAATAAGAGAAGTTGGGAGAAGACTTGGAATGCTCGAAGGAATGTGAAAGATGAAGGACAGTAGGTTCTTTAAATAGACACAGAGGCACCGCTTCTGTTCGGACACATCGTATAGGTCGATTGATCGACGTGTATACATCGATCAAATGACACAGACATTGAAAAGGAGCGCCTTCAAAGATGTATGTTTCACAATAAATGTCGATTGATCGACCAAGGAGGGTCAATCGATCGACACTGACATGCAGCGTTTCCCCAGGGGTTGGAACAATGGGTGATTTGACTTTTGGGAAGGTCGATTGATGGAACTCACAAGTCGATTGATCGACAACGGCGCATGCAGAATATGAACTGACGTGACACTTAATTCACCTTGGAAAAATGCGACGTTTAGAGTCGATCAATCGACAAAGAACAGCGATTGATCGACAATAAAGACAAAAATAGAAAACCGATCATAAATTTCCACATTTAATGTCGATTGATCGAAAAAAATGGTCAATCAATCGACCACTTGTCTTATTATCAATCGATCGACGGTTAATGTCAATCAATCGACCAATTCCGACACCCTCTTCTCTTTTCTTTTCTTTTTTTCTTTTTTTTTTTTTTAAACATGAGTTGCCTCCCACAAAGCGCTAAGTTTAATGTCGCTAGCCCGACATTTCAGATTTTTCAATTTCATCCCGATCGATCGGGATTCTCTAACACAATTTCATCAAAATTTTCAATACAATTCTCCAAAAACGGTTTTACCCGTTGCCCATTAACTCGAAACCTACTTTCATTTCGCAAGTTGCATAGTTCCACTGCTCCGTTTGGAAATATTTGATTAATCAGGAATGGACTGCTCCATCGGGTTTTGAGCTTTCCGGGGAACAAATGGACTCTTGAGTTATATAACAGTACCTTCTGTCCCACAGTGAATGATTTCCTGAAAATAGACTGATCATGAACACGCTTCATGCAGTCCTTGTAGGATCTGGCACAATCATATGCATCAGCTCTTACTTCCTCCAATTCTGTAACTTCAAGCTTTCGTTTTTCACCAGCTTTGTGCAAGTCAAAATTCAAAGACTTAACAGCCCAATATGTCCGATGTTCCAATTCAACAGGTAAATGGAAACCTTTGCCAAAGACCATTCTAAAAGGGGACATTCCTATGGGAGCCTTGAGCGCAGTTCGATATGCTCAGAGTGCGTCGTTTAATTTCAACGATCAATCTTTCCGATTAGGCTTTATCGTTTTCTCTAAAATACGTTTAATTTTCCGATTTGAAACTTCGACTTGTCCACTGGTTTGAAGGTGGTATAGTGTAGCCACTTTGTGTGTGATCCCATACCTCTTCATCAGCTGAGCAAAAACTTTGTTACAAAAGTACTTTCGCCATCACTAATAATCTCAAGTGGGGTACCGAATCTTGGAAATATCTCATTTTTAAGAAATTTAACCACCACCCTGTGATCGTTGGTTTTACAGGCCATTGCTTCAACCCATTTTGAAACATAATCCACTGTAACTAGGATGTATAAATTTCCAAAAAAATTCGGGAATGGGCCCATGAAGTCTATTCCCCATACGTCAAACAGTTCAACTTCCAGGATTAGATTTAGAGGCATCATGTTCCTTTTTGAAATTCTGCCTAACATTTGACAGTTACTGCATGAAATGCAGTGCTGGTGACAATCTTTAAAAATTATTGGCCAATAAAATCCACATTGGAGAATCTTCGTCGCAGTCTTCCTTGAGCTAAAATGTCCTCCACAGGACAACTCATGACAGAATGAAATGATTTTTGACTGCCCCTGTTCTGGAATGCACCTTTTGATAATTTGATCAGCACAATATTTAAACAAGTACGGGTCCTCGAAAAAATAATGCTTAGCTCATGCTAAAAAAATAGCTCTCTCATTCTTATTCCAATGCTTAGGTATCCGATCTGTCACTGTATAGTTGACCAGATCTGCATACCACGGTAGATGTTCAACAGCGAGCAATTGTTCATCAGGAAAACTTTCCAAAATTGGAATCAGATCCTCATATTTTTCAACAATGACTCAAGATAAATGATCAGCGACCACATTCTCTTATCCCTTTTTATCTTTGATTTCCATATCAAATTCTTATAAAAGTAAAATCCATCGGATTAAACAGTCTTTTACATCTTTCTTTGCAAAGAGGTAGCGAAGAGCTGCATGATTAGTAAACACTACGACTTTTGACTCCAACAAATAGGATCGAAACTTGTTCAGGGCAAAGACTACTGCTAGGAGTTCCTTTTCTGTGGTAAAATAATTCAGTTGCGCATCATTGAGAGTGCGACTCGCATAGTAGATGACATGCGGCACTTTCTCTATCCTTTGTCCTAGAACAGCTCCGATTGCATAATCTGATGCATCACACATGATCTCAAATGGGAGCGTCCAATCTGGAGATTGGATTATAGGAGCTTTGACCAATTCTGCCTTGATACTTTCAAATGCATTTTTACACTTTTCATCAAAAAGGAATGGGGCATCTTTAACTAGTAAATTACACAATAGTCTCACAATTTTGCTAAAATCCTTTATGAAACGTCGATAAAAATCGGCGTGTCCAAGGAAAGACCTTACTTCTTTGACTGTTCTGGGTGGTGGAAGGTTTGAAATCAGATCTACCTTAGCTTTGTCCACTTCAATACCTCGGGACGATATGATATGTCCTAAAACAATACCATTTTGTACCATGAAATGACACTTTTCCCAATTCAGAATAAGGTTCTTCTCTTGACATCTCGCAAGAACAAGGGATAAATGGTACAACATTCACTGAAATTATCTCCATAAATAGAGAAATCGTCCATGAAGACCTCAAGGAACCTTTCCACCATATCGAAGAATATACTCAACATACATCTTTGGAATGTAGCTGGAGCGTTGCACAGTCCGAATGACATTCGACGGTAAGAAAACGTTCCAAAGGGACATGTAAATGTCGTCTTCTCCTGATCTTCTGGTGCAATCACTATCTGATTATATCCAGAATAGCCATCAAGAAAATAATAGTATTTATGTCTAGCCAATCTTTCTAGCATCTGATCAATGAATGTGAGGGGAAAGTGATCTTTTCTGGCCATTGAATTCAACTTCCTGTAATCGATACACACTCTCCAGCCAGTTTGAACCTTAGTTGGTACCAGCTCATTCTCCTCGTTCGTCACCACAGTCACTCCAGACTTTTTAGGTACTACTTGTGTCGGACTCACCCATGTGCTATCGAAAATTGGATATATAATCCCAGCATCTAGCAGCTTAATAACCTCCTTTCTCACCACATCTTGCATTATTGGATTCAATCTACGTTGTGGTTCTCTTGAGGGTTTAGCGCTTTCTTCCAAATGAATTCGGTGCATACACATCGTTGGGCTAATTCCTTTAATGTCTTTAATAGACCGCCCGATCGCACTTTTGTGGTCTTGAAGTACTTCAATGAGCTTTTCTTCTTCATCCTCATTCAAATTCGCAGAAATAATTACTGGCTCAGTTTCATTTGTACCCAAGTATGCATATTCCAAATCTGTAGGGAAAGATTTTAGTTCCAACTTTGATATCTCTCCTTCATTTGATTCTTCTTGGCTTTCTTCTTCCTTCTTCTCATCTTTCAGTTGACATTCATTTTCTCCCAAGAGTGGCGTTGAGTCTAACATTTCATTAACTTCATGTATCACCTGATCGACATCGAAGTCTTTACCAAAATGTGCTAAACAGGCCTCTAAAGGGTCCTCATATTCTGAAGCAAAAAATTTATTCTCCACAATGTTATCAATCATGCAAACTTGTGCATGTTTCTCATCTTCAACAGGCTGTTTCGAAATGTGAAAGATATTCAGTTCCACAGTCATATTCCCGAATGATAAATTCATTATCTCATTTCGGCAATTGATTAGTGCATTCGATGTTGCTAGGAATGGTCTTCCTAAAATTATGGGAACATTATTTTTGTGTTGAGGAATGGGTTTCGTATCCAAGACAATAAAATCAACAGAAAAGTATAAAGTATCTACTGTGATAAGGACATCCTCGACTATTTCCCTAGGAATCTTAATTGACCTATCTGCAAGTTGAAGGGTCATAGCTGTGGGTTTTAGTTCCCCCAACTCAAATTCCTTATACACAGAGTATGGCAACAAATTGACACTTGCTCCAAGGTCTAGAAGTGCTTGATCAATGCGATTCTCCCCTATGACGATTGAAATCGTAGGACATCCAGGGTCCTTATATTTAATTAGAAGTCTCGCTTGTAAAACTGAGCTTACCTGCTCTGCTAAGAAGGCTTTCTTCGGGACATTGGTCTTTCGCTTGATCATGACCAAATCCTTTAGAAATTTTACATATGTTGGCACTTGTTGAATGGCGTCTAAGAAGGGGATATTTATCTTCAGCTGCTTGAACATTTTAATGATTCCTTCCTGATTGCGATTCTTCTTTGGTCCCATTAGCCTTTGAGGGTATTGGGCCTTGGGCACGAAATTCTTTTCTCTCTCACTCTTATCTTCATTTTTTTTCTCCTACTTCTCTTGTTTCTCTTCTTCTTTTACTTCCTCGTCCATCTCAATTTTTACTTCAGATTTAGGCTTCTCATCTTCTTCTGGCATTTCCACTTTGTTGTCGATTTGTTTTCCAGATCCCAATGTAGTGATTGCCTTGATCTGTTGTTGGCTCTCTTCCTGAGATGAGGTTGAGGCATGCTCAATAGCCATCTGCCCTCTTGAATTCGGAACTGGTTGGCTCGGGAATGATCCCTTCTCTCTTTCACAGAGGAGCGTTGTCAATTTCCCAATTTGCATCTCTATCCTTGAGATTAAAGAGGTATTGGATTGGATGAACTTCCACATATCCTCACTCTGAGGATATTGATTCTGAGATTGACGTAGTGCAACATTCCCTTGTTGATTATTGAATCCCGATAGTGGGAAATTCTGTGCGACACCAGGTTGACTCATTGATTGTGAGAATTGGTAATTCTGGTTCAATTGCTTGGGTTGCACACTTTGATTTTGATTCTGGTAAAATTGGTTTCCTCCTCCATAATGATGTTGGAATTGTCCTTGACCAAACTTTTGTTGCAGTCCCTGATTAAAATTTTGATTTAGGTATAAATTCATCCTTTGACCTCTGCCTTGAGGTCTTTGATTTCCCTGTTTCCATGAGAAATTCTGATGATATTTCTAACTGTTTGGGTTGTTTTCATTGAAAACATTTCCCTGATTTCGCCCGTAAGTGTTCAACGCGTTCAATTGCTCACTAGGATCTTCTGAGTAATTTTGCATTGACGGGCAACCGTTGGATGTGTGCATTGGACTTGCACAATATGAGCATGGATCTGGTTGCACGTTTACAACACTCACGTTTTTCTTCAACTTTAATTCCTCAACTTATTGAGTGAGGAAATCTATTTTTGCCATTAGATCTGGTGTTTCTTTCACCACATACAATCCTCCTTTCTTTGTTGAGCTTCCTGCTTGATCTCGATTCTTGTTTGGCTGATCTCGACTGTTCGAGAAATCCCATTACTGTGAATCTTCCGCTAACTTTTTCAAGAATCGATAAAATTCAGTTTCTCTCAATCCCAAGAATCCTCCACTATTCATGGATTCAATCAAATGTCGATTGGCTTGATCCAGTCCATTGTAAAAACATTGGACCAATCTCCATTTCGAAAATCCGTGATGAGGACATTTCAATAGGATATCCATGAATCTATCCCATGCTTCATAAAATCTCTCATCATCTTCTTGTGTAAAATCAGTGATTTCACGTCTTAAGACATTAGTCTTAGCCATGGGAAAGAATTTTGATAGAAATTTCTTAACCATCTGATCTCAGGTGATTATGGATCCAGCTGGTAAAGAATTTAACTATGCTTTGGCCTTATCCTTTATGGAAAAAGGAAATAGACGCAATCTCACAGATTCTTCGCTAAAATTTTGATACACCAAAGAACAGACCTCGGTGAAGTCTTTGATGTGTTGATACGGATCTTCTCTTTCCATACCATGAAAAATTAGAAGGATTTGAATCACATTGGCACGGATTTCAAATATGCCACCAGGTGTAGCAGGATATGTGATGCAAGAAGGGGTATTTGTAGTGATTGGAGCAAACAACTCTCTCAGAGTTGGTTCCTCCTCATTTTCATGTTGTTGATTTTCACAACCGTTTACATTCATTTCGAATTGAATTGATATTTTGGTTCTAGCTTCTCGACATGTTCTGACTTCTTTTCG
Organism: Chloranthus sessilifolius; assembly: GCA_021018995.1. Classification (NCBI taxonomy): domain Eukaryota; kingdom Viridiplantae; phylum Streptophyta; class Magnoliopsida; order Chloranthales; family Chloranthaceae; genus Chloranthus; species Chloranthus sessilifolius. The sequence goes on along the minus strand of CM037593.1, from coordinate 9,501,916 downwards.
ATTTGAACGACACGTTCGCTCAATCTCAGGATCAAAAAATTCTAAAGTTTTATCTTTAGATGACCTTGTGTGCATACACAAAGTGCACAGATTTTGGTTCGTTAAATTTTTGTTCGATTGATCGACTGCTTAAGTCGATTGATCGAGAGAAAAGAAATTTTGAAATTTTATCTTCTTTTTTTTTTCTTCGATTGATCGACTGTTTAGGTCGATTAATCGCCCAAGAGACAGTCTTCGATTGATCGAGGGCTTAGGTCGATCGATCGAGGATTCACAATTTGAATTTTTGAAATTTGAAAAATAAAAAAAAAAAATTGATATATATTTTTTTTAAATTCGAAAAATCCGGAATCCGGAGATTACGAACGAGATTTTTGCAGATATTACAGAGTCGATTGATCGACTGTTTAGGTCAATCGATCGATACTCAAAGAAAAAAAAAAAATTCCGATTCAGAACAGAATTAGTGCGAAAATATTTTTTTTTTTAACAAAGTTACTGAATTTAAACCTACAAAGATTCTTAGAATTAATTTTCTATTTCCTAAAAAAATTTTAATTTTCTACACCCAAGTCTCCGGCAGCGGCGCAAAAAACTTGTGAAAATTAAGTTGTACTCGCAAGTGCACGAAGCGTGATATAATCAGTGGGTGCAAAGTACGAGATCGTTCCCACGAGGACTGGTCAAAAAATTCAGATGAGAGATAGCAACTAATTAAAAGAACAAGCACAGATTTACCATAGCAACCACTAATCTAATATTTTGAGAACTTTTGATGAATGAGATAAATACTAACGGAATTCAAGGTTTAAACAAATAATGAAATATAAGGATTGGGATGGTAAATCCTCCCATCGTAGGCTTATCATTTACAAAATACAAATCTGTGGATAGAAATACGAGATCCTCATAAGATATCTATGAAGGAGTACCGGCCCTGAACACACCTGAATTCTAAAGTATAGATCTGAGATCACGGAGATGTATGATTAACACCTCATGAGTGTGTGATTAATACCCACACCTCAGATGGTGATTAGAACTTACCATTGGGATAAAGTCACACCATCAATCCGAGATCAAGGAGATGTATGATTAACACCTCATGAGTGTGTGATTAACACTCACACCTTATATGACAGTAAAACTTCACCCCGAGATGGGTAATAATTAGGATAAAATCATTATTACAGATTTGAAATCATAGGGCATGATTAGCTCTTAGATCTCAGACCACAATTAGATCATATTCGTGTTAATAATAACATTAGGGCCCTTAACAGAATCTAATATCTCAACCACAAATTTATATTAATATAAATGAATACCTCGGATGGGATTCATCAGATCCTCATCCTTAATTAAACTAGCCACACATGATAAAAGTAGATAGCATGATTGAAAAATAAACCAACATTAACATTAACATTAAAATACCGTAAAGAGCTTTAGCAATATCCACGAAAAGCTTTAATCTCAAGTTCGTACAACTCCTTGAAAGTGGATAAATGAGAAACTAAGATCTATCTTTTTTTTTAGAAGATGAATACTAAAAACTGATAAAGAAGTTGGGACCAAGTGTCCTTACAAACTTGAAAAGCAGAAAAATAGAAAAATGCAAAACGGAAGCAGATCCCCCCGAATCCTCAGATTTATCCTTTAAATAGTATCTAGATCCGGGGCTCAAATTCAAATTCAAATTCAAACTCAATTTCGAAATTGGTTGATCGATCGACTAAAATGGTCGATTGATCGACCAAGTTAAATTTTAATTTTAAAATTCAAATTCTTCTGGATTATGTCGATCAATCAACCAAAAATGGTCGATCGATAGACTAAAATGGTCAATCTCCTCTGATTTGCTTCATTCGTCCAGTTACTTTCAGCTTTTGCACCATTTTGCGCTTCTTAATGTGTTTAATGGCCACTTTGTCCTGAAACTTAGAAAACTTGATAAATCATGTTAGATAGCTTTCATCGAAGGGCTAAATGTAAATTTTTAGGGGTGAAATATCATTATATTTCACTGCACATTAATATCATACGTATCGATTTTTCGTGTAACTGATACATATCGGTGCCGATACGTATCGGTTATCAACTTAGATTCAAGTATTGGTATCGGCCGATACGAGCCCGTATCGGCAGATATGTATCAAGTATCTGCTGATATTGAACCCGTATGCTGATACCTCTCAAATTTTTTATTTCTAAAAAAAAATCAACGAGTCAACTCGGTATCGGCCGATTCGTATTGGTCCTCCATGGCATGATGCCCGATACCGGTACCTGGGTTGACACCTTGCTCTATACCATGTGATACCGGCCTAAAAGCACCACAAAATGAATAGCTATCATGTTATATTCAAAAATATTGTAACCATGCTCAGTTTTAGTGCGGTTAATCTGAACTATATATAATGGCCTCATGAATCTCACCTACAAAATCAATTATGGAGTATCCTTCCTCTTAAAAAGAGTTGAATATAAAATTTTTACAAGATCTTATAATATCACCCTCTGAAATCGCAGTTCACGACTTTATATTTTCTTTTTTTCTTGGTACTATCAATTCACTACAAAAAATAAGACTATTAGCGGCAGTTTTTTTAACAAAAAACTGCTGCTATTAGTCCTGTCACTACCAAAAATTGCCTTAACAGCAAGTGCCGCTAACACACCTTATTTTTATAGTGATTGTTGCTATAATTTTATGCAATCGCAAATCACGATTAATCATGCTTTCTTCTCTGACATGCTGTTAAGTAGTGAAAAATGCCACTTTACACCCTTTAACTTGACCCTTGATAGACCAGTGAGTACACTAATAAACCTCTGTTAAGTGTATTTTGTAGATAGCACTGCTGGCTAGAAATAATACAAAAAACCGCTTAATAATGCCCATGAAGAAGCAATTTCCTAGTACCATGCAAATTCAGCAACAGAACAAAGGAAGGAACTGAAGACAGGCCTTAAAACAACCTATCAAAAGGACATCTGAAAGGTTTCGATAAGAGCTGAAAGAGAACATAAAGGAATTCGTGCAGTTGGAAAAGAATTCGATAGGATCTGAAGGCAGACAGAGGAAGGCATGAGCCGATGTGAGGAATTCGACAGGATCGCTGGACCTAGCGAACAGTTCAAAGCAGAGAAAATCAACCTATCGAAAGCTCACCTGAGGAGACAAGTGAACCTATCGAAGGGCTCGTGAGTTTTCGATGGGTCGGAGAAACAACTTGTCAGAATAAGGGCATGCAGCACAATACCTATCGAATTGGTCTACTAATCCTATCGAAATAAAGCACTGGATGACACCTATCGCAGAATGTGTTAACTTTTCGATAGGAACCAAGGTCATCCTATCGAAGTAATGCACAGAGAACTGCATCCTGACAAAGTGGTTTTCCAAACCCATCGAAAAGCCTTTCCAACCGATCGAAAGCTCCAGATTCAGTGCAGTCAATCGATGCAGCTGGACTCAACCTATCAGGGCCTGTCGAAGAGATCAGACTACTTATCGAAAGGGACTTCAAGCTTGCATTCATCCTGTCGAAAGCTTCCTCAACCTATCGAAATCGCAAGCAGCGCTTCTCAGAACTTCAGCTGCGCACATGCTGAGACTTGGTGGCCTGCTGCACGCAAACCAAGGCACCTTGGTGGCCGGCACGACTTTCTAGAAGATGCTCTAAGAAAACCTAACCGACCCACGTGCTCTAACAAAACCCTAACAAACTCTGAGAGCCTTCTAGAAGGGAATCTTTGGCAGGAAAACAGAGGAGAAAGCTATATATAGAGCCTCCAATTGCAATTGGAGGGAGGATCGAAAATCGAGAAAAATTCTCCTGAAATTCAGAGCTTGTAGCGAGACATTCCCCCTCATTTAGCCCAACCATGGTTGGCTAAATCCTTAGGAGCAGCAAGGAGTAAGTTAGATCTGTAATTAGGTGAGGTTAGGAATGTTGCTAGGGGTTAATTGTTGCATAGACTGCAGATCTGAGGACAATTCATTTTAAAATGTGTATTGAATGCAATGTAATTGTTGGTTTTCTGGTTTTAATTAGATCTAAAGCTCTTTTGATTCCATTTGGTGCTCGATCAGATTTTTATAGAAGAGTTGCTTGATCAGCTCACCCACTTAATTGGTAGACCTCTTGGATATCACCTGATTTCCCTGGATCTGATATCCCTGCAATTTCTTGTGTCTGTGACATGGAAATTGTAGCATCTGTAGTGATTTTATTACTCTGGTTGGAGCCATTGGAGTGGAGGAAATCTATAGGATGGGTTGTGACCATTGAAGTGGACAGGTCATAGCCTTAAGACCAATCCAACCTCGGGTTTCAACTGATTTCCTTCATCCTAAGTCCTTGGATCTGATAACATCTATAGGATGGGTTGTGGCCATTGAAGTGGACAGGCCATAGCCTTAAGATCAAGCAGATCCTCTGGGTTAGAGTGAAGTCTTATACCCTGCAGCTGTGCTTGTTGCCAGCTGAGGGACTTATGCACTCTTGAACCCTTGCAACATACTTAACTGAATTTGATTGCAGTGAAGACAATCTCCAAGCTGTTCTTCTCCATTTTCTGAGTTTTTACACCTTTCATCTGCAAAATCTGAAGCCCCAGATTCGATCCTAACAAATCTGCATTTAAATTGTAGTTTAGATCTAGTAACCATCCATTCCAAGTCTTTCCCCTGCTTTTAGTTAGTTTATTAATAGCTAGGGTACCAGATCTCTTAAAGATCTAGAGATTTATTTAATTTCTCATCACCTCTCTGTGGACATTCCCTTACTTACTTTAAAACTTGCTACGAAGGACCCTGTATCTTGTAGGTCTGGAATTTCTTAATTGTGCTGGACTTACCTCTGTTTTAAATCTGATTTTTACTTAATAAATCAGCACACTAAAAATCCACAACAGATGCTTTTAATCTCAAGATTGGGTGGAAGATTGGAGAAAAATGAACTCCATCGTCTGATTCAGAGTGGTCAAAGATTAATTTTATAATAGCCAACGACCGATTCGTCACTCTATGAAGTAAAAAGCAAAAGAAACACAACAACAAAGGCCGCAATGTAAATAAGTAAAGCACAAGAGTAAAGTACAAACAAGACACATCTCAGGGGGCTAAATGCCAAAAACCCAATATTTTTAGCTTCGCACATAGCTAATTATTTCAAAATGAATCCCTTTTTCTAAATTTTATTTATAAGAGGCTTCGATTTATCCTTGCACATGAGATTTGTACCGTGGCACATGATTAAAAAGAAAGACTTTGCTATTTTTGAGGCATGTGCCACATGTAAACCATAGCATATTGTTTCTGTAGCGACCCGAAATCTCACAAAAGCTAATTTTAAGATCTTAGGTCATACCTTCGTATATCAATAACCTATAGCGACCCGAAATCTCACAAAGACTGATTGAGCGAATCACCGAATCAAGTAACTAGGGTTTAACCAACCTAAAATTCAAGTTGAAAAGGACAAATCTTAGGTTGAAAATATAGGAACCCAAAGCAGATATTTTTTCCACACAAGTGCAAGATTTAAATATGATTTAAATCATCACCCATTCTGGTTTAACTAAACATTTCTATATAAAATCACAACAATACCCTTGCTTTTCGTATCAACTTTCCTCCTCTTTATCACTCAAAGATGTTATTTAAAACATTAAATTTTAATTAATTTAAAAAAATATATTCAAAATAAATAAAAGCAAGCTTTAGAAGGCTAATTTGGGCTACAAAAGACCGATTCGAGCTTCAAAAACCCAAAAGTTTCTTGACGCCAAAAGTTTCTTGAAGCCATGACCAATTCGGCCTCTAGCCTTTCACACAAGGGATCTTGAGGGCATGACCGTACCATCAAATACTCATTTTTTATTCCACAAGACACCGATCCCAAAAATGTGGCCCTAAAGTCACGTTTGAGTGTAATGTGTGTCATGTCATTTTAGAGACACTTTTTTGGGATACGTGCCATATGGAATCTAAAACTGACTGTCTAATAAAGTTCATTGCCTCAAAATCCCTTGTATAGAAGATTGGATCGAAAAAAATCTCCACCATCAAATTTAAACCAATCAATATTTTTGGCGTAGGTGCCTAGCAAGATATTGTTTGTTGCTAATAAATGGACTATTTAGTGAGTAGGAGTCCACCATCAAACTAATTAGTGATGGAGGGTTCTCCTAAAAATAATTAGCGATGGAGAGTTCTCTCTCCTAAACACACCAAAATGACGAAAACATTCTTAAAACATATCAAAAGGCAGTTCAATTTAGAGTTTTCTCTCTCAAGTATATCAGACAGTCGTCAATTATTTGACTTCCACCCAATAAATTAGACGTTGTCCAACATACGTTAGTCCATTTTATAAGGGCAATTTGGTCTTTTGGATGGAAAGAACTCTCTAAAGCTAATTATTTTCTGGAGAACCCTTCATCACTAATTAATTTGATTGAGGACTCTAACTCACTAAAAAAAATCCCTAATAAATTAGGTACACTTTTCATTATCTTACCGGATATTTTTGTCATAAATAAAAAATACACTTAGACAAGTAGTAGATTTATTTTTTGATACGTTAAGTAATAGATATATGGTGGTAGGAATACGTAAAGTAATAGATATTATAAATATGCTTTTACAAGTAACTAATTTTTTTCCATTTATAATAAATTGGACATGTGACTCGATCTTCTCTATATATGGTGGTAGATGTATCAAGAGTGAGAGCATATCCCAAACCCCTACTAGCATCTTAGAAGCCCCATCTCAAGTTTCCTCTATGGATGTGACCAATGAGAACCCAGAAGAAAGCCTTAGCCCCGAATACAAGGAGTTACTTTCTTCCCTTCCAAGAGAAAAAGGGTGGATTTCCTCCAACACCTATCAATATCTAAACTTTTCCTAAACGCTTAAACACATATTTCTGTATAAATCATGAGTAACTAAATCTATCCCCTATCCCTTTCAAGAGTGAGCATGTCATTGATTATATAAAAGTAGAAGCATTTTGGTGATGTGGTTGGACGTTGTTCGGGGCCAACACATAGTTCGATCGGATTCATTTTAAGATTTTGCATTACAGAGCTCAACTCTATATCATGTGATTAACAGCCTAAAAGCACTACAAAATGAGATTGCAGAGCTCTTTATACCATGTAATTAACAGCCTAAAAATGCTACAAAATGAGTAGCTATCATCATATTATTCAAATATATTGAAACCATGTTCATTTTTAGAGCGGTTAATCTTAACCATATATAATGGCCTCATGAATCCCACCTACAAAATCAATTATAGAGTATCCTTCCTCTTAAAAAGAGTTGAATATAAAAATTTTACAAGATCTTATAATATCTCTAATGCTTCTAATCACTCATCACCTTTTACTAAATAATAAGTTATGCTTCACAGATGCCAGCCTGCCTATATAATTAATTCAATGAACGAAATCATATGTTTTTTCCGATAATAGGCATGGTTGGAGAGTCCCTTTTCTTACTGAATATTAATCATAAAAAAATGTACAATACAAATCTTCAAGAACAAGAGAAGTTAAAATAAGATAAAATTCGGTGCCTTGCCGTATAACCGTTGCACTAGCTTCGACACCATTCATGCCATATAACCATTGGAGGAAAGCTATGACTTTTTTTTTTTTTTAAGACTTGGGTATCAGGGCCTCTTAGAGCACCCGCCTAATCTCAGGGACACGTGCACACCCCAAATTAGCACATACCGGGTCAGCACAGGATATAAATCATATCCCTAGGGTGGCCTCAATGAGGGGGGCGGGTTCGAACTCATATCTCTTGCTTTTGGAAGCAAGTACTTGGCCAACTCGTCTAACCCCTTGAGATTGGAGGAAAGCTATGTCATGAAGGTTATCTAATCGCATTTTTAGCGAGAAAATATTTTTCGTAACAGGGTTTTAAGTCCCTGGGTACATGCAACGCTCGCACATCACATGTAAGGATAAATCCCACCAATATCAAAACTTTTGGTATCCTCCAAATCTAATGGAAGGAATAATGCTTTTCCAAAAGATCTTTAGAACACGTGATGATGATTTACTTCTAGCCACTATGCCCAAATCAGAGACCTGGTTTTGATTGCTGGAATGTAGTGACTTCCACCCTAGAGTCGTTATTTCAGGTGACGTCTATAAGATTGATATGGAGAAGGCATATAGATGAATTAATTGGGACTTCGAAGAGACTACTCCACTCCATCCTTTTCGGTGCTTGGGAATCAGGCCGAGAAGAATTTGTTTGGCTACTGTCTCCCGGTCCTCTGCTGATCAAGTCAAACACCGAGCTATGGCTACCACCACATGTGAACTTATTTGCCTCAAAACCCTTCTTCATGATTGGTATCCATCAGATGCCATTCACGGTCAAATTCATTGACCATAGTATATGGCCACTTAAAAGAAACCCAGCATTTCTCACTCAAAACCAATGCGGCTATACTGTGACAATCAGGCAGCTCTTGGCATTGTCCAGTTTTCCATGAACTAACAAAACATATTGAGATTGATTGCCATGTTGTTCGAGAAAAATTAGCCTCGGGAAGCCTCACCACTTGTTAAGACCTGGCCCAAACCCGGCCCAGCCCATTGATACCTGTAGATTTAGGGGCTTGTACATGGAAGGAAGCTATCTAACAACCTCTCACATTCATTACCTTGCTCATTCAAATAGACTTAAAATAGGGCATTCTAAAATAAGGAATACGTTAAACATACAACAGAAAAAAAATAAAAATATATAAAAAAAAAATACAGTGATCTCAATCTACCCGAAACTTCAAAACAGAACCTTGCAAGTTTTCTTCAACAATCCCATCTAACCTCACTCATTTCCAGCGTGAAATAATTAGCCCAATCTCCAACCTCACCTTTCCTAAACAACAAACTATTTTTCACACCCCTCGGCGTTTTTCCCATCTAATACCCTCCATATTCCTCAAATTCTCAAAACTACACAACCTCAATATCTCCTCCACCACCCCTTTGCACACTTCCGACACCATGAAAGGGCAGCCGAGGAACTCCGCCAACTTCGTCAAAACACCAATTGTGTCTTCTTTCATGTCCTCGTACTTCAAAAACAATACCTTCTCCAGCCACCTTAAAGTCTCTTTCCAGTACCCCAACGCATGATCCAAAAACGGCCCAAACTTGCTAGTCCCCTTACAAAACAGCTCAAAGGCTTCTTCGAGCAGAAAGGGACTCGAGAAACTTTGGTGTCAAGTTGATCATGAAGTTCCATAACGAGATAAAGCTATTGGCAGGAATCTAGTTGATAAACTTATGATTTTTTTCAGGTGCTAATTTGACAATATCAATAGTTTAGGTGTGTTAAGTGATATCGGGGTGACAGTTCAAGGGTTTTTTTGAAATTTTCCCTCAAGAACATCACTTTAGAGTACCAAGTTTTTGTGAATTCTCCGAAGTATGTGATAATTTGTGATAATTACGATATGTATAGCTTTTGTGAACTCAAGGTCACATTCGAGCCTATATATATATAGGGAAATGGTATAGTGCATTGCAATGCAGCCCAAAATGCTACACATCAATGTTAGATCACATGCCCTGTGGCATGTGATCTCCAAAACAACACCCGTTTTGGAGTGTCGTGTCATGGGTGTTGTCACATGGCACTTTGATTTTTAAAAGAAATTATGGTTTTAGAACTTTTTATCCCATCAAAACACGAGTCAAACATAAGGTAACACCCCATCAACCTGGTGCATTGACTTTTCCCAACTTTGACCACATTTTTAACGGCAGAAAACTCATACAAACAATATTTTTATTTTGTATGGGACTGATCGACCTTGCCTAAGTTGTCGTGGCACCCGATCCTCGTGATGGGTGCCACATGCCCAACTGATTGGTGTGTAGCGTTGTACCCTCTATATATATATATATATATATATATATATTTGCACTCCAATGTTGCCCACAATGCTACAGACCAATCAGTTGGGCACCACATGGCACCTATCACAAGGATCGGGTGACTTTTTTGCCTTTAAAAATGTGGTCAAAGTTGAGAAAATCCGATGCTCTAAGTTGATGGGGTTTTACCTTATGTTTGACCAATGTTTTGAAGGGCCAAAAAGTTTCAAAACCATAATATTTTTTTTCTAGATCACGTGCCACGAGGCACAACACCCCAAAACAGGTGTTGTTTTGGAGATCACGTGGCGTGCGATCTAGCAAGTGTTTTGGGCTGCATTGCAATGAACCATCCCATTTCCCATATATATATTAGCTTGTGAAGGTTATCTTTTGGGAAAATCCTATTAGAGCAGCATTAAAAGAAAAGTAATGAAGATGCAACTGTACTGGGACATGAAGAGATCACACAGGGATTTTAAAAGAGAGCCCCTTGCCTCATCTCTTGATTCTTTACTGCATTAATTAGAAGTATTACAAACTACCTTCCCCATTCAAGGTCAGCGCCACCTGATCGCGGACTCACGCTGTTCGAACGGACGGCATCTTCTGGCTTGATGCAACTAGCAAAAGCATGCCAACCAATAAGGTATGGTATGATGAACTGCATTGACCCAAATAATGAAGTGCAAATATATTAGTCAGGAACAGAACTTGCCTAGATTCTAAGTGAAACTTGCACATAGTTATGAAAAAGACTTGTTTAAGTATAAATTTTTGGGTTGAATCAGATGGTGGAGATCGTTTATGTCCCAATCCCATACAATAGATCTTAAGATCATGGGCGTATCATCAGACGGACCAGATGTTGATTTCACATGGCACACATCCCAAAAAAGTATTGTGCATTTATATGGCCTTTGACTGCTTTGAATCGGACGATGGAGATCTATTTTCAATATGCGAGTGTGTGATGGTAAGCCTAGGATCCCAAAGTCTTGTGTGGAAGATTAGGACGAAAAGTGATCCCCATCGTCTCATTCAAAGCAGTCAATGGTTTTCGAGTGGGATGTTCTAGAGTTTTAGTGTGCAAAGAGAGCAACCCTAAATTTTATAACTCAAGAATGAGATCAATCAAGGAACCTAGGAAATATAACAGAGATGTTTTCTGGTGCTCCATACACTGATATTTCTTAAATGTTCCTTCTTTTACATTATTTTCCTGTTATTAAATTTTATAAATAATTATTGGTCACTTAATAATATCAGTTGAATTAACACAAAACCGTCGTTCACCTTTATTACTTCACAATCCGAACACATTTACAGATAATTGCATGCATGTTTAACATATTATAAATTTCATCTGTAGATGCATGCACAAGGATCACATATGATGCAAGAAAAAACAAGATCAAATGAAATAAAGAAATGAAAACCCAAATACAAATATTTTGCAAATCTTTTTTCTTGTTTTTTGCTCTATAATGCTCAAAAAAATTAATAATAAATAAAAACCTATATAATGATATGCTTTCCAAAAATAGGAGCTTCCCTCTCTTTAAACTCCCCTTCAGTTTTTAGTTTCTTTCGAGGCTTAAAATCTCAGTGTCAGAACCCGTATCATTGGGCTCGGCACAAGTATATATTGTCTTGCATCGTCTCGTGGTCTGATGAAGAAAACATATCAATTTGAATCGCCCGATATGAGTTGATAAGCTTTTTTTTACAGTACTGAAAGAATATAACTATTGTTTCTCTAGAAATTTATCGGATGAGATATACAACAACAAGGTGAAGGAATAAGGGGATGAATCATACATTGAAAGCTGAGTTAAGAACAGAGAACTCCGCTTTGGTGACAGGAATGTAAATACTTTCATCCACGTTCATGAGCCTATTTTGAACACCTTCAACGAACAAAAATTCAAATGTCAAAACAAATAAACAAAAAATATATAGGTCAGCGTAGAAAATAAGAATTTTAGCTGGCAATTTAAATGACTCAAGTTTTCCTCTTCGTACTAATTTTCTCTAGAAATCCAATTTCTAAGTAATTCCAATTTTCACTACCGTTTCAAAAACCAAAACGTAAAAGCATAGTAGATTGAAGAGACCAACAAAATACAATAAGACCCCAGAAATCTCGAAGTTCAAGTTGAGGAACTACGTTTACAAATTAGACAGGAAGAGTCAAATTTTTTTTTCTCCAATTACGTATATAAAAAATTTACAATTACCATACATTTTGACTTGTGAGGTCTACATTTTTCAGAATCATGTATAGGGTAAGAAACATTCTATAGATTGATCGTGGTGATGCAAAACCAAATTAGTAATAATAAAATAAAAACTAAAACGAAAATAGATTTTTCCTCTGCAAGGATTCCTACAAGAAAACGCAAAAGCGCCTGCAAGGACTTCACAGAGAAATCTCCAAAACATATATAATGACTTGCCACCAGAATACTATAAGGGATAAATAAGAAACAACCAAAGAAATAAGTGAAACCTTAACCATTCTCCAAAACACAGTCGGACCGCAGTTCGACAGAAATGGTGTTGAGTGGTCCGTTAATTGGACCACAACGGACAGCTGGACGGTCGGGAACTATCGAACCGCACAGGCCGACCATCCAATCATTCGAGCCACACGGTTCCTATCGACCCGTACGTTTTCAAACCAAGTACGGTCCGTCAATTGGACACTACATGTTCTAGGGCATTCCCGCAGTGCCAGAGAACCCATCGCTGTCTTGACTGTAAAGTGGTAGGATGGGCGTTGCCGCAGCGGGAATGCCCTAAAGCATGTAGTGTTGAGGTTAGGGGTTCAACGCCAATCTAAGTAGTAAGCCCACCCCAAGATAAGTGCTCTCCTATCCATCCATATATATATATATATATATATATATATATATATATATATATATATATATATATATATATAATAAACCAAGGATAATGCATGCTGAAGAAGCTGCTTTTATCCTACTGGCATATTCATAAATCATCACCATACAAGATCAAAAAAGAGAATTACTAAGATTGAAGAAATGGCCAGTGCCATCTGGAAGGGGCTCTGCCTTCAAAAGTTTCCTAATTTTGCCTTCATCACTGCAAAACACCACACAATTACCAGAGAACCTTCAATAAATACTCTAGAAATAACATGTAGATGAAATCATGAAGAAAAACATAGAAGCATACACAAATTAAGAGTGCAAAGTTATGATAATATCTAACTTTTTCAAATATTTACATATCTTGTTGCAAATCATTGTATTAATTTCCCATGTTTGCGAAGCAAAGAGACCAAATAAAAACGACCAATCATGAAAATCAAAATATTATTGTATTAATAGAGTGAAAAAAATAAAAATAAATTCATAAGAATTATATTTTATTAAGCAGTGTTGCAAATATCCTACACTTATATCAACAATTGCAGAAGGGAACAAGTAAATAGCTTTTCGACTTTATATAAGAGTAGTAGAGAAGGCAAACATTAAGAGAGAAAATATGAATAACAGCACTTATATCTTTATTTTAGATCTGAAAATTCAATAAAATAACAACTCGTGTGGCTGGCCCCCAGGTTCAAGTTTGACCTGCTGAAGTTAGTGTGACATCAGTGTGAAGTTGGCACACTCTGGGGTGACATCAGCAATCTGAAAGGTCCCAGTTACAGCTCTGATACCAAGTTCCCTTCAATAGATGGATTAGCGTACGATATGCATGGTTGTCAATATCTTATGACAATACACTATACAATACACGATATTATAGAAAACAATAAGTATCTATGACGTGTATCTTTTTTTAACCAGATCTTAAGATACACAATACAATACATTCCGATACACGATATGAATGATACATGTGATTTCGATTATAAATAGTTTTTATACTTAAAAACAACAATAACTTATTTATCCCAATTCTAATCTCAAAAAGTTACAAAAAAGAAGAGGAAGTTACAGCTCTGATACCAAGTTCCCTTCAATAGATGGATTAGCATACGATATGCATGGTTGTCAATATCTTATGACAATACACTATACAATACACGATATTATAGAAAACAATAAGTATCTATGACGTGTATCTTTTTTTAACCAGATCTTAAGATACACAATACAATACATTCCGATACACGATATGAATGATACATGTGATTTCGATTATAAATAGTTTTTATACTTAAAAACAACAATAACTTATTTATCCCAATTCTAATCTCAAAAAGTTACAAAAAAGAAGAGGAAGATGTCTACGAGGAAGAGAAATAAGAATAAATTGATAATTTAATTGCTAACGAAGATGATGTGTTGATATTGAGGATAGAGATGAAGAATGAAGAATGAAGAACGAAGAACGAAGACTTGGGATTTTTTTCCGTTTTAGGATTACAAATTGGTAATGTCAAGAAACAGTATAGGATTTTTTTAGTACAAAAAATTGAAAAGTTTATGATTTTATGCGAGTGGATTTTTACGTCCACCTTATAAATCAATCCATTGAAATGTTTTGTTTTGTTCAATTTATTTGATTTAAATTCTGATTTCTAATGTGACAAGTGACAAAATGAAGGTAGTTGACACTTGGTATTTAAAAAAAAGATCCATATTATATATATATATATATATATATATATATATATATATATCATTTTTCTGATTTTTAGATTTTTAGATTTTTTTGTAGTATTTATGTATTTTTCCTATATATTTGTAAAAAACTAAGTGGATCTTACGATAATCGATACGATCCGATACACGATACAACAATTCTTGATAACGATACATGATACTATACTTTCTATACACGATTTGACAACCTTGATGATACGGTTAGGGTTAGGAGAAAGAGACGGAAGAGGAGGAGGAAGAAGAAAGTAAGCCAAAGTGAGTTAGGGTTAGTGTAACGCTACTAACCTTTATATTAAACGGAAAGACTTTAATACCCTACACACCCAATAAACACACTGCTAATTACATCATATACGAACTACGTAATATATATCCCCAGTTATGTGACCTAAGAATATGCGTGTTAAAATTAATTATTACATGCTAATTTCTTGATAGGAATGAATAGAAATGGATATATTTGTCATTTGGGAAAAGGGCATATGGGTTCAAATGCATGGATGAACCCATGCATTCGAACCCCAGATCACGTGCCATGTGCCATGTGCCATGTGATCTATAAAAAAGTATTAAAGAAAGAATTGGAGGTCAAAACCATGGTCAAAGTTTGGGTACCGCCCCACACATCCTGGTGCATTGAATTTCCCCCCTTTGACCACATTTCTGACAGTGGTTATGCATCGAATCATTCTCAAATTTTTGGGGTGGTCTCTGATCTCCCTTGGGCAAGTTGTTGCGGCACTGGATCCCTTGGATGGGTGCACATGGATCCCACCTAGTTCGAATGCGTGGATCCACCATGCATTCGAATCCATATCCCCTGGCATCTTTTCATTTTTCTTAATTTTAGAAATGGATATATACTGTAAACTTCCCTTGGAAGATCATCAATCAGATCATGACTTAAACAATGGAGATATCTGAAAACCACTCCCTGCAGAAGACCACTAGTCAGATGATAGTTTGAACGATCAAAAATTTTTGGAGATCTAGACGGTGATTATGTTTCAGATCAACACCTACACTGCTGAACATACGAATATGTACTTTGAACTTTGATGTTTTATAAAAATAACATAACAAATCTTCAAAGTTTTGAGATTTTGCACCTACAGAAAGGTACAGGATGATACATAGGATGGAAATTTTTTCTGTCCACTAGTGTGCTACAATCCCATACTTTAAATAAAACTGCAATAATCAACAACATTGACAAGCAAGTGTTCACGGTATCATATAAATTGGTAGTCCATGATATATTTATATGCCCTCGTAGGCATTCAATATCTCAAATTCAACAATTGGCAGAGGCCATTTGCCATCAAGTACTAAGCTTTTTTCTACATCATCATAAATCGTAGAAGTTAGAAGTACCTTTTTCCTTTAAATGGATCATGAAAAAATTCACATGAATCCTTTGCACCAAGGCTCATCAAAGTTCCAATTTCAGTGACTGATAATGAGAATACCTGCGAAATGTAAATAAATAAAAATTGTTGGTACACAGGCTATATTCCATAAAAAAGACGTTAATACATGGTTTAAAATACCTCCGGTACGTACCGTCCAGCTCCAAAACCGGTACGTACACCCGATACGTACTGGTTCTGGACGATACATTCAATGGATCGTCCGAAACATTACCAAAATATATATAATGCACTTGTACGATACATTCAAAGTATCATACCGGTGACCTCCGAAACCGGTCCGTATAGTCTAGTATGTACCAGTTTCGGACAAGATTTTCAACCAGGTGCTAATATCTTACAAGAATTTCAATATGTGCTCTTTCATGTTCTTATAAAGCATCAGAAAAGCTTATCAACATCTATCTTAACATTTAGTTGCACACACTGTGAGAGAGAGAAAGAGAGAGAATAGAAGATGCCTGTGGAAATTAAAAGCAAATGACAGAAATCAAACAACAAAAGAGGGACTCCAAGATACTTGGAACCCGCCAGACAACTGATTTCCTTCCCAACATCATTCAAGGTGGTATCAGGTGTTAATACCACACACCACTGATTGTTAAGATTGAACCAATATATATCTCGATACAAGACAGAACACAACATGATACCCATGGTTCAAAATCTCGTCCGAAACCGGTACGTACCGGTTTCAGAGGTCACCAGTACGATACTTTGAATCTATCAGACTGGCGCATTACATATATTTTGGTAATGTTTCGGACGATACATACCAATGTATCATCCGGAACCAGTACTTATCAGACGATATGTACCGGGTTTGGAGTTGGACGATACGTAGCAGAAAATCGGTATTTTAAACCATGATGGTATCTGACCTTGGAGCACAGAAGCATTCATCATAATAGTTGTATCAGTCATGATCCATGTTTCGAAATTACAAAACAACAAGACCGCCCGGTGATCGAATTCAGATTACCAGATAACTTCATTACCTTTTGCTACGAGAAATTAAACCTATAGCCTCAGCGACCAATGTAACGAGAAAGGGTGAGAGAGGGTCCCCTTGCCTTAGGCCTCTGAAGGAATTCAATTAGGGCACACCCAATAACTAGTTTATTAATTATTAGGTATTTAAGACATCAGAAATCAAAACATGTACTGTAGTACAGCTACAGCAGAAAGAGATAGAAGTAATGATATTCCGAGAAGGCTCTCATAAAACACCTATAAGACGGGACCAAATAGGTCCATGTAGCATGACTCCGGTCAATCCAAACCAACCATCTGGCATGCCATATCACCAAATGGTCACAGCTAAATTACACTGATCAGAGGATCCTACTCACTATGACAAGCAGTCTCACATTTTCCAAGGAAAAGTGTATTCATCAAACGATTAGAATCATCCAATTGGTGCAATTGTTAATCTGCCACAATGAACAAACTCATGCCATGAGAATATTTGGGTGAATAAGCCCATATTGCATACACGGATCATACCATGGACAGCCAATTTGAAATAACACAAAAGAACGACCAAGGATGGGAGCTTGATTCCACCATTGGGATTCATCTATTCAAACCGTACCTGTTGCACATGACAGAAACCTGTCCTATGATCTACATGCCCAATTATCAAATGTTACCAAAATTGGCATTCAGCCCCATTTGGGCACCCGCATTTTTTGCAAAAAAGAACACCATAAAATTAAAATTGTTTACAAAGATGATTTAATTCATTGTTTGTTTAGTTCACTGTATTAATTAAATATTTTTGTAGCAAAACAAGTAACATTTTAAAATATTTGGAATCTATGCAAAACCATTTCGCAATTAATTTTATTTTAGCCTTTTTTGTGATAGTGCATCCAAATCAAGAGATCCAAATTTCATTAAAAACAAGGTTGTCAAATTGTGTATCGTATCGTGTATCATAATCAAAAATTTTTGTATCGCATATCGTACCGTATCCTGTATCGTAAGATACGCTTAGATTTTTATAACTATATACAGGAAATATATAAATAGATCAAAAAATCTAAAAATAAGAAAATAGTATATATATGTGTGTGTGTGTGTGTGTGTGTGTGTGTGTGTGTGTGTGTGTAACAATCTATGATCATTTTTTGAAATACTAAATGTCAAAGACACTTATTTCATCATCTGTCACATTAGGAATTAGATTTCAAAATAAATACATGGAACAAAATATTTCATTGGATTGATTTATAAAGTGGAGATAAAAATTCCATCACATAAAAAGAAACTCTATAGTTGCACAACTATAAGGGTGGTGTGAGTGTGTATTGTATAAGTGTATTATATATTTATATCTTTATATAATATGCCCTTTGAAGTCCCAACTTCTACTTTTAAAAAAATTCTTTACTTGTTTCTTGACATTACCTATTTGTAATCCCAAAAACGTAAAAAAAAAAAATCCCAAGTCTTTATTCTTCATCTCTATCCCCAAATCAACACCAGCAACTTCGCTAGCAGTTAAATTATTATTTTTTTGTTATTTCTCTTCCTTCTCATAGACATCTTCTTCTTTCTTTATTCTTGTCAATCTTCTTTTAAGAATTTTTTTGAGATAGGAGTTGGGATAAACAAGTAATAATTTTTCAAGTAAAAAATTAGTAATAATCGAAATCACATATAACATTTGTATCATGTATCGCAGTGTATCGTATTGTGTATCGTAAGATATGGTTAAAAAAAGAAACACGTCATAGATACGTATCGTTTTCTATAATATCATGTATTGTAAGAGATTGCCAACCATGTTTTAAAATATAAGAATCTCACCTGCTTCCGATTCCAATCATATTGTCGCATACCAACTGCAGGGGCAAATTGAAGAAGGACAAAACCCTCCTTCGAAATCTTATATGCTCCCGACTACAGAAATTAAACAAACAAGCCCGAAATCACACTCCAGAAAACAAAGCCGAAACAATAATTCTAATCATTAATGACGAAATCAGGACGTGGGATCTTACGATGAATCGTAACAGAACAACGTTACATTCAGTTCAATTCAAACGTACATCTAAAGGAATGAATTCTGGTCCCTTCGGCTCGACCGTTAAAGCCGCTTTCCCTTTGTAAATAGAATGCCCCACATATACCCTAGTAGGCAAAGCTGCAAAATCAAGAACCTGAAAAGACTAAATATCACTCGTAAAACGCATGTATTTCACAAAAAATTAAAGATGATAAATCCTCAAAGAGCACATTTGTAGGCAAAGCTGCAAAATCAGAACTGAAAAGACTAAATATCACTCGTAAAACGCATGTATTTCATAAAAAACTAGAGATGATAAATCTTGGCAGAGCACATTTGTAGGTCTAACAGTCCCATATATCTTTATAAAAGTATATGTGGTAAGCACTCTAATATTAAATAACCCTAAAAAGACTAAATATCACATGTAAAATGCATATATTTTAGAAAAAACTAGGGATGATGGATCCTTTCAGAGCAAATTTGTAGGCCTAGAAGTCGCATATATTTTCATAAAATTATGTGGTTACCACTCGAATATAAAATAACCATAAAAAAACTAAATATCACTTGTAAAATGCATAAATTTTAGAAAAAACTAAGGATGAGTTCTTTCAGCGCGAATTCATAGGTTTAATAGTGGCATACATCGTTATAAACGTATATGTGGTTTACACTCGAACAAAAAATAAGCGTAAAAAAATAAATATCACTTGCATAATGCATATATTTTAGAAAAGGATAGGGATGATGAATCCTTGCAGAGTGAATTTGTACGTTTAACAGTCGCATATATCTTTAAAAGCATATGTGCCTACACTGAACGGAAAATAACCCTCAAGAAACTAAATATCACTCGTAAAATGCATATATTTAGGGAAAACTAGGGATTATGAATCCTTGCAAATTGAATTTGTAGATTCCACAATCACATATATTTGCCTCACTCAAACATAAAATAACCCTACTACTCATCATGCATACGGACGGCCTAGACAAAGATAAAAGTTAGGGAAAGTAAACCCCAAATAGGGCAGCAATTTCCCTTTCCAGACGGTAAATGATCCACCTTTTGAACCTTATGTCCGCAATGAACTTGGCAGAGGAATGGCTCAATGGGAGAGAAGGAGAAGATGATAAAACGAAATATCAAGCAGAGCAATACAATGAAAAGAACTTAGAAAAGATAAATATGATCTTGACGCTAAATTCATGGTTGCTTGGAAGCTTGAATTGAGAATCTTTAATGTTAAATTTCTAAATATAGGAGGAGAAGGAACTAGGATTTAAGGATTTTCCGAGGAAGAGGGCTGGGATTAGGTTTTCTAAGAGGTTTCAATGGGGACGAGATAAAAAGGAAGAGTTCTCTTAGGGTCTCGATAATCCATCTAGCTTAGAGAGAATGGATCAATTTATAGAGAAATGACTCCAAGATGGACCATTTGATGCTTGACAAACGTCAAGCTTCCATTGGACCAAATTGCAGCAAAGGATAATGGTTTTCTTCAGTAGAACGAGGCTTGGATGTGACAAATGTCAAAGATCCAAGAGTTGTTCGCGAAAGGGAAATGAATAAATAGTTGGCAGTGGTAGGTTGCTAGGTAAATTCCAATGGATATAGGGTTTCTAATTGTTTAGCTAGCATAATTGGAGGAATTAAGGTAAGCTAAAAGGTTTTCAATGATGGTTTAGAACTATGTTACTTAATTCGCAATTCGCTACTCGTATGCAAACCCAATTCGCTAGGGGATTTTTTCCTATTTATTACTCTTTTTTGCTAAACCAATAATGACTAGATATTATAATAATTAATGTTAACCTTGTAGAGTAAAACAATTGTTTGCTTAGTTGGTAAGGCAAGTGACAACTTTGGTTCTTACTTAAAGAGGTACTTGGATTGAATCTCGCCCCCTCGACTCTTTTTTTAATGTACTTTTGCATAGGAAACATAAGTTTGCCTAATTCGCTCTCAAGGTCTGAATAAATAGAGGGGCTCTCTTCCACCCTTTACCTCTATAAATAGAGGGGCTCTCTTCCACCCTAAGCACAACTCATTTAGAGCTGCTTCTCTCTCTTAAAGTTTATTCTTTTACCATCCTCTTCTCTCTTCTAAATTTCTATTTTTTTAGTTCTAATCTTCTTCAAGCAAGAAGGGAGGCCCTCCAACGGCTCCACGGGCACTCTAAAGCTCGCTCCTAGGCTCCTACTCTCCAAGCAATAAGAGAAGCATCAAATCAAGAGTCAAAAATTAAGATTGAAGCCTTTTCTTGTGTGGGTAAGGTTTGAGTATTTTATTTGTGTTTATTTTTAATTTTACATCAAGCCCTCTCTTTTTTTAACTCCTAAATTTTATATTATCATTATGTCTTCATCCACGTCACATGATCCTCTTAGATTGAGGTCTAATGATTCGGGTTTGAAGTATGAACATTACGTAAGTCCTATAGAGAAAACCAAGATTAAATGTTGCATGTGTCCTCATGTTAGCATTGGTGGAATATCATGACACAAGCAACACTTAGCTTGGCAACCCGGATCAAATGCTAAAGTACATCCAAATGTCACTCCCGAGATTGTAAGGGAGATTTTACAATGGAATGATAGGACTTCAAGGACAAGACATAATGATAATGTGATTTTAGGAGTCTATGCAGAAGGGGGCAGGCAACATTATCATTATAATGATGATGAGAACGAGGAAGATAGATCCACTCCCTCCACCATGGCCCCTATGTGACGGTCCGGACCCACATTCCAACAATATTGTCCGATTTTGCGCATAGGTCCCAACCAAGGATCAAAATTTTGGTTTCGGTGGGGACCGAAACCGAAATTTTGAATTTCGGCCGAAAACTTCAGCGAGGTCCGAAATATACCGAAGTTAAGAGTTATCATTTCAGTGGGGACCGAAACTGAAACATTTCGGCCAAAATTTTGAACCATGGTCCCAACCCTAGTTTTGTTCCAGGCATATGCGTTACATATCGCCGACCCTACCCAAAACGCATCGTTGCAAGAAAGGTTCGATCGCACCTCATAGCCCAAGCTCCGGACTTCTCTCTATCAGATGTGAAATACCACACCCCCCCCCCTCACTTTATGGAAGAGTCATCCTCGGCTCTAATACCGACCCAGGCCCACATGCCAGTGATATTGTCTAGTTTTGGGATTAAGTCCCTGCCCCGATTTTATTCCTTGCACAGGCGTTACGTATCGCCGCCCCTACCCAAAACGTGTCGTTGAATGAAAGGTTCGATCGCACCTCATAGCCCAAGTTCCGGACTTCTCTCTATCATATGTGGGATATCACAATCCCCCCACCTTATAGAAGAGTCGTCCTTGGCTCTGATACAACTATGTGACGATCTGGACCCACATGCCATCGATATTGTCTGGTTTTGGACTTAGGTCTCCGCCCAGGTTATTGTTCTTAGCATAGGCGTTACGTATCATCATCCTTATCCAAAATGCGTCGTTGTATGAAAGGTCCTATCACACAACATAGCCCAGGCTACGAACTTCTCTCTATCTGATGTGAGATATCACAATCCTCATACCTTATAGAAGAGTAGTCCTCAACTTTGATACCATTTTGTGACGACCAAGACCCACATGCCAACGATATTGTCCAATTTTGGGACTTAGGTCACCACCCCAGTTTCGCTCCAGGCATAGGCGTTGCGTATCATCGTCCATACCCAAAACGTGTCGTTGCGTGAAAGGTCTTATTGCACCTCACAGCCCAAGCTCCGGACTTCTCGCTATCCGATGTGGGATATCACACCATAGTAGACCACCGGCTCCACCTCATAAAAGAGCTCATGGTAATCGTAGTGGTAGTGGTAGTGGTACTAGAGGTAAAGGTATAAAAAGCCTTTTTTCTTGTAGATCACATTCCGCTTATGTAGTCGATGTTATAGACAAAAGTGGACTGGTCCAAACTACCATAGGAAACCCGCTTAAAAAGATAAAGATAGATCCACGACTATTCAATATGTAGCTAGGTGAATGTATCAAGCCGATATTGCATTCAATACTATAAAACTAAAGAGCTCTCAAGTTATGATTGAAGCTCTAGGACAATTTGGTCTGGGACTTAAACTGCCCTCATATCATGAAATAAGGCACACTTGTCTTAAAAAAGAGGTCGATGTGACCAAAGGTTTTCTATCCGAGTACCGAGAGGATTGGAAAACTTATGATTGCACAATAATGGCCGGATGGACAGATAAGGTTGGTAGGTCATTAATTAATTTTTGGATTAATTGTCCTACCGATACTATGTTTCTAAAGTTGGTGGACGCTTCGGTCGAATCACACATGCCTGAATATCTTTTTGGCCGAATAGATAAAGTTGTGGAGGAAGTCGAAGAAGAGCACATTGTCCAAGTTTGTATGAACAATGGTGCAAATTACATGGCCGCAGGTCGACTTCTTATGCAAAAACAACCTCGCATATATTGGATCCCATGTGTGACGCATTGCTTTGACTTAATTTTAGAAGATATAGGCAAGGTCCACATTAAGACTGTTGTTAAGGTTGGGAGAGTAGTTTGTTTTCATTTATAAGCATGCCCAACTACTCTACCATATGCGGCCCGCCATCACTCGATTTGCAACAGTCTTCTTAACCCTACAAAGCTTTTACATGAAAAAAGAATTCCAAAGCTTTGTAACAAGAGCCAAATGGAGGAATGGCCCATAGGCAAAGAAGAGCGATGGAAAGAGGGTGGCCCAAACCATCCTTACACCAACATTTTGGAATGGTGTTGCACAAACACTTTGAGACTCAACCATTCGTAAAAGTACTATGATTGGTTGATAGTGATGAGAAGCCCCCTATGAGCTATATTTATAGTTTTATGGAGAAAGCTATAGAGAAAGTAAAATCAAATAATAACCAAAAAATCCAACTCTATCAACCTATTATAGATGTAGTAAATAAGAGATGGGGTACCCAAATGTCATCTCCATTATATTCAGTTGCGTACCTCATAAATCCCGCAGTATAGTTTTCAAGTACCGATTGGGATGACACATATGATTGATTTCCATATACAACTGACCAATATAGTATAAGTAGCCTATTGGATCATTACAAGAAATCGTTGGAGATGTTCAAAAGGGATATCGTCATCCAACATAGGGAGACGAAAACACCGAGTAAGTGCTTAATGTGTAAATGCAATCCTTATTTATTTATTCATTTTAAGGCTTTAAGCTTTTGTAATGGTAACTAATTTATTTAAATCAATGTGTAGCCGATTGGTGGGCCTCTTATGGAGTGGATCCGAACAATAAAGATCCGGCTTTGAAGAAATTGGTCATAAGAATACTTGGCATTACTTGTTCAACATCAGCACATGAACGTAATTGGAGCTCATTTGAGATGGTGAGTTTCTTGTTAATTGTTAATTATTATACTTATATAAAGATCTGGCTTTCAATTTTTTTAGATTAAATTTTGACAAACTTTTAATGTCTTTGTCTTAAATAGACTCATACGAAGAAGAGAACAAACCTGAGCAATCCAAGCTCATTGATTTGGTCTTTGTCCAATACAACCAAAAGCATTGAGAATGCTTTCTCAAAGGACGAGAAAATTCGGGACACTATAATACAATTTCGACTGACAACTTGTCCGGTGATGATCCTTGGATAGCAGATGCACGAGACGAGCAAGTCTTCGCGGGAGAAGAACCTACACAAGTGGAGGAAGCCTCTTTTGGTGGGGGATGGAGAAAAATATCGACGTAGGAGGAGATCAATGGGGGGAGTTAGTTCAAGCGAAGAAGAAAAGGAAGACAAGGATATGGACTCCATCGTGGTGAGATCAGATGAAGAAACTGAGGAAGAGGAAGAATGCATTGAAGAAAGTGATGACTCAGATGATAACGGCAATGCAGTGATAACGATGATAATGGCGAAGGTGGAGGATGAGTGATTCAAGTACCACAATGGGTTAGAAATCATTGGGTAGAGTACATGGTCGTAGGATAATAACACCCTAACCCTTAGAATGTAATTTTCAAGGCTTTTTTATTTTCATATAGTTAATGTACATTTTTTTGTTATTTCTTTTAATAAAATGAAAGTTTATTACCTTTATTGAATAGCTTTTTTGCATTATGATGACCACAATATATATTTTTAACTTGTAAGACCTTCGCATATTTTTCATATATTGTTTCAAATTTTTTAAGATTTTTTTTTTTTTAAATTAAAATTTTTTTGAATTTTTTGAAAAAAAAATCAAAAAACCATTGAGTGATCGCATATGCGATGGCCCAGGCAAATCGCATATGATGGAATGTGCGATTTGACAACAATGCTTGTAAAAAGAATATATTTGAGAAAAATCTAGGGATTATGAATCCTCATAGAGCGAATTTTTAGGCATGTTTGATTGCATGTAAGATGGTCATCTTATGCGTTAAGTACAATTTTACGAGCTTTTGACCGAGAATAGTTGTTTGATTGCACCAAGGTGTTACGCATAAGTGTACTTTTTTTGCAGCACCCATAACCAAAATGGAGTATGATAAAAAAGCACAAAGCACATATGAAGCTGTTGTTATTCATTAAGCCTTATTTCTTGTATGAGTTGGTTAGGTTAGCAACCCGAGCGTCGATGCTCTTAATGCTTAAGCCATGTGTTCCATGTTGAACCACCATGTGTTCTGTGTGATTTGAAGCCCATGATCTCAATACCTATGGCACAAAAGAATGAGTCAAAAGACGATCTACGTCGTATAATTCAAAGCGGTCAAAGGCCATCTAAAAATATTAGTATGTTAGATTTACATGGTAGCCATTAAATTTAGATGGATTTGACTAACTTGACTCAATTGATGGAGATAATTTTTCATCTCAATTTTTTGCACCCCAAGATCTTTATGTCAAGGAGCACCTATCATGCGGCACACCTGATGATTCCATGTAGCACACATCCCTAAAAGTGACCCTAGTACCAAGTCACTAGTAGTTTTTTCTTATATGAAGGTTACAAGTGATGGATAATCGAACGCCTCATTGGAAGTCTCCACTTTTGACCAATTGCATGTAATTCTGTTAGAAGGGGTTATGCTTAAGATAAACGCGCCATTTACTTGAATCAAACGTCTCGTTTGGTCTAACAGCCGCATATATCTATATAAAACTGTAACTGGCTTATATTCAAACATAAAATAACGATAAAAAGACTAAATATCTCTTGTAAAACGCATATATTTTAGAAAAAAACGAGGGATTATAATTCCTTGCATAGTGAATTTGTAGGTTTAACAGTCATATATTTTTATAAAAGTATGTGGCTTACACTCAATGATATTATCTGGTTTCGGGCTTAGGTTCCTGTCCCGGTTTTGTTCTTGGCACAGGCGTTACATATCACCGTCCCTATCCAAAATGAGTCGCTGCATGAAAGATCTGGTCGCACCTCATAGCCCAGGCTCCGGACTTCTCTCTATCCGAATGGGATATCACAATCCCCGCACCTTATAGAAGAGTCGTCCTCGACTCTGATACCATTTTGTGACGATCCGAACCCACATGCCAACGATATGGTTCGGTTTTGGGCTTAGGTCTCTGCCCCAAGTTTGTTCTTGGCATAGGCGTTATGTATCGTCATCCCTACCCAAAAAACGTCGTTGCATAAAAGGTTCGATCACACCTCATAGCCCAGTGTCACGGACTCACTCCTTTTGACGTGCTCTCGCATGCGGCGCCTAACATCCGAAGCTAGGCCACCCTGTCTCTGATACCAACTGTCACAGGGGCACGCTCCGACCCGCCATCAACCCACGCGGTGCCTCACTGCAGCATGCAACGAAGCCAACCTATCTCTCCATCAGACTCTGATACCACCCGCTGACAGGACGAGAACTCCCGTTCGTGGTTACCTTCTTTCTGAGGCCTACCATTCCGACGCATTGTGGCCCTTCACGACACGTATGCCAACACCTTCGTGCCACGCTTGGCCTGCTCAAGCTTCACCTTCGCGTGCCCTGCACTAGTACCTTGCTTCGCAACAGTGGCATGCAGCTCCTCATGCCGTCTCATTCCAACATGTCATACAGACGTACCGAACCAAGCCCATTATCGTGTGCATTCTCTGTTACTAACACACGTCCGCATCCGGCCCTCAGCTATGCACTATAGTGTCCCACGCAGCACACAAGTGCCTCCCTCTTACCCGACACCGCGACGTCGGCCCGGGGCCACATGGCAACCTCACCTTGGGTCTTAGTTGCATGAAGCTGCAGGAAGCGTGCAGTAGGTTGGAAGCGGGAGGGTCATTAAAAGCTTAAAATTGAATAGTTTTATGGTCGAAAGCGGGAGCGGGATTCCGAAGCGGAAGCAGCACGCTAAGGAGAAGGTTTCTGTTACTAGGCCTTGGGTGCCACACAGCATTGCCGAAGCAACGTCCTAGGCCCACCCTTCCAGGCCTAAGAAACACTTGTGCACCCTCTAGCGACGCAAGGCCCCATGTGGGTGGGAGGCATTCATCCAGCACCTCTCCCACATAGATGGTTCAAAAACCATTTGTGGGCAAACAACCCGAGGACCTCAAACGTATTAGTTTGTCATACCCCCATGGCACACACCTTCTGCCAGTGGCACACAGTATCATTCCCCAACCATTACGCTCATAACTCCCCGCATCATCGTCCCTTGCGACCGTGTCGCGACCACGTCACGAAGCCCCCATGGCTTCATGTCGCGCGCCCTCCTGACACCACATAGCGTACCCCTGCACAGAGCACCAAGTGCACGAGTGGCGCTGCGGATGGCCCGGGTAGCCACGTTGCGTACCACTGTCACACCAGGCTCCGGACTTCTCTCTATCTGATGTGGGATATCACACCAGAGTAGACCACCAACTCCACCACATAAAAGAGCTCGTGGTAATGGTAATGGTACTGGAGGTAAAGCTATAAAAAGATTTTTTTTTTTGTAGACCACGTCTCGAGGGTATAGTCGATGTTAGACACAAAGGTGGATCGGTCCTAACTACCGTAAAAAACCGGCTTAAAGTTAAAGATAGACCCAAGGCTATTCAATATGTAGCTAAGTGGATGTACCAAGCCGGTATTGGGTTCCATATCCTTAAACTAAAAGCACTTTCGAGTTATGATTGAAGCTCTGAGACAGTTTGGTCTGGGACTTAAACTGCCCTCATATCATGAAATAAGGCACGCTTGTCTTTAAAAGACGTTGATGTGATCAAAGGTTTTCTATCCAAGTATCGAGAGGATTGGAAAACCTATGATTGCACAATAATGGCCATATAGATGGATAGGGGCAGTAGGTCATTAATTAACTTTTACATTAATCTTCCTACCGACACTATGTTTCTAAAGTCGGTGGACATTTCAGCCGAATCTCATACTGCCAAATGTCTTTTTGGCCTATTAGGTAAAGTCGTGGAGGAAGTCGGAGAAGAGCATGTTGTCCAAATTTGTACAGACAATGCTACGAATTACATGGCCGTGGGACGACTTCTTATGCAAGTCGCATATATTGGACCCCATGTGCGGCCCATTGCCTTAACTTAATATCATAAGATATAGGCAATGCCCACATTAAGACTGGTGTTGAGGCTAGGAGAGTAGGTGTTTTCATTTATAAGCATACCCAACTACTCTACCATATGCGCAAAGCATTAAGTGAAAACATTTTACGGTCCACCGTCACTCACTTTGCTACAGTCTTATTAACCCTACAAAGCTTATACATGAAAAGAGAACAACTTCGAAGTTTTGTAACAAGAGCCAAATGGAGGAATGGCCCATGGGCAAAGAAGAGCGAAGGAAAGAGGGTGGCCCAAACCATCCTTACACTAACATTTTGGAATGGTGTTGCACAAACACTTAGAGACTCTCAACCATTCGTAGAAGTACTAGTGATTAAAAGCCCCCTATAAGCTATATCTATAGTTTTATGGAGAAAGCTATAAAGATAGGGAAATCAAATAATAATCAAAAATCCTGACTCTATCAACCCATTATAGATATAGTAAATAAGAGATGGGATACCAAAAGTCATCTCCATTATATTCAGTCGCGTACCTCCTAAATCCTGCAGTATATTTTTTAAGTACCAACCAGGATGACGGAGGTGCGAACACATATGATTAATTTTCTTGATGTGTTAGAGAGAATGGTTCCAAATAAAAATGACCAAGACAGGATCAGTAACCTATTGAATCATTACAAGAAGTCGTTGAGGATGTTCGGAAGGGATATCGTCATCCGACATAGGGGGAGGAAAATATGAGAGTGAGTGCTTAATGTGTAAATGCAATCCTTTTTCATTTATTCATTTTAAGGCTTTAAGTTTTTGCAATGGTAACTAATTTATTCAAATTATTCTGTAGCCGATTGGTGGGCCTCTTATGGAGTGGATCCGAACAACAAATATCCGGTTTTGAAGAAAGTGGGCATAAGAATACTTGGCCTTGTTCGCCATCTGCATATGAGTGTAATTGGAACTCATTCGAGATGGCGTCATGTTAATTGTTATACTTATACAAAGATCCGATTTTTAATTTTTTAGATTAAATTTTGATGAACTTTTAATGTCTGTCTTAAATAGATTCATACAAAGAAGAGAAACAAACTTGAGCAATTCAAACTCACTGATTTGGTCTTTGTGCCAATACAACCAAAAGTTCTAAGAACGCTTTCTCAAAGCAAGAGAAAATTCGGGACACTATGATCCCATTGCGACTGACGACTTTCTCGCAGATGATCCTTGGATAGCGGATGCACAGAATGAGTGAGTCTTTTCGGGAGAACCTACATGGGGTCCATTGGAGGAAGCCTTTTGGTGGGGCTGGAGAAAACTCTACTCAGCATAGGCGTTGATCGGTGGGGGGGTTGAAGAAGATGAAATCCAAGAAGAAGAGGAAGTCGAGGATATCAACTCCATCTTGGTAAGGTTGGATGCAGAAGAAACGGAGTAAGAGGAAGAATATATTGAAGAAGGTGATGATTCAGATGATGGAGACAATGCTAGTGATGATGATGATCATGTTGGAGGTGGAGGAGCTGATCAAGTACTAGAATGGATTAGAGATTAATGGGTAGAGTACATGGTCGGAGGATAATACCACCCTGACCCTTAGAATGTAATTTTAAAGTTTTTTTAAAATTTTCATATGGTTAATGTATATTTTTTTGTCATTTCTCTTAATAAAATGAAAGTTTATTACCTTTACTGAATAGGTTTTTTGCATTATGAAGACCACAATGTATGTTTTTTTTTTTTTATCAGTAATAGAGATTATATATATATATAACCAGCAAGGCGCTGAAACACAATCCAACCTCGATTTACTTAGACTAAAACAGAAATAAGTAACGGAAAAAAGAAAATACAACAACACGCGGGCCCCCAAAAGATCTCGGCCCACTTAACCCGGGTCCCAAAGGAAAGAAAGGTGACTATCACCAACCCCACCTCTCGCGACCCAAAATCTCACCAACTCCGAAACCGACCTAATAACCATTCCCACAGGTTTATTTTTCTTTTCGAAAATTCTGCAATTTCCCTCGCACCATAGACACCACAGAACGGCGAACAGAGTAGCCCTCCAAAAAACCTTTCTCTCCCCCTCTACCTTCACATCAGCCCAGCTAAGCAATTGCAGATAAGGCGTCTCAGGCATTATCCAGGAAATACCAAATGATTTGAGAATGGCACTCCACACCTCGCAAGCCACTCGGTAATGAAGGAAAAGATGGGCAGCAGACTCCTCCCCGTCGGAGCACATTAGACATGAAATCGGGACGTCTTTACCCCTCTGAATCAGCTGATGCCTAATAAGGATTCTATCCTTACAAAGCGCCCAAACAAAGAACCGAATTTTCAGAGGAATAGGTACACTCCACAGCCATTTGCCTTCAAACCTGATTAGCGAGCGACGCAACAGCCAACGATACAACGATTTGACATTGAATTGCCCTTCACGAATCAAGACCCAAACCCTCCGATCAACCCCTAAAGTGTTCTACTGCGTCTCATATAGCCTTCTCAGCAGGTCCAAATAGCTCCCCACCTCGTTGTCCTTGAGAAACCTTCTAGTGGCGACTTCCCAAACTTCCTTCCACTAACCATCGAGACAAACTCCTCAATCCTACCACCCGGATTCGAAGAAAGAGCAAAGTTGTCCAGGTAAGCAGCCTTAAGCGGCCCCACATCCAACCACACATCCTCCCAGAACCGTATACGGGTTCCACACCCCCCGCTGTATCGCACCCCTTTAGCAAGAAACTTCCACAGGCGGGAAATACCTCTCCACCACGCCGAGGTGTTTCTGTGGGACGAAAGGCATATCCCCCAGCTCCCCCAGGATAGGCCATATTTTTCGGACAGCACCAACCACCAGAGGCTTCCCCTCTCCTCCACCCTTCCCGCTCTCCATATCCACTTTCCAAGCATAGCCAAATTAGTTCTTTTAAGTCTCAATCCTCACCAAAGGAGCAGCGGTGCACGTGTCCCAGTTAATAAGATAAAACTGCCTGTTCATACCCGACCCCTCCCAAAGAAACGACCGTTGAATACGTTTCAGCCGATTGAGAATTTTACCGAGGCACCTAAACATGGACATGAAGAAAATGGGGATCGAAGAAAGCACCGCTTTAACCAAAATCAGCCTTCCCCCACTACTCAATAGTTTACCTTTCCAAGACGACAACTGCTGCTCAAACCTCTGTACAACCGGGAGTCAATCACGAATCGTGGGCTATCTGAGCCCAAGTGGCAAGCCGAGGTATCTAATAGGCAACTCCTCGGTTCCACAACCAACCGAACCAGCTAGGTCGGTCAGTAGGACATCCTCCACACCAATGCCAGAGACAGCAGACTTGACGTAATTAACCCGCTGCCCCGACACCGCCTCATAAACCGAGAGCACATCCGCCATAGCGCAGAGTTCCGCCACATCTGCCTTCCCAAATAAAATTGTATCGTCTGCATACTGCAAGTGCGAGATGAATCTGCCCTGCTCTCCCACCCGAATGCCAGTAATTATATCTAACTCCCCTTGCGCGCCCGATCAGCCCGGATAAAGCCTCCCCAACCATATTAAAAAGAAACGAGGATAACGAGTCTCCCTGCCTGATGCCTCTAGAGCTCTTAAAATACCCGGCCGACGTGTCATTTATTATAACCGAAAACCACGGAGAGGAATAACATCCATGCATCCATTTCCTCCAAGTGACGTCGAACCCCAACCTTCCCAACATGTAATCAAGAATCTCCCAACTAACCCGGTCATATGCTTTCTCCATATCCACCTTCCAAACCACAGCCGGCCGACGCTGCACATGGGCCGAGTGAATTGTCTCATTTGCCACCGCCACAAGATCCGTTAGTTGTCTACTATGGACGAAAGCCCCCTGATTGCCGGAAAAAACAGTATTCATCACCCACTTGAGCCTATTAGCCAGCACCCTCGATAAAATCTTGTAGAGACAATTGATTAAACTGATCGGCCGGTAATCGGAAATTTTCTCAGCCCCATGAATCTTGGGAATGAGGGTAATAAAGGTGGAGTTTAAGGAAATCCCGATAAAACCAGTCAAGTGAAACTCGTAGAAAACCTCCATCAGGTTCGCCTTAATGGTCTCCCAAAAAGCGCGGTAAAATTCCATGGTGAACCCGTCTGGCCCCGGCGCTTTGTTTCTACCTCCAAACCTGATTGTTGTCCACACTTCGTCTTCAGTAAAACTGCTCTCCAGCCCCCTGCTAATTTCCTCCGAGAGAGTTAAAATGGAGCTCATCCAGCTTCGTCCTCGGAAGTCCCGCATCCGTATACAACCGTTTGTAAAAATCAACAATATTATCCCGAACCTGATCGTGACCCAAATACAACACCCCATCCACGACAATACTTCCCAAATACTTCGATTTGTTACGAGCATTAGCAATCGCATGGAAATACTTAGTGTTAGCATCCCCCTCTTTAAACCAACGAGCCTTCGTTTCTGCATCCAAAACACTTCTTTGGCTCTACAGGTACTACTGAACTCCACCTTCGTTTGCAATCTAACCTCCCTCTCATCAGTCGATAGGTTTCTAGTCTCCTTCAGATTATCCAACATTTTCAGTTTCGAGAGCAAGGTCTCCTTTCTAACGTGTACCCGACCATACTCATCCCTGTTCCAGATTTTTATTCTATCTTTTAGCCGGCGAAGTTTAGAGAGGAAACGGTAAGCAGCAGTCTCATTCGTCACTGGTTCCGACCACCATCCCCGGACCTTCACCCGAAAGGACTCATCTAACAGCCACATGTTTTCAAACCGAAAAGTAGAAGGCCCCTTTCCACGAGACTCGCACGTGAGAACGAGAAGACGATGATCAGAGATAGCGCGGGTGAAAGCTTCCAGCCGGGTCCCGGGGAAAATATCGAGCCAATCGATAGAGCAAAGGAATTTGTCCAGCCTACTAAGAGGAGTGTCCTGAAGACTAGACCATGTGAACCGAGCCCCAATTAGGGGGACATCTAATAACCCCCAGTCCGAAATGAAAGAATTGAAATCCCGCATGACTCCGAGATTAGGTGGGCCACCCTGCTTTTCGAAATCTCACCGAATAGCATTGAAATCTCCTCCCAGGCATAGGGGAAGGTCCCACCAAGCAGATGATCCTTGGATAGCGGATGCACGAGATGAGTGAGTCTTTGCGGGAGAACCTACATGGGGTCCACTGGAGGAAGCCTTTTGGTGGGGATGGAGAAAACTCTACTCAACATAGGAGTTGATCGGTGGGGGGTCCACTATATGTTTTTAACATGTAAGACCTTCCTATATTTTTCATACACTATTTCAAAAATTTTCAGATTTTTTTTTAAATTTAATATTTTTCAAATTTTTTGAAAAACAAAATCAAAAAATCATTGAGCGGTCGCATATACGATTATGAGAATCGCATATACAATGGCCCAGTCAAATCGCACATGACGGAATATGCGATTTGACAACAATTCTTATAAAAAGAATATATTTGAGAAAAATCTAGGGATTATGAATCCTCACAAAGCGAATTTTTGGGAATGTTTGATTGCATGTAAGATGGTCTTCTTATGCGTTAAGTACAATTTTACGAGCTTTTGACCGAGAATAGTTTTTTGATTGCACCAAGGTGTTACGCATAAGTGTACTTTTTTTGCAACACCCATAACCAAAATGGAGTATGATAAAAAAGCACAAAGCACATATGAAGCTGTTGTTATTCATTAAGCCTTATTTCTTGTATGAGTTGGTTAGGTTAGCAACCCGAGCGTCGATGCTCTTAATGCTTAAGCCATGTGTTCCATGTTGAACCACCATGTGTTCTGTGTGATTTGAAGCCCATGATCTCAATACCTATGGCACAAAAGAATGAGTCAAAAGACGATATCCATTGTATACTTCAAAGCAATCAAAGGTCATCTAAAAATATTAGTATGTTCGATTCACATGATAGCCATTAATTTTGCATGGCTTTGACTAACTTCACTCAATTGATGAAGATATTTTTTAATCCCAATTTTTTGCACCCAAGATCTTCACGTCAAGGAGCACCTATATCAAGCGGCACACCTAATGATTCCATGTAGCACACATCCCTAAAAGTGACCCTAGCATACCCCTAGTAGTTTTTTCTTATATTAAGGTTATAAGTGATGGATAATCAAACGCCTCATTGGAAGTCTTCTCTTTTAACCAATTGCATGTAATTCATTTACAAGGGGTTATGGGGAAGATAAACGCGCCAATTACTTGCAATCAAACGTCTCCTTTGGATCTACCAGTCGCATATATCTATATAAAAGTATAAGTGGCTTACACTCAAACATAAAATAACAATAAAAAGACTAAATATCACTTGTAAAACGCATATATTTTAGAAAAAAATGAGGGATTATGATTCCTTGCAGAGTGAATTTGTAGGTTTAACAGTAATACATATTTTAATAAAAGTGGCTTACACTCAAACTAAAAGTAACAATAAATTTTCATATAAAGTAACCCACATAAGCCCTAATAGGCATCAAAACCCTAAAGAGTCTAATCACTTGTAAAATACATATATCTTAGAAAAGACTTTATCATGAATCTTTCCAAAGTAAGATTGTAGGTTTATGATACGATCCCAATCGTATAACGGATTTTATGAATAATAAATAATTAAAAATAGAAACATAATAGAGAAAAAAATATATCATTTCAAGGGTGGCAGACCTCCTTAATGATTTGTGGAGCAGATCAGACTATAAACAATACTTTTAATTTCATGCCGAAAATGATTACAATCCACATATTTATAAATTAGAAATTAGCTACCCACCACACTATAACTTAGCCCATTTCACTATAATTATTACACCACCACTTAGCCCATTACCTATAACCACCGAGTAGTTAAGTAATCCACGAGATCACTACCAAAGTAGTTAATAAACTACTACATTGCAACAAGAAATGATAAGCTGTACATTGCATGTACACATACAATTGTATATCACGATCCATAATCCATACACGTATTATTCTTCCAACCTTAAAGGACAACTTTAGCCTCAAGGTTGATCTTCATCTGACAAGAAAGGACCAATAAATTTTTATGTAGAGTTACCCTCGGATTATCTAACATCGATGACATTTCTTCCAAGTACGAATTCTCTTCAATACCATCGCTACTAAAGTTATCTTCGCTACAGGTGAGATTGATAATTGGAATTGTGTTTCATGATGTTGCGTAATGATAATTGTTGGAGTATTTTTCATCTTGAACTTCGCACTATCTATCTTGGAAGATATTTCTTCGACGGCATTGTCACTATAGATATCTTCATCATAAGTGAGCTTGATGATTGGATTTGTATTTGAAGTTGCTGAGTGCATGATGATTTCTGAAATATTTTTTGTTTTGTCGCCCTCATCTTCTTCACTAGTATTCCAATTCATAGCCTCTTGATGTATGGTTCGATTTAAATCGATTTCATACCAATGATGATACGTGAGATCTTCGGGTGCTCCTTTTTTATCTAGGAACTTGAGTGTGGAATTGGTCATTGATTCATTAGGAGATACTTGATTAGGTATTCCTCATCTTATTCCTATCACAGTAGCCACATCTTTCTATCATGCTTTGCCTCCATTACAAACATTGTGACCAAAAACTTCATTGAAAAATACGTGTATTTTCTTACAACGAAAGAAATCCATATTAAAAGTTATTTTTTATTAAAATATTTATTTTTTATTAAAACGCGTTTTCCATGTTTTGCGTATTTTATAATACTTTAAAAAAATAGACTTAGAAACACAAGACCCTTTTATTTTAATTACTCTTTTATAATACTTAAAAACGCGAGCCTTAAACCCTTCACAAAACATGAAACACGGGATGCCCAAAACCCGAATCAAGAGCCTGAAAATGATTTTGATGCTTTGACGAGCTTTTGAATGTTGACTTTTGAGTTTTGATAGCCTTAAAAATAATAAATTATACACTTATGGTCTGCAATTACAATTTGATATGATAACCCATGGTCATGAGAGTGAAATGACTTTATGTGTATGGCTTATGGACTATGAAATCCCATATGCCCTTAGTTTTTTTTTCTGACTATTAAGTTGACTATTTATTCCGATGTAAAAAAAACTTTTGACTATTTATTATGAATTCATAGTTGTTGCTTTTTAATGTTTGTCCCATTACCTTAGCATGTATAATTGTCTATTGATGTATCATGAATCTTAATTATAACCATATCACTTGATAATTAATATTAATATTTAATAGTGTATTATTCTAAAAAAAATGTTGAAATCTTATATTTTTAATATTTTTTAATTTTAACACAGATATATTTTTTAATAATTTTAAATATATTTTTTATATTTTAACATTTTCATCTTTCTTTTTTCTGGACTTTTCCATTTTTTACCGACTTTTTCTCTCGCATTATTAAACGTGAATTCATACTTTTTCACTATGATTACAGATAGTTTCTTTGGGATTGACTTCCACCTCAATCTTTACTCATCATACATCATTATTCCCAAGAAAGAGCCTGAAGTGCCGGAGTGCAAGGCCTCACCGTAATGTCGGTATTCTACCCTTTCATCTAGTTGCTTCTGCATGCCCCTCACCATCAAATTGGAAAATTGTGCTACTTTGAAAATCATCCAATCTGTGAAGAATGTTAGTAATGGCTTGTCACAAAGCTCCTTGCCAATTGACTCAAACGGCCTATAATTTGACATGCCCACCGACTCTGATACCAATTGATATGATCCCAGTCGTATCACAAATTTTATGAATAATATATATATATATATATATATATATATATATATATATATATATTAAAGAAAAAAACAATTTGAGAGTCGTGGCCCTCCATGGCAATTCTTGGAGTGTTGCCGTATCTTTGACCCATGAAATAAGGGTCAAAAAAGTCCAAAAAAATGAAAAAAATAATAAATAAATAAATCATATGCCACATGGTTGATCAACCCAGAACGGGTGTTTGTTTGGTTGATCATGCCACATGGCATGTTGATGCAGTCTGCCTTGCCCATGTGGCACAAATTTGGCACAATTTAATCCGCCCATGTGGCATGCCCATGGCACACATTTAAAGTTTTGTGGGTTTTTGGCCATTAGTG
The DNA here is from genome assembly GCA_021018995.1 of Chloranthus sessilifolius. Lineage (NCBI taxonomy): Eukaryota > Viridiplantae > Streptophyta > Magnoliopsida > Chloranthales > Chloranthaceae > Chloranthus > Chloranthus sessilifolius. The sequence goes on along the minus strand of CM037593.1, from coordinate 9,464,235 downwards.
ATTATGGAGTCGAATTAGTAGATAGTGTTGGGAGTTGAAGTGTCACATGGGAATTAGAAAGGGTATATTGAAAGTTTAAAAGTCATTTAGAGAATTTCAAAAGTCACATAGGAAATAGCTTAACTTTAATTATCCCATTAGTCATTATAAGCTCATTTCTATAAATTGGGCATTTGGTGAATGTAAAAAACAAAGAAGATTTGAATTATTTTGTGTTGAGAGCTTTGAAAGAAACCCAACGTGCCTAACTCAACCTCACAAAACCAGCTTGTAAGGTGAGGTTTGCCCAAGTTATATATAACCCAAGGCCTCCAGCCCACAACCGATGTGGGACTATTCTAACAAGCTTAAAGTCCCATTTTGAGTGAGTGACTACTCTAATTAGGCGAGTGAATCCCTAATCTAGGTGAGCGAGTCCCTAGATTGGCATGAGCGATTCCGCCCGGTGAGGGTGATTCCACCACCCTAATTGTTGTTATAGCTCATACTACATCACATGGGATGCGAAAGGTCCCATTTTGAGTGAGTGACCACTCTAATTAGGCGAGTGATTCCCTAATCTCGGTGAGCGAGTCCCTAGATTGGCTTGAGCGATTCCGCCCGGTGAGGGTGATTCCACCACCCTAATTGTTGTTATAGCTCATACTACATCACATGGGATCTCGCATCTGAATGAAGCCCTGCGAGATCCGAATGAAGCCCTTCAGGGATGCAACAACCGGATGCATATCCCCAGCACTTATAAATAAAATACCCACTACACCGTAACTTAGCCCATCTCACTATAACTATAGCACTGCTACTTAGCTCGTTACCAATAGCCGCCAAGTAGTTAAAAATCTATTACACTACAACAAGAAATGAGTAGGTGGACAATGCATGTACCCATAAACTTGTACATAACGGCCTATAACGTATCAGTTTAATAGTTGAATATATCATCATAAAGGTATAGAGTACCTTTAAATTCACCCACCAAATCTTTGAGTTCACCCACGCTGAAACACATGGACTGGGTCGAATCAGACGATGGAGATTGTTTATCGTCCCAATCTTTCACATGATGGATCTTGAGATCATGGGCGTACCATCAGTCGGCCCGTATTTTATTTCATGAGGTAACACACCCAAAAAAGTGACCTTAAAATCAATTTTGAGCGTGCATGTGATGTTAAGGTCACTTTTCTGAGATGTGTGCCACGTGATATAAAACATTGACCGTCTGATGGCACACCTATAATCTCGAGATCCATCGTGTGAAAGATTGGGAGGAAAAATGATCTCAATCGTATGATTCAGCGTAGTCAATGTGTTTCAGCGTGGGTGAACTCAAAGATTCGGTGGGTATATGTGTTTTACACTTCAAACTAAAAATAACCCTAAAAGCACTAAATATCACCCGTAAACCGCATGTATTTTAGACAAAAAAAAAAATGAATGAATAATCTTTCCCGTGCGAATTTGTAGGTATAACAGCCTCACATATATTTGAAAAATTATATGTGGCTTACACCAGAACCTAAACTGATCCTAAAATTGTGGGAGTTTTACCTCCAGGAGACTGAGGAGGAACTGGGTCGTTAGAAGGTGATCTGGTGAATCTCTGCGGTTCAAAGTACTCGGAGCGGCGGCATTTGACGGTTGAGATTCTGTTTGGGAGTTTTGGAGAGAAGCGGTTTGGGATGGAGTTTGAATGGAGAAATGAAGAGGGGTTAGGGTTTTGAATAGAGGTGGGAGACTGTGAGATATGCATTTTACTCGTTCTTTTTTATTTGTGTTTTACCTTCTTTTTTAATAACCCTTTCACAAGGGAGAAGTCAGCAGAGTGTGTAGCAGGGTACACGAACCGTTTATGGGGCACGTGTACGGAGTCCGTTCACAGGCCTCAACGGGTCCGCAATGTACTAGGTAGCCGACCGGCCTGGCCCGTTACGCCCAACCTGTTTGGCTAGGGCTGTCAACGGGCCGGGTTTTCCACCCGGCCTGTTTTATTTTTAAAGACAAATTTTGGGTCTGAACCTGGCCCGATATCTAATTGGGCCAGGCTTAGCCCATTTTTGAAATGTTGCTGCTCGAACCCGGCCCGGTTAGCTATCCGGGCCGCGTTTGTAATATTTTTTTAAGACTTTTTTTTTTAATAAGGAGCTCATATTACTGGGACGGGCTTTACACTTTGCAGCCTGAACCCAACCAGTTTCTTATCCGAACTTAGCCCGGCACGGCCAGTTTATTAAACGCCTAAAAATATTGGGCCCAAACCCGACCCATCCGGGCTGGGCCCAGGCTGAAACTTGGCCTGCTGACAGTCCTATGTTTGGCTCTTTTGGGGTAAAGAGCAGCTCTTTCACTTTTTGACTCTGGCAGAGAATTACTTTTACATTTGATAACATAGTTCCTCACCTCATTTATTCTGGCGATGAGTTGTTTTAAGTGATAAAATTGCTTTATCTCAAAGCCAATTTTATCTGCTCTAACAGAGAGCAAGCAAAAAATTGCTTCTGTTCTTATAAGAGCTAAGCCAAACATAGGCGTGGCTCGAGTGTAACCCTAAGTCGGCCAGCCTCTCATATTTAGAGCTTCCTATTATCAATTTCAAGCCTAATGAAGATGTTATGTTTCTCTCTCTCTTAAGGTCAAATCTAATAGTTATAATATCAAATTCTCGATAATAAATCATAATCTCGCTGAAAAATGAATTTGAAGGAGCTTATCTTCAGAATAAAATAAATTTTCAAGATATTATATATTTATAAAGAAAATTTTAAGAGGACAAAAGACTAAAAAAGCTTCTTACCTCTTTATCTCCTCTCTTATAATTTCATTCCATGCTATTTATCTACGAATTAACAAGCCCGGCCAGGCTTAGATTTTAAAAGTTTGTTGCGGGTCAGACTTGGGCTTAGAAACATATGCCCATCTCAAGGTTTGGCTAAGCTCAAATTTGTCAAGCCAAGCTTCGCATACTTGAGCCCAACCCAAACCTAGCATGTTTCCACCCTACCTGAAGCACCCGAACCTACCTTCGGGTCAGATTGGGTTGACTCATAGCTATGTCACAACCCGATAATTTTAAACATAAAATGACAAGAATAGTGGGGTTTTGAATCAAGCTGGGTCGGGTCGATTTTTGGGTCGGGTCAGGCATGTTCCTTTAACTCATTTGTTCAAGTTTGCTCAAGTCGGGTTGGCGAAACCTCTTGACCAATCGGACAGTCAAAATTTTGGCCCAACTCATCCCACTGACCGTAATCACTAAGACGTTTATGAGCACAAATGTATCAAACTCATTTCTTTCGTTTAAACCGTGTTTCATATGTTTCTTCCTTATAAAATGTGTTTTAAATAAAACTAAAAAAAAGACAAAAAGATTAATTAAGTATATTTTTTATTTTTAATATATATTTTTTACAAATTTGTTCTTTAATATACTTCTCTCATACTAACAGTTTTTTCTCATTTTTACGTACTCATAAATTTATCTAAATTTTCTCACTTGACATTTAATTCTTGTAATCTCTCTCGGTGACATGATCACCAAGAGAGTACATGACTAAAACGGCTAGGAAAAATACATAAATAAATAATAATAAAAAAAGGGCAAGTGAAAAATTTGACCCGTATGCATGAGTGCGGGGTGGACGTATCCTAGTAACAAATATCATGGCTTTTATGAAAATATCGATATAGCGCAAATTTCATGAGATTTTCAAGAATAATTAGCGAAAAACTCAAATAAAATGAGAGATCACGTAGGGCCCACAAAATATTAAAAAGCACCCATGTTGAGTGTTGACACTCGAGAGGCAAAAAAATGAGTCTTATGTGGGTGTTTTCAAGATTTGGTGGATTATAGGTTGAGCACCCCATTATATGGGTGCTATACTCTTCATCTTCCTCTCTCTATTATTCCGGCGAGTCCTCTATTCCAGCTACTCCTCCATGCCGGTGAGGTGAGTTGTATATCCTCATGAAACCATTTCTTCTCCTTCTAGAATGAGACCCATGAAACCTATTTGAGCGAAACTCAACTCCTTTAGAAACCCACTTCTTCTTCTTACTCTAAAATAGGACCTATGAAACCTATTAGAATGACGCGCTAGAAACCCATTGGAATGAAACCCACTTTTTCTTCTTACTCTAGAATAGGACCTATGAAACCTATTAGAATGAGACACTAGAAACCCACTTCTTCCTTCTCCTATTCCTCTTCTTCTAGAATGAAATTCTGTTTGAACTTATGAAAATCCCTTGAAACCTCAAAAAGAAGAAGAGCCCTTCGTGGGATTCTTATTCTTCTTCTTCTTAGGATTTCAAGATGGTTTCATGGCTTGTTCTTCTTAGCATTTTAAGAAGGTATCATGGATTTCAAGAGGGTTTTTGGGGTTTCTTTTCCTCCTCGGAATCACCGGCGTAGGTATTGCCGTTGCTGTGTACTCGCCTGTGAAGAAGAAGACCACCAAGCACCGACTTATGTGGGGCTTTCCAAATGAAAGTATGTGAGTGTTTTCATGATTGATCATTTAACTATAGAGCGCTCACTTATGTGGGTGCTTTTTAAGATTATGTGATCTTGTTAAAGGTATCCTATCATGTATCCTCATATTTTGGCATTCGCCAGGCACTCCTCACCCGAGTTGGAAACCAATGGATTTATCTTTACTATTATAGAGAGAGACAGGGAATTAGGATCGGGGACGAAAATGTTACTCTTTGTTCATCACCGACGTGATTTTTGAAAGTTACTTTCATTTACAACCTAAGTTTTTTCCTTCTCCACATGAGTTTCAAGTGCATAGAACTTTGCGTGTTTAGAATGAAATGATGGAGATCGTTTTCCGTCTTAATCTTCAACCACGATCAAACCGTCAAATTTTCATACTATGTGGCACACATGGCAAAAATATGAATCATGATCATAGGCCTACATCAAACGTGGTTCTCAAGTCGCTTTTGGAGATGTGTCACATGAAATCAATATGACCATCTGATGGTAGGCTCATGATCTCAAGATCTACTGTGACGAAGATTGAGAGTTGGAACTAAAAACAATCTCCATTGTTTGATTCAAAGCAATCAATAGTATAAACATGTGAAATCCGAGTTGACAAGAAGAGTCTTGGTTTGAAAATTAAGGTTCCTAAAAGTATATCCCTGGCTTCTCTCACATCTAGGGCTGTCAACTTGTGTTCATCCACTTTTACAGTCATTGGATAGGAGAGAATGTTGACTACATATCATCCTATAAACATGAAATTGTGCAAGTCAAAATCCTCTTTTATCCAATGACTAAAAAATTGGTTGAACATGAAATCGATTCAACCAATTAGACCTAACCATTACCTTTGCTTGGACTCTGTGAACTTTCAAGTGACTCCATCATTACTTTTGGGGCTGAACATTTTAATGGTGGCAAACCCATTGGTAAGTGCTCATTTCTCAGCTTTTTCAATACCAAGCTGATAATAACGAAAAGGTTGACCACGCTTCAAGAAGCAAAGGTTTTAAGTTCTAATCCCACCCTTAATTGGCCACTTGCAGGGATATATCCCTAATGACTGATATATGTTTGATGTACGGGTATTGCACGTACCCGAAGATTTAGCCGGATCCCCGTTATAACAAAAATATCGAGCTGATAACGCAAGGACGCACTGCTGATCTAAAGCGAAATTGATTTTTACGTCGGTTCTTACTCTGAAGAGTAATTTGGCTCACCAATGGTTGATCAATGATATGAAAATCGAAGTTAGCTGAGAAATTAGTAAATAAATAAACAAATCTAGACTCAAAACAAAAGCAATGCCAATCAATGATGAAATGCATATAGTTTCCATCACTATTATTGCGTGGAAAGCATCTTGAAACCATTTTTAACAGAGTACATCTATTTACACCCATCTACAGGAGCATCATAAAATGAAAGCCATTGACTATTTTGAATCAGACAATGGAGATCGTTTTTTGTCCCAATCTTTTGTTAGAAAAATGATTCGAGTTGCAAGAAAAAAAATAAAGATTTGAATAAAAATATACGCAGATCCGATTCGAGACACATTAAATATCGTTGTCTTTAAACCGATATTTACCCCTACCACTATGACTAATAGGTTACCGGCAAATCGGTTCTACAATACAACGAACCGGCAATGTATACATGTGATCAGATTTGATAAATCTAATCATGCAACCAGAACACTAAAATTAGCAAAAGCGGAACTCTGAGAAGAAAAAGAAACTTTTAAAACACGCACAGCAGAATAGAGAAATGCAGTAATGAAATGAGGGGTCCGCGTCCCTTTTATAGAAAAGAGCAAGTGTAACTGAAAGGAGATATCCGTTGCAGATAACTAAAAGGTCGGATAAGACATATCCGTTTGAACAGTTTAAAATTTAAACGGACGGTTACAATTTTGTCAAAAAGTTTAACTAAATGCACTACACCGCCACGCCACGTACACATGCTGGTGCTCATCCGAACCCGGCTCGGCGCACACGTGTGTGTGTGAGACTGATGGGGTGTATGGCGGTGGAAGCTACAAAATTCAGTGCCCCCTGAGTGAAGGCCATAAGCCTTAAGCTAACACAATGTTAAATAAAGGCAAACCCATTTTATGGGTTACACGATGTGGGACAAATCTACAAGACAAAAAGTTAAAGGTAAAAGTTAGGACAAATCCACAAGACAAAAAATTAAGGTAAAAGTCTTTTTATATTTTAAAATAAACAAAATCTTTCATACCATGAATCTTGAAATCATGCGCACGCCTGTTACGTTTTCATTCTAAATAACACACATCTCAAAAGGTGTCTAAAAAAAAATATTTTACTGTGATGCATTCCATGTGTTTTTTGTTAATTTTTCGAGATGTGTGTCATGTGAAATAAAAAAATTGTCCATCTAATGACAAACCCATGATCTCAAGGTCCATGGTGTGGAAGATTGGAACAAAAACCAATCTCCACCCTCTTATTCAAAGTAATCAATGGTATCTCGATTGTGATGTCCTTAGATGGGGCTGTGTATTTTTTGGGCCGAATCGACCAAACCGGACCGAACCACCAGTTTTGGTCCGATTTGGACGGGTACCAGATTGGGTTTGGTTTGACAAAAAGAAAAATCGAAAAGTTTGGTTTGATTTCGGTTCCAGGCCTTCCCCAAGCCAAAACCAACCGAACCGAACCGATTATAAGTAAATTATATATATATAGTCAACTTGAGTCAATCAGATGATTGGGCCTCGGATTTTCGGTCCAAAATTTGAGCCCAAATTTAGTGTTTCACAACCTCTGATTAATTAGAGTGAATGTGATGCATTTATATTTGTTATATATTTTGAGAAGGGTGAATAGATTATAAAAGTAACAAATCAGGAAAAAATGAAAATAGTACAAATGTAAAACAGGTTAAGAAATTAGGAAAATTTTAATGTGTACGTAGAGTTAATTATAGGAAAACCGAAACCGATCAGACCAAATCGAAACCGAATCGAATTGGGTTGGTTTGGTTTAACAGTTGGACGGTTTAGTTTGATTTGAACATTTAGAAATCGTTTAGAACTGATTTGATTTGTGATTTTGGTCCAAAACCGACCAAGCCGAACCGAATACACCCTTGCCCTTAGAGTTTCAATTGGTAAAATAAAGGTGCAAACAGAGGTACCTTTTTAAGAAAGGAGTCCAATGGGTATTTTAAGAGAAAACCTTATGAAATTTCATTTATGGCTCTCTATCAATAGAAATAAAAACTCTCTTCTATAATATAACCTTAATTAGCATAGAGAGGATGAAAAGGCTATTAATCAATTTAATCCTTAAAAGATGTAGTACAACTTGCAATCACCTGCCATGTATGTGACTGGTGATCTAGCATTTAAACTGCTGCACTACGCAAGGTTAACCATGGACCATTCATTTTGCTGATTAATTATTTTAATTTTAATTTTTTTTATAATGTCATAAGACATAGACAACCTAGATGTGCCTTAAATATAGTAGAAAGTGTGACAGTTGAGGAGCAATACTTGATAATAAATCTCACACAACAAAGCACTCACATTGAGTGACACAAGGAAATAAATCTCACACAACAACACTCACCTTATTAATTTAAGAGAGGAAGCAAACGTGGAGTGTAGAACCTACGACCTCAAGCCCTGTAGTAGGTGGTGGAGCTACGTTATCTGATGGGGGATCTCGGGATCCCCCATTCTTTAAAAAAATTATCTTAAACTCCTTTAAGGATAGTTTTAAAAATCTCAAACTCCCGTTAAAGAGAGATTTTAGGGGCAATCGGTATTTATGAGGGATCCTCCAAGCCCATATATATATATATATATATATATATATATTACATGACCAAAATTCTTTGAGTTTTTTTTGCCAAAAATAAAGGAAAATATTATTTTTCTCTCTTGATCGATTCCCCTAACTTCTCTTTTATATTTGTTTAGTCTCGAGATTTTAATCAAGAAAATTTAATACTAATCATTCAGGTTACTTTATTTACAACCATAGTATAAAGAAAAAATCTCAGATTGCAAATAATGTTATCCATTATTAAAATCTTCTTGCCCCTCTTTTTTCGAACCCACAATATCTCTTTCCTAAGAATAAAGGCTAGTGTTACTACCACACCACTTTATGTTATAGTCACCTCTCTTAAGACAAAGGAAAAATCAGTTGACTCCTTTGAATCTAACGATAGAGATTGGGTTTCGTCTTAAACCTTCATATAATAGATCTTGAGCTCATGGGCCTATTATCATATGGTAAGATATTGAGTATACGCGACACACATCCTAAAAAGTGAATATGAACTATGTTTGATGGTTCATCACACGAGGAATAAACATCTAACCGTTTGATGGCATACTCGTGATCTCAACATTTATTGTAGGGAAGATTAGGGCAAAAAACAATCACCGTCATCAGATTCAAAATAATCAACAAAATTTTCCTTTGCTTAAGTGAGGTGATTGTAAAATAAAGTGTAGGCCAGCTTTGAGCATAGGTGAGCAAGAGGACACCATAATTAGACCCAAATGGGCCTTCAATTCTTCAAAACCCTATTGCCTAAGAATTTTTTAAACTTTTTTTTAATAAGCCTCATATTGGTTCTCATTTAGCCTATAAAATTAAGCATGACAAAACTAATAATATTCCCCATCAGAAAAATCTTAGCTTCGCAACTACCTGCAGAGGGAGGATACCAATTGAACTACCACTTAATCAGTACCAATTATATTTTTGAAACTAACTTTAAGAACAAATCAAGATTGATTTGCCAAGATTGATTTGTGTAATTGAGAACAATTAAACACAAAATTTGGTATATCATGATTACGAGCATATTACCATGAAAATAAGATGGCTTTCCTTTTTTGTAACTAGAATATTAATAAAGTTCACAAGATAGTAAACCATTATTAGTGAAGTCCCAGGTTGAGGTGTGCGTGTGGAGATTGGACCTTTTCCCAGTAGTGATGCCTTCAAGCGTGTAGCATTGAGGTCACGGGTTCAAATCTTGTGCCAGTAAAGCTGACAAAGGCCATTGCTTGGTGTAATGTTAAAAGGCTCCAGTTGTCAAGTGTAAGAACTTAAATTTGAGTTTGGGCTTTAGCATTGCACCAAGCAATGGCCTCTTTTTGTTTGCATTATCAATGAATGAATTCATAGGACAAATATATCTATATAAGATATGGTTTGGTGTATGTTATTTGTTGATGAGGGGAATTAGCTAAAAAAGGAAGTTAAGTAAATGATACTTGGAATTGTGAGAAAGATTTTAGAGTTAAGGGGGCTGACGATTAACTGAACCAAAAATGAAATATGTGTTGAAAGTGAATAGCGAGCCAAGGATGCTTTGGAACATCTTGGAAACTGAGATACGTTTTGAAAACTGAAAATGATGACCAAAATAAAATACCTTCGTTTTCATGGTATCTAAATGGTCATCCTATTAATTTACCATTTTTTTTTGAGGAGGACATTTTGATTTACCACTTGATCTTTACTTTATCACAAGAAGACTAAAAAATCCCACTTTATAGGGGAATTAGGTCTTGAACTCTTTTGTGAGTATTACTAACCTCACAATAAAGACTGAGATTAACATTTACCGTAAAATAGATTTTCGACGAAATGAAAAAGACATATATGGTAGAATCATAACCATAAAATACGACCCTAATCGAAATGCATACATTTGTCTCATTCACTATGGGGATGGTGAGAAGAGATATTTTACATCCCAGAGGGGCTATAATTGGAGATACCATTGTTTCTGGTACAGAAGTTCTTAAATCAATGGAAAATGCCCTACCTTTGAGTGCGGTTTGAACCATTGATTTATGTAATTGGAAGTAACCAATTAGGTTTACGATGAAACCTAGAAATCGATCACTGATCCAATTTGACTACCTCTATGGGGTAGACCTCAACAGAAAACTGAAGAGTAACAACATCAAGTGATTGAGTCCAGCACACACACACACATACACATACAAATATATATATATATATATATATATATATATATATATATATATATATATATATGAAAATGGGTTCAAACACGTGGCATGACCGTGCAGTCGAACTCCAGATCACTTGCCACGTCGCATGTGATCGCCAGTTACACCATGTTGATTAAGAATTTGGTATTGATAATGGCCCGGAGGCACGTAGTTCACTACGCTGTCTTAAAGACAATAGACGCCCTCACTCCGTTGGATAAACGAAGATGCAATAGAGTTCCCAGCGAATCTGCCTTCAGGATACAACAGAGCCCGATCTTGCCAAGAACCATATGTTCTTTTCTAGATTGCACTTTCTAGAAAAAGAACCTGCCACACAGATTTTCTGATACACAAATGACAAGAATGAAAGAGAAAAAAGAGAAATATATCTTAATTCTGTCGTGTCTTTTAACCTGGATCTGTTCTCTATTTATAGAGGTAATTTTGAAAGATTGCGTCTTTTCACCATGAAGAGATTTGTATCTTTTCAGATAACAACTAGAGATAATCTTGAAAGATTGTGTTTTTTCACCATGAAGAGATTTGTGTCCTTTCAGATTTATGGTGAAAAACACTTTTGAAAAAGTCTGTGTCTTTTCACCGTGAAGAGACACCAGACTTGTGTCTTTTCAACAAACGGTAAAAAGATAAATCTAAAATTTGAAAAGACACTTTTGAAAAAATACTTTAGAGAGTAAATATTTACAAGTATGCCATTAAATTATTTTACAAGTTTGTCATTGAATTATTAATGATAATTTAACCTTAATTTTGAAACACAAAACTATATATATTACTATTCTAATATATATAACATTCCCCCACTTGTTTAAAAAAATAAAAAATAAATAAATAATTATGTATCAGAGCAATCATACTAAGCATCATCAGAGGTACCGATCGGTTTGAACCTTTGACTAGTACATACAACTCAAAGTTTGTAAGGACTTTAAGTAGCTTATAACTTTGAACTTAAAACCTGTCTAACAAACCGGAATTATATATACACTTACTATGACCTAAATCATTAGTGACATAAGGTCTGCGCTTTACAGTCATGCGCTAAAATCATGATTTCATGAGTATCTCAGAGGGAGGACCGAATCTCTGTTGAAGCGGCTTCACTTCCATACTTATATAGGTGAATCTGTCATGAGTGCTTTTGTAACTACTTTCTCACCCCAGCAAATGAATGCCTACAGAATCATTAAGAGTTAAACTCACCCTCTTACATTATAAGAGATGTGCACAAAATTTAACACCATAGGGATGACCAATAGGTAACATACCTTTGTGCACTTTCAAGGATCACAGAGTAGTTTCTTATCTCATTGAACTTAGGATTTGGGATCTCCAACTCGACTAAGTTGAGGTTCAATTACTGTGCCTTTAAAGATATCGGTCTTAGGCCCATCCCCCTCGATGTTTTCAACACTGTGTCTCTGGGTAGTGCTTTTGTAAGCGGATCTGCAAGCATCTCAGAAGTTGGTATGTAGTCCAACGCGATTACCCCATCACTCAACATCTGTCGAATTATGTTAGATCGAAGGCCTATATGCCTTGATTTTCCTTTATATTTCGTATTACCTGAAATCTGCAAAACAACTTTATTATCACAATAAATATTAATTACATATGTATGTTGAATCAAAGGAATTTGTCTTATAAAGCTTCGAAGCCACTCTGCCTCTTTTGCTCTCGTAGACAATGTTATATATTCTGATTCCATACTTGAGTCAGAAAGAAATGTTTGTTTTCTGAACCCCCACGATACTGCTCCTCCTGCCAAAGTAAAAATCCACCCGCTTGTGGATTTTGAATTAGAGGAGTCAGATATCCAAGTAGCATCAGTAAACCCCTCTAGGAGTTCAGGTTTGCCAATATATTGTAAACTATAGTTCATAGTTCCTTTTAAGTATCGCAATACTCGACGAATAGCTTTCCAATGTTCTATCTCTGGGTTGCTAGTAAATCTACTCAACACCCCCACTATAAATGCTATATTGTGTCTAGTACACTTCATTAAATACATAAGACTTCCAATGATTCCAGAATATTCTAATTGAGATTCTGCTCTACCAGATTATCTTATTAATTTCTTATTTGGATCACTTGGGGTAGGAGAAGGTGAACAATCAAACATATTAAATTTTCATAAAACTTTTTCAACATAATATTTTTGAGATAAAAAGATACATTTATTGTCTCTTATTATTTTAACTTCAAGAATAACATCTGCTTCTCCCATATCTTTTATATCAAAATTTGTCATGCCAAAATCTTTCTTCTTCTAAATCTTTTATTTGAAACATTATCTTCTATGTTAACAAAAGAAAATAATAACATAAGATAATGTTAACATAAGAAAATAAAATCTTTCTTCTTTTAAATCAAATGAAACTTATAAGTGTGCGTTTATTGGATATGCTCACAACAGTAAAACATATCGCTTCTTAAACATAGAAGATAATGCTATATTAGAGTCTATAGAAGCACATTTTTATGAAAACCTACAACCTAAGGATAATGTTTCAAATTTTAGAAATTCTAACCAATTGGAAATAGAAGATGAAACTTATTTTGATCAAGTCAAAAGAAAAAGACCAGTTGAAAATAATATAGAACAAAGACGCAATAAAAGAACTAGAAAAGATTCATATTATAATTTTGGATCAGATTTTTATACCTATGTTTTAGAAGCAGATCCTAAAACTTATAAAGAAGCTATAACATCTTTAGATAATATATTTTGAAAGGAGGTAATGGACGATGAAATAGAATCTATTAAAACTAATCATACATGGAAGTTAGTAAATTTGCTATCAGGTTCTAAGACTATAGGAAGTAAGTGAGTATTTAAGAAGAAACTTAAACCAGATGGAAGTTTAGATAAATTTAAAGCTAGATTAGTAGCCAAAGGATTTAGACAAAAGGAAGGAGTAGACTATTTTGATATTTTCTCTCCTGTTGCATGGATGACATCTATTAGATTACTAATAGCTTTAGCATCTATATATAATTTATATATACATCAAATGGATGTAAAAATCACCTTCTTGAATGGAGATTTAGAAGAAAAAATATATATGGATCAACCTGAAGGATACATAGAACCAGGAAAAACACATATGGTATCTAAACTAGTGAAATCACTATATAGTTTAAAACAAGCACCAAAACAATGGCATGACAAATTTGATAAGAAAATAAAAGATTTTGGCTTTAAAGCAAATGAAACTGATAGGTGCATATATAGTAAATTTGTGCAAAATAGATGAGCTATTATATCGTTATATGTAGACGATATGTTGATATTTGGTACACATCTTGATTTAATATTAAAAACTAAAAAATATTTAAAATCAAATTTTGATATGAAAGATATGGGAGAAGCGGATGTTATTCTTGGAGTTAAAATAATAAAAGACAATAAATGTATCTTTTTATCTCAAGAACATTATGTCGAAAAAGTTTTATGAAAATTTAATATGTTTGATTGTTCACTTTCTCCTACCCCGAGTGATCCAAATAAGAAATTAACAAGATATTCTGGTAGAGCAGAATCTCAATTAGAATATTCTATAATCATTGGAAGTCTTATGTATTTAATGAAGTATACTAGACACGATATAGCATTTATAGTGGGGTATTGAGTAGATTTACTAGCAACCCAGGGTTAGAACATTGGAAAGCTATTTGTCGGGTATTGCGATACTTAAAAGGAACTATGAACTATAGTTTACAATATATTGGTAAACCTGAACTCTTAGAGGGGTTTACTGATGCTACTTGGATATCTGACTCCTCTAATTCAAAATCCACAAGCGGGTGGATTTTTACTTTGGCAGGAGGAGCAGTATCGTGGGGGTTCAGAAAACAAACATTTCTTTCTGACTCAAGTATGGAATCAGAATATATAACATTGTCTACGAGAGCAAAAGAGGCAGAGTGGCTTCGAAGCTTTATAAGACAAATTCCTTTGATTCAACATACATATGTAATTAATATTTATTGTGATAATAAAGTTGTTTTGCAGATTTCAGGTAATACGAAATATAAAGGAAAATCAAGGCATATAGGCCTTCGATCTAACATAATTCGACAGATGTTGAGTGATGGGGTAATCGCGTTGGACTACATACCAACTTCTGAGATGCTTGCAGATCCGCTTACAAAAGCACTACCCAGAGACACAGTGTTGAAAACATCGAGGGGGATGGGCCTAAGACCGATATCTTTAAAGGCACAGTAATTGAACCTCAACTTAGTCGAGTTGGAGATCCCAAATCCTAAGTTCAATGAGATAAGAAACTACTCTGTGATCCTTGAAAGTGCACAAAGGTATGTTACCTATTGGTCATCCCTATGGTGTTAAATTTTGTGCACATCTCTTATAATGTAAGAGGGTGAGTTTAACTCTTAATGATTCTGTAGGCATTCATTTGCTGGGGTGAGAAAGTAGTTACAAAAGCACTCATGACAGATTCACCTATATAAGTATGGAAGTGAAGCCACTTCAACAAAGATTCGGTCCTCCCTCTGAGATACTCATGAAATCAGGATTTTAGCGCATGGCTATAAAGCGCAGGCCTTATGTCACTAATGATTTAGGTCATAGTAAGTGTATATATAATTTCGATTTGTTAGACAGATTTTAAGTTCAAAGCTATAAGTTACTTAAAATCTTTACAAACTTTGAGTTGTATGTACTAGTCAAAGGTTCAAACCGATCGGTACCTCTGATGATGCTTAGTATGATTGCTCTGATATACAATTTTTTTTTTTTTTTTTTAAACAAGTGGGGGAATGTTATATATATTAGAATAATAATATATTTTTGTGTTTCAAAATTAAGGTTAAATTATCATTAATAATTCAATGGCAAACTTGTAAAATAATTTAATGGCATACTTGTAAATATTTACTCTCTAAAGTATTTTTTCAAAAGTGCCTTTTCAAATTTTGGATTTATCTTTTTACTGTTTGTTGAAAAGACACAAGTCTGGTGTCTCTTCACGGTGAAAAGGCAGATTTTTTCAAAAGTGTTTTTCACCGTAAATCTGAAAAGACACAAATCTCTTCATGGTGAAAAAACACAATCTTTCAAGATTATCTCTAGTTGTTATCTGAAAAGACACAAATCTCTTCATGGTGAAAAGACGCAATCTTTCAGAATTACCTCTATAAATAGAGAAAAGATCCAGGTTAAAAGACACAACATAATTAAGATATATTTCTCTTTTTTCTCTTTCGTTCTTATCATTTGTGTATCAGAAAATCTGTGTGGCAGGTTCTTTTTCTAGAAAGTGTAATCTAGAAAAGAACATACGATTCTTGGCAAGACCGGGCTCTGTTGTATCCTGAAGGCAGATTTACTGGGAACTATATTGCATTTTCGTTTATCCAACGGAGTGAGGGCGTGTATTGTCTTTAAGACAACGTAGTGAACTACGTGCCTCGAAGCCATTATCAATACCAAATTCTTAATCAACACTCACAATAGTAACTATATTTACCGCATAAACGGTATTTGAGCCTGAGTTAGCAAATATAGTAATCAATGCATGCTCTTTTACATTCAAAGGCCCCGGATTCATCGAAAACGACCATTTTGTCACCGAAATTCTTATGGGCGTGGTTGGAAGTGTCGCTGCCATCAACTTCCCAACATGGATCAAAATCTCGGCTGAAATTTTAAATTTTCGGCCGAGATCTCTTGGTTTTGGTCTCATCCGAGACGAAAATTTAATAATTTTCGGATGGGGGCCAAAAAATTATAATTATCGCCCAAATTATCAAGTTATCGGCCGATAATTTGATTTTTCAAAATATCGGCCGATAAATTTGAAATTATCGGCCGATATCAGCCGAGAGTGCAGCTGCATATTTTTGAAATGCTTTTCTAGCTTTAAAAAATCAGATCTGATTTTTAAAATAAAAAAAATAAAATTCTGGCTACCAGATCTGATTTTTAAAATTAAAAAAATAAAATTTTGGCTTCCCATACCTTAAAAAACTAGAAAAAAAAAAAAAAAAATTTAGAGGAGAGATGGTCCTTGAGATTTAAAAAAAAAGAAAAAATTCTTACCTCATCTTCTGGCTCTTCTCCGGCAAACGTCCTCAGGGACCGAAGGAAGAAAGGGGAAGAAGAGCTGGGTTTATGAGGTTTTGGCTATTTGCTTTTTATGAATTGCTTTAGAAAAAGGGCTAGTAATTGGTCCTAATATTTGCTTTTTTAAAAGAGCTGGGTTTATGAGGTTTTGGCTATTTGCTTTTTATGAATTGCTTTAGAAAAAGGGCTAGTAATTGGTCCTAATATTTGGTGTTGGGCATATGCATGATTAAAAAAAATTCTCAAACAAAAAAACCCGAGTGGCCTAATTAGCAATTTTATAGAAGGCTAGTGCTTTGGTGTTTGGGCCCTAACTCTTAGGTGGTGTTTAAATGATCTAACACCATCAATTCTCATTGTCACAGTGTTAAATCATTTAAACAAAAGGGCCGACTCTTCTAATCGTCGGCGTAATATTAAATTGAAACCCATGATTTTTAAGGTGTCTGCCTAAGGTGACATTCAGTTAAACACAAAAATCGTGTTTAACTGATCACAAACCCTCAATGATTTAAGATTTGGGTGATCTGTACATTTAGGAAGATTTAAGTCATCTGATTTTAGCCATAATGAGCCTAAAAATGACATTGCCAGGAGATTTAAGTCATATGATTTGTGGACTTTAACATCAACTATTGTTTTAAATATTAATAGCTGATGTTAAAGGTCATCAATCAATGGTCTAAGATGTTTGTAATCTGTACCGTTAAGAAGATTTAAGTCATCTGATTTCATTTATAATGGGCTCAAAAGTGATATTATAGGGAGATTTAAGTCATCTAATTTATGGAATTTAACATCAACTATTATTTTCAATATTAATGGTTGATGTTAAAGATCATCAATCAATGGTCTAAGATGTTAGTGATCTGTATCGTTAGAGAGATTTAAGTAATCAGATTTCAGCCATAATGGGCCCAATATTAATGGTTGATGTTAAAGAGCTAAAAAAAAAAAGCAATAAAATAAAGTTCGGTAAAGTTAAGAGCATATTTAAAAAAAAAATGAAATTTACTGATAATTTGATTGAAATTTGACCAATTTATGGTTTGGATCATGAACAAAACTGAAACCGATACAGAGATTTTGATCCATGAGGTTTAGACGAGAGAGAGAGAGAGAGAGAGAGAGAGAGAGAGAGAGAGAGAGGGTTTGGGTTTCGTGTGTTTTAACTTTTAATAGGAGAGGGAGAGATGGGTTTGACTAGAGTAAGTCATATGCACACGCTTTTTAAGTGATTGCACCAAGGTAAAAGAAAGACTTTTTAATTTAGGGACATATAACATGTGAAAATGCAATCTAGACCGTCTGATATAAAGTTCATGATCTATAGATTCTTGGTAGATAAGATTGGAGCAAAACATAATTTATGCCTGATATAATAGCCTTTGACTATATTTAATCACATGATAAAGATTATATTTTGTGCCAATCTTGTCCACTAAGGATTTATAGATCATGAACTTTAGATCAGACGGCCCAGATTGCATTTTCAAATTACCGTCTGATATAATAGCCTTTGACTATATTTAATCACATGATAAAGATTATATTTTGTGCCAATCTTGTCCACTAAGGATCTATAGATCATGAACTTTAGATCAGATGGCCCAGATTGCGTTTTCACGTATCACATGTCCCTAAAATACATAGTTTTTTTTTAACCTTAGTGCAACCACTTAAAAAGCGAGTGCAAGTATATATGATCTTCAGATTGCGTTTTCCGAAATTTATCAAAATTTTGATAAAAAATTATCAAAAATTTGACCAATTTATAGTTCGAGTCTTGAACGAAACCGAAACCGATATTTTGATCCATGGTATATATCTGTTATAATAATGTTAAATAGCTTAAAAAAAACTAAGAAATAAAGTTCGGCAAAGTTCGGTAAAGTTCGGAGCATATTTTAAAAAATACCCAAAATTTATCAAAATTTTGACTGAAATTTCCGAAATTTTGACCAATTTACGGTTCGGGTCCTGACCGAAACCGAAACCGAGATTTTGATCCTTGCTTCCCAATCGGATGAATGGCAATTTGGGCTGAAACTGAAGATATGAATAGTGCATTTTGCCTATACCCGAAAAATTGATTCAAGAATGCTAGAAGGGCACATGAAATGAGCCTTAGGACCCATGTTCGGAAAGTTAGAGTGGGTAGGGTGGGATCATCGGTGATTGGAACGGTTACCGTAACTTGCTCGGTTGGAGAATCATTAACTCCTTCATCTGTAAGGTTATTACAGTTAGAATTTTTTATTAATTCATGAAATTCTCAATTGATTTCTTCTTATGAGCAAAGAGAAATGAGAGGAAAGACATCATAATAACGGTAACAAAATATGGCTTCAAATCTCTTTACAATACGTATGAGGTGAGACAAACTTGCATTGTATGATATTAAGTTCAAAAGCAAGTCTTTTTAGGCTTGTTTAAGGCTTGCTTTGATTGATAGAAGCGAATCTAAGGCAAGTCACCAAGTTTGGGTTTGGCAAAAAAAATAAAAATAATATATATATATATATATATATATATATATATGTATATCCCAAGCTTACGCTAGGGCTAATCCATAAGGGATGCCCACACCCTCACCATGTCATGAGTACTTTACGGGTTATGCACTTTACAGGGCCTCCTATTATTGGAGAAGAGGAGTCACCACTTGACCTCACGGCCTCGGGGAACATACCCAAGTTGTCAACTACTGCGACAATCCTTTGGTGGATTATAATTCTAAATAGTTAAAACTCGGAAAAATCCAGTAAAATTTAATTCGGGAAAATTTTGGAGAAAAAAAATAAAAAATAGAATTCAAAGTATTGAAAAAATAAAAGACATGCTTAAAAAATCGGACTTTTTGGAAAAATTGTGAATTATTTGCAAATTTTTGAAAAAATTACAAATAATTCGTAGAAACTTAAGCTTGTGAATTGTTCCCAAATTCCCCGCATTTGGTGCTTATGATCTGAAGTAGAATTGGTAGTAGGTGCAGGGGCTGCTGCTAAACCTGTCAAAAACTGATTTCAATAGATTTATGGACCCAGTGTTAAACGGAGGACAAATTTTAAGCGGACAAAGTGCAGGCGGTTGATGTGGCACGATGCAATTGGCTGCATGGAAGGTGGGGCTCAATTAATACAGGTCGGTGCAGCCAATCACGTCACGCCACGTCAACTACCTTCAGTTTGTTTGCATCAAATCTATCCTTCATTTATAATTTTCCTAAATTTATAGGCCTCTAAAATCTCTACAATTCTCCAAAGCAATGACCAATTTATTAGTGCCAATATATTAACCATTTGTTCTTATTTTAGAGCAATGTTATTGCCACACACCTGTATTTTTTACTATAACGCTACTTAAACAAAGGAAATAGCATTAATTGCTGTGTTTTATGTCCTTATCTTTCGCATAATAAATCTTGAGATTATAGACTTACCATGAGACGATCACATATTGATTCCATGTGGCACACTTTCCAAAAAAATGTTGGGATTTTAGGTTAGGTCTAACAGGTTGAATTTTAAATGGAGCTCAGTTGTTTTTAAAACCGTTGGATGGAAGGGGTCCAAAACTGGATATCAACTTATGAAAGTAAAAGTCGATGGATTCAAAATGTGTTGAACCCCAACCCCATTTCGAGTGCAACCAGTTGAACCTCACCAAAACCCAACAATGCCGGGCCAAGGCCATTTAAAAAAATAATCAACACCATTCATAATACTGAAATGCAAAATTAAGTCATTATTCATTTTCATAAGGGTTATATACTATTTTATTTTAAAGAATTATTCTAAGAACCCCAAGCAGGGGTGCAGATACCACATCAGCATTTGGGTGCTACATGACATGGGCCGACAGATTATTAAGTAAAATTCGCCGGTTTGGCTATTTTCCTAATAAACTGTTGAATATTCGGAGATTCTAGTAATTGGCATTCGCTAATTTCTTGTATTACTCTCGGGGGGCCTTTGGGAATGCCAATTTCTTGCATTACTCTCGGGGGCCTTTGGGAATAGGACCTTGCTCTTTTTCTTTTTCTATTTTTTTATACGTGGACCTTGCTCATTTACCACCTGTTTTTTTTTTAGTGAATTTTTGCGTTATATACAGTGGCGGAATCAGGATTTTCATCTAGTGGGGGCGCAAGATAAATTTAATTTAATTTTTTATAAGTTATATTATTTATTTATAGCACTCACGCGCCTATCTAGTCCAATTAAGAAATTCAGGAGGTAAGAACCTGCAGGAAACAAAAATATATATTTTAAAGCACAAGAGCTAATGATCTTCTCGTGTCATAATTTTGCCTAGAAAATATGAACAATGAGATTTCGCCTCTAAACTTTGAGAGATCTCATCTCATGTCATTATAAGCTTCCTCAATCTATTAATGTGTGTCTTTGCACCAAATAACTTGAATATCACTCAATTTAGTTAGGAGGGCCGAAAATGGGTGTTTACAATTTGATGGGTCAATGAGAGAATAACACCGATACAATTTGTTGGGTCAATGACAGAATGACAGAATAACACCGATACGTTGAGCACCTTATACCACATTTTCAACAGTGGATATGTATTGAATCATGCCTAAAATTTTTGAGTGGTACCTCATTGATCTTGTCCAAGTTATGTGATACATGATCCTCGAAATGGGTGCCACATTGTATGGAAGATTGACCGAAAAATAATCTTCATTGTCTGATCTTAAGATGTCAATGGGTTGCAGTAGGTTTCTGAAGTAAGCGCGAACAAAGATACTCAGATAAATATAGGTAGCAAAGATACTCATATAAATATGGGTAACGTTATTTACACTCATTAAACATGTTAAGAACACACACATTTCCACCATAAAGTTCAGACCGGCTTGAATCAGGCGATCGAGATCATTTTTCATCCCAATCCTCCACACAACAGATCTTGAGATCATGGTGCACCTATTAGACGGTCAGATCGTGATTCCACATGCCACACATTTCCAAAAGTGATCGTGGTTATACCTATCAAACGATCACTTTTGGGTATGTTTGCCATGTGGAATCAACATATGACCGTCTGATAGGTGCACTATGAACTCAAGAATTATTGTGTACAAGATTGGGATGAAAAATATCTCCATCATCTGATTCAAGACAGCCAACGGATTTTTATGGTGGAATTGCGTGCATTCTTCACAAATTTAGTTTAACGGGTGTAAATAACGCTACCCTTTTTTTTTTTCTTTGGTTAAATTAAGCCCAACTAATAACGCAATCCTATTTTTTTATTAAATTCAGCCGAACCCACCTCCCTCCCCCCTTTTGTTTCTTTTTGATAATTAGCTTAAGGGATAAGGGCTTGTGATGGACTTTTTGTTTAAACGATCTATCAATGCTAAATTAAATTTTCTTATTTCACACTCTTAAAGTGTGGACGATTTGTTTAAACGATCTATCAATGCTAAATTAAAATTTTTTATTTCACACTCTTAAAGTGTGGTTTCCTAATATATCATTCACAGTGATTTATGATCAATCTAAATGGTTTAGGAGGCAATTCATTATTGGAAAAATTTTAGCCAAAGAATTATGTCCATAAGTGGATGTGAACCATCAGATTGGCAAATTTGAATACCAACCATTTAAACAAAACACAATGATTGATATTAGAGTACACAGATCAGATGGTTAAAACTTTTAAAAAATTTTGATTTTTGGGCCCATGCCTTTCAACTTATGATCTACCATTTTGATGGTGCAGATGGTCCACACCTTCTCAAATTTTGACTATATGAATATAAATGATTCATGTAAAGACATTTGAAGGATGTGTTGTCAGAGAAGGTGTCAATTATCTAGTAGGGATAGGGCGTCAGAAGGCTATTAGAAAAGAAACAAAAAAATAGACTTTAAAATAAAAGGCTAGTAGAAAAGAAACAAATAAAAAGGCAATAAGATAGAGAGGGCGTGAGAAGGCTCTTAAAAAAGAAAGAAATGTAGAAAAGAAACAAATAAAAAGACTCTAAGATAGAGAGGGCGTGAGAAGGCTCTTAAAAAAGAAAGAAATATATAAAATGGATGACAAAGAGTTGCAGACAGGCGTATGGCTTCTAAGTTTTAGAAAACGTAACAATTTTTTTTTTATTTTTTTTTTCAAGTTTTAGGGATTTGAGTGGGAGCGCTCGCCCGCACTCCCTTACACGTGGTTCCGCCATTGGCTATACATCTAACAAAAAAATTGAAACTCTAGGCTCAAACCGATACTCTATTTACCTTTTTAAATATATATAATAATATATTCAAAAAAGAAAAATCAACACCAATAATAATAATAGTAATAATATATGCATAACAAATAAACAAAATAATGAAATAAAGAACGTAATGGTGGCAGTAAGTAGTGACAACATCCATGTTTATTGGCTATTAAATTTGAATATTGATGTTACAACCAAATAATTATCGGATTGAACAGAGTTAAATATTAATGTTAAAACCGATATTTGCAACCGATGTTACAACATCCCAATATGAATGTTACAACCGATAACCTAGTTAAGGTATCGGCATGATGTTGGTTAAAGATCAAAATTTTGGTTTCGGGCATGACCGAAATAGATAATTTGAACAGAAATTCGCCTAAAAACCAAAATTTTGGCTGAAATTTTGGGTTCCATACAAAAATTTCGGTCCATATTATTATTTTGGTAGAGACCGAAACCGATAATTTAGACCGAAATTTCGTTCATTTTGGCCGAAATTTGAATCCTTGATGTTGGTCACCTAATGGATATATTTATATTTAACCTAGATAAGGTATCCCCATGATCTTACAACAATTATGGAGCTATTACTTACACTCCCAGAGTAAGCCTTTGGACACAATTTAAATGCCACGAGATATCTATCATACCATTTTAACGTGGTAGAATAAGTTGATGGCCGTTGACTTTATTGAAACATATAATAAATACATATCCTGTTTAGTGCCAATCTTTTGTCAAAAAAATCTATGGATCACGAACTTCGAATCATATAGCTTAGATAGTTTTTCCAAAATATTAAGCTCACTAATTGCCTTGAATAAGATGATGGAGATTATTTTTTGTCCCAATCTTCAATACAATGCAGAACCTTGAGATAAGGATGCAAGTTCATTGTACCGAATTGATCCAAACCCGAATTTTTCGGTGTTCGGTTCAGTACACTCCAAACCGAAATCGAATTGAAACCCATTTGGTTTGATTCAAATTTTTTTTTTTCCTGAAACCGAAACTGATTGGGTTCAATTTAGGTAAAATACCTATTCATTACAAAAAATAAGACAATTAGCGGTAGTCAAAATTGTCACTATTAATAAAAAAATTGCCGCTAATACCCTTGTCACTAATAGTCTTAATAACCTTTAATACTTTTTTTGTTAATAGCGACAATTTTTGGCTGCTACCAGTCAAGGATCAAAATATTGGCCGAAATGACCGAAATTTTCGTCGAAATTATCGATTTCGGTCCCCACCAAAACGATAATTTGGACCAAAATTTCAGACGAAATTTCGGCCAAATTTTCAGTTTTCGGCCGAAATTTCGGTTCAATTTTTCGGTTTTAGTCAAGCCCAAAACCAAAATTTTACCCGAAATTTTGATCCTTGCTGCTAATAACCTTATTTTTTGTAGTGACTTTTTTTTAATGTATTTTTTTTCTGATTTTTTTCGGTTTACTCAACCTACTCCCTCGATTTTCGATTTTGAGCCACCGAAACCGAAATCGAACCGAATTCGGTGCGATTCGGGACCCTCGGTTTTCAGTTCGGTTCAAAACTTGCATCCCTACCTTGAGAGCATGGGCATACCATCAAACATTCAATTTTTTATTTCATGTGACACACATTTCAAAAAGTGACTTGAAAATAGTGTGGCACACATCTCACTCAAACTTGATTTTCAGGTCACTTTTGAGATATGTGCCACATGAAATAAAAAATTGGTCCTTAATGATATTTCTGGTGGGGATGAAAACCAATCTCCATTGTCTAATTATTCAAAGCAATCAATAGATTTCAGCATAGGCCCCAAAGTAATTGAATAGAGGATTTTGAATTGTGTTTTTGAGCCAACTTTGGACCTTGAAGTAATGGCTCCATAGCAATTATTATGAGCTATATTTTGAACTACAAGAATAGAAGCCACCTCGGTGTACCGGTGCTCTATGCAGCCACTAGAGGTGCCTACTATATAGGCACAGATTATAAACAGAAGAGAGCTGTGTTGAGGAAAGAGTGCTGGGAGCTGACATGGCGCGACATGACTGACTGCACTAACTTGCATTAATTGAATCCACTTGCAGCCAATTCTATCACATCAGTCGCCGACACTTTATCTGCATAAAATTTGTCATCCATATAACACTGTCCGTGTTTAACCTGCATGGGCAACCCTCCATCCTCTTATTTATCCCTCCATGCATCCTCTTATTTATCTTAATAAGTGAATGAGTACAAGAAAAACTTAAAAAACTTAAAATCAATTTATTACATCTTTGATAATTATTAATTTTAGTTTTTTTATGAATCAATTTTAACAAAAAATTTAAACAGAGGACAAATTTAATACAGACAAAGTGCAGGCGGTAGATGTGATTGGTTGCATCGACCTGCATTAATTGAGCTATACCACCCATGCAGCCAATTGCGTCGTGTCATATCAATCACTTACACTTTGTATGCGTAAAATCTATCCTCATTTAACATTGTCCTTAATTTCATCTTTTTAACCAAAATAATTAATCATTTGTGTAACGGTGCATCCAATCGAGGCATCAACGTGTACAACACGAGAAAGTAAGCTTTATTCTAAGAGCATCTCCAACAAGGATGGCTAAATTTGGATAGATAAAACCCCCTTTTGAGCCCACTCTTTATTTTAGCTATGCCCTTTTTTTATAAGTTTCTATTATGACTCGAGTTTTTATAACCCATCTAACGGTAGTAGATGGGGTGGAGCACCGAGTCCAATATGAGGACTATACAACTTTAACTTTCTCAAAAGAAAAGAGAAAGAAATTTAAATTTAAAATTGGGTGTTACTAGCACCGATTTCCCTTCCCGTCTCCTTCTCTCTCTACTTAGCAATTAGACTCCATTTAGGATTCTAATTTGTGGCAAGACCTCCTTGCCATTTCAAACTATCTTTCTCTCCCTAGCCACTTTCTCACTCAAAATGGAAAGGTCCAATTACCTAGAATTTATTAGAATGCGTCATGTGACACACTCAATCTTCATATATATTATAAAATTGTGTGTGGTGGTAGATATGGGTGTCATGCTGGGTTATTATTGGCAACCATCCCAAGCTACTAAAATCCCACCCACCAACTAGAGTCTAAATTAGGACTTACTAGATAATTGGCAAGAACCCAATCGACCCGTGCTCACGTTCAACCTTTTTCGCTTGTAGTTATAGGTCAACAAGTCACACACAATCCATACCGATCCCGACCCCAACAACAAAACTAAGCTCATGCTTTTACATTTGCAAAATAATAATAATAATAATAATAATAATAATAATAATAATAATAATAATAATAAAAAACAAAAAGTATAATAAAAATATATATTTATATATGGAAATATGGATAAGATTGGGTACTACGCTTAATACCCTAGCCCACCCCCTCGTTTTATACTAGAAATAAAAAGTAAATATCGATCGATTATCTAACACCCAAAATCATGTGCATTAGAGTTGCTTAGGCAACTTTCTTTTTTTGATTCCTCCACCTATCCATTTAAATGGATACCCAAGATTTATTACCTTAGTAAGCGAGCAGCCTACCCAATTACCAATTCCTCTCCTTCTCTGGCACCCAAAATCGACCCTTCTCTTTTGGAGTACCAACGTTTGTAGCACCTACACCCTTTAATTACATCCACACCGTCCATTCTACTCCCTTTAATTCCTCACCCTCCACCACAGTATTTAAGACTCAACTTTCTTGAGAGAACCCTAAACACAAAACACTGGCTAGCTCCTCTCGTTCCATTATCCCCATAATCGCAACGTTGATGCAGCCATCTATCTTCAATATCGATGTAACAACGGGGAAGCTACTAGAGAAATTTGGCTATGCACCCATCTCCACCTTATTATGCGGATGCACCATCATATTTGCTGATTGTCTTCTCACTTTACCGAGCCACTTATCATGTCCTCTCGATCCTTCTGGTCAATCCATGTCCTCTCTTGCATGCTCGGTAGCAGGAATCAATCACAAGCCTTGGATTACAGAAGTAGAAAAAGAGGATGCTGATGATGTTGACGAAGATAATGGAGCACGACCCAACCTCAACTGCTACTCTCTTTTCATAAAAACATAGCTACACACAAGAATTCTTCCTCCACTTCCTATAAGCAAACCACCACTGAATCACTTCTTCAGTCCATACAGCCCATGATCACACACCCAACCCATGGATGATTTGAAGAAGTCCAGTCGTTTGCGACACTTATTTGCGCGAAAGGGAGGGAGTCTACATATGGGACATTGTGGACCGCAATGAAGGACACATGGATTGCTCGATCACATCATACTAACGTCGGCCTTTTCGTTCGAGGTGGGTGCCCTTTTATCCATCAAAATCTACGCATTTATACTTTTTATATGTGATGAATATATGATGAATTTAGGAAAACTAAAATTTCTTAGGTTTTGTGTGGATTCACAAGACGGTTATGGTCAAAGGGTTCACCCTCTGGTTGAACCCATCGGCCGAGAACTATAGTGCACTATTCCCTTCCCTTCCACATGGCACCCAAGTGTGCTGGCAAAATAGATCCTATGTCAAGAATGGGCTGCTGCCTGCTTTGATTTGTTGTGCACTCGATGTGGAGGTCCTCGTTTGACCGTTTCAATCTTGAGGATCCGACCATTTTTTAACTTCGGTCAAACCTTAGACTCCTCATAAAATTTGATGCTTTTTATATTTAATGGCTCACATTGATATGTTTGTCCTTATTTTTATAAATTTTAGTATTCCAAAAACCTGTAAATATATTGATTTTACACTTAGAATATTTTCTGCACTTGTTTTGAAAATTTGCACATACTTTAGTCAAAGGGTCCAATTTGATCTATTAAATTAAACAAACCACATACTCATGAGTTGAAGCCATAAAATTAATTAAAGATCATTTGGCTATCTGTTAAATCGATGGTTAAATTATGATTAAAATGAGCACACTTCGATAATCGTGTTTAATATAATCGTGACTCGAATCGATGACTTTCTAAATAAGGGTCCAAAGGACCAAATCAAAGGTCGAAACTTTGACAGACCCAAATAGCCTATACCCTGCTAATATTTATAGGTTTAGATCAATCTAAATTGGATTATATATATATCATGAAAACCGTGTAATAAGGATCCAACGGTCAAAACTTGTGTGAATCACACGAGAGTCAATCCTTAGCCAAATTTCACAAATGACCAGTCGATTTTCATCAGATCGACATGATCTATCTGATGAGACTAGTCTAACATTACTTGGTGATACGTATTATAATACGCACGTATCATCATTGTAGGTCGCCTTCTTCTCTCTCTTAATGATGAGCGATGCGTTCGATTTACGCGTAATATTAGTTTCCTTTATGGTTATATGCTTTCTTATTATATATTTCATTTGCTTTATGTGACATTCATCAGTTAGAAGTACGTTAGGGCATATGTATGTTAAGAAAAAGGAATAAGATACGACACATGACTTTTAAACCTTCGTCACGGTAGGGTTTCTTTCACTGCCACGTGGAACTTGGAATATAAGTATCCATATACGGATGCAACACCTTTATAGAAGTATGAGTTGCCACACGAAGTACATCCAAGTTACTACGGAACCCGTTCCTTGAAAAGTGTGGTTAGTGAAGTCTATCGCATCATGACCCATTCTAATTAGTTTAAGAAAAGATGAAATATGAATATAATAAGCTATGAGATGTTAAGAAAGTGGGGACTTAAGCCCACACAAATATGATATCGGGGTGGGGACCTAAGCCCAGAACCGAATAATATTATGATATGTTAAAATACGCTGTGAAGGCCAGCTAAACATGAATTAAATTTTTACACGTGTCATGTTTTACGTGCCACCGTAAGATTCAATGTCTGCAGCCAAAACCGGTCTTAAGGACAATATGATATAACAGTGTCTCGACTTAAGGGGATATTGATTTTTATGCGCGCAATCTCATCGGGTTGGATGGTGGTTTATGTTATGATATGGAGGATAGGTGATTTTCTACACGTGGACCTCGCGTGATAGGCTCGAGCAGCGATCCTGACACAGATCGTTTAAATAAGATAAGTAAGATACGAAGTACGTTGTGTAAGCGTATGAAGTAATAATAAGACTTTTGATATGTCAAGTACGTTAAGTTGATAAGACAAGTAAGAAAAGTATAAGCATTAGAAGCATCATATGCGCTGAAATTATATTACTTCAGTTTTATAGTTTTATAGTTATGTAATGATTATGAGAACTTTTTATGCTGTTTATATGAAATTTAAAGGATTCACCTTCACTCACAAGGTTGCACCCACGATCACTTGGGTAGATTGTGGTGGATCGATTGTGCAACCCATTGAGTTTACGTGACTGAGTAAACTCACCCCACAAAAAACTAACAGCTGCAGGTAAAGATATGGACTATACTGCTCGATGGACTTGATGCATTGGAAGATGATACGGATTATAAGGGTGACGACTTAGATGATCAGCTAGACAACGTCAGGTATATGTTAATTATTTAGAAAGATCTTCTAGTAGTTGACCAAACCTCTATTTTTGGTCAGTTTGTTTAATGGACTCAAAATTCAATGTAAGCTTATTGAAGAGAAATTTTAATATGAGAAAAAAATTTGATTCACGATTTTTGGGAGCCTCATTTTATATAAGATATGTATGTCCGCTTATCGCCTTAATAAGCGTGCGGTGTTATAACACGGAATTCTAGGCCCTTGAGATCAACTAGGATTCTGGGTCGTGACAGTTTCTAACAAAGATAGCTGTTTTAGCTACTCCTCCTTTAAAATAATATTTTTAATTTCTATTTTAATATATACTTAAAATATATGGCAAATAGAGAGAGAGAGAGAGAGAGAGAGAGAGAGAGAGAGAGATTTAATCATATTTTATTAAGGGAGCCATTACTTGCACTCGTTTTTTAAGTGATTGCACCGAGGTTAAAAAAGACGGTATTTTAGGGACATGTGACATGTGAAAAGACAATCTGGGCCGTTTGATTTAAAGTTTATGATCTATAAATCCTTAGTAGATAAGATTAGAGCAAAACACGATATTTACCATATAATCTATTGTTGTCAACCATTGAATCAAATAATAACCTTTGACTATATTTAATCACATGATGAAGATCATATTTCATGCCAATCTTATCAACTAAGAATCTATAGATCATGCAATTTAAATCAGATGTCATATATATATATATATATATATATTAATGTAATAATGTAAGTGCATGAGAATTTTTTAATCTCATTAATAATGAAGGTTCTAAAGATTTTTTTCCCCTCGGTCAATTTGTCTTTATCTGGAGCAAAAAAATATTTATAACTTTTCAAGAAGATAACTATAAACAACAAAGCTTAAAGCCCCGCCCACCTAGATTAGACTAGGGTTGAACACAAAGCCCACCTAAGTGAGGGCCGGGCTAGGTTTCAAGGCCGGCCCTGACTCAGCCCGTTGACAGTCCTAATTTTGAAGTTCCTAGGGGAGTTCTTAAAATGGGGCCCTAACTATTGAACTAGGTTAGATGGACTTGGGCACCCTATTTTCGTATGGGTATTCTCACACGTTTATTAGTTTATTAGTAAGTACGACACAATTTTTTCTGGACGAAAATAATTAATCAGAATAAAATGATAGAGATTGTTTGTTGTTCCAATTCCCCTCACTATAGATCTTAAGATAATTCGAATGTTGATATCACATGACTCACGCCCCTAAAACTTCTTTACACAAATTTACCAAGAATATTTTGTTAATGCTAGGAAGAAAGCAAAGTGCGAGTAAAATGCGAGTCACGTTTTAATTATTATTATATTACCTTCAAACTAAATGAAATGAGTGTTTAAATACATCTAATTAAGTCAAACATACACATCATAAATATCTATACAATACCTATGAGTTGCACGTTTATGAGATGCACGGAGAGAGAAAGAGTGTTAAGAGGTTTTAGCGGGTTAAAGGGTATGGGAGATTTTCTCTTTGGAGGGCTCATTCAACACCAGTTTTTTGTGTCAAGAGAACACACTCATAGTAAAGAAGCCTTTAACAAGAAAATGGAGATCATTTTTTGACCCAATCTTCTACACAATAGATCTTGAGATCATGGCGCACTTATCAGACAGTCAGATATTGATTCCACTTGACACGCATCCCCAAAACTGACCATGACCATGGTTGTACCTATCAGACGATCACTTTTGAGGATGTGTGCCATGTGAAATCAAGGTCTGGCCATTTGATAGGTGCGACATGATTTGAAGATCGATTGTGTGGAAGATTGGGACGAAAAACGATCTCCATTGTCTGATTCAAGGAAGTCAATGATTTTTTCCCTGATGAAAGAGCATGTCCTCTTCAAAGGAAAAACTGGTGCAAATCACGGTATGAACTTGAGTATCGGTCCATGTAGGACCAATACGAATTGGCTGATACTGATACCTATCCGTGTATTAAAAAAGAAAAAAAAATTTAGGAGGTTTCGACTGATATGGGCCCATATCGGCCAATGGAGATACCGATATCTGATACGTAGCGGAGCTGACATGTATCGGCAACTCTACGTTAAATTTACAGAAGCACTACATCTCGTCTATGTCATATACTAAAAAGAATAAAAATTAAAAATAAATAAATTTGAGACTAGTTCACAAATAAATAAGTTTGAGACTAGTTCATACGACCACTTTATATGAATAGGGGGAAGCAAGGATCAAAATTTCAGCCGAAATGACCGAAATTTCGATTAGAATTTGTATGGGATTGAAATTTTCGACCAAAATTTCGGTTTCGGTCCCCTCTGAAACCGAATTGAAATTCGAAATTTTGAACCTTGGGGGAAAGAATCTTTTTAAGTTATGATGCATATTTTTTTATATCACTTTTTAGGTATGTCTTCTGGATCGCAATCTCTGAAGCTGTCAATAAAGTGAGGTTGGCCCATCTGCCCGTCTCACCCAATCCTAAAATCTTAAGGCTATCGCTCAAAAATGGGTAGGGATGGGCCCTATCGATGTGTCTCAATTTCGGCCGAAACGTTCAATTTTCTTTTTTCTTTTTTCTTTTTTTGGTATCGGAATCGGCCGAGTCATATTGACCTTAGGCAAATCAATACTCGAGACCAATTTTGATACCTTGATTAGAACCATCTCATCAGATGCTGTATAGCATAATAATAAATAAATAAGTAAAATCAGATGACTTTAATATCAATCACAAAGTAGAAATAAAGAATGGTTAATACTAAAGCACTTTGATTAGATGGTTCCCATACTCATGTATTCATGACTTGTGGAAAAGCGTAGTAGAAGTGAGGCCATCCTCATCAAATGCTTCTAAAGGCTTTATCCATTTAAATAGTTTGGCATATATCTTTGATTATTGGGAAATTTTCTAAAATCTCCTTCCTCCTAACTCTTTTTCTAAATCCCTCCTAAATTTTTCCTAATCTCTGAAAAGGGCACATGACCAACCAGGAAACCAATATTCAAAATAATAATAATTTCATATCATTTTAAAAATAATATCAATATAGGTTTTATCCAAAAACATTTACTAAAAAAGTATCTCAAAAATATACCTCCAATTCTTAAAAAATAAAATAAAAATGATACCTCCAATTACAAAATTACATATTTACTCATAATTTACATCTTAAAGCCTTAATATAGAGGTAGTCTAGTCATGTGCTACATAAGATAGATAGCCGTGTGGGTAAATATTTTATAAAAACTTCCCTCTTTGATAAAATATTTTAAATAATTATAAAATCGTCATTATTTTCCGAAAGAGAGTTATTATGGTAAATTTACCTTTTTAAAATATAGTACCATTTTTTGCCCCAAATGTGTTGTATCAAGAGGAAACTTTCTATTATAAAAAAAAAAAAAAAACTTTCTTAAAGTTGTGATCATGGTTTTAAATATCCGCTATATCCCATACGTATGAGCTGATCTATAGCGGGTTAGGCTTTATCCGATACCGACAAACACCCCGATTTACTATGAGGTCAAAAATTGGATCAAAATGGTCAAATACCGGACCATATATAGTCAAATCGACCGATATGATTGGATATGACCCGAACAAAATACCAAAAATATACTTTACTCCAAAACAAAAAAATTATTTTATATATATATATATATATATATATATATATATATATATATATATATATATAAAAAAGATATTATAAAGGTATAAAAAGGTGCTTCGATTTCTAATGGATATGTATCCGATATATCGAACAGGTATCGGTCAACGACCAGCCGTTATGCTGATATGTATCCCACACTATATCTTGTGATCAAAAGATAAAAGGAGGAAAAAGGAGAAATGAAGGGCTATAAAGAATTTAGACAAGGCATGATAGCTCTTCATTTTGGTGAACTTGTTAGCTTTTAAGGGTGATGAAAATAATAATTTTTAAAGGTAAAAAATTCAATTTAGATGATCACCACATTAACTTATACGGTATCAAATTATGAGGCCAAAGTAGTGTCATATGTGTAGAAGTTATTTTTCATGATTTCATGTTTGGAGGCAACTTTGATTCACTACAAAAAATAAGACTATTAGCGGCAGCCAAAAACTGCCGCTATTAACTAAAAAACTGCCGCTAATACCCTCAGTGCTGTCGCTACACTGTTTTAACGACAATTTTTACAACTGACACTGAGGGTATTAGCGGCAGCTTTTACTAAAAACTGCCGCTAAATTTTTAATAGTAGTGAACTAGTAGTGGCAATTAAAAAACTGCCACTGCCATGTTTATACCAGACCTGTCCCGACTCGGTAGCAGTAATATAATTCGAATTTTAAATCTTACAAGAACACAAGTTGACGTCAATGCCACCTGATCATGCATTAGTGAGTAATACATTCACAATCTAATGGCCAGATTTAGTTTTATGTGTAAACCAACATCCCATACAGCACCCACATTTACTTCTAAAAATCGTATAATTTTCTCCAAGCAAAAAAAAAAAAAATGATAGTATCCAAAATTTATTCCTACCTGTTTTAAATATTAAAAAAAGAAGCTTCTATCTACATATCTTTTCACGAGCAAGTTGAGCATTAGGAAGGCAACAGTCAAAATCAATCACTAATCAGATGGTTGTTAACTTCATATACTCCATCTAATGGCAACAACAGCTTCAGTGACCACACTCTGCTGATGGTGTCTATAGAAGAATTGGCGCGAAATAAAGTGTCCTTGCATTGATGGCGCTATGGAGAATGGAGCTCAATTCCAATCGCTGGTTTCGACATTGGGCAATAGCTCCCACACTAATATCTCGCCAGCTTTCCTACCAATTGTGGAAGGTGAGTTTCCCAATTCTGCTTATTGTGCCAACGAGAATAGGAATTGTACTCTTGAGAGGCATGTATCAAATAGGCAACAGTTCCCAGCCGAGCAAACTTCCTCATTTCAGCAGCCAATTGTGCCGCCTCCGATCGCGAGCTCGAATCCGTTTGAACTGCTACAACATATTACCGATATAACCCCATCGAATCAAGTTGTGGCCCGTTTCAACATCTCTGAACTTGCTGACCCTTCCTGTCCAAGGAAGAGGTTTTACTAAGTGAGCTTATTAAAAAGATAAGGTTCACACGAAACTTAATCAGAAGGCGACAAAACAAAATC
This sequence comes from Chloranthus sessilifolius, assembly GCA_021018995.1. Lineage (NCBI taxonomy): Eukaryota > Viridiplantae > Streptophyta > Magnoliopsida > Chloranthales > Chloranthaceae > Chloranthus > Chloranthus sessilifolius. Next base: position 9,429,657 of record CM037593.1, on the reverse strand, counting down.
CTAAAAAGTCATTGGCCACGTCAATTACTAGACCGAGGCCTAGCAATCCCATCCAATCCCCTGCAGATTCCCAATGAATGTTGCTTTTTGCAACATCAGAGGCCTTGACCAATCCAATAAACAAAAAGAGGTAGCTAATTTCTTCCGTAAAAATATCATAGGAATTATGTGTATTTGTGAAATGAGATTAAGATCGAACAAAACTTAATTTGAATAAACATAAAAAGGCTACCTCTTTTTGTTTAAAAAAGGCTCATAGTCCTGTCGACATAGTCTGATACATGGATCCAACATGCATCTCCAACACAGCTTAATTTGAATAAACATAAATTCAGCTCTACATATATCTTAATGAATGATTTCTTATTAAAATTGCATGGGAGATATACCTTAGTAAGTGTTGCTATTTCACTCATTCTCTGCATAAAATTGAGCACAACCCTTTCTGCCACAACTATGTTATGAGCACGCCCTATTCATATATTACCACAACAAACATTAAAAAATAAAATAAAATTTAATAAATAAGTAAAAAAAATAAAAATCTATAAGTAGCATTTTGCAATCCTTCCAAAAACAAATTCAATATTGAATTATTTACCAATATGCTTACCATACACTTTACCAAACTGTACGCCTTTACAAATAGGGTCTCCATCCTTCTGAGTCCACTCAACCTATAGTCAAAATTACATTAAACAGCGACCTAGAAATTTATGACCTAATTTTTTTTTTAATGTTCAACCTACATGTAGCCCATCAGTTTTACCTTCAATAAAGGATCAACCTGGTTAAATATCATATCTGCAAGAGCAATTCCAGCAATGATCCCATCCAGTTGCGGAACCAGGATTTTCATTCAGCGGGGGCGTAAGATAAATTTAATTTAATTTTTTACAAGTTATATTTTTTATTTATAACACTCACGCGCCTATCTAGTCTAATTAAGAAATCCAAGAGATAAGAACCTGCAGGAAACAAAAATATATACTTTAAAGCACGCGAGCTAATGATTTTCTCGTGTCATAATTTTGCCTAGAAAATATGAATAATGAGATTTCGCCTCTAAACTTTGAGGGATCTCATCTCATGTCATTACAAGCTTCCTCAATCTATTAATGTGTGTCTGGGCACCAAATAACTTGAATATCATGTCAATTTAGTTAGGAGGGCCGAAAATGGGTGTTTACAATTTGATGGGTCAATGACAGAATAACACCGATACAATTTGTTGAGTCAATGACAGAATGACAGAATAACACCGATACGTTGAGCACCTTATACCACATTTTCAACAGTGGATATGTATTGGATCATGCCTAAATTTTTTGAATGGTACCTCATTGATCTTGTCCAAGTTATGTGATACATGATCCTCGAAATGGGTGCCACATTGTGTGGAAGATTGGCCGAAAAATAATCTTCATTGTCTGATCTCAAGATGTCAATGGGTTGCAGTAGGTTTCTGAAGTAAGCGCGAACAAAGATACTCAGATAAATATGGGTAGCAAAGATACTCATATAAATATGGGTAATGTTATTTATACTCATTAAACCTGTTAAGAACACACACATTTCCACCATAAAGTTTAGACCGGCTTGAATCAGGCGATTGAGATCATTTTTCATCCCAATCCTCCACACAACAGATCTTGAGATCATGGTGCACCTATTAGACGGTCAGATCGTGATTCCACATGACACACATCTCCAAAAGTGATCGTGGTCATACTTATCAAACGATCACTTTTGGGTATGTTTGCCATGTGGAATCAACATATGATTGTCTGATAGGTGCACCATGAACTCAAGAATTATTGTGTAGAAGATTGGGATGAAAAACATCTCCATCATCTTATTCAAGACAGCCAACGGATTTTTATGGTGGAATTGAGTGCATTCTTCACAAATTTAATTTAACGGGTGTAAATAACGCTACCCTATTTTTTTTTTGGTTAAATTAAGCCCAACTAATAGCGCTATCCTATTTTTTTGTTAAATTCAGCCCAACCCACCCTCCCCCCCCCATTTTGTTTCTTTTGATAATTAGCTTAAGGAGTAAGGGCTTGTGATGGACTTTTTTGTTTAAACGATCTATCAATGCTAAATTAAATTTTTTTATTTCACACTCTTAAAGTGTGGACTTTTTGTTTAAACGATCTATCAATGCTAAATTAAATTTTTTTATTTCACACTCTTAAAGTGTGGTTTCCTAATATGTCATTCACTGTGACAGCCCGAATTTCGACACCCCGAAACCCGTGCCATCAGCACGATCATCTTGACCGTGCCCCTTAGCTAAGCACGGAACACTGGTATATCAAGCATTGCAATAAAATAATAAACGAAATTGCGGAATTTGAATCTATATTAATTAACTCTCCAAAAGACAGTTCTACCCTCATGCCTCTACATGAATGGAGAACCGATCCGAAGCATCGATGATAGCAATCATCACGGATGGTTCGCCCCAAAAGAATAATCCCATCTATATATATATACATGGTTTAAACAGAATCAAGGCTTGACATACCAAGCCGTACAAAAACTCTCTCTAAAATCCCTCAAAGTGGCACAACGGAGTCCTCTAGAAGAAGTCCTCTGGAGGTGGCTCCAACTCTTCACCTCAAGAAGGTCCCACTCACGGGATCGGCCTCCCAAGCCTCGGCAGCTGCTAGTAGTGGACCTGCGACGTATAGTCTATAGGGTGAGCTACATCCTAGCTCAATAGGGAACAAACACGGTTGAACATATAAATTATAACTCACATATATTCCATGATATGTCATGCATGAAGTATCTATGCAGTTGTTAATGAAACAGTTAAAAAGCATTTCGTTTTACTGTTGATTACTTGTATTTTCATTTACTCATGAATGATGCTGAAAAGGCCTAAAGCAAAACTTAAACTTTCAACTTAAGTAATCCCCGAGCAATATAGCATCGAGCCCCGATGAGATACCCATCATCGTCATCTATATAGACAGTTTTAACCGTATTCCCTGGGAATACCAATAGTACCCAAGCCCCTTTCCCCTGGGGATTGGTGGCGGGGTTTCACTTGTCTCAATCAACACCCCTGGGGTGTGCTTACTATGTATGGATAAGCCTCCTCACTGGCCTACGGTTTCCACCAGATCGGGTCACGGATATCCCGCCGTCGTCGTGGATATCCAAACACGCACCTCAAATAACAAAAATATCGGTGCCTTACATATAGTTATTCACCGTGTAAATGTGCTATCTTATATCAGTTAGGCCCTATCAAACATGATTCAATCCTTGGATACATCCCTGGGATGCATCCATTTACTTGCATCACACCTGATGCTCTCATCTCTTTTACTTCTTCATCCCCTGGGGATGGCTTATTAGAATTTCTCTTATGGATGTCATACGCACATACACTTTTCACAATTCTTAAGCAATTAAACATTTGAATGGAAATCTATATCACTACATACATGCTCTTGTAAAATAAAGTACATGTTCAAGGTGTTCCCTACCTCAAGTCTTCATTTGATCAATGCATCAAGGTCCCACGTGGCTCCTTGTACACTAGTCCACACGTACCACCTATGGTACCACATAACAGGTGAAACACATCACAAATGATGCAATAAAGAAGGTATAAGACCCTCCAAGAATCTTAAAGTCAAACCTAAAAGTCAACATAATTTATCTCAGTCGATTAATCGAATTCCAAAATCGATTAATCGAAGGTCAATATCGATTAATTGAAGTAATTTCGATTAATCGAAATTCTCTGTTTCGCAAGGTCGATCCTCAGTTCGAACAGTCGAGCTTTCATTCGATTAATCGAATCCAATTTCGATTAATCGAAATTCTCCTTTTCGCAAAGTCGATCCTCAGTTCGAACAGTCGAGTTTTCATTCGATTAATCGAATCCAATTTCGATTAATCGAAATTCTTCTTTTCGCAAAGTCGATCCTCGCTCGAATAAATGAAGTTTTCATTCGACACTGAATCCAATTTCATTAATCAAATTCTTCTTTGGCAAAGTCGACCCTCGGTCAACATGAAGTTTCACAAGTTGATTAATCGATCTCAAATCGATTAATCGAAAACTAAAATCGATTAATCGAAATCCCATTTCGATTAGTCGATTTTTCCTCAAGTCATTTCCTCCAACCCCTGGGGTCCACTGGAGGTTCTCAGTCGATTAATCGATCCCCAAATCGATTAATCGAAATCCAAAGTTGATTAATCGAAATCAATTTCGATTAATCGAAATCGGGGTCGTATGACCTTTCAACTTCCTAGCCAATTTCGATTAATTGAAACCCAATTTCGATTAATCGAAATTGTCAGATTCAGCCCCTTTTCGAGCTGTTCTTCCCAATCTTCTTTCATACTTTTTCCTCTATTTTTCTAAGCCATTATCCTATGATTTAACCCACATTCAATCACAACTTAACCCCTATAATCTATGCATTTTATTTACAAAAATTTTACCTTGAATAGATCTCAAGTTGATTTCAATCAAATAGTTGGAAGGCTAGGGTTTCCAGCTTTGGCTCTAACAGATCCAAATCGCGTTGAATCCGGCTTTTATCTCTTGAATCCCCCCTCCAATTAGTTGCAATAACTCCTCTCTTACTTTTCTCTCTCTCTCTCTCTCTCTTCTTTACTCTCCTTCAACAACCAAAATACACCTCTAAGGTTATTAAACCCTTTTTATCCCTTTTCTCACTTGTGTGTGTTGAACACATACACCGCGATAGGTGTATGCGACTTCACATTTACAACACACACCGTATTGACATTAAGTTTATCACATCTCATCCGTTCATCACACCTCATGCTAACTATTGGACTTCCATTTGGTCAAACCTATGACCGATCGGGCACGGATCCCGAGGTCATAGTTTAGCGTGATTTTTCGGGCTATTACATTCACAGTGATTTATGATCAATCTAAATGGTTTAGGAGGCAATTCATTATTGGAAAAAAATTTAGCCAAATAATTATGTCCATAAGTGGATGTGAACCATCAAATTGGCAAATTTGAACACCAACCATTTAAACAAAACACAATGATTGATATTAGAGTGCACAGATCGGATGGTTAAAACTTTTAAAAAATTTTGATTTTTGGGCCAATGCCTTTCAACTTATGATCTATCATTTTGATGGTGCGGATGGTCCATACCTTCTCAAATTTTGACCGTATGAACATAAATGATTCATGTAAAGACATTTGAAGGATGTGTTGTCAGAGAAGGTGTCAATTGTCTAGTAGGGATAGGGCGTCAGAAGGCTATTAGAAAAGAAACAAATAAAAAGGCTCTAAGATAGAGAGGGCGTGAGAAGACTCTTAAAAAAGAAAGAAATATATAAAATGGATGACAGAGAGTTGCAGACAGGCGTATGGCTTCTAAGTTTTAGAAAACATAACAAATTGTTTTTTTTTTTTTTTCAAGTTTTAGGGATTTGAGTGGGGGCGCTCGCCCACACTCCCTTACATGTGGTTCCGCCACTGACCCCATCCTCCTTTGCTAAGAATTGTGCTTCCACTTCCATGTCAGCTGGAACAGTGACCATACAAGTAACATCTCTTGCAGTTAAAATAGGGAGGTAACATATATAAATCAATTGAATATACTTTTTTATAAAACTGATGTTTATAAAATATGGTATAAGATGTGCTACCCAATTCATTCAACCATATACCTAACTGCATAACAGTTTGAAGGGCACCAATTCACGATTTGGTTTGATTTGGTCAATTTCCCTCCCTCGAGTCATGGAACTATACCCTATGACTCAAGCTGCTATTGGCTGCATATCATTTTTAACTGTCTTTGAAAAGTCATGGGCAGCTGTTCCATTAAATACCAACTCGAGTCCCATATCCCATGACTGGAGCAAGGGGATTATTTCCCATTATATAGAATACATATATATAATGGGATTATTTCCCATTATATAGGCATGAGAAGATAAAATAAAATCAGAACTGGGCACTGCAATGATGGGATGAAGACTGAAATTATTCACAAATTGTCATCAGGAAGCAAACAAGTAGAACGTCAAAATTCAACCTTACATTTCCCATGGTCCACTTGACAAATCCACCATAAAGACTGCGACAAGCACTGCCTGACCCTTGCCTGTGATAAATTAAAAAAAGATTATAATAATTGTTCCTTTCTCAATTTGAATTTGTATATCATGATAAGGGAAATAGTACTGTTTTGAATTTTCTAAGCAATGGAAAGTAAGAAAACAACACCCATGATAATTGTTTGAGAGTTTTTATTTCAACAAAGCACATCATGTGTGTGGACCGACAAGCACAGAAATAAACTTGAGCAAGAATATGCAGATGTATATACACATGCACATGCGATTTGTCATCTGTAACATAGATATGATAACTTGTAAGGGTAAACTTTGCGATAGAGGAAAGTTCTCCACTTTCTTCTTTCACGTTCATTAGTTTTGCAAGGGCAAAAACTGCAAATAAACAATGTAATAACTAGTTAGAGTTACATCAAATAATTACTTTATTTGTTTCTCTGAAAAATCGTCACTAAATGGCACCATAAATAACAATAAAAATTGCTCCAAGCTAGAACTTCTCACAGAGACGTGTAGTTGAGAATTTAAGGTTGCTTAAAATCAAGAAATAGGAAATTTCCCAAATGCCTAATAAGGCTAGTAATGGAGTAGTCCCATTAAATAACCAGCCATTGTCATCATCATCATCACAGCCTTATCCCATCTATTTGGGGTTGACTTTGCAGACATATGTAACAACAATTAAAGTGCTTGGCAGAAACTCCAACAACTGGCTGACAAGGACAAGTGAAGGAAGAGCTTCGTAGGACTTGAATAAGGTGAGAATGACCCAATTGGAACTAGGGCAGGATGCAGTTATGGAAACTAAAGTTTGTATAAACAATAAAGTTTATATAATCCAGTTGCCATCAAAGGGGATATGTTCTGAGAACTATTAACCTGTAGCAATAGAAAGAAGATAGAAGAGCAGCAAATGCCACATCAGAAAATTTACCTTCTCTTTGTAGTATTCACACACATATGCATAAATTCCCAAAACTCATATATACTCTGCAATGAATGAAACAAATAAGCTCTGATTAGCTAAATTTCTAAGCAATATAGATTAGGAATGATAAGCAATATAAATTTAAATTTAATGATAAATACTAACCTTTTGTTTGGTATATAGTAGCTATCATTCTCAAAAAAATTCCAAAACCTTATACAACAAAGTGACCAAGAACAAAGCTAAACATTGAAAGATGAAAAAATTGTGAAACATAGTTAGTGACAAATTTGATCAATGAGCCATATTCAAAACAAAGTTAAAGTACTAGATCTAGATATATCTACCCATAATCTTCTATTACAAAACACAAATCTGAAAAAACAAGATTTAACTTTCTGATGCCATCTCAATTCTCAACCATTAGTGGAATAAAAAAGACACCTAAACAACAACTAAAATTTATATGAAGTGGACAAATTATCACTATCTAGCCATTTTAAGGTGGGTATAAGGAGAATCAGGTGGAGCTTGGACTGCTATGTCCTCCACTTGTACATTGTTGTATTACATCAAAATTAATTATGAACAAAGTTAGTTGTATTGCTAATTTGAACAAACAAGTCAACAAAGCATAAATACAGATGACAGTAAGCAATAGCTATTTATCAGAGCAATTTACTCAACATACCTGTAATAGACTGGATGAATGACAATAGGCAATAACTATTTAGAATTGCCACCAAGCTGCACAATAAAAAGGAGAAAGAAATCATTTATAAGTTTATTAAACATATTAAAAAACTTACAATCTATAAACAAATAGTTATATATACCTGCCGCGAGAGAGTCAAGAACATGCTCTTAAGTTCTGTTATTTGGGCATTACTCTTCCATCTGCCATCTAAACCTCTCTCTGCCGCTGTTGCTCAACCATCAACCTTTGTTGCTCATCTCTTTGCTTTTGTTGCTCTACCATCTCGACATCTCTCTTATTCAAGAGCTCTTCCAGTAAGTGTATTTTATCTTTCATTGCTATGAACTCACCAGAGGATGACCCACCACAGCTAGATGATGATCCCCAAAGACTGGTGGGAGTTGGCCCCAATCCTAGGCCACGAACACGCCCCGGTTTCTCAGGTCCCATAACCTTCCAATACACATCATTTTGAGAGGTCTTATCCACCAAACCATCTTCCGATAGTAATTCCTTCATCTTACACTGCAATTGATTACATTTCATTTATCTTCTTAATTATATAAAGTCTATAGATAATGAATACAATAGTATGAACTTACAATCTTCTCTGCAGCCACTTCATTGACTGATGTGCCATCTTTATATGAATGTGTAAGCAAAAAAATCTCCGCTCGGCTAGGCGGATTCTGCCCTCCTCTCTTGACGTGCTATGTCAAAAAGAAAATTATTAGTAAAAAATGAATATTGACATAGATGAGATACATGATAAACAGATTGAACTTAAACTTAAATGTATACCTCCTCATGACGCACTCTCGCGAAGCTTTTCGTACCGGTGGTATGGGCAAGTTTCTGGCACGACTTATTTCGTTTATTTTTTTCGCTTCTTTTCTATACCACATAAATTAATTGATGTTGACAAGTTTGTTATGCAAAGTAAATTATTTTAAATTCTTTTATGAAATATATATACCTTACCTTCCTCAGAATCCCAGAAATGGATAAGAGTTTGCCATTGATCTGACAATACATTTATAGGGTAATGCTCGTACAGATCTTCATTAGGTGGGCAATTGACATACCACTTTCTCTTTAGCTCGCACTTGTAGTCCCTCCATTTTTTGGCAAGTGAGAGCATTACATAGTGTTTTATCTCATTGCCAATATCAACTTTCACCTAAACCAAAGTTCAAGTAGAAAACATAATCATTTAAATATGCTACATAAAAAAAAAAATGTAAAGGAAAACTCAAAGCATGCATATTTACCTGAACGCGTTTCTATGCCTTGTCCTTCGCTTCATCTTCAACTTCTTTCCACGATGGACGGTCAATTGACAATACTCAGCCATCTTTTCCTAAAGTACCAAACCAAGTTGAAAAGTCCAATGCACTTTTTTCTACAAGTTGCCCGTCACTGACGAGGACCTGAAATTTCTCCCCATCTGTCAATCATTGCATATAGGCACACTTGGAACGACCTCGTACTGTCCTCTTCCCAGATCCTGTCGCTTCAACACTATCCATCTGACTAGAACTGGACAAAGTAAATATCATAATTAGGCAAGAACGAATTAAGAACTCAGGAGGCAGCGGCTCACTTGAAACAAATGTTACCTGAAGTAAAAATAATTAAGTTATGCAGAATATTAGTAAAAATAATCATTGTGCTAAACTATTTATATTTCTTTATTTGTAGACATCTGTAACTATAATATAAAATAAATGTCATCAATGCATACTATAGAGCAGTGCTTCTCTCTATATCCGTGATTAAATTTCAGTTCAATAAAAAAGGTACGAACTTAGGTGATAGACGACAATGACTAAAGTAAATGGTCAGGATCATTTGAAGAAATCAGATCTAACGATCTCTTTGAAATTCTCAAAAGAAGCATGCAGAGCTTGTCCTAGAAAATTAATTCAAACAAATAAAGGTGAGACGAATGGTTATCTAATTTGTTTGAAGCTCCTTTTTTTTTAATAACCTGGGTGCCCGGGCCATCACCCAAATGGAGATTGGTACCACTATGTCATTGTGAGTTTGTGCCCAAATCAAATAACAAAACACCTTATAAATCCATATAACCTGTCTTTGAGCTATTATATACCTCGGCTTCATTTATCAAGGTCCACAATGGATGGATCCCAATTGTTCTCTCTCTAATCTCTATGAGCATCATGCATGTTTGGATATAGAGCCCAACCTTTATCCACAAAGGGAAATCATTTTAAATAAATAGAACAAAATATCATAATTAGGCACGACCTAGTAAATATGCATATAGAGCCCAACCTTATGAAAAAGTAAACATGTCAAATTGCATGTACCTTGTCTTGGTGGACCGGAGCTTATTGTGCATGATGGGAAATAGTTAATCACTTCCATCCACTTGAGAATCAGAATCTGATCCAAGAGCATCGTCAATGAAATCAGTTGAAGGAGCTTGTTGTGGAACACGCATTTGGAGAGGTGCATCTACAGTTGGTCCAACCACATCTTTCCTTACCCAATTGTCATCAACACCATCCTCGATAGTGTCATTTGGCTCTTGGATTGCATAAGTACTACTATCCAATAAAGCATTATCATTCCATCTCATATCAAATAGGTCCCTAGGCTTAGTCTTTACGACAATATGCCAATTCGGATCAACTAGATCTTGGACATAGAAAACCTGAGTAGCCTGAGATGCCAAAATGTATGGTTCATCTGACACTTGTTGAGTGGGGAACAACAATCGGGTAAAATTCACAAGTGTGAATCCTAAATCATCAATCTTAATTCCTTTGCCCTGTGTTGTCACATCAACCCAATCACACTTAAACAGTACAAACTTGAGTTGTTCTGAATATGTTAACTCGATTATATCGGTTAAACGGCCGTAGTATGTTATCTCTCCAACAATAGGTCTTTTGTCCTTAATACTTGAGTAGCTTGTAATAGTTGCAATGACCGCAACACCACTATTTTGAGTTTTAGCTCTCTTCTCTTTTTCAATTGTTCGAAATTTATATCCGTTAATAGTGTAACTAGTGAATCTTCTTGCTTTTGAATAAGGACCTTCAGCAATCAAAGCAATTTCTTTCGGCAATGAACTATTTGAATTTTTTTAACTTTCGTACCTATTTGAAGTGCACAAGAAGGTCAAAACACAATCTAAAATTCATATAAAATAACTGTTGATATATAAACAATCCTAACTTACATGTTCCTTAAACCAATCAACAAATTGTTCATTCTTCAATTTTTGTCTTTCATGAGGATTGGCTTTTGGGTACATCATATGCAACACTCGATCATGATGCCTATGTTGAATGAACGTTGTGTGAGCATCAAATATTGTATAAGTATAAAAAATAATTTACAAATGTGTGAGGCCTTACTTTAAATAAGTTGTGATCTTCTCATGGTTGAACACCAAATAGCGATGTGCTTGTGCCCATTCTAACTCGCTCAATAGGAATAATGTTGCGCTGCTATTTGCAACAAAGTCAAGATTCCTCCGGGGTCGATTTAACCTTGTTTCAACATTGTTAAAGTATTGAGAGCAAAATGTTAGACATTCTTCTGCGAGGTACCCTTCGGCAATGGACCCCTCGGGTTGAGCTCTATTACGCACATATGACTTCAATGTCAATAAGTACCTACATGTAAATATAGTTGACTTACATGTAAATAAAAAATTGAGAGAACAATTAGGGTTTTGCAATTCGGAGATGAGAGAACGAAGGAGAAAGGATTTGGGTTTCACCTCACATCAGATGGAACGAGAGAGAGTTGGGCCTGCGCGGTTAGGTTTCGCATCAGCTGGAACAAGGGAAAGGTTCCTTTATATAGGCACAACCTCAAGTAGAGAGTGGGTTTCGCCTTTTGGTTGGATTTCGTCACTCGCCGGTTCCTGCCGAAGCACACTCGATTAGCTTTTTATACTTAATACAATGTAGCTTTTTATACTTATTACTATAAAGCCTGCCGCCGCTAATACGCAATATTTTTGTAGTGATTCTTAATTGAAATCATTTTACTATGTTTTGTGTCGTTGATTATAGAATTACTTAAATCTTACTTTCAATAAAAAAAATTATAAAGTTATTAACCCAACTTTAAGAATACCACGAAATTTTATTTTCAAAAGCTTTGTTATGAGCTATAACTCTTCTAAACACTTTAAATCTAAAACCCGACTACTATATTATAAAAAAAAACCTTTAACCACTAAAACCCAACTTCTATGCATGTTATGAGTCAACCAACCTCTCTTGCTCATTATTCACTAATTTCACTAGTCCCCATGGAATCTTACATAAATAAGCAATCCTTTTAACTCTTAAAATCATTTCACCCAAAATAATGCTTATCATGCTTGGGTTTTTGATTGACCACTGAAGACCATGAAGGAATTCTGGGGCTACCAGACATAGCCTAAGCCCCAACTTTTTTGCAACGAATCTTATTAAATAGGGATTTTCAAATTACGTGCAGGGGTACTATCGTTTCGATTCTCATATTTTCTAAGTTAAAAGATAATCTTATTTCTTAAAAAAATGACAATAATCATTATAACAGACTAAAAGTAGGGTTACTACGAAAAATAAATCTAAATCATTATTTGTTCACAATGCTTAATGTGCCATAATAGTTTATCCTACTTGTTTTCTCATATTAGTGGGTCACTTCACAACACTAATATTATTTATTTAAAGTTGTGTGACGAGTTGGCTAATGAGTCGATTTTGAATAGTTGGCTATTGGGTGACAAAAGAGTTAAGATCTTTAAGTTAGTGTATCCGGTTTCATCTTAACTACGTATTTTAAGAGCTGTAGCAACAATAATTGACACAAAACTACAACTTTCATATGCAATCACTGTTTTAGTTGGTTTGAACTTGAATCATTATACATGGGAAGGTTAAGACTTCTTTTAATTAAGGGTATTTGCATCTTATGTAACATATATTATTATTTCATTACATCTCATGTTTTATTAATTAGTTTTTTACTCTCTCTCTCTCTCTCTCACACACACACACACATAATGTAGCGTATGAGTCCTAGAGGGAGGCAGTGAAAAGCTATTATCCTTGAGTTAAACAACACGAACAACGTTATCAAATAAGTTCGACTAGAATTCCATTTTACACCACCAAGTAGTCAAGTTTTGTCAAAATTGTACGATGTAACTTTACAAGTGGTATCAATGTTGGGTTTAAGGCAAGTAAACTGCAGCAAATGACATTGTGGCATGATCCACGACTACTGCAGGACAGCCAGGGACACGTAGTGTTCGATATTATAAACAAATCTAAATTTTCAGAGAGAGAGAGAGAGAGAGCGAGAGAGAGAAGCATCGTATAGCTTGCCAGATACAAACAATACACTTTTATTATACAAATAATGTGGAGGATCTTGGAAGTTTGTTATGCAACATCGGAAAGTTAAGTAACAATAACTATGATTACTATATATAGAATATAGTTAATATTTTAATGAAAAATGTAGCACACAATTTTTTTTTCTACTAGAGAATGTTGAAGCTATGTGTAAATAGTAAAACTGAGAAGGAAAAACTTTATTTGTCACTAAGTTATCTATACAAATGGATTTATTAGAGAGCATACGAGAAGTCACATTCTGAAAGAGGCACAAGACTCGTTTGTTGCAATATATTATCGGATAAATAATGTATGACCACTACAAAATAAATGACTTTTAGTGGCAGCTAGTATTTTTGTTTTTTTTTTATAATACTGGCAGCTACTATTAATAGACTGAAACAAAAGATTTTGTATCGACCACCCTCATCTCTATCGGCATAGGCTCCTCAACACTTGCCTTCTATAAGTTCTCTTTCGAGCTTTCGAGGACAACTCCACGCTGATCACCAACTCTTTCGCGAACAACTCGACGCTGATCGCCAACTAAGTTAGGGTTTGTTGTCATAGAGCGCCAGCAAAAGCTAGGGTTTCCTCTTCTTCTGGTAGTTTTGGCCGATTCAATTCATTTTTCCGTACAAAATCTAGTCATTTTCGTCAGATTTTTTATCCTTTCGGACAGTTTTCGCTAGATTCATCATCATCTTCACCAAATAACTAATCAAAATCAATTTCCTCTTCATTTTTCCAGATCTCGTGAACGATCCAAGTGAGTTTGCTTGGATTAATTTTGCTTCAGATCATTTAATTTTAATGTAAGTTACGGTTTGTAATTTCTTATTTTCTGCTTCAAATCAATCGACTTTATCAGCTCATGAGATGATCTTTAGAGGATTGAATTTGCTAAAGTTAGGTTTTCTAATTTCCTTGTTTTCTGCTTCTGATTTTGATCTTTAGAAGATTGATTTTGATTTTGCACTACAAAAAATAAGACTATTAGCGGCAGCAAAAAACTGCCGCTTTTAACTAAAAAATGCCGCTAATAGTCTTAATAACGTAATTATTAACAGCAGCAGTTTTTTACAGCAAAAAACTGCCGCTAATACTCTTATTTTTTGTAGTGTTGATATATTGATTCAGATCGAGCACTAGCAAGGATGCTACCAACGGAGTTCGAACAAGCGCAACTAACATTTTCTGCTCGCTAGAAGTTTTCGACACCCGTCAGTGATCGAATCCGACATTCGTACCGCATAATATTAGCTCTGCCACCTCTATAAGGTATTTTTTTCAAATCTCGATCTGATTTCTTTCAAATCATTTTCAGATCTCAATCTGCCAACTCTGTACTCATTCATTGACTGTATACATCCTGGCTTATGTTGATCAATGATGATGATGCACAACTATTTCAATTTGAATTGTTATTTCTGGTTTATGGTAAACATGCCAATTTTAGATTAGTTAACTACCTTGCATTTTGAGTACTCGTCCCCATTCCCCACGGCAATGCCTTGAAGTATATTTTTGGTAAGTTCCATGGTTTTTGCTTTTCAATTGATTTTTCAAAAGTGTTCTTCAATGGTTATCCCAACAGATCTTTTGTGGTGGATGGAATGGTTCTACTTTTTAAAAAAAAGGTGTTCAATGAAATGCCCCAACACTTGGAATCGCTCTTTAATGGCGGAAATCATAAGAAACAACGATCAAATCAAATCACTGTAGCTTGTAAAAACGCAAATCTCTAACGACGAGATCTAGTGGAGGTACGCTAATCAAGTAAATCTCCAATCAACGATCTGACTTTGTTCTCATAGAATCAACATTCGGCAGTTACAAAATTTCTTCCCGATTTTCATTTGATCTCCGACGAAACTATCATCTCTTCACGGCGTGTATTTCACAGTAGGCGTACCCGAGACCCCACAGTCTCGGGAGAAGAACTGCTTTAATGCTGTGACAAAGGGCGGGCAAATGGGTATCAATTTAGGGCATATATAGGGGCAATTTCGTACATGAGATTTGAGCCATTGACCTTCGTGCATCGAAAACGGACGTGTCTCTCCTGTTTTAACCGTATGAGGCGCTATTCCGCAATTAAAATAAATTTTAACCGAAATTGTGTTTAAAATGTTTGAGGTGCGTATTCTGTGGATATTTATCTATTCAGGTAGGTGATATGATAGTGCTAAGACTCCACACACACGCACACACACTCTCTCTCTCTCTCTCAACTTTGTAAGTTCCCATCACCAAAGCTTTCTAATGACTGTACTGGGACAACACCGATCACCGGCTACATCTCATTAAGTTGGAATGTAATAGGATTAATGGCCCCTCACCCGCCTTCTAACATTTTCCTCTTTGGAGGCCCACTAGTAACTTTCGTATTTAAAAAAAACAGGCCCACTACCACGTCGCGTGGTACTAGAATGGATCAAAATGCCGGAAAACCGATACGTATCGTCCGAGCCCAAAACTGATATGTATCGGACGATATGTATCGGAATCATCCGATAAACACATATATATGACCGATACGGTACATTGAATGTACCGTATCGGTGACCTCCGATACGGTACATTGAATGTACCGTATCGGTGACCTCCGATACCATACGTATCGTCCAATACGTATCGGTATCGAATGGAATTTTGATCCATGGGTACTAGTACTGTTTGAAAATTAAGTCATTTGTAGCTTCTATTTTATTTTTGGGATAACTAAGTAAGAAACCCATGCAATTTATGGGACCATAGATTTGAATATCAATCATATCCCATACATGTCCGCCTATACGTATCGGGTTAGGCTGCATACAATATGATATCCACACCCCCAATTTGATATAAGGTTAAATATATGATCAAGCTAATATCCACTAATATTAGCCATATAGGGGTATAGCAGCTGATAAGTATATGATATGAATTAGACATAATACCACAAATGCCTTTTGAATAAATTTTCTTATTTTTAATTATTTATATATTAAAAAATATTTTAAAAACAAATAACTACTTTTAATATCTAGCTTTTTGGCCAATACGTAATAAATATATATCATTTTATATCTTTGCATGAGACTAAAGAGAATTAGAAGAAATATAAAGAGGAAACATTATTTATGCTTACTCAATCTTTGAAGGCTATGCAAAAGATCATGGAGTGTGTTGAATCACATGATGGAGATTGTTTGCTATGCAAAAGAGCATGGACAATTTATTTTGAATGAGGCAATGGAAATCGGTTTTCTCCCCAACCTTTCACCCATTCGATCTTGACATTATGGGTGTACCATTAAATGATTAGTTTTTTGTTTCATGTGGGATACATACCTCAAATCCCGATTGAGTGTGATGTGTGCCACTTGATTCAATCACTTTTTTGGGGCGTGTGCCACGTGAAATAAAAAATTCACCATATGATGATATGACCATAATCTCAAGATCTATTGCATGGAATTTTGGGCGTACCATGACCCATTTATCAAAGGGTCATATGTTGATTAAACATTGCACACATCCCTAAAGTTATCTCGATCATGGTGTACTATGTGAAGAGTTCTTTTGTCACTTTTGGAGATTTATGTCATGTGTAATCAACATCCGATGGGTGGGCCATTCTCTCAAGACCTATTTTGTGAAATATTGGGATGGAAAACGTTCTCTATCGTATGATTCAAGGGAATCAACAACGCTCGGCACAGTTGGTAGGAGATTTTGATTTGTTACCAATAGGTCATGGGATTAAGTGTTGGCGTCTCCCTTCTATGAGAACAGGATACCCCATAAGGTGTGTAAATCGTGAAATACTCTTTACAGAGTGGGGCCAAGGGCATCCCTTAGTGATTAGTCCAAGTGTAAGCTTGAGATTACCCTAGGTTATAAAAAAAAAAAAAAGGTGAAATAAGCAGTTGCAAAGACCAAAGCTTCGGTTGCAAATATTCTTACCCAAGAGTTAGAGATTTTAAAAGACTTTCTCGACAAGAATTAAAGAATTCTTAGGTGCGTCTAATTAATAGAGCTTCTCAAAGAGAATTAGGCTACGTATGACATAACTCTCTGCTAGCCCCTATCATAGCAGAATTCACCTCCTTTAGCAAATTCTCATCCTGTTTGCTAGCATCCTGCTTTAGCAGGTACCCCTTCTCCTTAATGATTCCTTACATAGCAAGATTTTATGCAGAATTTATCTGTTTAGCAATTCTACCCTCCTCTCTACTCACTCGGCAAAGAAAATTTTATTTGCTCTAGTAGGGAGTTAGTAGAGAGTTGGGAGGTTGTTGCTAGAGCAGGTAAATCCTCCATTGCAATGAGTTAGAAAAGAGAATGAGAACCAGCTAAAGTAGGTAAACTCTGTTGTGGCGGGGGCTAGCAGAGAGCTATGCCGGGGGCTAGTAGAGAGTTATGCCATTCACATCCTTAGATAACTCTTGGGAGAGGTGCTTGTAAACTGCAAAGCCTTGAACCAACATATGTTGGGATTTCTTTTAATTAGTTCAATATTTAAGAATTAAAAAATGTCAAAAAAATCTGGTGGTACCATGTTGGTGCTCTACACTTCACGACATGTTAATATGATGAATTGAACACTCATTGGAAGTTTGATTTTTGAGTCATTCAACAGCTAGAAAAAATCCCTCCATTGGGGTAATTTTGAGACTAAGTTAGAACATATGATAGCGGTTTAGGGTTTAGTGAATATATACATCTACCAATCATCAAAGTGACTTCTAAGGAGAATCGGTCCCAAATGTAGTAGCATCTCTATGGGACACAAGGGATGCAAGTTTTGATCCGAAATCCAGTCCTGACCTGAAAACCGGCCAAACAGGCCCAAAATTGAATAAAAACTAAGTGGATTGTGATTTGGTTTGGTTTCAAGTTTGAGTGGCGGAAACCGAAAATCGATAAGGTAAGATTAGAAAACCGAGAAAAGTAGAAGAAAGCAGGTAAAAAAATCGAAAGCAAAAAAATATGTTAATTTTTCATCTCAATACTTAGTGATGAGATGAAGTACAAATATATTAAATTTTCGTTTCAAAGAAGGAAAAAAAGAAAAACAAGGGAGGTTGAGACGTCATCTGAACACTAAGTATTTCTTTTCTAAAAAATTCAAAACCCTTATTTGCAAACATAGATTCTTTCTCTCCAACCATAGGTTTGTAAGTATGAAACTATTGACTGCTTTAAATTAGACGATAGCGATCGTTTATTACTTCAATTTTCCACATCTTTAGATCATATGATAAAATTTTCTTTTAAAAATAGTGCGACATGCCAGATTTTAGTGACCCATTTTATTTTATTTTTATAAAAAAAGTTACCATATACCAACCCAAGACAGTGCCAAACAGTGCTGTTGAAAGTGGTGGTTGATTGTTTAAGATTTATCTAAAAGTAGACATGATCAAATTTGAGAATAATGACTTAGCAAAGTAAAATTGAAGGCAACAGAATGAGAAAATTATAATGAGCAGATTTCAAAGAGCATACCAACAAGTGTGGGACAGAAGTGGTTGGCTCCGCCATATATCAGCGGTCCATTGAATGGTTTGTTGTTTGCGGTCCATCATATATCAGTGTCCACAATAATATAAGTACGCCTAACTAACAACTACATCTCAGCGTAGGAAATCAATCACGACATTAGATACTGGACCTGATTACCGCCTTATGCTAAAATATACCCGACTTGAGTACGCATTTGACTCTTCATTGATTTGGCGCTCAAAAGTATTTATACACTTCCTGAGGTTGGCAAAGGAAAAATTGACCCAAGCAGGTAGGGGAATCAGCGGGTTAGGGTGGCCAGGTACCTGACCCGCCAGACCCAAGTTTTTTATCAGGTTAGACACATAAACTTGACCGGTTGAAATGGGTCTAGCATGAAGCATCAGATCCAACCTTCGGGTTGGGTTGGCTCAAAGGGGCAGGTCGAGTTGTGTAAAAAATTTGAGCGGGTCTGGTTGACCCAACTTAACTATTTATAAGGAAAAGAGGGGTTTTCAAATGGGTCGGGACGTGGATTTTCAGATCGGGCATTAGGTCGGGTCAAGCTAATACAATTGACGCAATACTTTTTTAGGGCATTGACATCCGGGGAAATCAGCTTTTGAAGGGATTCGATAAAAGGGAAAAAGGCATTTTCATAAATAAATTTTATAGCTTCATGATGCTAAATATATGTTATCAACGAGTCCAGAACAAGGTTGAACAATATGCTTTAAAAATTAATTATTCAAGGTAATAAGCTGGTATATGGTATTTACTCCTTTTTAAAAAGATAAACTAAAATTATAATTACCAATTTTCCCAACTAATGTAGTAATTCTAAAAAATATTGCAACAATTGCACATTTATGTTATAATACTAAAAAAAAAAGGCAAAAAAGAAAAAAGAAAATGCCCTATAAACTAACCAATTACCAGCAAGAATGTACAAATGAACATCTCAAAAAACAGGGCACCCATCTACCACTATTCCAGGAGCAGTAGGGCAATGAGCCAAAGGGCAATGATCATCCAGATCAAACCCCCACCAATTGACCCCATTGATGTCCTTAATTTGTAGGGCAAAGTACGTCAATACAGCCATGAAAGCAACTCCAGCATCCAAACCGGCTGATAACACATAGGTGTGGTTAGCCCACCACGCTTTATGCTTCCTGAACACATAATAGCTGAAGAAAAACCCCACAACCAGCCAACCAACGTAGTTAACTGCCCCTGCAGCGGGCATCATCCCACTGGCCCCAAGGATAACGGGCATGTTAATTAGTCTAAACCATTTTACTTTTGGAAATGCGAGAGAAAGAAGCCACCCCGGAACGGGTGCAGCAGCGCCAATGATAAAGAACCAGAGCATCTTGTTGTAGAGGGCGCGTGTTCCGAACATTTTGAGCGGGCCGACAACACCCCATATGATAGAGGCATTATAGAAGACATCATCCAGAGGGCACGTCCAAGGGCTTCCCTCTGGGAGTAGTGAGGTATCACAAATGTTCTCCACCGTCGAAAGTAGCCACCATGATGTGCCAAAGTAGACTGAGGATGCAATCAGTGTGCCCAACAACTAGAGGGTATGAAACAATTGGGCATTATTAGGCGTTTGTTAGCTTTAAGGTACATAACTAAATTAACTTAGTAAAAATCTTTACACAAATTATAGGATCAAGAGTTGTACCTGAACAATGAACATGGACTTGGGAGGAATTTTCATATAGTGCCCTAGCTTGAAATCTTCAAGGAACATAACAGCTTGTGCCATGCTTATATAACCATAAGTTTTGAAAGCCACATTGGCAAGGGGCTTCCCAGGGTAAACCAACCCTATAATAAACTCGGTAATCACATTTAGAGCTGGTTGCTGCCCACAAACATTTTCATAATGAATCAAGAAAATGAGTTTCTAGATGGAAAAAGTTAATAACCCCAAACGGTACAAATTTTAAACTATGTCTCATCAGAGGGGTGTCCCATCAATGTGCATGTGGACTGATTAAATGAAAATTGGGTCTAAAGTTAGGGTAATGATCCTTTCACTCGAGTCATGAGACTATAGTTCCTATTGGCTAGAACAACTATCTTTGACTTTTCAAAGGCAGTTAAAATGACATGCAACCAATAAGAGGTCATGATTTGAGTTAGGAGATCATTTTCCCTATAGTCATATAAATTAAGGTAAGCTTACCTGGTTTGTTGTTGATGTTATCACCCCAATAGGTAGAGTGAATAAAAGAGCCAAACCACAAGCAAATAGAACTCCCCAATAAGGAAGTTGCAGTTGTTTGCCAAAACCTTCACAAGTGAAGATGGAAAGAGCAACCATCGAAATTAAGATTGCGTGGAACCACCATTGGGGAACGGATTCATAATTTTTCTTCATCAATCTTGTGTGAATATCACCATATTTATCATCTGTCATCTCACTCTTTTTAACGCATGCTCTCCAAATACTTCTACAGAACAAGAAAGCAATTGAGATCATTAGAAAGAGCCGAATCGTTATGTAGAAGCAAGTATGAAGAAGAACTCATATGCATGCATTAATAGGAATGAAAGGGCAATAATCAGGTCCAACTGGTTGGACCCGATATCGTTTTCAACCAGTTTTACAACCAAGTGGATATAGGAGAATCTTGACTCCATACCTTCCTATAAAAAGGGAAATCGTGGAAGTCAGGATTTGATTATCTCCAACTGCTGTAAATATGGTTGAACAAGAAATCAGGTTGAGAAAAAAAAAAACACTTGAAGCACTTTTACCACATGTTATAGGGAATAGCCGCGCTTGTGCATGCTATGCACCTGTATGAAGAGATTCAAGTAATACGTATGCTATGTTAAACTCCTAATATTAATTAGTTTGCATTTATTATATACTATTGTTAATATTAATATTATAACAAAACTGTAAAAACTTTTAATGTTGTGTGCAAAGACTTGGAAGTTGGAACTAAACTAAATGAGATTTTGTTTACTTTTATGTATGTAGTATGTATGTCCGATCACGAATCATGACGGGCACAAGGGTCGTAAATAAATTAAAAGAAAGAGAAAATACCTCCCATGGAAGAGGAGAACATGTACAAGAGTCGCGGGCAAGGTCGCAAAGTTTAGCCCATAATTAAAGGCGAACATGACACTGAGATAGATTTTGCTATAACCTTCGTACCCTTGGGAGTCAAATGTGAAGCTTTTCTCATCCAAAATTCTTGATATATTGTATGGTTGGCCATCTGAATCGCGCACATGTGAGGAGAAGATTGGGAATCGCTTAGCCTCAAATGAATTTGTCCAATAAGCAATCGGAGTTATAACATAGAGCAGTAACACAAATCCAACCATTACATTGACAATTGCAAAGCAAGGGGTGGCTAAGGGAGTTCCTAAGAAGCCAGCTACAGAGGTCCAGTCTAAGCCAATGGAGCCGACACCGAGGCCACTGAGGCCAGAGCCAATTTGTTGTGCAGTGACTGAATCCTTCCATATCCAACAAACAAAGGAGAGGGCAGTTATGGAAGGGAAGAAATAGTTGGGAATGAGGTAATAAGAGAAGCTTGATATTAGAACTATAAGGAAAAACTGTAGCCTTGTGACGCTTCCCTTTGGCCTTCTCTCACTCCCATGCATTGCCCTGTGGAAATTATGTACATGAAAGTAATTAGTGCCCTGCCCTGGGAAACAAAGTAAACAAAATTTATATGATCAAAGTTGGTTGTTGAATCTTGTTTATTGAAAGAGTCGTCATGACTTGTGAATTGTAATCCCTCCCCCTCGATACAAAGAGGGGGAAAGAACAATCTTACTGGATTTGTAGTGTCCACCTCAAGGCATTGTAGAGTTAGTGCGACCCATTAATACCGGTTTTCCTGTACGTAACGTCCAACTCCAAAACTGGTATGTATCGGATGATACGTACCAGTTCCGAACAAAACATTGATATGTATCGTCCGGTACATGCCCAAAATATATGTAATTCCCAGGTATGATATAATCAACGTATCGTACTAGTGACATCCGAGACCGATACGTACTGGTATCAGATGAGATTTTGACCCTCGTGACATGTTTGATCACCTAGATTGGTAGAGGATCTACCTCAGGCTAAGCACTTTCTTTCATTTGATGATCATTATCAAACTAAAGAAGGGTTTTGATCAAGGTGGAACACATTTGGCCGGCCGCATTTGACATAGGTAAGTGCCAGAGCATTAGGTGACCTGGCTCATGGGTCCCTTTGTCACACAGTGCCACATGATTCCGACGTATGTCATTTGCCAAAGACCTAAAATGAAAGATTGGAAGAAAAAAGAGTAATGTTATATATCAGATGTTAAACTCCAGACAAATCCCAGACACAGGTATGAGGGTAAAATGATGATTTCACCCTTAAAGCTTGTTGTCTAGGGTTTAACGTCTACAATTTATAATTCTTCAAGAAAATAATATCTCTATTGCGCGTTTTGAAACAGTCAACGGCCTTTAAACTTACCTATATGTGTCGTTCATTTTATAAGTCGTTGATTGCTTTAAATCACATACTGAATTGATAATTTTGTTTCGATATTTTACACCATAGATCCTTAGATCATGGTCTTTAAACCAGTGAGCACACAGGATGAGACCATATGCATTGTCCTAAAAAAGTGATCCGTGAACCAAGTACCAACTCCAAAGGGTATATATATATATATATATATATATATAGAGAGAGAGAGAGAGAGAGAGAGAGAGAGAGAGAGACCTGAATAAGGAGACTTGAACGAGGTTTGAGGGCCACCACATGTAAGGATTGTCCACTAGGTACTTCCTAAACAAACCAGCCCACCCATATCCAAGCATCTAGATTCCACCCAACACAACAATTAGTTAAATAAATTATTAATGGTTATTAAAGCATAGATTAAAGACAATGTTATACAGTTGATAATTTTGCAGGCAGCTTATGTGGCACAACGTGACTGGCTACACACATAGTAGGGGCAAAAGCATTGCAGTCAGTCATGTCATGCCACATAAGCTGTCTGCAAAATTGTCTATCAAAATTTGTCCACCGATTATAATTTTCCATAGATTAATGGAGCTTCACCCGTCTCTCAAGGTTGTGATGCCCTGAAATCGTTGAAGTCAGCCTTTCATATGCTACATGGTGCTAAGGTGGTGGATTAATCTCCTAAAACAACCCCCTGAAAAGCTCATACAAGGGATTCCATATTTAAGTTGGTATAAGGTGGCCGTGCCCGTGCACCAGCTTCACTACTTGATTCTCAATTTTGTACAGGTACAACTGTACAAGAGCCTTACACGAGTATAGTTATCAAGTGGGAATTCCAGAAAACATAAAAAAATGGACAAATTTCGAAAGCATTTTAGAAAAAGTAATGAAAATATTTTGAAATATTAAAAGTAAATATATTTTTTTAGTAAAAATCAGAAAAAAAAAAATGAAATTTTTTATTAAAAAAGACGTTTAAAATGTAAAAAACGCAAGTTTTTGAAAAATACAAGTATCTTTTAAGAAGCCCTATTTTAAACTTATTTTCAACATTTTATAAGAAAATAAGATGGGGTATTGTAGCCTACCTCCCAAACCCGGCTGCCCGACCTTTTTATTGACCACTTTATTGAATAATTGTACTCTCAGAGATAGTGGCTCGCCACTTGGACAACTTGCATACCTAAAGATGAGGCTAGTAAGCCGCACAGGGTGCACGGGCTCGTCCACCTAATAACACTGTTTAAATTCTCCTCAATTTCTCCCAAACTTTTAGTATGGATTGGGCTTATTTGCTGCCCTAAAACTTTCAACCCAAACCATGGGTAGGTGCGCCATAAGATTTGTCGGTTGTGGCTGAAGTTTTTTCGGGTGCAAATAAAGCCACTCAATTTTGGCATATGACCCAAATTGTAAGTTGACCCAACAGGTCAAGCAAACCAACCCGCAACAAGTCTGGTTCAGGTCAAAAATTTTACCCACCAAGTCTAATTGGGTTCGAAAACTAAGTCTTTCATTAAAGAGTTTGTCAACAATGGGTGGTCAACCCATCACTTTGTGACATAGCATGGAAATCCGTCACAAAGTGGCACGAACGTGCGGACTATTTTGTCACTCATGACAAAGACAAAGGTTGCGTATGACATAGTTCTTTGTTAGCTCTTGTCACAACAAAGTTTACCTGCTTTAGTTGATTCTAATTCACTTTTCTAACTCCTTCGAAAGGAGGATTTACCTGCTCTAACAACAACCTCCCTACTCTCTAATAGCTCCCTACCAAAGCAAATAAAATCTGCTATGGCAATGAGTGAGTAGAGAGGAGAGTAGTAGAACTACTGAATAGATAAATCTTGCTATGCAAAGAGTTGTCAAGGAGAAGGGGTGCCTGCTAAAGCAGGTAGCAGGATACTAGCAAAATGGATGGGAACCTGCCAAAGCAGGTGAACTCTGCAATGGCAGGGGCTATCAGAGAGCTATGCATTACGCAGCCAAACTCTTTATTAAACGTACCAACTCCTAGGGTTTGGACCAGTTGGGGACCAGACCCAACCTTACTCAGAAACCCAATCCAAATATCTGCTAATTGGGTTCGGGTGAGGTTTGCTTGATGTCTCAAATTATCGAGTCAGGGTCAGGTTGGGTTGAGGTTGACCCAACCTGGCCGGTTTACAAGCCTACCTGATGGAGCAAAGAACAAAGCCCGCCAAGGTGTCTATCCATTTTCTTACAGGGTTTAAGGTTTAGGATCATGACCCAAAACGTTCCTCACATGAGACACAAAAAGAAAGCTCACCTGTGTAGTTTGGACCAACAAGAAAGCTGCAAAGGGATGTAGGCTCCTATGGTAGAATGCCTTCACAATAGTGACTATATTTACCGCATAAACACTATTTGAGCCTGCGTTAGCAAATATAGTAATCAATGCGTGCTCTTTTATGTTGAAAGGCCCCGGATTCATTGAAAACGACCATTTTGTCCCCGGGATTCTGATGAGCTTGGTTGGAAGTGTACTCGCCATCAACTTTCCGATCGGATGAACAACAATTTGCGCTGAAACCGAAGATATATACATTGCATTTTCCCTGTACCCAAAAAATTGATTCAAGAATGCTAGAAGGACGCATGAAATGAGGCCTAGTAACCATGTACGGAAAGTTAGAGTGGGGAGTGTGGGATCATCAGTGATCGGCACCGTTAGCCTAACTTCTTCGATAGGACAATCATTCTCTTCTTCTTCTTCTTCTCCTTCTGTGAAATTATCAAATTTATTTCAGTCAATTTCTACATGCGAGCAAAATAAATGAAGAGGAAAGAAAACATCAGCGTGGTTTAAAAAAGGACCAAATTCTCCTAATCTTATAACATTAGTGGTTTAAGATTTGGATTTTATGCCCCCTAAAAATCTCAATTATTTGAAAGACTTTAGTCATCCAATTTGTACATGCTAATACCAGCTGTGGTTCTTATTTGTTAATGGTTGATAATTAAAGTTCATAAAAGGGATGGCTCAAATCTACTCATGACTTTTTGGATGAGACATGTTTCATCCACTGATTGCCTCTTGGGAGGGAGGTGATGGGAGATCTACTCTTGAGAGTGTGCCGACAGATTTTAGGGGGTTAAAGGGGACGGGGGATCTACTCTTTGGGAGGGCTTATTCAACACCTGTTTTTAGTGTGAAGTGAACACGCTTTCATAGGAAAAAAGCCATGAATCAGGCAAGGATATTATTTTTTGACCCAATCTTCTACATAATAGATATTGAGATCATGGCACACCTATCAAACAGTTTAGATATTGATTCCACTTGACATGCATCCCCAAAACTGGCCATGGCCATGGGTGTACCTATCAGACGATCACTTTTGAGAATGTGTGCCAGGTGGAATCAAAGTCTGGTCGTCGGATAGGTGAGCCATGATCTGAAGATCGATTGTGTGAAAGATTGGGACGAAAAATGATTTGCATCGTCTAATTCAAGGCAGTCAACAATTTTTTTCCCTATGAAAGAGCATGTGCTCTTCACAGGAAAAACGGGTGCAAATCAAGCTGTCAACTCAGGTATCGGTCCATGGAGGACCAAAACGAATCGGCCAATACTGATACATATCCGTGTATTAACAAAAAACTAGGAGGTATCGGCTGATACAGGCCCATATCGGCTAATAGAGATATCGATACCTAATACGTAGCGGAGCCGACACGTATCGATTAGCCAAAAAACCGACACGTATCGGTATCTGCCGATATTCGATATGTTGGTGCAAATATCCCCACCCTTAATCTTATTTTTGTTTAAACTTTGCATTGTTATATTATTTATAAAACAACTATTTTGTCATTATAAAAAATTATTACTTTATGATATTCCGAAGCTTGACATTGCAACTCGGCACAAATAAATTTGATATTATGAATTAGTTACTCTATGATCAATTTATAAGCACTATATTTAGGCTGTTTATGTCATACGGCGTCCTCAAAAAGTATAAAATATAAAAATAAATAAATTTGAGACCAGTTCATGGACCACTTTATATGAATAGGGGAAGCATCTATTTAAGTTATGCTGCATATTTTTTATCATTTTAGGTATTTCTTCCGAAGTGCAATCTGTCATAGCATTTCCTACGATGATAGTTAATTTTGAATGGCTAAACTATGGATCAAAATGTTGAAAAATTGGTACATATCGTCTGAGTTCAAAATCGATATATATTGGACGATACGTATCGGTCTAATACCAGATGATACATTAAATGTATCGTTCGATACTTTACATACAAATGACCAATACGGTACATTTAATATACCGTATCGTTCACCACCGATACCGATATGTATCGTCTGATACGTATCGGTATCGGACGAAATTTTGAATATCCATGGGCTAAAAACTACTTTAGCTTATGTTATAGTAAAAATCACTCTAGTAGATACTCTATTTAGCTACTCCTTTCTTTAAAATATTATTTACTTTTATTTTATTATTTTAAAAAAACTCTATTTTTATTCTTATTAGAGAAAAGAGGAAAAGAGAGTTATCTTTTTAAAAAAAGTAGTATTTTAAGGTTTATTTATTGCTAGAGTGATAATTAAACTTAGCTATTAATCAGCAAATATCTATATGGATAGAGTGCCTGTTGGAGATCACTTTCGGGAGTTTGGAGAACTCTAATAGCTGTTGGAGGGTTTTTAGCTCTCGTGGTAGAGATGCTCTGAAATTGTCAATAAGGTGAGGTTGGCCCATCTGTCCGTCTAACCCAATCCTAAAAACTTAAGGCTATCGCTCAAAATAGGGCTGGGTTTGAGCTAGCCTTGGCCCCTAGTGTAAGGCAAGTTTGGTTGGGGCCACTTAACCCGGCCGGCTAACAACCCTCCCCAACTCTCTATGACAATCAGACCAAGATACATGCATATAGGAGCATTAGAACCAAGGTATCAAAAAGTGGCCGATACCGATACATATCGGCTATTCGTATTGGTTTTCGGCCAAATCGATACGTATCGGTATCTCGTATCAAGTATACCGTATACGCTGATAAAGGCCCGTATCGGCCAACACGTATCAGGTATCGGCGGTTACGTCTCAGTTAAATCGAGATGTTCAATTTTCCTTCTTTTTTTTTTTTTTGAAAGGCCGAAACCTATCGGTACCGGCCGATACGTATTGGCCGAGTCGTATCAACTTCGGGCAAACCGATACCTGAGACCGATACTGATTTTGATACCTTGATTAGAACCATCTCATCAGATGTCGTATAGCATCATAAAAAAAAAATTAATAGATAAATAAAATCATATGACTTTAATATGAACCATAATATCAACCCATAAAGTCGAAATAAAGAATGGTTAATATTAAAACACTTTGGTTAGATGGCTCCCATACTCTTATATGCATGACTTGTATCGGCATCAAATGCTTCTAAAGGCATTATCCCTTTAAATAGTTTGGCATGCATATATCTTGGGAGCCATTACTTGCACACATTTTTCAAGTGATTGCACCAAATATAAAGAAAGACTTCTTATTTTTGGGACATGGGATGTGTAAAAATGCAATATGAGCTATCTAATTTGACGTTCATGATCAATAGATCTCCGGTATATAAAATTGGAGCAAAACACTACTTGTCATATGATCTATTATAGTCAATTGTTGGATTATATAATAGTCTTTGACTCCATTTAATCAAATGATAAAAATTATATTTTGTTCTAATCTTTTGCAATTGATATCTTTATATCAACGCCTTCAAATCAAACGGTTTAAATGGCGTTTTCACATATTAGATGTCGCCAAACTTTCAAGTCTTTCTTTAAGTTCGGTGCAATTTGGTGCAATCACTTGAAAAGTGTGTGCAAGTAATGGCTCCCATATATCTTTGATTATTGGGAAATTGTCTAAAATCTCCTTTCTTCAAACTTTTTTTTCTAAATCCCTCCTAAATTCTTCCTAACCTGTGCAAATGGCATTTGACCAAATAGTGAACTAATATTCAAAATAATAACTATTTTATATCATTTTAAAAATAATAACCATATAGGGTTTTATCCAAAAATATTTACTAAAAAATGTATTTGAAAAATATACCTCCAATCAAGGATCAAAATTTCGGCCAAAATGACCGAAATTGCAGTCCAAAATTTTGGTTTCAGTTGAAACCAAAACGATAACACTATTTTTTTTATTTTTTGATAACTTGGGTATCCGGGCCTCTTCGAATTCAGGCCTCCTGCTTTTCGAAGCAAGTACCTGGCCAGCTCACCTAACCCCTCGTGGTTAAACGATAACACTAATTTTCAGGGTTTTTTTTTATTGGTTTGAAAATTTCGGTTGCAATTCAAAATTTCAGCCGAAATTTCAGTCCAAAATTTTGGTTTCGGTGAGACCGAAATCAAAACAAAATCCAAAATTCTTATCCTTGCCTCCTTTTCTTAAAAAAAAAAAATTCATACCTCTAATTACAAAATTACATATTTACCCATAATTTACATCTTAAAGCATTTAATGTTGTACCTTTTTTAGGTAAATATCTTATAAAACTTCTCTCTCTGATAAAATGTTTTAAATAAGTATAAAATGGACATTATTTCGGAAAGAGAGTTATTATGGTAAATTTACCTTTTTCAAATATAGTACCATTTTTGCTTAAAATGTATTGTATCAAGAAGAAACTCTCTTAAAGTTGTGAATATCGGCTATATCCCCTACATATAGGCCGATCTATAGGGTTGTGCAGTTTTTGGACTGAACCGACCAAACCGACTGAACCGAACCGAACCTCTGGGTTTGGCCTGGTTTGGACGGGTACCGGTTTGGGTTTGGTTTGGAAAAAAGGAAAACCGAAAAGTTTGGTTTGGTTTCAATTCCAAGTCTCCCCAAGCTGAAACCGAACCGAACCGAATGTAGTTTGTAAGTGTGTATATATATATATATATATATATATATATATATATATATATATATATATATATATATAGGGGGTTTTGATTAATTTTAAAGGGCGTTTAAATAAAATGCATTTTTTATATAAAACCTTACCCTTGTCTTTAGCCTATTCCTAAATCCTAAAACCGTAAAGTAGAGCTTATTGGAAAACCAGTTGAGAAGTTGAGAAAATTTTGATGTGCGAGTAGAACTTATAAGAAAACCGAAACCAACTGAACCGAATTGAATCGAATCGGATTGGTTTGGTTTAAGAGTTTGAGGGTTTGGTTTGGTTTGAAAACCTAGAAACCGATTAGGACCAATTTGGTTTGTGGTTTTGCTCCAAAACCGACCAAACCGAACCAAATACACCCCTACCGATCTATAGCGGGTTAGGCTTTCTCCGATACCGACATATACCCCGATTTACTATGAGGTCAAATATTGGATCAAAATGGTCAAATATCGGACCATATTGGGTCAAATCAACCGATATGATTGGATGACCAAGACAAAATACCAAAAATATACTTGATTCCAAAAAAATTATTATATATAAAAATTATTATATATATATATATATATATATATATATATATATATATATATATATATATATATATATTATTATTATTATTATTACAAAAATAAAAAAGGGTGCTTGGATTTCTGATGGTTTGGTTGATACGTATAGCCGATATGTATCCCACATTATATCCCTGATTGTGATCAAAAGATAAAAAGAGGAAAAAGGGAAAATGACGAATTTAGACAAGGCATGATAGCTCTTATTTTGGTGGACTTGTTAGCTTTTAAGGGTGATGAAAATAATAATTTTTACATGTAAAAAATTTAATTTAAATGATCACCACATTAACTTATATGGTCTCAGATGAGACCAAAGTAGTGTGACATGTGCAGAAGTGATTATTCGTTCACTCTCATTTAAGCCTTGTTGGTCCTTTAGACTACCCACTAGTTACACAACCCGTGTACCAAACGCAAACTCAACCACAAACGGCGTATAGGTGCCTGCATAAACCCCTTCCGCTGAGGCCCCAACCCAATCTGCTTTTTCTCTTTTATGAAGCCCTCTACTCCTTTAGCAAGCGAATACGTTGAAGAAAAAACTAATGAGAACGACAAGAAGCCTAGCGAAACAATTATAAATATCAATATGAGAAAGAAAGTAAAAAAAGTAGCGTTAATTATAGCGGAGTAAATTTTAACGCAATAGCCCTCTCAAGCCAATATAGAACAAACAATAAATTTTTGAAACATTCCTCTGAGAAGAGGGGAGAGAGAGAGAGAGAGAGAGAGAGAGAGAGAGAGAGAGAGAGAGAGGGTTACCGCATTTTCTTGCCGGAGTGTCACGTTGCATCTCTTCCTGGAAAATATGGCCGGAAACCGGTTGCTGTGAGTGAGAACTCATCACTTCGTCTTGCAAAGGCGCGGGACCCAGATCCCATGATTTATTATAATTAATTAAT
This sequence comes from Chloranthus sessilifolius, assembly GCA_021018995.1. Taxonomy (NCBI): domain Eukaryota; kingdom Viridiplantae; phylum Streptophyta; class Magnoliopsida; order Chloranthales; family Chloranthaceae; genus Chloranthus; species Chloranthus sessilifolius. Next base: position 9,398,121 of record CM037593.1, on the reverse strand, counting down.
AGCCGTTATGTGGCAGATTCTTCGCTAATAACCGAGATAAGGATAACTCAAGGTAACAATTTGAATATGTAAAACCGGAGTTTGATAAAGAAGAATCTTAAGGTTTAAAGTAAATTTACCATTGGTAAATTACCCTCTTATTCTACTTACCGGATATAAAATTATCATGATATACTCGACCTGAAAACTTCCATTATTTATCCGGAAGAAATTTTTATTTATTCCTCAAAATTATCATGTTATAATTTAGTTTCACTTTTAATAATTTAAAAGGCCTGCTATTAACCCCCACGAAATACTCAATGGTCTCCACTATGTGTGCAGCCAGTACATTACGCCGCATAAGTTGCTGGTAAAATTGTCTATTAAAAATTATCCATTCTATAACAATGTTACATGAAAAATACTTTTCACCCAACATTTTAATAGATGTTAGAAAGGAAAAGCTCAACACTACCCATAAAAATATCGTGAGAAAGTTAATAAGAGATTTTAAGGACTCGAGGCTCCCTACAAGGACAATGGTCAAGTCCAATTTTATGTAGTCAAGATTCTTTCGTATCCAATGGCTACAGATCTGGTTGAACAAAATCAGGTTCAATCATTTGGACCTGTCCATTGCTCCAGGCTAAAAATAGCAAGAAGCTGAAACTTGGGATCTGTTATTGATTTTTATTTGTTTTTTAACATCTTCGAAGCATTTAAGTGAGCAGCATTTAATACCTAGAATTTGTTTCCTTATTTATAGTTAGCGTCCAAGTTAAATAGGTTTGGTTGTTAGGATTTAGGAGTTAAAGTCCTAGCTTAATTAGGAATCTAAATTCTAAAGTAAAAATATTACTTTTCTTTTATATTTATAAATACTTTTTTTAGAAAAATAATGAATGGAGATTTAGTTTTCATGAAATGAGATTGAAAAAAGAAAAACGTGGCTACCTCTTAATCCTCTCCAGATTTTTTAGCCTTCTTTATTTGGTGTCATAGATAGTTTAAGATGCTAAGCTGTTTTTTAGCCTTAGTTTTTGGAGGATATTACTGTTGTTATTTTGAACCTCCTGTGTTACACGGGATGTTAGATTACATGTCACTGGACATGTTCAACCCAAAATAACTTTAGTTTTGAATTGATTAATTCAATCATAAGGCATGTGATTTATATATATATATATATATATATATATATATATATATATATATATATATATATATATATAACTATTTTCACCTCTATTCTATGGGTCACCTCTACGGCCAACATAAACAGATGCGTTGATTTCGACACCTATGACTACATTTTCAGTTATCGACACGTATCACATCATGCCCAAATTTTTGGGGTGGTATCTAATCGATCTAGTCTAAATTTCCGTGACACCCGATGCCTAGATGATTTAGATGTAGCCCTCATGCTACATCTGGACGCATAGTGTGGGGCCTCTTAAAGTATGAGAAATTGGGGTCGATATAATTGTAATTTTACACGCATCCTGTGCATTGAAGCAGTCCAAATTCGACACATAACAAGCAGTCCAAATTCGACACTTACGTGTAATTGCATGAAGTGCACGGAGTTCTATGCATTAAAAGTTTACCTATGTCATAGAGTCACAGAGGTATGTATGTCATGCAGTCATAAGGGCAATACGTTTTCACCTACACTTCAAACAAAAATTTAGAACTCTTGTTTTTACCATTACTTAAGCACAAAATTTAGGATTCTTGTTCTTACCATCACTTAAGCACAACTTTCAAATTAAAAAAAAAACCATCACTTAAGCACAAAATTTAGGACTCTTGTTTTTACCATCACTTAGCACAAAATTTTGGTGTTTAATGTTGCGTATGGTATAGCTCTATGTTAGCCCCGGCCATATAAGAGTTCACCTGTTTTAGAAGGTTCCCATCTTCACACTACAAGATTTATGCAAGATTTATCTATTCAGTAATTCTATCCTCCTCTTTACTCACTCATTGTCAGAATAGATTTTATTTGCTTTGATCGGGAATTATTAGAGCATGAAGGTTGCTGCTAGAACGGGTAAATTCTTTTTAGCAGAGAATTAAAAAAGAGAATAGAAATAAACTAAAACAGATAAACTCTACTTTGACAGGCGATAGTAACGAGCTATGCCTTACGACGAAGCCTAAATGATCTTACAAGTTACAACTAAGGTTATAAATCTCGGCTTAAATTGAGGTATCCGTCGTCTATTATATTAATATTGTAGACTAAGATGTACTGTCTATATCAATGCTTGCAAATCGTAAAATATATTCTTTATAAATTGAGAAAAAGTTTAAAAAAAATATTGTGAAGTGAATTTGGATGTCAGCATATTCAAAAATTCATTAAAATAGCCTAAGTGAGATAAAGAGCAATAGGGGTGTATTCGGTTTGGTTTGTGGTTTTGGTTTGGTCGGTTTTAAACCAAAATCACAAACCAAATCGGTCCTAATCGGTTTCTAGCTGTTTAAAGCAAACCAAACCATCCAACTATTAAACCAAACCAACCATTCAGTTTGATTCGATCGATTTCGATTTTCCTATAAGTTCCACTTGCACATCAAAATTTTCTCAACCAGTTTTCATATAAATTCTACTTTACCGTTAGGATTTAGGAATAGGCCAAAAACAAGAGTAGGGTTTTATATAAAAATATAAATTTTACTTAAATGCCCTTTAAAATTAATCAAAACCCCCGCCTATATATATATATATATATATATATATATATATATATATATATATATATATATATAGAGAGAGAGAGAGAGAGAGAGAGAGAGAGAGAGAGAGAGAGAGAGAGAAAGAGAGAGAGAGAGAGAGAGAGAGAGATCTTACAAACTACATTCAATTCCGTTCGGTCGGTTTCGGCTTGGGGAGGCTTGGAACCGAAACCAAACCAAACTTTTTGGTTTTCCTTTTTTCCAAAACAAACCTAAATCGGTACCCGTTCAAACCGGACTAAACCCGGCAGTTCGGTCCGATTTGGTTGGTTTGATCGGATCGATCCAAAAAATGCACAGCCCTAAAGAACATTGAGATAACAAAGGCTGCTAAACCCTTTTTTTCATAAATAAATTGTTTTTCATTTTATTTTCTTCTCTTTTTTTTTAAATTATAGTCTACAGTATTTTTTATCACTCTTTTGGAATCTCCGATCTCAAGTAGTTGAGCATACAGATTTGCGCCTATTTTTAAAATCTTGCTTATGCCATTAAAGGTATGGATATTGATTCCAAATGATCGATCGGCTTAGGAGCAAATGGATTGGGTCGGGGTAAATCGGATCCTACCCAAATGGATTCGGGTCGGACCGACGTCACAAGAATGCTACTCATATTACCTTAAGGCTATGTTTGGGAACAAGCATTTGCATTTGAGAATTTCAAATCCAAGCATTTCAAATCTAGGTGTTTCAAATTCAAAATTTGAAATATTTGGATTTGCAAATCTCTTGTTTGGATGTTTAAGCATTGCATTAGGATTTGACCCAAGGATTTATAGATACTTCATTTGACTCTTTTGTTTTTATAAAAATAATTTATATTTCATTGGTTTCCTTCATTCTATGTAGGGGTGGAAGTTCGATGAGCTGAACCAAAATTGAAACTAAAAATTTCGATTTCGGTGTCGGTTCACCTAAAATCGAATCAGAACTGAAATATTTTGAATTCGGTTAACCGAACTCTTCACCCCCTGAACCGAAACAAAACCGATCTATTTTTGAAATTTTTTTAATATATATATATATATATAATTATTTTTTTTCGATTTTTCAGCTTAGGGTCGGTTTTCCTTTTTTTGGAAATTAATTTCTCTTGTTTGATAACATGAAAGTGTAATTACATAGGTGGAATAAAAATTGTGTTATAAAATCAAAGTTTGACCAAATATCAAACTTTGATTACAGATAAAAAATTTCACTACCAAAATACAAATAATACAGTAATAAGCATTTTCTACTATCAAGATACACTTCTCAAATTTGGACAAAAGTCAAATTTTGACTAAAAGTCAAACTTTGATCGATAAAAATGAGATAGTGTATTTTAAAGTTATAAATTAAACAATAATAGATATTTTTAATTATAGTATTCCACTAATTATAATTTATAACTTTTTATAGAAAATCGAACTTTGAAAAAAGTCAAACTTTGACCAAAGAAAAATTACACTGATATAGTATAAATTTATATAGTAGTAGGCTCTATTTATAAGTAGGTTTCGAGTTTGACTAAAAATTAATTTTGTATAAAAGTCAAAGTTTGACCTTTTAGTCAAACTTTGACCAATAAAATGAGGCAATTTTTTTAAAGTTAAAAATTAAACAATAATAGATATTTTTAATTATATTATTCCAGTAATTAAAATTTATAACTTTTTATAGAAAATCAAACTTTGACTAAAGAAAAATTGCGCTAATACGGTATAAATTTATGTAGTTGTAGACTCGATCTATAAGCAAGTTTCGAGTTTGACTAAAACTAAATTTTGTGTAAAAGTCAAACTTTGACCAAAAGTCAAACTTTGACAGCTAAAAATAAGGCAATATATTTTAAAGTTACAAATTAAACAATGAGAGATATTTTTAATTATAATACTCCACTAATTAAAATTTACAACTTTTCATAAAAAATTAAACTTTGACAAGAAGGCAAACTTTGACTAAGGAAAAATCGCACTGATATGGTATAAATTTATGTAATAGTAGACTCTATCTATAAGCAGGTTACGAGTTTGACTAAAAATAAATTTTATGTAAAAGTCAAAGTTTGACCAAAAGTCAAAATTTGACTAAAGGTCAAATTATTGACTAATAAAATTGAGATTCTAATATTACATTATAGATTAACATGGATTTTTTGCTATCAAATTGTAGGAGTCAGTTTAATCAAAAGTAAAATTTTAATTAAAAATCAAAGTTTGATCTTAAAGTCAACCTTTGATGCTTGGTTGGGATGCCTCATGCTCAACCCAACCAGATCGGTCAAGCTTAAAGATACTCGGCTCAGGCGGGTCGCGTATCAGGTTGAACCGTACCTATGATAGCACTGGGTAATAACTTTTTATTCACAAAACATAGTCAATTATATTATGGTGTAAGATTTGGATTTTCAAATAACGCTTAGGAGGTGTAATTTATAAATCCACTTTTTTACATACAGACATGAATTTCTAAATTCGGATGGATTTACCAAATCCAAATCCCAACACAAAAATGTGAAACCAAACGGTAGATTTGGATTTAGAAGATCCAAAGCCAAATCCCCAAATCTAAATCCATGTTCCCAAACGCAGCCTAATATCACTTTGTCTCATTCATTCGATCTCCAAAATGGGCTAAGTTAGACCTTTACCTCTTTTAAAGAAAATAAAATTAATAGATACATATAATATAATCTAACCAATCCATAATACAAATGCATACACATTCGGATCTTAATTAGATCCAAGGGGGTCGGATTTGGGCCTGAGTCTTAAATCTAAAGGAACGGACCCAACCCAGGTACAACATAGGTTGGGTCCGGGTCTCCTCCAGCATATACCAAACTTGAACCCAATTTTCAATTGGGTCTATTCGATTGGGTCCGGCTCGGGTCTAATATGAGACCTGACCCATTTGCGCCCCTTGATCATCCCCCAAAAATCATATATGTTGAGAGCTTTAACTTGTACATAGCGGGTGCAAATGGGTCAACCTAGCGAATTTTTCACGACCGACCTGCTATGAGACATGTTTGAGTTTAAAACCTGGACCTATTGGGTCAGGTAAACAATGTCGGCCTAGTACATAAATAGGGCAGATTCAAGTTACCCCCAAACCCTACCTAGTACTTATTTGATGTAAGACACAGACGGGTCCAAGAGTGATAAAATTCCAACGGGCCTAAATCAATCTCAAAAAATCGGATTATGAGGATTGCCTAAGATATAAAGAGCCTAAGAAAGGCCAATCCACAGCCGATATGGAACAAATCTAACCCGTCTCGCACATGTTGGCGAGATTGAGTCAAATCAGGTGGACAAAAAATGGGTGACGTGGGGAGAAAGAACGGCTTTGATACCATGATAAGAAACCCATGGGCCTAACACAACCTTACAAAACCTGCCTGTAAGGTGAGGCTTGCCCAAGATATAAAGAGCCCAAGAAGGACCAGCCTATAATTGATGTGGGGCAAATCCAACACGCCTCTGCACGTGTTGGTGGGACTAGCCAAATCACATGGACAATTGAATTAGGTGGCGTGAAGTGAAAAAAAAATTGGCTCTGATACCTTGATAAAATTTCAACGAGCCTAACTCAAATCTCACAAAACTGGCTTGTAAGTCGAAGATTGCCTAAGATATAAAGAATCCAAGAAGGACCATCCCACAATCAATGTGGGACAAATCCAACAAAGAGTAAGGACTGAAAGTGATTAAAAGGTTCAAACCTAAAAGTTTCAATTAAATTATGCTAACTAAGTCACGTTGAGGTTGGATGAAGGTGAAAGTCAGAGTCAAAAACTGGGTAGCAAGTTGAGTCAAGTTAGGTCCAATTTGAAGTTTTCTTAATCGATCAAGTTTGGGTTCAAGTGAAGGGTTCGATTTTAACAAGTTAGGTTGGACTCATATCATGCAAATTGATTGACATGTCAAGTTTAGGTTGACCCTAAAATGTCCCAAACCTGAGCAAACAATGTGTCTTCACGCCAAAATAATCATTTGGAGCAAAGAAATGAACAAAAGGAGACATTTTCTATATAAAATGTAGTATATTTGAATTTGAAGCCTTAAATTTTCAATAGCTAATATTGACTACTGAGGGTACCGCGTTGGAGAGAAATAAGGTGTCAAAAGAAGACGTTGGTGGCTAGTGATGTAGATTTGGCGCCTCCATTGGAGATGCTCTAATACACCGTTAGTTCTTTGTGGTTAAAGACCAATATTGAAGTTTGCCGGTGGGATGGCTAAGTGTGATTCTTTGGCGGAGTTATGTTCAAATAATGGATCACCCTTTGGACTATTTAGATTGATTGGTATAGGTGTGATTTTTTTTTTGAAACATATTCCAATGATGGACTGATAATTTAAGATCCGTAAGTATGAATAAATTGTATTTTAATAGTATAAAATTATTTGAATAACATTTTGATGGAATATATAAGAAAGATTCATTATTTAATTGTATCTAGTTTGTCAAATCACAAACGTCACTTATCAACTAAAATCTTGCATAACGTCACTTCTCCAACTAAGATCTTGCTTTTATTATTAAAAGGCAAAGGGGAAAAGTCAGGGATAGAAATATCTCTATGCTAATTGATATGCGACACATAGCGTTTCTTTTGTGAAGTAATGAGTGGCATGGAACCCACTTTATTAATTATGGTTAAACTTTTAAAAAATTTTAAAAGTTATATTTCTTTTCAATCGTCATTCTTAACATTGTTAGAAGTCTTTTTAAAATCTCTTTCTTTTCTCTCTCTTTTCTCTCTTTTTTTAAGAAAGTGTCAGACTTACTTTTTCAAGTTTATTTTACTCAAAAAATATGAACGCATGGTAGTGAAGCGCTATCACCTCAGCAACGAAACACTGACACTCCGATAGCGAGGCGCTAGCACCACAGCGTCGAGGTGCCGACGCTTCCCTAAAAATAAATGGGGCATCAGCGCTAAACGAGGCACCGACACTTTAATAAAAATAAAAGAATAAAATTTTTATTTTATCGAAGCGTTGGCGCCCCTAAAACGAGGCGTCACCGCTTCGATAAAATAAATAAATTCTTAAAACGGTTACCGACGCCTCTAAAATAAGGTCGGCGCGCTAGCACCTCAAGGCGTGGGTGCCAAAGACTCTCTATCAGGGTGATGGCGCCTAGTTTTGGAGGTGTCGAGGCGCTAACACTTTGTTATTAGGCACCACATTTTTTGAGTAAAATATGTCTGAAAAAATAAGTCTAACACTTTCTTGAAAAAATAGAGAGAAGAAAGAGAAAAGAAAGATACTTTAAAAAAGTTGGGTATTTAACTTTTAAAATATTTTTAAAATGTGACCTTAGTTAGTAAAGTGGACTTTATGCCACCCATCACTTCACAAAAATGGCGCTACATGTCGCGCCCATATCAATTGGCATAGAGACATAATTGCACTCTAAATCCGATTCAACCTGATTAAATAATTTCATTGCCCGATATCGCACGCCTACCATTTTATACTCTTGGAAATTTTATTTTAGACATTTTGAGTACCCCCCATGCCATGGATTAAGCATGAATACCCTCCGTGCCTGATAGATAATATCGCAAGCCTACCATTTTATGCTCCTGAGAATTTTATTTTAGACGTTATGAATACCCTCCATGCGATGGATTGAGCATGAAAATTGGTAGGCTCGAGGACATTTTGCAATTTCCCTTTTATCTTTCTAATATAACAAATTACTCATCCAACTATCACATTTTGAATAAAATACTTAAAATACCCTTCTACTTTGCATTTAAAATAAAAATGTCATGTCAGTAAATGTTAGTGTGCTTTAATTGCTGGTGAAACATTTAAAATGCCCTTCTACTTTACATTGAAATGTTAAAAAATTAGTTTTTACTTAGTTGCTGGGCTTCTAGGGGTAAGCGATTTCGAGCAAGATCTTACACAATTTATTTTTTTTTGGAGAGACAGCCGAGATAATTTTGAGAATCGATGAGCAGACAAACATGAGCACCAACTATATAGTGGTGAGGGTTAACTAATAGAACCCAATCCACACCTTATAAAGTCAAGAGTGCGTGTAGGACGAGTATCGAATCTACAACCTACTCTCTCACAGCGGGAGTGTACCAACTGGACTAATGCCTCCTTAGTTTACATGAAGCATTTCGATGTAAATTTTAATATTACTTAATATTAATTTTTAATAAACTAATAAAGTAAGTTTTGCGGAGCCTCTTGCAATATTTGGAAGGGGGGCATTTGAAGCTTGCAAGTGGCGTTGAAAGCACACGATGGGCATTATATAGTTTGCAACTGTAATTTGGGCATTATATAGTTTCCAACTGTAATTTTATAACCCGCAGCAGGCATTATATAGCTTGGCAGCTATGCTAAGTTGATACGCTTTAAAAGACCAAAGCGAGCTTTTGAAGCCTACTTTTCTTTCTTATTTTTAATGAATTGACTTAGTTGATCCGCTTTAAAAGACCAATCGAGGTTTTGACGCCTACTTTTCTTTCGTTTTTTTAATGAATTAGCATAAGAAGCCTCATACTTGAGGCCCGATTTGGCCTTGATCGGTCTCCTTTGAATGCGATTACAGGTTTTACAACCCAAATGGTCGCCTAATCAATCTCTTCTGAGCTAGATTGGGATTTCAAGTTTTATGGACCGATTGGTCTTTTTCAAGCCCCATCAGACTTGTTTGAAACCGACCGGGCTCTTATAGACCGATCGTGGACGATCAGGTTCTGAAAGCCCAATCACTCTGCCACTGCTACATTCCCCCTTTAAAAAGTGATCTAAATCCAAAGAGTTCATTAATCTAAAGACATGTCCATACAACAAAGAATCACTTGAAGTAGTTTGATCTGTGCAACAACTTTTTAGGATTTGCATCAAAACTCTTGAATGTAGTACTGCAACGGTTTTTTTGTGTAAAAAATGTAAAAGCAATCTGTAAAATATGAAATGTAACCTATATAAAGGTCTTCTAGTTTTTTTCATTATTTATTTGTGCGGAAAAAAGCACGGGAAGTTGAAAGCTAAAAAGTGGAGGCTTTTTTTGTCATTTTCCTTAAATATGGGTAGTTTTTAACGGTTTTGATACTTCTTTTTTTTTAATGGAAACGGTTTTGACACTTGGATGAGGGAAATTGTAGTTTTTGAAAGATGATGAGGGATTTTTTATTTAGGAAGAGTTGAATTACTTATAAACTGCCTAGGCCTACTCCTTTCCAAAATCATGGAGGTCTGTGACAACGTTGATCCTTCCTTAAGCGAAGGAGGTGAATAAAATCTGTCACTGTGATTACAAATTTTGAAGACCTTGAAATCTGTGGCATTAGCTTTTAAAAGCCACTTCATGTGTTACCATGTCTCTGAGAAGGATCAATCTCTGAAAAAAAAAGAAAAAATTGGAAGACAATCTACTCCGTTGATTGAGACAGTTCGAGTAGTTAAGGAAACTCATCTAAACCAAGAATTGGATTACTGGTCAAAAATAGTTAGCCTAGTTACTGTTGACTTTTGATACGGCTACTCTAAAGTAAAACTCCACCAACCATTGATGTCGGCAAGAGATCAAGTCAGTCAACGGTATTGATATTAAGTATGCAGCCCGAGCTGCCTCACATTCACATGATCTAAATATGTGAAAAAATATCTCAACCTTTTGAATTCAGAGTTCAGTCAATCAAATGCCATTTAAAATTGCTCACTTATCTTCTATGCCTTAATCTTCAGAATTTAGATTATGAGACACCCATCACCCATCAGATTAGTTATATGATGATTTCGCCCACCACATATACAAAAAAAGTGACCCGGTGTAGAGGTTGGGATGACCAATATATTTTCGTATGATATGCGTACTTCACATATTAAACACATTTTTTTTTACTTATTAAACATTTTTTATCCAGATTTTACTGTATTTTTTACAAATTGTTTTAAAACTTTTTAAAAAATATAATATTATCTTGTTTTTTCCCAAATTTCCTGTTTTTTCGTTTTCTGTATATTACAATCGGCATATTAGGCAGGTTACAGGCCAATCCGTATCGAGGGCTGTCAACGGGCTGGGCTTCAACCCGGGCCTGGCCCGTATGGGCCTGGTTTGGGCCCATTTTTTTAGATATTTAATAAATGGGCCTGGCCAGCCCGATAAAATGAATTTCTTATTAAAAAAAAAAAATTGAAAAAAACTCTTAAAAATTACTAGAAGCCCAGCCCGAAGTCGACTAGGCCCGGCCCGGATAGCTAATCGGGCCGGATTCGGGCTACAAAATTTCAAAACCGGGCCGGTCCAGGCCTAAAATATCTTTTTTTTTTAATGGGCCGGGTGAAAAACTCAGCCCAAACCAGGCCCGGCCTGTTGACAGCCCTATCCATATCTGGCTCGGATGGGGCCAATCGGCTGATATTGAGGCACCTTGTTTTAGTTTAAAATAATAAAAAAATATATAAAAAAACTAAACAATTGGGATATTTTTTTATTCATATCTAATATATCTAGGAAGCGGTAACCGTAGGTTAGAGACCTTGGGTTGAACCCTATACTAGTGTGGTTCGGATGCCAAGTGGCTCCTAATTCGAAAATCTGGTGCCAATACAACATGCACGAGATCGATCATATTCATCTCAAAAAAAAAATATGGAAAAATTATCTTATCCACCGACCAAAATGTGATCAAAGTTGCCAAAAAATCAACGTGTCAAGTATGCCGGGTGGAGTCCAATATTTGACCACATTTTTGAAGGCCAATTTTTTTTTTTTTTTCTCAGTCACATGGCATGGCATGAGAACTCAAAACGGTTTTTTTTGGTGATGGCATGCCACGTGGCATGTGATTTGGTGCCATGACCTAGGGTTCGACACTAAGTCGCTAACTTAGGGACTCCTTTACTATACATATATATATGTGTGTGTGTGTGTGTGTGTGTGTGTGTGTGTTGAAAAATTATAAACCTAGAATAAATTTGTTGAAGACAAATCAAAGTATAAGCGGCTGACATGGTGCGATGTGACTGATCGTACCAACCTATATTAATTGAGCTCCACCATACTTGTAGCCAATTACATTGCCCCACATCAACCATAATTTCATGGTAATTTAGTGGACTTCATGGCAATCTAGTGGAGCTTGTAGCTTAGGGGCGGAGCTATACTTCAAGCTCCTTGCTAGTTACTAGCTGCTAGTTGGGTACAAACTGGCTATAGAGGATCAACCTGTCCTTTGGCCCCTTTCTTTTTATTTGAATAGAATATCATCAGTTAGGAAGGTTGTCCGCTTTAATTATGTGAATAAGTTTGTAGTTATGTCTTTATCTTGAGGAAAAATCAGCCCAAATCGGGTCATAAATCATATCGGTTAATATCGATACACAAAATGTATGCGATTGATGTGGCGCAATACAATTGAGTACAAATTGTCCTCAATAAATGTGACATCCCTTTATAATTTTCCCTCCTCCAAACGTGAGCCTTTTTAGTTAGTCGTCGACCTCATTTATTTGATTAAGATGGTCACTAGATGGGGAAATTTACCTGACAGGCCCTGTCAGATACGCTTTTTATGTCAAAAGCCCTATGGTTTCACTTTTACCCAGACAAACCCGCTGCGCGCCGAGCTGAGGCACGCCTGTAGGAAATATCCAAAGTACCCCCACAGTAATAAATAGTCGTCCTCTTTTTAAATCATTTACTGTTTTCATTTTACTTTTTCGTTCGAAGTCGGTGGAGAGTCGTTGACGCTTCGTGGACGATCGCGTTCAAATCTACAACCTTCAAGCTACCAAATCTATAAGTTAGAATTAAAATTAGCTTCCATCGCTATAGATTTTTTTTTCTCCTCTCTTTGGTGCACATTTTGATATAATTTTTTTAGGTTTTCCCATATGTAATCGATATCGATCTTCTATGTAATCGATATCGATCCTATATGTAATCGTTACCGATTACATATTGTCACTTTGGTGCACATTTTGACATAATTTTTTTAAGTTTTTTCATATGTAATCGATATCGATCTTCGATGTAATCGATATCGATCCTATATGTAATCGTTACCGATTACATATTGAGTCGCTATCGATTATATGTAAAGTCGCTATCGATTACATTTAGAGTCGATAACGATTATATATGTAGTCGTAATCGACTATATAAATTGTGGATGACGACTCTATAACAAATTGATATCGACTCTCTATGAATATAATTAATACCCATTATATGAATTAATTTCCCTATAGTTATTACCCTCGATGCCATAATAAATCATACGAGGTTTTATATTTATCTCAGCCGACGTTCAATTTATTGCCAACTACCCTTTTGTAAAACCATTATGGCAAGTTAGGTTGGAAGAATGAGAAAATTTAATACAACGATTCGTATTCCACAATCTAGGAGCTTTAAATACAGGTTTAGTTCGTCCTTAGCAAACCACCTATCATCCCTACCAACCCATATTTTTCCCAATGTCTGACGACGAAGAAAAAATCTTCTATAACCCAATCAAGTTCGAGCCAGATGGGAGGATTCCACCACCACCACCGTAACTAGATCCTCCTGCAGCTCATGGGGACGAAAATGAAGAAGTAATGGAGATTTTGGCGAAGGAAGAAAAGAAAAAGAGGAAGGAAGAAAAGAAGAAGAGGAAGGAAGAAAAGAAAAAGAAGAAGAAAGAAAAGAAAAAGAAACTTAAAACGGAACCACCCGCCTCTCCACCCCATCCACCACCTGCTCTTCATCCATCTTCCTAAATTTTCTTTTCATTTTTAATTATAAGTGAAAATTTTGGAATGTAATTGAAAAATTTTGCAAGTAAATGAAACTTTTTGATGCAATGACGACTTCATGAAATCTTTTGAGTCAGTAAATTAAATATTTTCTATATAAATAAGGGAAATTTACCTTACAGGTAAATTAAACATTTTGAGATCATTGTAGTCTTATATTGAATTGATGGCAATTTCATAAGTAATCGATATCGATTACATTTAGAGTCGGTATCGATTACATATAGGGTCGATATCGATTATATATGTAATCGATGTAGGTAAAGAAGAAGGAAGAAAAGAAATAGAACAAAAGAAAGAAAAAGAAACTTAAGAGTCAGTAAATTAAGTAATTGCTATATAAATAAACATTTTGAGGTCATTGCGAATTTATATTGAGTCGTTGGCGATTTCATAGGTAATCGATATCGATTACATATAGAGTCGTTATCGCTTACATATAGAATCGGTATCGATTATATATAGACTCGATATCGATTATATATATAGTCGGTATCGATTACATATGTAATCGATAACGACTCTATATGTAATCGATACAGGTTTTATATATACATTTCATCAACATTTTTAACTATCCTTGTTAGTATGGTGCTCAGTCCTTTCTTTTTTATTACAGTTCATTTCAAAAGGCTGTCAAGATGGTTGTACACCGAGCTGTTGCCAAGTGTTCGCCCAGTGCCATTTCGAATCTCTACGAAAATGCTACCCGGACGGGCGAGAGATTCATATTTCAAATGCCCAAGGGTGTGGGATTTCTTTCCGATGTGGTGGATGCGATGCTGATATTTTGGGTTGAAAAAAATCACTTCCGAATTGGGAAGACTAATGTCTATCTTCGGAAGATAGACATTGCATTGATACTGGGCCTTGCCGTAGTTGGCCCAGAAAAGTATACCCCATCCTTTAAACCATCGGAAGAACAAATCATTAGATACAAATACTTTCGTGGAACGCCTCCTGGAAAATTCTTCGGTCTCATATAGATGCTGCAATTTGGAGAGCGGAAAGTGATGAGGACTTCTTAAAGTTGTCCCTTCTATTTGTGCTGTGCATATTTCTCTTCCCCGGGTCCCACCATCAGATTTCGGAAGACCACATCGACCTCATCGATGATGTGGAGACCTTTAACCGAACTCCGTGGGGTCTGCACGTCTACCAAGACTTGATCGAGTATATATAATAAAGGGCGTGACGAATAGAAAAACCGCCGAGATGGATAAAGCCCTGAAGACGTACAACACATATGGTTGCATATGTGTACTTTAATGGTGGGCTTATGAGATCCTGCCCGATATATCCTGCCCGATATATCGCCATCCCAGCTAGGCCTCAAGGACCCTTTCCCATGGTGAAATGGTGGACAGTATGCAATAAGGATCAAAGGTTACACTCATGCGCGTATGTTAGATGCTAAGGTATGATGTCTATTGCCTATTCAAAAAAAACAACTTACCGATTCATTCTAGAATCGATAACGATTCATTATAGAATCGATACCGATTCTTATACGAATCGATAACGATTCCTTAACAATCGATAGTGATTCCTTACAGAGTCGATAACGACTTACTAAATAGTCGATAACGATTCATTAAATAATCGATAGCGATTTTTTAACGAATCGATAATGATTTATTAAATAGTCGGTACCGATTCTTTACATAATCGAGAGTGATTTATTATATATAACGATCATTTTATTCTGTTGTTTACATGTTTCACTTTCTTTCAAAAGGTTCGCGCTTCCCTCGGGCCTCAGGGCTTTGAATTAGAGATACCCGTGTTAAGAGAATATCTACGGGTTCAAAAGGAGGTTGGAGGGAAGAGGAAAGAACCGGTCAAGAAAGCTGTGGAAGAGATGCGGCCGAAGAAGAAAAGAAATTACATTCCGGTCAAGAATATTGGAGAGGAAGAATGAGATGACGCATCGACGCAAGAAGAACCCTCTCAAAAGGGCCCGCCCATGTGGAGAGAGGGTCGCCAAGAACTAGGGGGCCTACCAAGGAGAGCCCTGAAGATAGCCCATGAACTGGCCCACCTCCAATGATTCTTTGTTGAGGAGAGTCGATCATTTGACACTGGATAACTTGAAGCTCACCCAAAGAGTGAGCGATTTGGAGGGAGAGAATAAGGTCCTGGCTAAACGTTGCGCTTCTTTAGAGAAACTATGCAACTCCTTCAATGAGAGGCTGAATTCAAGGGATGCGGAGTGGCAGAAGTTAAATCACTACAACTATTTGGTCAGAAATGGTCAGACGGATATAAAAGAACTCCTTGAAAATTTATTGGAGGCGAGACCTAAGGTATGTGTTGAAATCTGATTTTAGATGTTTAGTTTTGTTAACATAAATCGATATCGATTATATATACAGTCGATATCGATTATATATGTAATCGTAATCGACTCTATATACAGTCGATATCGATTATATTTACACTCGATAGCGACTATATATATAATCGATAACGATCATATATAAAATCGATAGCGACTATATATATAACCGATAACGATCATATATAAAATCGATAGCGACTATAAGTACAGTCAATAACGATTATATTTAAAATCGATTTGGACTTTTTAAAATATGGACCAAAAATTAATTCTTATTTTGCATCATTATTACGATATACAGGATGTGGCTATGGAGGAGCTGATATCGAAGGTGTGCGACACAGCCTTCGATAAGGAACCATCAGCTCCTGCGCATAAGGTTCCTCCTCCTCCTCCCGTTGATGAGGTGAAGGCAATCACGACAAGCGACCGAGACCCAAACCGATAAGGGTCTCCGGCCGTGAAGAGGAAACCTCTTTCCCAATTGCCTCACCAATGTCGAAGCTTCGTTTAAGACCTAGGCAAGTCAAAGAAAGTAATTGCCGCCAAACCTAAGGCACAACGGCGGTAGCGATCAAAAAGCCTACCGAGAAGGCCACAAGGACCAATCGAGCTCGACTGTGGCGCCATTACTACCGGGTCCGGTCTACTTGATGAAGATACTACTCGCCGAAATGACAATGAGCAAAAATATATGCTAGACATATGGAACAAGCCTCTGAAGGAGGACGAGTAAGTTATTCTACCCTGAATACTTAACTTTATTATTATATATTTATCGTGAAGATTAGTTAAGTTGGCCATTTTTTATGCAGAGAATATGTTAACACCGCTTAAGTATAAGTCGGTAGTGCAATCCTTCGATGTCAATGAACTCAAGACTGGATAACTTTGTAAGTTTAACATACTGTAGGCAAAATCCTTGATTGGTTAAAGCTGTCGACAACTCGAAAAAGAGTCGATATCGATAACGATGACTTACATAATCGTTAAGACTCTCAAATTAATCAAGATCGATGGCTTTTAGAGTTGCTAACGATAGCTTATGTAATCGTTAGCGACTCTGTACATCATCGATTGCTTATAGAGTCGATAACGATGACTTACATAATCGTTATCGACTCTCAAATTAATCGAGATCGATGGCTTTTAGAGTCGCTAACGATGGCTTATGTAATCGTTAGCGACTCTCTACATCATCGATACGATTCATTAGAGAGTCGATAACGATTTCGATGACTTAAATAATCGTTATCGACTCTCAAATTAATCGATATCGATGACTTATTGAGTCGATAATGATTATGTATTTAACTCTAACTGTATATTTTAATCTAACTGCATTGGTTTCAGGTTATGGGCGCCTACCTGAGACATTTGGAAGTAATTGATAATAAAATTCATCCTGAGAAAGAGGTCAAAAACTTCCTTATGGACCCTGCCGCGCTGACGTACATGAGCTATGAACTAAGAGATTTCAACAAGTTCCTGCTTGCTGAAAAATTATACGACCAGTCGATCGAGGTTCAAGTTCAAAGGTGGGCTGCCTATAGACAAAGAGAGACCGAAGGGAAGAAGCTGATGGAAACTTTCTTCTTCAATGAGCTTCGGAATCTGTGGGCTCACGAATGCAACATAGTATGCTTTTATCCTCTTTATAATTATTCTTTATAATTTTTCTATCATACCCTTTGAGATTATATTACTTTTTTATAGATATTTATGTCAATACATTCAGAACAACCACTACACTGGGCACTTGCGATCGTAAAGGTAATCGAACAATCGATAATTATCGTCGACCCTATATTTAATAGGCCCTCTAAGGAAAGATATGTGTCCCAATTGCAGGCGCTGGTAAGATATTTTGCTTAGCATATCTTTTATCATTGTTAGTTTAACATATCTGACACTCCTCTCTATTATTTCGAAACAGACCCAATACCTTCCCATGATTTTATATTCGTACGGTGACTCCGTTGCACTAATGAAGAAGAGCTATCCTTGGTCATCTACTGACTGCCAGATCAAAGCCGTCCCCCGACAGACCAACTCCTATGATTGTGGAGTGTTTGTTGTGAAGTATGTCGAATACTTTATGATGGGAAAGAAATTTGATTTCGCGCAATCAGATATAGATAGGATCAGGGCAGAAATTGGCCATATACTGGCTACATACAACGGCGATGGCAGAGTACTGGCGAAGCACGACAAAAAGGAGGGGGAGCAGCAGTAGTGTGGTTGTATTTGAATATTTTTATAATTGTAAATGAAATATTTTTTCTTAATGAATTATTTTGAATATAATTACACTATTTTTATGTAGTTGTAGTTAAAAAGTAGATATAGCAGCCATTAGCGACTACATATATAGTCGTCATCGACTATATAAATAATCGGTGATTTACAGATGTAATCGCCACTACTATATAAATAATCGGTAACGACTCTTTAGGTAATCGATATCGACTCTATATAGAGTCGTCATCGACGGTATCCATAATCAATACCGATTCTTAAATGAATCGATATCGACTTTATAAATAGTCAATGGCGACTCTATATAGAGTCGATATCGATTATGGATACAGTCGATATCGATTATGGATATAGTCGATGACGACTCTATGATACATCGGTAAAGACTATATTACAGTAAAAAAATATGGATTCTGAATTTCTCATTTACATTCAATCTATCATTATTAAAAATATACACTGTCAGCCCATCGGTTCCTTGCATCGTGCGCCCTACGGTTGTGACCATATTCGTGCCCTAACCTCACCCTTAGACCTTATCCTTCTCTTCCTAGGACGGCCGGCTTGCTTTCGGCAATAATAGGGTGGTCTCACTTTCATATTTTCAGGGAGTTGCTCTGCTTGAAACTCCCATTGACTTTTATCGAGGGTGGGAACCCATTGCTCGTCATATGTTTGTCTAAAGCAAGCGGTGAAAAATCGCTCACAAAATTTATAGTCGATTAACTTCTTGATTGACCGCCACGGCATGGGAGCAAGGCAAGCCATGAATGTGCCAACGGCAGAACTACTGTGTCTTGTGTTCCAAGTCTACGTGATGAATAAAATTTCTGAATTGACTTGGAATTGATCGCTACCAGATGGTTGAGCTCTCTTTCACCGCCCATCAACACCTTCTTCATGTGAGCGTCGCTTGCAAGAGAAGGGTGGTCCATTTCTCGATATCTCTCTGCTTTTGAAAATGATCGGCGACTTTCTCTCTAGTAGTTCTGATTAAGTCAATAATTGGTCTCTCTCGAGCTATCTTTAGCACGCTGTTTAAACTTTCGGCAATATTCGTAGTTAGGGAATCGTACTGCCTTCCTTCCATATGTGCGCGTGCCCAATGCTTCGGATCTATTTTCAAAATATATTCTACGGCCTGAGAATCAGCAGGATCTTTCTTCATTTCGTTAATAAAATAATCAAATTTCTCTTTCGATTATACACGCGCGGCGCACCACCATAGACCCTTCATATTGTTCCTGGGATACTTGTGCTGCAAATTTTGTGTCATATGCCGCATGCAGTAGTTGTGATATGCGTTAGGGAAAATACGTTTCACCGCATTTATTAAACCCTTCGACCTGTCCGTGATAATTACGAGATCTTCGTTAAACCCACCGATCACGAACGCACCTACCCGTTCAAGAAACCACATCCACGTATCCTCTTCTTCTAACTCGACCACGGCAAATACTAACGGTAATATATGACCATTACCGTCTTGCGCAGAGGCGATAAGTAGGATCCCTTCGAAACGTCCTCGTAGGTGTGTACCGTCTACAAGCAATATGCGACGAAGTGTATTGCCGTAGCTTCCGATGCATGGGCCGAAACTCCAAAAAAATCTTTCAAACTTACCGTCAAGAGTAAGTTGAAAGGATGTTTGTACATTAGGATCTACTCTCTCCATCTCCTTCACGTAGGTCGGTAGATCAACAAATTGTCCTTTCCAACTTCCTCTAATATCATTAAGGGCAAGCTTTTTTTCCCTCCAAGCTTTTGCATATGAGATTTGCACATTATAAGCTTTTGCAATATCAAACATTATCGACGCCGGTGTGTAGTCGAATCCTTCCATAAGTTTATCCCGTACATAGTTCGCTACGAAGGAGATTGTTGCATTACGGTGACCGTGCGGTCCGATCTTAGCGGCTCCGCATGTGTGAGTACTATTGAATGTCTTGATTTGGAAAGAATCGAGCCCAGTCAATTTAGAAGCATGTATTCGCCACGAACAATCGGGTTCGTAGCATCCGGCTGTCACTCGATAACTAGCGGCCCTCAAAGGCCGAATTTGAAAGTTTTTCTCCACCGCGTATTCTTTCAATGCTCTTTGAAATGTTTGTTTGTCTCGGAAGATCTCTCCAATTTTAAACGTCCAATTCCGATATTCAGTTTCCACCTCTTCATCGGAGGAATCGCCCTATGTCTCTAACATTTCGTAATCTCCGTCTACTAGGTGATTGTCAATGTCTCTCACAAAAATTTTCGAATCCTCTTTGATAAACCCATCCGGTTCGCTTTCATATTCTTCTTCTAAGGTATCTTCATTCATGGCTTGAGGATGACTACGCCATTCACTAGCGGTGTACTCGGGTGGTTGACTAGATCCTTCACCGAAGGGGTTCTGATGTGATTGACCGAATCCTTCACAGAATGGATAATGGCGTGGTTGGCTAGGCCCTTCACCGAAGGGGTGCTCATGTGTATGGACATGGGGTTGAGTTACTCCGGTAATTCCCATCGATGGCATGGTAGAACATAAGTCTTGAGTAAACCAAATTGTCCATCCACCAAGGAAGATATGACTGAAATCGTTGGTATCCACCACCCTTTCTGAAGTATAGTCTAACCATTGACTACATTGTTGTGACCCATGCATGTATTTTACTGGGTCATCATACGATTCAATCGGAGCATCGTTTAAATCAAATGTTGCTTTCCCTCTGCCATTATTCGCCACAATATAACCGTCATCGCCTAACGGGACAGTATCGTATACAATTTCATCCTCAAACTTACATGACTGAAATGAATGAGTCACAAAATCAGTCCCGCCGAGATTTACTTGTTCAGCTTCAACTGGGAAGGATGACGGTTCCTTAATGATGAATACTTTTATGACATCCACTCCTGATTTATAAAACGTAAATAATGTAGCCAAATCATCAGAGTCCAAAATGTCGGCAACCACAGGCGTATTCACTATCTTCATATGAAACTTTGTGGAAACTGTTTCATCCGCCTTCGCAAAACTGACAACAGACATTCGCCTTATGAATTGTTCATAAGAAATTTTAATTGAAATGTTAATAAGCCTCCGCCGGCCACCTTGATACAAGCCATCATCGTTTACAAGAAGGCCATTATAGTGACAAAGAAGAGGAATCCTCACGTCCGTCATCGTCTGCTTAAGAATGAGAAGGAAGGGTCATAAGATTGATGAAACAAAAGAGAAAAGACGACTATAAATCTTAGTCGATTGTGTATACAATCGTCATCGACTCCATATAGAATCGATATCGATTGCAAATACAATCGTCATCGACTCCATATAGAGTCGATATCGATTGTATACACAATCGATATCGATTGCAAATACAATCGTCACCGACTCCATATAGAGTCGATATCGATTGTATACACAATCGTCATCGACTCTATATGGAGTCGATGACGATTGTATTTGCAATCGATATCGACTCTATATGGAGTCGGTGACGAATAGGAGATACTGCATCACTAAATAACACTAATAAACTGAAAATTGGGTTAAGTAGGATATCTCGCGTCGCAAGGACAAAAGTTCAGGGTCTTTTTGCCACAATGAAGAAATGTAGAGCCTTCTTCTTCCAAGCCTCTGTTTTCTTCTTCAAAATAGCAGATCGGAGCAGATCAGATTAAGTAAGGACACTCTGTCTAGGGGTTTACACCTCTAACTTTTTTGCAGGATAAAATGAGGAAGAAGAGGATGCTTTATTGGTTAAAGAAGGTCATATAAGGGGGTAATTTGGACCTTTTACTCTCCTTAGGGTCGGCTAGGCTTGGAGCTGATTTGTCTGGGTAAAAATGAAACTATAGGGCTTTTGACGTAAAAGGCGTACCTGATAGGGCCGGTCAGATAAATTTCCCCACTAGATGAGACAAAGACGCGTGCATTAAAATGAGTGCATAGATGACGTGAAGTAGTTTTGTTTTCAAGTAGTGGACAGCTTGGCAGACTTTCTAAAGGAAGATTTGATCTTTGATAAACCGTAACTGATTTGGGCGGGACCATTTTAGACCGTCCATAAAGTTTCGCTAGCTTTCATACTTCACAAAAAATGAGCTAAGACAGACTTGGGTATCGGTTTTCGCAGCGAAGGATCAAAATTTTGATTTTATTTTTGGTCGATACCGCGTTTGCAACTGTGGTGACCAAGTGTTGGTTTTGGAAAATATTGAAAAACATATCTGTCAAATTTGAAAAAAGCGATCAAAATTCCAAAAATTAAAATAAAATATTATTAAAATATGTGCATTAAACACTAAAAAAATATACACCAATCTTGCTAAAGAAGCAACGCAACCTCATATCGGTCTGACGTATAGTCTCCTCGTAACCTCCCATTTAAGATGCGCCCCTACAATAATCCCTCAAATGTATACATCAAGGTCACCAGACACCTTCCTCGGTCCACGCCATGCCCAACTCGTCCCCATTGCCAATATTCATGTCTCTCTTTTTCTTCTATGATTAATGGCTCCTTACCAACACTTAAATATCATAATTATATTTTTTATCTCCTATCATTGAAGTGTGATTTATCATTTTTTCTATGTGGTGCATATCATGCCTAATCTTAATTGTCTAATTGACAATCCATCATTGGAACATATCTTATCCCAAAAAAATATCACTATAAGTGGATGTGAATTATCTTTTTAGTAAAATCTAATATGAGCCACTAAAACTAAAAACAACAGTTGATATTATAGTTAATAGATCAAATGGCTCAAATCTCTCAAAAAGTTTCATTTTCGAGCATATTGCCCTTCAATAATTTATCTATCACTTTGACGGTGTGGATTGCCCCATCTGTAACTCTTAAGGGAAATTTACCTGACCGGCCCTGTCAGATACACCTTTCACGTCAGAGGCCCTATATTTTCACCTTTACTCAAATCGACCGGCTGGGAGCCTAGCCGACTCTAAGAATAGCAGAAAGTCCAAATTACCCCCTTTCTTTAACGCACAAAAATATCATCTTCTTCCTCATTTTAATCTGGTACAATTTTTAAAAGTCAAAGGTGGCAAAGGTGATGGCGTCTTCTCCTCAATCAAAACTATTCCGATTTGTTATTTGGATCGACTCAAATACACCTTTTTCGTCAGAGACTGTAGCAGATTAGAATGAGGAAGAAGAGGATACACCTATATAATTTAAAATTTTAAATATTTGCATTTTTCTATATTTACGCAATGTGAAACGAGATCTATTCCGATCCAAACTATACCGATCTACTATTTGGATCGACCCAAATACTCATTTTTCGTCAGAGACTGTAGCAGATTAGAATAAGGAAGAAGAGGATACACCTATATAATTTAAATTTTAAATATTTGTATTTTTCTATATTTATGCGATATGAGACGAGATCTATGCCGTCTGATTTGAAGGCCACAATATAAAATCGATAGTGTCAAAGATAGATATGAAAAAAAGGCAATATCTACTCTGTATACAGTCGGTACCGACCATTTTAAGAGTCGTCAACGACTATTTATATAGTTGCCATCGACTCTGTATAAAGTCGTCATCAACTTTGTACAGAGTCGCCATCGATTATATAAAAAAAAAAAAAATTATGTAATCGATGGCGACTCAGAGTCGCCATCGACTCTTAAAATGATCGATATCGATTGTATTAAGAGTCGCCATCGACTCTTAAAATGATCGATATCGATTATATTAAGAGTCGCCATCGATTGTTATCGACACTGTACAGAGTCGCTATCGACTCTTAAAATGATCAATATCGATTGTATTAAGAGTTGTCATCGATTGTTAAATTTTTTATTTTTTTTTTAAAGAGGCGATATTGCCTTTTTTCCGTGTCTATTTTTGGCGTCATCTATTTTATCATGTAGCCTCAAAACAGACGGCATAGATCCGGTTTCACATTGCGTAAATATAGAAAAATATAAATATTTAAAATTTTAAATCACGTAGAATGGAAAAAAGTGTAAGAAAGGTATTTTGGACTTTTTGTGCTAGCTGAAAATAGCTTGACTAAAAGCTGATCGGTTTGGGGCTGATCGGATAAATTTACCAACTCTTAATGGTGTAACATCCTAACACACTTTGGTGTCTAAATAAGAGTTTGGAGAGTCCTTTTTATTAGCATAGGGAAGCTTGCACTTGGAATTAGGTACTCATCGGTGCCATCGCCCCTACAATGCCACTACTATTTGACCGCTTGAGCCCCCATTTATCACAAAAGAGGAGTCGTTTTGAACTAACGTCCTTGCCACTACCCCTTGGTGGCATATATATCATACTATGGTGCCACGAGACTCAAAAAATTTGCGAATTATTTATGAATTTAAGGCTCCTTCAATTAATCCTAAACTATTCATGAATTTTCTGAAAATTCGTCTGATGACAAAAAATCACGAATAATTCACGAATTATTCCCAAATAATTCCTGAATTTTTCAAAAAAAAAAATTGTGACTTACTAAATTTTTTAATTTTTATAATTTTAAATCTTTTTATTTTTATTTTTAAATTTTTCTCACCGAATTTTCCTCCAAATATTTTCTTGAACTTCCCAAATTTGTCAGATTTTTCTGAATTTTCACCTCGCCAAACCATTGTCGAACCCCAATTTGGTGACTATGCTTGTGCGTGTCATCTCAGCGTCCTACACTCCTCCTAGGCAAATCCATGATTGATGTTTTAGCCACGAGGCCACATAACTTAGTCACGCGAGCATCTAAGTTGCACATCATGTGTTACAACCTAGCTCAACATAATTGAGCCCAGAGCAAGAATTAGGCACTAAGGATAAAAAAAATCGATTTCGTTTTCGGTTTAGGGCAAGACCGAAACAGAAAATTTCACTGTCATACATAATGTGACCGAAATTTTGGGGCTTGTTTTCATTTCAGTGTGGACCGAAACCGATAAATTTCAGCCGATAATTCAAATTATCGACCAAAATTTTGAACCATGGTGGACACAATGAGGCCTAAAAGAAGGAAGTAGTTCACCTTTAAGTAAATGCCCCTTTAAGTAAAAGTCATCCTATATGAGGTATGGCCAATGGATTTCCGGTGAGATGTATTGCAAGTCTTTTGACCGTGCATAGGAGCATGGTTACCGAAATCCGTGTTTTTTATGAAATTTTTTATTTTAAACTCGTTTTTTCATAAACATAAGAAACACGTTTTAAACATTATTTCTATAATATAACTTGATTTTTGGTTCTCACTAAAAAAAGGTTTGATTTTTTGAAAAAATCACAATTTTTGCGTTTCAAACGACAAGCGTGTTTTTTTACGGATTTTTCCTAAAAAATTCTTATATTTATCTTTTAATTTTTCACTACTTTTTTCCAAATGTTTTCCTATCTTTTCCCATCTTTTGCGTTGCCCATTTTCTTTCGGAGAATCCCGACTTGGTATCTATACATAGGAGCCACCATGATATCGGGAAGTACATAGAGGAATGAGGAAGCAACTATTGTGCCCACCAAGTGTGTCAACTAGATTTATATTGGCAAGTGTGACTCATAAGCATAATAACAAAGTATGGGCATGGGGTGTCGGTTCGGTTAAATTAAATGGGTTTAGTCTTAATAAATAGGGGGCATAGCAGAAATTTCTTCCAAAGAAGGATAGCGAACTACATTATCACAAAATAAAATGGGGCTTCATTCCCCACTCTGCAATATGTGGGTCCACCCCTGTTGATAAATGTTCTCTTCGATCTATAAATGGAGACCTCATTCATAGAAATAGGTTTGTTCAAATCAGTTTAACTGGGTCTCAACCCAACCTTTCATCTTTAACTTGAACATTGGCCCGCTCTTTGTTATTTGGGAATAATTAGAGAAACATGTCTCAAAAATAAACTTTTTAACAGAAAAGATCCGACTTCAAACGTCTTAGAAAAACGGTGCTTTCACAAATTTTGGTGCTTCAGAAAACTGTGAAAACACCGTTTATTTAAAAAATAGTGCCTTCACAATTTTCTAAACTTCCAAAATCCATAAAAGCACCATTTTTCCAAAACGTTTGAGGTCGGATTTTTTTATTAAAAAATTTGTTTTTGAAGCATTGTTTTCTATAGTGCCCTTGTATTTGTTTATATAGAAACCCCTCCCACGAATTAATTGTGCTTTCAACCTAAAATGATATAAGACTAAGTGCTAGAGTGCCCAACAAACGAGCTAGCGTTAAATTTTTTAGTGAAGCCTATCTTTAAGCTTCGCACTCTAGAGCCTTTTTAAAGGCTGCTACACTACTATCGCCCCTTACATTTTGAAGCTGGAAAAGGATTTCGGCCAACCTTAAAAGGGAGGAATTACGATTGGGTCCTGTTGAAAGCTAGGAAGACTCGATCATTATTCGGGTTTGACTTTCTTGACCTAATGGGTTTGAATTTGTACCTAGACCCATTTTCGGCCTTACCCTACATTTTCATGTAGGGTTTGATCAGGTCCAACTAGTTAAACCCGATATTGAGTTTAACTGTTTTTAACAACTGTTAGAGGAATTACGAGAAAAAAAATAATATTAGTACAATGAAAACTCATGCGAGTATGTTTCTGATACAATTGAAAAGGTGAAAAACTCTAACTAAAATTAGCAACATTTAAACTAATTTTCAAAAAATTCAAAATCTAAAAAAGAAAAAAGAGATAATACAGCTAAAGAAGACGATATGATATTTATCAACTTATATCTTCTGCAAATATCTAAGCCCTATAAAAAATATAGGGTAAAAGAAAGAAGGAAAAAATGTGAGCAATGTGGCTTTGGGTAGCATTGTTGTGGCATGACTTTTTAACAATCGTTAGAGGAATTACGAGAAAAAAAATAATATTAGTGCAATGAAAACTCATGTGAGTATGTTTCTGATACAATTGATAAGGTGAAAAACTCTAACTAAAATAAGCAACATTTAAACTAATTTTCAAAATTTTCAAAATCTAAAAAAAAAAAAGAGATAACAAAGCTAAAGAAGACGATATGATATTTATCAACGTATATCTTCTGAAAATATCTAAGCCCTATAAAAAATATAGGGTAAAAGAAAGAACAAAAAAATGTGAGCAATGCGGCTTTGGGTAGCATTGTTGTGGCATGACTTTTTTCCAGTAAATTTGTTGAAAAATATAATCTACTTCTCAAATTATTTTCATAAGTTATTTTCGTTTATTTGAGATCTCATGAATCTCAAAACTTCAAAAAATCGTGAAAACATTGTTTTTTTAAATGTTTAAGTTCTGGACTTTTTTGCTAAAAAGTTTATTTTTTAAGATTGTTTTTCTAATTTTCCCATATTTTTTTATCATATGGCTGTGTTACTGTTTGCTTGTTTGAACGTCTTCTTAAAATTACCATTTTTTTTTTAGTTATTTTTCTGAGCTTTTAAGATCAATTTATGTCAAGAATTAGCTGGAATTCAAAATGTATACAAGTTAACCAAAAAATAAATAATATTTATATCTAATTTTCATCATAGTTTTTGTAACTATCTTCGACGAGCACGGTGATCTCACATTTCTCTTACAATGTTGTCATTTCCAGAAATATGTCTAATTTGGTGGGAAGAAAAAAAATGGAAAAAAACTAAAAAAGTAGGGGATAATATTGGGACTTGGGAAAAGCAAAAAAAATAAAAATAACACTAACAAAAATGAAAAATAATAAAAAAATGTGATTTATTAAGAATTTGAGATTTCTTTTAATTCCCACGAGAAAAAAATCTCAGTGAAATCTCGTCTATGAGTTCCACTTCAAAGAAGAGGGCGCCCACTAAAACGTGTTATGCATCCATTAAAACGAGATTTTTTCTCTTCAAGCTTTTATCTTTCTCCCTTTTCTTCTTTTCATTTTTTTCACTCTTTTAACTTGTTGTGAACTAGGGCTGTCAATGGGCCGGGTCGGGCCGGGTTCAGGCCTGATTTTTCACCCGGCCCATTTTTTTAAAGAAAAAATTTGGGCTCAAACCCTACCCGATAGCTAATCGGGCCGGGCCGGGCTCAACCCGATTTTGAAATGTTGTGGCCCAAACTCGGCCCAAATAGCTATCCGGGCCGGGCCGGGTTTCTAATATTTTTAAGAGTTTTTTTTTTTATTATAAGGACCTTATTTTACCGGGCCGGGCTGGGTCTTACACTTTGCAGCCCAAACCCGTTTCTTATCCGGGCTTAACCTGGCCTGGCCCGTTTACTAAATACCTAAAAATATTGGGCCCGAACTGGGATGGGCATCCTGCCCTACAGCCATCTAGTGCACTTGAAAAAATGTCCATATTATGCAGGTTAAGTCAAAAAATTACCTTTTGTACCTCTTCATTTAAAGATCATGATCTAAATATTTCTTGTAAAAAAATATTAGGATGGAAAACAATGATGACTTCTTCTTCCTTAGCTCCAGTTAGTCGCAATGCTGATGACGGCCACCACATCTTCAAAAAAATCTTTAATTTTATGCGAATTTTCAAGTAGGTTTCAAAAGGGGGTTTCATGTGGGTTATGAAGATGAAAATTTAAGAGGGCTTCATGTGAGTTTTGAAGATGCGAAATTTAAGAAGGTTTCATGTGAGTTTTAACAGGATAGTTTCAAGAGGCAGTTTAGGGTGTGTTTTAAGAGGGTTTTGGTGGGTTTCGTAGGTTTCATTCCAGCGAGTTTCATAAGTTGTACTATTCACCAGAACTGTGTTACTTGTTAGAATTTGTTAGAATTGAGGAAGAAGAAAAAACAAAAGAAGTAGGTCTCTTAAAAATGTTGAAATAAATAAGTAGGGTGCAAATAAAGGTAAATAATATAATTTTTTTCATTGGCAGAGTACCAAAGTAGGTGTCTTCAAAATTCGACGGGTGCAAATGAGAGTATCCTTTTAAAAGTTGCGTTGTGTTTAAGACTTCGATGAAAACAGAGTTGCAAACATGCTTATTTTGAAATCCATGCAGCACAAAATATATTTGACTTGTTTTGTCCAAAGGAAATAAAAGCTTATAAGCTCTTATAATCAAGAGAAATTACATCACATAAATTATTGTGATGTAATTTACATCACATAAACCTGTTTATTTTGAAATGCATTTTGCACAAGATATATTTGACTTGTTTTGCCCTAAGGAAATAAAAGCTTATACACTCTTATAATCGAGAGAAATTACATCACATAAATTATTGTCTTTAATCAACAATATACCTCTAAGGTTTCGCTACCCAAATATGGCACATTGACATTTTATACCTTTGACCAAAGATTTAACAGTCGGTAAAGACCTTTTTTTTAGATGGTACCCTATCCTCGGGTTGGATAGACCTAAGGCAGAGAGAGGACGAGATAAGGATGAAATTCATTATATTATGGTGGTAAGCAGTAACATAATGTGACAAAGGACTATCGTTACAGTGTGATGCATGCTACAATAAGTGATAAATCTGTGCATCCAACTCAAAATCAATTGGCTATGAGTGAAGGGGCCCAAGATATTATAAGGGGAGGAACAAGGTCATAATTTACCCGATGTGAGATTAAACTTCAACAATAAGACCCATTCCCCTTCTGAAATTTTAAAGACTATTAGGACATATCTCTAAGATGCACATTATTTTATAATTTAGGAAAGAAAGGTATGATAATTGGGTTGATTAGGTTAGGTTAGATTTGATTAAATTTATTCTAGAAAATAATTTCAATTATAACTATTTTGAAAGTTTGTAATTAGACTTTATGTGTTGCACTATCCTCTATTATAAATATTCTCTAGGAATGAGAGATAAGTGAGATTATCACAATAGCCAATCTCTCTCTCTCTCTCTCTCTCTCTCTCTCTCTCTCTATATATATATATATATATATAAGAGGGCGGGAGATATGCGTCCGAGCGTAGAGAAATCTCTACGCCAATTAATATGAGCGCGACACGTAGCGCCTTTTTTGTGAAGTGATGGGTGGCATGAGGCCCACTTTACTAATTAGGGTTACACTTTTAAAATATTCTAAAAGTTAAATACCCTTCCAGCCGTCATTCTTCACTTTTTTAAAGTTTCTTTTTTTTCTCTATCTTTTCTCTATTTTTCCAAGAAAGTGTCAAACTTACTTACTTTTTAGGCATATTTTATTAAAAAAATGTGGCGCCCAGTAGCGAAGCGCTAGCACCTCAGGAGCGAAGCACCAACACCCAAAACATTAGGCATCGGCACCCGATAGCAGGGCGGCACCCCTTGGCGGCGTGCTGGCACATTAATTGGTGTAGAAGGCACCTCATTTTTGAGGGGCCGACGCTTCGATTAAAAAAAAAACAAAAAATTTATTTTTATCGAAGCGTCCACGCCCCTAAAACGAGGCGCCGACACTCCAATTTTTTTTTTTAGCGAAGCGTCAGCACCTCGGCGCTGGGGCAAGGTTCGCTCGCTCGTGGTACTAGCGTCATTGCCGTCGAGGTGCTTTTTGAGTAAAATATACCTAAAAAAGTAAGTCTAACACTTTTTTAAAAGAGAAAAAAAAAGAAAGAGACTTTAAAAAGACTTCTAAAAAAGTAAAAAATGACGGCTGAAAAGGAATATAACTTTTAAAATATTTTAAAAGTTTAACCCTAGTTAGTAAAATGGGCCCTATGCCACCCATCATCACTTCACAAAAGAGGCGCTACGTGTCATGCCCATATCAATTAGCGTAGTGATATCTCTACGTCAGGTTTAGAGATATCTCTATGCATATTGATAGGAGCTCGACACGTATCGCCTTTGTCGTTGATGCGACAGTCCCTCTTTTTCCTCATTTTACCCCGCTTTAACCATGGTTATCATTGAGAGAATCAGAAAGGCAAAGCGTGGTGACGCGTTGGGGGTACATGTCTGACATCGTAATTTTGTCATGATTATATTCAAAAAGACATACAAGAAGACCATTTGATTCGAAGTGCTTATGCTTCTATGAAGGAGGCGATTGCGCTTCCTATACAGCGCGCTATCGCGACGTCTAATGTAATATCATTAATTAACTTCGTCAGACCATTAAATGAAAAGTAGCGCATGATATCATGATTTTCAATGGTTATCATTATATTTAAAAATTACTATTTAAGGCACCTCATCGGGGAGATCGTCTGCTCTCCTTGCACTAACGCTTTGGTATGAAGCGCTAGCGCTTTGGTACGAAGCGCTAACGCTTTGTTTAAGACGAACAAACACTTTTTTACCGGGTGCTTACATGACTATGTTGAAGCGTTTGTGCTCCCTTTGTGAAATGAAAGACACCTTCTTTATGACACGTAGCACGTCCGACCTTACTTCATTTATTACCATCATCAGAACCTTAAATGAGAAGCGGGGCATGACTTCGTAATTCTCAATGGTAATCGTTACCATTTGAATTAATTATATCAGAGACCCCTTCGGGGTGACCATTTATTGGTTGAATGTTAAGCATTTATTGCTGACATGTTAAGCATTAATGGCGCTTCTATCAGAGGAAGCTTGCTCCCCCTAAGAAGCGCTAGCGCTCATGTAAGAAGCGTCGGCATTGTCTTATGTTAGCGCTTGCGCGACAAGCAGGAAACGTTAACGCTCCGTACATGATACGAAGCGCGCCAAATTTTGACACGTAGCACCATTTTATGCGAATCAATGCCCGAACGGATTTTATTTATTACCATTGTCAAAACATTAAATGAGGAGCGGGACAAGGCGGACGAGATTACGATGTCTGACACCGTGTTATGCAATGACTATCATTCCCATTCGAGAATAATATTTAAGACGAAAATTTTGTGAATTACAAATTCACAAATTATTTTTCACCTTTGCCCTCCCAATTTTCATCTTCTCAAAGCGGCAAACTATTTCTGCATCTAGTAAAAAGGTAAGTGTCATTTTATTTCCGTCTTGTTTTAAAAAATGACTAATAGAAGTGTCATCCCTTCCATAGATGAAACGTTTGCGCCTCATATATGGGCAGGGGCACCTCACCACTCTAGCTTTTGAATCCTCTAATGGAATCCATTACAAACCCTACATTAGACGAAAAAAAAAATCAACCACGAGCTAATATGGAAACCGATTCATAAGGAAGTGATGATGCGATAACCTCAAGGGGTTAGGTGAGCTGGCCAGATACCTGCTTCCAAAAGCAGGAGACCTGAGTTCGAATCCCCTCCCCCCTTGAGGCCACCCTAGGGATTTAGATCCTATGTTGACCCGGCATGTGTTGAATTTGGGGTGCGCATGTGCCCCTGGGATTAGGCGGGTGCTCTAAGAGGCCCGGATACGCAGGTTATCAGAAAAAAAAAAAGTGATGGCGCGACCATACAATGAGTCAACGCTTCAATGTGAAAGTGATGGCGCTTCTCAATCGCAGCGTCATCACTTCTATGTCGAAGCGATGCCGCTTCTTATCACTTCACATAAGAAGTGAGTTTTTCTACGTCAATTATAATTTATATATTTTCAAATGCTTATAATTTTATGATCTCCGCCCTGTAAATAAATGAAGAGATTCATCAACTACTAGCAGATGAAAAAATTGCTTCACACACAAAGCGATGTTGCGCACTATGTCGAAGCAGTGCCGCCCATGAGCAGAAGTGTCTAAACATCTATAATATATATATATATATATATATATATATATATATATATATATTTGAATGTTTATAATTTTATGATATGTATACTGGAAATAATACACAGAAGCGTCCAAACTTCTTGAAATGTCACTCTTCTACACTTCTATCCAGTTCGAGTTTAAAAAAAAAAAGAAATTTATCTCTTCTGCGCTTCTATCCAGTACGAGCTCCAGAAAAGAAAAAAAAAAAGTTAATACGCAGAAACGTCTAAACTTACCTCAAATGTTACTCTTCTGTACTTCTATCCAGCGCGAGCTCCAAAGAAAAAAAGAAAGTTGTCTCTTTTGCGCTTCTATCTAGTACAACCTCCAGAAAAAATATAAAGTTGCCTCTTCTGCGCTTCTATCCAGTACGAGCTACAGAAAAAAAGAGAAATTTGTCTCTTCTGCATATCCAATACGAGCTCCAGAAAAAAAAAGAAATTTGTCTCCTTTGCGCTTCTATCCAGTACGAGCTCTAGAAAAAAATAGAAAGTTGTCTCTTAGGCGCACCTATCCAGTAAGAGCTCCTCGTACAGATAGAAGGTTGTCTCTTCTGCGCTGCTATCTAGTAAGAGAGAGAAAGTTGTGTGTTTCTATCCAAACCGTAATCCAGTGCGAGAGACTGTGAAGAGAAGCGCAAGCGAGAGAGAGAAAATAAAACAAGGGAGAGAAAGAACCTGGAACCTATAGCATTTTTTGAATTGTTTTACCGTCATATCATGGCAAAACCTTCTTCCCCTTGGGGCCTGCCTTTCCTTCCTCCAATAGGTATAGCCTCCAGTACTTTACCTACCACTGACACTAGGAAAACCCCACTGTGGCTAACCCAGGTTAGTGCAAAAGCACTTTCTACATGTCCGGTCCCCATTGAGGGAGCTTAGAGAAATCTCTATGCCCGAGTGCATTTTCTCCTTTGCCTATATATAATTCAAGTATAATAAAAGTACTCACCCATTATAAAAGTTTTTAAGAGTTTTTTAAGGCCACACCTGTGTGTTCCAAAAACATGGGACATAACCATTATAATTCAAAATTTTCATCAATTGAGCTGACTTTTCTTAGAAATCCTTTAGCCAAAGAGACTTGAGTTGACTCTCAAGCCGTTTTCCATAAATCTTGGCTGCCACCAACTCTTCAAGATAAATTAAACTGAGTTCACGAAAATTCAGCATTCAACCTAAGTTATCAAAAACTCAAAAAGCCCTTGAGCTAGTGAAAATTTGTACAGAACTAAGCAATATGAGTTCTCACCCATATCATTGGCAAAGTACAAACTATTTTTTGTGGTATCGAGGATGGTTTTCCAATAAACACCAGACATATATTTTATGAATTGTGAAATTGAAACTTTGAATTTAAGGTAATAGAGATGGAGATAAGGATTACATATTAGAATTAAAGATTTTGAAGAGATTTAGTAACTCTATCTAGTAAAAATTTATGCATAAGAACAGTGAAAAAAAAATCTATAAATCCAATTGTATTATAGACATGTAAGTGAAGTTATAGGGCAGGCCTTACTCCTTAGTGTCACCTCATTCTCATGAACAAGATTCATTCTTTACTTCATGTTCTGATCTACCATCAACGAAAGACGTATCGAGCCACCCTGCATTCTTTGCCCGTTCTACATAACGAGCATATTGTTCTTCCACATCCGGAATGTCCAAAACCAAATCTTCTATCGAATCCGCCACTCTCTCGAAACCCTTTGCCATCTGATTCATCGTAATAAGGCCCACGTAGTTACATTCCCCCAACAACCGCCATAACCGCTCATTCTTCTTCTTCTCCATAATAGTCACCAATGCCTTCTTAACCACCTCGTGGTGGAAAAATGGCATACCAAGCTCTTTAATGCATCGACATGCTTCTTGAATATCCCCACCGGAATCGTACTCCTCCAACAACTTTTCAATCTTGTCCTTGACGTCCTCGATAGCCCATCCGGTCCTACTGCTTCCTCCACCACCCCAACACCTTGAGATCCGTTCTGCAGCAAGGTGTGCTCGAAGCAAAGATCGAACCATTTGAAGAACTTTGCTTCCGATCGAATCGGGACCTAGACACTGGCTTCCAATCTCTTCTAAATTTAGAGGTGCCAAGACTTCATCTACCACTGCCCTCGCTAAAAACATCGCCAAGTCCTCGACCACGACCGGGTTATCTAATGCTGTGTCCTCTGCAGACTCCAACAACATGACAAACCCATTCACCACATCATCTGTCGGAAAACAAAGAGAAGTTAATAGAACTGAAGCCATCTCTTTCTCTCTCTTCTTTCGATCCATCGCGAGAGTTATCAATTTTTTTACGAAGATGGCATTTAATTCGGAAGACACAGTGAGATTTTCCAATTCCAAACTGCTAATTACTTCGAAAACATCACCCGTCAAGAAATACTCTTGAATAATAGTCGTAGCCCGCATCTTGAAAAGTCTAGCCGTATTATCTTCTACTCGTTTCTCCGGTTGTACATAAAGTGGCTTCAGTGAAGAAGCACACAACCAACCTTCCGATGCCGCTTTCGAGATTAAAGATTGCAATAAATCCTTCGCGCTCAAGATATCGAGTGATAAGTCATCGATCGTATCAATAAGCCGATCAAACCCCTTTGACATTTGACTTGAATTGATAACACCTTCTTCTCCAGCTTCCTTCAACAAATCCAAAATCCGAGCCTCGGCGGCCCGTCTCTCCATTGCCATTATTAATGCCCGCTTAACTATTTCGTGGTGGAAGAAAGGGACTTTCAAATGCTTGATGCACCTACACGCTTCCATCTTATCGCCACTTGCTATGTACTCAATAAGAAGATTGTTTATTCTAGCCTTTACCTCATCAACCGTTTTATTCGTGCACCCTCCCCATTTACGTTCGATGATCTCCGCATGAAGTGGGGCCGATAAGTAGCATTTCTTGGTCTTCTTTATAACCTCTATCCCTTTCGAATCCTTCGGTAAGGCCGTGATATGTTTAGTTAAAAATGCGGGAGGGAGTATGTCATCAACTATGGCTCGAGATATAAACAAAGCAAGAATATCTACTGCATCGGGTATATCTACAGCTAAGTCATCTGAGGACTCGACTATTTTGCTAAAGCCTTTGTAAACTTGCGGAGGTTCAATTACGTCGGCATAAAGTGTAGATAATAGAACTGCGGCCATTTCTTTCTCTTTGTCGTGCCTATCCATGGCTATGGAGACGAGCTTCTTGATGAAGTAGTAATGGTAGTCTGACCCACCAAGATCTCTCAGCTCATTTGCAGTGGAGATTACATCATCTGTGGCAAAGTATTCCTCGATTATTACGGTAACCATCTTTTTGTACTCCTCAAAATATCCTGATTCTTTAATGGAATTTAACTGGTTGTTTTCCTGTAAGCACATGTTTA
Source organism: Chloranthus sessilifolius (assembly GCA_021018995.1). Classification (NCBI taxonomy): domain Eukaryota; kingdom Viridiplantae; phylum Streptophyta; class Magnoliopsida; order Chloranthales; family Chloranthaceae; genus Chloranthus; species Chloranthus sessilifolius. The sequence goes on along the minus strand of CM037593.1, from coordinate 9,362,024 downwards.
GGAAATATCAGCCAATGACCAGTCCATATGCCATGTTTTTTGGTATTCTAAAATTCAAGTACTAATATAGCATCTTTTGTTTTACCTAGGACAAGTAAAAAAGGACCCGGCTCTCCTAACTGTCATTTAAACACTAATATGGTGTTTAAATGATCTTACACCACCAATGGTGTAAAAAGTGGGTAGTCCATACCGTCAAAGTGATAGATCATACATTGAAGAGCAATAGGCCGAAAATTGGTGTTTTAGGGAGATCTGAATCATCCAATCTGTGCACTTTAATATCAACCCTTGTTCTTAGCTTTTAATGGTCGATATTAAAGTTCATCAATCTGATGGTTCACATCTACTTATAGGGCTTGTTTCTTTGGCTGAGACAGGTTCCAATGATGGATTGCCACTTGGACAAGTTAGATTGATCAAAAATGTCCACCACATGGCATAATAATAAACCACAATTCATGGTGTAAGATAAAAAGTTTAATTTATAAGTGTAAGATCATTTAGACACCATTTTGATGTTTAAATGTCGGCCAGGATCCATCATCCCACTCAAAAATATTTTGTTATTTTGAGAAAACAAAATCTAAATGCATAGGTCATGCATCCGGCATCCGAATAATGGCTGCATTCAATCCATTTACTTTAGGAAAAATGGCATATGACTGCTTTAAAATTGATTATGTTGTTAGTATAGGATTTATACTTATGTTTTTATGCTTTGGGTGTGTATAGTCGTATGGATGGTTAGAATCATCTAATAGGCATAGTGATGCTAGTTGACCTACTTGGATTGATCAAACATGTGTGCCACATGGCATGCAAGTGGGCGATCATGTGATAATCCGTTTAAAGGCAGTCATAGGAGTCTGCTTCTTTACTTTAATGTCTCTATAGAATGTTCTCATATTTTGTAAAGCGCTTATGACAAGATATATATATATATATATATAGAGAGAGAGAGAGTGAGAGAGAGAGAGAGAGAAAAAAGATGATGCAAAAAAAATTGTGTTGAAGAGAGGAGCAAGGACGGGGTTGTGAAATGTTATCTCATACCTCATTGCTGTCATAGTTTGGATCATTCTGGTAAAGAAGATAATCATCTCTAGTGTCCAGTAATGCTCCCCATGTGCCTTTTCCTCCCGACCCACCTGTCCCGAAAAAAATACCATATTTCATTTAAAAAATAATAAAATAGTTCTCAATTACAAATAAAATTCAATGCCCAAGGATGCACACATATAGGATGATGAAAATATGTCGAAGATCAATCCGGTTGAAGAAAAAAATCAAATTCAACTAGGATAGATTTAAGAACCTTTTCACCAATGGTCACATGGGATTCAACGACCTAAAGACCTCATAATGTTGATCAAATGGGTCTCCATCACATTTATTGACTATGTCAACCAATGCACCTTTTTGATGATCAGAAACAATTTGGTTGATGGTGAATAACAAAATGCATTGATAATTAGGGTTATCTAGTTCGTTCAAACCCATGAGAACTGCAAACCTTTGCAATTCAGTTTTATATAGTGAGTGAACCTATTTGCGGTCTGGTTCGGTCTAGTTTGGTCTTGATTTTTCAATTTGGTTCACCCTAATTTTTTACTATTTTCTTTCAATATAAGAATGGTAAGAGGATTTGACCCTAAGCCTCATTTTTCAAAGCCAGAGAATTAACTAAGCAGCTACAAAGCATTTATTTCTTATAAAATTTAATGTTATTATATATATATATATATATATATATATATATATATATATATATAATATTTAATATTTTTGTATAAAACTTAGCTACTCCTAGTGAATTGGGTTCACTAGACATCGGTGAACAACAAATCTAAATTTGAACTGTGCGAATGAGCAAGCCGGGTGACATTGATCTAGATGAAACCCTATAATACTTAGATCAGATTGGATGGTTTCACTCATTTGAAGTTTAAGGGCTATTGTTTTACCGTTGAAAAGCAAACTTTTACTGTTGAAATGAGTTTCATTAGTAAAGAAACTTTATTATTTATACATTATGATTTGTTTTTTAAGAAAAAGATACAAAACATGTATAAGATATAAAATATGTCATAATCAATGCATACAAAACAAATAGTACGTGTGTTTTAAAATTTATTAGCACTAATCAAAAAGAAATTTAAGTTAACTTCTACACCCAAAAAAGCAATATATATATATATATATATATAGAGAGAGAGAGAGAGAGAGAGAGGCCCGGGGATATGAGTTGGAATGCATGGTGGATCCATGCATTTGAATCAGGTGGGGCCCATGTGGCACCCATAAAAGGGATCAGGTACCACGAAAGCTTGCCCAAGGATGATCAAAGGCCACCCAAAAAATTTGAACAAGATTTGAAGTATATCTATCGTCCAAAATGTGGTCAAAGGGGAAAAAATTCAATGCACCAGAATGTGTGGGGAAGTATATAAACTTTGACCACCAAATTTTTTTAATTTTTAGAACTTTTCTTAATAAATCGCATTCCATTTGACAGATGATCCCAAGAGGGGTGTTGTTTTGGGATCACGTGCCGTGTGGCATGTGATCTATATATATATATATAAGTGTGGGAAGGGATTTTATATTTTCTCCTGTCAACTTATCCCTTAAGACAAAAATGCCCTATATGTTTAATAAGAAATACATTCTAAAGCATCCTTCCACCGGTTCATATTTGGTTTTTATGTTGGAAAATTAGTCTTTTTGATCATTTTTACAAAGCTACTCCTATGAAATGAGCTAAAATTACCTACATTATCTGATGACATGAGAAAGAAAAGGAACATCAATACACGACGGTTTAAAAGTTCCGTGGACGGCACGCTAGAAAAAGCTTCTCTACTATTATATGGACAATTTTTTAATGATTTAGAGCCGTTCATGTACATCACCCAACATTCACCATGATGATGCCATACCGAGCAAACGACTTGTCAAAGCTCCGGGCGGTTTTTTTGTAATTTTGTTGAAATCGGTGCCACTTAAAGTAGCACCATAGAAAAGGCCGAAAACATCTTCTTTCTTCACTCTATTTTTCTTCTCTCTTCGTCCTCACCTCTCCATCACTCCCTCTTTGCTACTAGGACCTCAACTCCTTAAAAAAAACCCATTCGACAAGATGTTGGTGGTTAATCAAACGTAAATCCACCAGAAATTGTTGTAAAGTAAACTCATTCCTCTTATATAATTTTAGCTTTTTATGCAATATATTTATGACTATAATATCAATGTATAAAAGTAATTAAAACAATACAGACGTGTCACGTAACTATTGTATAAAAGCCTAGAACTTAGCTAAAAAAGAGGTAAAAATTTTGAAATAATTAAAACCAAACAAATTAGATTTTTCTGAAATTTCTATATTTTGTCAGATTTTTTTCCTTAAAAAATAAAATAAAATTGTACGGACCAAAACATTGCCGGGATTTTGGTCAATATTCCGCCAGAAATTTCAAAATTCCACCCAGAATTTTCCTTTTTGGGGTATGAACAGAACATTGTCGGAGTCCGGATTTTTGAACCATGGTCCAATCTTCTTCTTCATCACTCTCTCATCTTCTTTTTATTTCAATGAATAATGATTAACATGGGTCATAATCCATGTTTGTTCAGGGTGAAAACTCTAGGAATGTGCATGTTTTTTAAGGAGAATACATCTATTTAGCATTACAAATTGAGCCGGTTGGATGTATATTTCTTTGGTTCACCAGGATCTTAGGGAGGAAAAGCCACTAGCTTCGAATCATTTTACTACTTAAGGAAAAGTAGAGTTCATAACTGTTTTATTTGTTGAATAGGATCTGAAAGCAGTTGAGTAGAAGCTTAACTGTCACCCGTCCTGGTTTATGCAGGGTCTTGTTGAACTCTCATACATTACCATTTAATGTGCCAAGAAAATTCTTCAACACCACAACAGTCTGAAGAATCTAATTGGCAAGGAACTTTATATGATTGCCAGAATGAAGATGAGGATCCTTGTAAATCCGATAATAAATATAAAACAGGTATCATTGTTGAGCTGGTAATAAAATTTCTTTATGCCTTAAAAGTTTTTGGTTTCTTTTGAATGAAACTTTTTTATGCGGGATATAGTTCACGTGTGATTAAACAAAATTTTATTTTCTTCAACTGTTCTATTGAAAGAAAAAAAATTATAGACAGAGGAGTAAAATCTGGGAAAGCTGGTGAAAACAATGTGAAGGGGTCATATGCTAAGTTCCGGAATGAGTTTCACAAGTCTATAAGACTTCATATTATGATACACATAACAGAAACAGTCTTGCAAAACTTCTCAAATTTGAATGATAAGTAGCTTTTTTCTTCCTTCATGCGCTTAAAATCTTTTGATATAATCTCTACATTTTCATTTAGTACCAAGTTTGGTGGTAAGGTAGCGTGTTGTGGCTAATGGAGGTTGCCATGTATGGGTAGTTCTCTGTAAATGTGGAGTTTATTTGTTAATGATTGAACTAAGTTAGGATGGTTACCTTGGGTACAATTTCATGAGGCCATGACCATGTATAGATGATTGCTTTAAAAGATTACACTATTTAGTAAAAGCTCCACAGCATGAATGGCTGTCATCCGAGTCTGTTTTAGTTCTTCATTTACAGGGTTTACGGTTTAGTTCTTCATTTTTTTTTGTCTCTTCTATGGTGGCCACATAAACCATGTAAAAATGGTGCCATTTACAGATTATGTGCACCTGTGTTTAAAGATCTAAAAGCTCTGCAAAAGAAACAGCTACCATTTAAACGTCCAAAATCTGTTTTAACAATTCATTTTGTGGCTCTTTCAGACTCTCGATCATATGATAAGTACAGGGGATTTAAAGACTGTTGTTCTCTTTTTCCTTTATACATGCACATTATGGTTTGGTTTTAAAAAGAAAGTTTCCTGTTCTTCTGTGTGCAACAAAAATAATAGTTTTTTTTTTCACATGCAACCATAACATGTTCCATGACCAATGAATTTATCAAGGAAAGGTGTTGAAACTCGAGGTCAGGTGATTGATGAGGTTTGAGAGAGTAGATAGAATGTTACAGCTAAGTAGCAATGTTTACCTTTTGTAATTTTCCTATGATAACAAAATCTTCTTTTCCTTTAGTTTGCACTATTTTTGAGTTGATATCAAGTGTCCACCCTGATATGAACTAACGTTATAAATTAATTTAATTAATTATGAGCTCTTAATAAAGTTAGGATAGGACTATATTAATTGCAGGGAGGGGGATACACCTTTCACTAAGGGATGTGGAGAGAGGACAAAAATAAGAGTTAAATGTTTTATAATTACTTTTTATTCAATCTAGAGTAGATAGGGTGTGGTAACGTGGGAATTTTTTTGAAAAACTGTCATTTAATAGAGGATTATATGTAGTGATAGATTTATATGGAATGCATACAAGTTTTATTAATTATTATTTATTACTTAATTTTTTTGTTAAGTAAACTTCATGAAATGTTGCAAAGTTTTATAATCTTGGTGATTACAAGTAAGTGGATGGTTGCAAATTCCAAAAACTGCTTAGTAGCATACATGCATAGCTCGCACTAGTTAGTGTGTATATATATATATATATATGCATAATTTTCAACCAATCAGTCATCAAGACAAATAGAATGATTCAAATTACTGATGTATACAAAAAGATACTGTATTTATAGCTTTTCAGCCCTCAACACACAAGAGTTTCAAGCTAATGCGTTGAAAATATAGCATCTATGTTTCTCACCCTATGATTTGAAGGCCATGACGTAATCATCTTTTGTGCCAAAGATTGGCATGAAAGCGATCTCTATTGTCTGATTTAACACAGTCAACCATTGGATCCGATGATGGTCTTTGACTCTACTTAATCAGATGATAGAGATCTCAATTTTTGGGACAAAAGATATTTATATCATGACCTTCAAATCAGATGGCTTAGATGGTGTTCCACATGGCACAGATCCCAAAATACAAAGTCTTTCTTTTTAAACTATGTGCCACCGTACAAATCTCGTGTGCAAGTTGGAGCTCCCTTTTATGATATGATCCGCATTAAAGAGGAGATTTTACCTTTTTTAGGACGACCGTCTCTTTTAGAATTTGTGTGCCTATCATGCTTTACTGGACTCCCTTTACTGGAGTAGTGCTTTCCATTAAGGGCTTTTGGAGACCTCAAAGATGTTGTAACGACCGATGGCGAAACAGATAATGGATCCACACTCTCTAAAGAAGATCTATGTAGTTGTTGATGTTCTTCTGGTAGAAAACCATCGTTGAACTCCATTGGGCGAAAAAAAAAAAAGCTACCTTACAAGCTCACTGGTTCCGAAAAAATAATATGTAACCGAGAATTTTGCATTTTTCATATAAACAACCTCCCTATGTCCGCGGTAGTTCTTCCAATTGCTTCAAATTTTCAAATTACGCTGTTATGGTTTCTTGTAAACCTCGAAATTAAATGTGCCTTGACCCACTTTGCTCCCGATCAATTTAGGCACCTTATCAAAAGGAAAATGATGGGTGTTATAAACAATAACAAGCATTATCTACTGTACGTTAAGCTAAACTTCAAACTTCTATCCAATTTGATAGATGATTAAGATGTATTCCAAATCCAATAAAATCTGTATATAAACAAATCAAGATCATTGTAACCACTAACCAGTGCTTATGAAGAAAATAGTAGAGACGAAAAGAAAACATCAGGAAGATAGAAATTTGACTTATAGGTAAAGAATTGTTTTAAATATTAGAATCAAAATATAACCTACGTCTCAATATCCAAAAGCATTAGGCAAGAGCAATAAATTTCAGATAAAAAAGGGAAGAATGTCCATTCCAGAGATAAAATTTATGTACGATTTAATTTATGCTAGTTAGCAACAAGTTACAAATAAGGAATACATTATATGCAGAAGTGACACATTTAATGTTGGAAACCAAAGAAAATTAAAAACACCACACATGAAAAAAGTAGAAGCAAGGAACAAGAGAATCCACACAACAGAAATGGTGATAAGAAAAATATCCTAACAAAGTTTCAGCGAAATAAATAAAACTTATAACGAATATCAGCAAATATTAAGTAATAATTACTTCAAATCAATATTAACCAATTTCTTTTTTGAAGTTATAATTCGTTGGAAACAACATTTCATAGTTTTTCTCTATCAAAATAATAGGAAATGGAAAACTCCACCTTCTGTTACCACATGAGAAGTAAAACTCTATCCTAGTGATAATTAATTGATGTTTTGTAAATGACGCTATTTTATAAGATCCTGCCACTCTAAAATCATAATGAGCAGACATCTCGGCCTCCAACCATCTCCAATCGGACAGTTACCATACGCCATAATGTTTAGGGCTCATTCGAGAGTCTAGAAAAGCTAGGGATCTGAGTGTTTGACTTGGAGAGTAGAAAGTAGTGTTTTCTAAGCTTTTTCGAGCTTTTCCTTTGTTTGAGAGGTTTTCTCAAAAATTGTGTTTTCTGGGCTTTTCTGAGTGAAAGTGACATACTAATTTTCTAGCAAAACACTCAGAAATGATCAGATTCTTAGCTCATAAAGCTGAAGACAAAATACCCCTCTAAATCTGAAAAGTGAAACTCAAGAACATAGGAACCTGGATTTTTCTGGGAAAAGCTCAGAAAAATCAGGAATTTGAATAAACTCAAGAACACATCTCAAAAAAGCTAATAATCTGAGTAGGCAAAAAAGCTCAAAAATCACCCGAACGATCCCTAAGACTGTCCAAATATAGGGGATTGATCCAGTCATGGGTTAGGAACTTCCAATTGTGAATTTAAGGGGGCTCTGGTCCATCCAAAAAGCGGACAACATATCAGATAGTTTGAATTAATGCATGTGCCCTACTCCTAAGCTCTAAAGGGTGTCCTTCAACATTTACTAGTAATGATGTGCTTCCCCGCCAATAAAATGGAGGAACCACTTCTTAAATTTTTCAATAAAAATTGAAATACCTTTGTAATATCGAAATTTAGGCATTAAAAATAGTCATAATATTTGAGTATTCATCTCAGAAAAAAATTGAAAAGCAAATAATGAAGCACAAGAATGATAAAAACCTCAAGGACATTAGATCAACTACAGTTCAGTAAACATCAATATCTATTTGAAAAAAGTTCACTTTAATATATGATTAATTAATTCCATTAATATCTTCCAGAAAAAAAGTTCACTTGAATTCATAATTAGTTAGTTCCACTAATAGAAATGATTACGCAAGCAAATGAAACTCAATTATGAAAAGTTTAATCTCCACAAAAATCATCATCGATTATGAAACTTATAGAATTGGATATTACAGAAAATTTGTTGAGTTATTTCAAAACACGTTTTTTTAAAGAGCATGAGTTTACTTTAAGACTCGTTGATAACTTGGAAATGCCAAATATTCGTTACAAAGAAAATCAATTTCCATATGTTTCTAATTCGTAGCGTTGTATGGAGATGAAAAGGAAAGTAATATGGCCCCACATAAAAGAGTTTCCATACACAAAGCTATTTTAGGCAGAAATCAATTTAATTGTTCAAGTGGCTGAAATGAAGTTTTCACCAACACAATAACGGTTTTTTTGTCATTTCAGCACTATTTTGATTTCGAAAAAAAAAAGTCCTTTTCCAAAAATTTAAGGCCACGTTTGGCAATCTTCTTCCAAAAAGCACCTTCCAAGAGAGGAAATGTTGGTGGAGAAGCACATTTCACCCAAAAGACATGACCACCTCTAGCTGAAATGGTGTTGTATTGAGAAGCTGCCCAATGTTGCTTCTCACACAAAGCCATTTTCAACAGTGATAAGACTTTTTTGAAAAGCAATATTTAAGAAGTAGCATTAAAACACCTCTTCACAGCACTTGAAAAGTGCTTTTTGGAGAAGGATTGCCAAACATGGCCTGATTGTTTAGACAAAAATGCCCCTTTCCAAATACTAAGGTCCTGTTTGGCAAAATTGCTTCCAAAAAGCCTTTTTAAAGTTAAAATATTGCGTGAGAAGCATTTTGACCCAAGGACTTGCTCACCTCTAGCTGAAGATGGTGTCTGTTTGGAGAAGCAGCCTGGGGCTGGATCTCCATTTTCAGCTAGAGGTAGCCAAAACCTTGGGTGGAGAGGGCTTCTCAACTAATATTTTACCTTAAAAAGTCCTTTTTGGAAGCAAATTCGCCAAACAGAGCTTAAGGGCTATTGTTTTACCGTTTAGACAAAAAAGCCCTTTTCCAAATAGACCAATGGGAATCATTTCCTCTACAGCTTAATCAAACAACAACAAAATTATTTTCAAAGGAAATCATTTTACACGAAATCAACTAGGAAATTGATTTCATCTCCTGTTTAGTTTCCCTGCTATATAACTGACCCTAATACACTTACATTTCAAACAAATATAAGAAATAGTTACATATACACAATTTTGCAAATCATAAGCATTATTGATGTTTGTTGTCCAATATTGAGGAAATATTTATTTACAGATCTCGTGACCTTGAAGAATTTGTGGCCATAGCCATCAATTATATCAAATTTCATAACCCGCGAGAATTTTTTGATATAACCATAATGTGCACCTGTTCTAAAACGATTAATGGGGCATTTGGTTGAAATGCTTTCCCAACACCTTAAAACATTGAGTTGTGCCTCTTCCATCAACAATTGTTTTTGGTTGGAATGGTAGCTTAATGGGGTATAAGATCCTACACTAGTCAAAAGTTGACTTCTATAGATTTCAGGGGCCCTAAAAATCCATGATCATTAGCTTTTGACAAGATTTGTTACCTTAACGGCTATTCATAAGCTTGATAATCCTATGATGTTGGTGAATAGAATAGTTAATCCCTTAGATTGCAGCTTTAGTCTTCTTCAAGATACTATTATATTTGTCAATTTGTAACTGATGAAAACCTAAAATCCACCAATCTTAATATACATCAAGTATCAGTATTCAAATCCACAGCTGGGCTGTGAATTCGAACTGTTTAGATGCCACATGGCACCTAACCCAAGGATCGGGTTCCACGACAACATGCCCAAGGTCGATCAGGTACCATCTAAAAAAATTATGAGCAATTTTTCATTGTTGAATATTGGGTCATAGGTGCAAAATTTCAAGCACCATGTTTGGGCAGTTGGGGTACGGAGCACAAACTTTGGCATGTGATTTGAAGGGTCAAAAAGTCTAAATAAAATTCTAAGAGAACCCCTTGAGGCCTGGTTGTAACTAGCAATCATGTGCTACATGGCACGTGTTCTAGCATTTAAATATACAATTCGCACCGTGCATTTGAATGCAATTTCCAATTTCCACATGCAGTTGTAGAACTTTCACTTATTCAAAGAGAGTTATGACAAATATTTAGAAATCTGAATAGCAGATCAATCAAAAGATTCAAAACTAACATTTATAATCCATAGTCCACACAAAACCAATCAAAATCGTAATTCTCATTCTCAAACACAGAAAACGGATTTGACAAAAAAAAAAAAAAAAAAAAGGGATAATTAGAGAAACATGCCTCAAAAACAAACTTTTTAGCAAAAAAGACCCGACTTCAAACGTTTTAGAAAAACCGTGCTCTCACGGATTTTAGAACTTCAGAAAACCGCAAAAGCACTGTTTTTTACAAGCGTTTTCGAAAAAAACAGTGCTTGCACCGCTTTTTGAAGTTCCAAAATCCGTGAAAGCACGGCTTTTCTAAAACGTTTGAAGTTAAGTCTTTTTTGCAAAAAAAGTTTGTTTTTGAGGCATTGTTTTCTAAAGTGCCCCAAAAAAAAAGCGTACATGAAATTTAGAATTTTACCTTTCATAGCTACGCAGGCATTCGATGAACTAGGTGTACTTCTTTAATCTCTTGAAACCCTAAATTTAGATCTGAAGATGAAACAGAAATAAGAAACACACTTTGTTTTCTGTTTCTTCTTCAATTAAAATGGGGGTATAGAACCGTCCAACGAACCTTCTTTCAAAATTCTCCAACTGAAATGCTTATATTTGTTATAGGGAAGACCAAAAAATTGACAAGTGTCACTTGAAATTGACACGTTTCGAATGTTGAGGGAAATTGCTATTTAGATCTAACGGTCGAGTTAGGAAAGTTTTGTAATGTCCGCTTCAACCGTTCAACGCCCTATTTGTCGGTAATTGAAAAACTAGTAAGAAACCCTCGGCCTCATATGGGCCGGGTATTGGCTGGGATAGTAAGGCCCACAAAAAATAGGCCTGGTCCAGCCTGGAACTCCTGTGATTAGGGATCTCAATGTCCCGGGCTTGAGCCTGGCCCGAGACCCTTTAAAAAATAAATACTTGATATTTTTGTGCCTGGATCAAAATTTCGGCAATTATCGGCCGAAACGCATCGGTTTCAGTCCAGATCGAAACAAAATCGAAATTTGATGTTATCGGTTATTTTTGTATGGGAGTCAAGTTTTTGGCTGAAATTTCGGTTTCGCACCTGCCAAGGATAAAAATTTCAGATTGGCCAAAAACTTGACTCCCATACAAAAATAACTGATAAAATCAAATTTCGGTTTCGTTTCAATCTAGACCAAAACCGATGAAATTTTGATCCATGGCATTTAAACTTCTGAAACCCCTTGAAGCTTATTGACTGCTTGGAATCTGACGTTGGAGATAGTATTTCACGCCAAGCGTAAGTCATCGGCCGAAATTTTGATCCATGACGCCTACTTCTGAAACCCCTTGAAGCTAATTGACTTCTTGGAATCTAATGTTAGGGATAGTATTTCACCTCAAGCTTCCTTACATGGATCTTCAGACCATGAGCTTACCATCGGACAATTAGTTTTTTTATTTCACACGACACAGATTGCTACACACATCATACTCAAACATAGGGCTGTGCATTTTTTGGACCGAACCGAACCGCCGGGTTTGGTTTGGTTTAGATGGGTACCGGTTTTGGTTTGGTTTGGAAAAAAAAAAATCGTAAATTTTTGTTTAGTTTCGGTTCCAAGCCGAAACCGGCCGAACTGAACTGAACCAAATGTAGTTTGTAAGTATATATATATATATATATATATATATATATATATACATTACTTAAAGGGCATTTAAGTATGCATATTTTTATATAAAACCTTACCATTGTCTTTAGCCTATTCCTAAATCCTAAAGCGATAAAGTAGAACTTATAGGAAAACCGAAACCGACTGAACTGAATCGAATCGGGTTGGTTTGGTTTAAGAGTTTGACGGTTTGGTTTGGTTTGAAAATTTAGAAATCGATTAGGACCGGTTTGGTTTATGGTTTTGGTCCAAATTAGACAACTTAGATGGTGTTTCATGTGACAATTTGTTTTAAAAAGGGAAATTTACAGGATCGACCCAGCCAGATACACTTTTTCCATCAGAGACCCTATATTTTCACCTTTGACCAAACCGACAAGCTCCAAGCCTAGCCGACTCTAAGGAGAGTAAAAAGTTGAAGATACCTCTTCTATGACTTTCTTTAACCTACAAAAGCATCCCCTTTTTCCTCATTTTAATCTGCTACAGTTAGTAAAAAGTTAGAGGTGGCGAAGGTGACGACGTCTTCTTCCTCAGTCCGATCTGCTATTTAGAAGAAGAAAACAAAGGCTTAGGAAAAGAAGACCCTGTATTTTATCATTGGGAAAAGAAGACCTTACAGTTTGTCATTGCAACGCGAGGTATGTTCAGATTATTCAATGTAAACCCCATTTTCAGTTTGTTAGGGTCTATTAATGGTGCAGTATAAGAAAGATAAAAATTTTATCGGTATTTTTTTTTAACAATCGATAATGATTGTCTAAACGGTTGATATCGACTTTTTAGACAATCGATATCGATTGTAGAAAAGGTCAATACCGATCCTTTAAACAGTCGATACCAGGCATAGAATCTGCAAAGCAAATTAAATAAAATCTCCCCCCAAACTTGGGAGAAATCACGTCCGGTCTATCTCATAAACACAACACCAAGAAAAAGAAAACTAATTACATCAAGGAAATCCTATCAAAAATCTAAACATGGACTAACATGAACACCGACAGCGACCACCGAGACGAAGAGATGTTCTCTAAAGATCAGTCCCTAGGTCTTCAAAATTGTCCCAAGGCCTTCAAAATTCTCCCGCCAAAAGAGAACGTCACTCCTCGACTCCAAGATATCCTTAACTTGTTGCTCTTGGAAGAGGAACTGCAAGCCGGGGGGGAAGGGTTCAAGAGGATGGAGAGAGTGGTGTAGGAGGTGGATGAGGAGGGAGAAATGTGAGGATGCAGAAAGTACATGGAGGGGATGCCTTCTTGCTTTTCGTTTTCTTTGGCTCCTCGGCCAGTTTTCGTTAGACTTTCTCGTATTCGTCCCACATCCATTGTAGGGGATCCCGCGGTCTTTTTGGTTATGGGTCCTCTCAAGTTGAAAACTTGATTGGTAAACTAGTGGATTTGACGTCTACCATGGCTACGAGGTTGTTGGGAGTAGTAAGATGAACAGGATGTGCATGGGAAAATGGTAGAAAGTTTTAGAATTTAAAGAAGGGGTGAGGCGGGATGTGAAAGGTTATTATTAGTTTCAACAAAAACACCATTAATTCCAACAAAAATGTCATTAAGATAATTAATAAGAGTGGTTGGCACTAATTACAGCTTCGGCTGTGTTAATATGGGGCGTCGTACCCATTGCAGAACACTAACTAATCAACACAACTAATCTACTTTTGATCTTTTTTTTAAGAAACGTCATCGCATTTTTAAACAAGACAGTCCATACTGATTGTATAAACGGTCGATCATGATTGTATAAATCGTCGATACCGATTGTATAGACAATCGATATCTATTGTATAAATAGTCGTCATCTCTCTTTTGTGTCATCAGTTTTATAACCCCTTTCTTCTCATTCTTAAACAGGTGATGGTGGAGGTGGACATTCCTTGTCTCTGTCGCTATGATGGCCTTCTTGTAAGCGATAATGACTTGTATGAAGGTGGCCGGTGGAGGTTTCTTTCTATTTCGACAGGTATTTTGTATGAACTATTCATAGAGTGAATGTACGCTGTCAGTTTTGCGAGGGCAGATGAAACACTTTCTGTAACATTCTCTATGAAGATAGTGAATACCCCTGTGCTTGCCGACATTTTGGACTAAGATGATTTGGCCTCTCTATTTACGTTTTATAAAGCTCGGGTAAACGTCATAACTGTATTCATCATTAAAGAACCATCATCCTTCCGAGTCGAAGCTGAACAAGTACCGCTTGTCAGGACTGATTTTGCGAGTAACCATTTCTTTAAATCATGTAAGTTTGAGGAGGATGGACCTATATACTATAGAGTCCGTGTAGGCGATGACGACGATATTACGGCGAAAATGTTGAACAAGGAAGCAATTGTTTATTTAAACTGCTCTAGTTGAATCATATGATGTCCCACTAAAATATATGCATGGGTCACAACAATATCGTCAAGAGTTAGACTACGCATCTCTAAGAGTCGTCGACGAAGACAATTTCAGTCATATCATCCCCGATGGATTCACAATTTGATTAACTCATGAATTATGTTCTACCATTCCATCGATGGGGATTACCGGAGGACCTCAACCCCATGTCTATACACATGAGCACCCCTTCAGTGAATGGCCTAGTCAACCACGTGAGAACCTCGGTGGTGAAGGATCTAGTCAACCACATGAGAACACTAGTAGTGAAAGGCGTAGTCATCCTCAACCCACTAATGAAGATAACTTAGAAGAGAATGCTCAAGATTATGATGGCGAATCAGATGAGTTTATAAAAGAGGATCCAAAAAAATTTGTGAGAGGCATTGATAATCTCCTAGTAGACGGAGCTTACGAAGGGTCAAAGATATCAGGTGACTCTTTCGATCAAGAGGTAGAAACCGAATACTGGAATTAGATGTTTAAAGTTGGAGAGATCTTTAAACACAAGTAAACATTTCAAAGAGCATTGAAAGAATACGCGATGGAGAAAAACTTTTAAATTTGGCCCTTGAAAATCGCTAGTTATTGAGTGACAGCCGGATGCTACAAACTCGGTTGTTCGTGGCGAATACATCCGTCTAAATTGACTGGGCTCGACTCTTTCAAAATCAAGACATTCAACAGTACTCACACATGTTGGGCTACTAAGATCGGAGCGCACGGTCACCGTAATGCAACTATCTCCTTTGTAGCCAACTATGTACGAGAGAAACTTATGAAAAGATTCGACTACACACCTGCGTCGATGATGTTTGATATTATAAAAACTTATAATATGCAAATCACATATTCTAAGGCTTGGAGGGGAAAAGAACTTGCCCTGAATGATATTAAAGGCAGCTGGCAAGGAAAATTTATAGATCTACCGGCCTACGTGAAAGAGATGGAAAGGGTAGATTCTAATGTACGAACATCCTTTCAACTGACGCCTGACGGTAAGTTTCAAAGATTTTTTAGGGGTTTTAGCCTGTGCATCGGAAGCTACCGCAATATAATTCGTCGCATATTGCTTGTAAATGACACACACCTACAAGGATGCTTCGAAGAAATCCTACTTATCACCTCGGTACAAAACGGTAATGGTTATATATTACCTTTAGAGTTTGTCGTCGTCGAGTTAGAAGAAGAGAATACATGGATGTGGTTTCTTGAATGGGTAGGTGCGTTCATGATCGGTCAGTTTTTACAAAGATTTCGTTATTATTACGGACAGGTCAAAGGGTTTAATAAAGGCGGTGAAACAAATTTTTTTCTAACGCATACCATAGCTACTACATGCGACATATGATATAAAATTTGGCACACAAGTATCCCAAGAACGGCGTGTTGGATCTATGGTGATACGTTACGCATGTATATTCAATAGAGAGATTTGTTATTTTATAAACAAAATCAAGGAAGATGTTGCTGATCCTCGGGCCGTAGAGTATATTTTAAAAATAGACCCGAAGCATTAGGCAAGCGCACATATCAAAGGAAGGCAGCATGATTCTCTCACTACGAATAATGTTGAAAGCTTGAACAACGTACTGAAGGTAGTTCGGAGAGAGACCAATTATCAACTTAATCAAAACTATTAGAGAGAAAGTCACTGATTATTTTTAAAAGTGCTGACAGATATCTGAGAAATGGAGCACCTTCCTTTTCCCGAAAGCATATGAGGACATGAAAAAGGTGCTCTAATGGGCTGGTATAAAAAGTGCACAATCATATGGGCGCGATCAATTCTATGTCAATTCTGAGAATTTCATTCATCACGTCGACTTGAAATACAAGACATGTACTTGCTGTCGTTGGCACATTCATGATTTGCCTTGCTTGCATGCCATTGCGGCTATCAATCGGAGAAGTTATGATTACCATAACTTCTGTAAGTAGTAGTTTTTCACTACTTGCTTTAGATAATCATACGACGAACAATGGGTTCCCACCCTCGATAAAAGCTAATGGAAAATCTAAGCTGACCAACTGTCAGAAAATATGAAAGTGAGATCGCCTTATAATTCTCAAAAGTAAGTTAAATGTCCGAGGAAGAGAATGATACGGTATAATAGTGAAGTTAGAGCCCTACAGTGTGGCAGGTGCAATGAGTATGGTCACAGTCGTAGGAGTTGCACGACAGTGAGACCAATGGATTGATAGAGTACGTGCCTCCTTTATATAGGCAATCACTCTCTAATCCGAGCCATGACGATCGATATTGCTCTATTAAGAGATCGCTAGCAATCCTCTACGAGATCGTTAACACACTTATATGAGAGCGATACCGTGTCAATTAAGAGATTGATAACTTACATTTTATATTAACAAATCTGTTTTTTTGGCAACTAGCATTTTCTATTAATAAATTGGATTTTTTGGCATTTTCCATACTGACAGAGATTGGTTCGTATTTTCTATTATGAAGGTACATCGCGTTCCGAAATGTAACCCAAACGCTAACTGTGGGCTTGGACCTCCGGCGGGGCTAAGACTTTGTTTACACCCTGAAACTTTCGAAGTTGTGGATGGAAAGAATTGTCAGACTAATTTCGCTACCAGTAATAGGTTTAGGGTTTAGGTACCGCTTTTATTAAATAAAAATTCTCCTTTATAATTATCGCTTTTGTAACTCTTTTAAATTTCATGAGTGAAAAAGGAACCTCCGATACAGAATCATCCTTCGAAATTAGGGCACCTTGGTATAGATTTGACACAAGTCATGTACCGATTGATGAGAGAATTACAATTCACGCGCTGTGGATGAAGATAGATTGGATCCAAAAATAGTACAAGAAGTCGACTAGATAGTATAAGGAACGTTACGAGGCAAAGTTTGGCCGCAAATTCGGTTTGTAATAATTAAAAGTTTGGAATGTAATATTTACGATCAATTAGCATCTGGTTCGTAAGATTTAAGCTTGATTTTGTTTCAAGAGTGGGAGGAGTGATGAATTTTTTGATTGGTTCATCAATAGGTTCAAAGGTTTATATTGATGTTGTAGAGGTAGATTCAATGATAGGTTCGGATTTGATCATTTTCGATTTGGTGACAAGTTCAGGTTTAGGTTTGACAATGGGTTCATGTTTGATAATAGGTTCAAGTTTAAGTTTGATGATAGGTTTATGTTCGGGTTCGATGCTAGGTTCAAGCTTGATGATAGGTTTTGGTTTGATGGTAAGTTCGGGTTCGATGCCTGGTTCAGGTTCAATGATGGGCTCGAGTTTGATGATAGGCTTAGATTTGGTGACAAGTTTATGTTCGATGGTGGATTTAAGTTTGGTAACAATGTCAGGTCTGATAACAGGTTTAGGTCTGATGATAGGTTTGGGTTTAGTGATAAGTTTATGTTCGACAATATATTTAAGTTTGGTGACAATGTTGGGTTTGATAACAGGTTTAGGTTTGATGATAGGTTTGGGTGCGATGATGGGTTTAGTTCTGATAATAGGCTCGGTTTTGATGATAAGTTTAGTTTTTATAATAGGTTTGAGTTTGGGGCTCAGTTTCGTGGTTGGTGGGGTGATAAGTTCGGGGGTGAGTTCAGGTTTTGAAGAGGGTGTAGAGATTGATTTGTGAGTTGGTTCTGAGATCGATTCAACAATCGATTCTGGAGTGAGTGAAATGGATTGTTCGAAGGTATGTTTGATAACAGATTTGGGTTCGAGACTTTGTTTTGAAGTTGGTGAGGTGATAGTGAGTTTAGGTTCTAAAGTGGGCTTAGGGGTTGATCCGGGAGTTGATTCCGAACTTGTGGGATGATGAGTTTGTTAATGACTTTGTCCTTGGAGGTGTGTTCTGGGGTGAGTGAAATGATAGAATTAGTGATAAGTTCAGGTTTGAAAGTTGATGTTGAAGTGGTCGTGATGATTGGTTCAAGAGTTGATTCTAAGGTTAGTAAGACAATGTGTTCAATAATGAGTTCACGTTTTGGAGCAGGTGTAGAGATTAATTCAAGGGTCGGTTCTATGATTGGTGGAGCGATGTGTTCGATCATGTGTCTGATCATGCGTTCAAGTTTTGACGTTAGTTCAGATGCGAGGGGGATGGCTGTTTTAAGAATGGACTTGGTTGTAGGTCTAGGTTCAACATTTAGTTTTCAAATGTGTGAGATGATTGATTCAGGCATTGGTGGTGTTACAATATGTTGATAGGTTGGTTCGAGAATTGCGTCCAGGATAGGTGAGGGAGTTTGTGTAGGGATCGATTATATAGCTGGTTTAGGTGTTGACTGAGGGAGCGTGGGGATTGATTTGTCTGTGGGTAAGTTATCGGGCTTAAAGGTAAGTGGGGTTGGTTCAGGGATAGGTTTGTTTATTTTAAGGATTGGTTGGTTTGATTTAGGAATGGGTGTGTTAGACTTCGGTGATGAGTTTAGTGATTGGTCGTGTTTTAAAGATTTCAGTGACTGATTCAGTATGGAGGGTGATTTTAGGTTTGAAGGGGTGAGGGGTGAGGATGGTTGGTTGTGGATGGGTGGTGTGGATGTGGTCTGAGGGAGGTTCAATTCTACGTATCAAGTTAGCCGGATGAACTGGGGCGGGGGTGATGAGTGTATAGTATCATATTTGAGAGCTTGATGAAGTTTGCTCAAATAACGGGTTGTAGAAGGTGATGTTATTTTGCGCAGCATCGAAGAGTTGGTTTTGGTCCTGGTCAGGGTATGGTAATTGGTTTTGGTCGTGGTATAGAGGTTGGTTATAGTCAGGGTATAGGTTTGTGTATTGATCTTGAGTTTGGTTATATGGATAGAAGTTCATTTGGTTTTGTTCTTAGTCCATGTTGATTTGTTCGGGGTTTAGAGTTTCGTTTAGCGTGTTTGCTTTATGGTCATTGAAAGAGGGTCCATTGGATGTTAGTGTAGAGAGACTGAGGTCCCCATTCTTTAGGTGACGCTCTATGCATAAAACACGTTGATAGAGGCTTGTGAAGTCGTGATAGCCACTTAAGATAAGAGTGTTTCGAAGGAGTTCTTGGGTATTGTTAATTATGATGTCCATCGCGTCACTTTCTTTTATCTGATTTCCAGTTCGGGCGGCAAGCCTCCTCCAACGATTAGCGAAGAACATAAAGTCTTCGTTGCATTCTTGTTTTGTGGTCATCAAGTCATGGAGGCTGATTTGCTCATGAATCATGTGTCAGTATTGATTTCAGAATCTATCAGCCAAATCTTTGAATGGTTCGATTTCGGCTAGAGGTAGAGTAGCGAACCAGTCAAGGGCTACTCCTTCTAAAGATCTTTGAAAGTAGTGGATCAGGAGCCCATGATTGGTGTGAATTGGTTGACAATCGTTACAAAATAGTTGCAAGTGGTGGTTTGGGTTTCTGGTACTGTTATATTTATTGAATTTTGGTGGTTTAATGCCGGTGGGTACAGTGAATTAGAAGTCTTGACATAATTTCTCAAATGTGTCAGATTGGTTAGAGCGTTCTCTCTTAACCATGTAATTGTCTAAAAATTGATGGAGGTCATCTACATTTACGGTGGTGTCCTTTTTAGGGGTCTCGGGTTGTCTTCGGTGGTTGTTTTTGTAGGAGGTGTGAAGGGCATGTGTGTCAGACGTCTTTTCCTCTTGTTTGCTTCTTGGAGTAACTTGTCGTTCATCTATTAGCTTTTGGTCCATTGCAACTTTGTATTGCTTGGCCAGGGATTGTCGTAGGGCATTGGCTTCTTCTCCTCCCTTCAGCTTATTGGCAATGAGGTTCATAATTTGGTTGGTGGTATATTGATCGGCTCTAAATTGTACTAAGCCTTAACCTATTGCAAGCGTACAATGGAAATTGTAGCTAGTATAAGATCACTCCCATAGGGAAGGTCTATTTTCTAATCCGATTAATCTCTCTCTGAAACTATTATTTGTCTTTGAAGGTTGCGAAATATGAATAAAAGAATGGTTGCTTATAACTAAGTGTAGAAAAATAAATCTAGATCCTCCTACTTCCACAATATGGTCGTCAATCACAATCTTTTAGTCATCGGATGTTTACAAATTTAAAGTACTGTTACATCGTATCTCGGTCCTCTAGGATTTGGGCGTCAATCAAAAACTAGGATTCCTCAACATAGATTTATACTAATCAACAATCTTCCCGAAATTTGGGCGTCAATCAAACTCAAGAAAACTGAAGATGGAAAACAAAAACCGTTACACCAATCTGCAAACTCAAGACAATAGTCGTCAATTAAAATCAAGAATTCTTAGATGTTTACAAAGTTGTAAACTGCAATGAAAAAAATCTAAATAGAAAGCAATAAACCTTGGATACTCTAAATTTCATCCCTCAGTCACAGTCGTCAATTGCTTCTGAGAACTACGGATACTCTACTCTAATCTTCCAGTTCCCAATCACAGGCGTCAATTGCTCTCAAGAAACCTTGGATATCTAAACTATTCTAAACTAAGTTGATCAGAAGAAAACCAAACCTCAGTCATCAATTGATGTTGAGAGTTCCTTCGATAAACTTCTTCCTATGTCAAGCCCTCTTATTTATAGATCATAAAGGGTCGGTTTACAGTGGTCTAATTCCAAGAAAATGAAATTTTAAAAATAAAAGTTTCCTATTATAACTCAAACTTCTAATCCTCCTCTTTCTTGCTTTGAATGGTAGATGCGCAGGATTGTTCTCCTTCTTTTAAGTAACAGAGATCCTTGGAAGTCTTTCACCAATTTTCTCAGATTCGTGGGTTGCCAAACTTCTATTTTGAATAATCTTCTAATTATGTGCATGGCGGTATAGTTCTTATGTGATCAGCAATAACAAGAGTTTCGATTTTTATACAATCGTAATTACGATTTTCTCTTTTCAGTGTATTTCTCTCAATACGATTCTCCAGTACGAATGATTGTATTTTCCTTTTTTGTCGCACTTAGTTTTGAAGCGTCTTCTGAAGATATGAAGAATCATAAAGACGATTTTCCCTTTTCTCTTCTTCAGCGTTTGTTCATAAGTACGATTTCTCTCTTTTTCTGGCTCTTCAAATACGATTTGAATCGTCTTAGCGTTTGATCGTCTTTCTTACTGCTTTTGAGTTCATTTTGACAAGGATTATCACTTTGGCTTTGTTTTGTCATCTGTTCTTAATATCTGCACATCATCATATTGTTAGTAGTAAATTGATCACTAAGTTAATGGTGATAAAATGGTAAATTATGTGGCTGATCATATATCTTTGCTCATTGTCATCTCCATTGATGTCGTTGTGATTTGTATTTTGTGGAGGAAAGGGGTATTTTCCACCTTCATTAATCATATTTACCCGGGTACGACGCTGGACTGTCCATGGAGATGGCCTAATGTTATACTTGGGATCGCTATAGGAGTCCCATGCGAATGGGTCGATATCATTAAAGTTCAATTTTCTGATGCCTGATATTTTTTATTACTTTTTAAAAGCCGATAGTAAATAATGGTTGCTAAATGCCTAGCATGCGTGTAAGTATGAGTAAAAAGTGAAAAAAATAAAAATAAATAAACAAAACCAAACTAACTAAATTGGGGCAACCCTAGCAAAAAGAGTCCTATCGCGATCGCCAGACTGTTGGTACATACTTCTTCTAGGTTCCTTTGGGTCCCAGGAATAAGTGGCCCAATACGGTCCACGTGGACTCTGGCGAAAAGGGATAGAGTAATAAACTATTAAATATTAAATGCTAAAAAGAAAAAGGCGAATTCTAAATAGAGAATATCTGGATTGATGCGATTACCAGCTGCAGATATTTATCGACGCTGCAACGCGTCATTGATCACGAGCGGAGATGCGAGTTGACTCTTTTACTGAACATTGGTCGGCCAACTTCAGCAGCTATGGGTTGCAAGTTGACTCTTTTACTGAACATTGGTCGGCCAACTTCAGCAGCTACGGGTTGCGAGTTGACTCTTTTACTGAACATTGACTGACCAACTTCAGTAGCTACGGGTTGCGAGTTGACTCTTTTACTAAACACGTCATTGATCACGAGCAGAGCTGTGAGTTGACTCTTTTACTGAACATTGGCCGGCCAACTTTAACAGCTACGGGTTGCCTAGGGTCTTAATTAGTTTGGTTTCCTATTTTCTACTGGGCACTATCTAAAAAGGGGGTTTTGGCCAGCTAGGGTAAGGAAGATCGACCTCGTTCCCGAGTACCTTCCGTAAGCTCCCTTGGGCGAATCAGGATGGCTGAGGCTATATTAAAAATATTAAGAGGGGTCAGAGACCTAATTGGCTCTAGGCTAAGAATTTCAGGCAGAGGTTTCCTAAGGGATCTAAGGCTAAGCGTTTTCTCCTTCAATACTCCTTCGAGAGTCAAGGCTAGTGGGCTAGTCCCACTAGTTGACTACCTGTGACTCTTAGAGAAGAGTGCAATTCTAAAGTCTAGAAAACAACTCAACCCCTTTCTTTGAAAGTCCCAGAGAGAACCTCGAATTTTCTAAAAGGGAGAAACTTAAGAGAAGAGAGAGAAAAACTAGTGAATTGGTGAGTTTGGCCGCGGAGGAGGGTGTCTTTTTATAGTTAATAGGTCAATTACATGCATAGGGGAACGTGCGCAATTGGGCAATTGTGCGCATCGCATCAAGTGCTTAATTGAATTGTGCTCAATGGTATTCGCGCTTAATTGCTCGGAAGTCAGTCACTAACTGGGGAATAGCCGGCTAACTGACTCAGCCGGGAATTCATGTTCTAATCCAATTGGGCTAATTACGTGCATGGAGTCATGTGCCTAATTGAATTACGTGCATGAATTCATGTGTGTAATCCAAAACTTCAGGCGGTTATAGGTATCGAAGTCCTGGTCCAACTCTGGGCCAATTGCGCGCAAGACAGTACGCACGCAATCGAATTAAGCACATGATATCATGATCATAATTCGGGACCCTTTTGAAGTAAATGTCATAACTTTTTCCTTTCCATTTACTTAAGATTACATGTAAATAGCGAAATACCCTCCATTTGAATTCAATAAAAATAGTCTCGGATAAAAAATCTTAAAGAATAAAAATTTAACTTTCCAGTTCAAGAATAAAATCTGATTTTTGACTATTTGGTCAAATTTCTAACTTTCAAATGTCAACCCTTTTTGTGAAACTTTAAAGCCCACAAATTCTATCATATTAAAGTATTATTAAAATACCAAAGTCCAGTAAAAAAAGTTCACATCTGGACTTCCAAATGGAAAATATAGTGTCAGGGTTCTGGCTCGACCTTTGACCTTCAGTCAATAGAGCCTGGGGCTTAACTATGCACTATTGTTATGGTGCATAATTCCGGGATTGTGGGGCTGTTAGGGTTTTAGGACTCTTAGAGAGGGTTGGTCCCTTTCCAAAAGTCATGAGCAAGGTCAAGGGATGACCAAACAGGTTTGTATACTCCGAGAAGGGCGAAAATGGGGTGTCTACATGAACTTATTCATATCTTTTTGCGCGAAGTCAAATTTCTTCCCCGCCAAGAAGTACTCCACATACTTCAGCACGAACTCCCCACAGTCCCACGAATTACTCTATCGGCGAACGAATTTGATCCGACAGTCAATACTTGACCAAGGATAGGATGTAACTTTTAGTGTAGTGGAGTCTTCGTATAAATATAAAAGTGCGGGATGGTAATGCGTCTATTTCAAAATAATGGAATGTCAGATAAGCTAAGCAAATAGTGAAAATTTGAAATATTGGACGAATTCATATTATATATATTTACCAACGCTATCAGTTGCTCCATATATTTGTCTTTAGAGGGCCTATCAAAAATAGGGTCGACGACCATTACCGTAGGTCAAAATCATGGGGTTCATAAGGAAGCATTTTTCTTTTCCGTCAGGATGACTAGTGTCATCAATTACTTCCAAGAGTCTTACGTAGGCCCCCATTATCTGAAAGCAATACAAATACATCGTTAAGAAAATAAACGATCGTATAAATAGGCGATATCGATTTCATACAGAGTCATTATCGACTATTTAACGAGTCATCTTCAACTCTTTATACAATTGATAACGACTTCGTATGAAATAGATATCACCTCTGTATACGATCGATACCGACTATATAAAGAGTCGTCAACGACTGAATAGACAATCGTCAACGACTTTATATAGAGCCAATGACAACTCTTTATAGAGTTGTTCGACTAGCTACAGAGTTGTTGATGATTGTCTATTTGGTACTTACAATAGTAAAAATGAGAGAAGTCATGCATGAACAATCCAAAACTAAATATATGAGTTCTAAGGTTACTTTACTTACAATATTTTCCATGTATGTTGTGCCTGCCAAACATCTGAAGACTACACCAGGAGCGTATAATCATCGACAGTGATTACGTAGGTACTGCATAAATAACGGCCAACGTTGAAATTCGAAACTAAATAAACTACTAACTAACAATCATGGGAAAAATGACTTACTCATCCTTAGAAATAGGCTTGTTCCAGAGGGCCATCATGTATTTCTGCTCCTATGTTTGCTCAACAGTAGCAACAACCAATTGCTCCTTAATGACCCTCTTCATTACAGGCTTTTTCGTCATGGCTGCCTTTCGATATTTCCTAGGTTTGACGGCAGTGTGTTTCGTGAGTTTCCCTTGCCGAGGTCTCAAGCAAATATCAATTTGTTGCTCAGGCACCCCCGTGAATTGGGAAGATGGGTTGCTCATCACCAGCTAGACTCTTTTAGGCTTGAGATTCGGGCTGCTCATCACCAGTTGTGGCCTCCTCATGCATGGGAGGAGGCGGTCCCTTGTCGATAGATTTTTCGGTGGAAGATGAGACATTGAAGGATGTGCCAGGCACCTTCAATAGCAGCTCCAAAATAGCATCATCCTGAACATCGAATAAAACATTATTAGAAAGCTGGCTAGAATTATATTCACTTATAGAAACTCTGTTACAACACATACCTTAGGTGTTGCCCCCAAAATTGTTTCAAGTTCTTTTAGAATCGCTTGGACCTTTCTGACCAACTTGTTGAGGTGATTCATCGTCTGCAACTCTACATCCCTTGAAGTAAGCCGCTCATCCAAGGAGTTGCATCGTGTCTCCAAGGAGATGCAACATGTCGCGAGGACCTTATTCTCTCACTCCAAATGGCTCACTCTCTGGGTGAGTTTCAAGTTGTCGATCACCAGACCGTCGATCCTCCTCAATGACTATTCATTAGAGGAGGTTGGTGCACTGGCACTCTCCTTCATGGCCCCCCTTGTTCTCGCTCACTCTACATGGACGGGGCCCTCTTTCGAGGACGATTCTTCGTCCGACGTTGATTGGACGTCAAATTCTTTCTCGTCAATATTGTCGACCGAAATGCAATTTCTCTTCTTCGGTCGCACATCCACTTTCACAGCTTTCTTGATCACTTCGTCAACCTCTTTCCTCTTCCCCCCTAACGAACTTTCCATCCCGTAGATATTCGCGTACGACAAGTATCTCTAACTCAAAGTCAACCGGTTCGAGGGGAGCGCAAACATTTTTCAAAAAAAAAAAGAAAACACCCAAAATATCATAACACTAAATTGATAATAGAATATAAGCGCAAAGTATCGACTCCTTAAGCAGTCGATACCCTTATTCAATCGGCATTGGTACTCTTTATAGTCTTTAGCTTTATAAATTTGACGTATTAAATAGACATCATACCTTGTTGTTCAACATCTTCCCGAGAGTGTAGCCTTTAATCCTCGAATGTCCCTTCTCCGCCCATTTCAATAATCATGGGAAAGGGTCCTTAAGGAGCATCCATTCAGGTGAGATTTCTGGCAGCATCTCATAAGCCCACCATTGAAGTACACATATTCATTCATATATGTTGTACAACTTAAAGGCTTTATCCATATTGGCAGCCTATCTATTCACCACGCCCTTCATTATATACTCGAGAAAGTCATGGTACACGTGGAGACCTTATGGAGTTCGATTGAAGTTCTCGGCGTTATCGGTGAGGTTGACGTGATCTTCCACCAGTTGATGGTGGGACCTAGGAAAAGGAAATGTACACAACACAAATAGAAGAGACAACTTTACGAAGTCGTCATCACTTTTTGCTCGCCTAATTGCACTGTCTATATGAGACCGAAGAATTTTTCAGTAGGCAATCCACAAAAATATTTATAGCGAATGGTTTATTCTTCCGGTGGTTTAACGGAGGGGTATACTGTTCAGGGCCAACCACGGCGTATTAATGTAATGTCTAACTTTTAAAGATAGACATCAGTCTTCCCGATTAGGAAGTGATTTTTTTCAACCCAAAAAGTCAATATCGCATCGACGACATCTCCAAGAAAACTCACATCCTTTGGTATTTAAATATTCCACCGAAAACTGATGCTCTCAGCAACTCCTTTTACCTTGGGCTAGCATCATCGTAGAGCTTCCAAATGCCAATGAGGGAACATTTGGCAATAGTCCGGTGTACTACCATCTTGATAGTTTGTTCAAATGAACTGTAATAAGAAGGAAAGGAGTGAGTCTGATCGGTGCCAAAATGTAACTATATTTCGCACCCTAATTCCTATATTTAGCTATCCAATGAAAGCATCTGATGGTTGTTATGAGGTTTTAATGATTACAGGTGTTTCTGACCGTTGGATCGTTAAAAAGCATAAAGAGGGTAATTAAAAATTACACAAGGGCTATGGATAAAAAGGTCAAAAGAAGCATCGAAATCCGTGAAGTAGCTCAACATCCACCAGGAGAATGAATATTCTACCCCTATGTGTCAATCGATTAAGAGCAAAGTGTCAATTGATTGACAGAAGAAGACAAGTTGCCCCTTTTCTATTTCGAATATTGAAGTCAATCGATTGAGATTTCAATCTCAATCGATTGAGGATATTAGGGATTTGTTTTGCTCACCCCTATAAAAAGAAAGCTACGGCTTTGTAGAAAGGTACCATTCTTTTTGGACTTCGACTCTTCGACTCTTCTTTTCATTTTGGAGGGCTTTCTCTTCTTCTTCTCTTAGGATTTTTATCTGGGTAGATTGTACTTAGGTATTTTACATTACTTTTCTTTTACATTTTATGTCATCATAGATTGTATTTAGGAAAAGCATTGTAAAGGGATTTCTGGTGATAAATAAAAAGTAGAATGGCATTGAATGTACAACGAGATCGTACACCAAGGATGAGCGGCTAAATCATTTATTCAAGGAGGATGCGATCCCCAGATAAGTAATATTTTTATGATTAACTCCATAATTTCCTAATGTCATCATGGAATCGTTTTGCTAAAAGTGTGTTTGATTGAATATCTATTGAATGCTTTATTATGACCATTGATTGCGCTTATCAACGACCATAATCGCTAGATTTGTACCTACAGGCCGATCTAGGCTGCAGAGTAATTATGTGCCTATTGTCGTGATCTAAACATCTTGAGATATGCTATACTTTTTACATGATTCATACCGCAATGATAGGCTGAGTCATTATTTTTAGATAGGGTATGCCGGATTGATGATCATGTTTTCTTAAGAATCATTTTTCCAGATAAATGATGGTGTGATTGATGCTTAATAAAATTGTGGGTTTAATGGTAGAAAGGTTATAAGTTTAGGGTAGTAAATTCCTTGATCATTCCTAGATATTATTTTTTTATTCATCAAAAATCATTTTGCTCAGATTAGTTTATTTTTCTTGCATTTAGAAATAGTGTGATAAGTGTGTGGTAAATTGAATTTCTCCCTTGGTACTTCTTTGGGTGTTTTAAATCTCTAAAAGAATTAGATAAATTTCACATTTCCCTGTGGGTTCGACACTCCTGTTCTTACCGTGCTATAATAGATCTTGTCCACTTGCAAGGGTTAAACTTAAAATTGATCAAGTTTTTGGCGCCGCTGCCGGAGAAATCGACGAAATTTTGATAAATTCGGAAAGAGATTTGTGTGTTTATTTGACAGTCAATCGATTGAGACCTTTTCCTCAATCGATCAACTGTGTTCTGTGGTTGTGAGTGCTTATTTGTCAATCAATTGAGTCAAAAGCTTCAATCGATCGACTGTTTTGAGGCTTAATTCTTAAAATTCCAACAAATAAAAATCTGAATTTTTAATTTCGAATTTTGAATATTAAAATTTTGGAATTTTAAAATTTGAATGATGAAAATTTTGAGATTGTTGAAATTTGAAATTTGGAGCTTAAAAGTTGAATTTTGATTTTTGAAATTTACAATTTGAAGTTTGAAATTGAATTTTTTAAATTGAATTTTGATTTTCATGTGTGAATTTTGATTTTGAATTTTGATATTTGATTTACAAAATCTTCTTTCCCTTATTTTCTTCTCTTTGGTAAGATTTTGTGGAGTTCCTTTAGGAAGTAGAGGATTTTTAGGATCTCTTGTTTAGGAAGTATAGGAGTCTTTTATTCTTTTCCTTCTTTTAGGTAAGATTTTGTAGGATTGTGTGGGATTGCCTTTAGGTTTTAAAATTTAAATTTTGAAATTCAAATCTTGATTTTGATTTTTAACTTTTAATTTTAAATTCTTAATTTCAAATTTTGATTTTCAAATTTGAATTTTGAATTTTTTACTTTGAATTTTAAATCTTAATTTTCAAATTTAATTTTGATTTTTGAAATTCGAATTTAAAAAAAAAAAAAAATCTTTTCTTTTCTTCTGATACTGGCTACTGTTCATCATAGAACTCAATCGATTGAAAATTCTCTGTCAATCGATTGAGACTGGAATATTATTTGTTGTGAAAATTGTTGAAACTCTATCAATTGATTGAAATCTCTCTGTCAATCGATTGATAGAACCTCTGTTGCTTGCTGTCTCTCTGTGTTGTCCAGTTAGACTTTGGAGGCTCAATCGATTGATTTTAAAACATCAATCGATTGACATATAAGTCTCTGTTTGAATATTTGTGTGTGCTTTGTGTCAATCGATTGAAGCTGATACTTGTGGTTTGTTGTGGAATCATCAATCTTTGTTTGGGTGTCTGTGCATGAGCTTTACTCGATCTCATCACCGCATCTACAACCGTTTAATCTTGAGATCGAAAGATCTTACAGAGAAAATCGTAGAATCCTGAGGAATCAGTATCATTATACTGATACCATGACTAATCAAAGGCAAGAAAGGAATGGGAACAATCAAAATGTCAATAATGAAAATAATGGGAATAATAATCATGATGAGGGCCCAAGAACATTGGAGTATTATAATGATCATGGTTTTTACGAGGATCAGGATAGTATCATGCATGCCCTCATTCCAGGGAACCACTATGAATTCAAATCAGCAATGATTCAAATGTTACCGATTTTCTATGGATTGGCCAATGAAATTCTGCACGTTCATTTAAATGAGTTCGCTGGAGTATGTAAAATGTTCAGAGTTCATTATGTTATGGATGAGATAGCTAAGCTACGACTCTTTCTTTTCTCTTTAAGAGATAACGCAAAAACTTGGTTCTATTCCCTAGAACCATAATCTATCCAGAGTTGGGCAAAGCTAC
This sequence comes from Chloranthus sessilifolius, assembly GCA_021018995.1. Classification (NCBI taxonomy): domain Eukaryota; kingdom Viridiplantae; phylum Streptophyta; class Magnoliopsida; order Chloranthales; family Chloranthaceae; genus Chloranthus; species Chloranthus sessilifolius. The sequence continues at coordinate 9,332,110 of CM037593.1, read as the reverse complement.
ATCATCAGTTCCTTAAAAAATATTTTCCCATGACCAAAGCGATTGAGTTGCGTCAGAAGATTCAGTTCTTCTCCTAACAACCTACAGAAACATTCCATGAATGTTGGGAGCGTTTTGAGGAATTAATCAGAAGTTGCCCCAATCATTAAGTTCCAAGGTGGCAACAAGTCCAAAGTTTTTACAATGGACTGATTCTAGAAGAGAGACGCATGGTTGATGCATCTTGTGGAGGATCATGTGCCACAAAAGAAGCTGACAAATTGTGGGCATTATTTGAAAAGTTATACCAAACCTCATCACAAAATGCGACATTGGGGCGAATTAACTTGGACATGGCTCCTAAATCTCATGTGTTGACCAGAGATGGACTATATGATGTCAACAATAATACTTTAGATCTATTAACAAAAGTTAACATGTTGTCCAAACAACTGAACATGTTGTTAGCTGCAACCAAGCCAGCTAAAAGTCCTATCAACCTCACTGCTTGTTCAATTTGTGACCACCCAGGTCACATGGCTAATGAGTGCCCTACTACCTTGTCATTATTTCCTGATGAACCTACTCCTCAAGAGCAGGTGAATGTGACTCAATCTTATCAGCGGCAGGGTAGAAACATGTACTCAAACACCTATAATTCGGAATGGAGAAATCACCCCAACTTAGGATGGGGAGGATCATACCAAACTAGCCAAGTAAACCAGCAGTACAGATCCAATACAATGAGTGGACAACAAAAATTTTGTCCACAACAGAATTCTAATTTCCAGCAGAATTCTAATTTCTAACAGAATTCTCCTTATTATCATCCAAATTCCGAGTACTGAAAAAATCAGAATCTTAATCAGTCTCATACTAGCACTGCGAAAGATTCTGATTTGGAAGAAAAGGTGATGCGAAGCATGCAAGCTTTTCAGCAAATGATAATGGATCAAGTCAGCCAATTGACAAATCAATTGAGTCAACGAGAGGAAGGTAGGCTTCCGAGCCAACCCATTAACAATCCTTGAAGTCAAGCACCACCTGATGAAGGACCGTCAAATAGTCAACATTTGAAAGCTGTTATGGTGTTGAGAAGTGAATGAGCGATTGATAATCAAGTGAAAATTCCTGTGGAATCTGATAAAGAAGAAAAAGAAGCGGAAAAAGACAAAGAGCCAGAGAAAAGGAAAGAGAAAGTGTCTCCTCCAACTGTCCAACAAGGACTTGAAAAAGAACCGAAACTTGAGTCTGCGCTTCATATCCGAAAGGCACCGTTCCCTGAGTGCCTAACTCCTCCATCTAGAATAGGGAAGGGACGGGCAAAAATGGAAGAAATCTTTGAAACATTCAAACAAATAAAGATAAATCTTTCATTACTTGAAACAATCAAATAAGTTCCTGAGTACGCCAAATTTTTTAAAGATTTGTGCACTTGTAAGAGAAAGGCACGTACTCAAGTTTCAAATAAAGTGTTCCTGACTAATAAAGTCAGTTCGATATTGTAATTGGAAGCACCACAGAAACTTAAGGACCCTGGAGTCCCAACTGTTCCTTGTGTTATAGGTGGGCAACCAATTGGTAAGGCATTACTGGATTTGGGAGCAAGTGTCAACCTGATCCCATACTCAGTATATGAGAAATTAGGATTGGGCGAATTGAAACCCACGACGGTCACACTCCAACTTGCTGATAGGTCAGAAAGAAGACCTAGGGGTATCATCGAAGATGTTTTGGTTGGAATAGGCAAATTTGTCTTTTCAGTGGACTTTGTTGTTCTGGACATGGAATCACCTGTTAAATCAATTAATCAAGTCCATATCATCCTTGGACGTCTGTTTCTCGCCACTGCAAATGCTTGCATTAATTGTTGAACGGGAGTCATGGACGTCTCTTTTGAAAACATGAAAGTCAGACTCAATATATTTCATGCGATGAACCATTTCCCCAATGAGGATGAGGTTGACTGTTTCTACATCAATCAGGTGGACGAAGTAGTGGATGAAGCTTTATCGTCAATGCTTACCAAAGAATAATTTAAAACTGCTTTGTTAGCCATCTATGAGGAAAAAGGATTTGAAAAGAAACAACCAGAAGAGAAGAGGACGATCTCATCAAGTCAAGATGATGAGTCATGCGAGACTAAGGCTAAGGTGGAACAGTTACCCACTGGGGTAAAGGCCGAACCGACTCCATTAATCAAGGAACCACCAACTGTTGAATTAAAATAGCTGCCTGAGTCACTCAAATATGCTTTTCTGGGACCTCGAGAAATGCTTCCAGTAATAATTTCATCTACATTGTCAGAAGAACAAGAGCATGATTTATTAAAAGTGCTTAAAGATCACAAAGAGGCTATCGGATGGACCTTAATCGATCTAAAAGGGATTGACCCATCAGTATGTATGCACAAAATACATCTGAAAGATGATAGTACACCATCGAGGGAACCACAAAGGCGACTTAATCCGAACATGCAAGAATTCGTTTTAAAGGAAATCATTAAATTACTCGATGCTAGAATCATCTATCCGATCTCTAATAGTGAATGGGTAAGTCTAGTTCAAATCATTTCCAAAAAGTCTGGAATCACTGTGAAATAAACTATTGAAGGAGAATTGGTGCCTACTCGCGAAACTACTGGGCGGTGTGTGTGCATTGATTATTGAAAATTGAACACGGCTACCAAAAAAGATCATTTTCCCCTTCCATTCATTGATCAAATTCTTGATAAGTTAGCAGGGCAGAAGTTTTACTGTTTTCTCGATGGATATTCGGGGTACAATCAAGTGCCCGTTTTTCCAGCTGATCAAGAGAAGACAACATTCACGTGTCCTTATGGTACGTTTGCATATCGCAGAATGTCATTCGGCCTATGTAATGCTTCGGCTACTTTTCAACGATGTATGTTAGCCATATTTTCGGATATGATTGACAAATTCATCGAGGTATTTATGGACGACTTCTTTATTTTTGGAAAAACCTTTGAACTATGTTTGAATCATCTTTCACTAGTGTTGTAACATTGTGTAGAATCCAAACTTGTTCTCAGCTGGGAAAAGAGTCATTTTATGGTTCAACAAGGAATAGTTCTGGGGCATATCATTTCGAAAACAGGAATCGAAGTCGACAAGGCAAAAGTCGACTTAATTACTAATCTGCCCCCACCAAAAAGTGTTCAACAAATTCGATCATTTTTGGGGCATGCTGGATTTTATATGCGATTCATCATAGATTTTAGCAAGGTCGCCAAGCCATTGTACAATTTTCTTGGAAAAGATATTCCTTTTGACTTTGATGAGGATTGCATGAAGGCATTCTTGAAATTGCGTGAGCTGTTATCAAATGCACCGATAATCCAACCACCGGATTATTCTCTACCTTTTAAACTCATGTGCAATGCATCCGACTATGCTATTGGAGTAGTCTTAGGACAAAGGGTAAACAAATTACCTTATGTGATCTACTATGCCAGTAAGACATTGATTGATGCACAACTAAATTACACCACCACCGAGAAGGAGTTACTAGCTGTGGTGTACGCACTGGATAAATTTCGATCCTATGTGCTTGGATCGAAAATAGTGGTCTTTTCAGACTACTCTGCATTAAAATATCTGTTGGCGAAAAAGGACACTAAACCAAGGTTGATCCGATGGATCTTGCTCCTTCAAGAGTTCAACTTTGAGATAAAAGATAAAAAGGGGGTCGAAAATGTTATTGCTGATCACTTGTCTCGAATTTTACCTGAAGAATCATCTATTTTTGAGACCATCCGTGACACTTTTCCAGATGAGCAATTGATGGCAATTGATGCAACAGCTACAAAAGTTCCTTGGTTCACCAATATTGTGAATTATCTGGTCACTGGCAGAATCCCTACTCAATGGGGTAAGAATGATAAAAATCTCTTTTTCTCCCAAATAAAATACTATTTTTGGGATGAACCACAATTGTTCAAATTTTGTTCAGATCAAGTCATCAAAAGATGTGTACCTGAAGAAGAGCAACTGAGTGTCATTAATTTTTGCCATGCTGGAGCCTGTGGAGGCCATTTCGGAGGACAAAAGACTGCACAGAAAATTCTTCAAAGCGGATTCTACTGACCCTCCATCTTTCGGGACACTATAAAATTTTGCAAAGAGTGCTAACGATGTAAACAGCTTGAAAATATTTCAAGACAAAATATGATGCCACTTAGCTCGATTTTGATTGTTGAAATTTTTGATGTATGGGGGATCGACTTCATGGGTCCTTTTCCCCCATCATTCGGTTATTCATACATTCTAGTGGCCGTTGACTATGTTTCCAAATGGATAGAAGTTGTGGCAACCCGATCGAATGATCACAAGGTCATGTTCAAATTCTTGAAAGAAAATGTGATTAACCGATTTGGGATTCCAAGAGCAATCATCAGTGATGACGGTTCGCACTTCTGTAACTGCCATTTTGCCACTTTAATGAAGAAATACGGCATCACTCGCAGACTAGTGGTCAAGTGAAAGTATCGAATCGAGAGATCAAACGAGTTTTAGAAAAGACGGTACGACCAGATAGAAGAGATTGGTCGAACCGGCTATCTGATGCTCTTTGGGCATATCGGACAGCATTCAAGACACCGATCAGAATGTCAGCGTTCAGGATTGTCTATGGGAAAGCATGCCATCTTCCTGTTGAATTGGAGTATAAGGCATTCTGGGCCATAAAAAGATTTAATTTTGATATGCAAGAGGTCGGGTCAAGTCGAAGGATACAGTTGAACGAGTTAGAAGAGCTACGCTATGATGCGTATGAAAATTCGAAGATGTACAAGGAAAGGTATAAAAAGTTACACGATGAATCAATTTCTCGGAAAGAGTTCCACATCGGACAAAAGGTTTGGTTGTTCAACTCCAAACTTAAGCTCCATCCAGGAAAACTGAAATCCAAATGGGAAGGCCCATTTTAGGTTGTTTCCACTATCATGCATGGTGCGATTGAGATCAGAAGTCTCAAGGACAATCAAGTTTTCAAAGTCAATGGGCAACGACTCAAACCAATGTTTGAGCCAATGACCTAGATGAGGATTGAGGCAACATACCTCAGTGACCCAGAAAAGTAAACAATGAAGGGGTCGAGCTGTCAACATTTAAATTCAGCGCTTCCTGGGAGGTAACCCAGTGTGTTTTCTTATTTGGTTGTATTTTTATTTTAGGATATTACCTTTTCGATTTTGTTCTAGAATTAGGTTATTTTCTTTAAATTTTCAATAAGTGTAACAATTTGCAAAAATTTAATAAAAGTTTAGTTAATTATTTTTGTTTTTAATTTTTTGAACCCAATATCTTTCACTTGGTCTGCTTTCTTGGTCCTCGATTGCATTTAACAGGTTTGGGGGGGTCTTACATCCTTTCCAAACATCAAAGCCAATGAGGACATTGGACAGTTCAGGTTTGGGGGGGTATCTTTGATTAATTTCCTATATGTAAAAAAAAAAAGAGGCTGTTTTTGGGATCTTAAAAGTGTATCAGTCAATCGATTGAGACCATTGTCTCAATCGATCGACTAATGACCATTAGCATATTGGAAATTTGTAGCAGTCAATCGACTGAGAGCATTATCTCAATCAATTGACTGATAACCATTAAACTCATAAATATTCGAATTATAGTCTCATGTCCTTGAAGTATTAATAATTGGAAATTTTGTAAGAAAATTGTCATTGCACCATATTTATTTTATAAATGCTCATTAATTTATCGTAAGTTGATAATGATATTCGTGATCTATGATCGGAAATTGTGCACCATCACTTTGCTTAAATTCCAAATCTGAGAATTAAGTGTATAACTTGGAATCCTAAGATCTCAAAGAAAGACTAAAAACCCAGTGAGCTTTGGAACTGTGTCCTCGTTCTTGATGAGTGCTGAAATAAATTCGGAGTATCTTTGAATTTCCTGCTTAAATTGTTGAAATCTCGTATACCCTATCTTTGATTTGTTGATTTTACGTGTGTTATACCATTACACTAAAAATCATTGTGTAAAAACTCAAGGCAAATAGGCATCATTACCATCGTGAAAGGAAATGATCTAAGGCCATTATTAGCTCGTTTTTGCCCAAAAGGCCCCATCTTATATTGAATTATCTTGTTGCACCCCCTTTGAGCCTCAATTGAAAGATTTTGTCTTAATTATTTCTTGTAAGCTATATTAACCATACCCCACACCAGTTGGAAAACCTGACCCTTCATTCTCTGAGAGATTAGCAAAGAGAGATAGAGAAAAATGGGAATAAAGAGTTGGGGCAAAAGTACTGTAAGGAATATATAGCAGAAAAGCATAAAAGGGGAGAGAAAAAGAAATTTTAGTTTAGTGCAAGGAGTAGAGAAAAATATGAAAGTGGTATTAAAAAGAAAAAGAAAAGAAAGAGAAAAGTGTTTATAAAGAGAAAAATGTTCTAGAAACTTCGAAAAAGGAAGTTGAAAAATCAGAAAATCAACTGTGTTTCTTGTTCCGCTTTCTCAGAGAAATTTGAATCCAATTTTCACTTTCTTTCTTAACCATTTACTTGAGCCCCATTACAACCTTAGAAAAGACCTTTTTGATCCAATCATGAGTGATAAATGCCTTGTGGAGAGTGATTATACAATGTCTATGGTGTTTGGTATATGCATATTTAAAATACAAATATCTGTCTCAATGAGATTTCTTTTTAAATTCTTTGGTACACCGTCTTTCTTATAATATGTTAGAGTTTTCTAAATTGTGTTGTAATTCCATCTCACATGTGAGTGAAAAGTAAAACCATTCATCAAGAGCGATTTCATTCTGAGTGTATACCCATGGTAAGGATTGAGTCTAGACATGTAATCTAAAGGTTCCTAGTTCAAACTTACTCTCAGATAAAAGAATTTTAGTAGTAATAAGTGCATAACACTCTGAGGCATGAATCATGAGCACTGGAAAACAATGGATTGAATTGAATGAGCACTGATAAAATGAACATGGTCAGAAGCATCTTAAAGGATTTTTCACGGCATTTAACTACTTACGGGCATGGTTAAAAATTATGAAATTTATTGATTATGAAGTTTGTAGGTATCTTCACTGGAAACCTTCAGGAGATACTACTCCTCCACTAGGGATCACCTAGGGGTTTAAAGGCTTATTGCATGCGCTAAATGCAATTGTGCTCCCTACGAAAGTGACATTTAATTTTTTAGGATGCTAGTTTTATTTGCTTTGACATATTTCTCATTCTCTTTGCTCGAGGACTAGCAAAGTGTAGGTTTGGGGGTGTGATCGGTGTCGAAATGTAACTATATTTCGCACCCTAATTTCTATATTTAGCTGTCCAATGAAAGCATCTAATGATTGTTATGAGGTTTTAATGATTACAGATATTTCTGATCGTTGGATCGTTAAAAAGCATAAAAGAGGGTAATTAAAGGCTACACAAGAGCTATGGACAAAAAAGTTAAACGGAGCATCGAAATCCGTTAAGTAGCTCAACATCCACCAGGAGAATGAATATTCTACCCCTATGTGTCAATCGATTGAGAGCAAAGTGTCAATCGATTGACAAAAGAAGACAAGTTGCCCCTTTTCTATTTCGAATATTGAAGTCAATCGATTGAGATTTCAATCTCAATCGATTGAGGATATTAGGGATTTGTTTTGCTCACCCCTCTAAAAAGAAAGCTACGGCTTTGTAGAAAGGGACCCTTCTTTTTGGACTTCGACTCTTCGACTCTTTTCATTTTGGAGGGCTTTCTCTTCTTCTATTAGAGTTTTTATCTGGGTAGATTGTACTTAGGTATTTTACATTACTTTTCTTTTACATTTTATGACATCATAAATTGTATTTAGGAAAAGCATTGTAAAGGAATTTTTGGTGATAAATAAAAAGTAGAATGACTTTGAATGTACAACGAGATCGTACCCCAAGGATGAGCGGCTAAATCATTTGTTCAAGGAAGATGCGATCCCCAGATAAGTAACATTTTTATGATTAACTCCATAATTTCCTAATGTCATCATGGAATCGTTCTGCTAAAAGTGAGTTTGATTGAATATCTGTTGAATGCTTTATTATGACCATTGATTGTGCTTATCAACGACCATAATCGCTAGATCTGTACCTGTAGGCCGATCTAGGCTGCATAGTAATTATGTGCCTATTATCGTGATCTAAACATCTTGAGATATGCTATGCTTTTTACATGATTCATACCGCAATGATAGACTAAGTCATCATTTTTAGATAGGGTATGCCGGATTGATGATCATGTTTTCTTACAAATCATTTTTCTAGATAAATAATGATGTGATTGATGCTTAATGAAATTGTGAGTTTAATGGTAAAAAGGTTATAAGTCTGGGGTAGCAAATTCCTTGATCATTCCTAAATATTATTCTTTTATTCATCAGAAATTATTTTGCTCAGATTAGTTTATTTTTCTTGTATTTAGAAATAGTGTGATAAATTGAATTTCTCCCTTGGTACTTTTTTGGGTGTTTTAAATCTCTGAAAGAATTAGATAAATTTTACATTTTCCTGTGCGTTCGACACCCCTGTTCTTATCGTGCTACAATAGATCTTGTGCACTTACAAGGGTTAAACTTCCCATACTAACACAGATTGTTTAAATGAACTGTAATATATAATCAAGCTAAGATAACGATGTCGACCGTATAAACATCGATATCGACTATATATACAATCGAGTCGATATTAACTTTATACACAGTCAATACCAATTGTTTAAAGGTGTGATATCGCTCCGTTATTATAGGGAAAATAAAAAGAAATTTAATTCGAAATATAGACCGTTGAAAGAAGAAGAAAAAATTCTACAACAATAGAAGATAATTTGATTTCTAACTTACAGATTTGGTATCTTGAAGATTGAATCTTGTGAGCGTCACCGACTTCGAATCAACTTCGACTTCCACTGCCTTCGTACGAAAAGTAAAAAGTAAAAAAGTAAAACAGTAATGATTTGAATTGTTGATGGCTATTTATTACCTTGGGAGTAATTTCGGCATTTCATAAAGGCGTGTGTTGGCTAGGCTTGGAGCTGGTCGGTTTGGTCAATAGTGAAAATATAGGGTCTCTGACGGTAAACGTGTATTTGACAAAGTGGATTAGGTAAATTTCCCTTTTAAAAACAGCTCCCATGAATACCGAGTTTTTTTTTTTTTTTTTTTTTTTTTTTTTTTTTTCTAATAATGATACCGAGCCATTCTTTTAAAACAATGTGTACAACACAAATTTTTGTTTGCAATTTGTAGCTCCTAATAATTCATAGATAACGGCTCCTTACCGTCATTTAAACACTGAAATGGTGTTTAAATGATCTTACACCACTCAAATTAGAGTTTTTATCTCACACCATTGAAGTGTGATTTATCTCTATGCTATGTGGAAGACAAGTATGATCAATTTAAATTGTCAAATGGCAATCTATCATTGTAAGATGTCTAAGCCGAATGAAACATGCCTATAAATGGATATGAACCATTGATTGATAAACATTAACATCAGCCACGAGGGTTCAAATCTCCCTCTTACACCATTTTTTAGCCTCGTGTATTTCAATCTATGATCAATCTTTCACTTTGATGGTACAAATCACCCACATCTTAAACCATTTATGAGGTAAGATCATTTAGACACCATTTTGGTGTTTAAATGATAGTCATGAGAGTTGAGTCCAATAATTTATGATCATTCAATTGTGGGTTAAGGGTGTAAAATTTCAATGCATAATGTTTGGACAGCTACTAATATGAAACCCATGGGCCTAACTCAACCTCACAAAACAAGCTTGTAAGGTGAGGAGTGCCCATATTATATATAACCCAAGACCTCCATGCCCACAGACAATGTGTGACTATTCTAGCACACCCCCGCACGTGTTGGCAAGATTGAGCCAAGCCAAATCATGTGAACAATTGAATTGGGTGACATAGAGTAGAGAAATACCCATTGATCAAAATATCATTCGATACCGATACGTATCTGTTTTGGACCTGAACGATACGGTAAATTGGGTATTTTTCGAGGCCCCTTAAAAACAGTAAAATTATCGTTCAATTTATTTGTTTGTATCGTCCGTATCGTCCGATAATTTCAAATTATCGTCCAGTGAGGCTCCTAACTTCAAGTAACGAATGAAAAATACTGGTATGTATCGTCCAGAACCGATACGTATCGTATTGGTATCGTCCGATACGTATCGGTTTTAGAATTGGACGATACGTACCAATTTTCCAAATTTTTGATCCATGGAAATGCGTGCTTTGATACCATAATAATAAACCCATAAGCCCAACTCAGCCTCATAAAACCGGCTTGTAAGGTGAGGAGTGCCTAATTATATATAGCCCAAGAGGAGTTCCCAGGATTTTATATAGCCCAATACCTCCAAGCCCACAAACAATGTGGGACTATTCTAACTGCCCCAATCTTTGACCTGTGATTCAAGGGAAATTATTATTATTATTTTCCCTAGAAACCTAAGAGACTTGATGAACCCTTAAAGGGATGGTGTAACTTTTTACTTGTGTGGCAACATTAAATTTTTTAAAGATTTTTCTCCCTTATTTTCTCAAAACTCCTCTTGAGAGCATGAGATTCTATTATATAAACAATTTAAAATCACCTTTTGTATCGTGTGATTTTAGGGCCACTTTTTTGGATCCTGCCACATGTGGAATAAAAAATTGATCGTGCTAACCGTGGTGCACTCATATATGAAGATTCATTGTGTGGAAGATTGGAGTAAAAAATGATCTCCATCGTCTAATTCCAAGCTGTCAATGAGTTTTAGTGGGTTTCAGATGTAGGTGCCACCCTTAGTAATCCTATAGCCGAAAGAGAGGTATCGTTTATTATTATTTATTTTTTTTGTGATGCCTTAGCATAGACAACTTGGATGTGCTTATATATCGTAGAGAGCGAGGTGTCGAATTTGGTATCGGTCCTCCATCGGTCCATGGAGGACCGATACGAATCGGCCGATGCGTATTGGCTCATTTAAATATTAAAAAAACCTAAAATCTCAACTCAAATCGATACGTATTGGCCAATATCCGATACGTATCGGCCGATACCCGATACCAATATCTAGTTGTAGGACTGATACGTATCGGTTTGCCGAGATACCGATACATCGATCGATTTTTGATACCATGGTAGAGAGTATGACAGTTGAGGAGCAATACTTGAAGAATATATCCAACACAACAAAACACTCACATTGAGTGATACATAGGGGGATAAATCACACCCAACAACTCTCACCTTATTAATATAAAGGACGAAGCAAACTTGAAGCGTGAAACCCATGACTTCAAGCCTCACAAAGGAGAGATACCTTTTAAGTTTTAACAATTGAAGAGACATGAAAATTGGTTAGAACTCTCACCTTAGTCTATGTTAAAACGTGTTCAATGCCAAATATTTTCTCTTCAATTTCTCTATTAGTCCATTACATGTAGAAAATAAAGGTGGGCTCTAAGTATTTGGTAATCAATTTTTTTTATTTTAAAAAGTTTGTTTTTAGGCATGTTTCTCTAATATATATATATATATATATATATAATACTGAAAAATCTTGCTTATTAAAGAACATCACATACCATTGGATGCAAGAAAATCTTGACTTTAACTTTAACAAGTTGACATTATTTTTAGATCTCAGTATCCCATGGTTTTAAAATCAGTTGAGCCCTTCGAGCCCCGAGGGTTGAAGTGGTTGGACTTGACAAAAACTCACATGAAGTTTTGGTCATAGAGTTCAACTGGACACAAGGGCAGTTTGACTTTAAATTTTACAAGTTAACATTCACTTTTAGATCCAAGGGATCTAAGAGCATCTCCACTGGAGGGGTCAAAAATAGCTCAGCACCTTCCAACGAATATGTTTGAACCTTGATTTCTCTCCAGGGGAGTAGACTCCAGGTTTCAAATTTAAAATATTATATATTATTATATTTAAATATGTTTAAAATATAATATTAAATACATCACTACAAAAACAAGGGGATTCAGCGGCACTTATTATTAAGGCATTTTTTTGTTGCGACAAGACTAATAGAGGCAGTTTTTGATAGCGACAGTACTAATAGCAGGAGTTTTTTGTTAAAAAAATTGTCGCTAATAGTCTTATTTTTTGTTGTGCATTTACAACCCTCCAATCAATAAAATCAATAAAATATTCTGAACCGGCTATTTTTAGTGTCCTCCATTGAAACTCTCAAAATTTGAAGCCTGAAATCAAAAAGTCAAATTTGGTGTGACATCCTCCAACCGCTAGTTTTGGAGATGCTCTAAAGGTTTTTAAATCAATTTGAATTCCACTTAGAATTCGATTAGTTGGGCATGACCAAAACCTATATACACCTTAATTTTTCTAAGGGTACCATTATTTGCACCCTCCGAAAATGTAATCTCACCACATCTTCCCTAAATGAAATGCATTGATTGCTTTGAATCAGACGATGAAAAATCTCCTTGAATCTCCTTCACCTAAACTGATCAAGAGTGGTCAAACCTAAGAATGCACACATTTATTTATGGGAAATTAAATTGCAAACGGTAGGCAGTTTTTGTGCAGGCACAGTACAATTCGATTGACGTGGCACAAGGTGACTGACTGCCCTGACCTATATTGCTTGAGCCTCACTGCACTTACAATCAATTATACCACACAATGTGTTAGCCGCATGCACTTTGCCCGCACAAAACTTGCCTGCCATCTAACATTGTTCCTCATTTATTGTGACAGCCTGAATTTTGGCACCCCGAAACCCGTGTCATCAACACGATCATCTTGACCGTGCCCCTTAGCTAAGCACGGAACATTGGCATATCAAGCATAAAATGAACCAATAAAGGAGCTGCGAAATTTAAATCTATATTAAATAATTCTCCAAAAGACGGTTCTACCCTCATGCCTCTGCATGAATGGAGAACCAATCCGAACCATCGACGATAGCAATCATCACGGATGGTTCGCCCCAAAGGAATAATCTCAAACTCAATATACACATGATTTAACCAAAACAAGGCTTGACATACCAAGCCGTACAAATCTCTCTATAAAGCCCTCAAAGCGGCACAACGGAGTCCTCTAGAAGAAGTCCTCAGGAGGTGGCTCCAACTCGTCTCCGGCCGCAAGGTCCGACTCACCGAGGTCAGCGTCTCCTGAAGCCTCGGCCGCTGCTAGTAGTGGACCTGCGACGTATAGTCTATAGGGTGAGCTACATCCTAGCTCAATAGGGAACAAACACAGTTGAACATATAAATTATTACTCACATATATTCCATGATATGCCATGCATGATGTGTCTATGCAATTACTGATGAAACAGTTAAAAAGTATTACATTTTATTGGTAGTTTACTCGTATCTTTTATTTACTCATGAATAATGCTGAAAAGGCCTAAAGCAAAACTTAAACTTTCAACTTAAGTAATCCCCGAGCAATATAGCATCGAGCCCCGATGAGATACCCTTCATCGTCATCTATATAGACACTTTTAACGTATTCCCTGGGAATACAATTAGTACCCAAGCCCCTTTCTCCTGGGGATTGGTGACGGGGTTTCACTTGTCTCAAATCAACACCCCTGGGGTGTGCTTACTATGTGTGGATAAGCCTCGACCGGCTTACAGTTACCAGACCACGGTCACACGGATATCCGCCGTGTCGTGCGTGGATATCCCGCACGATTGGGGTACCCTATCAAACCTCAAATAACAAAAATATCGGTGCCTTACATATAGTTATTCACCGTGTAAGTGTGCTATCTTATATCAGTTAGGCCCTATCAAACATGATTCAATCTTGGATACATCCCTGGGATGTATCCATTCACTTGCATCACACCTAATGCTCTTATTTCTTTACTTCCTCATCCCCTGGGGATGGCTCATTATAATTACTCTTATAGATGTCACACACACACACACTTTTCACAAACTCTTAAGCAATAAAAACAGTTTGAATTGAATTCTATATCACTACATACATGCTCTTGTAAAATAAAGTACATGTTCAAGGTGTTCCCTACCTCAAGTCTTGGTTTGATCAACGCATCAAGGTCCCACGTGGCTCCTTGTGCATTAGTTCACACGTACCACCTATGGTACCACATAACATGTAAAACACATCACTAAGGATGCAATAAAGAAGGTCCAAGACCTTCCAAGAATCTTAAAGTCAAACTCAAAAGTTAACATAAATTAGCTTAGTCGATTAATCGAACTCCAAAATCGATTAATCGAAAGTCAATATCGATTAATCGATTCTCAAATCGATTAATCGAGATTTTCATTAATCGAATCCTAATTCGATCAATCGAAATTCTCTGTATAGCCAAGTCGATTCTGAATTCGAGTAATCGAGTTCCCAAAATCGATTAATCGATCCCAAATCGATTAATCGAAATTTGAAACCGATTAATCGAAATCCCATTTCGATTAGTCGATTTTCCCCAAGTTATTTCCTCCACTTCGGGTCCACGAGAGTTCAAATGATTAATCGATACCCAAATCGATTAATCGAATTCAAAGTCGATTAATCGAAATTCAATTCGATTAATCGAGATCGGGTCCTCGACTTTTCAACTTCTTAAACCCAATTTCGATTAATCGAATTAAATTCTTCATTTCGATTCTTCCCAACCTTTTTCCACTATTTTTCCTCTATTTTTCTACACTTTTTATCCTACATTTTACACTATTTCTAACCACTATTTACCCTTACAATCCATGCATTTAAACTACATAACTCTTACCTTCAATCAATCCCAAATTGATTTCAAATCCATGGTTGGAAAGGCTAGGGTTCCAGCTTTAGCTTGAATGGATTCTCCTCGCTAAATCGGCCTCTTTAATGCTAGAATCCCCCTTCCAATCCCTCACAATAATGCTTGCTTAACCTCTCACTTCTCTCTCTCTCTTCTTTACTCCTTCAACAACTAATTTCCAGGATTTTAGGGTTATTAAACCCTTTTATCCTTCTCCCAGCTTGTGTGTTGAGCACATGTACCTCGATAGGTGTATATGACTTCAGATTTACAACACACCCCACATAGCTACGCAAACTATCACATCACATCCGCTCATTACACTCTATGCTAACTATTGAACTTCTATTTGGTCAAACCTATGACCGATCAGGCACGGATCCCGAGGTCATAGTTTAGCGTGATTTTTCAGGCTATTACATTTATGATCTAAATAAAAAAGAATAAAGGTAACTTTTTATTAAAGACCAGTAACTTACTAGTTCTACACTAGTTTGTCGTCACAGGACACCCATTAACATGATACTGTTCTATGTAATGGAGCGACTCGAGGATTATAACTCTTTTGAAAAAATAATAATAATAAAACACATAAAAATAGATGGTAGATGTTTCAACCGTGTGAAAAGTGAGGGGTGAAATCAAATATCATTTTACCATTCATTTTTCATGTAGTTGATTTTGTTATTTACACGGTTTTATGCATAGTGACAAATTTTACCGAAAAGGCGGCCAAACAAAAATTTTGGAAAAATTTGGCATTTTTCAGTAATTTAGGTATTTTTCTGCTAAATTTCGGTAAGTTTCGATATATTTTTTTTTTAATTAATTAATTATTATTATTTTAAATATGTTAGTAATTTAGTATATATTGTAGTAATTTTTAACATATTTTATATATTTTTTTAATCCTTGAAACTTTTGTGAATTTTTTCCGAAAGGTATCAAAATTAATCCGAAATATACCGGAAGGACCCCCACCGAAAAATTATTGAAAACGAAATTTGTCACTATGATTTTATGTGACTTATTTTAATTTTTTTCACAACTAGTAAAAAGGCACGTGCAAATGCACGTGGGCATTGGGACCTTTAAATGATTGAACTTGATTTTTAGACATCTATCGGATGATTTGAACATAAAAAAAATAAAAAATTTAAGCCTTCGTTACTATGTTTTATGATTTATTAAAAAAAATAAAATACTTATTACTATGTTTCTTATGTTTTTATAATGTATGATTTAAAATTATAAAAAATTTAATAAAAAATAATAAAATATATAATTTATACTGTCAACTATAGAACATGAAAAAAAAAAAAAAACTATCAAATAAGTATAATTTAGAAACTTCAATTAAATTCCTCTCAAAAAAAAAAAAAGAATTAAATCGAAAATGGGTATTTATTCCTTTTCGACTTTAACTTTCTTGAGGAATTTACCGTCTTCATCATCCGTAGTCTCGTATTTAATGCTTTAATATATCTACGATCTTGTAAGATGATTTTGGTAAATTGTATCTTGCAGTTTGACTTGAAAAATATACTCATTTTCAAGATATTAACACCAAATTTGATTTTAAGGGCACTTTTTGGGGATCTGTATCATGTCAAATCAATGTATGACCATTTGATGGTACGCCCATTATCTCGAGATCAAGTGTGTAAAAGGTTAAAACGAAAAATATTCTCCATTATTTGGTTCAAAACTGTCAATTGGCTTTAACATGGGGGCCCTAATATATTCGGTGGGTGTAGTTAAAGGTAAAATCATATTCGATAAAAGAACAGGCCATTCATCTCGTTTAAATTTGATTTTAAGGTCACTTTGGAATCTGTGCATGTTCAATTAATTCGATGATATACTAATTATATATGTTTAATAAATTTTTCTTAATTGTTACTTTCTACTTTAATTTTATAATAACTAATGTAACTAAATCAATAAGCTTCGAATTTTCATACCCTACGCATTTATTAATTATTATTAAAAAGATGAATAGTAATGTCCATCCATACATAGGGGTCCAAGTTTTGACCCAAAACCCGAACCTGACCTGAAAATCGGAGAATCGAATTGGTCTAAACAGACCCGAAAATCGATACTAGACCTATTTTGGACCCGTTTCGATTTTTGAGGGCAAAAACCAAGAATTTATTAAGTAGGATGAGAAAATCGAAAAAGCAGCTTAAAATAATAAAATGGTGATTGCACCTCATTCAAATCCATGATTGCTTGGAATTAGGTAATGGAGATCGTTTTTCACTCCAATCTTTTGTATAATAGATCTTGAGACCACGATCTTACCCTCGGATGGCTAGTTTTTTATTCTACGTAACACATATTCCAAAAAGAGGCCCTAGAATCACTTTTGAGCGTGATGTGTGTCATGCAACTTCAGACAATATTTTTGTGATTTATGCCACATGAAATAAAAAAAATGATTGTTTGATAATACGCCCATGGTCTCAAGATCCATTAGTAGAAGATTGGGGTGAAAAACGATCTTCATCTTCTAACTCTAAGCAATCAATTGAATTGTCTTTAGACGTAGGCGCAGACAGAGGTATATATAAAAAAAATACGAGGAGTGATTACTTGCACCGGAGAATTATGCTATTGCACCTAATTTAAAAGAAAATTTGATATGAGAGCCATTACTTGCACACATTTTTCAAGTGATTGCACCGAATTTAAAGAAAGACTTAGTATTTTAGAGGCATGTGATATGTAAACATGCAATATGGGCTGGCTGATTTGAAGTTTATGATCAATAGATCTTTGGTACATAAAATTGAAGCAAAACACAATATTTGTCATATGATCTATTGTAGTCAACTGTTGAATTATATAATAGCCTTTGACTCCGTTTAATCAAATGATAAATATTATATTTTGTTCTAATCTTTTGCAATTAATATCTTTAAATCATAGTCTTCAAATCAAACGACTTAGATGGTGTTTTCACATAGTAGAGGTTGCCAAACTCGCAAGTCTTTCTTTTAAATTTGGTGCAATCACTTGAAAACCGTGTGCAAGTAATGGTTCCCATTTGATATTTATGGGACCTATGTGGGTGCCTTTGCATGTTTATTTAAAGCGCCTAAATCAGAAGTTCTTGAAACCACCAATTGACTTCTTGGAATCATATGATGTAGATCGTTTGTCCCCCAATATTCTAGAAAGTGAATCTTGAGACCATGAGCATTCCATGAGATGGTCAAGTTTTTATTCCACGTGGCACAAATCGGTAAAATTGGCCCAAAAATCACATGGCTAAGTGTGTGAAACGTTGGAACAAAAAATATTCTCTATCATTTGGTTCAAAAGTGTCAACTGATTTTCCTATGAAAAGTAACTCCATTTTCTAAGTAAGTTAGAAACAGGTTAGGTACCTAATAGGCTAACACCAACTCTATAGCAGCATCCATGTAATCGAGATGATATGTATGATCTGTAGAATAGCATGTGTATGGTGTTGGATAACCTAATTAATATAATTGTTGTTCTATGTAAACACCAAATCCCTTTCCAAAAAAAAAAAAACACCAAACCCAAACCTAGAATCCCACGCTTTATGTAAACCCCCAAAACCATTTCTACCTCCGAGTTGATCTCCACAAACTCGAAGAAAACCAAAAAAATTAATTTCAAAAATAAAAAAATTCCTTACTTTCTCTAATTTCCATTTGTTTCTTTCTAGGTTTTCAAATTTTGGATAAATTCTCGTAACCCGAAACCCTAGAGAAATTCTCCAATTGTGAGAAATTGAGAAGGAGAGAGTTCTCAAAGATCTTCTGATTCACCTCCCATTAGAATTAGGTCACAAGCCGATCCCTTCTTAATCGTCTGTAGATGCTTCAGCAAAATCCCATTAGAATTAGGTCACAAGCCAATCCCTTCTTAATCGTCTGTAGATGCTTCAGCATTTTGACTGCATTGATTGCAATTCTTTGCGTCTTCATCAACATTCTGTCTGTCGTTTGATCTTTCCAAAAGGGATCTGATGTAAGCTCAAAAAATTTATGCTTTTTTATGCTGTAAGTTCTCATTCGTTTTTTCTTTTCGAGTTTTTTGGGAGGATTTTACAGATATAGGTAGAAGTTTTAAAGAGGAGTTAGGGCTAGTTTAGAATCCTAGGTTAATTAGAAGATTTTGCAATTAGAATCAGGAGATATGAGTTAGGGACATTTTAGGCATGAAAAATTGACAGAAACTATTTTTACTTTTATATAGTAGTAAAGATAATATTATTGATCATCTAAAAGCTCTATTATGTGACATCGAAGGCGATCGCAATACTGCGTTCTTCCATTCAAAGGCATCGAAAAGAAAGAAAAGAAATGCGATGTACGGTCTCAAAGATGGCGATGGGGTGTGGAAAGAACTAAGAAAAGGCATGGAAAAAATCATTATCCAATATTGTAAAAAATTGTTCACCACTTCCCAACCGATTAGAATCGATGAAGTACTACATGAAGTCACTCCAAAAGTTACAACTGAGCAAAATGATTGGCTAACTCGGGATTTTACTGCGACGAAGGTGAAAAAAGCTTTGTTTTAGATGGCGCCACTGAAATCACCGGGGCCGGATGATATGTCTCCTATATTTTTTCAAAAGTTTTGGCATCTTACTAGTCAATTCGTCATTGATTGTACCCTCAGTTATCTTAATGGTTTAGCCTCCCTTCATGATTTAAATCGTATTAATATTGTTTTAATATAAAAAAAAAATAATCCCATTGATCCTAGCGATTTTTGTCCAATCAGTCTTTGTAATGTCTTGTATAAAATCATTTCCAAAGTTCTTGCAAATCGTTTAAAAATTGTTATCCCATCTATTGTTTCGAAAAATCAGAGCGCGTTCATTCCGGGTTGACTAATTTCCGATAATATCCTTGTGGCTTTTGAACCCTCTCATTTTTTGAAAAACAAACGGAGTGGGAAAGTCGGGGGATGTACTTTAAAGTTAGACATGAGTAAAGCGTATGATCGTGTGGAGTGGATTTTTTTGGAAAAATCGCTTGTAAAATTGGGTTTTTGTGAAAAATGGGTAAGGCTCATAATAAGATGTGTCTCTACTGTCTCTTATTCTTTTGTTATTAACGGGTGCGTTACTGGGGAAGTTAAGCCGTCTAGAGGACTCCAACAAGGAGATCCTTTATCCCCATGTTTATCTTGTGTGCGAAATTTTTTTCTACGCTTCTAACAGTTGCTTCTAGTGATAGAGAGATTTCAGGTATAAAAATCTACAGAGGCGCACCAAACATATGACACCTTTCTTTGTGGATGATAGCCTCATTTTCGTCAAAGCAAAAAGTGAAGAGATAAAAGAGATCATCAAAATCCTAAGAGTTTATGAGGAAGCGTCCGGGCAGATGATAAATTTCACCAAATCAGCCGCCACATTTAGCAGAAATGTGCGGATGATAAATTTCACCAAATCAGCAGCCACATTTAGCAGAAACGTGACCGAGGTGCATTGTGGAGAAATTTTAAGGCTCCTCTAAATCAAAGGAGACACTCAGCACGAGAAATACTTAGGGCTTCCATCAATTATTGGATGTTCCAAAAAAGCTATATTCGGAATGCTTAAGGATCGGATTTGGAAACAGGTACAAAGTTGGAAAAAGAAGCTTTTGTCAGTAGTCGGTAAGGAGACACTAATTAAGGCTGTAGCTCAGGCTATCCCCACATACACCATGTCATGTTTTCGGCTTCCAAAATCTCTACTCCGTGAAATCACAAGTATGTTGGCTAGGTTTTGGTGGGGGAATACATCGAAAGAGAAGGGTATACATTGGCTCGCATGGAGAAAACTTTGTACAGGTAAAAATCAAGGAGGATGGGCTTCAGAGATTTACAAGCGTTCAATACGGCGATGTTGACAAAACAATGTTGGCGATTCTAGCAACATCCTTCTTCCCTTGTTGCTAAGGTGCTAAAAGCTAGGTACCATCCTAATACACAATTCATCAAAGCAAAACTCGGTCATCACCCATTCTATCTATAGAGAAGCATCATTTCGGCAAAAGATATCTTTGAGAAGGGTTATACATGGTGGGTTAGAAATGGTAAAAGCATAAATGTATGGCACGAAAGATGGGTCCCAACTCGTACTACTTTCAAAATTATTTCTCTAAATATTTCTCCAGGAGTAAATATGGTTTCGGACCTTATAGATCACCATCAGATGCAGTGGCGAGAGAGTCTTATTCGCAGTACTTTCCTCAATGAAAAAACAGAAGTCATTCTCACGATACCTTTACCCACAAGAGAAGCTGATGATCTTAGAGCTTGGGCGTTTTCAAAGAATGAGCGTTTCACCGTTAAGAGGAAGTTAAGGAGGTATTAAATTTTTTTAAAAGGGCTACTTGTCATCACATCCGTCGTTCAGGAAACAGGACGGCCCACGAACTACCTAAATGTGCTTTTTGTAATAATATCAATAATGTGTGGTTGGAGGATGTCCCTCCACACATTTCTATTTCTGTTTTTTCAGAATTTTAATGAATTTTCCTTTCATTCTCAAAAAGAAAAAAGAAAAAAAAAATAATTACGCAGCTGAATGCCACGTGGCAGCAAACTACATTTATCCATGAGAAAAAGGGAAAATGTGTATTTCACACCTTTTGGCGCTCATTAAATTCTGTGAAGCTCGTAGTCAAACCTTATCAACCAAGTGTTAGCGCGCCTTTTTGTCTCCTCCCTCGCCACACAAACCTATCTTCCACAAATTCAAATAAGCAAATCCTTTCTCGAAAAAAAAAAATGCAAATCCTTCACATCAGAAAAAAATAAGCAAACCCTTAACTCCCCATCTCTCTCTCTCTCTCTGAAATCGCACCCCAATGTTCTTGATCAGTTCACCGTCTCTTCGATATTCGATTCTTCAATGGCGAAGAAGAAGGGGAAATTTCTCGAACTTTCTCCGTTCGAATCGGACGATCCGCACGGTTTCTTGGAAAATCTTTTCTTCGATGACGAATGATGACTCGGATTCGATCAGAAAACCGAGCAAGGTAAGCTTTTACTCTGTAATTTCTAGGTGTAATCTTGGTTTACAAGATAAAAGGATCTGACATTTGTGAGAATCTGCGATTTTTTTCACGATTTTGGAGTGTTTAAGTCTGAATTTCTGCTGAATAATTACAAGGCAGGGTATAGTTTAGAATTTATTTATAGAGTTGGAAATATGTTTCAATTACATTTGAATTTCTGGCACATGACTGCCTTTAAACCAGGGTTAACCGAACTCGCTCAAACCCCCACGCTCAAACCCCCACCGAACTACGAAGCGGTTTGCATCAAAGTGACAGTCGGGGTCGGGAGTAAATAGGTTTGGAAAAAATCTGGCGAAATTCATTAAATTGGGGCAAAGACGGTCAAAGTTCAGGAAAATAAGAAAGAAAAATTATAACAAAATATTAATAAAAAACTAAAAAAAAAAAAAAAAAAAAAATCGGAAATCCGCGAATAGTTTTTGAAATTTGTGATTTTTTGAAAAAGTCACGAGTAATTATAATTTTACTTCAAAATATTGCCAATTATTCCTGACGTTTACAAATAGTCAGAGAATTTGGTCACTATGGTTCGCAACGAACCGGTTCGGGTTCATTCCAGTTCACTGAAAATGGGAGAATCGGCCAGTTCATTCACTGGGTAATGCTTTTATAAAAAAATGTGGTAGGGGGATTCGAGCACCGACCAATGTATTCCTACACTCATAGATGATCGATTGCTCTCTTTAGTTGTTTTGGTATTCAAGTCTAATTTTTACTATTAGAATTAACTATATATAAGTAGGCAAAAGGGTTGGTACATTGCAATGCACCAAGGATCAAAATTTCGGGTTGGATTTCGGTTTCGGGCATGCCTGAAACTGAAACCGAAATCTGAAATTTTGACTGAAAATATGAATTTCGGCCGAAATTATGGAGTCCATTCAAATATGGACTTGGATTTCGGCCGAAATTTTGATCCATGCAATGCACAACCCCACTCTACACATCAATGCTAGATCACGTACCACGTGGCACGTGATCTGCAAAACAACACCCATTTTTGCAGTGTTGTGCCACATGACTTTTTTCCTTTATTTTATTATTATGGTTTTAGGACTTTTTTACCCTTCAAAACATGGATCAAACATAAGGTAATACCCCATCAACCTGGTGCATTGAATTTTCCCAACTTTGAACACATTGTTAACAGTTAAAAAGTCATAAAAACAATTTTTAGTTTTGGTATGGGACCTGGTCGACATTGCCTAAGTTGTTGTGACACCTGATCCTTGCGATGAGTGCCACGTGGTGCCCAACTGATTGGTGTGTATTTGGGCTACATTGGAATGCACAATCCCTGCTCTCATATAAGTATTTAATATTTAAAGTGCAAACACTCATCCTACCCCTTGTGAATCGGGTTTAGTGGAGAGTGGCGCACTACAACCCTGAATCCCAACCGAGCGAGCCTATGAACTAGGTAACATTGCTTTAAACAATAAATAGATTATGCCATTACCGTCCACTTATCAGGCCACATGTCATATGATTTTGAGAAATACAAGTCATCAGGATGATATTTCAAATGTCGAATTAAAGCGGATCAAAAGTCACACTCATTAGAGGATGTGAACCTTACAAACATATGTTTTGCAACATCCCTTTCTAGTGATGCTGCATAACCTACATATATTCTTTATTGATTTAGAGAATGCTAATGATAGAGTGTGTAGACAAATAATTCGGTGGACTCTAAGGAAGAAATACATCACAAACTTACATATTGAGATTATCCAAGACGTATGAGAGAGCCGTAACTAGTGTATGAATGATATGTGGAGAGATGAGTAAGTTCGCTATCAGAGTTGGGCTGCATCTAGGATCTACCTTGGGCCCTTATTTGCTTGCCTTGGTCATGTATGCGTTAACCATAGACATAAAGCTTGCCTAGAGGAGGATTTAGTTAAAATAGAAAATCATTTAGTGCCACATAGCCATAGATTTCGCTATTTAGGCTCTACTTTACAATCTGATGGTGGATTTCAAGAAGGCGTCTTCAATAGGATTAATGAAGGCTGGATGAAATGGAGGCAAGCAAGCTGAGTATTATGCGACCTAAGAGTTCCACTTGGATCGAAGGAACATTTTTATACGACGTCTATTAGACCTGCCATATAATATGATGCAGAATGTTGGGCTATGAGAAAGAAACAAGTAGATAGAGTACATGTGGCTGAGATACATATGTTGAGATGGATGTGTGGAGTAATAAGAAATGATAAAATTCAGAATGAGTACATAAGAGAAAATATGGGAGTACCCACCTATAAAGAAACTTTTTTGTAGAATGTTGCTTGCATGGATCAAAATCTCATTTTTTCGATATGTATTGTCCAGCCCCAAAACCGATACATATCGGTTCCGGACAATACTTTCCGATTTTTTCCCAAAAAAAAAAAAAAACCAAAAAAACAACAAAACCGATAATTTGAAATTATCGTCCGATACGAACGATACTTTGGACGATAATTTAACTGTTTTTTAAGGGGGGCGATAAAAACCCAATGTATTGTATCGTTCAAGTCCAAAACCGATACGTATCGGTATCGGACGATATTTTGATCCATGGTTGCTTGAGGTGGTTTGAACATGTTCATCGGAGGCACGAAGCCGACCTTGTACGAAGGGTTGAGAATCTACAAGCACACTTAAATAGGAGAAGAGGAAGACCAGTGAAGAGTTGAAGCCGTGAGAAAGGATATGAAGGATTGCGACAAAGAGCTTATCTCTGATAAAAACAAGTGGAGAAATAGGACTCACAAAGCCAATACCAAATAGAGGGGATAAGGCCGTGATGATGATTCTAGAATTTGAACCACCCGATCAATGCATTCTAAAAGGAACGATTAGTCTTTAAAGGTTGAAATTAAAGTGCATCAATCAAATGGTTAGAATCATCTAATAGGCATTATTATTATTTTTGAGACATGTTTCATTGATGGGATGCTAGTTGAACTACTTGGATTGATCAAACGTATGCGTCACATGGCTTGAAAGTTGGTGGTCATAGGAGTCAAACTCATTATATATTTAGGACATTAAATAGATCATTTTCAATAAAAATGAAGGAGAAAACTGATCAAATTATTTTTTTGATTGCATGAAAAAAGTCAAAATTTGATCAATGGTCCAATTTTCAAACAGTAAAAATCACGCAAAGAGGAAGATCAAATTATTTATCTTGTTTTATATTTAAAATTGATCTATGTGATGTCTCGTTGGTCCACGTGGCACCAAAACAAGGTTTTTGGTCCATACAGGAGATTTTTAGAGTCTCATTCCTGTCCATACAACCTTTTTTGACACACACACATATAGGATAATCTTGCCGTTATTCTGTGATTGGTCTAGAGAGGCCTTCCTTTGACTTGTCAAAAGTTAGTAGTTGATATGGACCAATCATATTTGTAATGGATGCTCCTCGTTACTTGAGTTAGGGGATAATTATCTATATGACTTCGTATAAAATACCTTACCCAAGAGCCAAAGACAGCCTTTGCGTCATTCTGAAGCCTATAGCCTTCGTAGATGCATTGATGATTATGAGTGCTAAATCAGTGAAAGGTCAAAAGCACTCACTGCTTTGTGTACTGTGCTCATAAGTAGTAGTGCATTTCCTAGGGCTTGAACACTTGAGCAAAAGGAGTTTAACCCAGAGCTGCAAGCATCACAGGTTCGATACAACAAGTAAATGTTCTTCAAGGGATAAGTCAAGAATGGAATATTGATCGCTGGGTTGCTTACTCTTTTAAATAGTTTCTCAAAGATGCTATATAATCAGCTGTTCTAACCTTCAAGGGATGGTAATTCAACATTGATGCTCTTGTGAAGTTAGGTAACGTTAGATTCAAAAATAGGTTTTAAATTTTTTTTATCTTCCGTGGTTAGGTCAAGGATCCTGTGTAGCTGAGCAATGGAAAGTGCCTAGTTTCAGGTGTAGATAGTTCATAAGGGACTAAGGGTATGCCCCTAAGTCTATGTATTTCATTTTTCTTTCTTATTTCTTAATGATGCATCTCTCTCTCTCTCTCTCTCTCTTTGTGTGTGTGTGTGTGTGTGTATATATATATATATATATATATATATATATATATATATATATATATATATATATATATATATATATATCGCTACCCGAAACATGTTTGTGGTGCCAGGCATTGCATAACTCATTTTAAAAAAAAAAAAAAACTTTGACAATTGATCTCCGTGGGAAATGTAAAAAATTGACTTTAATGAATGCTCCAATTTTCAAACCGTATTAATCACGGGATGGAGAATAGATTTATTTATTTTTGAAATTGATTTATATATTGTCCCCTTAGTCCATTGGCATTAATATAGGATTTTGGTGCTGCATGTCACCTTTTTTAGAGAGCTTGGAGTATGGTGAAGGTGCACCATTGGAGCACCTTCCTTTGATATATATATATATATATACATACATACATACATACATATATAATCAATGTTTTCAATAGCGAAAAGCGTATAGTGCAGCTTTTGACCCCTCCTTGAGGCGAGGCGTAAGCCTCACGGCGTTTTTTCTAATTTTTAAAATTTAAAAATATAAATATAAAATATAAAATAATAATTAATTTTTTTTTTGAAAAAATGTGAAATTTTTTTCTACAAATTTCTCACAAAGAAGTGCGAAAAAATTTGTGCTTTAATTTGCACAAAAAAAGTGCATAGAATATATGTGCCGCTTTTTTAAAAAGAAAGTGCACAAAAACTGCACTATAAAGTGCACAAATTTTCCGTTCAAAACAAAATATGCATAAAAGAATCCACATAAACTATATATTGTGCAACAAATTTCTGCAAAACATAAAAAACTTTAAGGAAAATAAAAGCAGAGGAAGAAGAAGAAGAATGAACTTGTCGAAGAGAGGGCTGCGAGACCTCGCAGAGAGGGCTAGAGAAATCGGAGAGAGGGCTGCAAGATGTTGTAGAGAGAGTTGGACTTGTCGGAGAGAGGGCTGCTAGCTTCTCCATTCTTTTATCTTGTTCTCATTCTTTCGAATTTATTTACCCATTGTTTGAGATTTCTCTTGAAGTCTCTCCCTTTCTATTATAAAACCCTAGAGTCTTAGCTCCTCACGAGATAATTTTTGAAGCCCTTTGGTTTTAACCATGGATCAAAATATCGTCCAATACCGATACGTATCGGTATCGGGGGTGGACGATACGGTACATTAAATGTACCGTATCACCCTTTGTATAGCTAATACCGGACGATACATTCAATGTATCGTCCGGTAAGTTACTGTTCCGGTACGTATCGTCCGATACGTACCGGTTTTCCGGCATTTTGATCCATGGTTTTAACACGTCGGGGAAATTTTGTAAAAGAGAAAGAATCTTTGAACTAATGTACTGTAGTGAATGCTACATCATATAGTGTATGCTATATAGACTGTTGTGTAAGTTAAGGTTAAGCTACAAAGCTCTAGGGGGGAGCTACGTAGCTTTTTGGGTGTGCTATGCTACAAGGCACGTAGTGTATTGCCACAGCGTAAGCTATTTAAAACCTTGGATATAATATAAGTTGATTGATGAATTACATTGCTAAAATCAAAGATAATAGAAGACTAATATTTTTGTAGTTTCTTTTTAAAATGAATGAATGAAAAATTAAAGAGAGAAAAACCCAGTAAGATGACCTGTTATTAACATACTAAACTGAACAAAATAAATAGAATAATAACTAGTTGAATGTGTGTATAGCTCAACTGGAAGGTGCACTATGACCCAGCCTTGAGCTTCAAGTTCAATCCCAACTTTCCTACCAAAAAAATATGCAATATGGCACACATGATGGGTAAAGCTTTTTGGGAATAAATTGTAAAATGCTACGAAAGTGGATGAGACTTTAGAGCATTCTTTTAATGAAGGTACATATGGGTTTTGCATTATAAATTTTGGGAGCAATTTGGAATAAATGAGTCTAGATTGTGGGAAAATTTGCACAAGATCGAATAAAGGTAGTTGAGAAGGTTTTTATTTTTTTTTTTGCAACATTAGGTTTTTCTTGATAATATTTTGTAGAATACTAAAAATATTATTTTTAGTGGCGCTTCTTAAAATGTGTAATTAAATTTTTTTTTTTTTTAAATGTGTAGAAAAGGATAAAGAAAAGTTTACTATCTGTGTCAATCTCTTTTTTCATCTGGCTTCAAAACATGTTCTTATATAATATATACTTCCTAGCATGGATCAAAATATCGTCCGATACTGATACGTATCGGTTTTGGACCTGGACGATACGGTAAAATAGTTTTTTCTCGGAGCCCCTAAAAAACAGTCAAATTATAGTTCAAATTATCGTTTGTATCGTCTGTATTGTCAAAATTATCGGTCAATTTATCGTCCGTCCTAAAATTTTAGGGTTTTTCTCTGGCCCCTTAGAAACAGTCAAATTATCGTCTGTATTGTCCGTATCGTCCAATTTATCGTCCGTATTATCGGTCAATTTATCGTTCGTCCCAGAATTTTAAGGTATTTTTTGGGATTAAAAAAAAAATATATATCAGGATGATACATTCAATGTATCGCCGATACATTGAATGTATCGGACGATACGTGATACGTATCGTCCTGGAGGTTTGGACGATACGTATCGAAAATCCGACTTTTTGATCCATGCTTCCTAGGATAGTTTCGGAATAAAATATTTAGTTTCAATAATTGGAGGATGTTCTGTTTTGTTTTATCTCTTAGATTGTTCGTTTGTTTGCAACTTTTTTCCTGAGATACTTGTATATTAAACATTTTTTTATCCTTTGGTTGTAATGAGACTTTTAGATATTTTTCCAAACCATTTCCCATTTGTGAGCTCCTTTCAAAAACCATTCAATGTCTTTAATGTTGCGATTTAATTCATAATTTTGAATGCATTTTTTTAATCTCAATTGATATATTTTTTTCTTGTTTTATTTTGTTATAACAGCTTAATTATGATCCTTCTGATGACTTCTTTGGGCTTGAAGTGGATTTACATTCAAGGTTTCACTTCTTCCATATAAATTTATGATTCATATTATAAGATCGATGTCGGTTGCATGTTGTTTGTTGATGATATGCTGCTAGTTGGCCACACAAAGAACAAGCATGGCGATCTTTTTAGGCTTGAAGTAGATTACGAACCAAGGTTTCACTTCCTCCATCTAACATTATGGTCATTAGTAACGTGATATTGATTTTTTTTAATGAATGTTGTTTGATGATGATGTGGTCTAATTGGCTGAATGTAAATTTATTGTTGGGGCTATGGATCAGCGTTTTTAGAGGCGAAAGGAGAAGGCGTAACGCTTAGCCCTCCCATGAGGCGACTCATAATCCTCACGATTTTTCAAATTTTAATTATAAAAATGTAATAAATTACAAGATATAGAGAAAATTAAAAAAAGTATAATAAATTATAAAATGTGTAACAAAAATTATAAATAAAATTTCATTAACAAATCAATTAATATTCAATGCACAACAAGTATGTCCTTATAAGTGGGAGTATAAGTGTATAGAAATTGAAACATATGGAAAATTGCGAATGTTTGCAATATATGTCCCAAGTCCCAATTCACAAATCACAAAAAATGGTTATAATACAAATTAAAGTTCATCTACTCATTTGACCGTTTAAATTCTCAATAACTGATAACAATTTTAAGTTCTTAAATAGTAATAGAGGTCATCCTACTCTATTTCAACCCCAAATTATCATGTAAAGAGAATATATGTGAAGTATAGGGTAAAATTGTGAAAAGATAAGAATTCACATGAGGCTTACTCCCCAATACAAGTTAACTACGCCTCACTATGCCTCATTAAACCTCAAGAGTGTCTCATGTGAATTTACACCTCGAGGTGAAAGGCTTATGCTACGCCTCGGAGTGCAAGCCTTGAGGTTTATGGATTTCTGCCTAAAATGCTCTTTAAATCGCTGCTATGGATTAAGGTTATAGAGTGAGTTTGAAAATTAGTGAAACAAAGCTGAAAAATATGAAGTGCAAGTTTAGGAACCACAAGCGCGGGGGGATAATTTACTTAAGATTGAAAACTATTTAGTGACACAATATGATAGATATCATTATTTGGGCTCAACTATACAATTGGAAGTGGGTAAGAGGAAACACCTCAAACAAGATTAGTATAGGATGGTTGGAGTGGAGACAAGTGTGAAGTGTGTTATTTGATCAACTAGTTTCACTTTGATTGAAAGAGCTTTTTTATAAGTGGTGGTAAGACTTGCATTACTGTATGGAGTAGAATGCTAGGCTAAAATAAAGCAATAAAAAGACAACGTAATGCAAACGAGATGCATGTGCTAAGGTGAATGTTTTGGGTAACATGGATACAATTAGAAACAACTACATAATGGGAAGTTTAATAGTGGTCTTCGTAAAAGAGAAAATTAACTAATGCCATTTAATATGGTTTGGGCATGTTTTGAAACTGTCCAATATGGAGGATTGCTATGATACAACTACAAGGAAATTGGAGAAGGGGAAGGCCAACAAAGAGTTGAAGGGAGTGGCAAGAAGTGATATTAAGGATTGCAAAGCGACATAGAGTTTGGCCTTAAACAAATGCTTGCAAAAATAGGATTTGCAAAGGCGACCTGAAATAGATGGGACATTTATGCTAAGTGGATTGCTAATGACTTGATTTTATATGGAGAGCAATGCAAATCCTTGATGTAGCCCAACTCCGAAGAGGAACTCACTCATCTCTCTACATGTTCTTACACTAGTTTCTACCCTTTATACATGCCTTCAATGATTTCAATATATAACTTCGGGATGCATTTCTTCCTCAATTTCTACCAAATTATCTGTCTTGGCACTCTACCGTAAGCCTTCATCAAATCAATAAAAATCATATTCAAGTTCTTCCTTCTTTCTCTAAACTTCTCCGTAAGTCTTCCCAATAAAAATTGAAAATGGTTATTTGGCACACTTGATTCTTGTCTTAATCGTTGTTCTGCTATTTTTTCCTAGAGTTTTATAGTCTGGACTCATAAGATTAATGCCTTGATATTTGGCATAAATTTGGGTGTCTCCTTTATTCTTATAAAAAAAGATCACAATGCTCTTCCTCCATTCTTCAATCATTTTCTTTCTTTCTAGTATTGATGCGGGAACTTACTAAATGCAATGCTAGGGCTGAGATTAAGATTAAAATTAATTTAATCAATTAAAAATAATAAGTTCTCATAACAAATTACCACGAAAAATTCTGGAAATTCAATTAGGTGATTTAATTTCGGCCCAAAATAGCGTTACTTTCGTGTACGTTCCCTATCGCGGATCTAGAAGACTAGAGTTCTTATGAACGGCTAGATCTTCGATAGTTTTAGGGCGTCGAACGAACTCGCAAGTGGGTTCTCTCGATACCAAACGAAAATAAAAGGCTAATAAAATTAATGATGAACAAAATATTGATTTTGGGCTTTTATGAGATCAATAAAATAATTAGGATTATGCAACTTACACAAACCATAGATCTAAAGAAGATAGAGATGGAAGAAGAGTTGGCCTCGCACCAAACCGCAAGCGGGAATCGAAGAATCGCTCTCCGTTTTGAAAGAATCACACCCTCACGAAAGTTTAGAACTCTCAATTTTGCATAAACAATTTTCATTAATAAAAAACTTCAAATAAAAGTGTTTACAAGCCTTTAAATAGGCTAACCAATGCA
This sequence comes from Chloranthus sessilifolius, assembly GCA_021018995.1. Classification (NCBI taxonomy): domain Eukaryota; kingdom Viridiplantae; phylum Streptophyta; class Magnoliopsida; order Chloranthales; family Chloranthaceae; genus Chloranthus; species Chloranthus sessilifolius. Next base: position 9,300,564 of record CM037593.1, on the reverse strand, counting down.
TAAAATTAGAAATCCTAGTATGATTCTAATTCCTAATTCAAATAAAAGAAATATCCTAATTCTTCTAAAATAATAAAGTCCTAAACAATAAGGAAACTAATCCTTTTTTCTAATAAAAGAAACAACTCTTACTTACTAAAATAAAATAATAAAAGAGACTAATCCTAATTCAATTAGGATTCTTGAAATTCGTCACTTTATGTGCAGCCTCCGAAAACTGACCATAACTTCTTCAATACTTGTCGGAATTGCACGTTTTTTGGCTTGTTGGAAAGCTACTTCGATAAGTTTTCAAATATGACCAATTTCACAACAATCCGACTTCGTTTGACACTTCAAAATAGGTCAAACATAAAAGTGACGAGATTGAAAGTTGAAGACCCTAATAAAATTTGAATTTTCTTCTTTCTGATCAAACGGGTCTTTAACGAGCCTTATTTTTAAAACCCATTCATGGGTCCACTTTCTATTTTGACGTCTCCTCTTTATCCGATCACGATTCAAACAGGCGGATCTAAAATACGCATCAATCCCCTTTACTTTGAAAAAGTTCGACCTCGAACTTTGGGTGGCATGGATTTTCACGGTCGCGATCACAGACAATATATAGAGAACCTCGATCGGAATTGGCTTGAATCGGACGTCCCCATCAACTCTCCCTGTATTAGAAGGATGCATTCCCAATAAATACTGGTTGTGATAAAGATCCAAAAGATCTAGATCGAGCTGCTGAAATTTCTATTGTGTAATCCAAGTATTCTCTGTGTCGGCCTTGTTCTTCCACTTGACCAAATACTTCTGAAGTCCCCCTTGGTTGGTGGACACAATCTGATATTCCAGTATATCTTCGATGATCTTACGAGTTTGCCAAGTAGGTGGGGGTAGTGGTGTGGGTAGGAAAATTATTGCTTCATCAGATGTAGAAGGCTCAAAAGGGTTGGCAGGGATGGTTGAAAGGCCATGGAATGGAGCAAGGTCCTCCATATTGAAAATCGTGCTAATCCTCAATTCCGGCGGAAAATCTAAAATGTAAACATTAGAACCGGCACGCTTCAAGATCTGCTAGGGTCCAGCACCGCGAGCTTGTAACTTCTTTGCAACTCTTTGCGGGAATCGCTCGAGTCTATTTTGAACTATCACAAAATCACCCTTTTGAAATTCTTTGAACTGTCTATGAGAATCTGCAGAGAACTTGTATTTTTTATTCTTTAAATTAATTCTTTTCTTAATCTCAGCATGCAACTCATGAATGTAATATGCAAAAGTGGATGCAAACTCTGATGACCTTTGGTGAATGGACATTAGGAGAAAATCTATGTGTGTTCTAGTATTCGGCTTACCCTTCCACTCGATGAGGTATGCCTGATATTTCTCAGGTTGCATTCTCCTTACAGTCCAAATGTTGTCAATTTTTGGTTTACCTTTCCACTTAAGAAGATACTCTCGATATGCTTCGTGTATTTTTACTGTAATAAAAAAATATGGATCTCCCAAAACTTTTTCATTTAACCTCTTCACATATTGTTCAGGCGGGTATTTGAAAATTAATGAGTAGATAGGATTGGGCTTAGGTGGATGGGCCTCAAGGAATGGGTCTGAAGGTTTTGTTGTTGGGCCAAAAAAAGGTGTATGTGCATCTACAAACTCTATAGGCTCATGTGTAAGTGACACTACTGACACTAACGACTCTTGTGTGAATGATGCAAAGGGCACTAATGGCTTATGTACACTCGACTCGATTAACTCGTGAGTACTCGCTTCAACCAAAACCAAAGACTCTGGGGTACTCGATTCAATTGATACTAATGGTTCTTGTGTACCCAGTTCGATGGGCTCACGTGTACTCGATTCAAGGGGCGCAAACAAGTCGTGTGTACCTAACTCTACGGATACCAATGACTCATAGGCAAGTGACTCGATTGGTTCATGTGTGGGTGACTCAACATTACTACTCACAACGGAAATAGAAGTTTCTTTAATACAAACTAGACTTTCTTCAGCTTCTTCTATCTCCTCTTCACTCAGTATGATACTAGGGTTGTACACTTCTTTTACTTCCCTATTCTCCGGCTCCTTAGGACTCACTCTTTTAGTCAATAAATTCGGAGTGGGAAATTTTGTGGGGCATTGGTATGCAAAGTGTCCAAACCCTTGACACTTAAGGCAATCAGGACACTTATCCGTCTTAGTTTTCGAATTCCGAAGAAGGTGATGGTGTATTAAAGGAACATACTTTTCAATAAGTCTCACCTTCATTTCCTCCCATGTGGAGATGTATTTACTTCGAAAAGATTCAATACGATGTTCTAGGCGAGTCCAAAAATTTTTGGCATTACCTTCCAACTTTGTTTTTGCTAGCCTAATTTTGTACTCATATGATACGCTATACCAATCAAAATATTCCTCTACACTAGACAACCACTCCACGAAGGTTTTGGGGTTTAACCATCCCTCAAAACTTGGAACCTCATTTCGAATAGATTTAATAAACTTCTCGGCAGGGTCGTACTCGGGTTCACAATGATGAGGGTATCCCCTAACTCTAGTCTCATCACGATTTTTGGGACTTTGCCAAGAATTTGGAGTATAGTGGTTTCCTTGTTTGGCTAGTACCCTTTCATGACGGGTAAGGAAATCACATTGACGTGTAAGTGACCCATACATAATGCTTGACACAAATACAACTCAGACACAATATTAAAAAAGACACACTGTGAACCAACAATGGATGAGGACTTTTGTCAAACACTAGACGTGCACACTAATGAAATAAAATGCAATAAGATTGAAATGATATGCAATTATGAAACTAAGTGATGTAAGACAAAAGTTAGACAAAAGCTTTTAAAAAATATATATTAAAAAAATGTAAACAAAAAGCTAGACGAATAATTTCAGACAAAAGCCAGACAAAAATTTTCAGACAAAATCCAGACAAAAAAGGTAGACGAAAATTTTCAGACAAAAACTAGACGAAAAATTTTCAGACAAAAATCAGACGAAATTTTTTCTAGACAAAAGCCAGATGAATTTTTTTATAGACAAAAGCTAGACTTTTTTTTTTTACCTAAAAAAACCTAAAACCTATATGAGCACTAAAACCCTAAAACTAAACTGATTCTCTGATACCAATTTGATGCGGGAACTTACTAAATGCAATGCTAGGGCTGAGATTAGGATTAAAATTAATTTAATCAATTAAAAATAATAATTTCTCATAACAAATTACCACGGAAAATTCTGGAAATTCAATTAAGTGATTTAATTTCAGCCTAAAATAGCGTTACTTTCGTGTACGTTCCCTATCGTGGATCTAGAAGACTAGAGTTCTTATGAACGGCTACATCTCCGATAGTTTTAGGGCGTCGAACGAACTCGCAAGTGGGTTCTTTCGATACTAAACGAAAATAAAAGGCTAATAAAATTAATGATGAACAAAATATTGATTTTGGGTTTTTATGAGATCAATAAAATAATTAGGATTATGCTACTTACACAAACCGTAGATCTAAAGAAGATAGAGATGGAAGAAGAGTTGGCATCGTACCAAACCGCAAGCGGGAATCGAAGAATCGCTCTCCGTTTTGAGAGAATCACACCCTCACGAAAGTTTAGAACTCTCAATTTTGCATAAGCAATTTTCATTAATAAAAAACTTCTAATAAAAGTGTTTACAAGCCTTTAAATAGGCTAACCAATGCATAAAATTAGAATTCCTAGTATGACTCTAATTGCTAATTCAAATAAAAGAAATATCCTAATTCTTTTAAAACAATAAAGTCCTAAACAATAAGGAAACTAATCCTTTTTTCTAATAGAAGAAACAACTCTTACTTTCTAAAATAAAATAATAAAAGAGACTAATCCTAATTCAATTAGGATTCTTGAAATTCGTCACTTTATGTGCAGCTTCCGAAAACTGACCATAACTTCTTCAATACTTGTCGGAATTGCACATTTTTTGGCTTGTTGGAAAGCTACTTTGATAAGTTCTCAAATATGACCAATTTCGCATCAATCCGACTTCGTTTGACACTTCAAAATAGGTCAAACATAAAAGTGACGAGATTGAAAGTTGAAGACCCTAATAAAATTTGAATTTTCTTCTTTCTGATCAAACGGGTCTTTAACGGGCCTTATTTTTAAAACCCATTCATAGGTCCACTTTCTATTTTGCGGTCTCCTCTTTATCCGACTACGATTCAAACAGGCGGATCTAAAATACGCATCAAGTATTTTATTGAACAATTTAATCAACCAATTCAGTCCATTCTCTCTCATCACAATCCAAACTTCTGTAGGTATTCCATCTGGTCCTAATACTTTTCTTTTTTTCATCTTTTCTAAGGCTGCTTTTATCTCAACTTTCAATATTTGTTGATCATCGCTTGATTTGGCTTCTTTTCTAGATCTACTTCCTTCACAATTTTTTGTGTTGAATAGATCCTAAAAGTATTCTTGCGACTTGTTCTCTATTTCATCTTCTTTTACCAAGACTTTGATCTTTGTCTCTAATACATTTTACCTAGTTGAGGCCTCTAATTTTCATTTCTCTAATCCTAGCAAGTTTATGGATTTTTTTTTCTCCTTTCGTTCTCAACCTAGTGTAAATTGTCATCCGCTCATACTTAGTCTTACTCACAACTTTCTTAGCTTCTCTTATCCCGAGCTTATGTTTTCAAAAACATTGGTAGCTTTTGTTCCTTCCCGTTCCTTAAATCACATCAGCAATTGACTTTTGAATATTTACACTCTACTGCCATGTTTCTTTTTGTATATATTTTCTTCCTTCAGAAAGAGTTGGAGAGAATTAAGGTTGTGAGTTGTAGATACCCTCACCCATTCATTATTATTTATACTTTCTTACAATAGGATCTAATATATCTCACTAAAACACACGCACATGTATTATACTGATTAGAGACACACCAAACTGACATTGTAGATACATCGACAATACCAACATCTAGGACAATGTGACACTGAATGGTTTTCTTATTTGGACCAAGCATATTTCAGGTCTCACGCTCTCTAAACTTCCTCTCCATATATTCCATCTTTGTTCCTCTCGAGGCCGTAGATGTAAATTTTATCTACATGACATGCTCCATTGATTGGTACGTTATTCAATGATATTAGTATTTGTGGGAAGTACATAAAGTTACTGATATGGATATGTTTAATTTTTATGAATATACATGTCAAATAAGAAAATTAAAATCATATCTTAAAATTGAAGTTCAAACCCTTTTATTTGGTGGTTCTACGAATTAAGGATCACTACCGAATTGTGTCCAGTATGTATGGTAGCAATTTATTATTTTTTCTGTTGGGTTGATAATACCAAACCATTTCAAGTTATGTTGGATGATTGGCTTTAGTAGTTTTTGTGAATTTCATCTGCCTCTTTATCCACAATGTCTTTTCACCTTTTTTTTTTTTTTTTTTCAGGAATCTTATTTCTGGTGTACCCAAACCAAGGTCGTGGTTTGGTCCTAATGGCCAGTATATCAGAGAATTACCTTGCCCCAGTTGTAGGGGGAGGGGTTATACACCCTGTGCGGAGTGTGGAATAGAAAGATCTAGACTGGATTGTTCAGAGTGTAATGGGAAGGTGTACAATGGTGGTTACTTCTTGGGCACTAATTTCCTTGCGTTTTTGTATGTTACAAATGGTGTTTTAATTTCTCCATGCATATTTAATTAATAATATTCACAACATGCTAATGTTAATTCTATTTCTCTTGTTGTCAATCCCCCATTTTTTTTCTCTCTGACACATTCATGTAGTCACAAGAAATTACTTATTTAGAACCATAATCTTTCTGACGCTGTTCTTAGCTTCAAGTTTCCTTGTTATTGTATATATCTATTTGTGTGATATCTATTATACAAAAACAATAGTAAGCTGTTGTGTTGACATTTTACTTTATTTTCTTCATTATATCTAATGTCTTTACTTTAAGAGTCTATATTTGTTAATTACTTTGTCATATGAAAAGTTCGGATTTTTCTTGATAGCTACAAAACATACTCGTAGCTGTTGATGCTGTCGACTTTACCTTAATGCTTTGTTTCTTTTTTATATGGGATCACATGATTCAACATGTATTAATTCCTTGATCCTCTCAGGATCTCACACACAAATTCTTACAAAATTTATAATTAAGCTGCTTTCCTCGATTTGTCTTGATTATCCCCTATAATATTTTATAACAATTTTAAAGTTGGTAGCAGTAGTTGCTTGCCTATTTAGGCAGTGAAAATGGTTACAACTATCAGACTCAATTCTGTGACCTCACTTCACAAGAGGGTTTTACAAAGGTTTTCTTACCACTTGGCTGCTAGGAAATCGTTCCTTTGACAAGAATGCCTATTATTTTATTCCCATCCGATGAATGACCATATTATTAAACCATCCTGTGCTTTGAACCCATAGACTTCAAACATTGGAGATTTTGTACACAACATCTATCCTCCTGCTACTCAACTTACTCAAATATTTTTTTGGATTTGAGGCTCAATTCTACAGACTAGAAATGCCAGTCCATTGCCTTACTTGAAACATGAATCATTTACAAAGTTCAAACTGCCGCAATCCATCGTCTAGGTTGCTACCTTGCCTGCATCACTGGTTGTTGGACTCACTTGGCATTGCTCATGCACCTGCATCATTTTCACCTACTTTAGGAAGACCTCAACCTCAAGTTTGCACGATTCCTGCAACTCAGTGTTTGAATCCTTCACAATTTGTTTTGGCACCATCTCTTACAACCAATCTTGATTTCGATATTTAGCAAATGCCAACTATTCTAAAATGAGTTGATAAAAAAGAAACCTTAAAATACAGGTTCCTCTTTCTGAATATTGAGCCATCATAAAAAATTGGCTCTTCTTTAAAAATAGGCTCTTGGGGAAGATGCCTATCATAATTTTGTTTAAGAAGACCAAAAGGGATTTTGGACACTCGCAAATTCTTTATATTCTGATTCTTCGACCATTTCTGAGCTTAACTTTCCTTGATTCTTCACAAATCACATCTGCCCATCTATCTTGCATGTTATTGTACCTAACATCACGATCACCTCTTGCAGCCATTATGAATCCCAACTTGTAATCGTGACGGGGACCCACTTTTGATAATATACTAATGTAATGAAAAATGAAGTTTGAACAACCCCAAAGAAACTAGAGATGATAGCGCAGTCAATGTTCAAATAGAAAAGGGGAATTCAATCTTCTAGCCAAACCCAAATTTTAACATTATTAAATGAAAAACTGATAGCTTAAGAATTCTTTTTGTAGTAAACCTTAATGCTAGTCCAGACTCAATCTCAACCCTGCATCTAATATAATCATAAGCATATAATTAATAAAATAATAGCTGTTCCTAATTTTTTTTTATAATGACATAGAAGTAGTAAACATTATTTTTTGTACCCAATTAAGCAAGTGTGCTCATCTTGCATAAAGTACTGTGTTATTGTGACAGTCCGGATTTTCTACCCCAAAATCAGTGCCGTCAGATCGCAGATCATAATCAAATACAGTATCATTTTTGGCATCAATGCGGAAATCAAACAGATATCCTATATATATATATATATATATATATATATATATATATATATATATATATATATATATATATATATATATATATATATAGCGGAAGCAAAATCTCCATTTCCATACAAAATACAATGCAATGGAGTCTAAAATAAAATCACTGGTGATGGCCATCCATCAGCTAAACAATGGTACGCAATTTGTCTATACAAAACTAATCCCATCATTCATACAGTCGCTTAATGTACTAAGTTCAAAATCCCCAAAACTCACCACTATACCGAATTCAAATCACTTTGTCTATGGGAAGAAATCCTCCGACGGAAGACCTTCTTCAGGTACGTAGTTCTAGTCGTTCTCTAACTCTGGGTCTACGTCCTTATCTGCATCTGTGACGTATAGTTGGGGTGAACTAACAGTCTAAGCTCAGTAGAGAAAATCAATATCAATTCACATTTTATCAATCAATGCATAGATTCAATGACCTTTCAAAAATCTCTTCAGAAGCATTTAAATATCAATTGGACTTTCAAAGGCAGTTCATATTAAACAAGTTCCAATATCTCATTTTCGTATTCAAAACAAATTGCAAAGAGTCATGTGAGGAATGGAATGCATAACGGAAACGGAATACATCAGTGAATTATACTCATTAGTAACGAAAACACGTCAGAACAAGACACCTCATCAGTAAACGATACACATTTGAAACACATCTCATCAATCAATCATGAACATGAACCTAAGCATCCCATCTTTTGGGAACCGAGTTGCTAATCTTCCAGGCACAAGGTAAATACCCCGTGACCTCTACCCCTCTAGAGCCTCTACTCCTCTTAGAGTTCAATCAAACAACTCATCAATTTGGTACACATTCAAATTTGAAGACAATGCAAGTGCGGAATTTAATGAATTCGAAGTTCACATACGGAGTTCATTTTCAATCTCATACTCAAATCTTAGTGGTTTCGGAAGCAATTTCGAGTCAAACATGTGAAAACATTCGATCATATCAAATTATCTATGTAATCAAATAAAATGCAATTGCGTATAGAATTTTCCTCACAGTAGTTTCAAAAGATTACAAAGATTACAAAGTTCTACACCAATGTCTAAATCAAAAGATTTGATACCATAATATCAGAAAATCTATGGATCCAATTAACAATGCAAATGTGCAATGAAATTTCCCTACCTTGGGTTTGGATTCGCACGAAAACGGAAGTAAAGCAAAGGTCCTATTAATGATCTCTAATCCTCAATCTACATCACATTATACGATGATGCATTAAAGATTGATTCTAATTACTAACAACTTCGACGTACTGAAGTATTTTCTCAAAGCCGAGGCGGAAAGGACAAGTTTGTGCAAACCTTGGATCATGTAGAATTTGTCCCAACTTCCCCCTCAATTTTGACCTTTAAAACATTTGATTCATGAATTTGTTAATTCATACAAGTTATAGAGCTCGTTGTCCTCTTTCCAACGCCGTGAGAATCGCGTCAATCCGAGTTCGGGGCAGAAAGTTATGGCTGAAATACCGAGCTTGTGTTGGCACCTCGCTCTAACTCGCTGCAACGACTTTTCTACTTGCTGTAGCGAGTTTTTCCAGAACTTTTTTTGCTTGTAAATCCAATGTGCACTCGTTGCAGCAAGTGGTTCAGAAGGCAATTCGCTGCAACGACTTCCAACCTCGTTGCAGCGATTGTGCAACTTGATTTGTCCCTTTTTCAAAACCCATTTTCTCAATCTATCACCCTATCTTTTCGCCCACAACTATACAACTAAATTTTAATGCAATACGCGCATAAACCACAGTGTTTACCTCTTTAGATTGGGCATGCAACGTCCCCGATGATTGTACCAAGGATCAGCTTTCTACGCCTTGCTTTCTCCCGTCGGTTTGAATCCCACCTTCTCTATCGACCGAAATGGACGGAGATTGACTTCTCTCAACGTGCACAACAACTCAAAGGTTCTCTTGAGTGTAATAGGATGATCTATAGAGAGATCCACGAAGTTTTGGGTTTTTCTAACACCAAGAGCAAAAGAGGGTTTGGAGCTCTCTTTCGCTTGATCGTAACTGCGTCAATGTCAATGCTCTCTTCTCTCACGGTAAATATATGAAGATAAAAGGGGATTGAGACGGAGATCAACACACAAGTAGGAGAAAGTAAAGGGGGGAGCTCTTCCTCTTTCTCTTCTCTCAATTTGCAAACAAGGAGGAACCCACGTGAGGGCCTCACTTATAACTTAGGGGTTGGTTCGGTGTGAAGCGCACACACCCCCAAAAGAATGTATGAGTTCTTACAACTAATGACTCGGATTCGGTGTGAAGTGTACACGCTGGAGCGGTGCTTTTTATTCAAAGGCCCAAATTAAATCTCCATGGACAACACGTACACCTAGTCGGGCATACGAGTGTCCAAAATTTCGAGACGTTACAGTTATTGTCCTTCAATTTGTGAGATTATTAAGTTGTATGCTTCTGAGCAGATTTTTCCTATCTTTCTTGGTCAACACACTGATATATCCTCATATTTGAAACGAACTTTAGCTTCGTATGGAGGCATTCACTATTTTACATATTGCTTATCCACATTTACTTTTGCCCCATTGATTGCAGGGTCTTAGGACTTGCCGGCAGTGCTTCGGAGATCGTGTGATATGGGAAGAATCAATTGATGAGCAGCCTTGGGAGAAAGTTCGTTCTAGGTAATTTTTTTTATTTTTTTTCAATTAACCTTATCTTTGTTGAATATTAACTCTACTTCTTAACATAGTTCCTATTACACAGTTACATATATTTTGTGCAGTGCAGGTGTTTTTACTATAGCCAATCTAGTCAAAATCGTATATGATAGTTGTTCAACTAGTCAATTAACCACATCATTCACCATAACCCATACTCCACAGTATCAAAATATAAATGAGGAAATACAACAAAACCGAGTTCATAAAAGCCTTCAGTCTTAACTCTTAACAACCTACTGTGGAAAGCGTCAAGAATCATGATTCGGTACTTATTCATTCAGTATTAATATAAAGTCAGTGGGGACTCCAACCCTAACTAGGTGGTTTGTGACTACAATTCCTCTCTCTCTCTCTCTCTCTCCTGCACATCTGTCACCCAACCTAACCCTAACCCTAACCCTAACATTCTAATCACGTGAGGAGAGAAAGGACAAGATAGACTAGTGTCTTTACACGTAGTTTGAATATCTTCCCTATATGCAGAACTCTGATTGTATTAGACATTTTCATTAAAAATAATTGATTAAATCATGGTAACTGAATTGACAATGTACCATGCCTGTCTTCTTGTTTGTTGACGCATATATATATATATATATGTATTTAAAAATATAATGATTTTATTCGGTTGTTATATAATTATGGCCTTCTATAATTCAGGTAAGTTGCTGTATTGGTCTCTAGGCTTACGGATATTCTTTTTCTCTCTTATTCTGTTGGCAGCTCCCCTCTCAAAGTCAAGGAAGATGATGAAGTTGACAATCTAGACATAAAATTGAACGTGAGAAGAAAATCAAACCGAAAATATCAATCACCATCTCCTGAAGTTGGTTTAAAGATTAGCCGATCATTGAGAGTTAGTTGCCACCTTGTCCTTCCCTTTTTTCACAATTGCACATGGGCATGAACCATTGTCCTAGTTCTTTTAATCCCATTTAATTATGTGAATTCATTTTTATTCCATTGGCAAGACCTAGATTGCTCAAAATTTTCTATATTTACATTTCCATTAATAAGGCTAGAGAATAGATAAGCCATTTTTTCATGAATATACAATCCTATGCAAGTATATATACTGACTGCACATGTAGAGATTGTGTTGCTATGGTTTAGTTCATCATAAGGTTAACCATCGACGCTTGACTTGAGACTTAGTTGTCTCTAGGCAGAGTTGACTTACGAACGATTGAGTCAAATATGTAAATGATAAATTCAATTTTTGAGGCATCAGGAAAAAAACAATTGAAAAGTACACATGCGGAAAAAGGGTAGTAAAAAAAGCTATAAGTTTATGTTGTAGCTGAATATCTGGTTGTTCAGAGGTTCAGCATGCAGTACTTCATATAGAGCTGCTTTCCTCTGCTTTTGTGTTTGGTTGTCAGTAAACATATTGTTGGAAATGAGGATATTTTTTGATCTATCGACATCCATTGGGGCTGACCATAGTTACCCAGAAATCCTTTTTACCTATCGTACCAGTACTTATATGTTCCAGTATGAAACGTTTCCAACAAAACATGTTTCAAGATATAATTGAAACTCATTTCATTTTAAACAGAAACTGATTTCTATCTTAGAAGAAGCTCGTTTCAATTTATATAGAAGCTTGTTTCTATTAGAAATGAAACTTGTTCCTATTTAATTGATTCTCCTATCTGTTAAATAAGAAACTAGTTTCATCCTTTTACCTAACAATTTTTTAGAGCCATTAGAATAATCAAAATATGACTTTTACTGATTTTTAGGGACAATGAAATTTTTTTTTTTTATAAACCATGAAATTGTAGAATGTGCTTCACATGCATATGTTAAAGAGTTATATGTACATTTTAGATGTGTTTTTAATAAATAATTTGGATAATATATGATATTACAATGCCAATAACAGATTAATTTAATCATATTGTTTTTCATCCATTGATAAATGAGTTCGATGAATCATGTTGTCTAAATAGAATCCAAAAATGTAAATATTAATGCATACAAATATAATTCTCATATATAGTTACACAAAAGAAGTTGCACTACTAGCGTTTCTATGGTGAATCTATTTCATATCCATGATGTACCAATGTTCATATTGTCTATGGCTACCTACCTATGACTAACTGCACACCAATACTTAAGTAAAAAACACCATTATGCGAATACAGTAGATAAAAATACAAAAACTTGTCTTCTTACCCAATGTTCCTATTCTTAGAAGGAATGATTAATTTCATAATATTTTGGTTGTAAGTGATTGGTTTCAACTTCTAATAGCTGAGAATACTCAAAACGTTTAGCGAAGATCTCTGTTTGTGTGCTTTGTCACATGTTAGCATGCAAGGGGCTTTAGCCCCTCCGAGTGAGGTCCCAAGTATGGTCCTATGCGCTATTGTTGAACATGTGCACAGCTACTGCAATGCTATACATTTATACATTCACCATTTAATATAGTGGTTAAACTGTGGTCATAGTTTCGGGATACCACAATAATTCGCAATGGCTGAATTCGGGAAAATTTGGACAAATTCGGGGAAATTCAGGAAAAATAAAAAATAACAAATACATCAAAATATTTTTAAGTTAGCAATAACATTTTTAATAGACAACATACGTTACAAGGTGTTCGATTAATGACACGTCTATGATTACAAATCCATGTAACCATATAAATACAAATGCATGATTCATCTCCGTTAGACTCGATAGAAAATAATAAAAGTTGTCAATGAATGGTGACTTGCTGAATCAACTAATTAATTAAAAACTTATTTGGGACACCCTTAATTCAGCATTTTTTACCTTTTTTTTCAAATAAAGGAACCGACATTTGTGACTAAGGGTTCTGCACTGCCTATTATTTAATTGTAACTTCTATTAATTTATGTTATAACATTATTGTAACTTAAAGTCAACTTGTTCTGTTACTATCCATTTTATTTGTAATTACAGGTTACAAGCTTATTGTATTGTATCCTTTTCAGGTCATTTTTACCCTGACCATGATTTTTGTTCCCATTATCCTAATTACTGAATACTGCATAGATTATTTATGCAATTACAATTTATAATTTTATTATTTAAAGAAATACAAGACTCTTATTATATTTATGGGGTTGGGATTATAGCCGAATTGAAGGTTAGTATGCCATTGAGTTCACAGGTTCAATCTCCGCTTACCAATAGTAAACATTATTGTTATTTCGAGTGGAACAACATAAATTAGTGTGACTTATACGATTGAGATAAATGTTTAAATATAAAAAAGTAAATTTATTTAATACATAAATTTCATAGGCACTTCATTTTCGAATTTATTGACCCCATGTGTCCAAGATCACGAGAGAATCCCTCATTGTACATTTACAAATCACCACTTCACAATATTAGCTATTGCACAAATCAGACTTTCAACATTATTGACCATATGATGTCACCTAGGGGTTGTCGCAATGGTCTTGCGACTTGGGTTTGCTCCCCAACATCACAGGTTCAAAACCGACTCCCCTCCGCGAAAACTGGTGTATCGCGGAAAGGTGGTCCAAGCGCAAACCTGTGAACCCTATGTTATCAAAAAACTAAAATAAATTATCGGCTATATAATGTCATCAATATTTAACAATTCCTAACTGCATTTTTTTTGTCTATATATGTTAGGACATAGATGCATCATAAATTTTACTTTTTGTACTTGACTGTTATTTGAACTGGATCATAAATATAATGTATTTTGTTTAGTTGGATATTTGCAGAGTCTCAATGCTAAAACCGGTTTATTCAGTAAGCGAATGAAGATTATTCATCGTGATCCTACACTTCATGCTCAGAGAGTAGCTGCAATTAAGGTTCTATTTTTGTCCAATTGCAATGTCTTAATTTGAATCTTAATCCTTTATAAGCGTGTAGATCTTGAGTTGTGGAATTTTGTGTTATATCCAATGTTTTAAAGACCGGACACGGATCGGTTGGTCTGTCCCAGTCCAACCCGAACTGGCAGGTTGGATGGTCTAATTTGACCCTAAGACCCGTTTTCATGGGTTTTTAGGGTCGAACCAATGGACCGATCCATTTTACTACAAAAGCAGGTGGTTCATCTGGTTTCACATGAACTGGTTTGGTTCATTTAAATATTTATTACCTACTTTTTAACAAAAAATGTAGTTTCAAATAGCATGTTGGAAGCCTTGAACCTGTGATGTTTTTCGCAATGAGACGGTACACGATTGAGCTCAGATTGATTGACATAAAAATCATTTATTTATATATTAAAATTACGTTTAGTTTTTCATAAATTTGCCACATGGGTTGATGCATTTACCCCTTTTTATTTGTTAGCATTACAAAGGAAAAATCATATAAACATTTTAATAAAGACCCATTTCTCTTTAAGTTGGTATTAGGTGCATGGGTCAAAATTTTATACATGTGGAACAATAATCAATTCTTTAACACGTGGCACATGATTAAAAAGAAAAGCTTTATTCTTTTTGGGATTCGTGCTACATGGAACACCATCTAAGCCCTCTGATTCAATGGTTGACTCTGACAAATCAGATGATAGAGATCATGTTTCATGCCAATTTTTGGCCTCAAGGATCTTTACATCATGGTCATCAAATCAGAGGGCTTAGATGGTGTTCCACGTAGCACAGATCCCAAAAAGAACAAAGTTTTTCTTTTTAATCATGTGCCACTGTAAAAAAACGAGAATTTATTTATATATTAAAATTATATGTAGTTTTTCATAAGTTTGCCACATTGGTTGATGCAATTGCCCATTTCTATTTTGTGTTAGCAGTATAAAGGAACATTATGATATCTACCATCTGATCGAGGGTCTTCAGATGAACGACTAAACAATATATAGACAACAATTCACATCAAAGCATAAAAATCTTCGATGAGCATGATTTTTAGGTTGAGTTCCATCAACATGTTGGTCCCATTTCCCTTGATGTACTAGGTGTGCTAGATGTACCAAAATAGATAACCCATCCCCCCCATTTGTTGCACAACTTATACACCTTATTCGAAATCTCTTTTACGTATGGGATAAATACTGTCAATGACTAAAATATCCTTAGCGATCGTATTCTTTTTTTTTATTAACTTTAGTGTTTAAGAAATTTCTAGCCAAATTTAATTATTTGCGTAATATATAGATGTGCTTTCTTCATTTTTTAATATTATAAGCTTTGGGTTAGTTGATTTTTTTTTTTCGTTGAACTGGTCCGGTCTCACCCTGGTTCAACCTGATTTGACCGAACTGGTACCCTTGCCAATTCGGTGGCGGGTTTGGTTTTTAAAACATTGGTTACATCCATTTCCTTCCATTAAAGTGCTTGTTTGTGAAAAACTAGAACTGGTTATAGATAAATATCAACACTTCCATCGTTTGCAGAAAGTGAAAGGGACTGCTGAGGCAAGGAAGCGAGCATCTGAAGCTCTTACAACCTTCTTCAGTGATCCAGAGAATCGCCTCAAAAGAAGCCTTTCTATGAAAGGTGAGTACTCTTTTCTATCGAAGTTGCATGTGTGATTTGAATTTTTAATTTCCTGCATTAATTTAATTTAATTTTTTTTTAAATTCTCAACCCCCACCAAACATTTTGTTTTGGCCTATTCACAACTAATACATTGTCTCATTGGATGTTGATAATGCAAAAGACTAAAACTCGCATCTACTACTGCGCTTTACTTTGTTGACCATTCAATATTAGGGAATTGATTTGGCGGTTAAAATAATAAGATCAGCCTAATTTTCTGGTGATCACCTATCTAGGGCTGTCAATGGCCAGGTCGGATCAGATTACAAAAAACTGGGCTGCGTCTGATCAGTCTGAACCGGTTCAAAATGATGTATATATAAGACAGTGAGCTTCCTCTAAGGTCCACATGGAGCTTGACGTGGCATTCAAAACTTGTTTTGGTGCCAAGTGGAGCAAGACAGTATTGCATAGACCATTTAAAAAAAAATTGGAAACTGATTTCCATGGCAAAAGTTAACAATCTACTATAATCAACAGTCCAATTTTCAAATGGGATTAATCACAAGATGGAGATTACATTAAATTTGTTTTTTGAAATTGATCTATATACACTGCCCCCTTAGTCCATGTGGCACCAAAACAAGATTTGGGGTGCCTCATGACACCTTTTTAGAGACTTTGTAGGACGCTCACCATTCTCCATTGGAGGACCTTACCTTTGCCCAATCTCGTTTGAAAATTGAACTGTTGATTATAATCAATCCTTGACTTTTGCCATAGAGATTTAAAAAAAATAATCTATGCAATGCTCTCTTGCTTTGCATGACACCCAAAACATGCTTTGGGTGCCACGTGGAGCACGGGTGTATTGTTTAGATCCAAATTAAAAAAAAAAAAGTTTAACAAGCAAAAGCCGAACATTGAAAGTGATCTAGATTTGAAGGTTTAAAAAGCAAAGCCAAGCTCAATGGTTTAAAATTTAAACACTAATGGTAGATTTAAGTTTTTTATATTTTTTAAAGATGATCTAAACATTGCACTCGAGCTCCTCGGGGTTGGGTGCCATGTGGCTCCATAAATACTGTTTTGGTGTCATGTGGAGCAAGGTTGCATTGGTTAGATCATATTTAAAGAAAAATTTCAAAAACCTTTCTCCACCATGTTTTTATTCAGCCTTGATATCTAGGCTATTGAAATCAGTCAATATTTGATTTTTACCTTATATATAAATATAAATAGGAAAATTATAATGAACGAATGAGAATTGGCATACCATTCAACAAATGCTTACGTGACACGATATAAGTGGCCGCCCCGACATGCATTGCTAGAGCTCTTCTGTGCTTGCATCATGCCACATCAGCAGTCCGTTGAATGGTCTGCCGTTTCCCGTCCAAATATATATATAGGGTCTAGTTGGGTAGGCCAAGATCTCCTCGACCCAACCTGATTTGACAAGTCAAGATTTTGTGCCCGGTTTGAAAACCAAGTTGTTCCGGCCCTAGGCCTATCCAATAGGTGACCGGTCCCTTGATAAACAAGCACTTACACATCAAATACGAAAATTGATGAGCATTACATATCATCTTCACGCAGACCTTAAAAAAATCTCTTCACATTGCAGGTGTGAAATTTTACTGCAGTAATTGCAGAGAGGAAGGGCACAGAAAATACTACTGCCCGGCGCTGAAGGATAGTTCAACAGATAGGCGGTTCCGGTGCCGTTTATGTGGTCAAAGGGGCCACAATAGAAGAACCTGTCAAAAACAGGGACAGGGACAACACAAGAGAAGGGGCCCTAGCCAACACCATTGTAAGATATGTGGTCAAACTGGTCATAATAGAAGGACATGTCCTCAGGGGACTCAGGTTAGAGCAGTTGGGTCAAAGAGTTCACAAGGTGGGACTTACTCATGTAGCTTATGCTTGGAAAAAGGACATAACATCAGGACATGCCCCAATAGAAAAAGGCTCAATTGAGACATTATGATCTATGAAAAGTTTTATAATGTGATAGGTATTTTTTATTGGGTAGCTTTAATAGTACCCACGTAATCTTGCAGGGCACCTACGCCCAAAACCATCGATTGTTTTAGATAAGATGATGGAGACCATGCTAGATGATGGAGATTGTGTTTCACTCAGATCTTCTGCACAAGGGATCTTGAGATCATGGCGCACCTATCAGACGGTCAGTTTTAGATTTTATATGGCACATATCCCGAAAAAGTATCCCTAAAATCACATGACACACTTCATGCACAAACATATTTTAGTATTTGTGTCATGTGGAATAAAAAATTGACTGTTTGATAGGTGCGTCATGATCTCAAGATCCTTTGGGTGGAATATTGGAGCGAAACACGATCTCCATCATCTGATCTGAAGAAATCAAAGATTTTGGGCATAGGTGCCTTGGAAGACTCGGGGGGTGCTATTCAAGTTACTCTTCTTTATTTTATTGGTTGAATACCTTATTTTCAGTGAATCAGCATATGGGTATCAATAATACTGCTATGCATGTGTGTTTGTACTAGGTACCCACCCCGTGTATAAAGGGTGTTGCACAAGTCAATTTCCCTTTATCAAAATGGTCAACCTTGAGAGAACCACAAATATTTATGAGCATACAAACATGCAGAAATCCTTCTGTTCACTGATTGGACTTTCGTACTGTTATATATATATATATATATATATATATATATATATATTAGAAATGATTATATGACCCGAGTTATGGGATTTGTATCTCATAACTCGAACACTTATTCGCTGCATGTCATATTAGTAAGGTCAATTGATAACTTAACAAGATTATTACCTCTCTCTCTCTCTCTCTATATATATATATCCATAGGTTAGTGTTGTAGGGTTCTACCATACAACAATGTTAAATCACATGACACCCTATCTCAATCAGGTGCCATGGTGACTTCCCCAAACTCGATCATGTATCCTGTAAAAAGTTAAATTAAAAAAGGGTGCTTATGCATCACTGAAAATATTGTTGAAGTTCAAAAAAATTAGTGCACTAGGGTGGGTGGGCTTCACCCTTTATATGACGTATGATTTGAAGGACAAAAAAACTCTTAAACATATATTTTTTTAAAATCACATGGCTGTACACTCTAAAACGAGGATTGTTTTGGAGGTCACGTGTTGCGTGATCTAGCCCATATGGGTAGCACTTGGGCCCTATCCTTGTAGTTTTTGACCATTTTCCTTATATAAAGAACATATAGAAGAGATGAGTTTGTTGAGATGGATGCGTGGAGTACCAATGATAAAATTAGGATGAGTACATAAGAGAATTTGAGAGTAAGACTATCCTACGAATAATTTGGAAAAAGGGAGACTATTCCGAATCCTAGTAAGATATTTCTTTCTCTTGGGTTAGAGGTGCCTTCGGAGACTGAACCCAAGTTAAGATGATGGTTTGAATAAAAAAGGACAAGCTGGGGAGACTTGGTGAGAGGAAATGGAAATCAAGGACAAAAAATACGAAATGTTACTTGAGGTGGTTTGTACAAGTTCATTACAGGCACAAACCAAACTTTCTACAAATGTTTGAGACGTTACAAGCACAAGTAGACAAAGAGGAAGATCACTGAAGATCTAAAGGGAACCCTTGAGAAAGGACACGAAAGATTGTAAAAGTCACAGAGAGCTTAGTACTGATAAAAAACAAGTGTAAAAATAGGACTCACAATTCCAACTCCAAAGAAATGTAATAAGGCTATAATATATATATATATATAAAATACACACATTATATATAGCCAAAAGTCTTAATTATTGGTGATCACATTAGAAGAGATGTGTCTGTTGCAATGCACATGTCGGACATCTATTCAAAAAATGAATAATATATATAGCCAAAAGTCTTAACCATTGTTGATCTCATATTCGTGTGGCAAAAGGTAAAATATGGTTAATGGTGATGGAATACTTGCCACACAACCTTTTAGGCCTTTGAAATGAACAAGGATACCTTTATGGTGAGTTCAAATATTCAATAGAAGTTTTATAAGGGCAATGGTCAGGTCTTACTAAGTAGAATCGGATTTCTGGTCTTACCCACCAGTTGCCCTTGGAAATAGGAGAATCTTGACTTTCTTGATTTTCACTTTTTATAGAAAATTCTCCCATTTCTAAGGGCAGCAGATGGGGTAAGACTAGAAATCCAGTTCTACTTGGTTAGACTTGACCATTGCCCTATATGGGCAATGGTTAAGTCCTACAAGATAGAATCGGATTTCCAATCCTACCCCATCGGTTGCCCTTGGAAATAGGAGAATCTTGACTTTCTTGATTTTCACTTTTTATAGCATGACATGTAGTCAAGATTTTCCTATTTTCAAGGGCAGCGGATGGGGTAAGATTAGAAATCCGGTTCTACTTGATAGGACCTGACCATTGGCCATATAGGGCAATGGTCGGGCAATGGTCAGGTCCTACCAAGTAGAACCGGATTTCTAGTCTTACCCGATTTGCTGCCCTTGAAAATAGAAGAATCCTGATTTTCTTGATTTTCACTTTTTATAGCATGACGTGTAGTCAAAATTCTCCTATTTCCAAGGACAGCAGATGGGGTAAATCTGAAAATCCGATTCTACCTAGTAGGACTTGACCATTGCTCCTATAAGGCAATGATCAAGTCCTTCCTAGTAGGAAATATGATAGAAAGACAATAAATTCACATGACCCCGATTTGATGAACTTTTAAACAATCTACAGTGGATGTCCACCCATCATTGGTGGCCATGGGAGTCAACACATGTGTGATTTGCGCCGACTGCGAATGCACAATATATCTTAGAAGTAGTTGCCTCATCTGCATTATTATTATTATAACTTTATTAAGCTATAACAGTGATATAATCTGTTATATTAGACTAACATAGACATAACTTTTCTCTACTCTTAAAAATTATATATTGACTCTTAGTTTAATATTGGATCCTTCACTTCTAATCATATTTATGGTTCGAAAGAGTCGAACAGACTCAGAGCTAATGAAATATTCAGGGCAAGTTCCACCAAAGGCTTTGGGATTAGTTGCGGGCTTAGAGCTAATGAAATCCTAAGCGAAAATATATATATATATATATATATATATATATATATATATATATATATCAAGGCCCTTATCATTGGTCAAAAAGTGCAGTGTTTGGTGAAAAATTAATATTTTATTTAAAAAATCACAAAGTACATGTTTTAAAATGTAAAAAAAAATAATATCCATCTTAGAAAAAAAGTTGGGTAATAAAACTAAAAATCAATTATTAAATGGTAGATAAAGAACTAACTTGATTTTTTTTGTCCTAAATCCTAATCTCTTATATTTCTTGATTAGGCAAGGTTTAGAGAAATATGTTAAAAATGTGAAATTTATATTACAAAGTTTAAAAGAGAAAGCTACAGGAACACGCCCCACCTTTATTTTTGTAAAAAATTCAGTGATTTTTTTTTTTAAATTACAAAAGGGCGCCCCATTCTCGCCCGTTTTCGATGCACGACTATTCATGCCTCTATTTTGAGGGACGATATTGCCCCTTCTTAGTGGAAAATCGAGACCCTTGCTTCTCGGGTTCGTCGGAGCTGCAATAAACCCCGGGAAGTGAAGCACCGTCTTCTTCTTCTCCGAAAACCATATTGTATCTCTGGTTCGCCGTAGGAAGGACATCTCCGAAATCTATTTCACATCGGGTTCGCTGGATTTCAATCAGAGGGATACCATGCTGCAAAGCGGGCTTTCTTTATTTATTTATTAATTATTTTGTAAAATCAAAATTGAAATCAGTCTGAAAAGCCCCAAAAAATTGCGATCGGAATCTTCCTTATCCCTAGATTTCGCGATTATGTTCTCATATTCTACATCAATCGGCGATTTGGACAAGAGATTGAGCGGTAGATCGAGCTGTTAATGTGGGAAAAAATTTATAATTCAAAAGAGGTTTTGATTAATGAACAGATCCGATTCCTTAGATCCGTGATCTTAATGTGGAACCGTTATTTTGAGTTCGGTAACCGATGGATCAGATTTTGAGTTCGGGGATCGATGGATCGAAGATATATGAAGAGAAGGGGTTTTAATGGAGACGAGAATCCATAAATCGATAATTCGTCAATTGTGGGGGTCTTCTCCGAAAACCCATAATCGCATGTTGAGAGAGATCCGTCCATTGTGGGGTTTTCTTCTCCGAAAGCCATTAATCGCTTACTGAGAGAGAGCTTGGGTTGATCGACCTAGTTTATGGCATAAAGGTAATTTCCAACGTAAATTTAAACCCAACTTCTAAGTCGCCCTACCCGTCTTATACTTGGCAATCGCCCATTTCGTGTGTGCAGGGTGTTGTTGGGTTATAAATAGTAACACCCGACTATTAGGATATAAAAAACGGTAGGGGTATTATCGGGTCGGTTTTCATGCAAAATCAAAATCGAACCGATAACTATCGGTTTCTATTTTATGAAACCGAAACTGAACTGATAAGGTTCAAAACCGAAATCGAACCAATAGTTATCGGTTAGGTCGATTTTCGGTTTCTAAACCTCATTTTTTAAACTTGTTTTTATTTGTAGCATTTAACCGAATTAAATCGATTTTTTCGGTTTTGGCTTAGAGTTTTCAAAATTTATACAAACCGAACCAATTTATACGAACTATTTTTAGAAACTCCTATGATTCAACTGATTTTAAGACTTTTGGTGATTAACAAACTAAAGCGGTAGTTGGTTTTCTACAATAAGCCTCATACACCATCACACTCAAACATAGACATACTATAATCCATATATACATCACTATCGGTTTCTATTTTTTGAAACCGAAACCGAACCGATATGTCTCCAAACCGAAAGGGCAAAATCGAACCAAAATTTCGATCGATTTTGGTCGATTTGGTCTGTTCGATCGGTTTTTTGCACAGCCTAAAAAATGGCACAGAGCATTTTTAAGTAAATTGCCCAAGAAAAAATAATTGATAAAGCTAAAAATAAGGGGATCCGAGCATTGAGCGGGTCAATCTCACTCTCCGAAAATGTTAGAATGGTCTTCCAATGCTTTGGTGCGAAATCTTTGTCCAACTCCTAAGCTTTGAATGATTTGGTAGAGGGAAATTGATCCGTGCATTGACGTTGGTGCTCTTGCACCTTAAACCAACTTCATTCTAATATTGGGTGCGTTTGATTGCCTTTTTGAAATGCGTTTTACAGTTATAATTGGGACGTTGACAGTGAGCGGTGTTTGATAGAGCAAACGGTAAACGTGTTTTTATGCTTTTTAGAGTGTATAGTATGCATAGCATTTAACATATAGGATATATTTTTTTTAAAAGAATAATTTTGTGCTTACCATTTTGAATCTTTTCATTAGAGGTTATGATCAAGATTTGGGTATCTTTTCCAAAATATCATTTTACATTGTAATTACACTAATCACCTGTTTTGATTGCATGGCGAGATGGCCTGTGCATCACTCCTGACTTGCATTTAAACACAAAATTGGTGTTAAATGATTTTATATCATTAAAATTGAACTTTTTTTATCTCACACCATTAAAATGTAATTATGTCATGTGGCACACTTTATGACGAATCTAGATTTCCCAAGTGGCTATCTATCTTGTGAAACACTTGTGTACATTATAACATATATGTCATGAAAAAGAAAAAAGGGTAAAGGTGAAGTATTAACCTGAGATGAGCTTTTGCTTTTCCCATTAGTCGTGTGCCACTAAATAGGAAAGTAAAATGGACTTGATATTTTCATCTTCCCACTCTAATTCCTCCCACCATTCTTTTGACCCACTAATTTCTCTCAAAGTGTTGTTGGCGCTACTGCGGTCGAATGGGAGCCTCTTTAAGTTCCGACAGCCCCTCACATCTATAGACTGTAAGGAAGGGAAGGCTATTGCATGCCTACATATACTCTTTAATTTTGGTAGACTACTAAGAGATATATCTTTTAGTCTCGGGAAGGTTATTGAGTCATGTGCTGCTCCTTGAACTATCACATATTATTTCTTCTATTCCTTTGCAATTATACAAATCAATAAACTCAAGGTTATGAAGATGTAGAACCCACGTCACCTTCTTCAATTCATAACATTCGTTAATGTATAAATCACTAAGGTTTTGTAGGCATCCCCGGCTTACGAAAATAGTCTTCAATTGGTAATTATCAGCGAAGAAGAGATGCTCTATGTTTGGGAATAATGGATTTGTTCCTTCCAGCTCATCATCAATTATCAACTCCTCCAACTCATAGCATTGAACAATACAAAGTTTATTTAGTCTCTTCATATTCCCAAAAGTTGTTGTTGCGTTGGATAAATGGCGAGATGCAGTGAGTGCGAGACGCCGAGTAAATCCCACAAGTCGTTGACTGACGCAGATAGAGAAAATACTATTCGATAGTAATTTGGCAGATCTAACTATTTATTATTTTTGAGAAAATAAGAAGGAAGGTAACTAGTGATATTAGAGATGAATTTAGAAAGGCATACTAGTAGTTTTAAAGGTTAAGGTAAGAAAATGAGTATTATTCCCTTTATAGAAATATGATTAGTAATATTGGGATATTTTGGGAAGAACATGAATAGTAGTCACTATGCAGATGAATAGTAGCTCGGGTCACTATTCACTCTAGTAGTACCATTGACGTTCACTATTCACATATGGAATTACAGTTGTATTGGTACCTACATCAACCTTTTAGCACTCTTTCTTTTTCTGTTTTCAAATTAAAAATAAAATAAAATAAAAATAATAATAATAATAATTTAATGTCATTTTTCAGTTCAAACTCATATTATAAACCAATCCCATGGACTAATATATTCAAAAAATCCACTATTGGGCAAATTCCCAGGAATAACCAAATTCAACTACAGGCAGGTCTTACACAATTAATCGAACCGACTCTCATCACAAAATCAAAAGATTTTATAATCAATCGTTCTGAAATTAATGCTGAATTTCAGCAAGAACAATATAAATCATTTCGTGATTAGTATTTCAAAACTTTTTCCAATCAACAACTCCAATCTTTTAAGGAGAAATTCTACCAATATGTAGAATCTTCCCACTAAATTATTCCCTTTGTCAAATGGTTCAAAGCCACCCAATACACGGAAATGAACCAAGAAGAAGAAAGGAGAATGGATCTCCTTACTAATAAACCAAATATACATACTTCTTCTATGACATCATCTAATCCTAAAAAATCAGATTTATCCCATTTAGATAAACAAAATACTAATCAAATCAATTTTAATCAAATCAGTCATATGGTCCCACTAACCATCCATCCTCAGGTTAAGCAACAAAACATATCACCAAAGAATATGTCAAGTGCTCCTAATACAGTTTCTGATTTGAGAAGGGAAACATTCACATCCTGGAGCAAGAATAAATATAATAATAATAATATTAAATTTCTTAAACACTTAAATAAACTAATGAAAACCTTAGCTTCCAATAAGAAGCCAAGTCCTAAGTCTCCATCAATCAATGTGTTAACAATAGAAAATAAAAAGCAAAACCATATCCTCCTAGCTTTTATAAACAACAAAAACAAGCTTCAGAATCTACTAACACCTCTTTGTCCAAAAAGCCAAAGAAATCAAAATCTAAATCTCAAGAACATATTCAATACTTTAAATGTATCAAATATGATCATTATGCTAATCGGTGTAAAATGAAGAAGAAACCCGAACCATTATATAACAAAGACCCTAAAATTCTTATATCTCAAAATGATCCTTCTTCATTAAATAATTCATCATTTGACTCTCATCCAGAGTCTAATCAAGAGTCTCTTGACTCTAATCAAGCTTCTTTAATAAGATCGTCAAATATTAATGATCTAAAATATGAGATCAATTTAATCAAATCGGAATTAAAGACCCATAAGAAATCTTTGATTCCTCCTAATCTTGTTCATGCTTTGAGTCAAGTTACAACTCAACAATGGTACACTCAAATCACCATGGTGATTAATCAAGAATTTACGATTAAAGATGTTGTTGCTCTTATTGATAGTGGTGCAGATCTTAATTGTATTCAGGAAGGATTAGTTCCTACCCAATATTTTGATAAAACCACTCAAATTCTTAATAATGCTAGTGGTCATAAAATGCAAATTAAATATAAACTCAAGCATGTTAATATTTGCAACAATGGCATATGTATTCCATCAAATTTTATTCTTATCAAGGATTTACACCAAATTATTATTCTTGGTACTCCATTTATGACCTCTATTTTTTCCTTAATAAAGGTCGATAATTCTGGGATCTATGCCCAATATAATGGACATAATCTTATGTTTCCATTCGTAACTCCACCTCAAACAAAGGTGATTAATTCTATGGAATCTAATTTAATTTCCAAAGAAAAACAACTTACCTTCCTACAACAAGAAGTCAAGTGTTTATCTTTAGAAAAACAATTAGCATCTCCTACAATCCAATTAAAAATTGCGCAACTCTTGAAATCTTATCATACTGATATATGCAGTGACATACCTAATGCTTTTTGGGATCGAAAGAAACATATTGTTTCTCTTCCTTACAATCCTGATTTCAATGAAAAACATATTCCGACTAAAGCTCGTCCCAGTAAGATGAAGCTTGCTTACTTGGAATTATGTAAAACTGAAATTGCCAGTTTAATACACCAACAACTTATTCGCCCTAGTCACTCTCCTTGGAGTTGTACAGCTTTTTATGTAAATAAAAATGCTGAGAAGGAACGAGGAACTCCTCGCTTAGTCATCAATTACAAACCATTGAATGATTGTCTTCAATGGATTCGCTATCCTATTCCCAACAAAAATGATTTATTGGACAGATTACATTCTGCCTCCATTTTTTTCAAATTTGACCTCAAATCGGGGTATTGGCAAATTCAAGTCGCGGAGACCGACAGGTACAAAACTACCTTTACTGTCCATTTGGATATTTTGAATGAAATGTTATGCCCTTTGGTCTTAAAAATGCTCCATTTGAATTCCAAAACATTATGAATGATATATTCACCCCTTATACCGACTTTTCAATCGTCTACATCGATGACATACTCATCTTTTCTAAATCCATTGAACAACATTTTAAACATCTAAAAATATTTAAAGATATCATCCACAAAAATGGATTAGTTATATATGCTCATAAAATCAAATTATTCCAAACCAATGTTCGATTTCTTGATCATAACATTTACCAAGGTCACATTATCCCAATTGATCGTAGTATTGAATTTGCCTCAAAATTTTCATATGAGACTTTAGACAAAACTCAACTACAACGATTTTTGGGTAGTCTCAATTATATTGCTAATTTCATTCATCATCTTGCTCATGCCATAAAAATCTTACAATCAAGGCTTCAAAAGAATCCATCTCCTTGGACAGATGAGCACACAAAAGCTGTTCGACATATCAAAACATTAGTTAAACAAATTCCTTGTTTAGCTCTGGCAAACCCTAATTGGCCTAAAATTGTTGAGACTGATGCCTCTAATATTGGTTATGGAGGAATTCTCAAACAAATAAATCCTTCTAATCAGAAGGAAGAATTAATTAGATATACTTCTGGTGTTTGGAAAGATGCCCAAACAAATTATTCAACTATAAAACAAGAAGTTTTATCCATTGTTAAAAGCATTCATAAATTTCAAGATGATTTACTAAATCAAACATTTTTACTCAGAATAGACTGTAGAGCAGCAAAATCTGTTTTGCAAAAAGATGTTAAGAATTTGGTTTCAAAACAAATCTTTGTCAGATGATGGCAAGCCGAATTATCTTCTTTTGATTTTCAAATTGAATATATTAAAGGAGAGACAAACTCTCTCCCTGACTTCCTAACTCGTGAGTTTTTGCAAGGAAAGTCCTCATGGCAGCATCCTCATCAGGAGGATTTAATGGCAGATACGGTCAGGGCAATATCCCTGTACCTCAATCAAAAGATCGTTAGGGCAATATCCCTGAAAAACAATCAAATCCAAGACGGGGCAATATCCCTGTATCAAAATCAAAAGAAGTTGCAGACGATTGTTAGCTCTGGAAAATAATCCAGAATAATCGATCTCTTCCCCAAAAAGGGAAAGAAATATTATCTCAAAACACATTAACTAATTCCGCTAACCAGGCGAGAGAAAAGGCTAACTCAGCCGCCAACGAATTAAAAGACTCTAATTATATACAAAAGGATATTATATCTAATATTATGATATTAGAACCAGATGATATGCAATGGATATCTAATCAATGGGAAATTAAGAACAGGTACCTTGATATTCATGGTTATCCTGCCCTTGAGGGCAAAACCCGCATTATTGCTGAAGCCATTCTTACCTCAACAGGGTCCATTACTTTTACTCACCATATGGACAATCAAAGGTCAGATAGCCCAATTTCCTATAGCAAAGCTATCATCCATAAAATCCTTAAACCTTCCTCTTGGGGTTTTGACCTAAACAAAGCCAGAAAATTGAGTTCTGACCACTCATTCAATTATTGGGATTATATCCAAGCCTTCACCAATGTTTTCTTTTATATGAACCCCAAACAGAAACATTCCTGGTTCATCAAAATTTATCCTGCAATTCTTCAAGCAGGTTATCCAAATTGGTTCTTTGTGTGGTGGCTCCATTTCGGCCCTACTTCTCAAATTCTTCCTAAATCAGTTTTCTCTTTATATAATCGATATGAAGAGATTCATCCAAAATTCAAATCTAAAACTATTCATCCCGATGAAGTATCCTTTTATTTCTTTACCGAATGTGGTATTCCTTGGATCTATATGTGGAATATTCAAGTTTCCTCTGATACTCATATTCCTATCCTTCTTCGTACTCATTGGGTCCGTTGGTGGGAAAATTTTCCCGATCTTGATTCCAAATTGGCAGAAATTTCTTCTATTATTTCTCAGCATTCTAAATCATCACAATCAAAGGCTCCTTTTCCTTCTCTTGCCTCAAATCCATTTGAAATATTCAAAGAGATGATCAGAAAGCAGCATCCAGAGTTAACAGAAGCTCAAATCAATCACAAATGTCTCATCTCGATGAAGGCCCATTTTCTTCAGACCTTCGAGCAATCAACAGCAATACCATCAGCAGCAGCACAATCAGATGAGGACTCCTTGACTTCTTCTGATAATTCCTTCAATGTCTTAGCTGGCGAATCGCAACCAGATAGTCCCTATCCATCACTAGGGGACTTTTGGGAAAATATTATCCATAAGGTACAGGATAAAAGCAAATAAGCTTTGTCTTGACCAATCCATTGATAGCAGACAAAAGCAATGACGATACAGCATTATTATTATCTCTCCAGTTGTTCCTCCAATATACAAATACAACATTATTCATCCAGTTGTCCTCAATAGTATCCTATGATGCAAGCCCTTACGTCATCCAGCAATAATTTCAGTATGATGCAAGCCCTGACATCATACAGCAATTACTTTGGGACGAAGCGACTACAACAAATGAATCTAGCACACGTGTCCCTCCACTATCGGACTTCATACATCCTTAAGTCCGCCAATCTTGTATATAAAGGGTAGCTTGGGACATGTCCAGGCACCAAGCGGAATAACCGCAATTCTCTTTTCTTTTCTTTAGTCTTTCTCTTCTCTTCTCCTTTCGTCTTTTCATCTTGTTATTATTTTTCTTTCTTTTGTTTATGCTAGTGGAGAAACCCTTGTAAGTATTCTCCCTTTGTTTATGTTTTTGTAATAAAAGTTTGTATATTTTATCTTTTGTTTAGTCGGGATTTGCTCTTTGTGTTTTGCATGCATTAATCTTTAAGTGCATCGTTTTATTTTCTTTCCGTAACCTCTCTTCCCCCAACTCTATAAGGAACGTCCAAATAGTAGGAAACCGTGACCGGTTGTTCTGTCTGCTATGGATCTGCAGGCGGACTACTGTTTATCATCTTCCCTGGTTCTCCGGATACTGTGAGTATCTCTGCACATGGAATACTATTCATAGTCTTACCTGATTTTCCAAATTACTATTGACCTTTCTTAAGGAATCTCACGTTACGACATTATTGACTTTCTTAAATTCTTAGAAAGATAGATAGGAGGATCTGCTTGTTACTATTGGGTGTTATCTCGCGGTGAAAGGTCGCGTTGGGTAAATTGCGAGATGTAGTGATTGCGAGATGCCGAGTAAATCCCACAAGTCGTTGACTGACGCAGATAGAGAAAATACTATTTGGTATTAATTTGACAGATCTAACTATTTATTATTTTTGAGAAGATAGGAAGGAAGGTAACTAGTGATTTTAGAGAAGAATTTAGAAAGGTATACTAGTAGTTTTGAAGGTCAAAGGTAAGAAAATGAGTATTATTCCCTTTACAGACATATGATTAGTAATATTGGGATACTTTGGGAAGAAGATGAATACTAGTCACTATGCAGATGAATAGTAGCTCGGGTCACTATTCACTCTAGTAGTACTATTCATGTTTACTATTCACATATGAAATTACAGTTGTATTAGTATCTACACCAACCTTTTTAGCACTCTTTTCTCTTTCTGTTTTCAAATTAATAAAATAAAATAAATTAAAATAAAAAAATAAAAAAAATTCATTGTGTAAATGTCAAGTTTTAGTTTTCAACAATATAATCAAAATCCTAAATTAGCCCACTGGCTTAATAATATCAATCAATCTCCAAAATGGATCAATAATACCATTGAGACATTTTTCAGTGCTACTAAAGACCAAGAAGGTCTTAAACAATTATTAAAACCAGAATTTATTACAAAACCAAAAGATTTTGTAATTAATCGATCAGATATCAATGCTGAATTTCAGCACGATCAATATAAATCATTTAGAGATTGGTACTTCAAAAAAAATTTCACTCAAAAGTTACAATATTTTAAGGAACAATTCTATCACTATATAGAATCTTCCTATCAAATTATTCCTTTTGTCAAATGGTTCAAAGCTACACAATACATGGAAATGAATCAAGACGAAAGGAGAATACATCTCCTTGCAGATATTCAAAAGGCTTGGCAAAAGATGGATGGAACCATCATCCAGTCTATTCATCCTCCTGCTGAAGCTTTAAAAATCATGCAACCACATTCATCCATATCTATTGAAGCTTTTGCTTTAATTCATCCAATTGATTCTTCATCTCAACCTATCAATCCTGCAAAACCAGATTTATCCAATTTATATAAACAAAATAATTTTACCAATATTAATCTCCAAACAATTGGCCAACAATTAAATAGAATTGAAGAAATGATTTCTTTTCCTAAAGAACGTCCTACTGTTCATTTTGACCAACCAAATATAAAACCACCATTGGAAGTTACAGGAATTAATCTGTCTTCGAAATCACAACAAATCAAACAAGAGAAATTTATCGATAAAATAACCTATCGGTTACATAATCTGTCTTTAAAAGATAAGAAAAATTCTTTACAAATTAATATATTAACAGATGATGGCAATCCTATGCAGATTGATCAACTTCAAATCATTTTGAATATATACAAAATGCTATGGAATTTAATAAAATTCAATATTCCAGGCCTTCTCAGAATAAATGGGATATTTATTCTAGATATTATTATCCAAGACCCACTTCACAAGATCTTCTTTATGAAGAAGATTATATGAATGTTCAAAATTCTTACGATCATAGATCCATTTATGAATGGAATATTGATGGTAAATCTGAATATGCAATCTTTGAAATTGTGCATAAAATGTTTATGTATAGCACTATTCTCAAACAAAGTAATAATCCTGATCACCAGATTGCTCGGTTAATCGTTAC
The DNA here is from genome assembly GCA_021018995.1 of Chloranthus sessilifolius. NCBI lineage: Eukaryota > Viridiplantae > Streptophyta > Magnoliopsida > Chloranthales > Chloranthaceae > Chloranthus > Chloranthus sessilifolius. The sequence goes on along the minus strand of CM037593.1, from coordinate 9,268,935 downwards.
TAGTTTTTCTGGTATTCTTAAAGGTTGGTGGGATAATTTGCTCACCCAACGTCAAAGAGATGAAATTCTTCACTCAAAGAAACAAGTAAAAAATGAAAATACTGGTCAATATAAGACCTATGGAGATGTAGTTTATACTTTAACCCAAAGTATAATACTACATTTTAATGGATCTTGGAAGCATCAACAAGAAAGAAGGAGAGAACTTCTTCAAAATCTTCGTTGTCCATCCTTAACTCATTTCAGATGGTACAAGGATGTTTTCCTGACTAAGGTCATGCAAAGAACTGATGCTGACAATGAATATTGGAAGGCTAAGTTCATTGATGGCCTTCCCAGCTTATTTGCTGAAAAGGTCATAAATAAACTAAGAAATTCTGATGACCAAAGTATTGATCATAATCAATATACTTATGGTCAATTAATAAGTGTAATCATACGTGAAGGTCTTACTTTGTGTAATGATCTAAAATTACACCACCAATTAAAACAACAACAACTTACTGGTAGTAAGGAATTAGGTGAATTCTGTGACCAATTTGCTTATGATACAAAAATCAATTTTCCTCCAAGAAGGAAAGAAAAAAGATTGAAAGATACTGATCCTAATTATAAACCATTTAGAAAGAAAAAACAATATCCCACAAATAAATATCCTCCATCTTCTCGAAAAGGTCGAGAAAAACAATCAAACAATAATAAAGATATTAGATGTTATAAATGTCATCGATTTGGCCATTATGCCAATAGATGCCCTCTTCAACACAAACTAAACCAAATACAGGATTAAGGGTTAAAATTAACCCTATCGAAACTCTTAATTGATGATCCTACTTCTCCTGATGAGGGGAAATCTGATTCTGATGAGACTCATAGTCTTACTACTTCCTCTTCTTCTTCGGAAGATCATCATCCTGGTTGTCATTGTCAACCTCTAATCTCACCAGATAATAATTGGCAGACATTCGCTACTATGAACAATCTAAATCTAAATGTTCTTAGTGAAAGTCAACAATCTTTGATCGATGTAATTGAGAAAACCGAAGATCCTATCATGAAATCTAAATTAATCGAAGCATGTATATCCATGGCTAAAATTGAAAAGAAAAAGGATTTAATTATTGAAAATCCTTATTCAATCAAAGAATTATTTAATCGACTTGAAGACCCCGGGTCTAAATCATTATCTCTAGCCAACACTTCTCATTATAATGATCCATCCTTGACCCTTGAATTTAATCAATTCAAACAACAAATCACTCAAGAAATTTTATCACTCAAATCAAGACTCCATAAACTAGAAATAACTAGCTTAGCGAGTCAACAGAACATTGAGGACAATATTTCAATCCACGATAATTATCTACAACCAATTACCCAAATACCATCCAAGAAATGGTATATTAAAATTAATTTAATTATTCATGATTTAATCCTAAGGGATGTTATTGCACTAGTTGATAGGGGTGCTGATATGAACTGCCTTCATGAAGGTATCATCCCTTCTCACTATTTGGTTAAGGCTCATCATAGTCTCCTCAATGCTAGTGGTCATCGTATGGTTATTCACCATAAAGTAGATATTTATATCCACCATCATGGCATCACTATGCCTACCACCTTTATGATTCTTACCAATGTCACCAATTGGCTATACTTGGTTTACCTTTTATTAATACTCTTCTACCCTTCTTTCAGGTAGATCATAAGGGTATCCATATCCAATTTCATAATATTCCCTTAACTTTTGATTTTATTTCCCCGCCAACGATGGGCTCTTCCCTTTGCCTTCTTTCTTTCCCCCATTGTGTCATTTTGGGGCCCCCATCTCCAATCATACCCATTCATATTAAATGTCACAATCTTTTTCATCTTTCCACTCCACTTCCTTCATATTTTAAGCATATCTTAGCTTGCCCTCCTCATATTTTATTTCATAAACTAATTAGTTTACTTTTGCAGGAACTTTCCCGCACAAGCCAAGAAGATTACCCAAGATTATTTGGTCTTAACCAAGACCTACTAACACTTCTTTTTATGTCTACAGATCATGGCTAATAGTAGCCAATCCAGAAAGTTCTATCTTGAACAATATCCTATCAGAGGAGATATTACTTCTCCCCAGAGAAAGGCTTATGCTGTCTTAAGAGGATTCCAACCAGGCATATACCTCTCATGGAAATCTTGTCATAGCCAAATATTTCATTTCCCAAATGCATATTATGAAATGCATAATTCTATTTTTGAAGTAAGACAGGCCTTGACAATATACCAGACCGCTCAAAAACTGGAAAAAACCAGTATTGGTCAGACTACTCAACAGCGGGAAAAAACTTGTGTTGAGAGAATCACCCCACTTACCAAAAAAGAAATATATCAAATGCAAAAAATTCCTAATTTCCATAATCCCAGCATATCTGCTACCATTCACCAAGATGTGAATACCATATGGAAAAGTCATGCTATGAGTACTTGGAAAAGACTCCGATATTATATGAGTTCTTTACAAAATAAAATCAGAACTCAGGAGACCAATATTCAAAAATTCTATAATGGTCTTCTTTCCCTCTTAGATACTTGTAATTGGGAAGAAGAGAATTTTACTCTTGAAAAAATATCTCATTTTCTTGAACTCATTGAAATTCTTGAGTCCTATTCTCCAGATCCAATTCTCCAACGTCTCAAGAGAATTTGTTTCTTTGAGAAAATCAAAATTATTCTTCCACTTGAAATTGCTCAAGATATCTATTCTCGAATTGAGGATCAAGCCATTCAAATTAAACAAATTTTGTTTCAACATCATCATCATATTAATCATAATCAGGGGTATCATCTACCCAAACTTTCCCTTTGTTCTTATTTCTTCCCCTCTCAAGATCTTGATTCCTGCTTAGATTGGGGTTTGATCAATCAACTAATTTTTCCAACACATATTGTGCCCAAATTCCCTCAAATGATCCAATCCATGGTTCTTCATACCATCAGAAATCTTTTATATCATACTCATTTTACATTATGGATAATCAGTACTATCGGTTGGAGATCAAAAGGAACATTTTTCCAACCATATCAGATATGGATTCTTATGAAGACCAAACAGATTGAACATTCCCGTGTTCAAATGGAGATATCAATCGTTGATAGAAGCGTCAAGGACATTTCTCCCAAGATCTATTGGATCCAATCTCTTATGCATTTCTCACAAGAAGCAAAAGATATAATGAATACGCCATATACTTTCAAAATTACTGATGGAAGGTGTATCTTTCTCACTAATCTTCCAATAGAGTATGTGGTTACTCCCCAACAAGCAAATGAAGCAGAAACTCTGTTATTTCAGATGATCAGCCGAAATAATTTACATCTCCCAGAATCACTGGAAATTGAAGCCACTATGAGAGAAGAAGAATTAAAGCAGGGACTTCTAGACCCATATAGTCCTGTGTCTGAAGATTTCATCTATTATCACAATCTCAACAATAGGATGGAACCATAATCCAGGCAGCAATCATCAAAAGTCATTGACACATACAATAACGTCACCAAACACTACTTTCACAGCGCCATCCAGCTGTCCTCAATAATTCCATTTGACGCAAGCCCTTACGTCAGCCAGCAATAATTCTCGTATGATGCAAGCACTGATGTCATACAGCAATTACTTCGGGACGAAGCGACTGCATCAAATGAATCAAGCACACGTGTCCCTCCATTATCGGACTTCACATATCCTTAAGTCCGCCAATCTTGTATATAAAGGGTAGCTTGGGACATGTCCAAGCACCAAGCGAAATAATCGTAATTTTCTTTTCTTTAGTCTTTCTCTTCTCTTCCCCTTTCGTCTTTTCTTCTTGTTCTTGTTTTTCTTTCTTTTAGTTTATGCTAGTGGAGAAACCCTTGTAAGTATTCTCCCTTGTTTTATGTTTGTTTAATAAAAATTTGTGCATATTTTAGTTTTCTTTTGGTTGTTTAGTCGGATTTTGGCTTATTATTGTATGCATTAGACCTTCGTGTGTACTTTTCTCAACATGCAAGAGAAGTATCCATGGATAAGTATTTCTTCAAAATTACTGATGGAAGAAGAATTTTTATCATCGACTTTTCGATAGAGTATATAGCTACTCCACAGTAAGAAGAAGAAGCATATAAGTTTCTCCAGCAATTGATCAACAGGAATAATCTTCATCTTCCTACCAATTTATAGTATGAAGCGTCTATCCAAGAAGAAGAGCTATTACAAGCTACCTCTTATTCTGACAGCTCCTCATCTGGAGATGAATCCAGTGGATACAGTCACCAACCTATCATATTCTTACCCAATATCTGGCATGCAAACTCCAAAGTTGATGGCACAAGCAATGATGTCACCAAAATGTCACCAAAGCAATAATTTCATGATGCAAGCCCTTATGACGACATACATAAGACATTACTTATGGACGAAGCGACTGCAACAAATGAATCAAGCACACGTGTTCCTCCACTATCGGACTTCAAACATCCTTAAGTCCGCCAATCTTGTATATAAAGGGTAGCTTGGGACATGTCCAAGCACCAAGCGGAATAACCGCAATTCTCTTTTCTTTTCTTTAGTCTTTCTCTTCTCTTCTCCTTTCGTCTTTTCTTTTTGTTCTTGTTTTTCTTTCTTTTGTTTATGCTAGTGGAGAAACCCTTGTAAGTATTCTCCCTTTATTTATATTTTTGTAATAAAAGTTTGTATATTTTATCTTTTGTTTAGTCGAGATTTGCTCTTTGTGTTTTACATGCATTAATCTTTAAGTACATCATTTTATATGTTTTCGCAACCTCTCTTCCCCTAACTCTGTAATGGGTATCAGAGTCATGTCCAGCTAAACCCGTGGTAATTTCATATGGGGGGTAGGAAACGTCGAAATAGTAGGAAACAGTGACCGGTTGTTCTGTCTGCTATGGATCTGCAGGCGGACTACTGTTCATCGTCTTCCCTAGTTCTCAGGATACTATGAGTATTTATGTGCATGGCATACTATTCATAGTCTTACCTGATTTTCCAAATTACTATCGGCCTTTCTTAAGGAATCTCAAGTTACGACATTATTGACTTTCCTAAATTCTTAGAAGGATAGATAGGAGGATCTGCCTGTTACTACTGGGTGTTATCTTGTGGTGAGAGGTTGCGTTGGGTAAAATGGCGAGATGCAGTGAGTGTGAGATGCCGAGTAAATCCCACAAGTCGTTGACTGACGCAGATAGAGAAAACACTATTTGGTAGTAATTTGGCAGATTTAACTATTTATTATTTTTGAGAAGATAGGAAGGAAGGTAACTAGTGATATTAGAGATGAATTTAGAAAGGTATACTAGTAGTTTTGAAGGTCAAGGTAAGAAAATGAGTATTATTCCCTTTACAGAAATATGATTAGTAATATTGGGATATTTTGGAAAGAAGATGAATAGTAGTTACTATGCAAATGAATAGTAGCTCGGTTCACTATTCACTCTAGTAGTACTATTCACATTCACTATTTACATATGGAATTACAGTCTTATTGGTACCACACCAACTCTTTTTCTAAGCTGTTTATTTTCAGTTTTTCAAATTAAAAAAAAAAAAAAAAAAAAACCTTTTCAATTTGTAAATGTCTTTATTTGGTTTTAATTCTCCAAATAAAAAATTAATAAAAAATTCTTAATTAGTTAAATGGGCTAATATCAAAGAAAAATTGGATGGATGGACAATACCTCCCATTAATCCTAAAATCTTATACAAATCTGGATGGACCAATTGGTCTACCGATATGTCTATCAAAACCACTGAGCAAACCCTCAGTGTTGGTGAAGATCAAGAGGGTCTTCAGCTCTTATCTAATGAAGATCTCATAACAGATCTTAAAACTTTCAATTATCTCCATCTTGCCTGCATCCAGGTAGCCTTCAAATCTCTTACCCTTTTAGGAAACAATAATAGTATTATGACCACCTTACGAGATGCAAGATGTCTTGATTGGTATTCTTCTCTTATTACAGCTGTTGAAACCAGTCTTTGCCATGGTCCTATTTACTTTAATGTCTTCCCCAATTTAACCCTATCTCTAACAGACAAGAATCTGTTATCTGCTTGTACTCTTAATCTACATACCCAAGGGTACAATTTTATGCCTGGATCAGAGACCATTGCTCTGATTTATAGACTTCATTATAAAGTCATGACTTCTTTGGCTCCCAGAGTCAATTACCAAAGCCCTCCTGGCCAAACGGTTTTAATCGAAACCAATTTGACCACTTCCAAAATTGCCACTCCTTCTTTGATTTCTTGGGAAAAAATTGATTTTCCAGAATCATGGAAGATTACTCAAGCTGTACCTCCTAAACCAATCCTTAATAAGGAAATTGAACAAATTATTCAACAAGACAATGGTGATGTAATATTACAATTTGGTAAATTTACATCTCCTAGTTATCGTGCTAGACGATCTTATTATGGTTCGAGTTCTAGAGACCCTTATAAGGTCTATCTGCCCTCGACCACTAGATCTTCCATATCAGAAGTAGCTTCTTCAGCTATTCCTGATGTCAATCTTGAAGGAATTCATGTATCTGACCAACAGATACCACATGGGATATATACCCAGCAGTAGAGGGAATCTCCCACTGCTAGTGAGATGAATTTCTCATTCATAAATAATTAATTAACCATGACTACAACCTCAAATAATTTTGTCATTAATCGGACATAAATCAATGCTGAATTAAAGCAATAAAAATACAAACCCTTTCGAGATTGGTATTTCAAAATATTTACCAGTCAAGAATTATTAAAATTTAAAGAAAGTTTTTATCAATTTGTAGAAATTTCTCACATAATCATTCCTTTTGTCCAATGGTTCCAATGTTACCATAAAGACAAATATATTAACAAATTTCCAGTCTAAAAGAGAATTCATTTTTGATGTGATATTTTAATTATAATGTTTTACTCGCAAGTGCACGAATCAGATTGTATATAGTGGGTGCAGAGTACGAGATCGTTCCCACGAGGACTATTTTTGGAAGATCTAAAAAGATGAGACAGCAATTCAATAAATCTACTAAGATTCAATAGTGCCCTACCAATATTATGATTAAGGTGGTTTGATGAGATGATAACTACTGACTACAAACTAAAATTTAATTAATGATTCAAAAATAAAGGAAAAGATGAAGATAAAGATAAAGATACTAAATCCTCCCATCTTTGGTCTGTTCTTCCCATAATACAAATATAAGGATTAAGCTATGAGATATACTATTGAAAACAAACATCTTTTATGGAAGATAAATGGTCAAAACTCTAATAGGTTCCACGTTGCATCCCTGCAATCAGGACTTAACTTCAGAGATGATTTTCATATATAGATCTGGGATCAAGGGCATGGCTCGGCTCACATGATCTCAGGTTCAAATAAAAATCATCCCCAAAGTGGGTAAAAATTCCAATAAGAATACCACCATAGATCTAAAATTAAGGGCATGGCTCGACACACTTGATTTTAGATTAGGGAGTAATTAAGATAAAATTACTATTACAGATCCAAGATCCAGGGCATGGCTTGGCACACTCGATCCCAGATCATAATCGTAATTAGATCCACACGATGAAAGCAAAAAGACCATATAACAATGATTGGAATAAAATTACCGTCACAGATCTGAGATCTCGAGCATGGCTCGGCACACGCGATCCCAGTTAGTGGCGGAGATTTTATCCGTTCATGATAGCACAATAACTATAAAATAAGATCTCATATTTTAATCCTGAATTTATATAATTAAAAGTACATCCCTCGGATGAGACTCATTAGATCCCCATCCCTATGAATTTAGCCACACATGCTGTAATTAAATGATATAAATAAATAAGGAAGGGAAAATAATATTAATTTAATGAATTAAAAATACCTCAAACTTCAATAGAAATTACTTTGATCCAAAAGCACGATGATCTTCAGAAACGAAATTAATGCAGAAATCACTTGAACAAAAATAATAAACTGAAGGAATGAATACTGAAAATTAAAGGAACAAAGTTCTCAAAAAGGAAAAGGAATAATAAAAACTCTCTATCTCTACCTCTATTCTAAAAAAAATAAACTCTTCTAAAACTTAAAATCCCTAAACTACAATTCTCCTTTTTCGCAACTCGTAGCATCCTTTTTATAAGATCGGCCAAACCCTATCCCTAATACCTCAATCGATTGAGAATTAAATCTCAATCGATTGACTCTTAAGTTGGAAAAAAGTTGTCTTCTCATGTCAATCGATTGAGGTCTAAAAGCTATTTCCGGGAACTCCCACCAAACTTTGTATCAGACACTACCTCGGTATTTTAGTTATAACTTTCTGCTACGAACTCGGATTGAGGCGATTCTTATGGCGTTGGAAAGCTGACGGCGAGCTCTACAACTTTTGTGTTTTAGGAATTTCCTGAATCTGACATCTTGAAGGTCCACATTGAGCTACAAGTAGCACCAAGTTTCCGATGATCCAAAATTGCAGTGATTTGATATTATTTTCGTGATTCTTGGGCTGTTTTACGCACTTGAATTATATTTACCTGAAACACTTCAAATCTAGTAATTCTCGTCAGATAACCTTCATCGGATAGCTAAATATAGGTATTTAGGGGTGAAATATCAATATATTTCGCTACTCATCAATTTTCTCCCAGATTCCCAACAAATATGGACTAAGGACGACCAACCCCATGCTTCAGTATTGCCTGAAGTCTCCTCTGATGATATTCCTATTCAATAAATATCAGAAGTTCTCGATCAAAAGACTGATCAAACGATATTCTTGGTTCCTATTGTTCCTTCTAGTAACCAGCAGGATATGGACCAAGTTTTATCTACTTATCCTCAGGTTGAAATTACATAGCACATTCAACCATCATTATCCATTGATATCTTAGATGAATACACATCTGAAAAGAAATCCTTTAGTGAATTAGAAGAGATCTCTTCTTAATCCATTAGTAATTTGGAACAGGGTAACATCTTTGAATTCACAACTAGTCAAGAAACTAGTACTACTCAATTCACTCAAAAGACAAATCAATTTGATTATATCAAACAATTATTATTCATATTATTACTAAGATCCAAAGTATCTTTTAGTCAAAATACAAAACCAGATCCTTTCACACCGATTAAATTAATCCAGAAAGAAAATAATTCTCCCAACTTTTATCCTGAAGCTCATCAATCACCTTCTTCTTTATTTAAATTAATAAGGACATCTCCAAAGCTTATCCAATGCTTTTAACATGTCCTTATTGACCATTATGTCAATCAATACAAATTGCTAATTTCCCTATATACATTTTATGCTAAGGATCCAAAACTGATCCCAAAATCAAACCAATTCTATGATAAAGATCCTAGACTTATTCTGCTTTCTGCTGGGATATCTTATTCATTTTCTTTATTTTATATTCCCATTATCAAAAATCCTGGATTATTCTCAAGGTTTATGTCACTCTCATTCTAGTTGTGCCATTCTCCTCCTACCTAATTTTATGATAGCACCAATTCCATTATCATTAGTTTTGGCATTTTCTCCTTGGGATTCTCCTCTATGTTGCATCCCAAAATCCCATTATGTAATTTTGGGGCCCCCATGTCTCCCTCCATTTTCATTTTCACTTATTAAATTACACAATAATCTTTCCATTCCAACTCCTACCTGCAACAATAGGTACAAAAATATAAATAAGTATTATTATACTTATATTCTTTTATGGTATTTGGTTTGGCATGGTTGGCCATCCGGTCTTATGCTCACCAAATATCCTTATAAATATTTAAAAATCTTTTAAAATCCAATCATAAAATTATCAACCAATTCTTTGATTATATTTACCAAAATCCATCCATACAATTTTGCATGAAATTTCTTAGCATAAAAATTTTATTTTCACTGGATTTTCCCTAATTACTCTGTTGACTTATCTGTCAGAGTGTTCCAATTTGAGTACTTTCATAATAATTCTATTTGAGAGTACTTTCATGAGTGTTCCAATGTGAGCAATTTGAGTGTTGTACATCTCCCGCCGGGTTATCACCAGCAAGGTAAAATAATAGTTTTTAATTATAAAACAACCCCAGTAAACAACTGGTAATTTCAGCATAATTATTACTATGCATCATATTTCGTACAAACTCACGAAATCAAGTGGAGCATTATATATATTTGAAAAACTATTCATCCACTAACAATAAAGTTTTATGCAGCGAGAATGGCTAGCAGTAGCTTTTCTCTCCAATCAGCCACTTCAGAAGACAATTCTTCTCCCCAAAGAAAAGCTTATGTGGTCCTCAGAGGATTCCATCCAGGAATTAATACCTCATGGCAATCCTGCCACAGCCAAATTTATAATTTCCCTAATCCATCATATCAGATGTTTAATTCCATTAGAGAAGGCAAACGTGCTTTCAACACCTTTCAAACCCAACAACAACTCTTGACTACCTTTCCCATTTTGGAAACCCAACAATCTGCAAAACCTGAAATTATCAGTATCAGCCAAATCCCTAATTTCAGTAACTCTGGCATTTCGCCATCTATGCTTCAACATATCAATGGCATATGGACAAACCATATTGGTTCAAACAAGAAAATGGTCCGACAACATTTGTCTACCCTCACAACCAACATCCAAGCTCAAGAAGCCCATATCCAAACCATTTACAAAGGCCTAACCTTTGTGCTCAATAATTTTAACTGGGAAGAAGAAATATTAACTATTGATAAAAAAATTTATTTCCTTGGCATTATTGCTTTGGTCGAACCTCATTTTCATGATCCAATTCTCCATCGCCTTAAAAGAATTTGTATCTTCGAAAAGACAACATATTCTTCCAATTGATATTTTTCATTCAATTGTGTCTCAAATTGAGAATTCTGATATTACAATTAAATAACTCCTTTTGCAGAATATTGCATTTCTCAACCATCTTCAGGGTTATCATCTCTCTAAAATTTCTTTGTTTACTCCAGAATATCCACTCAATCTTTCCCAAGCTCTTGATTGGGGATTGATTAATCAAATTATTTTTCCTCTTTCTAATATGCCAAATTTTCCTCGGATGATTAAATCCATGATCTTTCATGCCTCTAAAAATCTGCTCAAAGGCATTCATCTCACCTTCTGAATCACTAGTACTTTTGGCTAGAGATCTAGAGAATAATTCTTTCAACCATACCAAATTTGGATTCTTCGCAAAACTAGGATGTATGAATTCTCATATGTCAACAAATCTCTTCCTCTTGCTCAATTTAGTATTTAGTCAATTGTTCCCAAATCCTATTGGATTCATTCATCACTACACTTTTCTCAACATGCAAGAGAAGTATCCATGGATAAGTATTTCTTCAAAATTACTGATGGAAGAAAAAATTTTATCACCGACTTTTCGATAGAGTATATAGCTACTCCACAGCAAGAAAAAGAAGCAGATAAGTTTCTCCAACAATTGATCAACAGGAATAATCTTTATCTTCCTACCAATTTAAAGCATGAAGCCTCTATCCAAGAAGAAGAGCTATTAAAAGCTACATCTTATTCTGACAGCTCCTCATCTAGAGATGAATCCGGTTGATACAGTCACCAACCTATCATATTATTGTCCAATATTTGGCATGCAAACTTCAAAGTGGATGACAAAAGCAATGATGTCACCAGACACTACTTTCACAGCGCCATCCAGCTGTCCTCAATAAGCTCCATATGACGCAAGCCCTTACGTTAGCCAACAATAATTCTAGTATGATGCAAGCAATGACGTCATACAGCAATTACTTCGGGACGAAGCGACTGCAACAATTGAATCAAGCACACGTGTCCCTCCACTATCGGACTTCATACATTCTTAAGTCCACCAATCTTGTATATAAAGGGTAGCTTGGGACATGTCCAAGTACCAAGCGGAATAACCGCAATTTTCTTTTCTTTAGTCTTGCTCTTCTCTTCCCCTTTCGTCTTTTCTTCTTGTTCTTATTTTTCTTTCTTTTGGTTTATGCTAGTGGAGAAATCCTTGTAAGTATTCTCCCTCTTTATGTTTGTTTAATAAAAGTTTGTATATTTTATATTTTGTTTAGTCGAGATTTTGCTCTTTGCATGTATTAAGCTTTAAGTGCATTGTTTTATATATTTCCGTAACCTCTCTTTCCCCAACTCTGTAATTGGTATCAGAGCCATGTCCGGCTAAACCCGTGGTAATTTCATATGGGGGGTAGGGAAGAGAGGTGACGAAAAGAAAATAAAACAGTGCACACAACGATCTAATGCATACAATAATAAGCCAAAACCCGACTATACAACTAAAAGAAAACTAAAATATGCACAAACTTTTATTAAACAAACATAAAACAAAGGGAGAATACTTACAAGGGTTTCTCCACTAGCATAAACAAAAGAAAAACAAGAACAAGAAGAAAAGATGAAAGGGGAAGAGAAGAGAAAGACTAAAGAAAAGAAAATTACGGTTATTCCGCTTGGTGCTTGGACATGTCCCAAGCTACCCTTTATATACAAGATTGGTGGACTTAAGGATATGTGAAGTCTGATAATGGAGGGACACGTGTGCCTGATTCATTTGCTGCAGTCGCTTCGTCCCGAAGTAATTGCTGTATGACATCAGTGCTTGAATCATACGAGAATTATTGTTGGCTGACGTAAGGGCTTGCATCAAATGGAATTATTGAGGACAGCTGGATGGCACTGTGAAAGTAGTGTTTGGTGACGTTATTGTATGTGTCAATGACTTTTGATGATTGCTGCCTGGATTATGGTTCCATCCTATTGTTGAGATTGTGATAATAGATGGAATCTTCAGACACAGGACTATATGGGTCTGGAAGTCCCTGCTTTAATTCTTCTTCTCTCATAGTGGCTTCAATTTCCAGTGATTCTGGGAGATGCAAATTATTTCAGCTGATCATCTGAAATAACAGAGTTTCTGCTTCATTTGCTTGTTGGGGAGTAACAATATACTCTATTGGAAGATTAGTGAGAAAGATACGCCTTCCATTAGTAATTTTGAAAGTATATGGCGTATTCATTATATCTTTTGTATCTTGTGAGAAATGCATAAGAGATTGGATCCAATAGATCTTGGGAGAAATGTCCTTGACGCTTCTATCAACGGTTGATATCTCCATTTGAACACGGGAATGTTCAATCTGTTTGGTCTTCATAAGAATCCATATCTGATATGGTTGGAAAATTATTCCTTTTGATCTCCAACCGATAGTACTGCTTATCCAGAATGTAAAATGAGTATGGTATAAAAGATTTCTGATGGTATGAAGGACCATGGATTGGATCATTTGAGGGAATTTGGGCACAATATGTGTTGGAAAAATTAGTTGATTGATCAAACCCCAATCTAAGCAGGAATCAAGATCTTGAGAGGGGAAGAAATAAGAACAAAGGGAAAGTTTGGGTAGATGATACCCCTGATTATGATTAATATGATGATAATGTTGAAACAAAATTTGTTTAATTTGAATGACTTGATCCTCAATTCGAGAATAGATATCTTGAGCAATTTCAAGGGGAAGATTAATTTTGATTTTCTCAAAGAGACAAATTCGTTGGAGAATTGGATCTGGAGAATAGGATTCAAGAATTTCAATGAGTTCAAGAAAATGAGATATTTTTTCAAGGGTAAAATTCTCTTCTCCCCAATTACAAGTATCTAAGAGGGAAAGAAGACCATTATAGAATTTTTGAATATTGGTCTCCCGAGTTTTGATTTTATTTTGTAAAGAACTCATATAATATCGGAGTCTTTTCCGATTACTCATAACATGGCTTTTCCATATGGCATTCACATCTTGGTGAATGGTAGCAGATATGCCGGGATTATGGAAATTAGGAAAATTTTGCATTTGATATATTTCTTTTTTGGTAAGTGGGGTGATTCTCTCAACACGAGTTTTTTCCCGCTGTTGAGTAGTCTGACCAATACTGGTTTTTTCCAGTTTTTGAGCGGTCTGGTATATTGCCAAGGCCTGTCTTGCTTTAAAAATCGAATTATGTATTTCATAATATGCATTTGGGAAATGAAATATTTGGCTATGACAAGATTGCCATGAGAGGTATATGCCTGGTTGGAATCCTCTTAAGACAGCATAAGCCTTTCTCTGAGGAGAAGTAATATCTCCTCTGATAGGATATTGTTCAAGATAGAACTTTCTGGATTGGCTACTATTAGCCATGATCTGTAGACATAAAAAGATGTGTTAGTAGGTCTTGGTTAAGACCAAATAATCTTGGGTAATCTTCTTGGCTTGTGCGGGAAAGTTCCTGCAAAAGTAAACTAATTAGTTTATGAAATAAAATATGAGGAGGGCAAGCTAAGATATGCTTAAAATATGAAGGAAGTGGAGTGGAAAGATGAAAAAGATTGTGACATTTAATATGAATGGGTAAGATTGGAGATGGGGGCCCCAAAATGACGCAATGGGGGAAAGAAAGAAGGCAAAGGGAAGAGCCCATCGTTGGCGGGGAAATAAAATCAAAAGTTAAGGGAATATTATGGAATTCGGTATGGATACCCTAATGATCTCCCTGAAAGAAGGGTAGAAGAGTATTAATAAAAGGTAAACCACGTATAACCAATTGGGTGACATTGGTAAGAATCATAAAGGTGGTAGACATAGTGATGCCATGATGGTGGATAGAAATATTTACTTTATGGTGAATAACCATACGATGACCACTAGCATTGAGGAGACTATGATGAGCCTTAACTAAATAGTGAGAAGGGATGACACCTTCATGAAGGCAGCTCATATCAGCACCACTATCAACTAGTGGAAAAACATCCCTTAGGATTAAATCATGAATAATTAAATTAATTTTAATATACCATTTCTTGGATGGTATCTGGGTAATTGGTTGTAGATAATTATCATGGGTTGAAATATTGTCCTCAGAGTTCTGTTGACTCGCTAAGCTAGTTATTTCTAGTTTATGGAGTCTTGATTTGAGTGATAAAATTTCTTGAGTGATTTATTATTTGAATTGATTAAATTCAAGGGTCAAGGATGGATCATTATAATGAGAAGTGTTGGCTAGAGATAATGATTTAGACCCGGGGTCTTCAAGTCGATTAAATAATTCTTTGATTGAATAAGGATTTTCAATAATTAAATCCTTTTTCTTTCCAATTTTAGCCATGGATATACATGCTTCGATTAATTTCGATTTCATGATAGGATCTTCGGTTTTCTCAATTACATCGACCAAAGATTGTTGACTTTCACTAAGAACATTTAGATTTA
Source organism: Chloranthus sessilifolius (assembly GCA_021018995.1). Taxonomy (NCBI): domain Eukaryota; kingdom Viridiplantae; phylum Streptophyta; class Magnoliopsida; order Chloranthales; family Chloranthaceae; genus Chloranthus; species Chloranthus sessilifolius. The sequence continues at coordinate 9,253,626 of CM037593.1, read as the reverse complement.
GATTGTTCATAGTAGCGAATGTCTGCTAATTATTATCTGGTGAGATTAGAGGTTGACAATGACAACCAAGATGATGATCTTCCGAAGAAGAAGAGGAAGTAGTAAGACTATGAGTCTCATCAGAATCAGATTTCCCCTCATCAGGAGAAGTAGGATCATCAATTAACAGTTTCGATAGGGTTAAACCCTTCATCCTGTATTTGGTTTAGTTTGTGTTGAAGAGGGCATCTATTGGCATAATGGCCAAATCGATGACATTTATAACATCTAATATCTTTATTATTGTTTGATTTTTTTTCTCGACCTTTTCGAGAAGATGAAGGAGGATATTTATTTGTGGGATATTGTTTTTTCTTTCTAAATGGTTTATAATTAGGATCAGTATCTTTCAATCTTTTTTCTTTCCTTCTTGGAGGAAAATTGATTTTTGTATCATAAGCAAATTGGTCACAGAATTCACCTAATTCTTTACGACCAGTAAGTTGTTGTTTTAATTGGTGGTGTAATTTTAGATCATTACACAAAGTAAGACCTTCACGTATGAGTACACTTATTAATTGACCATAAGTATATTGATTATAATCAACACTTTAGTCATCAGAATTTCTTAGTTTATTTTTTACGTTTTCAGCAAATAAACTGGGAAGGCCATCAATGAACTTAGCCTTCCAATATTCATTGTTAGCATCAGTTCTTTGCATGACCTTAGTCAGGAAAATATCCTTGTACCATCTGAAATGAGTTAAGGATGGACAATGAAGATTTTGAAGAAGTTCTCTCCTTTTTTGTTGATGCTTCTAAGATCCAATAAAATGTAGTATTATACTTTGGGTTAAAGTATAAACTGTATCTTCATAGGTCTCATATTGACCAGTATTTTGATTTTTTACTTGTTTCTTTGAGTGAAGAATTTCATCTCTTTGATGTTGGGTGAGCAAATTATCCCACCAACCTTTAAGAATACCAGAAAAACCAGTAACGATTAACCGAGCAATCTGGTGATCAAGATTATTACTTTGTTTGAGAATAGTGCTATACATAAATATTTTATGCACAATTTCAAAGATTGCATATTCAGATTTACCATCAATATTCCATTCATAAATGGATCTATGATCGTAAGAATTTTGAACATTCATATAATCTTCTTCATAAAGAAGATCTTGTGGAGTGGGTCTTGGATAATAATATCTAGAATAAATATCCCATTTATTCTGAGAAGGTCTGGAATATTGAATTTTATTAAATTCCATAGCATTTTGTATAGATTCAAAATGATTTTGAAGTTGATCAATCTGCATAGGATTGTCATCATCTGTTAATATATTAATTTGTAAAGAATTTTTCTTATCTTTCAAAGATAGATTATGTAACCGATAGGTTATTTTATCGATAAATTCCACTTGTTTGATTTGTTGTGATTTCGAAGACAAATTAATTCCTGTAACTTTCAATGGTGGTTTTATATTTGGTTGGTCAAAATGAACAGTAGGAAATTCTTTAGGAAAAGAAATCATTTCTTCAATTCTATTTAATTGTTGGCCAATTGTTTGGAGATTAATATTGGTAAAATTATTTTATTTATATAAATTGGATAAATCTGGTTTTGCAGGATTGATAGGTTGAGATGAAGAATCAATTGGACGAATTAAAGCAATAGCTTCAATAGATATGGATGAATGTGGTTGCATGATTTTTAAAGCTTCAGCAGGAGGATGAATAGACTGGATGATGGTTCCATCCATCTTTTGCCAAGCCTTTTGAACATCTGCAAGGAGATGTATTCTCCTTTCATCTTGATTCATTTCCATGTATTGTGTAGCTTTGAACCATTTGACAAAAGGAATAATTTGATAGGAAGATTCTATATAGTGATAGAATTGTTCCTTAAAATATTGTAACTTTTGAGTGGAAAATTTTTTGAAGTACCAATCTCTAAATGATTTATATTGATCGTGCTGAAATTCAACATTGATATCTGATCGATTAATTACAAAATCATTTGATTTTGTAATAAATGCTGGTTTTAATAATTGTTTAAGACCACCTTGGTCTTTAGTAGCACTGAAAAATGTCTCAGTGGTATTATTGATCCATTTTGGAGATTGATTAATATTATTAAGCCAGTGGGCTAATTTAGGATTTTGATTATATTGTTGAAAACTAAAACTAGACATTTACACAATGAAAATTTTTAATTATTTTTTTTTTTTTTTTTTAATTTGAAAACATAAAGAGAAAAGAGTGCTAAAAAGGTTGGTGTAGATACTAATACAACTGTAGTTCCATATGTGAATAGTAAATGTGAATAGTACTACTAGAGTGAATAGTGACTCGAGCTACTATTCATCTGCATAGTGACTAGTATTCATCTTCTTCCCAAAATATCCCAATATTACTAATCATATTTCTGTAAAGGGAATAATACTCATTTTCTTACCTTGACCTTCAAAACTACTAGTATACTTTCTAAATTCTTCTGTAAAATCACTATTTACCTTCCTTCCTATCTTCTCAAAAATAATAAATAGTTAGATCTGCCAAATTATTACCAAATAGTATTTTCTCTACTATATCACGACTTGTGGGATTTACTGCATAATCATCACTTCAGCCATTTACCCATGAGCCTTTCACTTGAGATAAACAATAGTAACAAGCAGATCCTCCTATCTATCTTTCTAAGAATTTAAGAAAGTCAATAATGTCGTAACGTGAGATTCCTTAAGAAAGGTCAATAGTAATTTGGAAAATCAGGTAAGAATATGAATAGTATTCCATGTGCAGAGATACTCACAGTATCCGGAGAACCAGGGAAGACGATGAACAGTAGTCCGCCTGCAGATCCATAGCAGACAGAATAATCTATCACTGTTTCCTACTATTCCGACGTTCCCTACCCCCCATATGGAATTACCACGGGTTTAGCCGGACATGGCTCTGATACCAATTACAGAGTTGGGGGAAGAGAGGTGACGGAAAGAAAATAAAACGATGCACACGAAGGTCTAATGCATACAATAATAAGCCAAAACTCGACTAAACAACTAAAAGAACACTAAAATCTATACAAACTTTTATTAAACAAACATAAAACAAGGGAGAATACTTACAAGAGTTTCTCCACTAGCATAAACCAAAAGAAAGAAAAACAAGAACAAGAAGAAAAGACGAAAGGGGAAGAGAAGAGAAAGACTAAAGAAAAGAAAATTGCGGTTATTCCGCTTGGTGCTTGGACATGTCCCAAGCTACCCTTTTTATATATGATTGGCGGACTTAAGAATGTATGAAGTCCGATAGTGGATGGACATGTGTGCTTGATTCATTTGTTGCAGTCGCTTCGTCCCGAAGTAATTGTTGTATGACGTCATTGCTTGCATCATACTGGAATTATTGTTGGCTGACGTAAGGGCTTGCATCATATGGAACTTATTGAGGATTGCTGGATGGCGCTGTGGAAGTAGTGTTTGGTGACATCATTGCTTGTGTCATCCACTTTGAAGTTTGCATGCCAAATATTGGACAATAATATGATAGGTTGGTGACAGTATCAACCGAATTCATCTCCAGATGAGGAGCTATCAGAATAAGATGTAGCTTTTAATAGCTCTTCTTTTTGGATAGAGGCTTCATGCTTTAAATTGGTAGGAAGATGAAGATTATTCCTATTGATCAATTGCTGGAGAAACTTATCTGCTTCTTCTTCTTATTGTGGAGTAGCTATATACTCTATCGAAAAGTCGGTAATAAAAATTCTTCTTCCATCAGTAATTTTGAAGAAATACTTATTCATGGATACTTCTCTTGCATGTTGAGAAAAGTGTAGTAATGAATGAATCCAATAGGATTTGGGAACAATTGACTGAATACTAAATTGAGAAAGAGAAACAGATTTGTTGACATATGAGAATTCATACATCCTAGTTTTACGAAGAATCCAAATTTGGTATGGTTGAAAAAATTGTTCTCTAGATCTCCAGCCAAGAGTACTAGTGATCCAGAAGGTGAGATGAATGCCTTTGAGTAGATTTTTAGAGGCATGAAAGATCATGGATTTAATCATCCGAGGAAAATTTGGCATATTAGAAAGAGGAAAAATAATTTGATTAATCAATCCCCAGTCAAGAGCTTGGGAAAGATTGAATGGATAATCTGTAGTAAACAAAGAAATTTTAAGGAGATGATAACCCTGAAGATGGTTGAGAAATGCATGATTCTGCAAAAGGAGTTGTGTAATTGTAATATCATAATTCTCAATTTGAGATACAATTGAATGGAAAATATCAATTGGAAGAATATGTTTTACCTTTTCGAAGATACAAATTCTTTTAAGGCGACGGAGAATTGGATCATGAAAATGAGGTTCGACCAAAGCAATAAGGTCAAGGAAATAAGAAATTTTATCAATAGTAAATGTTTCTTCTTCCCAGTTAAAATTATTGAGCACAAAGGTTAGGCCTTTGTAAATGGTTTGGATATGGGCTTCTTGAGCTTGGATGTTGGTTGTGAGGGTAGACAAATATTGTCGGACCATTTTCTTGTTGAACCAATATGGTTTGTCCATATGCCATTGATATGTTGAAGCATAGATGGCGAAATGCGAAATTCTTGAAATCGATTTTTGATTTTGATAATTTCAATTTCAACTCTTGGGTTTCCAAAATGGGAAAGGTAGTCAAGAGTTGTTGTTGGGTTTGAAAGGTGTTGAAAGCACGTTTGCCTTCTCTAATGGAATTAAACATCTGATATGATGGATTAGGGAAATTATAAATTTGGCTGTGGCAGGATTGCCATGAGGTATAACGTCCTTGATGGAATCCTCTGAGGACCACATAAACTTTTCTTTGGGGAGAAGAATTGTCTTCTGAAGTGGCTGATTGGAGAGAAAAGCTATTGCTAGCCATTCTCGCTGCATAAAACTTTATTGTTAGTGGATGAATAGTTTTTCAAACATATATAATGCTCTACTTAATTTCGTGGATTTGTATGAAATATGATGCATAGTAATAATTATGCTAAAAATATCAGTTATTTACTGGGGTTATTTTATAATTAAAAACTATTATTTTACCTTACTGGTGATAACCCGGCGGGAGATGTACAGCACTCAAATTGCTCACATTGGAACACTCATGAAAGTACTCTCAAATGGGATTATTATGAAAGCACTCAAATTGGAACACTCTGGCAGATAAGTCATCAGAATAAGAAGGAAAGACTTCTGTATAAAATCTATTGAAAAATAAAATGTTTATGCTAAGAAATTTCATGCAAAGTTGTATGGATGGATTTTGGTAAATATGACCAAAGAATTAGTTGATAATTTTATGATTGGATTTTAAAAGATTTTATTATTGAAGATCTATAAATATTTATAAGGAAATTTGGTGTGCATAAGACCGGATGGCCAACCATGCCAAACCAAATACCATAAAAGAATATAAATATAATAATACTTATTTATATTATTGTACCTATTGTTATAGGTAGGAGTTGGAATGGAAAGATTATTGTGTAATTTAATAAGTAAAAATGAAAATGGAGGGAGACATGGGGGCCCCAAAATTACACAATGGGGTTTTGGGATGCAACATAGAGGAGAATCCCAAGAAGAAAATGCTAAAACAAAGGATGGTGGAAGTGGTACTACCAAATAAGGTAGAAGGAGAATGGCACCTCGAGAATGAGAGTGACATAAACCTGGAGAATGATCCAGAGAAGCCGGTAGAACCCCTTGAAGTCGTGGGATTACAGGTAAAGAAATAAACTGAAGAAGCATAATGATGCTAAAATATCCGAGATAAGGATTTTTGATGAGGGGAACATAAAATAAAGAAAATGAATAAGATATCTCAGAAGAAGACAAAATAAGTCTGGGATCTTTATCATAGAAATGATTTGATTTTGCGATCAATCTTGGATTCTTAGCATAAAATGAAATTAGCAATTTGCATTGATTGACATAATGGTCAATAAGGATATATTGAAAGCATTGGATAAGCTTTGGAGATTTATTTATTCATAAAGACAAATATATTAACAAAATTCCTGATCAAAATACTGATCAAATTATATCTTTGGTTCCTATTGTTCCTTCTCGTAATCCGGAAGATATGGAACAAGTTTTATCTCCTCAGGTTGACATTACACAGCACATTCAACCACCACTATCCATTGATATCTTAGACGAATACACATCTGAAAAGAAATCCTTTAATGAATTAGATGAGATCTGTTCTGAACCCATTCATAATTTGGAACAGGATAACATCTTTGAATTCACAGCTAGTCAAGAAACTAGTACTCCCCAATTCACTCCAAATCAATTTGATTATATCAAACAATTATTATTCATATTGTTACTAAGATCCAAAGTATCTTTTAGTCACACTGCAAATCCAAATTCTTTAACACCAATTATATTAATCCAGGAAGGAACTAATTCTCCCAGCTTTTATCCTGAAGCTCATCAATCACCTTCTTCTTTATTTAAATTAATAAATAAATCTCCAAAGCTTATCCAATGCTTTCAATATATCCTTATTGACCATTATGTCAATCAATGCAAATTGTTAATTTTATTTTATGCTAAGGATCCAAGACTGATATCAAAATCAAATCAATTCTATGATAAAGATCCCAGACTTATTCTGTCTTCTTCTGAGATATCTTATTCATTTTCTTTATTTTATGTTCCCATCATCAAAAATCCTTATCTCGGATATTTTAGCATCATTATGCTTATTCAGTTTATTTCTTTACCTATAATCCCACAACTTCAAGGGGTTCTATCGGCTTCTCTGGATCATTCTCCAGGTTTATGTCACTCCCATTCTAGAGGTGCCATTCTCCTTCTACCTTATTTGGTAGTACCACTTCCACCATCCTTTATTTTGGCATTTTCTTCTTGGGATTCTCCTCTATGTTGCATCCCAAAACCCCATTGTGTAATTTTGGGGCCCCCATGTCTCCCTCCGTTTTCATTTTCACTTATTAAATTACACAATAATCTTTCCATTCCAACTCCTACCTACAACAATAGGTACAATAATATAAATAAGTATTATTATACTTATATTCTTTTATGGTATTTGGTTTGGCATGGTTGGCCATCCGGTCTTATGCACACCAAATATCCTTATAAATATTTAAAGATCTTTAATAATAAAATCTTTTAAAATCCATTCATAAAATTATCAACTAATTCTTTGGTCATATTTACCAAAATCCATCCATACAACTTTGCATGAAATTTCTCAGCATAAACATTTTATTTTTCGATAGATTTTATACAGAAGTTTTTCCTTCTTATTCTGATGACTTATCTGTCAGAGTATTTCAATTTGAGTGCTTTCATAATAATCCCATTTGAGAGTACTTTCATGAGTGTTCCAATGTGAGCAATTTGAGTGCTGTACATCTCCATGAGTTATCACCGATGAGTAAAATAATAGTTTTATTATAAAATAACCTTCAATCATCAAGGTATTTTATGTATTGCATCAGTGACATTAACTGCATGCACTTCTTCATTTCCCCGAAATCATGTGAGAAAGCAGTATGCAAACACTGCTCTTTAGTATCTAATATAAAGTTTTCTAACAATATACTGTCTTATCATTTCAATTTGATACAGAATCATTCTATTTCCCCAATTGCTATTCAAAAATATCAAAGAGGTTTATAGCCTCTCAAACTACATTTTGAGATTATATATTTCCATTTCTTCAACTCAAATTTATCAGTAATTAAAAACTCAATTGTTAATTCCATATGAAGAATTGATACAGTAAAACAACTATTATATATTGCATTTCTATGGATCAACTCATTCATGTATTATTCTCATCTGTGAGTATCTCGAAAGAATACATTCTATTATTAATTCTTAATGGACCTTCAAGACGTCAGATTCAGGAAATGGCTAAAACATAAAAGTTGTAGAGCTCGTCGTCAGCTTTCCAACGCCTCAAGAATCACCTCAATCTGAGTTCGGTACAGAAAATTATGAGCAAAATACCGAGGCAGTATCTGATGCAAAGCTAGGCGGAATTCACGAAAATTACTCTTAGATGTCAATCGAGAGAGGTATTAGGTTAGGCTATTATAAAAGGAAGCCACGAGTTTCTTAGAGGATTTTGGCAATTAGAATATTATTCATTCTTTATTTTTAGTTTTAGGGCTCTTCACTTTGGGGAATATTTTCTTCATCTTTTCAAGTCTTCTTCTCTCCTTCTTCTAGGGTTTATTAGTAGATTGTACTAGGATTTGCATTATTTTCTCTGAGAAATTCATAGATTGTATTTAGGAAAAACAATTGCAAATATCTTTTGGAAGAAATAAAGAGGAATGACTTTGAAAGAAAATGAGATCAAACACCAAAGATGATGGCTCGGCCATCGATAGATCGGGAAGATGTCGATCCCATGATAAGTACCCATGTTTATGATTAATACCATGATCTATTATTGTTATCATGGAATCGTTTTGCTCAAAGTTTGTGTGATTGAAAATATTTTAAATGCTTTTGTTACCGTTGATTGATTGCGCGTATCAGCGTAATCATAGATCTGGACTGCTGCGGTGATCTAGGTCAGAGCGATTATGTTGATTGTCGTGATCTAAATATCATGAGATACGCTATGCTTTTTACATGACTCATCTTTGCAATGTTAGAATTTGAGTCATTGTTTTAGATAGGGTATCTTGGATTGATGATCATATTTTATTTCAAGTCATTTTCTAGATGAATGATGGTGTGATGATGATTTAATGAAAGCGTAGGTTTTAATGATAGAAAAAGTGCGAATGCAGGGTAGCATATTCCTTGATCTCATTTAATATTGTTAAATAGATTTATCGATAATTAATTGTTTAGATTAATTTATTTTTACGCATTTAGGAAAAGTGTGTTAAGTTTTTGGTAAAATTGAATCGCCCTTTGGTACTTCCTTAGGGCGTTTTAAAATCTCTAAAGAATTAATTAAAAATTCACGTTTCCTGTGGGTTCGACACCTGTTCTTGCCATCTTGATAGATCTTGTGCACTTACAAGGGTTACATTCGTCGATCAAGTTTTTTTGGCGCATTGTGAAATCGGTGAAATTTTGATTAATTCGGATAGGGATTTTTCTGTTTTGAGTGTTTAAAAAAAAAAATAATAATAATTATTATTATTATTATTATTTCCCTTATTTTTCTCTCTTTGATAAGATTTTGTGGAGTCTTTTTAGGAAGTTTAGATTTTTAGGATACCTTCCTTAGGAAATTTAGGAAGTAGAGATTTTTAGGACTTCTTATTTTAGATTTGGTAGGACTCTTTTTCCTTATTTTCCTCTTTTAGATATTTTTAGGATTTTCTAAATTTAGTCATTAACTTTTGTGGGACTTTTGTTTTAGGATTTTTAGGAATCTTTCATTCTTCTCCTTATTTTTCTCTTTTAGGAAAGATTTTATAGGATTTTCAATTTTAATTTTTAATTTTCGAATTTAATTTAAAAAAAAAAAAAAAAAAATTTAATTAATTAATTTAAATTCGAATTTTAATTTTAATTTGAATTTAAAAAAAAAAAAAAAATTTAATTAATTAATTAATTTAAATTTGAAATTTAATTTTAATTTGAATATAAAAAAAAAAAAAAAAAAAATTAATTAATTTAAATTCGAATTTTAATTAAAAAAAAAAAAAAGAAAAAAAAAAAAGAAGAAATCTTTCCTGCTGATATTGGCTACTGTTTATCATCTTTGTTTAAATCGTTTGAAGCAGAATTTTGTGGGTTTGTTGTGGATTCTTCAACCCTGTTTGTGAGTGTTGGTGTATGAGCTTTACTCGTTCTCATCACCCACATCTGCTACCGTTTAATCTTGAGATCGAAAGAGCTTGTAGAGAGAATCGAAGAGTCTAGAGGAATCAATATCAACAAACTGAGACCATGGCAGACCAAAGGCAAGAGAGAGATGAGAATAACAACAATGGGAATGTCAATAATGGAAATAATAGGAACAATAATTTTGATGAGGGCCCTAGAACACTGGAGTATTATCACGATCCTGGTTTTTACGAGGATCAGGAATGTATTATGCATGCTCATTCCGTGGAACCACTATGAATTCAAATCGATGATTCAAATGCTACCAATTTTCCATGGGTTAGCAAATGAAAATCCATACGCTCACTTAAATGAATTCACTGGGTATGCAAAATGTTCGAGTCCACAATGTCGATGAGATAGCGAAGCTCAGACTCTTCCGTTCTCTTTAAGAGATAAAGGCAAAAACATGGTTCTATTCCTTAGAACCACAATCTATTCGAGTTAGGCGGTAGCATCGTCTCAGCCTTAAAAATATTTTCCCATGACTAAGGCCATTGAATTGCGTCGGAAGATCCAGGTTCTTTTCCCAACAACCTCTGAAACATTCCATGAATGTTGGGGAACGTTTTAAGGAATTGATCGAAGTTGCCCAAATCATCAAGTTCCAACAAGTCCAAAGTTTTTACAATGGGTGATTCACGAAGAGAGGCGCATGGTTGATGCATCTTGTGGTGGATCTTGTGCCACGAAAGAGGCTGAAGAAGTGTGGACATTGTTTGGAAAGTTATATCAGACTTCGATACAAAGTGAGACACTGAACCAACTTGAACAGCACCTAAATCTCATGTGTTGACAAAAGGCGGATTGTACGATGTCAACAATAATGCCTCGAATCTCTCAACAAAGGTTGACATCTTTGTCAAACAGATGAACATGTTGTTAGTCGCTACCAAGCAAGCTAAAGCTCATCACCCCCAGTGTGTTCAATTTGTGACCACCAGGTCATATGGCTAATGAGTGCCCTACTACCTTGTCATTCTTCCGATGAACCTAATCCTCAAGAAGCGGTAAATGTGACTCAATCTTATCGTGGCGAGGTAGAAACATGTACTCAATACCTACAATCCGGAATGGAAAAATCACCCCAACTTAGGATGGGGTGAATCGAATAAGCGGCGTAAACCAAAGAACATAGAGCCAACACAATGGGTGGACAACAACCTTTTCAACCAAATTTTCAACAAAATTTTCGTCCACAAATTTCACAGAATTCTAATTTCCAACAATTCCAATTTCAAGCAGAATGCTCGTATTATCATCCAAATTAACTAGAAAAATCGAATTTCAATCAATCTTAATCAATCTCATGCCAAGATTGCTTGAAGATTACGATCCTGGAAGAAAAGCTTATCTGAAGCATGCAATCTTCGGCAGATGATAATGGACCAAGTCGATCAATTGGCCAATCAACGTGAGAGGAAGGTAGGCTCCCCAGCCAACCCATCAATAATCCTCGAGGCCAAGCACCATCTGAAGCAGGACCATCGAATAGTCAACAGTTGAAAGCTGTTACGGTGCTGAGAAGTGGACGAGAGGTTGATAATCAAGTGGAAATGCCTGTAGAAGCTGATGAAGAAAGAGAAGCGATGAGAGGAAAAGAATCGGAGAAAAGAAAGGAGAAAGGAAAAGGAAAGAGAAAGGAAAAGGAAAGAAGAAGAGAGACAAAGAGCGAGAGATAAGAAAAGTGCAAGAGCAAGGAAGAGAGAAAGGAAAAGAAAAAGTAATAGAGGAAGAGTTTCCTTCAACCGTCCAACAAGGACGTGAAAAAGAATCGGAAATGGAATCTGCACCTTATGTCCCAAAGGCACCATTCCCTCAATGCCTAACTCCTCCATCTAGAATGGGAAAGGGACCGACAAAAATGGAAGAAATTTTCGAAACATTCAAGCAAGTAAAGATAAATCTTCCATTACTTGAAACAATCAAACAAGTTCCCGAAATGCGCCAAGTTTTCAAAGATTTGTGCACTTTCGGAAGAGAAAGGCACGTACTCACGTTTCAAAGAAAGTGTTCCTAACAAATCAAGTCGATTCGATATTGCGATTGGAAACCCACGAAAGACCACAGGTCCCAATGTTCCATGTGTCATTGGTGGGCAACCAATTGGAAAAGGCGTTATTGGATTTGGGAGCAAGTGTTAATCGATCCCATACTCAATGTCTGAGAAACTCGGATTGGGTGAATTGAAACCCACGACGGTCACACTCCAAGCGGCGGATAGATCGGAAAAGAAGACCGAGGCGTGTTATCGAGGATGTTTTGGTTGGAATAGACAAGTTTGTCTTTCCAGTGGACTTCGTTGTCTTAGACATGGAACCACCTGCGAAATCAATCAATCAAGTCCCAATTATTCTTGGACGTCCGTTTCTCGCCACTGCCAACGCTTGCATTAATTGTCGCACGGGAGTCATGGACGTTTCTTTTGGAAACATGAAAGTCAGGCTTAACATATTCCATGCGATGAACCATTTCCCTAATGAGGATGAGGTCGAATGTTTTTACATCGATCAGATGGACGAAGTGGTGGATGAAGCATTACCATCAATGCTCACCAAAGAGGAATTTGAAACTGCTTTGTTAGCCATCTATGAGGACAAAGGGCTTGAAAGGAAGCAGTCAGAAGAGAAAAAGTCAAATTCATCATGTCAAGATGATAACTTATGTGAAGTTGTGACTAAGGTAGAACCACTACCTACTGAGGTAAAGGATGTGCTGACTCCATCAATTGAGCAGCCACCAACTGTGGAATTGAAACAATTGCCTGAGTCCCTCAAATATGCTTTTCTGGGACCTCGAAAATCACTTCCAGTGATAATTTCATCCACATTATCGGAAGAACAAGAGAATGATTTGTTGAAGGTGCTGAAAGAGCACAAGGAGGCCATCGGATGGACCTTAGGCGATCTCAAGGATTGACCCATCGGTATGTATGCATAAAATACATCCGGAGGATGAGAGTAAACCATCGAGGAACCACAGAGGCGCTTAATCCAAACATGCAAGAAGTCGCTTTTAAAGGAAATCATTAAACTCCTCGATCTTGGAATCATCTATCCGATCTCTGATAGTGAATGGGTTAGTCCAGTACAAATCGTTCCGAAAAAGTCTGGAATTACAGTGAAAGAAACTACGGAGGGAGAATTGGTGCCCACTCGTGAAACTACTGGATGGCGTGTGTGCATTGATTACCGAAAATTGAACACGACCACCGGAAAGATCATTTTCCCCTTAGTTCATTGATCAAATTCTTGAGAAGTTAAATGGGCAAGAGTTTTATTGCTTTCTTGATGGTTATTCGGGATACAATCAAGTGCCGTTTTCGGTGATCAAGAAGACAACATTCACGTGTCCATATGGTACGCGTTTGCATATCGAAGGATGCCATTAGACATGTAATGCTCGGCCACGCGTTTCAACGATGTATGTTGGCCATATTCTCGGACATGATCGACAAATTCATCAAGTCTTCATGGGCGACTTCGGTTTTGGAAAAACATTTGATTCTTGTTTGAATCATCTTTCACGGTGTTTACAGCGTTGTGTAGATTCCAAACTTGTTCTCGGTGGAAAAGAGCCATTTTATGGTTCAACAAGGAATTGTGTTGGGGCATATTGTTTCAACGAAAGGAATTGAAGTTGATAAGGCGAAGGTCGACTTAATTGCAAATTTACCACCTCCTAAAAGTGTTCGACAAATTCGATCATTTTGGGGCATCTTTGATTTTATAGAAGATTCATTAAGGATTTTAGCAAGGTGGCTAAACCATTGTGCACTTTGCTTGGCAAAGATGTTCCTTTTGATTTTGATGAGGATTGCATAAAGGCATTCCTAAAATTGCGTGAACTCTTATCAAATGCACCAATAATCCAACCGGATTATTCTTTACCATTCGAACTCATGTGTGATGCATCTGATTATGCGATCGAGCTGTCTTAGGGCAAAGGGCGAATAAATTACCTCACGTAATTTATTATGCTAGCAAGACATTAATTGATGCCCAACTGAATTACACCACCACCGCAGAGGAATTATTAGCTGTGGTGTATGCTCTGGACAAATTCCGTTCCTATTTGCTTGGATCGAAAATAGTGGTCTTTTCAGACCACTCTGCTTTGAAATATCTTTTAGCAAAGAAGGATGCGAAACCAAGGCTGATCCGTTGGATCCTGCTTCTCCAGGAATTCAACTTTGAGATTAAAGATAAAAAGGGGGTTGAGAACGTTGTGGCTGATCATCTGTCTAGAATTCTGCCTGAAGAATCATCTATACCTGAGACCATCCGTGACACATTTCCGGATGAACATTTGATGGCAATTGATGTAGCTGGTGCAAAAGTTCCGTGGTTTGCTAACATCGTGAATTATCTGGTCACTGGCAGAATTCCCACTGAGTGGGGTAAGAATGATAAGAATCTCTTTTTCTCCCAAATAAAATACTATTTCTGGGATGAACCATATTTGTTTAAATTCTGCTCGGATCAGATCATTAGGAGATGCGTGCCAGAAGACGAGCAACTAAGCGTCCTAAATTTTTGCCATGCTGGGGCCTGTGGAGGCCATTTGAGACGAAGACCGCATGTAAAATCCTTCAAAGCGGATTCTCGCCCTCAATCTTTCGTGACGCCGCTCAATACCGCAAGGAATGCCAACGGTGTCAACTAATATTTCAATATTTCAAATATGATGCCCTTAATCCAATTCGATTGTTGAAATTTTCGATGTTTGGGGATTGACTTTATGGGTCCTTTTCCACCATCCTTTGGGTATTCATATATTACGGTGGTATTGACTATGTCTCCAAATGGATTGAAGGCGGCAACCGATCAAATGATCACAAGGTTGTGGTCAAATTTACGAGAGAACATGTGTTTAACCGATTCGGGATCCCAAGAGCAATCATCTGATGGCGGTTCGCATTTTGCAATAGCCATTTTGCCACTTTAATGAAGAAGTACGACGTCACTCACAAAGTCGCTACTGCACCATCCATGTACTAGTGGTCGGTGGAAGTGTCTAACCGAAATCAGCGAATTCTAGAAAAGACAGACGACCGGATAGAAGAGATTGTCAAACCGCTATCCGATGCTTTGTGGGCCTATCGCATCGCATTCAAGACACCGATCTAATGTCTCCTTCGTAATTGTCTACGGAAGGCATGTCATCTTCCCCGTCAATTGGAGCATAAGGCATTCAGGCGATCAAGCGATTTAATTTCGATATGCAAGCAGCAGGGTCGAATCGAAGGTTACAGTTGAGTGAATTAGAAGAGTTACGCTACGATGCGTATGAAAATTCAAAGATGTACAAGGAAAGGTACAAAAAGTTGCACGATCAATTAATTTCTCGGAAGGAGTTTCATGTTGGCCAAAAAGTTTGGTTATTCAATTCCGACTTAAGCTTCATCCGGAAATTGAAATCTAGATGGGAAGGCCCGTTTCAGCTTGTTTCCATTAGTCAGCACGCCGCACCTGAAATTCAACGCCTTCAGGACAATCGAGTTTCCAAAGTGAATGGGCAAAGCCTCAAACCAATGTTTGAGCCGATGTCCCAGTTTAAGATTGCGGCGATGCACCTTAGTGATCCAGATTCTTGATCAATGTAGTGGTTGAGCTGTCGACACTTAAACTCGGTAACTTCACGGGAGGCAACCCGGTGTTTTATTTAGGAGTTGGACACAGGTTTAGTTTAGGATTTAGGATTTATCTTTCTTTTCGTATGTTTAGTTCTAGAATATTAGTTTTAGTTTAGTTTAGGTTATTTTTAATTTCCAAATTAGTGTAGCCACATTACCTTCAATCTATTTTTGGTCATGTTCTAATTTGATGCCCATATTCTCTGCACCTGATCTTTGTGTTGAGGTACTTTTCAATGTTTGGGGTGCCTACTTATTTCAAACAATGAGGACATTGTCATTTTTAGGTTTGGGGTATGTATGATTATCTATCTTTCATCACTTATTTTTATTTTCTTTGAAAAAAAAAAAAAAAAGAAAAAATTTTATTTGGAACCATCATACATGATTTACTTTGCAATAGTTTTCAAACTTTAGTTGATGATGCATGTGAATTTAATTTTGAGAATATTGATGTCATATTTTGAATACTTGTATCTAGGATGATGAAGCTTAATGTGATAATTTGTGGATGACTCAAATTCGTGCTTAGAATTTTTGCACTTATACCAAGCTAAGACTTAGAAATCGATGAACTATTTTGAGCGTTGAATCTTAGGTTCTTAGTGGAGACTAAACCCATAAGCTTTAGAGCTAATTTCCGTCATTGATGAGTGAATATATAAACTCGGAGTTTTCTTTGAATCTGAATTATTTTGCATAATCTCATACATTTTATTTTGGCTTGTGACTTTGCATGATATCAAATTCATATTATTGTGTTAGAACGTCGATATCTACTCAAGACAAATAGGCAAGGTTACCATCTTTTAAGGAAATGATTGAAGGCCATCTTTGGCTCGTTTGTGCTTAAAATGCCCCACCTCATATAAATTTATCCTTTTAGTACCCTTTGAGCCTATAGAAAAATTTACCCTTATACATTCTTTGATAAGCCGTTAACCTTTAACCCTTCACAATTTCAAAATTTAGCTTTACCCTTCTTATTTATGAGAAATTAGGAACGAGGATGAAAATGAGCGAAAAGAGAGTAAGTGGAGAGATAATGAGTTATGGTGTTTCTTGAGAGTGTATGGCAAATATAAAAAGAAAAAAGGGGGAGAGAAAAAGTAAAAAAAAAAAAAAAAAAAAAAAAAGAAAAAAAGAATGACAAATGAGGTGCTTCAAGAAAAGGAAATTCAAAAGAGAAGAAAGAAAGAGAAAAGAAAAATATTGAAAAGAAAAAAATGGTGAGAAATTAGAAAAGAAAAAAAAAAAAGAAGAGAAATAAAAAAAAAAAAAAAAATCGAAGTTAGTTCCTTTTCCAATTTCTCAAATTTTGAATCACAATTCCTTTCTTTCTTACCTTTACGAGCCCCATTACAACCCTACAAAAGACCTTCATGATCCGATCTTGCATTGGTAACCGTCTTGTGGAGAGTCAATATATAATACTTATGACACTTGATATGACATGCTTAGGATATACAAGTATCTCTTATGAGATTTATTTTTGTTCATTGATTGGCATCGTGTTTCATTTATCATGTGAGACCTTTTATTTGCTTTGTATTGATCTCTCACATGTGTAAACTTACCCATCATCGGATGATTTTATTTTGAGAGTATACCTAAAAGTGAGGATTGAGTCGAGACAACGGATCCGATGGTTTTCCGTTTGGACTAGTTGAGATGGATGAATCTTGGTTTTGGTATGCACACACTCACGCTAGGCATGAATGAATGAGTTATCTAACAAGCATTAAAATTAATTTGAATGGATACTAGCATGATTGATGACTTTAATATTTGAGATTGATGATTCACAATCGAAGCAAATTAATGATTTTTGTTTTTTTGAATAGTACATATGTTATAAAAAAAAAAATCATGTTTTAAAAACTAAATTTTACCGATGGTTTGAAATTTTTGGAAGTTTGTGGGTAACTTCACTGCAAACCCTCAGGAGACACAACTCCTCCACTAGGGATCACCTAGGGGTTTAAAGGCTTGTTGCACATGCTAAGTGCAATCGTGTTCCATACGAAAGTGGCATTTAAATTTTAGGATGTTAGTTTGATTTGCTTTATATTTCTATCATTCTGCTTTCGAGGACTAGCAAGTGTAGGTTTGGGGTGTGATGAGTGAAATATGATGATATTTCACCCCTAAATACCTATATTTAGCCGTCCGATGAAGGCTATCGATGAGATTTGTTAGATTTGAAGTGTTTCGTAAATCTGGTCCAAGTTTCTAAAACAGCCCAAGAATCCCGAAAATAATGTCAAACAACCGCTATTTTGGGTCATTGAGAACTTAGTGCGACTTACAGCTCAATTTGGACCTTCAAGAAGTCAGATTCAGGAAATGGCTAAAACATAAAAGTTGTAGAGCTCGTCGTCAGCTTTCCAACGCCTCAAGAATCACCTCAATCTGAGTTCGGTACAGAAAATTATGAGCAAAATACCGAGGCAGTATCTGATGCAAAGCTAGGCGGGAATTCACGAAAATTACTCTTAGATGTCAATCGAGAGAGGTATTAGGTTAGGCCATTATAAAAGGAAGCCACGAGTTTCTAGGAGGATTATTATTTTTGCAATTAGAATTATTATTCATTCTTATTTTTAGTTTTAGGCTCTTCACTTTGGGGGAATATTTTCTTCATCTTTTCAAGTCTTCTCTCTCCTTCTTCTAGGGTTTATTCAGTAGATTGTACCAGGATTTGCATTATTTTTCTCTCGAGAAATTCATAGATTGTATTTAGGAAAACAATTGCAAATATCTTTTGGAAGAAATAAAAGAGGAATGACTTTGAAAGAAAAAGGAGATCAAACACCAAAGATGAGCGGCTAAATCAAGAGATCGGGAAGATGCGATCCCCTGATAAGTACCCATGCTTATGGTTAATACCCCAGTCTATTATTGTTATCATGGAATCGTTTGGCTCAAAGTTTGTGGGATTGAAAATATTTTAAATCCTTTGTTATGACCGTTGATTGCGCGTATCAACGGTCCGTAATCGCTAGATCTGGACCGCAGTGATCTAGTCAGAGAGCGATTATGTGTCGATTGTCGTGATCTAAATATCATGAGATACGCTTATGCTTTTTACATGACTCATACCGCAATGTTAGAGTCATTGTTTTTAGATAGGGTATGCCGGATTGATGATCATATTTTATTTCAAGTCATTTTTCTAGATGAATGATGGTGTGAATGATGATTTAATGAAACTGTGAGTTTTAATGATAGAAAAGGGGTACGAATCTGGGGTAGCATATTCCTTGATCTCATTTTAATATTGTTCGTAGATTTATCAGTAATTAATTGTTTAGATTAATTTATTTTTCTGCATTTAGGAAAAGTGTGTTAAGTTTTTGGTAAAATTGAATCTGCCCTTTGGTACTTCCTTAGGGACGTTTTTAAAATCTCTAAAAGAATTAATTAAAAATTCACGTTTCCCTGTGGGTTCGACACCCCTGTTCTTGCCATACTGCAATAGATCTTGTGCACTTGCAAGGGTTACATTCTAAATCGATCAACTACTACGGTCGAATGGGAGCCTCTTCAAGTTCCGACAGCCCCTCACATCTATAGACGGTAAGGAAGGGAAGGCTATTGCATGCCTACATATACTCTTTAATTTTGGTAGACTACTAAGAGATATATCTTTTAGTCTCGGGAAGGTTATTGAGTCATGTGTTGCTCCTTGAACTTGATCACATATTACTTCTTCTATTCCTTTGCAATTATACAAATCAATAAACTCAAGGCTATGAAGATGTAGAACCCACGTCACGTTCTTCAACTCATAACATTCATTAATGTATAAATCACGAAGGTTTTGTAGGCATCCCCGGCTTACGAAAATAGTCTTCAATTGGTAATTATTCCAACTCATAGCATTGAACAATACAAAGTTTAGTTAGTCTCTTCATACTCCCAAAAGTTGTTGATAGGTGGAAACAAGTCCATCCACGACACTCTTCTATTTCTAGAGATTGTATACATTTGGTAAATATCTGAGAACCAAAAAATCTGTTGAGAGAATCAGAATTGAAATTTGTAAGGGTAATTGTAAGTTCATTTAGATGTTTCAAGCCTTCCAATTTCGCCAACAAATTAACCCCTTCTTCAGCATCATTTCTACCTTCCGCATTCCATTGGATATAGCTAGTGCGATATAGGTTCAAGACTTGCAACCTTGAGAGCCTTGCGATCGTCTCAGGGGGAATTGTTTCAAGACAATGTGTAAGGGTCAAATCCAAGCACTTCAATTTTACCAGATTAACTAGCTCTTCCGGTAGTGCTTCAATGTATGTAGCTGATAAATTTAGATGTCGTAGTTCTACCAATTCACTGATCCCTATAGGAAGTTCTTCTAGATGAGTACCTGAAATATCTAGGACCTTAAGAAGATGCATGGATTTGAAAAAATTAGTGGAGATGTTTCTCAAGTTGGCATTGCCTTGGAGCATCAAGGTTAAGAGATTGGGGCAAGTAGGTGTTTCAGATAGTTCTTCCAATTCATTTTCCATCAGTGATATCCTCTTGGTCTCTGCCCACTTCTCAAGCATCGGTGGCTTAGTCAAATGGACACCAGCTCTCACAATAAACTTATTCTTCCTCGCTCCATATTCAGAAGCTATCCAGAGCGCCAACTCGCGAATAACATCGTGCATCTCCACTTCATCTCGGCCATCTTCCAATAAGCAAGCATTCTTTAGTCTTCCGATGAGATAATGCCCCCTGTTTCAAGCTTCATCAAGGTCATCACTATCATCGTTATCTAAGAACCCTTCCCCCATCCAAAAATCTATAAGTTCAGCTTTTTGGATATTATAATCTTAAGGAAATAGAGAACAATACAAGAAACACTCTCTCATTATATCATCGCTTAGATTGTCATAGCTAAATTTCAAACGAGATAAAACTTGATCTTCCATACCTGGAAGTTGCGATGGTGAGCTGCCCAAAACTTTTATTGCCTGCTTCCACTCGGGCGGTGTCTTCTTGCTTGCCATGGCTCGTCCAATGATGATGAGTGCAAGCGGTAGACCGTCACACTTATCAGCAACATCCTCCGCAAGCTTTGGTATATCCGGATGAGAATTCAGTGCCTCTTCACCTACCTTCTCTCTAAACAGATCCCATGCTTCCTTACGTACCAAACATTCTACTTTAACCTTCCGGCGAGCTTCCATTTGTCCGCATACTTCCTCAGATCTGGTTGTGAATAATAACTTGGACTTGTTTTGGCTATTAGGAAGAGGAATTCCCAAGTCCTCAAGATTCAGCCTTGCCCAAATATCATCCAACAGTATCAAAAACTTTTTCTCCTTTAGGGCTTTGAATATGTTTTCAGCCACCGAATCTTAGTGAAGCCCAACTTCTTTCCAATGTCCTTTCGCATATTTACCAAATTCGGTTCTTTGGATGCAACAACCCAAATCACCACATCGAAATCATGGCTTCTGTGGAGAAATTGGTTGTTGATTATTGTTAGACGACACCCCATACCAAATACGCCGATGATTCGGTTCTTCAAGGTAGCGTATGACCTTCTGCATCATTAGATACATGCCCACAGTAGATGTGCTAAGCAACTCAGTCACGGGATCAGGAAGAGGTCTCTTCGCTGAAAACACTTTTGTTCTTTAACTCATCCACATCAACAAACTTCTTAGCCACTCTTTTTCCGAGTTTGTAGCTCGACCAAAAATTCGGATGACAGTCTCCAAGACATGTTCTCCTTTGGTTGAAAGAATCTTCTATTTGGGTGACTTCGCCCTGAATAGATTCTGCTCTTTGAAGCCACCCGTTCACATGATTTGTGCGCTTCCATAACATAACTGCCTTTCAGCAGCATCGACCCTTAGCTTCACATCGTTCTTTGCTTCCATCAAATCTGGCATAGAGTTTGTAAGTGAGCCAACGTTTTCTTGGAGTTCAGTGATAATTCTAATGCGCAGTGCAATGGGTTCCCATAACCGAGAGACAATGTCGATGACAGGACTGATGCAATCCATGGTGACCGAATGAAGAAAATACTCAGAGAAAGTGAGCTCTCGCGATGAACACAGAGAAAGAGAGGTAGAAGCTGCGATTGCAAGATGATGAGAGGAAATGAGTGCCGGAAGAGAGAGAGAGAGAGAGAGAGAGAGAGAGAGAGAGAGAGAGAGAGAGTTGACTATGGCTAAGGATTCCACTGATTACATTCTCTCATAATTGATGTGGGAGGGACTATAGCTTGTTTACCGGTCAATTGCATAAATGGTATTTGTGGAATTTAGGTACTCATTTGTGTGAGCATGTGTGAACGAGTCAATGGATTGATGGGCGTACCATCCAACCGTCAATTTTTTATTCCACTCGACTCATAGCTTAAAAAGTGACTTAAAAATTACTTTTGAGTATGATGTGTGCCACTTGATTTTGAATAAAGATCTCTTTATCATCATATTAACAGCATTCAATGATTTCTAAATAGTGGATGACAGCCTTTTTTTTCTTTCACAGAAGCCTCTGCAAATGAAGTATCTTTTTTAGTGCTGGGCTCTCCAAAAGCACAAAAGCAATGAATCATTTGGGTAGATATATTTACAGCCGCTAATTATTCTAATTGCTTGCAATCAGACGATGGAAACTCCCCATCTTTTTTTTTAATCCTATGCACATTATATCTTGAGATCAAGTGTACCATGATAGATTTTTATTGCATGTGGCACACATCCCAAAAACATGAATCTGATCACAATGTACCATTGAACAAGATTTTCAAAATCAGTGTGTCGAAGATTGAAATGAAAAAATTGATGTCAATCACCTAATTCAAAGGCAATCAATGCATGCCGACCGGAGGAGATGGGGTAAGATCACAATTCAGTGAAAATAGTGGTTTAAAACATTGATCAAAATATCGTCCGATACCGATATGTATCGGTTTTGGATCATAATGATACGGTAAAATGGGTTTTTATTGCCCCTCCTAAAAAACAGTCAAATTATCGTCTGTATCGTTCAATGTATCATCCAAATTTTCGGTCAATTTATCATCCGTCTTAGAATGTTAAGGTTTTTCTATGGCCCCTTAGAAACAGTCAAATTATCGTCCGTATTATCCAATTTATCGTTCGTATCATCCAAATTATCGGTCAATCCGATTTTTTGGGATTTAAAAAAAAAATTGTACCAGGACGAAACATTCAATGTATCGCCGATACATTGAATATATCGGATGAATACCATTTTTGCAACCAAAGATTCTTTCAACACAGCTGATGATTCTATTGGTTATTTACTGGCTTGAATCAAATGATAGAATATCATTTTTTTTTCTATTCTCCAAAAAAAAAAAGAATTTATCTCATAATCATAGGTTTGTATGTGAAAACAGTTGATTGCCTTGAATCAGATGATACAAATCATTTTTCCTGTCCTAATCTTTCAGGTAACTCTGATCTTTAGAACATGATGCACCTATCATATGGCTACAAATTGATTCTAAAAGACACATATCCCAAAACAATAATTTAATCATTAGCCAACCAGGAGAAGGTGTTCTTAGGTCAGCTCTAGGGAGGTAAAAAAATGATCTTGCACTGTCTGATTCAAGGCAGTGAGCCAATCCCTCGTAGGTAATTTTTTCGGACAGTGATATACAACGGGTAACTTTTTATAGACAATTTTTTAGGCAGCTTATGTGACTTGACGTGGCTGCCACTACAAAAAATGTATTTATTGGAGACGGCTTTTGGCCGTCTCCAAAGGTGTCTAAGTCGTCTCCAATAATATTGGAGACGGCTTCCATATAGTCTCAAATAGTCCCGTCTCCATTGTCTTTAGAGACTAAATGGTAGCCGTCCCTAATAGTCAAAGTTATTGGAGACGGGCATATAACCGTCTCCAAAGATATATTGGAGACAGCTTAAAGCCATCTCTAATAAGTCATCTCTTATTATTAGAGACGGTTTTTGGCCGTCTCCAATAAGTGATTGCCTGTTATTGGAGACGACCAAAAGCCGTCTCTAATATTTTTTTATTTTTAATGCTATTTAATTTTTTTGCTCACATCTAGACAATATTGTCTAGCAGTACACATCTATAACCTGCATTTTATTTTTATTTTTTTATGAAAATCCATAACATGCATTTATATACTCACATTAGCATAAACATTAACATGCTCAAAGCTCATTCAAAAAAGTAAATTTTAATTCGCGACACATAATTTCATTAACAACAAATTTATTTATACAAATAACTCTCATTTTTAAAGGAATCCAGCTTCGTAAGCTTGTCCAATAGTCATGGCTCCATCTCCAATCATAGAGATTACATGGTTGTTCTTCCCTACTAGATCTCTAGCAACTGCCATTCCTATCAAATTAAAAAAAAAAAAAAAAAAGTTAATAATTTCTCCAAGAATCGAATCATAAAGTGTACACAACATAGTAAGGATTAAAATATCAATATTGGTTTGTGCCTATATCGGGAAGTATCTTCTCGGTACACAACATAGTAAGGATTAATCGAAATCTATAATGAGTGAAACCGAAACTTAATCAATCGAACCGATCCGGTTTACATTTTCGGGATGGTTCGGTTTATAACACAACATAAAAAGTTGTGACTGAACAAATTCGTCCATATCATGAAGTCCGGTGACTGCATTAAGAAATAGTGACAAATATTATTTACAATGATGCAACAATGTTATTTATAACACCCAACAACTCATGTAGTCATGTCGATAACCTAAAATGTATACATATCAGACGATATGTTTTGAGGCTTACCTATACATACCGGAAAACTGAGATTTTGACACATACTCTCACTGCTCCCTTTAAAAATGGAACTCAACTCTAAGAACTCAACCATTAAAGAAGCAAAAAAGAAGGAGCAATGGCAATATGAACAAGCTTTTGAGCCCTTTTTTAGCGATTTTTTCTTTTTCTTGTTTTTTTTTACGAAAAGGAAGAGTTAAAAGTCTGAAACTCGCCCATCTTTATTTCTAGTCTTTGGAAGCTTCACCAAAGCCCAACAAAAAAACAAAAAAAAACCAGGCTCAACTTTTATACAAGAAACCTAATTAGTGTTTTTACATGAAGTACTGGTTTAAAGCTGAGCGTAGACTCCTCACCAGATCCTTCACTGTCATTGAAAACTCCTCTTCCATCTGTTGACAAAAAAAAAGAAATAAGAACATATTAACAAAATATATATTTAAAATTAAGCATAAAACTTATAATAACTATTATTTTCTAATTAAATGATGCATTCTCCTTTTTTATTCTAATAAATTTTTTTGGTATATATGGCATATATTTTAGCTTTGTAATGTGATTGTATTATTCATAAATTTTGGACCCTCAGAGATGAATCTTTCTTGGATTTAGATGAAATTTGTGGCTATTATCGTGGGGTCAAAATTCCGGGTCCATAAGTTAAATCTTTAGACCCATATATTTTGATATGTATGGGCCGATACATACCAGTATATCGTCCAAAACCGATATGTGTCTTCTGATCCATATCAGTTTGGAAACTGGCTGATATGTACCCGAAAACTGAGATTTTGACCCATGGCTATAAGAATTGCATATATCAAGGGCTCGCTTCGTCATGACGGAAGTCTAGATCAACCTGGATTTCAGTCAAAATTGAGACCACTTTGTAGACTTTAGAATAATGTTTTCGGCATAGAAAAACTTAAACATTGTAGTTTCTTGCAAAATATAACTTATAAGCATGCCAACACAAGATCTTGAACTAGTATAGAAAAAATCCAAAATTACGGCGCTCGATGGCAGATGACTGAAACCAAAATCTTACCTGCGCGATAAATTGAGATCCCGGACAAGATTTTGATCCATGGCACATATTAATATACAAAGTGGAACAAAGATTAGTGTACTCAAGAATACAAATCCTTGAATCTAGAACTGTTTATTTGAGACAACTTTTATGTTTACATAACCTTCTTACATCTTAAATAAATAAATAGAGTTGAATTTTTTTTTTTAAATAAAAGAAAAGATTTAATTTATAGAAAATCAATATTCCTTGAATAAATAGATATTATACAACAAACACACATCTTCTAAAAATCCGATGTCCTGAAAAAAAATGCATGCAAAATATTTTTTTAAATGTGGGTTTTGATTAACCCACTTCAATATGCCTATTTATTTGCATCTCTTCTTTTTCATTAAATAAGTTTGCGCTTAAATGGATCTAGAAAGCCCAAAAGAATCACCTGGGCTATCACAGTGATATCGAGAGCCGAATTCACAAAAGGCATAACACTAGTATTGAGAACAGATAGATTGAGCTTCTCAATCTCAGCTAGAGTTTTCACAAGAACTCCTTTCTGTTTCTCACAGTGAATTCTTATGAGAATGTTCTTGTCGGAAAGTCGGGCTTCGATTTCCGGTAACGGCTGATCGGAGCGGTTGTAAAAGTTCTCATCGGTGGAAGATGTGTCGTCATCAGCGGAGAGCTGAGATTGTTTGATGACCTGAAAGACATCCAGCAAGGATTAAATATACGTGTTAAGCAATTGCTATTAAACAATTATTCCTCTTCACAGGAAAAAAAAATCAAAAGCCTGGTATCTGAAAATGATCTATGGAGCAGGTTCTTATCTAACAAGTCTTCTACAGGCTACATTCAATCCTAAAGAAGTAAAACAGGCTTACAGATGGACAGATGTAAATATTGAAGGTTACAAAAATAATACTGATAAAATAGGCAAATGGGGAATCATCAGCCTGGGCATTACAAAGATATTTGAAACACCACTCATCTCTTTTATAAGAGATGAATATTGAATGTAAGAGCAAATTATCTTGACCACGAACCCCAATCAAATGAAAAGATTTAGGACTTTCTCATTAACCTTTACAAAGTAATTTACACTAGGAATTAGCAAATATAAGATTGCAAACCAAGTATCAAAAGGGTAATGACCAGGGAATACATAAAATTTGATATATATATATATATATATATATATATATATATATATATATATATTAATCAACCAAAAAAATATTCAGAACCCACACATTATTAAGTTATTAATATCCAAAAGCACCAACGAAGTGAGAATACAAATGCACCAACAAAATCTTGTATTGCCAGACGTATCTGATAAACATAACAAGAGACAGGTTTTATATTCTACAATATAAAAGCTGCAAAAGAAAATTGAAGCTCTAACCAGAAGTCATCATCTAGCATATAGCCATCATCTGAAATAAATAAAGAGATAAATATAAACATGACTCAAAAAACCACGAGTATAAACAAATAGGAAAAATTAAAGTACTCAACAAATGAGAGATTATTTTAAACCCTAAAACCTAGACCCATTTACGAAAATGCATTGAATTCAGCTCAAATACGTTGAACCAAGAAAAATAAGCATCGTGTTTTTAACAGTCCTGGCACACATATAGGTCTAGATGCTGCAGGCTGCATGCAATGGAGGTAGTCACATTAATAAATGATGAAGGCACAATGACCTCTCTCTAACTACATGTGCACATTTAGCTCCCCTCATCTGCTCCCAACTCGGATATTGAGACATCTGGAGAAGGGTTTCTGCATGTGACCATGGTTACAAAAGCAAACCATTATACAGTGCAAAACCTGATTTGTAACCACGCACAATGTCTGCTATAGAACAGATTTAAAAAAAAAATCATTTGATCAATAGTGAAAGTTGGCGTATCCACATGAGTGATGATAACGAGGTGGATGTCCTTGGCATTGGAATTTATCTTCTAACCAAATAAAACTTAGAAGGGAGCAATTAAAATACCTTTGTTATAATGAAATCACATCGCCCATCCATTTCTCCATCTGGGTCTCAAATCCTCTTATACGCCATTAAAAATACCTTTAAATTGCCAATCCGACAAAGGAATAAAGAGTGTAGGATCAGTTTTAATGGTAGAAGAAAGAAACATAAAGGTACCTTCACGGGAACTTTCCATTCAATTGATTGCAACGTTGAGGCTAGGATCGCGAGGCTAGGATCATATTGCACTTCCAGATATGCAACCCACATTTCATACACAATAATCATATTGCCTTGCCTATGATTATTGTCACTTAGGGGCAACACCATTAGTCAAATCTAGTTATTTTTTTTGTCCAAACTGCCCCTAAACGAGGTATTTAGTTTGTTAAAAACTGATGACAGCTCTAATGCGCTAAAAAATAAAAAATTAGATTGTCACACCAATGTATTAGAATAACAAACCACCACAATTACCAACACTGCCATTACCACCAACGATCACCACAATCACCAACACTGCCATTACCATCCTCACTCTTCCACGTTATCACCATTTCATGAACATCAGCACGATCATCCTCGCCTGCTTCAGTCCCTTCAGCTTCACCTACTCCAATCTCCTCTTCAACTTGGTCATTTTTAGAACCTAAAATAGCTAAATGAATTACTCAAATCAATAGTCGTTCACCCCATCACCCAATAGAATAACAAATCAGTGAAGAATATGCAAAAAAAGCACAACATTATTAACTTAGAATATGGAGAAGAGCAGAACAATCTAAACATATGAAGCAAGATAATTTCAAAACTTATGAAGCAAGAGAGTTAGATAATTAGCCTTTTAAAGATTAAAAAATTAGTAACTTCATCAATAAATAACATACCCATCCAAAGTGTTGTGGAGGAGAGCCTATTGTTGAGGCGGCGGTGGAGAGGCTCTGAGAAAGAAAATGAATGTTTGTTAGCATGACAAATTATAGAAAACTACAAGAGAAAATTTTGTATAGAAGTTTTAAAGTAATGTTTACCATTGTTCCGATCAATCGAGTGATCAACCACTTCATTGCTTCAAGCTCTTCTCTCAAGGTGCTCACTTCTTCTTTCAATTGGTGGACCTCCTGCCCCCCTCCCCTAGACGACGACGGTTCGAAAATGCTTGCTGGGGTCACCCCCCCAAAGCCCCGGACGCGACCACGTGTGTCTGATCCCAATACCTGAGATAATACATCATCTCGTCCAGTAGACTCTTGTGAGCCCTCCGCAAGTCGTTCATCTATCTTTTGCTGAAATTTTTTCATATAAATTAAATATTTAATTATTATTTTAAAAAAATCTTATAAATTAAAAAATCATCTTATTTATTGCGTGGTTCACGGTTTACCATCTTTTTGTGTGATTCAACTTCGATTCCGCATCCTTGAGGGTGATTTCCCTCTACCGCTTTAACTATAAAAAATGACGAGTTTAATGTGTAAACTATAAAAAGTTGAAGTTTATTGACAAATTATAATTTATATTTGCATGTTAATACCTTGTAAAATTTATTTATGTGAGTAATGTTTCCGGTTGTACTCGGTACGGCTAGCTTTGCGCGATTTCTTTTATTACGCTCACTAATTACCTATATCATACAAAATTATAATATGTTATATTAATAAAAAGAATTTTTTTAAAATAAACAATGAGTTAGAAATTTACCTTAAACTCCTCACACTCCCAGTAACGGACAATCGACTTCCACTGGTCGTTTTCCACATTATCGGGGCAATGGGCAAATCGTTCTCCCGTAGTTGTGTAGGGGTCGAAGTGCATTTTTTTTATATGATATCGATTAGCCTTCCATCTCTGAAGCAAGGTATAGTGCAGCCATCGATAAATGTCATCATAGGAAGGCATGTCAAAAACATCCTACATTTAATCAACAAAAGTGATTATCAATCAATGTGAATATGAAATAGAAAATAAAGAATTTAATTATTTAATATAACTATGTCATTTGTTACCATCAACTCCTCATAAGCACTTTTGAAACTCTCCTTAGGAATATCTGTAAAGTTTGGAACATTTACCAAATCTAATGCAATCCTTCGCTATTTGCCCAATCATCGTGGACATCTTACTTTGATCATCCCCTACGACATGCCCCTTATACAATAGCACAAGAATTTTCTCTCCTCCTTCATTTATTTTTAAAACCAAATCTTGCTTTCCTCGCCCTTTCTTAACGTTAGGGGGTGGGGGAGGGGTAGGGTGGATCTACATCGGCCATCTGACACAAATAAAAATATCAAATAATCTCATTAAATCTCAACATGTTCAAAATATCAAATAAAATGTTGAGCATTTCAAAAGAACCAAAAAATATAAGAATTGAGCATTTAAATCTAAGAGTGAAAACATATATTTTGAGAGCAAGTAAATTAACCATTTCACGATGTAGCAATGACTCATAAGTTGTATACTCACATGTAGCGACAACTCATAGAAAAGCACTCTTAGAAACCACAACCAAAAAAGAGGGTCTACTTTTTCAACATAAACTACACTCTGTTGCCCATTGTTGACTATATAGAAAAAACTCCAATGGAGGAAACTGCTACTCAATAGACAGTACCACCTACAAGCAGCTGCTGCTCACTAAGAATAAAGCAACAACAAAGGTATCAAGTAGTATGAACTCAAGGTTTACCTAATTTACTCACATTCACATCAAAAGTCATTGAAATACAAACTAGAATCAAATAGGCGAAAAGGATTGAAAACTCCATCTATATAGAATTGAAATCATTACATATCAATCTAAAATCAATTTTCATCTTCTTCGTCATCAATGAATCCATCTAAGGACGCTGGTACAAGGATTGGAAAGGTGCATCTACAATTGCTCCAACCACATCTTCCCTCGATATTGAAAGTACTATCATCTTCTTGGGTACCAATTTGAACTTGGCTACCATATGGCTCCTTTGTCTAGTAGTATATTGTCGCCTCACTCATATCGAAAGTGTCCACAGGCTTGTTCTTGATGACAACATGCCGGCTGGTTCGGTTGGATCTTGACGTAGAAAACTTGCTTTACTTGAGATGCCAACACATAGGGTTCGTCTTCCGAGATGCAGATAAATGTGTAAAATTCTGGCGTGAACCCCGATTGGTCATTTTTAATACCTTTATGCGTTGTCCAACATCAACCCAATCACACTTGAATAGCACTAATTTCCCTTGGCGATTAGTCAACTCAATTATGTCCACGAGACGCCCGTAATATGTTATCTCCCCTGAAACTGGATTTTTGTCCCTTGCGCTTGAATAGCTTGGAGTGCTTGCAATGACCATCACACCACTATTTTTTGTTGTAGCCCTCCTCTCCTTATTAGTTGTTCAAATTTATAACCATTGATAGTGTATCCGTGAATCTTCTTGCATGAGTGTATGGAAAATCGTGAGTAAATCAGTCTCACCGCAAACGCACTATTGGCGTCAACCATTGATTTAATCTACTAGATGGAGATAACAAAGTTAGTGCCAGTATTAAGTGTATAAAAATCATTACCTCCTCACACTTACATGTGATCTAAACCAAGCTAAATCGCTTCTTTGTGTATATTTTGTTTCTCGTAATCAGTTTTACGCTTACGATATTTCAAGTTAATGTATGATTTATGTTGCCCGCATTAAATGGATGTGAGGTGAGTATAATGGATTGAATTCAAATGGTCCGACAATATAAAGAGGTTGAGAGTTATTACTTCACATATCGAGACGCTATCATCATTGAACAATACATAGTTATGCATTTGTTTACGTTCGATATTGGTGAGAATGAATTGTTCGCACCTCAATTGCGTGTCCTCGGCATACCGACGGGTCTATTCAATCGTGTTTCAATATTATGTAAGTACCTTGAGCAAAATGTGAGACACTCATAAGCGAGGTATCCTTCTGCAATGGAACCTTCGGGATAGGCTTTATTATGCATATATGACTTAAGTGTGTACAAGTATCTGCATACATAGAAATGAATGTACTTCCATTAAGGGAAATCAAACATAATTTATAAAAGTAAAGATAATTGCAGAGATTGTATGGATCATACCTTTCAATGGGATACATCCAGCGGTAATGGACAGGTCCACCAAGCATTGCCTCTGATGCTAAGTGTATGGGTAAATGGACCATAATATCAAAAAATGAAGGTGGAAAAATCCGCTCTAGGTTGCACAAAATCAATGGTATGCGCTCATGTAGACATTTGAAGTCCTCAACTCGACATGTTTTAGAGCATAACTCACGAAAGAACGTGCTTAGTTCTATTAGAGCAGAACTGACA
Source organism: Chloranthus sessilifolius (assembly GCA_021018995.1). Taxonomy (NCBI): domain Eukaryota; kingdom Viridiplantae; phylum Streptophyta; class Magnoliopsida; order Chloranthales; family Chloranthaceae; genus Chloranthus; species Chloranthus sessilifolius. The sequence goes on along the minus strand of CM037593.1, from coordinate 9,222,002 downwards.
TTTTTTGGCACGGTCTTCCAAACGAAGAGGTAGAAATTGTTGCATAATAACGTGTGAGTCGTGTGACTTTTGGGCGGATATTTTCGATCTTTGGCGTTACACCTTGAAATTAGAGCATAACCATCGGGAATCTTCATGCTCTTGAGTTAAGAACATCTCCTTCCCACTTTTATCCATAGAGTAACATGCAGATGGTAGATACACTTTGTTATCTGCATGCTCTTTTGGGTGGAGCTCATGTCTTATGTTCATTGACATCAAGTCAAGATGTGCTTTCAAACCATCCTTTGACTTTCCTTCCAGGGTCGATGGTGTACCAACCACATTGTCGCATATATTTTCTCGATATGCATAACATCAAATTGTGTTTTAGTAAATTTTCCAATATGGTAGCTCGAAGAATATACTCAACTTCTTCGATTTGGCATTGTTGGCATAGGAGGTGCATTTTTTGTTATTTTTTTCTTCTTTTTTGGTTTCTTCATAGAATAGTCAGTTTTGGGGATCTTGCCAAAGGTATGTTGATAATTTCTTAAATTCTCCAAAATTTGCTTCCGGTTAGTGGGGTTGGAGCTTCTCTTTCTTTAATATTTCTATCGAACCACCGTTTATTCTTTGAAATCTATGATCTAAAGGTAAAATCGGCGATGACCCATATAACAAAGCTTCCACAATTTGGCAACCGTTCAACGGTATTCTCATGGCACTAAGGACACGCTTCATGTCCCATAGTGCCCCAACCCTAAAGCATAGCATATTCTGGAAAGTCGCTACTTCTCCAAAGCAAGCCCGCTCGCAATTTGAAAACCTCCCTCTCTGATGAATGGTATGTTTCATAACGTTCTTCCCATAATTACCTTAGCTCATCTATTAGAGGCCTCAAGTATACATCGATGTCATTTCGGGACTTGTCGGACCGGTATAAGCAATGAGAGGATCATGTTCGGCTTCTTCAAGCACAACCAAGGGCGCAAATTATATGGGATAAGTACAACAGGCCATGTGCTGTGGCCAATACTCATTGTCCGGAATGGGATGAAACCGACACTTGCTACACCCAATCTTATATTACGATTTTCCTCTGCAAATGTTGGATTGATCTTGTCAAAGTGTTTCCATCTTTGGTGAATCTGCAGGATGTCTTAACACCCCATCTTTAGTGCGTTTCATCGTGCCATCTCATATCATTGCAGTTTTGATGACAAATACAACCGTTGCAATCGTTGTTTTAAAGGGAAGTGACGAAGAATCTTTGCAGGAGTCTTCTTGTCATCCTCAATCTCATGATTTTTCCATCGCGATGTTCCACAGATGTCACATTTTTCTTTTTTCTCAGACTCCTTCCAGTACAACATACAATCGTAAGGGCATGCGTCGATTTTATTGTAATTTAGTCCCAAGCCTGAAATAATCTTTTTGCTTTGTGAGAAGTTTTCCGGCAACGTCGACTCTTTAGGCAAAACCTCCCTTAGTAAGTCAAGCAACAACGTAAAAGAGTTGTTGCTCCATCCACCAAGGGCCTTGATATGCCAAAGTTTCTAGCAACGAAGACAACGTCGTATGTGTGTTACATCCGGATACAAGGATTCCCCAAATCATGCGCATATTTGTAGAATTCAGAAGCACTAGCATTGGGTACATCACTTTGTTCCTGCTCCAAACCATCTGCGTCTTCATTTGGGTCCGGAAATCCAAAAGCATCTTGCACCATCCCCTTGATGTCATCAACCAAAACGTTCTCGTTGTCATCGGCTCTAATATCTACCACAATTTCATGTCTAGGCAGTGGCCCTCTCTTCTCTCCGTGATAAGTCCATACAACATAACTTTTCATCATCCCGTTTATTACTAAATGCTCCTTCAATAAGTCGGGTTCTAAGTAAACGCAATTACAGCATCTTGTACAAGGACACTTGAGCCTCCCATTGCAAGTAATTCCATGGGCTAAACCGTGATCGACAAATGCAGCTAACCCTTTGTCATACTCTCTAGAATATCTCGACTTTTTTACCCAACTCTTTTCCATCATATAAAAGTTTCAAACCCTAAAAGTAAAAAGAAATGTACAATTTAATATTTTTTTAAATGATAAAGGTTTATATTTCTTATGCCATATTCATTAGTTTTGCCCATTCGAGAATATCAAGTCATTTAATTGTTCACATAATATGAGTTCAGAGTTTCTCTAAAAATTTAATGATCTCACGTAGTTCTTCAAATACGCGAACTTTTCATACTATTTTATACTTTTCATTATCCACAATGGACCATGAAAAATACAAAATAATATATGAAAGTACGTATCCGAAGAACAAAGGAGAAATTGTTGAAATCATTTGAGAAAACTCTAAAAATCATATTAGTGAACAACTAATGTACATGATATTCTCAAACTATCTAACTTCAGATAGATAATCCGAAAGGTTATATGTCAATAATTAGACATATAACTTTTCAGACGAGCACTTATTCTGTATGATGATATTTACATGTATTCAACTGCATATTGACCATTAATCTATAACTAAAGTTATAGATTAATCAGCTGAATAATTAAATAGAAGCTCAAAGATAAATGAGATGTAAAAAGCCGTGGTTTTCTAAGAAATCGAGCTAGTGAAAGCATAGTAATATTAACATGACATTTACCACAACTATATAATAAATCTAGTTTCATCTATGTAATAAAGAAAATTAGAAATGTGCTAGAGTAGAGAGCTGCCCTTTGCCTTCAAAGAGCAATCCCAAAAACAGCCTGATTATGATGATGAACCATTGAAAAAATGATAATAATAGAAGGTGAAAAACTGCAATGATAATAATAGAAGCAGTAAAGATAGCCTTTTGGGCCCCGCATAATAGGGCGCCTGCGGTTGCCACTACCGGCATTCAGTCGTGATTGTATTACAATTCTCAAATCAAGCTCAAGGAGTTTGTTTGAGACTTTATAGGGAATGACGATGGCGACATATGTGATGCAATGGATGCAATTTGGGAGGGTGTTGCATATAAACTCTCCTCATTTAGATTACTGTAAAGGAAGACACTCTTTACATCTAGTAAACATTTACTAACGACGGATGGAATTAACAACCTGTAAAAGTCATTGCACAAATGATGTCGTCTTTGCTTTAGGGAAACTGTCTCCATATAATCAATACTATAGTCCTTATTAAGGCTCCAAGCTACTTAGTTGACCTTATACCTTTCCAAAAGGCAATTAGAGTGAGTCTGACTTCGAAGATCCATTTGCAACTTATGTGCTTCCTCAAGGAGAGGGATGAGATCTCATTTTTAGCATACTACCAATGTTTATTGCAACAACATGTTAAATGCTCTAGACACTCGAAAGCTACTAATCCGAGTGGACAATACTCACAAGAAAAAGCATAAAAAAAAACACCATTTCCCAGTGCTGGTCCTGTATGCACGGGGTGCTAGCTCAATCATCAAAGAGATTCAGAGAAAGGGAATCTATCAAGCACAAAACTCAGAAAAGGAAGAAGCTCAAATCAATAGGAGAATGAAACTGATAAAGTCTATGACTCTCGAATAACAAACTCAATCAAATCGTATGCATTGACCATATCTAATGGATCATGGTTCCTACTTTGAAATGTGACTCACTTTTCAACTTTTTTTTGTCTTTAATTCACTCCTCAAAATTGCTGTAAGTCTCTAAAATAGAGCTCTATCTTCCACACAGAATATGAAAGCTGTCTTCTCCTATAAGAACCAAGAAAAAAATTGAACCATATGATATTCCAAGAAAAAATTGAACCATATGACATATTTTATGTATGCACACTTAAAACTCCTTACTCTAATAAGTACTAGCATACTCATTAGCATATAAATTCTATTTTAGTAGTCAACCATTTCAACGGTGACAAGTCTGTTAATCTATAGCATATAAATTCTATTTTAGTAGTCAACCAGGAAATATCATATCCTGGGATTATAACGGTGACAAGTCTGTTAATGAACATTTCTCGATTCTCCTCCATACAATGCATTGCCAGAGTTTAAATGACAGAAAACAGTCTCCGTAGCGTAGAATCCAACGAACTTTAGAAGTAATGGAGAAGTTGCTTTAGTAGCCTATTAAAACCTTAGTTATTAGAAGCGGCACGAAGCGTGTGATAGGTTGGGAGTGGAGTGTCTTCAAAAACTTAAAAGTATACTATTTTATGATCGAAGGAGATGCGTGAGTGAGATTCCAAAGCGGAGGAACACATTAATTAGAAAATTCATGCTGCTAGGATTGAAACAACTAAAAGGGATTATTTGTAAAACAAAGTTAACTCTTTTTTACTGCGACTAAGTATGGAGATTATCTAGGATTATTAGAGTTGCTAATTATAAGTAATTTAATTAAATCACACTACAAATTGTAAATGACAATAAGATGTGGAAGGGTGAAACAAAGTAAGCTCCTTTTACTACAACTAAGTATCCCTTTTGGAGATCATTTGTTATAGTGGTAGTGGCTCATGGCTAAAAATTCAATTCAGTGGTTATAATCCATGGTATCAAAAATTGGCAATTCCGATATGTATCGACGATACCTATCGATTTATCAGCAAACTGATACACATCGGTATTCAAATTCGGCATCAAGATTTTATCGACCAATACAAGTTCAGATCGATATAGTATCGATTTCAAATGATACGATATCGGTTTTGGCCAATACTTCTATTTAAAAAATAAAATAAATCAATACGTATCGATATCACCGATATGTGTATCAAGATTATCGGCCGAGTTGTATTGGTCTTCCAAAGACTTAGATTAAAATAGGATAGTTAAAACTCTAGATGACCAATTATCGTGCTTCAACGCTTCCAAAACAGATATCGCTACTTTCACGGGTCAACTTGTTTGTACATCCATCAAATATTTTGGAATCTCCAAACTCGAGCACAGCCAATTCGTTGACTCTAGGTCAAATTCACACGATCAGAGATTTATTAGATTACCTTCTATCTCTTTTGCAAGCGTATATGGTTGAATATATTAATATTGTGAGAGAGATTGTGATCAATCTAAGTATGCTACTCTAAAATCGATGCATTCTCTCTAATTGATGAAATCATAGCATTAAATCGAGCATCAAAATTTGAAATCGAGCATTAAATCGTAGCATCAAAATCGAGCATTAAATCGAGCATCAAAATTTGAGCATTAAATCGATAAAATCATAATCGAAATGCGTATAAAATTTGAGCATAATAAATATCAATCGTCCGAGATAAAATCGAGCATTAAATCGAGCATCAAAATTTGAAATCAACTTACAATAAATATCGAATTCGAATCAATCAAAATTTGAAATCAAAATTTGAAATCAAATTCGGATCAAGAATTTTCGAATCATCATCGAAATCATAATCGAATGCAAATTGAATGGAAATCAAAATAGAACCACACCTTAGATCTCGAACTTTGTTTGACTCACTTTAGATCTGAACTTTGTCTACTCGGATCCCTACCAAATCATTTAACGATCTAATTAGATCTCGATTTCGATCCAAACGCCAACCCTATCCAAACGATTTCGATTTCAATCGCCTACCTTAGCTCTCGATTTCGATCCGCCAACCTTCCACCCAAACGCCAACCTTAGATCTCGATTTAGATCGCAAACCTTTATTCCTCTCAAACCCTTGGAGAAATGGAAACGAAGGTCCTGAATAGAGAAGGTCCGGAAACGAAGCTCGATTTAAACCGTCACCATTCTCTATTAATAGAGAAGGTCCGGAATAGAGAAATGGAATAGAGAAATGGAGATCTCTTAATAGAAGAGAGGTTTAAGGAGAAGAGATCTCTAAAGTCGCCTCTAAGAGCTCTCTCAAGTCGCCTCTCTAAGAGCTCGGACAAGAGAAATGGAATAGCTTTAAGGAGAAGAGAGGTTTATAAGGAGAAGAGAACTTATCCAGTGCTTTATAACGATTATTAAGGTCTGTACATGCTAACGAAAGAGACGGCTTAAGTCGTCTCTCTTCATGTTAAAGTAACTTTTAGAGACGGATTTTAATTTAGTCTCTAAAGTTTTCACTACTTATCCCTTAAATCAATCATATCAAGATGGTTATAAGTGTCTTTATATATTATTTTATATAGGGAGACGGTTTTAGCCGTCTCTAATAAAAGCATCCGAGACGGCTTTTAAATGGTGGTCTTCAATAAATAGTTATTGGAAACGGCTTCGAAAAGTCGTCTCCAATAACCGTCTCCAAAAGTCCCTTTTTTTGTAGTGTGCACAGACAGTGGGGTCCAAGCACTACAGCCAGTCACGTCGTGCCAAATAAGCTATCTGAAAAATTATCCATAAAAATCTATCCACTCATTTATAATTTTCCGTAATTTATCTTCACCTAATCTTTTTAATAAAACATTAAAAAAACAGAAAAACACAATGCTTATCTGTTACATATAAATTTTTATAAGAAAAATGAAGAAATTACTTACTACTGCCAATCACGTCGGGCTAAATAAGCTATATGAAAAATTGTCTATCAAAATATGTCCACTCGTTCATAATTTTCCTTAATTTGTCTTCTCCCAATCCTTTTAATAAAAAATTGAAAAAACGGAAAACCCAATGCTTATTTGTCACATATAATTTTTATAAGAATGATGAAGAAATTACTTACTACAGCCAATCATTGTCGCGCCAAATAAGCTATCTGAAAAATTGTCTCTCAAAATCTATCCACTTGTTTATAATTTTCTGTAATTTGTCTTCACCGAATCTTTTTAATAAAAAATTGAAAAAACGGAAAAACCCAATGCTTATCCGTTACATATAATTTTTATAAGAAAAATGAAGAAATTACTTACTACAGCCAGTCACGTTGTGCCAAATAACCTATATGAAAAATTGTCTATCAAAATATATCCACTCGTTTATAATTTTCCGTAATTTGTCTTCACCGAATCTTTTTAATAAAAAATTGAAAAAATGGGAAAACTCAATGCTTATCTGTGACATATAATTTTTATAAGAAAAATGAAGAAATTACTTTGGTTACACAGACACTAGACTTTATTTTGCATTAGTGGATCCTCCAAAAGAAATGAAGAATTTTTTTTTATCACTCTCTTCTATGGCTTTCTTTAGGACAATGTCAGATGGCAGACAGATTTTGCGTAGGCAAATTACAGGCAGATTATGTGGCACGACGAAATTGGCTGCAAGTGCAGTGGGACCCTAGCAATGCAGGTCAGGGCAGTCAGTCACGTCACGCCACATCAGCCACCTGCATTTTGCCTGTCAAAACCTGTCTGCCATTTGTAATTTCCTAAATTTATATATGAACAATTGAAGAAGGCCGATAATGGACTTTTTGTTTTGCATTGGTGGACCCTCCAAAAGCATGAGCTGGTTTCTTCAGCTTTATTCATTTGACTAAACGGATGCATAAAACAAAAGCTAGTGGGAAAGAAGAGAATCCGAGGGCAAGTGGTAGTTATAAAATGAAAAAGGAGAGAATCCAAGGGCAAGTGGTAGTTATAAAATGCAAAAAGTCTGTACACTACTGAAAGAAGAGAATCTGAGGGCAAGTGATAGTTATAAAATGAAAAAGTCTGTGCACACTAATGAATTGCCGTTAGGTGGATAGCTGGTGGACAGCATATGGTATCCATTATTCAAGAAAATTTATAGCCCATATAGAAAAAAAAAAAAAAAGTTGGACTTGACCCTCCTGTCCTTGTTCATTTAAACACAAAAATAGTGTTTAAATGATCTTAAATCATAAACTGTTTAAGATGAGGGTGACCTGTACCATCAAAGTGATAGATCATAGATTAAAGTGCAATAAACCGGAAAAAGGTGTTTTAGGAAGAGTTAAACCATCTAGTCTGAAGACTATAATATCAGCCGTTGTTTTTAGATTTAATGGCTGATATTAAAGTTCATCAATCGGATGGTTCACATCCACTTATAGACATATTTTTTTGTGCTGAGACATGTTCCAATGATTGATTGCCACTTAGGAAAAATTAGATTGATCACAAATGTGAGACACATGACATAATAATAAGTTACACTTTAATAGTGTGAGATAAATATTCTCATTGTAATGGTGTAAGATCATGTAAACACCATTTTTTGTGTTTAAATGTTGGTTAGAAGTCATTATCTCATAGAAAATTGAAGAAATTTGTTCTCAATAGGTGTGGCCCACTGTGGCCTACCGCTTCCTGCCAATTAGACAAATAAAAACGCACTGTTGAAAGCTCTCTATCCTCTGATCAGGTGTGCTACGATCCTATGAAAGCCTCTGAATGGTCGACTAGAGAACAGTCCAGATTCAGTAAACGAAAGTACACTGATTAGATGGTTTGGTGTTTAGGATGTTACCATGACCTTTGGGGTGATCCCCTTATAGGCTATGACTAGGGATGCTGATCGCTTTACCGAACCAACTGAAACCGTAAATATCAGTTTTTGGTTCGGTTTAGCCCGAACCGAAATTGAAACGAATTAGTTCGACTTCTATTTTTTATTTTTTTATTTTTTCAATTTCCCAAATCCAAACCGGAAAATACCAATTCTGTTAAGTCTCATTTTTATTTTTTATGTTTTCCAATTTTTTTCTATTTTATATTATTGCTAGCTATTTGGTTTTCAATTTGTGCCACCCAAAACCGAAACTGAAGAGATGTTGGTTTGGTTCAGTTCAATTTTGAATCGGTTTCGGTTTTTCGGTTAGGTTGGGAACATGTAATGCTTGCTATCGACACTAAAAAATATAGCTTTTTGGACTGATTGTTTGAGATCTATGGGATGCAGAGTAATGAAGTTTGGATTCTACAATCATCTAATTAAGTAGTGTAAAAGATTTGGGAAATATTTTAGAAAAAATTTCGAGATTACAAAAAATAATAATAAATAATTAGAAAACTGAGCTGTTGATTCTTACTTTGTGGCTTTGTTGCAGTCCAAATCAAGAAGTCCAATTCGTAGAAAAATTGTTTTGATTGGGCTACACTTCATGAATTAGATTTCATGGTTTTATCTGTTATGATTAGGGAGAAAAGCTAAGAAACTTTATTTAGTTATGTTAAATTCATATTGCAAATAATATTTTTAATTAACTCATGTTATATTAAAGGTGCCTTTATAATTTAATTTGTTCTCTGGGCAGTTCAAGAATAGAGCAATAACTGATGTTATATTTAAGTGTGCCCAATTCACATGGTGATCTTTTATGTGGACTATCTGGACTATGTACACCGAGATTATACATACGATATAAACGACCACATAAAACCTTTGGTGCTCCGGCCTGACCATCTAATGCCAGTTTATTGTTTATTATTTTTTTGTTTTTAGAAGCTGCCCTAATTTTTGTAGATTCTCAATGAGGAAGTTGATTTGGTAGTTTAAAACTTTTGTTAGATCATCATGAGATTATAATTACATACTTAATAGAAGCCCAGAGATGAAGCTACCACAGTGCTACTTAGATTAAGCCACATGGGCTAGAGAGGAGCTCGATTCTCTAGATTTAGAGGCTAGGATGGATACTCTAAAGCACCTCTTCGATTCCAACATGGAATATTTAGTAAATAAAGGCTGCTAAACTCAATTGGCCTAATTTTCGTTTGATCCCCCATTAGAACTTAGTTCGGAATATGCTTATAGTGGAATGATCTAGTACTCTGCCTGATCACCATACCAAGGTGTTCTAGCCAATCATAACTAATCCTTGGCACTAAGAATAGGAGTTCTTACTCTAACATCATTTTAACACTGCTGGGCTGAAAATTATTTCCAAATCATAACTATACTTAGATACCAAGATTTCATTCTCTACTGTTTACCAGTTTGATGCAGCTTACCTTCTTTCTTTTTTATCACCAACACCCAGAAATATGCTGCTCAAATTATGCAACAGTATACAGGAACACAATAACGGGCTAGTAGATCTGCATTGTGACCAGTAGTTGGAACTCATGTGTCAGGAAGATGGCATATGTGGGGCTTTTGATAAAGTGCCAATTGAGATGCTCAAATGAGGGCTACCCACTTCACAACAAGGTTCAATGCTTTGCCATTGAGATGTAAGCTCTTTACCATAAAATTAAAGCGGAAATGGTTTAACCAGAATCGTACATCTGTCCATGGTGCACTGATTTATGATGCCGAGATTCGAGGATCTTCAAGTCTATGCAAGCCTTACCAAGATGCAGAGATGGATTCTACAGGCTTCTTTCTTTCGTATGTTTTTGCTAGTTTTGGGACCTCAAAGATAAAATGGCTTTATAATCTCTCTACTATCATTGAGAGATTGTGGGCTAAAATTTAGGTGCATGATACCACTTTCCAAATAACCACCTAACCGTATGGGCATGATCCTATTTTCCAAAACCTCTTAACCGTATGGGGCTAATGGGTCAAACCGCAGTGGATCTTAATGTGGCAACTGAGCCACACCGGATCTCAAATGAGATCCGGCTAACATGAGATGCTTAAAAAATTTGCATAAAAAATCATCGGCGTATATTTTTTCGAAAAAAAAATACTATTTTTTTATTCTGGCCACAATGAATGTACCTATTTGGAAGTTGAAGGCACTGGTGCAGCAAGTTTAAGTAAATTTATTAGCATTTGCCTTTCAAGAATTTATTTAACCATAGTGTTATAATCGAATAAAGGAATAGTGTTGTAGGATATTGTGGTAATTGAGCCAAGCTCAGATTTGTAACTCAGTCCTAGCTAGGTATGCTGAAGGTGACAGATATTGGATTATCTGTAATATATCTTATGCTTTTATTTAAATAAATTCTGACTAATTAGACTACAATTTCTCATGTTTATCTCTTCGAAACTTTGTAGTTCTCGGTTTGTACATGGAGAAATTATTAGGTTCTGACCTTATAAAAATAATAATGGATCTTTTGTTGTTATATAAGCTCACTGATTTCATCTGCTAATGTAATATTCATATTTCTAGATATGGGATCCAGCTAATCAAGAAAGTTTTCAAAGTCTTGGTGTGGCTTTCTACTGTGGCGCGGACTGTTGTGCTCTTGTCGACGATTTTTTTTTTATTACCGGTAATGTAAAATATATATTGAAAATCAACAAGATGTTAAAAAGACTAATACAAGGAAGACACGACCGAAAAAAGGAAGAAAAGAACAAACAATAGCTAGGAACCCCAAAAGAACAAACAGAAAGAGACAGATGCAAGCCAGCACAAATACCCCCAATCCTAACCCGGAACCCAGGGAGAGATTTCACCCCTAGCTCTCTCATTACTTGGTGTGAAAATTTAGTTATACTCGCAAGTGCACGAATTAGTTTGCAAATAGTAAGTGCACTAAATCCTCCCATTGTAGGTTTATCATTCATGCAATACAAATCTGTAATTAAAATATGAGATTCACAAAAGATGTCCATATGCAAGCGCGAGACTTGAGCATCCATGAGTTCTAAAGCGCAGATCTGAGATCAAGGAAATGTATGATTAACATCCCATAAGTGTATGATTAACACTTACACTTCAAATAGCACTTTGAATCAAATCTCTGGGTAAGTTTCACACTACAGATTCAAGATCAATGAGATGTATGATTAACATTTCATAAGTGTATGATTAACACTCACACATCAAATAGTGGTAGAATTTATCCACACATCAAATAGTGGTAGAATTTATCCAGAGATACCAGAGATTAGAATAAAATCACGATTGCAAATATGAGATTACGGGACATGATTAGCTCCCATATCTCAGATGACGAGGAGATTATATCCATATAAATAGTAACATCAGAGTCCACTAACTAATCTAATATCTTTATCACATATTTATATTATTATAAACGAATACCTCGGATGAGATTTATTAGACTCTCATCCTTAATGAAACTATCCACATATGATGAAATTAAATAACATGATTAAAAAGTAAATTGACATAAGCATTAAAATACCGTGCAGAGTTTTAACAAAATCCACAAAAAGCTTTTAATCCAATCTGGTACAATCCGTCTTCAAAAAGTACAGAAATTAAAACTAGTCTAAATCTTTAAGTTAAAGGAAAATGAATAACAAAACTGGAACAACTCAGACTGAATGCCTTAAAAAACTCAAAACAAAAGCAAAAATGCTACCCCAGAAGATTCCCCCAAATCCTCAAATTTTTTCTTAAATATCTTTTCTGGTTCGGAATTCAAATTTTGAACTTGGTCGATTGATCGATTTAAGTGGTCGATCAATTGACCAGATTTAACTTTGAATTTTGAATTTAAATCCTCTTTGTTATGTCGATGCATCGATCGTAGGGGGTCGATTGATCGACATAACCAAATAGTTCGGGTCCAGCATGTCTTTTGCTTCACTGTTCCGATGTTTGTTGACTTTGCATTCTTTTATGCTCCTTAATGCATCCAATGACCAATTTTACCTGAAACTCATAAAACTTCACAAATCCCATTAGATAATTAGCTTTCATCGGATGACTAAATACGGGTATTTAGAGGTGAAATATCATCATATTTTACTACTCATCACTACCTCTTGCGACCCATAACCACATTAGGTCTCTAATAGACCTAAGAATCATCCCCACTGGCCGACGTTTACGCTCGAATATCCGCACATTTCTCTCAAGCCAAATACTCCATACCACTGCATGTAAGCCAATCTTCTAGTAGTCCCCTAACTGGCCTCTAATGTTGACAGAAGACCATGCCAGCAACTGTTGGTAGGGCGAAGCAGGAGTGACCCATAGCATATCAAAAGATTTTAGGATGACACTTCAAATCTTGTGGGCTGCCCAGCAGTGGAGGAAGAGAAGGCACATCACGCATATGTTGGGCAGACTTTTTCGCTGTCAAATAAGTTGGTCGATCGTAAGGACTTTCTCTTTGAAGAGCGTCCACACGAAGAATATTACCTTGGGGCACTACAAAAATAAGGAGTTTCAGCGGCACTTGTTATTAAGGCATTTTTTAGTAGCGGCAAGACTAATAGCGGCAGTTTTTAATAGCGACAGGATTAATAGCGGCAGTTTTTTGTTAAAAAAATTGCCGCTAATAGTCTTATTTTTTGTAGTGGGGAATGGCTTCCTTCCACAGTCCCGCCTCTTGAAACTTGATCAACGAGTGACTCGAAAGCATCAGGAAGTACGACATGACGTTGAAGCAACCGTTTTTACAAGGGGTCCAAATCCGATCATTAAAACGGCATTAATGTCTACCTGAATAACTGGAGAGAAGAATTTCTAATTCAGGTATCATCTCTTACCCATAACCTACCCTAGAAGCCTGAAAGCTAAAACCGGATTATTCAGTAAGCGAATGAAGATTATTCATCGTGATCCTACACGTCATGCTCAGAGAATAACTGCAATTAAGGTTCTATTTTTGTCCAACTGCAATGTCTTAATTTGAGTCTCAATCCTTTATAAGCGTGTAGATCCTGAGTTGTGGAATTTTGTGTTTATCCAATGTTTTAAAGATTGGACACGGATCGGTTGGTTTGACCCAATCCAACCCGAACTGGCAGGTTGGATGGCCTAATTTGACCCAAAGACCCATTTTCAAAGGTTTTTAGGGTCGAACCAATCGACCGATCCATTTTACTACAAAAGCAGGTGGTTCATCTGGTTTCACATGAAGTGGTTTGGTTCATTTAAATATTTAATACCGACTTTTTAACAAAAAATTGTAGTTTAAAATAGCATGTTGAAAGCCTTGAACCTGTGATTTTTTTGTAATGAGACGATACACCATTGAGCTCAAATTGATTGGATCATTTATTTATATATTAAAATTACGTTTGATGGATTGATGCATTTATCCCTTTTTATTTTTTAGCATTATAAAGGAAAAATCATATAAACATTTTAATAAAGCCATTTCTCTTTAACTTGGTGTTAGGTGCGTGAATCAAAATTTATACATGTGGAACAGTAATCAATTCTTTAACACTTGGCACATGATTAAAAAGAAAAACTTTATTCTTTTAGGGATTCGTGCTATATGGAATACTATCTAAGCCCTCTGATTCAATGGTTGACTCTGACAAATCAGATGATAGAGATCATGTTTCATACCAATTTTTGGCCTTAAGGATCTTTACATCATGATCATCAAATCAGAGGGCTTAGGTGGTGTTCCATATAGCACAGATCCCAAAAAGAATATAATTTTTTTTTTTAATCATGTGTCTCAGTAAAAAAAAAAAAAAAAAAAGCATTTATTCATATATTAAAATTACATTTAGTTTTTCATAACTTTGCCACAGTGGTTGATGCAATTGCCCATTTCTATTTTGTGTTAGCATTATAAGGAAAACTATGATTTCTACCATCTGATCAAGGGTCCTTCAGATGGACGACTAAACAATATATAGACAACAATATTTCTACGCTTTACTTCTTTGACCATTCAATATTAGGGAATTGATTTGGGAGTTAAAATAAACAGATCAGCCTAATTTTTTGGTGATCACCTATCTAGGGGCTGTCAATGGCCTGGTCGGATCAGATTACAAAAAACCGGGCTGCGTCTGATCAGTCTGAACCAGTTCAAAATGATGTATATATAGGAGTGAGCATCCTCTAAGGTCCACATGGAGCTCGACGTGGCATTGGAAACTTGTTTTGGTGCCAAGTGGAGCAAGTCAGTATTGCATAGACCATTTAAAAAAAAATTGGAAACTGATTTCCATGGCAAAAGTTAACAATCCGCTATAATCAACAGCCAAATTTTCAAATGAGATTAATCACAAGATGGACATTACATTAAATTTGATTTTTTTGAAATTGATCTATATAAATTGCTCCCTTAGTCCATGCGGCACCAAAACAAGATTTGGGGTGTCTTATGACACCTTTTCAGAGACCTTGTAGGACGCTCACTATTCTCCATTGGAGGAGGACTTTACTTTTTTCCAATAAGGTCCTCCACTGGAAGACAGTGAGCGTCTTACGAGGTGTCTCAAAAAGGTGTCATGTGGCACTCCAAATTTTGTTTTGGTGTCACATCAACTAAGGGGACAGAACAATTCTGATTTAAAAAAAAAAAAAATCTAATCTTGTTTGAAAATTGAACTATTGATTATAATCAATCTTTGACTTTTGCCATAGAGATTTTTAAAAATAATCTATGCAGTGCTCTCTTGCTTTGCATGACATCCAAAACATACTTTAGGTGCCACGTGGAGCACGGTTGCATTGTTTAGATTCAATTTAAAAAAAAAAAAAGTTTAAAAAGCAAAAGCTGAACATTGAAAGTGATCTAGATTTGAAGGTTTAAAATGCAAAATCCAAGCTCAATGGTCCAGATTTGAAGGTTTAAAATTTAAAAACACTTGGTAGATTTAAGTTTTTGATTTTTCAAAAAGATGATCTAAACAATGCACTCGAGCTCCTCGTGGCACCCAAAACTTAGTTTTCGATGCTATGTGTTCTCCATGGTGGACCTTGGAGGATGCCCACCTCTCCATTGGAGGACAGAACCGAGGTGAGTGCGCCCCAACGGTCCACAAGGAGCTCCACGTGGCTCCTTAAATACTATTTTGGTGTCATGTGGAGCAAGGTTGCATTGGTTAGATCATATTTAAAGAAAAATTCAAACACCCATCGCCATCATGTTTTTATTCAGCCTTGATATTTAGGCCATTGAAATCAGTCAATATTTGACTTTTATCTTATATATATATATATATATATATATATATATATATAGGAAAATTAAAATGAATGGATGAGAATTGACATACCATTCAATGGATGCTTACGAGGCGCGATATAAGTGGTTGCCTCGACATGCATTGCTGGAGCCCCACTGTGCTTGCATTGTGCCACATCAGCAGTCTGTTAAATGGTTTGTCGTTTCTTGTTCCCGTCCTCTATATAACATCGTCCATATATATATATATATATATATACAGTAGCGGAACCAGGATTCTCATCTAAGCAGGGCGCAAAATGAATTAGAAATAAATTTTATATAATAAATATAAATTTAAACTAATTTATATTACAAAATATAATTTTCATTAAAATTACATAAAAAAAAAATAAAAAAATTTAACAATAAGAATTTACATAATTCTAACTGGGTCAAAAGCAGTCGATTCAGCCTCATATAGTCAACAATCAACATTATAGAAAATTTCAAACTTAATAATGAATTATTTAAGAAAAATTCATATAAATAAATAATAATAAAGCAAAGGCATTGAATGAAAAAAATAATAAATTAATAATAATTAGGGAAAGAGAAAGAGCCAAAGAGGGGTTGTTGTTACTCACTTGCAAGTTGCAAATGGCTTGGCCGCTTGGGCCTTGGACTTCGAGACTTGCGAACTTGGAGGTGGAGAATTGGAGATTGGAGTTTCTCTTGAGAAATTTAAGAAAACTACAGCAGTCACCTGAGTTAGAAGAAGAAAAAGATGTTACAGACATGAGACAACCTACTATATAGAAATTAGAAAACACAAGCAAGATCAATAAATTACATATTCACACGTCTTAGATCTCCCTTAAAAGAGATAACCCAAAACTGGGAAGTGGGAACCCACCTATTAGACCAAACGACACCCAAAACCCCTATTATCGAAATAGTGGTGGAGACGTGGAGTTGCAGCCTGGTTTGGAGAGAGGTTTAGAGAGAGGAAAGAGGGAGGGAGAGAAAAGAGGGAGGAGGCGTGGGTTTAGACTCTAGAGACGGTGATGAGAGGTTTAGAGACAGAAAAGAGGGAGGGAGAGAAAAGAGAGAGGAGGCGTGGGTTTGGGCTTGGGTTTAGGTTTAGGGAGGACGTGTTGGGGAAGTTATTTAGTGCTAAGTTTTTTTTTTTTTTTTAAACAAAGAGTTTTGGGTTTGAGTGAGGGCGCCCGCCCGCACTCCCATGCACGTAGTTCCGCCACTGTATATATATATAGGGTCTAGTTGGGTGGGCCAAGATCTCCTCGACCCAACCTGATTTGACAAGTCAAGATTTTGTGCCCGGTTCGAAAACCAGGTTGTTACGGCCCTAGGCTATTGGAATTTTACTACAGTAATTGCGGTGAGGAAGGGAACAGAAAATACCACTGCCCAGCGCTGAAGGATAATTCAATAGATAGGCAGTTCCGGTGCCGTTTATGTGGTAAAAGGGGCCACAATAGAAGAACCTGTCAAAAAAACAGGGATAGGGACACCACAAGAGAAGAGGCCTAGCCAACACCATTCTAAGATATGTGGTCAAACTGGTCATAATAGAAGGGCATGTCCTCAAGGCACTCACCCTAACCAATACCATTGTAAGATATGTGGTCAAACTGGTCATAATAGAAGGACATGTCCTCAGGGGACTCACGTTAGAGCAGTTGGGTCAAAGAGTCCTCAAGGTAGGACTTACTCAGGTAGCTTATGCTTGGAAAAAGGACATAACATCAGGACATGCTCCAATAGAAAAAAACAAAAGGACATAACATCAGGACATGCCCCAATAGAAAAAAACTCAATTGAGACATTATGATCCATGAATAGTTTTTATAATGTGATAGGTATTTTTTATTGGGTAGCTTTAATAGCACCCACACAATCTTGCAGGGCACCTACGCCCAAAATCATCGATTGCTTCAGATCAAATGATGGAGACCATGTTAGATGATGGAGATTGTGTTTCACCCCGATCTTTCGCACAAGGGATCTTGAGATCATGGCGCACCTATCAGGCGGTCAATTTTAGATTCCACATGACACATATTCCGAAAAAATATCCCTAAAATCACATGACATACTTCACGCGCAAACGTGACTTTAAGGATACGATTTTGTTAATAATGCTATGCACGTGTGTTTGTATTGGTACCCACCCCGTGTAAGAAGGGTGGTGCACAAGTCAATTTCTCTTCATCAAAATGGTCAAACTTTGAGTGAACCACAAATATTTATGAGCAATTGAGGATACGTACATGTAAAAATCCTTCTGTTCACTGATTGGACTTCCGGACTGTTATTATTGCATAGGTTTGGCACCTAATTGCAACTCATATATATATATATATATATATATATATATATATATATAGGAAAAGGTATCCGTCCTTCATGGGAGGACGGTCACTGTCCTCCAAGCTTTCACGTGGCACTCAAAATATTGTTTTGATGTCATGTGGAGCTCGGGTGCATTGTTTAGATTATCTTTGAAAAAAAATTTTAAAAATTCATCTCTACCGTATGTTTTTTGAACCGTAAAATGTGGACCAATAAAATCCGTCAAACTTTGACTTGTGGGTTTAAAAAGTTTTTTTCAAAATTTATTTTTTTAGTATTGATCTATACAGTCCACTTGTGCTCCACGTGACATCCAAACAATGTTTTGGGTGCCACATGGAGCTCCATGTGTATCTGGGAGGACGGTGATCATCCTCCATTGGAGGATCTAACCGGCTCCTATATATATATATATATATATATATATATATATATATATATATATATATATATATATATATCAAGTTGTCAAATCGGATGCGGGAATCGGGTATCGGTCCATGGAGGACCGATACGAATCGGCTGATTCCGATACGTATCGGTCAATTTTAAAAAAAAAAAAAAAAAAAAAAAAAAAAAGAACAAAAACTCGGTTGAAATCGAGACGTATCAGTGAAACCGATACGGGACCGATATGTATCAGTATCGACCGATATTTAATACCATGATATATATATATATATATATATATATTGGAAATGATTATATGACTCGAGTCATGGGATATAAACTTATGACTCAAGCACTTATTGGCTGCATATCATCAATGTGCTTTGAAAAGTCAACTGATGCAACATTCCAATCAATAAGGGCTAGAGTTATGGATTTATCTCCCATGACTTTGAGTGCTACCCCTCTCTCTCTCTCTCTCTCTCTCTCTCTATATATATATATATATATATATATATATATATATATATATATAAGAAGTCCCTAGGTCAGTGTTGTAGGGTTGTACCCAACAACAATGCTCGATCATGTAAAAAAATTAATTAAAAAAGGGTGATTATCAATCATGAAAATATTGTTGAAGTTCAAAAAAATTAGTACAAGTATGATTTGAAGGATAAAAAAGTCTTAAAGATAATTTTTTTTTTAAAATCACATAATTGTACACTCCAAAATGAGAATTGTTTTGGAGGTCACATGCATGCCACGTTATCTAGCCCACACGAGTAGCACTTGGGCTCTATCCTCATAGTTTTTTACTATTTTTCCTATATAACGTACATGTAGAAGAGATGTATTTGTTGAGATGGATTTGTGGAGTACCAATGATAAATTCGGATGAGTACATAATAGAAATTTTAAGAGTGAGACTACTTTACGTATAATCTAGAAAAAGGGAGACTGTTCCGAAAGATAGTAAGATATTTCTTTTTCTTGGGTTAGAGGTGCCTTCTAAGACTGAACCCAAAGTTAAGATATTGTTACAAATAAAAAAGGATAATTTGAGGAGACTTGGTGAGAGGAAAAGGAATTCAAGGACAAAAAATACAAAATGTTGCTTGAGATGGTTTATACAAGTTCATTAGAGGCACAAACTAAAGTTTTTATAAAGATTTGAGACGTTACAAGCACAAGTAGGAGAAAATGAAGACCACTGAAGATCTAAAGGGATCTCGTGAGAAAGGACATGAAAGATTGCAAAAGTCAGCTTGACGCTGATAAAAATTGAGTGAAGAAATAAGAATTGCAAAGTTGACTCCAAATAAATATAATAAGGCTATGATGATATATAATGTGTGTATTATATATATATATATATATATATATATATACACTAGTGGGCCATGCACCTTCAATACACGTGTGGGACGTTTATTCAAAAGATGTATAAAATATATAGCCCAAAGTCTTAATAATTGGTGATCACTCATAGACGTGTGCCCAAAGGTAAAAATCTGGTCGATGGTGATGGAATACTTGTCACACAACCTCCTAGGCCTTTGAAATGAACAATGATACCTTCATGGTGAGTTCTAATGTTCAATAGAAGGTGCATAACATGCCAATTTTATATAGGGAAAGATATATGATATTAAGACAATAAATTCACATGACCTCGATTTGATTAACTTTTAAGCAATCTACAATGGCTGTCCACCCATCATTGGTGGACATATGTGTGACTGCCTAACTTGCGTGGACTTCCAATGCACAATATATCTTAGAAGTAGTTGCCTCATTTGCTAGGCTTGCAACTATATATGTATGAGCTACATTATTATTATTATAACTTTATTAAGCTATAACACCGACATAATCTGTTATATTAGAATGACATAGACATAGGTTGTATTTGGGTTAGCTCTTATAAGAGCAGAAGCAACTCTTTGCCTGCTTTTTGTCAGAACAGATAAAATCTGCTCTGATATAGAGCAGGCTTAGAGCAGTTTTATCACTTAAAATAGCTTTCCGTCAAAATAAATGAGGCAAGGAGCTGTATTACCAAATGTAAAAGTAATTCTTTGTCGGAGCTAAAAAATAAAAGAATTGCTCTTTACCCCAAAAAAGCTAACCCAAATGCAGCCATAACTTTTCTCTGCTCTTAAAGATTATATATTGACTCTTAGTTTATTATGGGATCCTTCACTTCTGACCATATCTATCATTCGAAAGAGTCAAACAGACTCGGAGCTAATGAAACAGTCAGGGTAGGTTCCACCAAAGGCTTTGGGAATTAGCTGCAGGCTTAGAGCCAATGAAATCCGAAGTCATAATATATATATATATATATATATATATATATATATATATATATATATATATATATATATATATATATATATATATAATGCCCTTATCATTGCTCAAAAAGTGCAGTGTTTGGTGAAAAATTAATATTTTATTTAAAAAATTACAAAATAAATGTTTTAGAATGTTCTTCCACTGTTAAGGTGCCCAATCTCTGTCCTCCCAAGCTTTGAATGATTTGGTAGAAGGAAATTGATGACGTTGGTGCTCTTGCACCTTAAGCCAACTTCATTTCAATATTAGGTACGTTTGATTGCCTTTTGAATCGTGTTTCACAGTTAAAATTGGGACGTTGACCGTGAGCGGTTGTTTAATAGAGCAAAAGGTAAATGTGTTTTTATGCTTTTTAGCTTCCGATTACTGAAAATTGCATATGAGAAGCAACTGTCGTATCCGCTCATTGTTACACGTTGTCACGCGTAACCACGAGTGCCCTTAAATACATCTCCAATCAAACATGCCCACTGGGAATTCATCACTATAATAGAACGACAAATTTGTAAATTTTAAAATACAAAGATTCATTAAACAAAGTAGGTGCATCAAAACCTTCATAATGGACCATGTTAATAAAATTGGGTTGATGATTACTTTTTAACTTTAGGAGGAAAAGACTAGTTGTTCGTAGGGTTAATGACGTGGGAGTTGGGAAGGGTTTTAGAGAAAGAAGGGTTTATAGTGTATAGTATACATAGTATTTAGTATATAGGATATTTTTTTTTTAAAAGAATAATTTTGTGCTTGCCATTTTGAATCTTTTCATTAGAGGTTATGCTCAAGATTTGGTCATCTTTTCCAAAATATCATTTTACATTGTAATTATTTTAATCACCTGTTTTGATTGCATGGCGAGATGGCCTGTGCATCACTCTTGATTTGCATTTAAATACAAAATTAGTGTTAAATGATCTTACACCATTAAAATTGGACTTCTTTTTTTTTAATCTCACACCATTAAAATGTAATTATGTCATGTGGCACACTTTATGAGGAATCTAGATTTCCCAAGTGGCTATCTATCTTGTGAAACACTTGTGTACATTATAACATATAAGCTATGGAAAAGAAAAAAGGTTAAAGGTGAAGTATTAACCTGAGATGAGCTTTTGCTTTTCCCATTGGTCGTGTGCCACGAAATAGGGAAGGAAAGTGGACTTGATATTTTCATCTTCCCACTCTAATTCTTCCCACCATTCTTTTTCCCCACTAATTTCTCTCAAAGTGTTGTTCGCACTACTGGGGTCGAATGGGAGCCTCTTCAAGTTTGAACATAGCCACACCTTTATAGACTGTAAGGAAGGGAAGGCTATTGCATGCCTACAAATACTCTTTAATTCTGGTAGACGTCAAAGAGTTATATCTTTTATTCTTGGAAAGGTAATTGAGTCATTTGTTGCTGCTTGAACTTCATCACCTATTATTTCTTCTATTCCTTTGCAATCCAACAACTTAATTCTCTCAAGGTTATGAAGATGTAGAACCCACGTCACGTTCTTCAATTCATAACTTCTTTCAATGTATAATTCACGAAGGTTTTGTAGGCATCCACGGCTTACGAAAATAGTCTTCAATTTGTAATTTTGAGAGAGGTAGAAAACCTCTAATTGGGGAAGTAATCGATTCGCTCCTTCCAACTCATCATCAATTATCAACTCCTCCAACTTAGGACAGCTACCAATGTAAAGTTTATTTAGTCTCTTCATATTCCCAAAAGTTGATGACAAGTGGAAACAAATCAATCCACGACAATTATATATCTGTAGAGTTCGTATACATTTGGTAAATTTCTGAGAACCAAAAAGTCTGTTGAGAGAATTGACATTCCTAATGGTAATTTGAAGTTCATTTAGATGTTTCAAGCTTTCCAATTCCACCAACAAATTAACGCCTCCTGCAACATCATCACTACCTTCCACTTTCCATTGGCTATAGTTACTGCGAAATAGGTTCAAGACTTGCAACCTTGAGAGCCTTGCGATCATCTCAGGGGGAATTGTTTCAAGACAACTTGTATAGTTCAAATCCAAGCAGTTCAGTTTTACCAGATTAACTAGCTCTCCCGGTAGTGCTACAATGTTTGTAAACGATAAATTTAGATATCGCAATTCTACCAATTCACTGGTCCCTATAGGAAGTTCTTTTAGACTAGTACGTGAAAGATCTAAGACCTTAAGAAGATGCATGGATTTGAAAAAATTGCTCGAGATCTTTCTCAAATTTGTATTGCCTTGGAGCATGAAGGTTGAGAGATTGGGGCAAGTAGGTGTTTTTGGTAGTTCTTCCAATTCACTGTCCATCAGAGATATCCTCTTCGTCTTTGCCCACTTCTCAAGCATCGGTGGCTTAGTCAAATGGACGCCAGTTCTCACAATAAACTTATCCTTCCTCGCCCCATATTCAGAAGCTATCCAGAGCGCCAACTCGCGAATAACATCATGCATCTGCACTTCTGTCTCTTCAATAAGACCGTTTTCATCATGGCCATCTTCCAATAAGCAAGCGTCCTTTAGTCTTCCGATGAGATAATGCCCCCTGTTTCGAGCTTCATCAAGGTCACCACTCTCATCGTTATATAAGAACCCTTCCCCCATCCAATGATCAATGAGTTTAGCTTTTTCGATATTAAAATCTTCAGGAAATAGAGAACAATACAAGAAACACTCTCTCATTGTATCATCGCCTAGATTGTCGTAGCTAAATTTCAAACAAGATAACACTTGATCTTCCATACCTGGAAGTTGCGATGGTGAGCTGCCCAAAACTTTTATTGCGTGCTTCCACTCCGGCGGTTCTTCTAGCTTGCCATGGCTCGGCCAATGATGATGAGTGCAAGCGGTAGACCGTCACACTTATCAGCGACATCTTCGGCAAGCTTTGGTATATCCGGATGAGAATTCAGTGACTCTTCACCTACCTTATCTCTAAACAGATCCCACATTCTACTTTAACCTTCCGTCGAGCTTCTATTTGCCCGCATACTTCCTCAGATCTGGTCGTGAATAGTAACTTGGACTTGTTTTGGCTATGCGGATCTTGATCATTAGGGAAGCCAACTTCTTTCCAATATCCTTTCGCATATGTACAAAATTTGGCTCGGTGATCTAAAACCTTCTGCATCGTGAGTAGAAGTGCTAGGCATCTCAGTCACGGGATCAGGAAGCGATTCATCGGCCACATGACTGAAACCACCTTCATCTTTTAACACATCCACATCTTTGAGCATCTCCACCACTTTAGTTGGACCAAGAAAAATATTTCAAAAACCTTGTTCTTCTCCTTTGATCAAAAGCAGCTTCGATTTGGGAAGCTTCTGCTCTTTACCCTTTTAAGCCACCCTGTGACTTCATCTCTAGGAGTTAATCCCTTTCTCTCAACAACTTCAACACTTCTTTTCACGTCATTTCTTTTCCCTATCAATTTTTTAATCTCCTTCCTTAGCGAGCCAACGTGTTTAGATGTTGTGTAATGGGATCCCATGAGCGAGAGACGATTTCATGAATGAAGCCTAAAAATGAAGAAGATAGAAACCCAAGTGAGCTCGCAGGATAGAGAGAGATCTGTCTCAAAGTAGAAAAGATAAAGCAAAAGAATACCTCCAGTGATTACGCTTTTGAAGGGCCAATCAATAAAGAAGGAGTTGATATTAGGTACCAATTGACTCTGTTTTTTTGGCTTGTTTTGATGGGATGGATTTATAAAGTGTATGATTCAAAGATTTTTGGCGTAAAAGATTTAGTGGAAAAAACATCTTCATATAGCTTGTTTAACCACCAATTGCATTAGTGGTATTTGTGGAGTTTTAGGGACTCATTTTTTTATACCGGTGACCGAGGTAACAAACTAGGTATCGGGAATCTAATACCGATACGGAGCCATGGTAAATTATTAATTAAAAAAAAAAAAAGATAATTGAAAGCAAACATTTAGGGCCTGTTTAGATAAAAATACGGAAAATATGAGAAAGTAAAATAATATTCCTATATTTTTTTATGGATACCTAAATTGTAGGAAATCATGATATTCTTTTGTTTTCCTTGTTTTTCGTTGTTTGGATAACCACATTGTTAATTGGGAAAATACAGAGTTAATCAAATCTTGTGTTTGGATACATACGACAGAAAATTGTAGGAAAATAATATATTCTAATAATAAAAATAGTCAAATGACCAAAAAATTATATATGTATTAAATTTATTTTTTATTTTCACATATTTTAGTGAATTGCTCTAATGATAAACTTGGTGCTTTGTGAATGTTAGGTTCTAAATTAAAACATTGTTACATGTAATAAATTGTTTATTTATTTTTAATTAATTATACTATAGCATATACATCATATATGCGAGTATATTTTAATTTAAAAAATACTTAAAAATATACCAAAATTGTAGGATTTAGTTAAACAAGAAGAAAGATTTTTTTATGAAGAAAATACCATAAAAAATTTGTTTGAAGATTTTTGATAATTTTGGGTGGTTAAGATAATTTTGAATGGATGAAAATCCACTAATATAAATTATAACCCCTAAAACTTAGTAACAAATTTTTAGAAAGTTTGGGTGGTCAATTGACCACCCAAGTCATAGCGTGGTTCTGCTTCTGATTTTTGGGGATGCGTGCCATATAGAATCAATATCAGACCGTCTGATAGGGGCATCATGATCCTAAGATCTATCATGAGGAAGATTGAAAAAAATAAAAAAAAGAATCTCCATCGTCTTATTCAAATCAGTCAACGGTTTTCGTCCATGAAAAAATTGTGTGATATTATAAGAAGAGTCGTATGGCTGAAAAGTTCGAAGGTTCGGAAGATAGAAAACCGAGGGACCCCCTCGGCATTTCTTCTCGGATTTTGACGGAAAATGTGAAGATAATTCCGACCCTTTGGATGTCATCCAAACAACGAGAATCTCGACAATTCATTTGCCGCATATAAGTTTTCCCTTATTTCCCTTGAAACCAAACAGGCCATTATGGAAATCGAGGGAAACTATTTTGATAGGCTGGAGAGTTGTACTGACAAACATTTCCCTGCGTCCTTTCAAAAACTGGATAACCACAGGGGTATTGTTGTTCGCGCACCATTGTTTACTAAAAACGTCCACCTCCCAAATCCTTTGAACATTATTGATTGCATGGGATCAGAAGATAGAGGTCGTGTTTTACCACTATCTTTGATAAAATAGATATTGATGTCATGGCACACATATCAGATGATTAGTTTTTAGTTCCATAGATCATAGATTCCCCAAAAACGGCCTTAAAATCGAGTTTGAGTGTGATGTGTGTCATATGATTCACGGGTCATATTTTGGGGATCTCTGACATATGAAATAAAAAAATAACCGTTTAATATATGACAAATGATCTTAAGATCCATTGTGTATAATATCAGTGCGAAATACAATAGTCATCATCTGATTCGAAGGGGTTTAGGAGGTGAGTGCTTCCACTAAATTGGTAGGCGCAAACAAAATTGCTGAAAATCAGAGCTCTTATTCCCCTAATGCTTTCTAGCATGGCCCCATATTCCTCTATCATCTTACACATGGGCCTTTTCCCCATACGAGTGACATGAATTGTAACTGGCTCATCCGATCACCCTATTTACGGGCATGTTTGATGGGCGACGCGTTTCGAGGCCCTCGTCGTTACGCGTCGCGACGAGGGGATACGAGGGTCGCTCCTCGTATCCCATTTCGGTAACCGTAAGCTAACAAGGGCAACCAAACGCGTTATCAACTGCTTAATCAAACAACGTTTCACTGTCAACATCACAATTATAAGTGTGAAACACGTTTCAAAAGGCAATCAAACATGTCCTACAACACCAGACGGATACAATGTAGACACTCATAGACGTTGTATAGAAAGCTAGAAACATAGGCGGCGGATGTACATGATACATATTGGAACCGATATGTACCAGTTGGCCAGAAAACAAATACGTATCACCAATACATATCGGTATCGGCCGATATTTGATTCTTTACCAGTGACTTTCGAAACCGCTACATACTGATTTCGGACAAGATTTTAAACATAGTTGTAACTTGTCATCGAATCCAATAATACCGTCAACGATCAATTCATTCCCTCGTGTGCATATCTAAAAAAGTGATTTAAAAGATAATATTTTATTGTGATACGGGCAACGTGATTTTCGAACTAATTTTATGTAATGTATGCTAAAGATTCACTTACGATCTTATTGTATGCAAGATTGGGACGATCACCAATCATCGTCCAATCCAATAGCAGTCAATGATTTCTAAATACCGGAGGACAGCCTTTTCTTCTACATGTGGTCATTATGTTCCTTTTGTACTGTGGGCCCTCGACAAGGACAAAAGTTGGCAATTTGCAATTATTTTGCTTTGACTACAAGCAAGAAATCGCAGAGCTATTGGTGACCGGTGAGTCCATACAAATATTTGGGTACCTATATTTATAATCATAGATTCTCTCTTGGCAACCAAAGGTTTCCAATTCGCAATTATGAATTGCTTCAAGTCAGATGACAGAATCTTAAATATTTATGATCAACACTTTAATCTATTTTTGAGTTAAATTATATTAGACCTTTGACCACAGTTAACTTCAAGCGAGAGGAGATGTTTCCTAATAAAAGTAAGGTGTCTATCTAATGAGACTGCCGTCCTCTCTTCCTCTTAAAGAAGCTGATTCTCACTTAGAGGGAAAACTTAGAAAAGGTGAGAGATAACGTGGGCTCAAATTTTGTGGTAAAGATCGCTGGTGTATCAATCAAAGAAGAAATCACTGTATGCTTGGTTCATATATTTCTCTATTTGATCATATGATTCGAATTTAGATCTATAAAAATTCTAACATAAAGCACATTGTATTTTGAGATCAGGGGCATACCATAAAAAACAGATTTTTGTATTACCCGTGGCACATCTCAAAAATGTGAATTTGGTCACGCTGTACCATCAAAGAAGATTTTCAAGCCACCATTGGAGATCTGCGCGATGTGTAATCAACAACTAACAGTGTAATGTAGACCCCAAAGCACCTGCAAACCTATTGACTATGGTTGCAAATAACGGTACAAAATTTATATAGCAAGGAGCAAAAAATTTATTAGGCAGATGAGCCATGCACCAGCCATGATGCACAGGCCATCTAGCTTGGTCTATGTTAGCATACCTTGTTGATCAGCTAATATGTCCGAGGGGGGAATGTTGGATGGAAGAGGTCTTGTTTATAGATAGAATTATTTTATTTTTTTAGGATAATAGTTTCTAACCGAAATTTAAACACCAAAATCGAGTTTAAACTATTTTACACTATTAAAGTTACACTTTTTTATCTCACACAATTGAAGCCAGCTTTATCATACCTTATAGCACACATTTGTGGTCAATATAAATTGTCCAAGTGACAATTCATCATTAGAACATGTGCCTAAAAATAACATGACTATAAGTGGATGCCAACCAGCTTATTAATGAACTTTAATACATGCTATTAAAATTAAAAAGAATGATTGATATCATGGTATAGACTTCCGATTGTTTAATTCTTCCTAAAATATGAGCTTATTGTACTCAAACTATGATCTATCACTTTCACAGTACAGATCACCTACATCTTAAATCAATGATGGTGTAAGATCATTTAAACATAAAGGATCACCTACATCTTAAACCAATGATGGTGTAAGATCATATAAACATTATGTTGGTGTTTAAATGATGGAGGGGAGGAGGGGAGACTGAGCCCCTCTTTTGTAATAATCAATTTTTCTCCTTGGTGCCAACTTTTTGGGGATTGGTAATAGGTGTAAAGCAAATACTTTGCCAACAGTGTACTTTAAGGTTTAAAATTAGGAAATTTATCGAATTGACCTTGTCAGGTACATCTTTTCTGTCAAAGACCATATATTTTCACCTTTACCCAAACCGATCAGCTTTTAGCCAAGCCATTTTCAGCTAGCACAAAAAGTTAGAAATACCCCTTCTTATACTTTTTTTCATTCTACATAATTTAAATTTTTAAATATTTACATTTTTTATATTTACGTGATGTGAAATGAGATATATGCCGTCTGATTTGAAGGACACAATATAAAATCGATGGTGCCAAAGATAGACACTAAAAAAAAGGCGATATCACATCTTAAAAATATAAATATATATATTTTTAAACAATCGATGCCGACTCTTATAACAGTCGATGGCGACTCTTAATATAGTCGGTACCAACTATTTTAAGAGGCGACATCGATTGTTTAGATAGTCGGCACTGACTGTGTAAATAGTTGCCATTGATTGTGTAAAAAAAACCTGGGTGTGAACCCGACCCAATTTGTAACTAAGTCGGGCATGCCCTGTATATTTAGGCCGGACTGGGCATAGATTAGATGTTTCTAATCTCTGAAAAAGTGTGCTTTTAGCTCATTGCCCTTAGTGTATGATTTACTATTTTGACGTTGTCGATTACCCACATCTTAAGTCATTAATGGTTGTAAGATCATGTAAACACCATTTTGGTATTTAACTGATGATCAAGTGTGTGGCCAAGGTTTATGTAATGGTGTGTTGGTTGAGTTGTACGTAGGGGAGAAGGGAAT
Source organism: Chloranthus sessilifolius (assembly GCA_021018995.1). Taxonomy (NCBI): domain Eukaryota; kingdom Viridiplantae; phylum Streptophyta; class Magnoliopsida; order Chloranthales; family Chloranthaceae; genus Chloranthus; species Chloranthus sessilifolius. Next base: position 9,192,634 of record CM037593.1, on the reverse strand, counting down.
GAAATCTACAATAGAGATGAGAGGGATTGAATTAATAGTCATACTAAATAATTAAAATCATGGTACCCATCCATTAAAAAGAAATAATATATAGACAAATTATAATTAAAATAAATAAATAACTAATTTAGTGATTAATTAATTTGCAATTTATCAAATATTTCTTTTAATTTTTTTATACAATCTATCATGAATCATGATGACAATGTTTTATTTATAATTAGATAAGTTGGCTTTGTAATTTGTATTCAGCTTAAATCTAATAGAGAGACAACATATTCTATTTACTCTGATTTTTTTTTAAAGCATATTTACTCTGAATCTCTAATTAATAACACGGCATTATGGCAATATAATGTGTTAATCAACAATCAATAAAATCCAACAAAATATTAAAAAAGAAACTAAAGAGAGAGGCAGAGAAAATACCTTAAAACTATAAAAATCCCAATTTGGGATTGGTCGGTGAAAGAGCCGAAGAGGGTGGGGCCGTGGTAGTGGTGTGGAGAGAGAGAGAGAGAGAGATGAGAAGAAAATAGGGGGCTGATGAAGGATGGGGCCACGATGATGGACCGGTGTTGTAGCGTCGAGAGAGCAGACTGGAGAGAGAGAGAGAGAGAGAGAGAGAGAGAGGGGGGGGGATGAGAATAGGGGACGAGCGACTGAAAGTCGAAAGAGCAAAAGAGAGGGTTTTTTTCATTTTACTTTTAAAGCATTAGTGGGCCCACCGATTCAGTCAACCCCAACCAGCATTGTGATGGCCCATGGCAACTGGGCATGGGGCCCCTCTAAAAAAAATCAAAATACAAATTCCTCTTGAAAAATTGCTCTTCCAGATTTGGGGGCCCCCAAAATTCGAGGGCTCGAGGCAGCCGCCTCTTGAGCCTTGGTGCAGGCCGGTTCTGGGTGAAAGGGCCAATTTTCTGAGTGCAAGTAATGAATCACTTTTAAAATATCAACTTTATAAGGGTTTTGAAAGCTAGTTGCCACTCTTGTTTCAACTTCCAAGAAAAAAATAAAAACAATATAAGAGAGCGGTTGCCACCCACTCTCCTTTCAACATCCAACAAAAAAAAAAAACAATATAAGAGAGAGAGAGAGGTAGCCACCCACGCTCGTTTCTCTCATTTCAACTTCCAAGAAAAAAATAAAAAATAAAAATAATATAAGAGAGAGGTTGCCACCCACTCTTGTTTCAACTTCCAAGAAAAAAATATATATGTAAGAGAGAGAGGTTGCGACCCACTCTCGTTTCAACTTCCAAGAAAAACAATGAGAAATTTACCTGATTGATCCTGTCAGATACACCTTTTACGTGAGAGACCCTATATTTTCATCTTTACTCAAACCGACCAGCTCCAAGCCTAGCCAATTCCAACTACCACAAAAAGTCTTAAATACCCCTTCTTCCACTTTTTATTGGTTCTACATAGTTTAAAATTTTAAAAATTTGCACCTACTACATTACCGATATCAACACCTTTCCATAGACCTCCAAATCAAATATAAACCATATGTAATTTTTTCCTCCTCCACAAGAAAATAGCTTGATTGTCTTAGCATAAACTCAAATTAGTTCTCATAAATGTCTGATTCTTGTCTTATACGCTACTCTACGATTTCTTTTCATAGTATCTTTCATAAGTTTAATACTTCGATAGTTGACAAAGCTGTATCCGGGCAACGGGTCAACTTGCTGAAATCCACTATCCTTGGAATTAATTTGGATCATGGGGTGGCTGAGGTTTTAGCGAAGAGGGCAATGTGCGTTGCAACTCCTCTCCCCATCTCGTATCTGGGCCTTCCTCTGGGGATCGGGAAGCCAAAGGCTAGCGATTGGGAGGTTGTCATCCAAAGGTTCCAAAGGAAGCTGGTGGCCTGGAAGGGGAATTTCCTAAGTACTGGGGGCCGACTTCAGCTGCTGAACTCGGTCCTCTCCAGCCTTCCCATCTTTTACATGTCTATTTTCAAATGTCCGAAGAAGATCATTCACGCCCTTGAGAAGATTGAGAGGGATTTTTCTGTGGGAATGGGCTGGTTTGGAAAAAAATACCATCTGGTGGCGTGGGAGGTGTGTCAATTGCCTAAGTGTTTTGGTGGTCTTGGCATCAAAAACCTCCACCGAACCAATATTGCGCTTCTTGGCAAGTGGTTATGGCAGGTGGGAAGTATGACAGACCAAAACAGCCTATGGATGTCAATTCTCATGTAGAAATATGGCAGTTTATCGGGAAGTTGGGGGGTGAACATCAACCGGACCAGGAACATCTCTGCTTGGTGGAAAGATATCATCACAACTTGGAATGACTTCTCAAGATGGATTCGATATAGCTGGGGAGATGGCTCGCGGATCTCGTTTTGGGAAGATTCTTGGTTATTCTTATACCCACTCATATCGATGTTTCCTTTGATCTTCAATGTGTCAGTCGCCACTCATGGATTGTTCACGGATTTATTATCTTTCGATAGTGATTTGCCGGTTTGGGAGGTTACCACAAGGAGGGCTTTGAGGGAGGATGAGGTGAACAAATACCTTTTGTTGATGGCCATTGTAACGGCCTCCTTAATTTGGGCGTCAACATGAAGGCATAGCGACCTTAGAGCTGCGCTTTTGGCTAGCAAGAAGGCGGGCAGGCCTTGTAGCTAGCTGTGTAGCTCGTATGCGCAGAGGCCTAGAACGTCGCTGTAGCGATGCTGTGATGCTATGTGTCACCCAGCGTGAGGTTACCATGTGGCCCCGAGCCGGCGTCGCGGTGCACATGGGTCGGTAAACTCACGAGGGCACTCAAGGGCTATGTGGGATGCAATGGTGCGCACTAGTTGAGAGCCTGATGCGGACGTGTGTTAGTCGCGTGAGTCACACGCGATGCTTGGTTTGGATAGCATAAAGAGTTGTATGCTACTCTAAGTGTGTTGGTTGCATGGGCCACACACAATGCTTAGTTTGGATAGCATGAAGAGTTGGATGCTACTCCAAGTGTGTTGGTCGCGTTGGCCACACACGATGGTGGGCTTGAATGGCATGAAGAGATGCATACCACTGTCACAAGCAGGGAACTAGTGCGGTGCACAGGGTGAAACTAGGCAGGTCAAGTGGCACTGAGGTGCTGGCATGTGTGTCGCGAGTAGACACGATGCGTTAAGAGGGTTTGCCTCGGGTGAAGGCAACCATGAGCGAGTTTCCGTCCTCTAGGCGGGTGGTATCAGAGTGATGGTTGGATAAGTTGGTCTTGCTACACGCGGCAGTGAGATGTTGCACAAGTGTGATAGCCAATGTCGGGTTATGCCTCGTGAAAATTGGTGTTTGAGTCAGGCTGACCTCACTGTAACTGCAGCGAGGCGCCACACGAGCATTGCAAAAAAGTTATCCCGTGACATTTGGTATCAGAGCTAGATCATTCCGATTGGGATTACATTGGAGAGCCAGAGCGATGAGGTGTGCTCTGATTTTGTGACAGCCAGTGTTACTTGTGTGCAGTTGAGTTGCACGTTTGCGGTTGAGATGCGATTGGGTCGCACGCAGATGGATGGTACTACTGGGTTATTCAGTTGCGAAAAGTTGCTTGATGCTAGTTGGCCATATGAGCCACGCGTTGAGTTAACAGGTCGGTTCAGGATAGATGAACGCTAGTGACTTCTAACATGAGATGTTGGGTCACGTTGGTGTTGAGAGAATCATTTCTTTAAATGACAAGGAGTAAGTAGGATGCTCCATTCACATTTAACAACTTGTTGGCTATGAGTGCCACACGTGAAAGTAGCGGGTCGGACTGAGGCGGATGAACACTAACGATCTCCAACATGAGACGTTGGATCACGTTGGTGCTGAGGCACCGTTGCCATGAATGGCAAGGAGCAAGTAGGATGCTCCATTCTCACTTCATGAGAAAGCTGAGATTTATGAATCGGTCACTGGTATATGACATGAGGGTCTAGACCACTGGTGAGTGGCAATGTAAGGATCAATATGTTGCGATGGGCCAGGATCGATGATACAGTTAAGCGAGATATTGCAAGAACTGGATTGAGCTATGCTGAACTAGTGTAGGTAGGCCAGAAGCTCGTTGCTTTGTTGTGTAACGACAAGGCACGGTGTCTGTGAGAGACTGATGGCTGGACAGAGATCCAGCGTGCCTTCAGAGGAAGCCAATGGAAAAATCAGATAGGTACCTTCAGAGGAAGCGAGTCCCAGGTGATCCAGTACAGCTTTAGAGAAAGCAAGTACGAGAGTCAGATGGGTATCTTCAGAGGAAGTGAGTCTCAGGTAATTGTTGAAATCTTTGGTCCACGAGAAGGACCATAAGTCGGGTTGTAAGAGGTAACTCGAGTCACACTATTGGGTGAAGACAGAGGTCGAGGTACTATAGTGTGAGAAGCAGAGAGCTTCCTTGATTGAACAAGGTGCTCATGGCAGGCTCTTGGGTGAAAAAACAGAGGTGTTGAGGTACCAGAGCACTGCAGGACAGTGAGGGGCTTGTAATGTAGATCAGGTCTAAAGGTCCGAGAAAGCTGGGTTTTGTCAGTTGCCATGATTGAAAGATATAAGCAGTGTTGCGGAGTTCAGTATTGTGAAGCATAGTGCTTCGTTGGGTTAGGCGTGGTCGCTCACTGACAGTCTCTTGGGTGAAGACACATGGTGTCGAGATATTAGAGCTGTAAAATTACTACAAGCTAAGGCTACTTGGGTGGCAGACTCGTGGTTGAAAACATACGTCGAGATACTGGAGTTCTACAAATCACACGTAAGTCGAACTCTTGGGCGAAGACACAGAGGTGTTGAGGTGTTAGACAGTAATGCGGGTGAAAGCTAGACTCCTGGGTAAAGACAGACTGTTGAGAACCTAGAGAGCTGCGATGCGCAATGTGTTGCGTGGACTTGGAGCCACCGATGTGAACATCAAAGGCACAATTTGCTTGATTTTGGCAATCGATTCAGGCAGTAACCAGAATGATGCTAATAATCAAGCTGCTTCTGATTGTATGAGGAACTGGTATATAAAGATACCTGGGTGAAATATTGACCGGACTAAGTTGTCTAGAACACTACGTAGGGAGAAGACACATAAAAGATGGTCAAGGCGCTATGCTGTAGCATGAGGTGAAGACCTATTACGCCATAGAGGATGCATTTAGCTTATCGCGATGAATTGTTAGGATTGTGCCCGAGTGAAGACGAAGGATAGTAGTCAACGTACTGGTACAAATACAGTTTGATGAGCGTTGCTTGTCCTTGGAGTGGTGTGAGAATGCCTTAGTAAAGACCACAATTGTGTCGAGGAACTGACATAGGAGTTCGGGAGTTGACGAAGACGTCGACGCATTTGAGTGGGGGAGGATCTCTATGAACTCCCTATTGCGATGAATGCGGAAAAATAAGAAGATTCAGACAAAAATAATCACATGCACAACACAAAGATTTACGTGGTTCACCCAATCGAGGGCTACGTCCACGAGAGTATATGCACTATTTTATGAATGTTTATAACACACACACTCTCTTCTCTCTAGTGCAAACTTAATCAAGATCTAGCACGATCTTCAACAATAAATCTGTTGTTAAACCAAGGACGCAGTCCTTCAAATAATAGAGAGAGATCTGTCGGAATATAATCACGATTCCGACACAAGAATGACTTTAATCGGATCATCAATCCCCAAGCTATTCTTCAATACTTTTTTCTCTCAAAGTATTCTCACAGATTTCTCACCATGAAACTTTTACCAAGCTCTCTCTATCCCTAGAGAAGAAAAACTTTCTACCAATAGGCTCCAAGCTCCTTTTGGATACATAACTCTTAAATCTCCTAAGAGTTGCAAGTATTCAAAACACTTTCAAAATAGTCTCCAAATTATTAGGAGATATTTTGGCTAGAGCCATCTCACCAAAATAGCCAAGAATTTTAAACTTGCAGACCTGTATCCGCTCAACCGTCAATTGATTGACATCCTAACGTCAATTGATTGACACCAGTCAACAGTCAATCAATTGACTTTTCAGCGTCAATCGATTGACATAGGTGGTTGGGATTAAACCTTATTCAACAATCTTCACCAAGGTTTCATCCCCAACCACGTCACTGCCCTAACGGGCATCAACATCTTCGACAAGTGTTAATCAAGTTTAGGCAATGCCCAAACTTCTTCTGTGTAACCGGTTTAATCAACATGTTCACTGCATTATTTTTCATAAGTGCAAGTGTTAACGGAACCATGTCCTTAAACTTTTCAGGACGTTTCTTCATCCTCTCTGATCTTCTCAAGGTAGTCTGAACCGGTACCTGAGACTGCAAGTCTTGAAAATTTGTGTCATTTTCATTATCTTTCTCATCTTGCTCATGCCTTTCAACATCAACTTGTACATGAGGTTCACCAGATGACTGAGGTTTGTCCTTCGCCTTTTTCATCGGAAACTCATCTTCGTTGAAAGTAACATCTCTTTCAACTATCACTTTGTGAGATTGTGTATCCCCCAAATGATAACCCTTGACTCCTTGACTCCTTCACCATAGCCAATTAAGACACAAGTTTTGGATTTTAGATCCAACTTGGATCGTTCACTTCCCTGAAGTAATGCATAAGCCGCACATCCAAACACCCTCAAGTGAGAGTAGCTCCCGTGTCTTCCGTACCAAACCTCATCTATAATTTTCGTGTTCAATGCCGCTGAAGGAGATCGGTTGACCAAGTAACATGTCGTGTTCACTGCCTTTGTCCAAAACCCATGACTCAAGCCGGAATGGTTTAACATACACCGCGCTTTTTTCAATAGTGTTCTGTTCATCCTCTTTGCTACACCATTTTGCTGAGGATTTTCAGGAACTGTTAAGTGCCTAACAATCCCTTGATTTTCACAGTAAGCCTTGAACTCTGATAACAAGTATTCCCCACCATTATCTGATCTGAGAATCTTCACCTTTTTGTCTGTCTGCTTTTCAACCATAGTCTGTCACTGCCTGAATTTCTGAAACACATCTGATTTATTTTTAATTGAATACACCCAAACTTTCCTGGAGTAGTCATCTATAAATGACACAAAGTAGTTAGCTCCACCTACTGAAGTGACTTTAGTCGGTCCCCATACATCTGAATGTATGTAATCAATCAACCCCTTCGAAGTGTGTTTTCCAGTAGAGAAACTGACTTTCTTCTGTTTCCCAAAGATGCAATATTCACAAAAATTCAGTTTACAAGTTTGAATTTCAGAAATCACCTTATTCTTTATGAGCTCTGTCAGCCCACATTCACTCATGTGACCAAGCCTTTTATGCCACAAATCTGAGAGGTCCTTAGAATCTTTATAGTCGCAACACCACTGCCGCTGATTGTGTTGCCTGCTAAAGTAGACAGATTCCCCATCTTTTCACCTTTTATCAAGGTCATAGCACCACGTACAACCTTTAGTTTACCAGATTCTAGAATGACTCGACATCCTATCTCATCCATTGCCCCCAACGAGATTAGATATTTCTTCAGATCAGGCATATGCCTAACCTCAGTAAGAGTGCGAACACAGCCATCAAACATCTTAATTCTGATCGAACCGATACCCACTGCTTCACATACATTGTCATTCCCCATCAAAATTGTCCCACCATTGGCTACCTTATACTGGTCAAACCAATCCCTGTACGGACACATGTGATACGATGCTCCTGAATCTATGATCCATCTATCATCAAACTGACTGGAGCTTAACAATGCACACAATAGGTCTTCACCGGAATCTGACTTGGCAACACTAGCCTGTTGCGAAGTCCCTTCATCACTCTTATTATTATTCAATCTCTACTTGCAATAGTTGCGAATATGTTCAGATTGCTTACAGAAGTAACAAATAATATCCTTTCTGTCACCCCTAGATTTGGACCTGATGTTTCCTCTCGTTGATTTATTATTCCCTTTGGATTTGTCTCTTTTGCGATCATGATTTCGACTCATTTCGCTTAAGAGACTAATCCCTTTAGAGTTAGATTCGGGCTGTTTTCTCAATTCGTCGAAAAAAAGTGCAGCAGTCACTTCTTTGACGACAATAGTATCTTTACTATAAATTAATGTGGTAACAAGGTGCTTATAAGATGGTGGCAATGAGGTGAGCAAGAGAAGTACGAGATCTTCTTCTTGAAGTTTTACCTCAATGCTCAATAGTTTACTAACTATTTTATTAAACAAATTTAAATGGTCATGAATACGCATACCAGCCTTCATACGAAGGGTGTAGAGTTGCTTCTTCATGAAGAGTCGGTTGGACAATGACTTTGTCATGTAGAGAGATTTCATCTTTTTCCACAGATCCACGGTCATCTTCTCGTGAAGAACATTGTACAGAACTTCATCGGACAAGCACAATCGGATAGTGCATACGACCCTCTTATCAATGAAGTTCCACTCTTCATCGGACATCTCTGCCTTCTTCCCCATCTCTTTTCCAAGTAGGGCATCATCAATGCCTTGTTGGACAAGGAGATCTGTGACCTTGACTTGCCACAAAGCGAAGTTATTCTTCCCAGAAAACTTCTCAACCTCAAATCGTACATTCGAGACCTTCATCGCCATTATAGCGTAAACCTCGCTCTGATACCACTTGTTAGGAATTCTACCCACTCTACGAACTCCCTATTGCGATGAATGCGGAAAAATAAGAAGATTCAGGTAAAAATAATCACACGCACAACACAAAGATTTACGTAGTTCACCCAATCGAGGGCTACGTCTACGGGAGTATATGCACTATTTTATAAATGTTTACAACACACACACTCTCTTCTCTCTAGTGCAAACTTAATCAAGATCTAGCACGATCTTCAATAACAAATTTGTTGTTAAACCAAGGACGCAGTCCTTCAAATAATAGAGAAGAGATCTGCCAGAATATAATCTGCCGGAATATAATCACGATTCTGACACAAGAACGGCTTCAATCGGATCTTCAATCTCCAAGTTATTCTTTCATACTTTTTTCTCTCAAAGTATTCTCACATATTTCTCACCATGAAAGTTTTACCAAGCTCTCTCTATCCCTAGAGAAGAAAAACTTTCTACCAATAGGCTCCAAGCTCCTTTTGGATACCTAACTCTCAAATCTCCTAAGAGTTGTAAGTATTCAAAACACTTCCAAAATAGTCTCCAAATTATTAGGAGATATTTTGGCTAAAGCTATCTCACCAAAATAGTCAAGAATTTAAAACTTGCAGATTTGTATCCGCTCAACCGTCAATCGATTGACTTCCCAACCTCAATCGATTGACACCGATCAACAGTCAATCAATTGACTTTTCAGCGTCAATCGATTGGCATAGGTGGTTGGGATTAAACCTTATTCAACATTATGGAGCATTTGGCTCGAGAGGAACAGTAGGGTCTTCAGTTGGGAAACCGTATCAATTTGTGGTTAAGTGGGCCAGGGAATTTTTGCTTTCCTGGATCAAGATTAGGCATAAGGATGCCGAGATGGGTTACCTCTTCTTCCTGACTGAACGGGATAGTCTGCTTCAGTAGCCTCTGCTACCTCTTGCTCTGGGGATAGGTTTCCGGGGGCCTCGGGCTGCTGCTCCTACCGGGTTAGTGAATTTTTTGGGCTTTTACAGGGTTCTTTCTTTCTTGTTTTTTTCAAGTAGTTTCTTACTACCCGCGAAGGTATATACTTTTCCTAAATCTCTTTTAGTGTATATATTTTGTTATTGTTCAAAATAAATTAATAAACAAAGAATAAATTGAAAACAATTAATTGAAAGATCATAAAGTAGTCGAAGCCATGATGCTGCTCAAATAGACAGGAAGAAGTCAACAAGTCAGTGATCCGCAACCATGAATGCTTACAAATCAGTGGTCCCCATATTATGTTCAAGTGCTTGAAGAAGCAAGCCTTTTAACACAGTCCATGAATCATCTTCAACTCATTGCATATCATTATTTTTAATCCGTAGGATTGCTGAATTCATCCATAACAGTGTTGCTTCTATTATGAAAGAATAAATGACTTCTGTAATTATAGGTATTTCTTCACCGTATTAGGAGAAAAAGCAAATGGGATGGACAATGCACTTGCTAGACCTATTCTTCTTCCTTAGATCCCGCGTTCCTTGTAATATACTGCAATTTATAAATTAAAATTCAAAATACAAACAAAGGGATACCTATTGTGGGCATTTTTAAAAGGGATAATTAGAGAAACATGCCTCAAAAACAAACTTTTTAGCAAAAAAAGACCTGAGCTCAAATGTTTTAGAAAAACTGTGCTTTCATGGATTTTGGAACTTCAGAAAACCGTGAAAGCACGGTTTTAAAAATAATAATAAAAAAGTGCTTTCACGGTTTTCTTAAGTTCCAAAATCTGTGAAAGCACTGTTTTTCTAGAAGGTTTAAGGTCGGGTCTTTTTTGCTAAAAGGTTTGTTTTTGAGGCATTGTTTCCTAAAGTGCCCTTTTTTAAATTTGTATTTTTATATCCTTGGATGATTTAGAGGGTCCTTAATTGACCTTGGAAATTCTTCTTACACCTGAAGTCCTTTGCTGCAGAAGTTTTACTGATTTTGGTTCCTTTATTTCCTTCCTTTAAATTCAATCACACTTGAAGTACCAATTTATTATTTGAAGCAATAAAAGTACATTTCAGAGCTTGTGGTAGTTAAATAGCATCCAAAGCTTCAACTTGGAATATATCTTCTTGGTGGTTTTGCCTTAATTATATTCGGATATTATTGCCATGAAGAGAACTGGGAGTTATAAAAAAAAATGAAGAGAACTCGGGAATTGTTGTGGGTTTCTCTCTACCTGTAAGCTATAATGTGGGTTAGCCCTTCTTAATTTGTTTGTTTTCTTAACGGATCTGTAGCTGCTGAAATATGTGAAGAGCTCTTTACCACTGACCCTCCACATAGTGAGTTTGCATTGAATGGTGTTGAAGTGTTTATGAATGCAAGTGGAAGTCACCCCTAATTGAGAAAGCTTGACCTTCGCATTGATTTAATTAAAAGTGCTACTCGTGTTCCTGGCGGTGTTTATATGTACAGTAATCACCAAGGTTGCGATGGAAGCCACCTTTACTTTGGTATATAATTTACTCCTCGTTGACCTGACATTATTTATTCTTAGTCCCAATGTTACCATACTTCACCTTCTGCACTGTTGTTCTTACTTGGTTTGAAAACACGAAAATTTGACTCGTCCCGAAAGTCAGTGAGTTGAGTTAACTCGAAGACTCGTATAAACTTGACTCTCTCGGACTTGGTAATTTAGTAACTATTTTCTAAAAATAGTGAAGTTATTTTACAAGGTAAGAATTTAAAGATATATTACTAAAATGGGTAATTTAATAATTTTATAAAAAATAGGTTTATAAAACCTTATCCCATGAATATATTTATATGTATGGGAAGTTTATGAACCTTAATTGCATCATCCTAGCAAAATCTTGACTCAACTTGGAATCAACTCAAAATCTCGGCGAGTCGAGTAACTCAGACGAGTTAACTCGTTGAATTGCCCATTTTTAGAACTATGGATTTTAGTACTCATTCCTGCTAGTAACAGTTTTCTTTGTTTCTGTGCTTAGAATTGTTGCATGTCCTATGGGCTAGCTCTGCTTGGTTCTGTTAATTGCAAGTGACAATGAGGTGTTTGTTTTGCCAGCAAGACAAAATAAAATAAAAAAATTCAAGAAAAAATATGAGGTGTTTCATATGGATTCACAGATATTCAAAGGAAAAGTTGTATACAGCATTTCTGATTTCTAACTGAATTAAAATAGAAAAGAAAAAAGTGAAAGCTAGGAAGAGCCAAGACAAAGTTGTCATTTTTTAATTGCATTAACTATATTTACCATAATTAACAATATGTTTGATTTTAGCCCTTTATAGAAATGAATGGAGAGATAAGACTCCGAAATCCGACCCGAGATAGATGTCCAAATTTTATTCATGCATGTTGTTTGAGACGAAAATTCCATTGGAGACTTGCTTGAAGAGAAAGGAGTTAGAAGCAAGGTATCAAACTCAGCATCGATACATCTTGGACCGGTACGTATCGCCCGATATGGATACGGTATCTCTGTATCGGTGAATATTTATTTTTTGTAAAAATGCAAAAAAAGTAGAAAAAGAGTAATTGTATCGGCTGATACCGATACCAATAGCACTACCACCCTAATACCTGTATAGAGGTGGTAGCAATATCGGTTCTCGATCAAACCGATACGTATTGATATCGCCTGAGTTTTGATACCATGGTTAGAAGAACCTCTTTAGAACTTGTGTAGCACTGATATTCATGTATATTCTTTATGAAGAAAATTCCAGGGCAGACTTGCTTGCAGAGGAAGGATTTAGAAGAACTCATTTGAAATTGGTCATTCACTCTATTGTTACGAGCTTCTTTTGATATTTTCATTTTCTCTTTCGGGATCTCCCAATCTCTGCTTAGGTGGAACCAGTAATGATGATTATGATAATGATGGCTTGTCTTGCTTAGGCTGTTCCTTTTGCGGTTGTGGCTACTCGGGTTTCTTTTTTCTCCATGTAATATTTTGTTTGCTATTAGTGAAAAAAAAGGGTCCGACTCTCCTGACCGTGATTTAAGCACTAAAATGTTGTTTAACCAATCATACACCATCAATGGTTAAAGATGTCGGTGATCCGTACCGTCAAAATGGTAAATCATAGATTATAGTGCAATATGTCTAAAAATGGTGTTTTAGCAAGATTTAAACTATCTGATCTGTGGACTTTAATATCAAGCATTGTTTTCAATTTTAGTGACTAATATTAATATATTAAAGATCATCTATCGCATGATTCACATCCACTTATAGACATGTTTCTTTGGACTGAGTCAGTTTCCAATGATAGATTGTCACTTGAAAAATGATAAACACGCGTCAATGGTGTAAGATTAGAAGTGTAACTTTAATAGTATCATATCATTTAAACTCCATTTGGTGTTTAAAATGTCGGTAGATTTTCCTTGTCAAGCTTTCAGGCAGTGTAGTCACCTCGTATTTGCCGATTTATGTATACTTCATTGAAGCTCTTAGTTGTGTTTAAATAAATTACTCTATGTGGAGATTTTCCGTAACATTTGAAATGGAGGATGCTCCATCAACAAGAGGAGTGGACATTTGATTAATGAGATATATGGCCTTCGGACCAGGATTATTTAGGTACATGCATTTCCAATCGTATGGCTGTAACAATTTCAAGAATGTTTCTATTCTTTCCTTTAACACCAATTTTCTCAGTAATATAAGGACATCAAAATGCCTTGTTCCAGTAGGTACATTGGAGATGGACATATTCCTCCCATTATAAAAAATTTAACTGAAGCCTAAGGTGGATACCCTTTTTGCTACCATCACAAAATATACTGTTGGGTACAATTTTACCCCTGGTTAAATTGTGTCCTCAACCTATCTCAGCTACTCGGCAAAAAATGATCGCTTTGTAAGAGTTAGTCTACAATGAGTGTCCACCCATCATGGGTGGACACAAGAGTCAACACATACATTCGTGTGCATGTGTGATGTGCACGAACTTCCAATGCATGGAAGTCCGCACATGTCACATAGTTACATAGATGTGTGGACTTCTTTAGTGTACATGATGGGTGGACACTCATTGTAGACTAACTCTTGAAGAAATCATGTTTAAGCATGATGTATGACATGTAATTTTAGAGTCACTTTTTGTTCTGCTTGTCATGTGAAATAGGTGGCTTTCGATAGTACACCAATGATTTCAAGATTAACTATGTGAAAGATCAGGACAACAAAGGATCTCTGTAATGACCCATAAATTTGAGCCTGAACTAGACCGACCCTGTGTATGTGTCCGGTACGGCGACCAATGTCGCCATAAACTTTTGATTATCATTTGGGTAAAATTGTGCGGAAGGATTAAGGTTTAAAGGTTTGTTTGGGTCCTTAGTGGTTAAGCTGTGCATCGACTCACCGTGTATCGCCTAGCACCGAAACCCAACCTTAACTTGAGAGGATAGAACTTGCAACTAAATATCTTTGATATTTAGTCGGCCATTTGTTTGGTTATAAGAGGGGGTAGCTTAATAGCTAAGCTATCTTGCAAAACGTCGAGAGAGTGAGAGAGAGCTTCTTCCCCGTGGGACCCTCGTGAGAAATTGTGAGATTTCACTCACAATTGCACCGCAATCTCCGCAACCTTTGCAAAGCATATAACGCTGGCATTGCTTGAGTGTCCGCCTTTGATGAATTCCAACCGTTATAGATTCGGCAAACAATTAGAGATCCGGGAACTTCAAGCCGTTTAAACCCTTTTTTTAGAACGTTTTTATAAGTGTTCTATCTCGCGATCGTCTTCCATGCTTTGAAGAGGCTCATATCGATGCATGTTAGCGAGGAACTTCACCTTGTGTCTTGCTTTCATCGATTGTTGTGGAAATCGTTGTAAAAATCCGAAGGTTTCACTTCAAAACCTTCATTGGACAACACTTCTTAGATCCGCGAAATCGATCGACAAAATGTTAGTTTTCCTTTGATTTTGAGGGTTTAAATTCGTAGAATAAAAGTCCTAGTATGTGTGTGTGTGTGTGTGTGTGTGTGTGTGTGTGTGATTTGTTGAAAATCATTAAAAATTTGGGTGAAATTTGGGAAAAAATACACCAAGGAAGATGCCCGAAGGGTTTTGAACCCGTAGAAATTAGAACCATCAAATTGGGAATTCGATCAATAAAATTGAAATTCGACCTATCAAATTTGAGAATCGATCGATCAAATTGTATAATATGCCTATATAATAGAAGTATATTTTTTTTTAAGGTTGGAGCTCGACGAAATTTGATCGATCAAATTGGGAATCTGATTGATCAAATTAGACTGAAGTGCCGACACAACTTCGATATTTTAGTCATAACTTTTTACTCCGAACTCTGATTAATGCGATTCTTACAGTGTTGGAAAGAGGACAATAAGCTTTACAACATTTATAAATTAATCAAATCATGAATTATATGTTTTGAGGGTCAAAGTTAAGTACGAAGTTGGGTCAAGTTCTGAGTCAGCACGAACTTGCACATTTCCACCTCGGTTTTGAGAGAATACTTAAATACGTCAACATTATTAGTAATTAGGATCAATTCTTAATACATCATTGTATGTGTGATGTAGATTGAGGGTTGGAGGCCATGGAAAATGAGCTTTGGAATTTATTAGAGAGAGCTGATTTAAGGTAGGGGAAACTCAATCTAAATTACACTAATTTCATGAATTATTAAGATTTATATTCTGACACATGATTTCTGATTACTGTTTTAAAAGTATTTCTTGCATATAAATGAAAGTTATGTCATATTTGATTCCTGATACCTAATTTATGATATTATATAATATGCATGCGATTTAAAGTTCATATGATGAATCTCACCGACGCGACGGGATATCCGTGATCGGCACGGTGGGATATCCGTATATCTGTTCTATGACCTGCCTAGCATAAGTTTTTCTCATTATGCAGAGGCATGTTATAATTTCTGTAACTATTCATTGAACGACGATGGTCGGGGTCACCCATCGACAAATATCTGACTACCACGTGCTATATACACCAGAGTTATTTAAACATAGATTTAAGTCATTTAATTAAATTATGCATTACGTATAAAAATTCTGAACATAAACCTGATTTCATGTCCGTCTGTTTTTAAACGAACATACTTATGATTCCTGGTATTCAATATATGTTTCTGTTATTCAAACTTCAGCGTCAGTTGTATGACTAGCCTGTTTGAAATATCTGCTCTCGATCATATGTTTCTATATATGTTCTGAAAATTATGTTTTACAGTAAAAATACAATATAATTGAGATTCTTCTACTGAGCTTAGACTGTTAGCTCATCCCCGACTATACGTTTCAAGTACAGGTCGTGACCAGAAGCTTAGGATTGGAGAAAACTCTGAGTCTGTGCCAGAGAGGGAAGCGGATCTTCCGCAGTAGGGTTTTTATCCTTAGTTCATTGGTAATGGGACTGGGTGTATAATAAATTTTGTTACACTTTAAATTTCGTATATTTTGAGATAGTTCTTTGGAATGAGACTATTACCACCATTGTTTAAGCGACGGTTGGCCATCGCTTGTGGTTGATTGTTTTGATATTTTTTCTTTTTGTCCTCAGTATATAAATAGGAACTATGTTTTGTTGAATGTTATATTTGTTTAATCTCTACAAATTTGTGGTGGTACCAAGTATTCTGTATTCAGATTGTGTTCTACGATCTGACGGTTCGAATTTTTCAATTTTGATTTTAATTTATAGAAAAAAAAAAAAAAGTCTCTGAAAATTAGATTGGAAAAATTTTGGGCTGTCACAATCCCCATCATCTTATTCAAAAGCGATCAATGTATGCCGACTAGAGGAGGTTAATTACGGTCACAATTTTCACGAGTGTAAATACTGTCTTGCTCTCCCGCTCAAACCTTGCATCTTAGAAGCAAGGTGAAATTTCTGTTTTTAGGAAAATTTTTAAACAAATCGACAAATTTCGGGGAGTATAAATTTTAAAAAAAAATTACACTTAATAATTATAAAAATAAAATTATTTTAAAAGGATTAATTTGTTTATAAAAAAAGTCATAAGTTGGGAGAAATTTTCATTAATTTCACTGAAACTAATGAAATTTTGGCTTTTTCTGCTAAACTGCTAATATTTTGCTGAGAGTTTGGTCCAATCTCTGTTTCGGTTAATTTTAGAGAAATTTCGAAGAAATTTGTCTTTATGCTTAGCCGAATAACACAGAGCATAGATCCATCTAAAAATTTTGCTCATAATTTTAGGACATAGCATAGATCTCAAAATTTTGCTCGCATGCCCTTTGTTTCTTATTCGCAAGATCAGTGAATTGGGAAAGAATTGAGTGTAGGCTTCAGATGATTACTTTGATTAATTTCATTAACTGTTGTTCTAATTCTTGTAAATGACATTTGAGACAAAGGCAACAAATTAATCTCCTACGTAATCTTTTGGGTGAGCCAAACAGGCTAATCATATTCCTGAAACCATCTCCAAGAGGTCAACTTCCAGGATAATCATCTTTCAGAAGATGACCATTTTCTGAATATACATCTTCTAGAAACCAACCACAACCTTAGAGAGAAACAATTATAAACCTTTGACCTTTCAGATCATTGCCTGAAATCTTGGATTTTCAAGTTATCTTAGACAACCGTGAGACCGAGACATTTCGAATGTTACGGCGTGAAATGAAAATAACCTTTTGAATGATCTTACACTATTAAATAGGTGATTGATTTAAGAAAATTAAAAAACACTTCACTGTATAACACATGACAAATATTTGTGATCAATCCAAACAGTCCAAGTGGTTGTCCATATTTGGAACATATATAAATTAAAGAATCACTCTAATAAATCAACTTGCACTGTCTAATCAATAATCTTCAATATTAACCGTTAAAAAGTAAGAATAATGGCGGATAGTAAAGTGCATATACATTTGGACTTAACATCGCATATAAACTACACTTTACAAAACGCACATTAATCTCATCTCGCTGAGTGCCGAGATGCGAGACATATCGCCCATCTAGGGAGAAAATTAAAACCATGTTTGAGAACCTTATTGTGTGCTTTCACCTTCTCATTTCAAAAGTCTTCTTCCTCCATTGATATTGGAGTTTTGTTCTTGTAGATCTAATCGTGTTTGTGTCCTAGGATTTCAGTGTTGGTTTGAGCGCTTTGTGGATTCAAATGTAGCTTGTGGATCCAAGAGATTGTTGTGGCTTGCCTTAACAGAAGTTATTATTATTGTTGACTCAGTAATTGGAGGCGATATAAATCGGGACACTGTGAGGAGGTTTTGTGGATTCAATTATTGATGCTTTCATCTTCTCATTTCAAAAGTCTTCTTCCTCCATGTTTAGTTCTAAGATTTGAGTATTGGTTTGAGCACTTTGCGGATCCAAATGAGACTCTTATGGATTCAAGGGATTGTTGCGGCTTGTCTTAACGCATATTACTGTTGTTGGCCAAGCGATTAGAGGTGATATAAATCGGTACACTGTGAGGAGGTGTTGTGGATTTAATTTGGAAGGGTTTGATAGGACTTGTATTATTTAACTACCTCCAATAAGCGTTTATTTTCATAGTGGATATTTGCCTTAGACTATGGATTAGGTCTCGTGGATGTTTAAATCGTTGTGTCGTGTGACTGCTTTTGAAATTTTTAATTTTTTTTATTGATTTTTATATTTGTGCGTTGCACCATTGGGCAAATCAAGGATACCAAAATTTCAAGTATAAACCATAAAGTTAGGGTGCCATGGAAGGTATTAAAAATTGGCCGATACCGATACGTATTGATTATCAATAGTGATTTAGGTATCTATATCGGCTGATATGAAACCCGTATCAGCTGATGCCTCCCAATTTTTTTTTTTTTAATTCATCGAGTCAGCTCGGTATTGGCCAATTCATATCGGTCTTCCCTGGACTGTTACTTAATACTGATACCTGAGTTGACACCTAGGTGCCACGTCACTCGAGATAAAAAGAGAGCCATTACTTGCACACTAAAAGCTGGCCTTGCACATAGTTTAAAATTCAAGTAAAAGAAAGACTAAATATTGTGAGAGGGCAATACCGGTTATTTAAGATAAATTTCAAGAAAAAATCGAAAAAACTTTGAGAAAATTTTTGGGAGTAAAAAAAAATATATAAAGTTTATATTCATAGAAATATTTATAGTATTTATGAAAATGGCTAAAACTAAAGAAATTTGTAGATTTTGCCAAAATCAAAGAAATTTCAGAATCTTTACCAAAATATCAAAAATTCACTTAAAGTTTCATTCAAGCCTTATTTGGGAGAATTTTGTCACTAGCATGTCATAAGAAAACTACATCTAAGCCGGTTGATTTGAAATTCATGATTTGATGATCTTAGGTGCAAAAGATTGGCACAAAACATTGTCTTTATCATATGATACAATGCAGCCAAAGGCAATTATTCGATTCAACAGTTGAGTGTATTAAATCAAATGATAGAGATCTCATTTTATGCCAATTGTTTTTTTAGCATCAGAGATCTTTATATCATGGCCTTCAAATCAGATAATTTAGATGGTGTTTTTATATGGCACGGGTCCCCAAAATACCAAGTCTTTCTTATAAAATATGTGATGGGTCACGTGTGCAAGTAATGGCTCCCAATAAAAAATCTCTTAATTATTGTTGGTAAAAGACTCGTGAGTAGCTCTGTCCACACCCACACGTTCTCTGAAAGCCCCCATGTGTGCAACCCTTAAAACCATTGATTACTTCGGATCTAACGATGGAGATCGTTTTCACCCCGATATTCCACACAGTGGATCTTGAGATCATTTCGCATCTATCAGACGATCAATTTTTTATTCCACATGTCACATATCCCATAAAATGTCCCTTGTGTGCAATGGCGCACATCACGCTCAAACATGATTTTAGGATAGGGTCTGTGACATGTGGAATAAAAAACTCCCTTTATGAGAGGCGCGACATAATCTCAAGATCCTTTGTGTGAAAGATCTGGCTCAAACACTATCTCCATCTTCTAATCCGACGCAATCAGTGATTTTTAAGGGGTTCCGATAACAATCTTTTTACTGTTAAAAATCTTCTAATTATGTGGTACTCGTTGTAGTTACAAAAACGTTCCAATGCCTTCAAATCAGACGGCTTAATTGTGATTGTTGAGTGATCCGAACTTGCCAGTTGTTTACTTGTTTATGACCTTGTAGTAAGAGAAAGTGATACATCATTACTTGAAAGGCAATGGATCCAAAAATTTAGGAGATTTGAACTATCCAATTTGTGTGCACTCTTATACCAATTGATATTCTTAATTTGATGGTTGATATTAAAGTTTTCCGATCGTATGATTTACATTCACTTAAAATATAATCATTTGGCTAGGACATGTTCCAATAATAGAGTGCTACTTAACAATTTAGATTTTGGACAATTTAAATTTATCATAGTACCATATAATACTATGATATGATATATCATAGTGACAATTTAATAATAAATCACACTTCAATGGTGTGATACAAAAAAGTGAAACAAAAAGTGACAATTTAATGATAAATCACACTTCCATGGTACAAAAAAGTGAAACAAAAAGTGACCATTTAATGATAAATCACACTTCGATGGTGCAATCAAAAAGTGATAATTTAATGGGATTGACCGTAATAAGGGTCAAACAAAAATTTTGAAACTTTTCGTTAATTTCAAAATTTTGATATTTGTCGACAAAATTTCAAAAAATTCAGTAAATTTCGATATTTTCGTTTTAATGTTTAAACTCTTTTTGTAAAATATGACAAAAGATTAGTTGGTTGGCGCCGTACTTACCAACGGCCGCTTGCTATTTGATTACTATTATATAGGTGGCGTGGCTAATTTTTTATTTTATTTTATTTTGTCACCGATGTGGGACTAAACACGGTTACAAAACCGCTGTAGTCTTTAAAGGCTATCGTTTATGTACCCCAAAAGCTGCTTTTTCACCCGACTTCCTCCACTTGGTATGCATTGATTACCTTTAAATTAGATGGTAGAAGTCATTTTTCGTCTCCATCTTTTGCTCACTGGATTTATGGATCGTGGGCATATTATCAGACGGTTGATATTTTATTACACATGACACACATCTCAAAACATGATGCTAAAATCATGCTTGAGCTTGATGAAGGTCATATGATTTTAGGGTCACTTTTTGAGATGTTTACCATACGTAATAAAAACTCAACCGTCTAATGGTATGCCCACGATCCATAGATCCATTGTGCAAAAGATGAGGATAAAAAACGACCTCCACCATCTAATTCAAAGGTGATCAATGCATGCCGATTGAAGAAGGTGAGATGAATATGATAGTACCCTTTGTCAATTTGTCTTTTATAGTTCTAATGCTTGAGCTCGACATCATTGCTTGGCCACTTGGATCAATTATTAATTTTTAAAAAAAATATTAAACATATTTTTTATATATTTTAATTCTTGAAACTTTTCCCAATTTTTTTCAAAATGTATCGACATTAATTCAAAATGTCCCAAAAGGACTCCCATCGAAAAATTACCAAAAGAGAAATTTTTCACTATGCGTGTATGAGCTATTATCCGGTAAATAAATTATAGAAAAAAAATACTCTCCGTCAAGAGCCTACAATCTCGTAAGAGAGAGCTTAGGTAGCCGTAGAGAGAGAGGGAATGAGAGAGAAAGAGATGGGGCTGGGAAGAGAGAGGAAAAGAGAGATGGGGCTCAGAGACGGAGAATAGAGAGAGAGAGAGAGAGAGGGGTCGGTTGGGAGCATGGGTTAAAATTTCATTGATACGTATCGGTTTTAGACTGGGACAATATAATACATTCAATGTACCGTATCGCCATTTTGTATGCATATACCTGAACGATACATTTAATGTATCGTCCAGTATTTTATTATTCTGATACGTATCGTCCGATATGTATCGATTTTGAGCTCGAACGATACGTATCCGATACTCAGTATTTTGACCCATGATTGGGAGAGTGCGCTGGCTGTTTGGGACTCTCGCAGATTAGAAGAGAGAGAGAGAGAGAGAGAAACGAGAACGTATTTGGGGGTCCTCAAAAACCTGTTGGGCCTCAAGGCTGTAAGTGACTGGTGTCCTTAAAAAATAAAAAATAAAAAATAAAAAATAAAAAATAACGGTGTGGGATCCCAGGACCCATCTGATTAGAGGAGAACCAAATGGAGAACCTTGCTAGCCGAGTTTATAAGGGTAAATAATTGGGACAATAGAATACCTCAAAGAAGCTCACCCTCTTCCAATTTTTTCTAGGTGAACGTAGACGACGCGCGGAAGCAGGAGGATCTTTTGGAGGCATTGGGTCAAGTCATAGCCACTTTAGTACGCGAAATATCTTCTTGGAAAGTGACTCTCTCAAGTTATTTAGCTGATTCAATTAGGTGTAGTGGATTGCTCTGTTTATTCTATATGCTCTTGCAAAACTAGGTTATATGCTCTTGCAAAATTAGGTTATTTTCCAAGAAATTTCGGTACGTTTTCCTAATTGAATTCATTTACTTTTTTCTTCTCTTTAGGTTATTTTTAGTACAAATTTTTTATTTTGATAACATTATTTCTTCTGAATTCACTGCTGTTATTTTGTTTCTATACGATACTAGCGTCGACGTACTTCGATTTGTGGAAAAAAATTAACAATTAGATTGTAAAACTTTGGTATTTTTTGATTGGAGAATGACATTGAACTTGTAATTGTAAAAAACAAAATTTTTGTTTTAAACTGAGAAAAATAAGAATAAAAACACAAATTGTTGCTTATATTGATGCATATTTTAATAAATTATAGTCAATATAGTATAATGGAGATATCTAGATACAAACTAAGCAAGAGGCACGGCCTCCCCAATACAAATTGAAACTCTGTAGCTCTCTCTCTTTAAATTGGGCTATGAAGAAGCAGTTAGAAGATAGAGTTCATGTGGCTATGATGTGTATGGTGCAGTACTTGTGTGAAACAAGAAAGGATAAAATTCGAAATAAGTAACCATGTGTCAAAATCTTGGTCTTCCGATACATCCTCCAACCTAATATGGAATAAAAAAATTTCTTCTCTCTATTTTGGGGATCTACTGGGAACATCCTCCATCCAAATATATCGGAGTTTAAATCCCTGCTCCTAAACTTCCCTTTCACATACTTACATGGGTCAAAATCTTGGACGATACCGGTACTTATCGTCTGACACGTACTAGTATCGCTGGCCAGTAGTACACGAAACATTGGGTATGTATTGCTGGCCAGTGGTACAATATATGTTTTTCTCAGTGTATTGCCAATACATTCAATGTATCGGCGATATCGATACATATCGTCTTGGTTTTGATGGTGGATGATATGTATCGGAAAACCGAGATTTTGACCCATGGTTACTTATTTCGAATTTTATCCTTTTCACACATGTGCTGTAGCATACACATCATAGCCACATGAACTCTATTTTCTAATTGCTTCTTCAGAGCCCAATTTAGAGAGAGAGAGAGAGAGAGAGAGAGAGAGAGAAAGAGAGAGAGAGAGCTACAGGGTTTCAATTTGTATTGGGGAGGCTTTGCCTCTTGCTTAGTTTGTATCTAAACTTCTCCATTATACTCTACTGATTATAATTTATTAAAATAAGTATTATTATAAGCTACGTTTTTATTTTTTATTTTTATTGTTTCTCAGTTAAAAAAAAAAACAAAATTTTTCATTTTTTACAATTACAAGTTCAATGCATTTCCCAATAAAAAAATACTAAAGTTTTACGACCTAATTGTTAATTTTTTCCACAAATTGAAATACGTTGACTCTAGAATCATATAATAACAAAATAACGGCACTGATTTCATAATAAATAATGTTATCAAAATAAGAAATTTGTACTAAAAATAACCTAAAAAGAAGAAAAGAGAATGAATTCAATTAGGAGAATGTATAGAAATTTCTTGCTTCATGAAACCTAGACTTTGGGTTAAAACCCTAATGAGAATGAGAATAAGAAGAGGTTCTGTGCATTCCAATTTAACAGGAGAGTGACAATTGTTTTGGAATCAAAATCTCTAATAACCAGAAGGGTACCTCTGGTTGCGCCCATGAGATGTGTACCGTGGCACATGGGCTAAAATGAAAGATTTGCACACGAGATGTGTACCGTGGGACATGGGTTAAAGAAGGGTACCTCTGTTCGCGCCCATGTTCCAGACACCTCGAAAACCATTGATTCCTTCTACTCAGATGATGGTGATCATTTTCACTCCGATCCTCCGCATAATAAATCTTGAGATCATGGCGCTCCTATCAGAAGGTCAATTTTTTTATTCCATATGTCACAAATCCCCAAAACTTGGCCCTTCATTCTCTGACACATCATACTCCAACGTGATTGTAGGGTGACACATGGAATAAAAAACTGACCGTCTGATAGATCCGCCATGATCTCGAGATCTATTGTGTGGAAGATCGGGTTGAAAAATGATCTCTATCATCTGATTAGAAGGAATCAATGATTTTCAAGGTGTCTGGGACGTGGGCGCGAACACAGGTACCCTTCTTTAACCCATGTGTCACGGTACACATCTCGTGTGCAAGTCTTTCATTTTAGCCCATGTGCCACGATACACATCTCATGGGCGCAACCAGAGTTACCGTTATTGGAGATTCTGATTCCCGTCGCTCTACTGTTAAATTGGAATCCACCGAGCCTCTTCCTCTTCTTATTCTCATTCTCATTAGGGTTTTAACCCAAATTCTAGGTTTTGTGAAGCAAGAAATTTCGGTACGTTCTCCTAATTGAATTCATTTACTCTTTTCTTCTTTTTAGGTTATTTTTAGTACAAATTTCTTATTTTGATAACGTTATTTCTTCTGAATTCAGTGCTGTTTTTTTGTTTCTATACGATTCTAGAGTTGACGTACTTCGGTTTTCCGAAAAAATTAACAATTAGGTCGTAAAACTTTGGTATTTTTTATTGGGAAATGGCATTGAACTTGTAATTGTAAAAAACGAAAATGTTGTGTTTTTAACTGATAAAAAATAAAAATTGTGGCTTATAATGATACTTGTTTTAATAAGTTATAGTCAATAGAGTATAATGGTGAAGTCTAGATACAAACTAAGCTAGAGGCAAAGCCTCCCCAATACAAATTGAAACTCTGTCACTCTCTCTCTAAATTGGGCTATGAAGAAGCAATTAGAAGATAGAGTTCATGTGCTGTGCTGTGTATGCTGCAATAAATGTGTGAAACAAGAAATGATAAAATTCAAAATAAGTAGCCTTGTGCCAAAATCTCGGTTTTCCGATACATATCATCCACCATCAAAACCGAGACGATATGTTTCGGTATCGCCAATACATTGAATGTATTGGTGATATATTGAAAAAAACATATATTGTACCACTGGCCAACAATACGTACCGGTTTCATCTAAGATTTTGACCCAGGTAAGTAGTATATATATATATCGGCATTTCGGCTTGGTGCCTGGCCGATATTTAAGGTCCTTTTTTATTTTTTAAATTAGGAAAATATAAAAAAATTGCAAAAAGGGCATTTTCAGTATTTTTGTCCGAGTCATATCCGATACATATCGGTCAATGTAGTCCGATATTGTCCAATATTTCACCTGTTTGACTCGATATTAGACGCAATCGAAAATCAGGGTGCATATCCATATCGGATGAGGTGGCCGATATGTATCGG
The DNA here is from genome assembly GCA_021018995.1 of Chloranthus sessilifolius. Taxonomy (NCBI): domain Eukaryota; kingdom Viridiplantae; phylum Streptophyta; class Magnoliopsida; order Chloranthales; family Chloranthaceae; genus Chloranthus; species Chloranthus sessilifolius. Next base: position 9,167,368 of record CM037593.1, on the reverse strand, counting down.
ATACAACCAATATTTAAAATCATGTTTCAGAGTAACCCTGATAGAAGAAAAAAAAATGGTGAATGTCTCTTGATAAGGTTTGGGTGTGCCCATCGGTGACCCGAAACAACCATTGTACGAAGGATTGGAACATTGGAACGACAAGAAAGGGGGAGTAAAGGAACACCCATGAAGCCTTGGAAATTAGAATCGAGAGTTGACGTGAAAAATTGTGAAGCAATAAAGAGTTTAGCTTGAGAATAATTTATTGGAGAAACCGAGAAATAAGACTTGCAATGCCGACCCTAAATTGACAGGACAAGGTGCCGATGATATTGATTGAACGAGTCCACAGCTAGTATTGGTGCTTGAGTTCTTATCATAGACATTTGAAACATCGATTTCGCAACTAAAAGTTCTCATCTTTGAGTTTAGGAATTCTAATAACGCGATGAAGAACTTGTTCCTCCACTATTTGGTGGTGGCACAGGATCCGAAAATTCCATCAAATCTGAAAATTTCATTTTAATAACTCCAGCTGCTGGTTTTAGTGATGCTTAATTATTTGTTTCATTGGACTAGAATAGCCGAGAAATAAGACTTGCAATGCCGACCCTAAATTGACAGGACAAGGTGCCGATGATATTGATTGAACGAGTCCACAGCGAATATTGGTGCTTGAGTTCTTACCATAGACATTTGAAACAGATTTCGCAACTAAAAGTTCTCATCTTTGAGTTTAGGAATTCTAATAACGCGATGAAGAACTTGTTCCTCCACTATTTGGTGGTGGCACAGGATCCGAAAATTCCATCAAATCCGAAAATTTCATTTTAATAACTCCAGCTGCTGGTTTTAGTGATGCTTAATTATTTGTTTCATTGGACTAAAACTGTTATATTTAGTTTCTTTTATTGCCTTTTATTTTGATGTATGAAGGCATTATTTTTGGAGGTAAACTGTGTGTATTGTTTGATGCCTTCTATGGAAATGGCTTATAATTTTTTTCATGGTCGAATCTAGACGAAAACTAGAGATGAGACTGCTGACGGTGGCAACCTGCAGCCTGAATCAATGGGCTATGGAGTTTGATTGTAATTTACGGAACATCAAGGAGTCAATATCAAGGGCTAAAGAAGCAGGTGCTGCAATTAGGCTTGGGCCAGAGCTCGAGATTACTGGTTATGGCTGTGAGGACCATTTTTTAGAGATGGATACTGTAACTCATGCGTAAGTTTCTTCCATTTTTATTAGTTATCTCTTATTCAATTATGTTTTGTATCTTGCTCTATACTATTGACGAAATTAATGTCAAATGGGGCACTAACTGTTGGTCTTTATTTATATAAAAGCCTTATTTTGTGACATGTTTTTTTTTTTTGATCGGTAATAAAAATATATTGAAAAGCCAGCAAGGTGCTGGAAGCAACAATACAACGAAAGGTCCACCAAAGCCGGGGACCTCGAGACTACCAACCAAAGAAAACTACATAGCAGAAAAAAACAGAAAAACAAAAACAGTAGACACTCCCCTCAACATGACATCATCCATGTTACACAGACTTTACCCCGGGTCTCAAGGATCCGAATTCGGATCAGCATCAGCAGCAAGCTAGTGAGTAACTAGATCTTTGGCTGCCTTAACAATGAATCCTACATTAGACTTCTTTTGATCAAAAATCCGTAAATTCCTTTCCTTCCGGATACTCCATATGACAGCGAAGAAGGACACTCTCCAAGAATTCATTAACTGATTCTCCATATCAACCGAATTCCAGAATTGGGAAACATCATATGGCCTAGCAGCCATGACCCACCTCATATCGAATAGCTTTAAGACAATACTCCAAATCTCAAAGGCCGCATCGCAATGGATGAATAAATGCACCGCTGATTCCTCTTTAGTGCACATGACACAGCAGTTCGAGATATTTTTCCCCCTACGAATGAGGACATCCATCGTAAGCAGTCTTTCTTTGAATAGAGTCCAGGCGAAAAATTTAATCTTAAGCGGGATATTAGTCTTCCAGAGTGTGGCCCCTTCGAACTTGATAAGCGGACGACACGTTAGCATCCGATAGTAAGATTTGACATTGAACATGCCATTTTTACTGGGAGCCCATGTCCGACGATCCTGAGTATGAGAATTCGGTTGCATATCGTAAAGTTTCTGCAGGAGACTTGCAAACTCATCCTCTTCATCAAAGCGCAGATTTCGACGGGTGACAACTTCCCACACTCGAAACCCATTGCTGTCAGAAACATAGTCGGTAATTCGGCCAGAAGTAGTCAGAGCTATGGAATACAGCTTCTGGAAAACCTGCCTAAGAGTCCCCTCCTCTACCCAGCTATCCTCCCAGAAGTTTATCCGAGTGCCACAATCCCAACTGAAACGAAGCCTTTTGGAAAAATACTTCCAAGTACCACAAATTTCTTTCCACCATGAAGAAGTACCTCTAGTAACGAAATAATTAACACCCCAATTATGATCAGCCAACCTGTATTTCTCCACCAGAACCCTTCTCCACAAGCTGTCCGCTTCATCCGCATTTCCAGCCTGCCAGAACCACTTGCCCAGCAGGGCAATGTTAGTCCATTTGACGCTATGGATACCCAAACCTCCACAACTTTGCGGAAGAAGACAGGTGTCCCAATTCACAAGGTGATATTTTTTCTCCGTACCCGACCCTTCCCAAAGGAAATTATGCTGGATCTATTTGATCCGAAGAAGGACACCAGCCGGACATTTGTACATCGACAAATAGAAGATCGGGAGGCTTGAAAGGACGGCCTTGAGAAGAATAAGCCGACCACCATTGCTAAGAAATTTGCCTTTCCAGGTAGATAGCCGCTGCTGAAACCGTTGTATCATCGGCTCTCAGGACCTAGCTTTCGGATTCCGCAGGCCTAAAGGCAATCCGAGATATTTTATCGGCAGATCTTGACTTTCGCAATTGACCGTATACGCCAATAGCTGTAGGGTATTATTATCCGTCCGAATGCCCGTAATATTAGATTTGTGGAAGTTAATGCGTTGCCCTGAAACTGCCTCGTACACGGCAAGCACCTCCGCCAAGTTCTTAAATTCTTCCACAGTAGCCTTACCAAAGAGAACGGTGTCATCAACATATTGTAGAATCGCGATGGATTGATCATGAGCTCCAACTCTTATTCTCGAAATGAGGTTTAAATGTCTCGCACGTGCCATGAGGCCCGCCAAAGCTTCACCCATCAGATTGTAGAGAAAGGGGGAGAGGGGATCTCCCTGTCGGATGCCCCGTGAGCTCTTGAAGTAACCCGCCTGAGTTCCGTTAATTAGCATAGAGAACCAGGGAGTTGAGTAGCACCCCCGCATCCAGGATCTCCACTTCCCGCCAAACCCAAACCTTCGAAGCATATAGTCCAGGCCAGCCCAGCTGATACGATCATATGCCTTCTCCATATCCACCTTCCAAAGAGCTGTCGGAACCCGATCCAAATGTGCGGAATGAATAACCTCGTGGGCGATCGCCACCTAATCCACCAGCTATCTCCCTTTCACGAAAGTCCCTTGCAAATCAGAGATAATTTTCCCCATTAATGGCCTGAGTCTATTAGCTAGCACTTTAGCTAAGATCTTGTATAGGCAATTGATGAGGCAAATCGGGCAAAAATCAGTGAGGTCCTGGGCCCCTTCTTTCTTAGGAATGAGAGTGATGAGCGCCGAATTGAGGCAACACCCAATAAAAGCGGTGTTATGGAACTCGTTGAACACTTCCATCATCTCGTCTTTGACCAACAGCTAGAACGCCCGAAAGAACTCCAAGGTGAAACCGTCAGGACCCGACGACTTGTTTTTCCCCCTTGTTTTATAGCGTTCCAAACCTCATCAACCTGGAACGGACTTTTGATCTCATCACTTTCATCAGCTGCTATCGTATTGAAAGGAATGCTGTCAAGTTCGGGCCGCATCATACCCTCATCCTCATACAACTTCGAATAAAATCGGACAATGTGGTCACGAATCTGATTGTAACCGGCCAACGTCACCGCCTCCACTGTCACCGAGCCTAAGTAATTCTTTTTATTCTTGGCATTGGCCACCGCGTGGAAGAATTTTGTATTTTGATTGCCTTCTTTCAGCCATCGGACCTTCGCCTTCTGCCTCCAAACCACCTCTTCAGCTCTGGAAATAGAGCTGAAAGTTTATTTTTTCTGGGCTCTTTCATCACGTTCCATGCGTGTAAGATCCCTGGGTTCTTCCATATCATCGAGTTCCTTTAGCCGGGAGAGAATCGTATCTTTACTAGTATTGAGATTGCCGAACACCTCTCTGTTCCATTCGATGGCTTTTATCTTAATTCGATTTAGTTTCGAAGTAAATCTGTAGGTAGCAGTTCCAGTCGGATTGAACTCTCTCCACCAATCCGGTACCGCAGCGTGGTGTGATGTGGGCTAGCGGCGTGGCCATCCGAGTCAGCCGCAGGGCCACTTGTGCCACTAGTGTGTCAGGCATTGGTGGATTGAAGCTGGGGCATCGTCGGCGCGTCACCAAGCAATGAAGGCTTCGCCATTGGTACTCCAAGAGCTTCGGTCGTGGGCAAAGAGGGCACGCGACATGGTGATAGTTTGGGTCGTGATGCAGTGCCAACAGGGCACGCGATGCGGTCCCGACATGATCACTCCAAGCCATTTGAGGTACACACGGATGCCTCCGACTATGCGATAGGAGGAGTATTAATGCAAGAAGAGCATCCAGTGGCCTTTGAGAGCAGAAAGCTGAACGATACCGAGAGGCGGTACACGATTCAAGAAAAGGAGATGACGGCGGTAGTACATTGTCTAAGGACGTGGAGGCACTACCTACTTGGGTCGAAGTTCCTAGTGATGACCGATAATGTGGCGACTAGCTACTTTCAGACACAAAGAGTAACTCCGTGGATGGGGGAGTGGTCCATGACCACATGTTTTAACACAGAATGGAGCAGGCCAGCCCCCTCGCGACAAGTCGGCCTGCCAGGCGATGATTAGAGGCCATACAGGTAGACATTCCAGCCTGGTAGCTAGGAACATGGCCATCCACTCAGCGTTGCATATAAAACGGTCTAATCTGCTAAGGGAGGGCCGGTCTTGGAGATTAGACTAGGTAAAACAGGGCCCAGTTAAGGACACATCATCCATGTCCCAATTAGAAATCCAAGTGTTGAAGTTCGCCATCACAGCGACATCAGGGGGGCCCCCTTTTCATTCGGGGCTCCATCTTATCGCGTTGAAATCTCCTCCCAGACAAATTGGGTAATCCCACCTAGCCGTCACCCCATTCAGCTCTTCCCAAAATTCCCCCCGAGTGGATGCATCCGTCGGCCCGTAGATGCTAGAGAAGGTCCATCGATGACCGTTATCTTTATTTTGAAGGACCACCGAGGCAGAGAAAACACCCACCTCTTCCTCAATTTTATCGAACATAGATGGCCTCCATGCCTCTAGGATACCTCCCGACGCTCCACATGAGTCCACTCCAATCCTTTCCCAGTTCTTACCAAGTAGTACCGAGGCGACTTTGCCTCCATTGCATCTTGAAGAGTAATGATAGCCGGCCGGGTCGAATCGATAAGGCTCTTGACTCCGGCTCGCTTCGAGCCATCGCAAATACCTCTCACATTCCAAGAGAGCATCTTCATGGTAGAAACTACAAAAGCCCGCACTAGAACCGCGATGGGTTCAGACCTCTCCACTCCCCTTCCCATCCGTCATCCCCCAATGCAATCGCTCGAGTTCCCGCGCATCCGTCCACCTTTTTTTCATACCTTCACTATGAACCACCGCAATGGATCGAAAAACCTCCCGCAATGCCTCCTCTGTGCCTCTGAAGGTCATACCAAGCTGGCGTCCCACCCGGATTAGATTATCGATATCTGAGTATTCCGACTCACCTAATCGGGGAGGCCGTCCGTGGGAATCTTTAGGTTCCGGAGCTGGAGAATCATGATGACCGGGAACCTCCGAACAACAAGTCATCTCCTCCAGCGAAAGGGGGGAGACAGTATCAGACGTCGGCATCATCAGGGGCTCAGCATTGGCGGAAATAATCCCACGCCCTTCATATACCTCCTGAAAGGTCCATAGTAATTGTCTCAGTCCCCCACGCCCCATTGACTTCTGCCACATAGGGTCAGGTCAACCCGCAACCTCACCAGCATAGGTCCATTCATCTGACCCGTAAACCTGACATTAAAAATGGCCCAATAGCCCAAACGTAACAACATGCCATCAATCACGTGTGCTCCACTGACACTTGGGCCTCCACGTGTCACGACAGCGGTATACCCAGGTCCCGTCCCAATACAGGTTTCAAGGTCAACGCAGCAGCTGGTTCTTAGGGTACAAGTTGTCGGCTTCCGTGCATGAGAAGCTTCTAGGTGGTGATGTGTCATCATCCTGGCTGCGCTCGGTCCTCGATGCAAAACACGTGTCGTCCATCCACTAGACGTCTGCTTAACGTAGGGGTATAAACTCTTCCTCTTTCGGTGATACACTTTGAACCCTTTAGTCTTTCCTCTGGTTTTTTCCAAAGAAAGCAAGTTTCCAGCCTCCACTGCCATGGGATCCCAACCATCACCGCAGTCAATGTCCTAGCCGACTAATTGGACAACAGAAGTTCCAGAGGTAGCGGCTGTTGTCGGCAGTTGTCGGTCCGAAGTGGTTGGTCAATCTCAGCCGTCGAGATGCCAGGAGTCGTAGGATCAACCGGAGCTTGAAGAAGCCCTCTCCTACTATCATCTCCGACCATGATCCGGCTATCGGCAAGGGCCTCCTCCGCCACTTCTCCGTCCTCAGCATGGGATATTATTCCTTTTGTTTTTTATTTTTTAAATTTGTTGAAGCATTTAATAGTTTTCATAAAAACTTTGAATCTATTGAATTGGTCTATTATAGTTTTTCTTACTTGGGGATGCATAAGAGTATGGAACTTATAAATAACAGTTTTGGACATCACCATGACTCTAACCATTAAATAAACCCTGGTATAGCTCATATAGCATGTCAGCTTTTCAATCGACACCGAGTTACTCTCAATTGACATCTGAAGAGGTTGTAGAGTCATTTTTTTAGATTAGTAGGTTGCAGAGTCATTGGATATCTAGTCTTGTCATTTTCATGACTTCAATCTTGAGACATTGAGTATGTAACTCCAAGGGGTTCCTATCCTGAATTAAAAAAATGAAAAAAACATTTTAGAGTTCCCATTTTTTTTTTTTTTATTTACGTTCTTAAAAACTTGGATGCATGAAATCCACACTTGTGTCATCTTACAATGAACTTTATGCTCATTTAAATTTATGCATGTCATCAGCAATTGCATATGAACTTGTGTCAAACAATACATAATACATATATACATAATATAATAGGTGCAAAGGAATTTGTTTGGGGAAGGTGATGGGGACATCCCACAAGACAAACAGAGGAAAGCGCAAAGAGAAAACAAGAAAGAAAGAAGAAAAAGAAGCAGCGCCGACAACACATGACAAACGTCCGTGGCCCATTGGCGGACGTTTCGTGACCCATTGACGAACGTTTCATGGAAAGAATCCCTCGCTGGTTTAATACACAGTGTAGAGGACGGACGTCCGTGGACACTTAACGGACATCCGTGAGATACGTCCGAGATTTTACGGAATAACAGATTTTGTAGCGAAAACTTACAATTTTGAGTTTTATTTGTTTTAAGACTCTTATATTTCAAGTTTTATGTTTGTTTAGGGTTTTCTTAGCCTATATAAAGGCTTGTAAAGACATTATATTGATTATTAAATGAAAAGAGAGCTTGCTATTGTGCAAACTCTAGAAGACTTGTGAAGAGTTTTCGATCGAGGGAGTGAATCCTTCAACACAGAGGAGTGACCAATCGTTTCTCATACGACTTGGTGCGAAGCCAATGTATAGCCTTGGTGTGAAGCCTCGGAATCCTTGGTGTGAAGCCTTGGAACTCTTATAATTTTATTTCTGTCTCTTCTCGAATTATTGTTAGGTAATATCTTCCTTATTTCCGTTGATAAAAACCAAAATTCCCAATACCCTATTTCTTGATATCTTTTGATTTTTCCCCATTTATTAAACCATTTCTTCAAATCTTATTTCATTTATATGATCCTCCGAGGAGTTAAGACACGATATTGTAATTGTCACTTGGTGTCCTAAATTAGAACGAACTCGAGTTCCCTCATCGAAACCGTTTTTCTAGGTCGGGAAATTTTCATGCATACAAATGCTAAAATGGATTAATCTAAATGTTTTATTGAATTCATTGAATTTATTTTATGCGTTGGGTGATTTCGAATATTTCCGCAATTCAATTCAATCTAAAGTTGATCCCAAATTCTCATCATTAGGGTTTTAGCATTTGTCTCACATCAAAAGGGGAACTATTTTCTTGGAAGTGAAAAATGATTGCTCCCTTGGTTCCTGTTCTCAAGTCTGATTGACCAATCTGATATAATAAATAAGAAGATGATATTTTTGTTCTCCTTTCCTATGATGGCAGCTATAAAGGAACTACATGTTGTGGGCAACCTTTTTATTTGAGGGCATCACATGATGTCATTCAGTGCATTAAGAAATGAATGCTTTTTGTTGCATTTCAAGTTGTACATCTTGAGATATCAAATATGTTTAGGTTAATTACACTGATCATCATCCAATCAAACTTAGAGTTAGTTTAATTTATTTTATTTATTATATTTCCTCTACTGTTTGGATGGAGACATTTATATCCTTTTTTTTCTAAATGCTCAAGTTATATTCCTTTCTGTGAGTTTTTTCTCTAGTAAATCCCATTACAGTTTTAAAATAGAAAAAAGGAAAATGCTCGTAGAGAGTATCAATCAAAGAGCATTTTGGCTGGGAAACCTTCTAAACCCTCTTCATCCGCTCAATCTTTATTCACCTTTGACAAAAAAGAGAAAAATAGAAAATAAAAAAAGGAAAGTTCTTTTCTTACTATTCTTGCCCAAACAAATCCATATTGTTATTAATCTGAAGATTCCAGGCACTATTTTGCAAAAGGGTTGCAAGAATAAAGGAAAACTTGGCTTTGAGGTTAGAGAATGAGAAAATAGAAGAGCTTTTGAATGATAAAAATGAGGAGAATTGCATGCCTAGTAAAGCACAAGAGCAGTTTCAGTTAGAATTGAAGAAGTTGCATAAACTAAAAGAATTCAAACACACCATGAATTTTCCTCTTGTTCAATCTCTAAATGTAAGTGGAGAAAGAAAGCGAAGAGTACATGTCCGAAATGGTGAAACGTCAGGAAAGAGAACTCAGTTAACAAATTGAAGGAAACATCTAATCTAGAAGAGCAAGCAAGAAAGAGAAGAAGATATGTCTGAAACGTCAAAAAGGAGAACTCAAATAACAAATTGAAGGAAATATGTAATATAATAGAGCAAAATCGAAGCCCTACAAAGAAAATACCCGGCTCATGAAGAAGCTGGTTTAAGTATTGCTTGGAAGAGAAGAATGAGAACTAGGCAATGAATCTTCTTGAGGAAGTGCTGGAACTTAAGACGATAATGAAATCTTAGGAGAGTATCTCCAGTTTGAACATGAAGCAAATAAAATGAACAAGAATAGAAAATCATCATCATGACATCCTTATTCCATTTAGTTGGAATCAGCAGCAGTAATACTAGAACGAGATCCTTTAAAACTGAAGAAACCCGATTTAGCTTTTTTCTTGTCAATGAATGTCATTGACGGGGATGCCGACATTGTAGACGTCGGATACGGACCATTTCGAGTGTACCGACGTCTAAAGAAGTGGAACGGAAATCAGAACCAGGCGTAAAGGAGAAAAAATAAATAAATTGGGAAAAGTGCTATGAACAGTGTCACGGACATCCGTGATGAACAGTGACGGACTTCCGTGAAAAGTAACGGACGTTCATGATTTTGAGCCTTCATTGTTTTTTTTGGGACGAACGTTGTGACGGGATTTTCAAATGTTTTTGTTTTTGTTGCGAAAAGTTACATTTTAGTCTTTTATTTCGTTTAGAACTCTATTATTTCGAATTATTATTGGTGGCCTATATATAGAGGCTTGTAAAGACTTTTAATTAGTTTTTGATGAATGAAAAGAGCCTTTTGCTTCCTTGCTTGAGATGAACATCTTCGGAGAGTGAATTTTCGTTTCCCGAGAAGGGTTTGGTATGAAGTCAAAGGGTGTGAAGCCCAAAATCTATCCTCTATCTACCTCTTTATTGTTATTTTCTTTCTACTTTGTGTGATCCCATAAACCTTAAATCCAGCCGTCACCTTTTCCAAATCCCTAAAACCATCAGAACCATTGATTCGAACCCATCTCACAAGTCCCTATTTCAACCATTAAATCTCCAAACACCCGATCCCATAAATCATAGAAGAACTTGAGATTCTACCATTGAACCACGAGTAAGCGCCCTAATCTAGAAAACTTAGAGTTATACCTCTAGGACCGATCTGCATTGCAACTCTAACGGATCTAGCGCAAAGACTGGACCCTTTCCTGAACCCGGACGTGATCTTTTGTATGGAAAACGATGGAGCCCTAAGGTAACCGCATTATTTTCAGGTTTATTGTTCAAGTTAATTTAAATTAATTTCGGCAAGTAATTAATTAATCGCATTCACGTAGTTTAGGGTTTTGTCCTGCGTCAGTCATGCTGCTCTTCTTATAGAAAATAAGAATGTTGTGCGATTCACATTTTTTTTTCTTTCAGCTGAACTTCCTGTTGCGCCCTTTGATCTTCTGTATTTTCCTTTATGTAAATGAGTTATGTCTATAATTTTGATTAAAATATATGAACAAATATATGTGAACACCTTATGAGGAGGTTGCAAAGAAATAAAATAAGAGTATTTGTGACTTGGAACTTTACAAATAGAAGAAGGATGTAGAAGCTGCTAGTCTTTAAAGGGAGACGAGGAACGAAAAAAAGTTTCGAAACAAGAAGCCTTACACTTCTCCTGATCTCAAGTGACATTCCTTAATTTTCTCTTTTATTGGGCCACCTCTAAACTTCCTCTTTTGTACTTATACACAATTTTATCATTTCTTTTTATCCCATGCATCCACTTTGGCATAAGCTTCTCAATTACATGTGCTTTATCTTGATGTTGGGTTTTCATAGCCCAATACCTTGTACAATAAAGTAATGCAACTCTTATTCTTGTCCTCCCAAAGCGACAATCATTGATCACGCAATATACCACTCACTTCTCTCCACTTTGCATGTCCTACATTGGTCAGTTAAATTTAAGAGAAAGGAAGCGGGGTTAGGGTTTGAAGAGGAAGAAGAAGAAGAGTTTGAGAAATTATGGTTGAGGTGCTGTAACTCAATCCCCCTTCTCTTGTTAATGTTTATATCACTTATTACATACAAACTATTGTTTACACACCCATTGAGGCTAATAGACCCACTTATATAAGGAGAAAACAAATAACACTCACCCACTTATATAAGGAGAAAACAAATAGCACTCACGCACATCAACTTAATGCTAAATCATATAGACACTCTTAACACTCCCCCTCAAGTTGGAGTCTAGATGTCAATCACGTCCAACTTGTAAGTAATATTATTGAGATGATTCCTTCCTAAAATTTTAGTTAGAATATCTATTAGTTGATCTTTTGTATTGACTTGAAGAATGTTGAAATCTTGAGTATCCGCTTCTCTCTTATAAAATGACAATCAACTTTAATATGTTTGGTTTGATCATGATAGATCGAATTTTCAGCTATGTGCTTTGTAGCTTCATTGTCCCTATACAATATTATGAACGGAAATACACTTCACTGAAGAAGACTTGCCTCACATTGGTGTGGGCTTCAACCAAACTACGGCACTACTTCGGTGCACATAAGATACTAGTACTAGTTTGAATGGACCCTCTGAAGTATGTATTTGAAAAACCCGCAACATCAGGAAAGATCACTCGCTGGCATATGCTCTTGCAAGAATTCGACATCACTTATGTTACACAGAAGTCAATCAAAGGACAAGCGATCGCCGATTACCTCGCAGAGCTCCCACTTCCTAGTGATGAACCTATACACGCTGATATCCCTGATGAAGACCTACTCACGATTCATAACGAAGAGCCCGATAAGACCTCATGGAAGGTGCCCTATATCACAAAGGAAGGTGCCCTATACACACCTTCACAACTCGAATTTGCAATTACATGTTGCTTTTTTACTTCTCTAAGTTATCCAAGTTACCACCCAAGAAAGTGCAATAATCTGTGGTGAACGTTTCATCACTAAGTGAACCAGCCTAATGCAAGTCTGTGAACACTTCAACATCTACTTTACCTTTGTTTATATAGAGAAGACCTTTACCTGGGCTTCCATGCAACTATCTCAAAATCTTATAAATAACATCAAGATGAACAGTTCTGGGAGCATGCATGTACTGGTTCACTAAACTCACAGCATAAGTTATATTTGACCATGTCATGGTGAGGTAGATAAGTTTCCTCACTAACTGTTGATATTTTCTGATATCCTTTAAGGCTCCACCCTTCTCCGTTAATCCTACGATTATGTTCCATAGGAGTTGCTGCAGGGCTAGAGCCCAACATGTCTATATGACTCAAGACATCAAGACTACTCTTTCTTTGTGAGTAGACAATCTTCTTTTTTTACCTTTCCACTTTAATTCCTAAGAATTACTTCAAGGGGCCCAAGTCTTTGATATCAAACACTTTACTCAAGTACTCCTTCATGCTTAGAATTTTATCACTTTCATCCCCTATGACAATGATATATTCCCCATACACAAACAAGAGTTGTAATCTTCACACCCCTCTTTACGAATTTGGTATTATTATATATTTATAGTGGCTCCTTTGATAGCCATAAATCTTCACAACATCACAAAAATTTTAAAATATGCCCTCAGTGACTGCTTCAATACTTAGATTGGTTTCCTAAACCTGAATACTTTATCTTTCTCCCCCTCATGTGTAAGACCAGAAGGAAAGGCCAAATGAACTTCCTCTTTCATATCTCCATGTAAGAATGCATTCTTCACATCTAACTAATATAGTGGCCAATCTTTGCACACTGTAAGGGATATGGGCACCCTTAGTATATTTGATTTTTCCACTGGAGAAAAAGTCTCTTAGTAATCAAGTGTAACCCCCTTGCAATAAATCTTGCTTTGCATCTTCTATCTCACCATCTGGTATGTATTGCAGTGTAGGCCCCCCTACATCCAACAATGTTCCAAGTCTTGTTTTGTTATAGAGTGCCCATTTCTTGCAAAGTGGCCACTTTCCACTAAGGCTGGGTTAGGGCATCATAAGCATATGTAGGAATATAAACAGAGTCCAAGGAAGATATGAATAACTTATGAGATGGAGAAAGACATGAGAAAATACATAATTACCAATGGGAGTCAAGTGCGAGATCGAGGAACCTTTCAGAGAGCAATAGGGAGATCAAGATCAGAAGTTGGACTTGTCTTGAAGAAGGATCCTGGTCTAAGAGGGAGGTTCTCCTTGAGAAGGATTCTCATCTTGAACTTGTGCCTCCCTAAACTTCTTTCACACATAGAATTAACCTTGAAATTTTCCTTCTTGCCTTTTTTCGTGCTTGCTAGACTCTATAACTCCCTCTTTATCATGCTCTTTTATCTCCTAATCACATTCTTTTACCATATCCATACTTGCTAGCATACCAGGGTCTTCTTTAACACCATCAACACCATTCCCCCTTTGAGGAGGGCACTAAAAATTCTCCCTCTTAAGCTTGGAGTAGGGGGTATCTTCATATCTTCACTGAACAACAGGAACATGGGAAAATCACAAAGAACCAAACGCACAAGGTGACATTAGAAAGAGATTTTTGGTAGAACACAATAGCTAGAAGGGATACTTAACCCTTAGAATGGTAGTAGGTATTCGATTTATCAAATAAGATGTAAGGACGACATCCCCCACAAGAATCGGGGGACACCCATACCATTCACAAGAGAACGTGCGACCTTCAACAAATAATGATTTTTCCTTTCAGCCATCCCATTTTATTTTGGGGTGTAAGGACATGTGATTTCCTTCACAGTCCCATGCTCACGAAGATATAATTGAAGATGATGAGAAGAATATTTACCACCATTATCCGATCGTAAAACCTTCGCATGTGCATTAAATTGAGTACGGACCAACTGAACGAAGGTTGGGGACAAAGTAGGAACTTCATCTTTAGACTTCATCAAGAACAACATAGCGTAGCGTGTGCAATCGTTAATGAAGGAGACGAAGTAATGATAACCAGAAATGGAGACAACGAGTGAAGGTCCCCACACGTTGTAATGAACAATTTTAAACAAAATACTATTTTGATGACCTCTAGGAGGATAAGGAACCTTGTATGTGGCCACAACGAGCATGCCACAGTGTAGACAAAGTATGGAATAGAGAGACAATACACATGATGGTTCAATGTCCCTTCATTGTACCAATGAAGCAGTTGAGAAGATTGCCCAGATTCCGTTATACATGAGAGAACTAAACATACTGAAGTGGATATTCACTTTGTAAGAGAGAAAGTTTGAGACCAGACTTAGAACTAATTGATGTTTCCTCTTCTCATAAGTTGGCAAACGTTTTTACGAAGCCCCTTGGCCTTCTACTCTCCAACAAAATATGGTAAATCTGGGCATGCACGATATTCATGCGCCAGCTTGAGGGGGAGTGATAAGAGTGTGTGTGTGCGCATTTGATATACGTGGGTGTCTATTAGATTGTGTGGTGTGTAGCGAGAATTAATGGGTGTATATGTAATATACCACGCTTAATATAAAAGCCAGTGTGTGCATTATCTCATTAAGCTATTTTTCTTCAATTCTTTCCTTTTCTTCTCCTCTTTCTTCAAACCCTAACCCTAACCCTAAAACTACCTAAACACTAATCTCTCTCCTAAACTCTTCTCATTTATTCCTTTGTATTTCTATTGTTGAGTCATTGATAACAAAGGACTCCAACCTCAAGAGGTTTGGCAAGGTGGCCAGGTACCCACCTTAGGAAATGGGAGACCTGAGTTCGAATTACCCCCTTAAGGCCATCCTGGGGATTTATATCATGTGCTGACCTGACATGTGCTAACTTGGGGGGCGCACTTGCCCTTGGGATTAATTGGGTGCTCTAAGAGGCCTGAACACCCAGGTTATAAAAAAAAAGGACTCCATATATTTTATCTTCCTTTTGATAATTTCAAAACACTTAAATCCTGATGTCTTTCTCCATAGTTATCATATATTTGTTTTCTAGTTTGATCAATTAACAAACATCATAAACAAATAATGGATACTATGGAATCTCCTCGTATATTTTTCTTGTTGATTCATTACTAACAAATGCAAACATACAAGGACTTAAGGTAGTCCCTCGATGCAACTCAATGCCATCAGGGAACTCAGTCATCTCTCCACATACAGTTCTTACGTTACTTCTCCTTCATAGATGTCTTGGATAATCTTATTATACACATTCAGATTCCATTTCCTTCTTAGCATCTACTAGATTACTGATATCAACACCTTACCATAGACCTTCTCCAAATCAATATAAACCATATGTAATTTTTTCCTCCCCAAGAATATAGCTTGATTATCTTAGCATAAACTCAAATTAGTTCTCAGAAATATCTGATTCTTGTCTTATACGCTACTCTACGATTTCTTTTCATAGAATCTTTCATAAGTTTAGTACTTCGCTAGTTGACACTATTTTGCATACCTCATTTATACTTTAAAAAGCGATCATTGTGACCTTTATCCATTCTTTGGGCATTTTTTATGTTCTCAATATCTGGTTTAATTATGTGGTCAACCAAACAAGCCCACCCATCAGATTCCAAACCTCTGTAGATATCCCATTTGGCCCATATACTTTCCTTTTCTTCATCCTTTCAAAGGCTGTTTTTATTTCAACTTCAGATGCTTTGTTAAATTGGAAAGAATTCTACTGCATTGCCCCTACGCGGCAAAAATTTGAGGAACGGTCCTATCTGCTTTCAACTTATCCTGGGTTTTCCCTGAGAAAATTGAACCTATGCTTCACCAATGAGACATGGTCAAATATCAGGACATGAAGGGGGATCTTTGGGAAATCTCCGCGTACGCAGTTTTATGGGCCATCTGGCTCAAGAGGAATAGTAGGGTCTTCAGTTGGGAAACCGTATCAGTTCATGGTTAAGTCGGCCAGAGATTTTTTGCTTAGTTGGATGAAGGTTAGGCATAAGGATGCCGAGATAAGGATGATCAAGATAAGGCATTAGGATCAAGATAGTCTGCTTCATTAGCCTCTGCTGCCTCTTGCTCTGGGGATAGGTTTCCGGGGGCCTCGGGTTGCTGCTCCTACCGGGTTAGTGAATTTTTTGGGCTTTTACCAGGTTCTTTCTTTCTTGTTTCTTTCAGGTAGTTTCTTACTACTTGCGAAGTTATGTACTTTTCCTAGATCTCTTCTAATGTATATATTTCGTCGTTGTTGAAAAAAATTTGATAAATAAAAAATAAATTGAAAACAATTAATTGAAAGAGAAGATCTAGAATCATAAAGTAGTCGAAGCCATGATGCTGCTCAAATAGGGACTGGAAGGAGTCAACAAGTCAGTGATCCGCAACCATGAATGCTTACAAATCAGTGGTCCACATATTATGCTCAAGTGCTTGAAGAAGCAACCCTTTTAACACAGTCCATGAATCATCTTCAAGCAATCAGGTTAAATGAGGCAGGTTAGCAGGGATTTTTTGTTTTGGAGAGATCTATAGGTAGTCTTATTTAATACCTTTTTTGTTTTTCATTGACCAAAAGGCATGTTTCCAATGTCATGCAAGAAATTTCAATTAAATGTGGATCCTTATGATGGGTCTGTTTCATTTTTCTGAAGGGTTTCATGCAGCGTGTCATGACTGCGTATTGTTAGGTAGATATTCCTTTTCAAATTGTATGTCTGCTGTTTGTCCTCAGTAATTGTTTATTTCTTTCTTTCATTGAATCTACTGATTGTGACTTTTTCTTTGAAAAACAAATTACATGCGTCTATTAGCACGTAGCCGCCATATTATTTTCTTTAACAGTTGCTTTAATATTCTAGCAGATGGGAGTGCTTGAAAGATCTATTATTAGGTGATTGGACTCGAGAAATATTATGCAGCATCGGTATGCCTGTTATGAAAGGAAGTGTTCGTTACAACTGCCAAATTTTCTGTTTAAACCAAAGAATACTTATGATCCGTCCGAAGATGAACCTTGCAAATGATGGCAACTACAGAGAACCTCGATGGTTTTCAACATGGGAGCGTGAAGACAAGCTTGTAGACTTCCTGCTCCCTGATGAAATTTCTGAAGCTCTATCACAGACATCAGTTCCTTTTGGTTATGGATACCTTAAGTTTTTAGACACGTAAGTATGAACACTGGATTTGTAAGGTCATTTTGAAAATGTATCTATGTTAGGAGTACTTTGAGCAATGTTGAAAATTGGAAAAATGAAAAAGAAGGATCTTTTTATCCCAACAATGAACTAAAGGTGTAGGTCTAATTTCATTGATTCAACCTAATAATAAATGCAAGGGTGCCTCTGTTTGCGCCCACGCATTCTCTGAAAGCGCCCATGTCCTTGACCCCTTGAAAACCATTGATTGCTTCGCATCAGATGATGGAGATCGTGTTTCACTCCGATCTTCCACACAATTGATCTTGAGATCATGTTGCACCTATCTGACGGTCAGTTTTTGATTCCATGCGTCACAGATTCCCAAAAAATGGCCCTTGAAATATTTAGTGTGATGTGCGCTGTAGGAATCAAGGGCCATTTTTTTGGGAATCTGTGACACAAATTCATGTTTGAGCATGACGTGTCCCATGTGATTCAAAGGTCATTTTTTGGGGATCTGTGACACATGGAATATAAAACTGACCGTTTTATAGGTGCGCCATGATGTCAAGATCTATTGTGTGGAAGATCGGGTTGAAACACGATCTCTATCATCTTATGCGAAGCAATCATTGGTTGTCAAGCGATCTAGGACATGGGTGTTTTCCGAGAATGCGTGAATGCAAACAAAGGTACCCTAAGGCCTTGTTTGATAACATGGAAATGTAATTTCATGGTGGAAATGAAATTTAGTTTCCAATTGTTGTTGTTTGATAGCTATTTAAGGAGATGGAAATGAAATTAAGTAGCCCCGCATGGAAATTCATACACCAAATCATTTTAAGGAGGAAACCATTTAAATGTCTGAAATTAAGTTTCCTACTAACAAAATAATAAGTTTTTATGATTGCAAATCTAAAGTTGCTTGTAAAAAACTTAAAAGCAAAAAAAATTATTTTTTGACTATTAAAAAGTAACTTCAATTTCTATGATCATCATACCGGCACGATCACTATGACCACCACATTATCTACATCATACTTTTGCCAACTAATATTTGACTTTGGTCAAGGTTTGAATTTTAATCAAACTTTAATTGGATTTATAAGTTATATAAAGTTTGAACTTTTGATCAAACTTTAACTACTGAAACATGATAATAAGTTGTAAGTTAGTAATATATTATCAAATTTTTAGGAGTCAAATGTTGACTTAAGGTCAAACTTGGACTTTTAATTAAAATTTATTTTTTATTAAACTTAAACTCCAATAATTTGATGGTAAAAAAAGGATACTGCCGTTTTGATGTATAATTTGATACTAGATTCTCAATTGTATTAGTCAATAGTTTGACCTTAGTCAAACTTTGACTTACAAATTTTATTTTTAGTCAAACTCGAAGCCTACCTATAGATAGAGTCTACTACTACATAAATTTACATCGTATCAGTACAATTTTTTCTTGGTCAAAGTTTGACTTTTGGTCAAAGTTTGATTTTCTATAAAATGTTATAAATTTTTATTAGTAAAATATTATAATTAAAAATATCTATCATTATTTTAATTTATAACTTGAAAATACATTGCCTCATTTTTATTGGTCAAAATTTGACTTTTATTCAAATTTTGACTTTAGTCAAAAGTTGAGAAGTGTATCTTGACAGTAGATAGTAATTATTACTGATGTTATTTATATTTTGGTAATGTAAATTTTAATCAGTCAAAGTTTGATATTTGGTCAAACTTTGACTTTTAAACATAATTTAATTTCTTTTGAACTTCTATATCTCCAATAAGATTATCATTTTTTTAATTTATTACTTTCTAGTACATTACCAAATTTTATTTTACTTGTTTTTATATTTGGTCAAAGATTGACTTTTTTAAAAGTTGATATTTAGTCAAAGTTTTTACTAGTGTAATCTAGCGATAGATACAAATGCTGTTATATTAATTTGTAGGTTGGCGGTAGATTGTCAAATTTTTTATTGATCAAAGTTAAAAAATTTAGTCAAAGTTTGACTTTTTTTAAAAAATTGAATTTCTTTCAAGTTTAAAAATTTAATTTTGTTTCAATATATAATACATACTAGTGTTTACTATATAACTTTGTATTTTAGTCTTAAAATTTTTTATTAATCAAAGTTTTACGTTTGGTCAAAGTTTGACTTTTATTAAAAGTGAATATTTGATCAAATTTTGACTAGTGTAACCTAACGATATATATGAATATTGTTATATTAATTTACAGTTGGACTTTTATAACTTGTTGGTACATTGCAAAATTTTATCTTGGTCAAAGTTTGACTTTTATAAAAATTTAATTTCATTTCAACGTATAAACTTACATTAGATGCTAGCATTTATAACTTTGTTATTTAGCTTTACATATTTTTTTTATCAAAATTTTAAGTTTGGTCAAAGTTTGACTTTTTATTTGAGTTTGACTTTTCAAACTTTGACTTATATAACTTAGTAATAAATAGTGATTACAATGATATTAATTTGTAAAGTAATAGAATATCATTAAAAAAATTATTGGTTAATATTTGACTTTAATTATGATTTTAATAATAAATGATCAAAACTTAAAAATTCATTTTCAAAGATACTAATCAAACAAGAGAAATCAATTTCCAATGAAATTCATTTCTCAAACACACTAATCAAACAGTGAAAAATCCATTTCTAGAGGAAATCATTTCCTAGGAAATCAACTAAGAAATTGATTTCATTTCCTCTTTGGAGTTTCATTGCTATCAAACAGGGCCTAAATGCAAATGTAGTGCATCAATTTGCTTTTTGATTTTACACTTTAAGAATGGGATAATGGCTCCCGACCGACATTTAAATACCAAATGGTGTTTAAATGATCTTACATCATTTAACTTAGACTTTTCGTCTGCTACCATTAAACATTGATTTATTATTCTGCCATGTTTTGCATATCTGTGATGAATTTAAATTACCTGTGGCAATCCATCATTGGAACATGTCCTAGCCAAAGGATCATACTTATAAGTGGATGTAAACCATCCCCATCGATGAACTTTAATATCATCCATTAAAATTAAGAACAACTGTTGATATTACAGTGCACAGATTGGATGGTTGGAATATCCCAAAAAGTATGATTTTTAGGCCCATAGCCCTTCAATGTATGATATATCACTTTGACGGTATGGATTTCCAACATCATAAGCCATTAAATGGTGTAAGATGGTTTAAACACCATTTGGTGTTCATGTGGCGGTTAGGAGAGTCGGGTCCTTTATTAATTGTGCTTGATTTAAAATTTAGACTTCAAAATGAACAATTCCTAAAAGAATTTGTATTTGGCTGTGCACCAAGGGCGAACTAGTCACCTATCAAATCACGGGAGGCACATAGACATAAAGCCTGATGAGGAATATGATGAATTGATGTGCCAGTATTAATGACCATAGAATGGTATATACTATATTAATAAATATAAGATATCCAATAATATATTACTACGACTTTACTACAACTTTTCATTTTGCAGCTTTTGTTTCGCTTAACTTTCCTTTATTCGGCCAACCTTGAAAAATCTCTAATTTTACAAAAACAAATGAGAAAATAACAGAAGGTGTATGAACACTTACCATATATGCTTAAATAATTTGAAAGAGCTGGAAGTTTTTTATAAGGGCCCAAGACTTTGAAAATATTCATTTTAATTTAATTCAATGTGATACACTGTCCTAGATGCATTACTTTTATATTATACTTGAGGTCATAAGAAATTTTAAATTTTGATATAATAGCTATAAAAAAATATCTTAAAAAGTAAAATAGAACAATTTATAGTGGTACGTATTGATGATATACCTATAGCCTAAGAAGCACGGATACAATAAGATACGGGTACGGCGAGATGATAATTTTCAAAAAAACAAGATATGATATGCGGGAGGGGGGGGGGGCAGCGTGCTACGTATATTTAAAAATTATTATTTTTAAATATTTTTAGGTTAGTAGACGTAAGAAGAAGAAACAAAAAAAAAAACTTACAAAGACTGATTTCGAATTGGTAAGCTGCACGCTGGTAGGCTCCTCCAATTTCTCCTTCTTTCCTACACTCGCGTCTGATTTCTTCTTCTTTTAGTTTTTTTTTTTTTCCTTTTTGAAACGTTCTGGATTCACATGCAGCCGTATCCCTCAAAGTATCGGTATTCAATACGAATACATTGCCAAAAATGGAGTATTCGTGCTTCCTTGCCTATAACTAATGAGCGAGACCAATAAGTCTTGGTTGATACCTACTTATACCAATAGTTATCGGCTGAAAAGTGGGGGATAAATATAAGTATCACTCATGCCAGTCGTTACTGAACCATGGCTCTCTTGAAATTCCTTCCTTTGCCAACAAATTAGCAACCCCATCTGCTTCTCTACTAGCGTCATGAAAGATGACTGCCTTCTTACGTGCTAATTGTGTTATGTGAACCAATCTCCAACATTTATCCCTCTAGTGTTTGCTCGTTCTATTATTTTTTTTGAATCACATTTCGACCTTTAAAAATCTTTCAAGCCAAGTGGATAATGGTCTTTCTCTTTCCAAACTTGTTCTTGCTTCATCTAACTTGAATCATTTGCACTATCAGAAACTCAGAAGAGCTGGTCAATGGAAACTCCATCTTTCTAATATTTCCTCTCCTATTCTACCATAAATGCTGCTTTTAGAGTCCCTAGAGAAATCTTGAAAGCTACTACTGGAGAATTTTTCTGACAGACCTGAATCGAGAAAGTTTTGACATAGTTAATTTTCCTACATAATCTGCTACTCTGCCTTCAGAGGTTCCTCTATTTCGCTTCTTCCAACAGTTGCTCTCAAATGTCAGCATGTGGTTTTCTGAATGGCACCTTAACCTTCCAATGTTTTTTACTTTTGTGATAAGTTATTTGTTTCACTACTAATGGGGGTGTATGGAACTATGGATATCTCGTCAAACGAAGGTATATTGTGGTGTAGTTAGTTTTACATAATTGATTTGTAAAAGTGTTCTTTTTAGGGTCTTATTTATGATATTTTAACTGTTGAGTATTTTATGAATGTTTCTTAAACCCAGACTGACTGTATTGCTAATGGCTCCGACTTAGCCCAATCCGGTCAGACGACTGGTCCAATCAGTCCAAAGGACCATGTTTAACAGAGATGGTTGTCTGTTAGAAAGTAAAACCATCTCTCTCTCTCTCTCTGAAGTCAATGTCGGAATCTCTCTCTCCATCTCAACTCCTATTTCTGATTTTTTTATTTATTTAAAGTTTTTAAAAACCCATTTGTTGTGATTTGTTGCTTGAAATGGATGCCCATTACAAACAAAAAAGGTTAAGGTGCTTGAGCCATTCCCTACTCGTGGCTAGACTTTGCTAGAGCTCGATGGTACGATGGTTGCCCCATTCAATCCAGAGGTCTAAGCGGTTTTGAGACCATTTGTCATCCAACACTGAACAGAACTACAGGACTAGCAGTCTCCGAACGTTGATTTTTTGTTCAGCTATTGACATATAAAGAACGAAACAGTAATATTTGACGGGGGACGCCAAGATCGAGGGCCTTGGATTTGGGCTGCACCGGATTTTCCAGCGCAAGAAGAAATGAAATGGGCTGATATGGACATCTATTTAAGCAAAGATGAAAGAACTGTTATATACATTAATCGATCGACCGATTGCAGTATTCGATCAATCGATTGTGGACAACGAGGGGTCTTATTTTTGGAGAATTTCGGTGCTCAACCGATCGATCAAGTACCAATTTCGATCGATCGGGGGCTGTTCGACAAGATAGATGAAGAAGTGGGGCTCTTCTCGGCCTCAGTGGTCCTACGGAATAAAGATAATGGAAAATCATGACTGTTTTCCGGTATTTATGGGCCTTTGGATGATAGGCAACAGAGCGATTTCTTGTTTGAGTTGGCTGTCGTCACAGCCAGATGGGGCAATCCGTTATGCTTGGGGGGCGATTTCAATGACATAAGATGGGGGTATGAAAAACAAGGGGGGCTGCCAGATGTAGCGGTGATGAGAGACTTCAATTTCTGGATATCAGACTGGAGGCTAATGAATGTGCCTTTAACAGGTTCAAGGTTCACGTGGTTCAACCTTCAAGATACTTCTTCATTGAGTAAGTTGGACCGTTTCCTCTGCAATATGGACTGGCTGGAGATGTGTCCGGCTGCCAGACTGGAATGCTTAGCGAGGGCAGTCTCTGACCATCGCCCATTTGTGCTCACGTGTGAATCGAGGGGGAAAGGGCCGACACCGTACCGTTTCGAAAACATGTGGTTACTTGATGAGCGATTCTAGGCGGCGGTGCCGGATTGGTGGAGAGAACATAGGCCATCGGGTATGGCGGCTTACCGATTTATCTCCTAGCTACAATGGATCAAGAAGCGTAGCAACGAGTGGAACAGGGAGGTGTACGGGCTGGTTCACCTCAACAAAGACGCATTGCTCATGAGGCTGAAGGAGCTCGACAATATGGAGGAAAGTAGGGCTCTTTCAGACGGAGAACGAGAAGAACAGGTAAAAAAAAGTAGGAATTCAGTAACATATGTAGGGCTGAAGAGGTGTCATGGAAGCAAAAGGAGAAGGTGAAGTGGCTGAAGGAGGGAGACCTAAATACCAAGTATTTCTATGCAGTTGCCAACGCGCGGAACAAAACAAATTATTTGGGAAGCGTTGGGGTCGAGGGAGTTACTTATGTCGGGTATGATTAGATTTGCGACCAGGTTGTCGACTTTTACTCCAAACTCTACGTTGATGACAGTCTGATTCGCCCTGAATTAAACGGGTTGCCTTTTCAAGCCGTCATGCCTGATGATTGCAAGGGTGTGGAACTCCTTTTTAATGAAGAGGAGGTCTGAAGATCCATAAAGAGGGGGGGCAAGAATAAATCGCCGGGCCCGGACAGATTTACCATGGAATTCTACTGTGTGTTCTGGTCAGTGCTGAAGGAGGACTTGATGGAAGTGTTCCACGAGTTCCATAGCACAGGTTTTATCGGGCG
Organism: Chloranthus sessilifolius; assembly: GCA_021018995.1. Lineage (NCBI taxonomy): Eukaryota > Viridiplantae > Streptophyta > Magnoliopsida > Chloranthales > Chloranthaceae > Chloranthus > Chloranthus sessilifolius. Next base: position 9,142,948 of record CM037593.1, on the reverse strand, counting down.
CAACCTCAATTCTACATTCATAACACTCATTCCCAAAAGAGTTGGTGCCCAAGACCTCACCAATTTTCGCCCAATTTGTCTCATCAATTGCCTATACAAGATCATAGCTAAGGTGTTGGCCAACAGACTCAAGTCGTTAATGGGTATGATCATCTCAGTTAGTCAGGGTGCTTTTGTGCAGGGGAGACAATTAGTGGACCGGGTGGCTGTGGCCCATGAAGTCATCCATTCCGCTCATCAGGACTGTCTTCTTGCAGCCTTGTGGAAGGTGGACTTGAAAAAGGCGTATGATTGTATTAGTTCGGGCGGTTTTGGACTATATGCTTCATAGGTTTGGGTTCAGAGTTAAGTGGCGGAGATGGATGCGAGGCTGCCATGCAACACCATGGTTTTCGGTGTTGATTAATGGCATGCCAGTAGGGTATTTCAAGAGCTCTCGGGGTATCCGCCAGGGCAACCCACTCTTATTCAATATGATGGGGGAAGCGCTTACGGGTCTCATTGTTCGGGTGAGACAGCTGAACCACATATCGGGGATCAAAGTGGGTGCCCATGGCCGATACATCTCGATCCTCCAGTATGCGAATGACATTATTCTATTCGGAAAGGCCGATGTGCAGGAGTTCAGGTCTTTAACGGAGGTCTTATCCATCTATGAGGCAGTATCGGGGCAGCGTATTAACTTACACAAATCGAAAATCACGGGTATTGGGATCGATAGCACGAGCTTACAGGATCTAGCTGATACGGTTAATTGTGAGAGCGAGGAATTTCCCATCAAGTACTTGGGGCTGCCGCTGGGGCTGAGGCAACTTGTAGCTAGGGCATGGGAGCCAGTGATTCAACGCTTCGAACAACGGCTGTCCACGTGGAAAGGAAAATTGCTAAGCAGTTGCCTTCTCCTTGTCCTGCTTAGAGCTGTCCTAGCAAGCCTACCTATTTTTTACATGTCAATGTTCAAATGTCCGATCGGAGTAATCAATCGGATTGAGCAAATACAACGAAATTTCCTTTGGGAGGGGTCGGGCCTGGACAGAAGATACCATCTGATTAATTGGGACACATACCAACTTTCGATGAGTTGCAGCGGGTTGGGAATTCGTAGTTTAAGGTGGACCAACATAGCTCTTCTTGGTAAATGGTTCTGGCGAGCGGGGAATGTGGAGGAAATGGAGTCTATGGCGTAATGTGTTGATTGAAAAGTACAGGCAATCCAACTCTAACTGGGGCATCAATACCTCGGACAACAGAGGCACTTCCGCCTTGTGGAAAAATATCTGTGGCACATGGCCTCTTTACTCTAAGGGGCTTCGGTTCAGCTGGGGTTGTGGCACCCAGATTCAGTTCTGGGAGGACAGCTGGGTTGAGGGGGGGCCTCTCAAATTGACGTTCCTGAATATCTACTCCATATCCTCGAACCCTAGAGGGCTGATCGACGATTTTGTCTCAGAAACTAGTGGAGGCAGACTGTGGGAAGTTACTACTCGTAAAAATTTAAGAGGCAATGAGGAGGAAGCTTTTTTGAAGCTATTACACTCTATGAGATGCATCGAAACCCCCACAATCAGGACCGACGGGCATGGATCAAAACATCGTCCGATACCGATACGTATCGGTATCAAACTTGGACGATACGGTACTTTCAAAGTACCGTATCGCCATTTTGTATGTAAATGCCCGGATGATACATTCAATGTATCGTCTGGTACTTTACTATTCCAATATGTATCGTCCGATATGTATCGGTTTTGAGCTCGGACGATACGTATCCGATACCCGAAATTTTGACCCATGCCGACGAGTGTGGGCCCCTAACAAAAATGGCATCTTCAGTGTCAAGTCATACTATCGATTGTTGTCGCGTCGTCCGCTAATCAGGTTTCAAGGAGCAGGGGTGTGGAAGGCTACCATCCAGCCCAAGATGAAGTTCTTCGCGTGGACGTTATTCAAAGACAGAGTGCTAACGATTGATCAACTCATTCGGAGAGGGAAAGATATCACCAATCACTGCGTCATGTGCCTCCAGGGGGAGGAGTCTGCTGCACATCTCTTCCTCCACTGTGCTGTGGCGTTCGAGATTTGGAGTACTGTTTTGAACCTGTTTGGCATGAATTGGGTCATGCCAGCCACACCTTACCTTCATTATTTGGCGTGGGATGCGGTTCGACTGGAAGGCCAAATAGGAAGACATGGACATTGACCTTCTTTGTTGTCATTTGGTGCATTTGGCAAGAGAGGAACATGAGGATCTTCGAGCAGAAAAGTAAACCGGTGGGGATAATTGTGAAAGCTGTCAAAGATCTGGTATGTCTATGGGACTCTACTGGCAGCGATAGGATCAGAGAAGAATATGATCCCTGGGACCCGGGTTAATGAGGGAGCGGGTTGGGGGTTGCTCTGTTTCTAGGGGCTTTTTTATCTTTTTTTCCTGATGTTCCTGTTTGTTCTGTTTTTTCTGTTGTTGTCTTCCTTTTAGTTGCCCTATTTTTGTATTGTTCTATTCAGCACCTTGCTGGTTATCAATATAATCTCAAATTACTGATAATAATAAAAAAATTCGATCGATCGAATGTGACCCTAGATTTCGAGTTTTATATATATATATATATATATATATATATATATATATATATATATATATATATATATCGATCGGTCGATTTTGGAATCGATCGATTTGTCACGAAGTCAAATACGCCAAAAGTCGAAAATTGGTTTTTAGGGGCAAACTTGTCTTTTTTTTTTGAGTTTATTTGTTTTAGGGTTTCTTTTTGTGAGGCCTCCTATATGAGGTCCTTAAACAAACATTGTAATTGATTATTGATTAATGAAAAAAAAAGCTTTTGCTTTCTGCTTGAGATGAGCGACTTCGAAGAGTGATTCTTCTCCCGCGAAGGGTTTGGTGTGAAGCCAAGGGTGCGAAGCCCACAATCTCTATCTATCATCTATGTTCTCTTTTGATCTATGTCTTTGCTTGCGTAACGAATCCATCAACCTTTTCAGCCATTACCCTGTGTTTATCCCGAGAACCATAAACCTTAGACCTCATCAGAACCATTAAACCAATCTGACCCGTTGATTCGACCTGATCTAATGAACCCTGGAAAGAATTGGTGATCCCGCCTTTGAACTACGAGCGAGCGCCCAAATCTGGAAGCGGCTAGAGTTCTATCTCTAGGATCCTCCTTTCGAGAAGCTAACGGATCTAGCAAACGGATTGGACCCTACCAGAACCAAACGCGATCATCTAAGCGGAAAACCATGGAACCCTAAGGTACCTTGATTATTTTAAGATTTGTTGCTTAATTAATTTAGTTTAATTTCGGCAAATAACACTTCATCTGCATTCACGTAATTTAGGGTTGTTTCCCCGCACAGTTTTGGTATCAAAGCCTAGGTTTTAGGTTAGGGCATATTTGTGTGTCATTTTAATTTCATTGAATTTTATCTCATTTGTGTTCATCAGTATGCATGTCTACTGTTTGACAAAATTCCTCATCCATTGTTGGTTCATATTTGCATGTCATTTAGAACCCGTATAGTAAGCCGTGATCACCATAGACATGAGCGAGTTTGTCGATGCCCTTAGGGACATCAAAGCTGAATTGTGTGTGATTAATAATAGGAGCCACTACACTCCAAATTCTTGGCAAAGTCCCAAAAGTCGTTATGAGACTAGAGTTAGGGGATACTCCCATCATCATGAACCTGAATATGATCTTGATAGAAAATCTCAAAGGTCTGTTCAAGTCGAAGTCTCAGATTTTGAGGGTATGGCGAATCCTAACACCTTCATGGGATGGTTGTCTAGCATAGAAGAGTATTTTGACTCGTACGATGTGTTGGACGAGTGTAAAGTTGAGTTCACCAAAACGAGGTTGGTGCGCCACGTTAAAACCGATTGGAATGGTGTGAAGTTTCAACGCAAGATAGCTCAATGTAAGCCTATCACATGATGGGAAGACATGAGGGGGAAACTTATCGAGAAGTATGTTCCTTTCATGCACCACCACTTTCTATGATGTTTGGAAGCTAAGGTGGGTGAGTATCATCAACACACCCAATTTGAGTCAAGGAGCACCTACACTAAGGAGAGCTCTGCTTTCGGGGATCCGCCATTGAAATCCACGAATACTCCTACGAGGCCCCAAATTGATCATGGTAAACAAATTGTCTACGAGAGATATTATATCGGAGTTCAACCATCGAAACCCGTGATTACTCCGTATTCCCAAATCGATAATGGGAAAGGAACGATTTTTGAGAGCCCCAAAATTGGTGGTCGCAACAAATGCTCCAAGTGTCATGGATTTGAACACTTTACTTATCAATGCCCTACAAAATTTCCCGCTCAAAATTTATTGACTAAAAGAGTCCTGAGAAGTCGGGAAATGTGAACGCTGAAGAAATTGTGTATGATCCTTGTACTGTGATGAGTGAAGAAAAGATGGAAGAAGCTGACGAAAGTCTAGTTTGTGTTAAAGAGACTTTTATTTCCCCTGTGAATAGTGATGTTCGGTAGAGTACATGTGAGTCCATCGAACTAGGTACACAAGAACCATTAGTGTCGATTGAATCAAGTACCCCAGAGTCATTGGATTTGGTTGACACGAGTGCGCACGAGTGAATCGAGCCGAGTGTATATGAGCCATTAGTGTCCCTTGATTCGATCACACATAAGCTGATAGTGCCCACAGAGTCGATTGTGCCTAAGTAGTTAATGTTAATAGAGTCAAGAGCACTTGAGTTGGCTACAAGTGAGACATTAGCACCGCATGCACATAAGAGTATCGAGTCCGTAGATACACATACACATCATAGTCTCGAGTTGCATACCGCTTCACATTCTGAGTCTTATTGTGAGTCAACTTTTGAGTCTCATTTCGCGTTGTATGTTGAAATTACGCTTAAAATTAATTAGCACAATGAAACTCTCAAAGTATCGATGCAGCTACCTAAGGCTTTTATGAAATTCTAAATAAATGATCATGCAATAGTTCGGATTTGATCTGAAGGAGTAGCAAAGAAGCTGCAAGCCCTCGGCGCTGAGCCTTTTAGAATTGTAGCAAGGAGTGGTCCCAATGCGTACGTTCTTAAGCTTCCTCCAGATACAGAGATTAGCTCAACTTTCAATGTGGAGGACATAGTTCCTTCTCTGGGCTCAACCCCACCTCCTTGCAATCCTTTTCAAATGCCCCTATTCACAATCCTATCCCAACTTTGCAGTCGATACTCCTTCCTTTCCCAAGTAGGCAAAGAAAAGAGGTAATTGAGGAAATCTTAGATGATCTTGTGACATTCGCTTGCGGTAGAGAGTTTCTGGTTTATGTGATGTAGAAGGTTGGTAACAATGATCAAAATTTCAGCCGAAATGACTGAAATTTTGGTCCAAATTATCGGTTTCGGTCCCCACTGAACTGATAATTTGGACTGAAATTTCGGTCATTTTTGTATGGGACCCAAAATTTCGATTTTTGGCCGAAATTTCGGTCCACGGTTTCGGTCATGCCCGAAATTGAAATTTTATCCGAAATTTTGATCCTTGGATGGTAAATCGACTAACGAGAGTGCATGGGTCAATCATGAGAGAGTTCGCTGCTTGAGTTCTTGTATTCCTGACCAATATCACGATCACACTTAATCGGGGATGAATTCCTTCGGGTCCAGGAGAGTTGATGAGAAGCTTTAAAAATATTTGGTAGAGTGGGTTAGCGAGCCGGGTTATTGGGTTCGTCAAGGAGAGGCTTACCGTGTGTGTCCTGCTGCAATCGACTAAGATGATGATCATACGTCGCCAGGTGCCGTGATTGTTTGGGCTAGTTGCAAGGAATTCCACCGTTTTGGTCCCAATACACTTGATCCGTACTGCATGCATGTTTCATCGGTAATGAAACATTTTGGATCTGGGAGAATAACGGAGGACGCCAAGTTTGAGGGCATTGGATTTGGGCGGCAACGGACCAGAGCTGATATGGACATCTATTTAAGCGAAGAATAAAGAACTGTTACATACATTAATCGATCAATCGATCCTAGTATTTGATTGATCGATTGTGGACAGCGAGGGGTCTTATTTTTGGCGAATTTCGGTGCTCAGTCGATCGATTGAATGTGTTCCTAGACTTCGTGCAATTTATATATATATATATAAATCGCTTGATCGATTTTAGAATCGATCGATCGATTTGTCGCGAAGTCAAATATGCCAAAAGTCAAAATTTGGTTTTTAGGGGCAAACTTGTCTTTTTTTTGAGTTTATTTGTTTTAGGGTTTCTTTTTGTGAGGCCTCCTATATAAGGTCTTTAAACAAACATTGTAATTGGTTATTGATTAATGGAAAAAAAAAGTTTATGCTTTCTGCTTGAGATGAGCGACTTCGAAGAGTGATTCTTCTTCTCCCTCGAAGGGTTTGGTGTGAAGCCAAGGGTGTGAAGCCCACAATCTCTATCTATCATCTATTTTCTCTTTTGATCTATCTCTTTGCTTGCGTAACGAACCCATCAATCTTTTCAGCCATTACCTTGTGTTTATCCCGAGAACCATAAACCCTAGACCTCATCAGAACCATTAAACCAATCTAGCCCATTGATTTGACCTGATTCACTGAACCCTGGAAAGAACTAGTGATCCCACCTTAGAACTACGAGCGAGTGCCCTAATCTGGTAGCGGCTAGAGTTCTATCTCTAGGATCCTCTTTTTGCGAAACTAACGGATCTAGTGCACAGATTGGACCCTACCCGAACGAAACGCAATCATCTAAGCGGAAAATCATGGAACCCTAAGGTACCATGATTATTTTAAGATTTGTTGCTTAATTAGTTTTAGTTTAGTTTCGGCAAATATCCATTTCATTATCATTCACGTAATTTAGGGTCGCCGTTCCGCGTCAATATTCCTTGTGCTTCTATTATTATCATTGCATATCATTATTTTTTATCCGTAGGATTGCTGAATTCATCCATAACAGTGTTGCTTCTATTATGAAAAAATAAATGACTTTTGTAATTATAGGTATTTCTTCACCGTAACAGGAGAAACACAAATGGGATGGAAAATGCACTTGCTAGACCTATTCTTCTTCCTTAGATCCCGTTCCTCGTAATATACTGCAATTTATAAATTAAAATTCAAAATACAAACAAAGGGATACCTATTGTGGGCATTTTTTAAATTTGTATTTTTATATCCTTGCATGGTTTTAGAGGGTCCTTAATTGACCTTGGAAATTCTTCTTACACCTGAAGTCCTTTGCCGCAGAAGTTTTACTGATTTTGGTTCCTTTATTTCCTCATCTACTATAACACTTAAAATTTATCCATGAGTTGAAAAATAAGGCTTTCTTTAAATTCAATCATACTTGAAGTACCAATTTACTATATGAAGCAATAAAAGTACATTTCAGAGCTTGCGATAGTTAAACAGCATCCAAAGATTTAACTTGGAATATATGTTCTTGGTGGGTTTGCCTTAATTATATACGGATATTGTTGCCATGAAGAGAACTCGGTGTTATCAAAAAAAAGAAAATGAAGAGAACTCGGGAATTGTTGTCGGTTTCTCTCCACCTGTAAGCTATATTGTGGACTAGCCATTTGTAATATTTTTGTTTTCTTAACAGATCTGTTGCTGCTGAAATATGTGAAGAGCTCTTTACCACTGACGCTCCACACAGTGAGCTTGCATTGAATGGTGTTGAAGTGTTTATGAATGCAAGCGGAAGTCACCACCAATTGAGAAAGCTTGACCTTCGCATTGATTTAATTAAAAGTGCTACTCGTGTTCCTGGTGGTGTTTATATGTACAGTAATCACCAAGGCTGCGATGGAGGCCGCCTTTATTATGGTATGTAATTTATTCTTCGTTCACCTGACATTATTTATTCTAGGTCCCAATGTTACTGTACTTTATCTTCTGCACTGTTGTTCTTGATTTGAAAACATGAAAACTCGACTCGGCTCGAAAGTCAGTGAGTCGAGTTAACTCGAAGACTCAGATAAGATTGACTCGCTACGATTCAGTAATTTAGTAACTATTTTTTAAGAAATATATTTTTTATAAAAATAGTGAAGTTATTTTACAAGGAAAACATGTGAAGATATATTACTAAAATGGGCAATTTAATACTCTTATAAAAAATAGGTTTATAAAACCTTATCCCATGAAAATATTTATCTGGGAAGTTTATTAACCTTGATGGCATCATCCTAGCAAATTCTTTACTCAACTCGGAATCACTCAAATGCCCGGCGAGTCGAGTAACTCGGACGAGTTAACTCGTTGAATCGCCCATTTTTAGAACTAAGGATTTTAGTACTCATTCCTGCTAGTAACAGCTTTCTTTGTTTCTGTGCTTAGAATTGTTGCATGTCCTTTGGGCTCTGCTTGGTTCTGTTAATTGCAAGTGACAATGAGGTGTTTGTTTTGCCAGGAAGACGAAATAAAATAAAAAATTCTAGAAAAAACATGAGGTGTTTCATATGGATTCACATATATCCAAAGGAAAAGTTGTATACAGCATTTCTGATTTCTAACTGAATTAAAGTAGAAAAGAAAAAAGTGAAAGCTATGAAGAGCCAAGACAAAGCTGGCATTTTTTAATTGCACTAACTATATTTACCATAATTAGCAATATGTTTGATTTTAGCCCTGTATAGAAAATGAATGGAGGAATAAGACTCCGAAAGCCCCAGATAGATGGGAGAAAGCTATGATAATTGGTGATGAGCTTTGCAATTTGGGGTTGTATAGTACTATAGATGAACCGTAAATAGATGGGACAGGGAGATGATGACGACTTGTCTAGTTCTATATTATATAAAAGGTAGATGGCAGGATGCCTTACCCTCATTTTCGAGAGGCTGATTCGAGGACTCGAACCTGCGGCCTATCGCTTTGGGCAGATGGCACTTGCCATCACACCAAGGTCCGACTTCTAGTTCTATATTATATCAAGTACGTAAATTCGGTGATAGTTTCACAACTTGTTAATCAGGAACCCATATTCTATGTATACTATATATTTATTTTGACATCAATCAAGAACTGAAATAGAGAGCATATTATATGGTGTATGCAAAGAATATACCTATGTGAGCATGATGTGTATGTGTATCAGAGTATGCATTGCATGTGGATATATGTACAAACCTTGCATCTATGGCTAAAATGACAGTGCTTCTCATTGGCATCCAAAGATACCCTTTACTCATTGGAGCCGACTTTGAAAGCCATTAGGGGATTAAACAAAGGGGCGATGCACCCACATAGGCTTGCTAATTGGGTAGAAGAAGCTAGGCCCTTGCTTAGAACGTGCCTAATTTTATTCATGCATGTTGTTTGAGACTTGCTAGTAAAGGAAGGAGTTAGAAGCAAGGTATCAAACTCGGTATCGGTACTTCTTGGACCGGTATGTATTGGCCAATATTTAGTTTTTGTAAAAAAGCAAAAAAAGAAAAAAGAGTAATTGTATTGGTTAGTATCGGTTGATACCGACACCAATAGCGCTACCACCCTAATACGGCATAGCAATAGATGGTGATAGACTCCGAATACAATACAAGCTTTGTGGGAAAAAATTACTGGGAGAAGGTATCACACGGTTGAAGGAGCATTTGGCTCACGTTAAGGGAGAGACAAAAGGATGTCCCAGTGTACTCAAAGAGATGAAAGAAGTTGTCAAAGCCATTTTACAAGCGGCTAAAGGAAATAAAAAAGCAGAAGCCGACCGAGATAGAGAAATATATGAAAGAATAAGGAGGGGAGATCCAGAGTTTCCTGCACTTGGACTTGGGGATGATGAGGATGAGGATGTTGTGACAGTGAGAGTCATGAGGGACAGTGCTAGAGAAGCATGACAGCGACGTGATCAAGAAGAAGCCGATTATCGGTTTCGATCTAGTTTGAGGGGCCCATCCATGCCTGCTGCTGGTGGTGGATCTAGTCATAGGCCACATGTTGATGATGATGAAGCGTCCGACAATGTTTGGAGCTTTGCGGGAATTTATGGACCGACGTCGGATCGAGAGAAGGGGGATTTCTGGTTTGAGTTGAATGCTTTAGCTGCCAGATGGGAGTATCCTCTATGCTTGGCCGGTGATTTCAACGCGATCCGATGGGATTTTGAGAAAAGGGGTGGACTGGCCAATGTTCGGGTTATGCGTGACTTCAATTCTTTCATCGTGGACTGGGGTTTAGTTGATATCTCGTTGCTGGGGGCCAGGTTCACGTGGTCTAGCCTACAGGAGGTGCCGACGCTTAGTCGACTTGACAGATTTCTCTACACTAACGAGTGGCTTGATTTTTTTTTTTTTTCCGGGAGCCCGTTTGGAAGCCCATGCTATCTCCGATCATCGGCCTATTGTGCTCACGTGCGAGTCCAGGGGTAGGGGTCCGGCCCCTTTTCGGTTCGAAAATATGTGGTTATTGGACGATGCTTTTCGGGAAAAGGTTCGGGGGTGGTGGGCGGAACCGGTGTCGAATGGGACCGCTGCCTATCGTTTCTTGAATAAGCTGCGCCGGTCTAAGGAAAGAATTAAGATTTGGAACAGGGAGGAGTATGGCAAGGTGCAAGTTAAAAAGGAGGCGTTGCTCGCCAAAATGGAAGCCTTAGATAATTTGGAGGAAATCAGGGACCTTTCCGCGGATGAGAGGGCGACTAATACTCAAGTAAAGGCAAACTTCAGGGAGACCTGTAGGGCTGAAGAACTCATGTGGAGACAGAAAGCGAAAGTTCGCTGGTTCAAAGAAGGGGATGCGAACATGAAGTTTTTCCATGCTGTCGCTAATGCCCGTAATAAAGCAAAGTTTTTAGGGACTATCACTGTTGATGGGGTAGCGTATGTGGGACACGATGAAGTGTGGGACAATATCGTCGACTTTTACCACCGTCTATACACTGATGAGGGTCTTCTGAGACCGGTTCTGGATGACCTGCATTTCACTTCCATTTCGGACGAGACTAGTAGGGGGCTGGAGGCTTCTTTTATGGAGGATGAAGTGTGGACTGCGATCGGGTTTGGTGGCAGTAATTAATCGCCGGGGCCGGATGGGTTTACCATGGAGTTCTACTGCGTGTTCTGGGAGAGTATTAAAGCGGACCTGATGGAGGTTTTCCACGAGTTCCACTCCACGGGTTTTATCGGGAGAGCACTCAACTCTACCTTTATGACCCTCATTCCAAGTCGCACGGGGCTGACGACATCTCCGACTACCGTCCGATCAGTCTGATTAACTGTGTCTACAAGATCATTGCGAAGGTTTTGGCCAACAGGTTAAAGTGGGTCATGGCCACCATCATTACGGGTAATCAATGGGCGTTCGTCCGTGGTAGGCAGCTCCTGGACCTTGTCGCTGTGGCGAATGAGACCATTCATTTGGCCTATGATCTTCGTACTCCGGCCGTGGTCTGGAAGGTAGATATGGAGAAGGCTTATAACCGGGTCAACTGGGAGAACTTAGATTATATGATGGGAAGGTTGGGGTTTGGAGATACTTGGAGGAAATGGATGCGCGGGTGTTTTTCTCCCCCTTGATTCTCGGTGTTGATTAATGGGATTGCGGTGGGGTACTTTAAAAGCTCCAGGGGCCTCAGGCAGGTTGATCCACTATCCCCCTTCCTTTTTAATATTGTGGGGGAGGCGTTATCTGGGTTAATTGACCGTGCTAGGACCTTGGGTCTGCTTAATGGCATCAGAGTAGGACAGCAGGGGAGATGTATTACGCACCTTCAGTACGCGGACGATACGATATTATTTGGGAAAGTTGGGACGTCGGAGATCTGTGCTATGGCTGATGTTCTCTCGGTCTACGAGGCGGTGTCGGGCCAACGGGTTAACCTCCTTAAGTCTTCGGTATCGGGAATTAGGGTGGAGGAGGAGATGCTGGTATCCATGGCTGGTTCGGTTGGGTGCCGCATTGAGGGGCTGCCCATCAGATATCTGGGATTGCCTCTTGGTGTCAGAAGGCTCACTACCCATGATTGGCTTCCGGTCGTGCAAAAATTCGAGCTGAGATTGTCGTCTTGGAAAGGCAGGCTGTTGAGTAGCGGGGGCAGGCTGGTATTGATCAAAGCGGTGCTTTCGGCGATCCCCATTTTCTTCTTATCGATGTTCAGATGTCCCGCTTCTATTATTGATCAATTGGAACGTATTCAACGGTTCTTTTTGTGGGAAGGGGCAGGTCAGAACAGGCGATACCACCTTGTAAATTGGGACACTTGCCAACTGCCTTTCGCTTATGGGGGGCTGGGAATTCGGAGTATCAAGTGAAGCAATTTGGCGTTGCTCGGAAAGTGGATTTGGAGAGCGGGAAGGGAGGAGGAGAGGGGCAGTTTTTAGTTGCTGGTCCTGTGCGATAAATATGGTTTGTCTTTGGGAAGTTGGGGGATAGGTTTGTCGACCCAGAGGTCTATCTCGCCGTGGTGGAGAGACATCTCTCGTACTTGGGAGGGTATGGCTAAAGGGGTTAGATTCAGTTGGGGATGCGGGTCTCGCATTCGGTTTTGGGAAGATCCGTGGTTGGATGGGGGTCCGCTTAGTGATTTGTTCCCGCATATCTACGCCCTCTCCCCCAACCCAGGTGGTAGGATTGATAAGTTTGTTTCCTTCACCAACGATAGGATTGTTTGGGAGGTTGTTGTCAGAAGGCGTCTCAGGGACAGTGAGGTGGGGAGCTATGTGGACTTGCTGAATGTGCTTTTTGCGGTGCAGAGGAACAATTTAAGGACCGATCAACGGTTGTGGAACTTCAATCGAACGGGGGAGTTCAGCGTCAAAGATCTATATCGGTGGTATTCACGCCGACCGCTCATCAGGTTCGATGGGAGATGGCTGTGGAAGGAATCTATCCCGCTAAAGATTAGGATCTTTGTTTGGACGGTTAGTAAGGAGAAAATTCTTACTAGGGACTAGTTAATTCGTAGGGGAAGGACGTCTCCACGGTATGCGTTATGTGCTCTGAGGAGGAGGAGTCCGCGGCACATCTGTTACTTCATTGCCGTGTCGCTCATGAGGTGTGGGGAGGCATTCTTAAAGCTTTTGGTCTGGCATGGACGATGCCACGGTCTCCTTACTCGCTCTTGATCAGCTGGGAAGCGGTGACGGTGAAAGAAGGGGATAGGGATGCATGGAGGGCCGCGCTGTTCGCGGTGCTGTGGTGCTTATGGTGTGAGAGGAACGCAGAATTTTCGAAGACAAGTACAAACCTGTTCGCGTGGTTCTCAGGGCGGTTTCAGATCTAGTCACGCTTTGGGGTACGAGTGGAGGGAATGGGGATAACAGATCCAACTTCCAGTGGGACCCGGGTTAAGGAGGGCTCCCCGAGGGGACTTTTCGGGACTCTTAGGGAGTTTTTCACAGCCCTTGCTGTTTGTGTTTGACTGCTGTTTTTTATTATAGTGATTGTATACGGCTTCAGCGCCTTGCTGGTTTTTTATATAATCCGTATTATTAATAAAAAAAAATATTCATGAGACTGCAGGGTTGCGTAGGTCAACATCAATGAGGGATACCAGGCTGTCTACTACAGGTCCTATGGATCTGTTCATATATCAGACAGAAAGCTCCAAACAAAGTAAATTGAGTATAATTTCACTGAAAAATGGGGAAAGAGGTTTGGAAAATCGATTGCAAAGTTCGTGATATACAATCACATTTCGAGTCAAGTTGTGGAGTCCTCGTACTTTAAAAGTATAATTGATACAAGTGCAAAAGCTGGTCCAGGAGTAAAAAAGCCTTCTACATACGAGGTATCTGGGCCCTTATTAAATGATCAGTACAAGGAGATAGGAGCTTATGTGAAGAGTTTTGAGGAAGTATGGGATGAGAGAGGTTGCACAATTATGTGCGATGGATGGACCGGTCCCACAAGGAAGAGTTTGATCAACTTTTTAGTCTACAGCGATGTCGGGACATTATTTCCAAAATCAGCTGATGCTTCTAAACACGCGAAGATGGCTGATTACTTCTTTCAACTAATGGATAAGGTAGTTGAAGATGTTGGAGAGCACCGGGTTGTGCAGGTGGTAACAGACAATGCCGCTAATTACAAAGCCGCAGGAAGACAGTTAATGTTGAAGAGACGTCACTTGTACTGGACTCCGTGTGTCGCTCATTGCGTGGACCTCATTCTTGAGGATTTGGGAAAGAGAAGCAAGGCACAGGTAATTATTCATAAGGGAAGAACGATTACTTCCTACTTATACAACAGTGACAAGTTGGTGAATTTGATGAGAGACTTCACCAAAAACGAGTTGCTCGAAGACAGTTAATGTTGAAAAAACATCACTTGTACTGGACTTCATATGCCGCTCATTGCGTGGACGTCATTCTTGAGGATTTGGGAAAGAGAAGTAAGGCACGAGCAATTATTCAGAAGAGAAGAACGATTATTTCCTACCTATACAACAGTGACAAGTTGGTGAATTTGATGAGAGACTTCACCAAGAACGAGCTGCTTCGGCCTGCAATTACTCGATTTGCGACACAATTTCTAGCCCTACAGAGCTTGGCTAGATATAGGCGTGAGCTGAAAAGCATGGTCAACTCCAAGAATGGAGAAGCATGAGTTAGAACTCCCACGAGCAAAGAGACCTACTTGCAATGAAGTTGCTGACTTGATCTACAGCCCCTAGTTTTGGGCATATATTGACCACCTGATTGCCGTCACTACCCTGTTGGTTCAAGTGTTGAGGTTGGTAGATGGTGATGAGAAACCAACGATGGGGTATGTTTACGAGTCGATGGATAATGCAAAATTGGCTATTAAAATCAAATGCCCTACAAAATATAAACGATATTGGGCGATCATCGACAAGAGGTGAGATGCACAATTCCATCAATACTTGCATGCCGCAGGTATAACATGCTAAACTGCTTATGTAGTGATTTTTATTTATTATTTTTCATATTATTCATTGTTTTCATATATTGATGAGATTGTTCATATCAGGTGGGTACCTTTAGATCCTCTCTAATCTGGCTCAGTTTAGAATTATGTAACCTGCTCCTTGTTTGATCACACTGGCAGTTATACATAATTAGAAAGAACTGTACGGAATGAAGGGTGTTCTGGTGCTCCGAGCAGGGGATTGGATTTGCTCCCGCTGCTGGAATGTTAACTTCAAGCAAAGGTCGGTGTGCCACAGATTAGGGTGCCCGTCTCTGCGTTCACAAGGGACCATCGTTAAGGGCCCTGAGGTCCCTACTACCATTGGTGTACACAGGCAACATGTTTTTGTCAGTAAGGCACAACTCCGGGATATTGACCAAGGATGGTCTATTGTGGGGGACCGAGGGAAGATGAGGAGGGGTCTGGGGAACATCACCGGAGGGCCTTCGTTGCCGGCGACTGATCATAGACAGAGACGGTCCTTTGCTGAGGTGGTTAGTGGAGATCCCAAACTTCTTCTTGGGGTGGGGGGGGGACCCGCCTATCTGCTTCTATCCCTCCCCTACCACTGGTAGGATGGACATGGGGATACCGAACATTATTAATCATTCTATTGATTTTGTAGCCAAAAATATAAGAGATTACTGGGTTATCATATTCATTCACAAAGAAAGTTTACAACCACTACATATCTACTATTGGTTACAGTACTAGAATTTACATGACAGACCGAGTGTTTCTATGCTATCTGAGACTATGTTTTTACTTCGATGCCCTTCTACCATTGTTGCCAACGAGATCCTATCCAAAAAAGCCTTCTCCATTAATGGCAAACTGCTGTCATGTGCAAAATGGGACCCACTTGCGAACTCCATGCTTCCCTACCGGTGGATGGGCGGAGTTTGGGTTTGGCTATTCGGTTTTCCCTTGAATGCGTGGACTGTCGAGATACTCAGGGAGATCGCAGAGGTGTGTGGGGGTCTCATTCTCATTGACAAAAGCACCCTTGACCAGTGGGAGACTCGATTCGCCAGAATCCTTGTGAGAAATGACCTCTGGGAGCATGTCCCCCGCTCGTACGAGCTCTGCCTCAACGGCCAAAAACTCGTTGTCTTTGTAGAAGTGGAGCATGTGGAGGGGATGGTCTGCCCGCGTCAACCGAATCACGAATCCAAGCGATCCGGGAGTGGCGAGGTACACACACTCCGTGGTGCCACAGAAGAAATCCCGTCGTTGATCGAACCAATCGGGCACGGGGAACCACGGTCCATATTGAATTCAATGGGCCCCGTAAAGAGGGGCGTGACCCCGAATCCAGCGCTCCATTGGAGGACGACCACGCTCTCGGGCTCTCCAGACCGACGTAAAGAACTCGGCATGGATGATGGGGGGGGTGGCGCGGCGAGGCCGTCGATCACCCCGCCCACCGGTATTGCTGCCCTAGACAGTTGCCATGGAAAGGAGATGATGTCCGTCGAGATCGAGGATGGGGAGGTAGAAAACACCTTCACCGGGGTGAGGTCGCCGAAGCAGCGAGTGGAGGAGCCGTCTACTAGCAGGAATGGATCTGATGCACTCGAACGGTCGGCCGACAGCTTGGAACACTTCGGGCTGCCAGAGTTGACCCTGGGAAACTTTGATTGTGACTACTCATTGGACACCAATCCGTTGATGCTATCGACGGCTCAGATCACCTCGTACTCTTACAACATGGGACGCCAGACGACATCTGAGGTGGTAGGTGAGCCGACAGAACAGGATGGCTGCAGAGCTCGAACCTTGGATCTGACGGGATCAGAGGCTTCCCCTTCCTTTTTCAGGGAGACAACCAGAGGAAGAGGGATAAAGAACAGGGTTTATGTTCGAAGGTCGAAAGGCTTATCGAAAGGTCATTGGCTGAGACGTATTGGATGGGTGACACGTGGACTGCATCGGGGCGCAAGATCAATAGGGATGCCGATACGTAGGGCTACGGGACCTGCTGTTACTAATACCCTTGGCCGTTCGAGTGTGGAGGATCCAGTGGAAGGGGAGGGCTTTAAAGGTCTTTTGCACCCTAACGATGACGGGGTGGTGAGCTGGAGGACACGTGGCGTCGATGCAACGCTTGAGTTTTGAGGACACCTGGCGCCGATTACGAGGCTTTAGTTGGTAGAGAGTGAGATACGTGACATCCACGTGGGGGAGGCTTCAGGGTCGAGAAGCAAGTGGAAGGTTATTAATATCTCTGGCTATAATGGGGGACAGCTGCTGGATGACTGCAGCTGGGCCAATTTGGACCTGTGGGGCTTTGCTGTTGAAAGGGGGGAACGAGTGGCGGGCCAGAGCTATCCGGCCCCCCTTGCTAGTCTTAACTTATGGGCAATTAGGGCCTTGTGACCGGGTCTTGTGGATGATAGACATGAGATCTTGGGTCCATGGGGCGGAGGTGGAACCACAGGAGCAGGGGAAAGGAAGGGGAGAGGAAGGGGGAAAGGCTAAGGGAGGACTACGGCAGACAGACAAGCCCCACCTCATCACCTCGAACCAAGATGTAAGGGATGAGAGCCCCAGCCCCTGTGTCGGCCTCCTAGTACTGACTTTGATGGCGACGATGCCGGGTGAGGTAACCGATATGGAAGAGGTAACACCCGGGGACGACAACTCTGCAACATGCAATCCGAAGACTATCCGGCTTAATGCCCGGGGAGGAAATGAGGTGGAGATGAGTAGGACAAATGACATTGACCGTCTCATTAAAGTGGGATGGGATCTCGGGATGTGTTTCGATCCATTCTTTGCAACCAC
Organism: Chloranthus sessilifolius; assembly: GCA_021018995.1. Taxonomy (NCBI): domain Eukaryota; kingdom Viridiplantae; phylum Streptophyta; class Magnoliopsida; order Chloranthales; family Chloranthaceae; genus Chloranthus; species Chloranthus sessilifolius. The sequence continues at coordinate 9,125,274 of CM037593.1, read as the reverse complement.
AAGGAGAACAAGGCAAAGTGGAGAGGTCGGGCACGAGAGCTGGCCAGGTTGCAGTGAGGGATGACCGATGGGAAGGAGACAAGAGGCGGAGGTACACAGACTATCGCGGGCATGGGAGGGCCTACTGTTGGTTGTTAATGAAGATACTATTGTGGAATGTGAGAGGGATCTGCGATGCAGGCAAGCGGGCTGGGGTTAAATGGGTGATTGAAATGATTAAACCGGCCATTATTACTCTACAGGAGACCAAGTGGGGCAGTTGTGATAGGTGGAAAGTGTCATCGGTGATAGGGGGAAGGCACTAGGACTGGTTGGGAGTGGATTCAGATGGTGCATCGGGGGGCATTCTGGTCGCGTGGGATTCCCGGGTTTTCGACAAAATGGATGAAGAGTTTGGAGTATTCTTTATTGTGGTGGTACTTCGAAATAAGGTGTCTGGTAAAGTGTGGATGTTTGCTGGGATCTATGGACCGACCTTTTATGGCGATAGACCTGATTTTTGGATGTTTGCGGCCAGATGGGATTACCCCTTCTGCTTGGGCGGGGAATTTAATGCGATAAGGTGGGATTTCGAGAAACAAAGGGGGCCTCCGGATATTGAGGTGATAAGGGAGTTCAACTCCTTCATATTGGGAGTTGATGGAGGTACCGTTATGTGGTGCGAGATTCACATGGTCGAACCTTCATGAGAATCCGGCAGTAAATTGGACAGATTTCTTTGCAAGTTGGAATGCTTAGATACTTTCCCGGGAGCAAGGGCCGAATGCTTGGCAAGGGCTGCATCGGATCACTGGCCGGTTGTGCTGACGTGCGGGTCAAGGAGGAGAGGGCCGACTCCGTTCAGGTTCGAGAATATGTGGCTGTTGGATGAGGGGTTTCAGGCCTTAGTCCCAGCTTGGTGGGGAGAAGAGACATCATGGGGGACAGCGGCATTTTGTTTCATTTCCAAACTGCAACGGGTTAAAAGGAAGAGCATACAGTGGAATAAGGAGGTTTACGGATCTGTGCATGTCAAGAAAGAGAAGATTTTAAAACAGTTATAGGTGTTAGAAGAGGTGGAAGAAAACAGATGTCTCACGGCGGATGAACGGGAGGATAGATACCGGGAAAAAACGGAGTTTAATTCGGTTTGCAGGGCCGAGGAGATCTGTTGGAAGCAAAAATCAAAGGTTAGATGGCTAAAGGATGGGGATACCAATACCAAATATTTTCATGCAGTCGCCAACGCGAGGAATAAGGCAAACTACATCGGAAATTTGACTGTTGATGGGGTGATCTATTCGGAGGAGAATCAGGTCAGGGACATTGTTGAGTTTTACACCAAGATGTACATGATGGATGATGGTATCAGTAGGCCACAGTTGGATGGGCTATATTTTAAGGTGCTGATGGAGGATGCTCGGATCAGTTTGGAAAATCAGATCACCGATGAGAAGGTGTGGAGAGTGATCAAGTGTGGAGCCAAGAACAACGCCCCTGAACCTAATGGCTTCACAATGGAGTTCTTCAGATTCTTTTGGGCTATCATAAAAGGTGAGTTGATGGAGGTGATGCATGAGTTTCATGCTTCCGAGTTCATTGGGCGAAGCCTAAACTCTACCTTCATAACCCTGATTCCTAAGAAGGAAGGGGCTGATGATATCGCTGATTTTCGGCCAATCTGTCTTACCAATTGCCTCTATAAGGTTATCGCTAAGGTGTTGGCCAATCGACTCAAACCTATGGTGAGTATGATAATTTCGGAGAATCGAGGTGCCTTTGTCAGGGGAAGACAGTTGGTAGATTTGGTGGCGGTGGCCCAAGAAACCATCCACTCGGCGTATCACGATCGGCAACTGGCTGCCCTATGGAAGATCGATATGGAGAAAACTTATGACCGGATCAGTTGGGAATGCTTATATTAAATGCTCGACAAAATGGGGTTTGGGACTCTATGGAGGAGCTGGATGAGGGGTTGCTACTCTTCGGTTTGGTTCTCGGTCCTGGTCAATGGCACACCGGCGGGCTATTTTAAAAGTTCCAGAGGGCTGAGATAAGGGGATCCCTTATCTCCTTTTCTGTTCAATGTGGTTGGCGAAGCATTCTCGAGTCTTATGGTGCAAGCCCGGCAGCGTAATTTTATCACGGGCATCAAGGTAGGTGCGCAAGGGAGATTCATATCGCACCGGCAGTTTGCTGATGACACCATGATCTTCGGGAAGGCTGGTGTGCAGGAGTTCAGATACATTTTGGATGTGATATCAGTGTATGAGGTGGTGTCGGGGCAGCGTGTTAATCTATCCAAGTCGGCTATTACGGGTATTGGAACTGATGCGAGGGTGATGGATGAGCTGGCAAGGACGGTCGATTGCTCAATAGAGAAGTTTCCAATCAAGTACTTGGGGTTACCACTTGGGACTCGACTTCCTACTGCTACGGACTGGGAACCAATGGTTCAAAGATTTGAGCAACGGCTATCGTCTTGGAAGGGAAGGCTACTGAGTAGCGCTGGAAGGCTGCTTCTGGTCAAGGTGGTTCTTTCCTCACTCCCCATTTTCTATATGTCCATGTTCAAGTGCCCCATGGCGGTCCTTAATCGTCTTGAGCGTATACAACGTAACTTCCTTTGGGAGGGTGCGGTCTTGGACAAGCGCTACCACCTAGTCAATTAGGACACGTGCCAACTACCACGAGACTGTGGGGGGTTGGGGATTCGAAGACTCAGGTGGTTGAGCATCGCGATGCTTGGGAAGTGGCTCTGGAGAGCAGGGAGGATGGAGGAAACGGACAACCTCTAGCGAGTCGTGATGATGGAGAAGTATGGCCGATGTATGGGTAACTGGGGTGTAAATGTCACGGTCCACAAGGGTACTTCGCCGTGGTGGAAAAGTATATGCAGCACGTGGGAGCTGTTTACTAAAGGGCTGAGGTACAATTGGGGATGTGGTTCCCGTATTAGATTCTGGGAGGATGTTTGGCTGGCTAATGGTGCCCTCATGGAGGCATTCCCTGAGATCTATGCCGTTGCTGTCAACAAGGCAGGGAGGATTGTCGATTTTGTGTCAGAAAGGGAGGGGGGCAAAGTTTAGAATGCTGTCACAAGAAGAATGCTGAGGGAGGAGGTCACCCCGTTCTCTAACCTGATGCAGATACTTTATGAAGCTCAGCGTCATCAGCTTGGTCTTGATCGCATGATCTAAGCTCCGGGCGAGATGGTGTTTCCAGTGTCAAATCCTACTATAGGATGCTGACGCGCCGCCCTCTTATCAGATTCCAAGGGGCAAGATTATAGAAGGATGTTCTTCCGCCAAAAATCAAATTTTTTACGTGGATGCTATTCAAAGAGAAAATCGTTATTATTGACCAGCTTATTCGAAGGGGTAAGGAGGTCATGAATTCCTGCATGATGTGTGGCGAGGAGAATGCCTCCCATCTCCTTATTCATTGTAAAGTGGCGGGGGAGCTGTGAAACATCGTCATCAAGTCCTTCCGGATGTTATGCCTGTCGACAAAGCAGAAATACTCCACCTATGACAAGGAGTTTTATGCGGTCGTCCGATCTCTGTGGTATTGGAAACATTACCTGAGACCGCAAGAATTTGTGTTGTTTTCTGACCACGAAGCCTTACGTTTCCTTGCTTCCCAGAAAAAGTTGAACCCGAGGCACGCGAAGTGGGTCGAGTACCTTCAAGGGTTCACATTTGTTTTGAAGCATAAGGCTGGTGCCGAGAACAAGGCTGCTGATGCGCTTAGTCGTCGAGTCATGACTTTGCAGTCTATGAGCACCGAGGTCATCGGATTTGAGCAGTTGAAGCAAGATTATCCTGATTGCCCAGATTTCGGGGCAGAATACACTGCTTTCTTTGAAAATTCGAACAACAATAACTCCGAATATACCCTGTTGGATGGGTATTTGTTCAAAGGGAATCGTTTGTGCATCCCTCGCACTTCATTCGTGACTTCCTCATCTGGGAGTTACATGGGGAGGATTAGGGACATTTTGGGTGCGATAAAACCGGCGCTTGTTGAGGCTAGGTTCTATTGGCCTAGCCTTGTGAGAGATGTCTCTAGGGTCGTAAAACAATGTCGTACATGCCAAGTTGCAAAGCATATAAAACAAAATACGGGCTTGTACACCCCTTTGCCCGTGCCACACACCCCGTGGCAAGACATCTCCATGGATTTCGTGCTAGGACTTCCAAAGACTCAACGAAAGCACGATTCCATTTTTGTGGTAGTGGACCGCTTTTCTAAGATGGCCCACTTCATACCCTGCTCCAAAACCTCCCGGCTCACATAGCCAAACTATTTTTCGGGGAGGTTGTGCGTCTACATGGTTTACCCTGCATTTATCAGGTGTGTCGGATCGAGATGTGAGATTTACCAGTTACTTCTGGAAAACTTTATGGCACATGATGGGTACCATGCTCCAATTTTCTTCGGCCTATCATCCTCAAACAGATGGCCAAACGGAGTCCACCAATAGGAGCTTAGGTAATCTTCTCCGTTGTCTTGTTGGTGATCACCCTAGGACTTGGGATTCTATTTTGCCTTTGGCCGAGTTTGCATATAACAATTCAGCCAATAGGTCCCTAGGTATGAGTCCTTTTGAGGTCGTCCTTGGTCATAGGCCTAGAATACCAATTGATCTAATTCCCATGTCTGCATCTCATCGAGTTTCTGAGTCAGCCGATTCATTTGCACAACATATACATGAATTGCATGCCGAAATTAGAAAAAGAATTAATGCTAGCAATGAACAATACAAAATATCTGCGGATGCGCACAGGCGCTTCAAGGAATTCCAAGTTGGAGATTACGTAATGGTTCGGGTTAGGCCTGAGCGGTTCCCATTGGGAGCCACAAAGAAACTTCAAGCCCGTGGCGCTGGGCCTTTTAGAATTGTGGCAAGGAGCGGCCCTAATGCATATGTTCTCGAGCTTCCACCTGATATAGGGGTCAGCTCTACATTCAATGTGGAGGACCTGGTTCCCTCTGTAGCCCCACCCCCTCACAACCCCTTCCACGCAGCCCCGAGCCCACATTCCAGCCCCACCCTGCAACCCCTACCCTTCCCTTCCCCACACAAGCAACGCAGAGAGGAGATCGAAGGAATACTAGATGATATGGCGATATCCACCCATGATGGTGGAATTCAAAAGTACTTGGTCAAGTGGTTTGGAAAGCCGGACTCCGAGAACTCATGGGTAGCTGAAGACGAAGTTCGACATTTGATCCCCGACATACTCGAGCACTATCACGCCGCTTCATCGGTGATGAAGCCTTTGCGGCCCGGGAGAATTGAGGGGGACGCCGACATTGTAGACATCGGATATGAACCTTTTCGCGTGTACCGACGTCGAAAGAAGAGGAATGGAAATTAAAACTATGCAAGAGAAGATATTAAACCGTGAAGGAGAATGCCGCGACAAGCCTCGGCGGTTATAATCGTGCCGGCGGGCCCTCGCTCGGCGGCCATACTTCGCTTCGGCGGTTATAATCCTCGCTCGCCGAAGGATGGAAAATTTTCTTTTATTAGTTTTTTTTAGTCTTTTATTATTTTAGAACTCTTTTAGTGCGAATTTTATTTCGTTTAGGGTTTTCTTAGCCTATATAAAGGCCTTGTAAACACTCTATTAAGGAGATTGATTATGAATGAAAAGAGCTTTTGCTTATGTGTGCTTGAGATGAGCCTCTACGAAGAGTGAATCTTCTTCCCGAGAAGGGTTTGGTGTGAAGCCAAGGGTGTGAAGCCTACAATTCTATCTACCTCTTTTATTTTTGTTTGCGTGATTCTACAATCCTAAATCGACCATCTTCTTATGAAATCCTAAACCCTAAACTTCTCTAAATACCTGAATCGATCCAATTCAACAACCGCAGAGCCCAGTAGAGTTATTAAACCTTCCGCACCTGATATTCAGAGAAAATCAATGATCCCATCATTGAATCGTGAGCACCCTAATCTGGAAAGAAACCTAGAGTTCTATCTCTAGGATCGATCTGCGCTGCAACCTAACGGATCTAGCGCCTGGACTGAACCCTGCCTGAATTATACGTGATTCTCCCAAGGAATAGTATGAGACCCTGAGGTATTCGTTATATTTTGCAAGTTTCATTGTTTAGTTTAATTCCCATTTAATTTCGGCAAAATTCAATCATATCATTCACGTAGTTTAGGGTACCGTCCTGCGTCAGCCTGCCACGCCATACGAACTCTATCTGATGTGGGAGGATAGTCAAGCGGATAGATCGGCTGGGGGTTATTGGATGGCAGCTTTTTATGCGGTACTGTGGAGTATATGGGGCGAAAGAAATCTATGAATTTTCGAGAGTAAAACTCGCCTAGTTGAGGTGATCATGAGGGCCATCCGAGACCTGGTCTGGTTTTGGGTGGAGAGGGGAGGTATAGTTCCTCGTGAGGAAGCCTATTTGTGGGACCCAGGCTTAGGGATGTAATATTTGGCTTCTTGTTTTGATTTTTTGGACAACAAATGCTGCTGCTCTGTCTTTGTTTCTTTTGATCGCTCTCTTGTATTGGTTTTTCAGCGTCTTGCTGCTTCAATATAAGCTACTTTACTGATAAAAATAAAATAAAAATGAGATTGCTCATATTTGATATATAACACACTACTTGAATCCGGCCTTCCAATATGTGCGCCGCTTCGAGTTAAGTGAGGCCGATGAAGTGTACAGCGATTTGCTTAATGTGATTCAACGAATGCTCCCTGAGTTGGCCGACCAAGGTCAATCCATCAGAGATGTGAGTAATCATACCTTATGACTAATAAATCAAATGTCATGTGAACATTATATTCATATGTGGGTTATTGTATTCCATCTTTGTAGATTGACATGTTTCGTAAGAGACATTGGTCATTTGGGACGAGGTTAGCGTAATCCCAAATTCAACACGATAAACCCGCTGATTGGTGGATGCATTATGGAGGTGATGACCCGATACTGAGGCGAGTTGCAATGAGGGTTTTATCGCAAACATGTTCCTCGTCCAACTGTGAGCGGAATTGGAGCACCTTCTTTCTCATTCACACGAAGACAAGGAATAGGCTAACTACATAACAATTGGAAAAGTTAGTCTACTGCCACTACAACATGCGATTAAGGGTCTGAAATATGGAGAAGACCAATCGTGGTAAGCAATTATATGAAGTTTTAGTTCATACAATTTTTATTTGATCTAATTGATGAGGTATATACTAATTCGTCTATCATATTCTACCTTACAGATAGTGAATATTTTGATCTCATCCAGTTGGATTATATGTTCACGGAGGATGACCCTTTGAATCAGTGGATCGAAGAGGGAGAAGAGCCAGCGTTGGATATTGAGGGCACCGCATTGTTGGATAATGCTGAAAGAGTAGCGGAGGAGCAGACTTCCCAACCAATGAGGCTGAAAAGAAGATTGAATCGTCATTCAGTGGTTGGATCTGATGACGAAATGCAGCCGGGTAGTCATAATGAAGATGATGGGGGTGATAGTGGGGGTGATGATGGTGGCGATGAAACCCACGCTGGCACCAGTGGTCGAGCAGATGATGTTGATCCTTATTCTTATGGAGGTATTGCCTCATGGGATGATGAGTCGGTAACAATATATGACACTCCTATTAGAGGTGGAGGGATTGAAAGAAGAGGAGCGTCAAAATCTAACCAAACACCATCACCACCATCACAAGGTCCACAAGATGATGTGGGTTATATGACTTTTAGCTTCAGGGAATTTAGTTTGCAAAATACCAAAAATTCAGCAACCAGTAACCCATACTATTGGCCTCAACCAACCTACCTTAGGTCATATGATTTCGTTGGTCACATCTTTGGAGGACCAGCCTTTACCTATTACACTGAGTCATATTCATCACTAAGGCCTCAGTTTCAAGGGGGCACATATGATCATGGGTATCAATATGGTCAACATTATAGGGAAAACTCGTGCACCGATGATGATGATCACGAGGGTCAAGAACCACCACGAAGTTCAATGTGGCTTTAAAGTAAGTTTTTCATGTGCAATATACATTTTAATTTTGATCATGTGTCATGTATAATGAAATTTAGGTTATGCGTTGAAAAAATTTAAGTTCAATTGGCCGACACCCGGTACGTATCGTCCTGGAGGTCAGGACGATACGTACCGGAAAATCGGAATTTTAATCCATGGAAGGAAGGGTGACAGAGTCAAGAGAACAAATAAAACCATAATGAGATGATGAGAGATTGTGATATGACACATACTTACTGATGGGATGACGAGTACAAGATTCAGGATGTTTTCTGTGAGTAACGGGTAGATGGAGGTCAAAAACAAAAGGACCCTCTTCGGGTACGGGATCTTGGTCGGTATTCTGAGAAGGTGACTCATTTATATTCTCATGTGCAGTGACTTCAACAATACTGTTCTTTTTCCTTCGCACATACATATTTTCCTTTCCACATTTATCAAAAGGTGGGTTGTTTGCTTTGTTGTGGCTCAACAACTTCATCATCCACTTCTTCGCAATCTTCACCATCTCCTATAGGTAAAGCTCTAAACATCTTAGAGTGCTATTCATTTTTAAGTTGTTTCTCCCCTTGAAGAGGACTCGGAGGACTGGAAAAAAGAGTGCCCTCAAAGAATGTGTCATCCATGGTGACTATCACACTACGAGTGAGAGAGTCAAAGCACTTGTATCATTTTTGCGAAGAACCCAATAAAAATACACTTGGTAGCCTTGGGATCAAGTTTACTCCACTGAATATTGGGGATATGTGTAAAACACAAGGAACTAAAGATACGTGGTGGCACCAAGAACAGAGGTTGATGAGGAAACGCAAGTTGAAAGGGAGAATGTCCTTCCAAAATAGGCGTAGGCATCCGATTGATGAGATAGGCAGCGGTGAGGACGACTTCTCCCCAGAGATGTTTAGGAACTTTCATATCAAACAATAGAAATCGAGCAACCTCAAGAAGATGCCTATTTTTCCTCTCAGCAACCCCATTCTGTTGGGAGTATAAGGACAAGTAGTTTGCCACAGAATTCCATGAGAGTGAAGATAAGATTGGAGAATGTGAGAGGAATATTCCTCACCATTATCCAATCGAAGGACCTTAATATGCCCATGAAATTGTGTGCTAACTAGTCTGTGAAACATAGGAAAAATAGAGGCAACTTCATCTTTGGTGCACATAAGAAAGAGCATAGTGAGTCTAGTACAGTCATCAATAAAAGTCACAAAATAACAATAACCATTCAAAGTAGTAACAGGGGAAGGCCCCCACACATCAGAGTGAATAACCTCAAAAGGAAATGCACATTTACTACCACTCAAGGGATAAGAATTACGAATATGTTTAGAGAACTGACAAGTCTCACAATGAAAGAAACTACCATCAAATCCATAAAAATTTTCTGGAAATAAAAGTTTCAAACGACTAATATGAAGATGGCCACAGCGGGAATGCCACGATCTTGCTTCATCAACAGAAACCACCATAGCTGCAGGAGGAGAGGCACCACGTAAATCTTGAAAAAGGTTGAGTCTCTTCTCTTTAGTACCATGACCAAGGATCTTCCCCGATTTCAAGTTCTGAAAAATACAATATGAAGGGAAGAATGTCACACTACAATGGAAGACATTGGTAATTTTACTGACAGATAATAGATTCATTGGCATATTAGGAATCAAAAGAGTAGAGTCAAGAGAAAAGATGCTTAATTGAATATTCCCTTTGCCCTTTACAGGGACAAGGGATCCATCAGCAATGCGAATGAGTATAATCAGAAAGGTTAGACACAAATGAAAATAAATCAGTCATACCAGACATTTGATCTGTAGCCCGATAATCGATGATCCATGGGGATTGAGATGAGGTCACATGAGCAGACCCATAGGTACCTGACTCAGCTATGTGGGAGGAAGATGTCTATCCATATATCACCGTCATGCGTTGAAGACGGCCCTGGAGATCATAAAGTTCTCTCTGTAAGCTCTGGAAATCAGGCAGAGCTGAAGTAGTAAGAATACTTTGACCACCAACTGGATTAGAAATTTCCTCAGTAGAGGGCTGGAATGCACGACCTGGGAAGAATTTCGATTTTTCATGTAATTTCTGACATCTTTCTCTGGTATGACCCTTCTTGTCACAATGAGAACACAATAATTTCTCTTTTTCTTCATGTGAGACCTCCACCTCTACCACCGGATTTACCTCTATCACGACTAAAAGAAGTGAATGATGGTATGACAGATCTCTCAGATACATCACCACCGGGAATCTACATAAACTGTTGCCTGCTCTCATCATGCTAAAGGAGGGCATACACGGTACCAAGTGAAGGACACTCCTTTTTTCTTAGAATGTTTGATTTAACATTCTCATATTCAGGTCTAACCCCTTTTAAGAAGTCAAGCACTCTCCTCCTTTCAATATTTTTACTAGCCTTACTGGCACACAAGCTGCACAGTTCTTCTTGATAGTGGACTATTTCATCCCACAAACTCCTCATTTGACTGTAATACTCTCTAATAGTCTTATCACCTTGCTTCATGGTGTTAATTTTGTCACTAACAGGAAACATTTTTGCAAGGTTTTATTTGTGAGAGAACGCATCCCTCACAGCTTCCTATAATTGTTTAGCATCATTGACATACATAAAAGAATCACTAATGTCTGGCTGCATTGAGTGTAGCAGCCATGTCATGACAGTTAGATTGTCACTTTCCCAATCAACATATCTAGGGTCATCTTCTTTGGGTTTTGGGATAGTCTCGTAAATGCAACCAAATTTTTTCTTCATTCCTAAGTACATAGCAGCAGACCGTGACTACGAAAGATAATTGGCCTTATTCAATTTCTTAGTAAGAATTTGTAACTTATGAGAGATATCTCCTCCACCAATGATTCCGGGTTTATTCTCGTCCATGATTAATATAGCTGTCCATGATTAAGTCGCGCAACGATTCCGGGTTTATTCTAGTCCATGATTAAGTCGCGCAAGCGACCTCACTTCTTGCTCGAGCGAGAATATTTCAGGAAAAGTGGTCAGATTTTTGGCCAAAAGTCACTCGAGAGGGTTTGGGTGTCACTCAAGCGAGACATCAAAGGATTCTTGGGAATCGATTAAACAACACTAAAATAGATCCAAATAAAAAAAAGAACTATACCACCGATCTTGTATGGTGATTCTGGTCCAACCTAGTCCAATCTCGAGCTTCTTTAAGCCATCATGAATCACGGGGATCCAAAAAACCGAAAGCATACTGTTCTTTAAAAAACATGTCGAAACTCCATGTTCCCAGCCTCAAATCGCTTCGAGCAAGAAGAAAAAGTGAGGAGAAAAACTGATCAAACCCCCCCCCCCCCCTAAATTTTTTTTTTTTTTTTTTTTTTTTTTTGAGAAAAGAGGTCACCGGTTGACCTTGCTGACGTCAACGATGACGTGGATGACTTCAATAGGGTTGTAAAAAATTTCTAGGGTTCAAGTTTTGTTGGCTCTGATACGAAGATAAAACTGTAAATTAGGGTTTTGGTTCAGTAATAGGAAGAAGGAAGAGGAGAGAGAGAGAGAAAAGTAGGGTTGAGTCAATGTGACTCAAATCCCAAGCAAAATATTATTTTTATTATCTTAGCATATTCATGTATTACATGGTTCCTGAAGTAAGTGAAATATACAACTTAAAATTCACTTAACTACACACACCCAAAGTTACTATGCACCCATATAATAGAAATAACATCACCAACAATCTCCAAACCAATCAGGACGACAAAATCATGAAGTCCGTTAAAATGGACACTCTTACTTTTGATGGAAAAGATAACCTAAAGTCTTTCTCGAGTGGGTGATTGGCATGGAAAACAACTTCAAGTGGTATGCCATGTCTGAGGAGCGTAAAGTCCGGTTTGCTAAGGTCAAGCTGATGGGTTAAGCTAGGCTTTACTGGATGAGGATAGAGCGTCGTAGGCAGTCACAGGTCTTCTTCCCATTTCCACCTGGGATGATATGAAGATCTAACTGAACGAGTATGTTCCTCTTTCCTATGACGAACGTCTTCTTGATCAGTGGCAATCACTATGCCAAGGGAATTCACCAGTCACAAAATACATTGATAAGTTGAAGACCTAATGTCTCAGGCCAATGTGGATGAACCTGAAAGAGTTACCTTATCCCGATTTTGGATGGGCCTTCACCCAGAATTACAAAGGGAACTCATTTCATACCCCGTTACCGATCTAGATGAGTATTTCTCCAAAGTCGAAGAGTTAGAACGGTATCTCAAGACCCCTCAAACCAAACATTTCGATACTAGTGGGTCCGGCTATAGGTCTAACTATTTTGAGTCAAAACCCAACGTCAATACCTAGCTAGGTCCAATTCATTTTTTTACACCAGTAACCAAAGTTGATATGGGTAAAGGTCCAATGCTCGAAGGCCCCAAGAGTGGTGGTCAAAACAAGTGTTACAAGTGTCATGACATTGGACATTTTGCAGCATAATGTCCCTCCCGAAACTTGTTCATAACTGAGGACACTGTGAATGAGCAAGATGAGGGAGAAGAAGTCTATGAGCCTGAATCGTTCTCTAGTGATGAGGAAGATCTTGCAGGGGAACGGACTGTGGCTTGTCTTAGGGAAATCTCCTACCCCGTTGAGGAAGGTAATTCTTCGCAGGTTCTTGTGGTTAGATGTGCTCTAGCCCAATCTAAGGAGAGTGACGATTGACGGCGGGATAACATCTTTTATACCATAGCCAAGTGTAGTGAGAAAACCTGTCGAATCATAGTCGATAGTAGAAACTACACTAATGTTATTTCCGAAAGTACAATTTTTCGCTTATGACTTACACTCCTAGCCCACCCGCGACCCTCTAAAATTGCTTGGGTCGATTCATCATCAATCCCAGTTTCACTAAGGTGTCAGATTCCTATACAATTTGGTTCGTATAAGGGCACCTTATGGTGCGATGTTGTGCCTATGGATGTGGGGCATATCATCTTTGGGAGAACGTGGTTGCTTGATATGGATGTTACATTGTTCGGGAGAACGAACGTGTGTTCTTTCACGCGTAACGGAATTAAAATAAAGATAAATCCTTTACCTCCTAGAGCACCTATTGTGAAAACGAACAAGTCAAATGATAAAGGCTTAATTGAGAGAGAGAAGACATCTAAGGTCGCTCACATCGTTAGCCTTTAGAGTTTGAACAAGGTTCTAAGACCGAGGACATTGTCTATGTCCTTGTTACAATGGAGTCACCCAAAGAGTCGAGTGTTGAGTTTCCAAAGGAGGTTGAACCGGTAATGAGTGAATTTCGGGATGTCTTTTAGAAAGACCTCCCGAATGAATTACCACCTTTACGGGACATCCAACACACCATTGACTTGGTTCCTAGATCTACTATACAAAACTTGGCCCATTATCACATGAATCTATCCGAACATTCAGAGTTTAGAAGGCAAGTTGATAAACTTCTCCAGAAGGGATTCATTAAAGAGAGTACGAGTCCATGTGTCGCGTCAGCGCTACTGATACCCAAGAAAGATGAGTCTTAGAGGATGTGTGTTGATAGCCGCGCAATTAATAAAGTCACGGTCAAGTATCGATTCCTTATACCGATATTGGACGACATGATGGTTGGTGCCACTATATTTTTGAAGATCTATTTGAATAGTGGATACCATCAAATCCGAGTTCGTTCCAGGGATGAATGAAAAATTGCCTTTAAAATCAAAGATGGTTTATATGAGTTGTTTGTCATGCCTTTCGGGCTTTCAAATGCTCCGAACACATTTATGTGAATCATGACACAGGTGTTGAGGCCTTTCATAGGCAAGTTCCTTGTGGTTTATTTCGATGACATCCTTATTTATAGTCACGACAGGGAATAACACTTCAGCCACTTAAGGCGAGTTTGTATGACTCTCAGTGGAGAAAAGTTATACGCGAACCTAAAGAAGTGCACTTTCATGTCACAAAGCATTGTCATCTTAGGGTTTGTCGTAACCTCTGAAGGAATGATTGCGGACCCGAAAAAGGTCAAGGCTATTGTGGAATGGCCTGCACCTCAGAACATTCACGAAGTCTGTAGCTTTCATGGGTTAGCCACTTTTTACAGGCGGTTCATCCGTAACTTCAGTACGGTAACATCCCCAATCACCGATTGCCTAAAAAATGGGGAGTTTAAATGGACACCTGTTGCGGCAAAAGCCTTTAAGGAGATGACGGGGATGCCGAGTACGTAGACATCGGTTTTGAACCACATCGCTTCTACCAGCATCGGAAGAAACGAAGAGGAAGCCCGAGTACTACAGCTTCAAGGGAAAAAATGAGACAAAAGCCGTCATCAGACGACAGACGTTCGTATGTACTAGACGAGCGTCCATGGATTGAAGCCTTGACTGTTTAGTGCAGGACGGACGGATGTGATCATCACGGACGTCTGTGGGTTTGGACTCCATAAGCAACGGACGTCATTGGAGACTTCCACCCAACGACGAAAACTTTTATTTTCTGCGAAAATTTATCTTTTTTAGTCTATTATTATTTTAGGACTCTTTTATTTCGAATTATTAATTGGTTGCTTATTTAAAGAGGCTTGTAAACACAAATTAATTAGTTTTTTATTATATTGATTGAGCTTTTGCTTGAATGGAGAGATTCTTCTTCCCTGTGATAGGTTTGGTGTGAGGCCAAGAGAGTGATTCCTATCTATTTATCTTCCTTTATTTTTTAATCTCTTTTCTATCTGCCTATCTTTGTTTTGTTTTCTAAACCCTAATCTATTTTGCTCATCAAGCCTGAAACCCTAATTCAGCCAAAACCCTAGTTTTCACCTGAGCCTTCAAACCTCCCCAATCCCACAACCCTAGTGAGAACTAACAACACTACATCGGATTAACGACGAGCGCCCAAGCCTTGAAAGCTAGAGTTCTATCTCTAGGCCTAATCTTGTCGAAAAGCTAATAGGACTTGCGCATCGGATTGGATCCTAACCGGATCTCACGTGATCTACCTATCAGAATTCTCAAAACCTAAAGGTATTGAAATAATTTTGCGATTAAAGTTGATTTAATCTTTTAATTTTGGCAAATCCATTAAATCATCATCATACATTCATTTTAGGGTTGCCGTCCCGCGTCAGTTTTGGTATCAAAGCCCTAGGTGTCTAGGTTAGGGCATTATTGCTTATCATATTTCATCTGTTGCATTTTTTTCCGTTTGTGAGTTCATACTGCATTCCATATTAGAGCCCTAATAGACATCTGTGATCACCATGGATGAAAGTGAAATTCTCAATATTCTTAGAGGTATGCGAGAAGCATTGACTGCAATTAATGAGCGACTGAATACCATACAGCAAATCCAGACATCCTTAGGGATTCTAATGGTAGGCTGCGTGATCGACTCAACTGGTTAGATGGGGTTGATGAACACCGTGATCAACGCCAAGAGCGTGAAGGTCCACGCTTTGAACGCGACGGTCGCCAAGATGATCAGAATCGGAACTGTAGAGATCATGGGGATGAATACGATTTCGATACGAAACTCCCCAAAAATGTCCGAGTTGAGTTTCCAACCTTCGACGGAAGAATGGACCCTAAAGTCTTCATCGATTGGCTTTCTGAAATGTACCAACATTTCAATTGGTATGGCATGAATGACAATCATTGTGTCAGACTCTCTAAAATGAAATTTGTTGGGCAAGCTTGACTCTTTTGGGTTAACATCGAGCGCATCAAGGTGAATGCGGGTTGCCCTTCCATTACCCGTTGGGACGACATGAAGGAGCGACTTACTGAGAAGAACGTTCCTTTATCATACCACCAACACCTCCTCGACCAATGACAAAACTTATGCAAAAGTGGTATGCCCGTGACTGAGTACATTGGCAAATTCGAAGAGTTCATGATGAGGGCCAAGGTATCGAAAGACTTTGAAGTCACCCTCTCTAGGTTCCGCACTGGTTTGTGACTTGATTTGCAAAAGGAGTTAATTTCTCACCCCGTAGAAACTCTTGAAAAATGTTACGCTATTGTGCAAGATCTTGAACGATATTTGAAAACAACAGTGGTGAGACGAATCGAACCACAAAACAATGCTAATTGCTCCGGAGAGGGACAATTTAATGTTGCAAACCCGCCACCAAAACCTACACAACCTGTCCGTACTAATGCGAGGTTTGAAAAGGGAAAATGTGTAGTAGGGGAATCCTCAAGGGGTAACTCTCAAGTTAAGTGCTACAAGTGTCATGGGGTGGGCCACTTTGCCGCCCAATGCCCTACGAGAGACCCCCAAAGGAATCTCTTCATCGAAAGAGAGGACGATGAAGGTGAGGTAGTGGCTGAAGAAGTGTTTGAGTTGGACGTCACACCCAGCGATGAGGAGGGTGATGATAGTGGTCGTGCTTTAGTTGTGAGGTGTGTCCTTGCCCAACCTCAACGGGATGAGAGGATGACTGGCGAAGGGAGAACTTCTTCCACACCTTTGTCAAATTGGGTGACAAGAGTTGTAACGTCATCTTGGACAGCGGTAGTTGCACCAATGTAGTGTCAACTCACACCATACGCCAGTTGGGACTTACACCCGAAGCCCACTCGAGACCATATAAAGTTGCATGGGTTGACTCCTCATCCATTCCCGTGTCGAAAAGGTATTGTGTGTCGATTCAATTGGGTTCTTATTTGGACACCGTATGGTGTGATGTGGTGCCGATGGATGTGGGTCATATCATTTTGGGTGGGCCGTGGTTCTTTGACATGGACGTGACCCTTTTTAGTCGATCAAATATATGCACGTTCATGTATAAGGGCAAGAAGATCACTCTTAACCCTTTGCCTCCCAAAACACCATCGACCAACAAATTCGAGAAGAAGGGCGAAGCATTTAAATCCATCAATATTGTGAGCCGTTCGGAGTTTGAGAAAGCGTCGTTAGATGAGAGCGTAGTGTACGTTGTCGTCACAATTGAGAGTGCTCCCGAGTCTATGGGCACGTACCCTAAAGAGGTTGAGCCAATCTTGAAAGAATTTGCAGATGTCGTCCCCGAAGACTTACCGAACGAACTCCCTCCTATGCGTGACATTCAACACGCTATAGACTTAATTCCCGAATCCACCTTACTGAACCTGTCCCACTACAGGTTGAATCCGGTTGAGCATGCCTAGTTAACGCAACAAATTAATGAGTTCCTTCAAAAGGGGTTCATTCACGAGAGCATGAGCCCTTGTGTCGTACCCACAATACTCACACCTAAAAAGATGGAAATTGGCGAATGTGTGTGGATAGTCGGGCGATTAATAAAATTACGGTCAAGTATCGGTTTTCCATACCGAGGCTCGACGACATGCTAGATATGATGGTTGGTGTCACTATCTTTTCTAAGATAGACCTCAAGAGTGGCTACCATCAATCCAAATCCGCCCTGGTGATGAGTGGGAAACCGCCTTTAAGACCAAGGATGGTCTTTATGAGTGGATGGTCATGCCTTTTGGGCTTTCTAATGCCCCGGATACTTTCATGAGACTCATGACCCAAGTGTTGAGGCCTTTTCTGTGCAAATTCCTTGTGTATTTCGATGACATCTTAATTTATAGTCATGACAAGGAACAACACTTGAATCACTTTAGGTTGGTTTGCGAAACCCTAAAGGGCGAGAAATTGTTTGCGAATTTCAAGAAGTGCACCTTCATGCGACGTTCCATTATCTTCTTGGGATTCATCATCTCGACCGATGGAATGGTCGCAAACCCCGAAAAGGTTAAAGCCATTGTGGAGTGGCCTCAACCTAAGAACATATACAACGTCCGTAGCTTCCATGGCTTGGCTACTTTCTATCATTGCTTCATCAGAAGCTTTAGCACCATCATGTCCCCAATCACCGATTGCATAAAAAAGGGGAATTTAAATAGGGCAAAGCCGCAACAAAAGCCTTTGTCGAGATCAAACAAAAGATGAGTAGTGCACCCGTCATGTGCTTGCTGGACTTTTCCAAAGTCTTTAAAGTCGCATGTGATGCGTCAGGTGTGGGTATAGGAGTGCTTAGCCAAGAGGGTCACCCAGTGGCCTATTTTAGTGAAAAACTCAATGAAGCAAAGCAAAAATACTCCACCTATGATAAGGAGTTCTATGCGGTCTTTCATTCCTTATGGTATTAGAAACATTACCTTAGGTTGCAAGAATTTGTGTTGTTCTCCGACCATGAAGCCTTACGCTTCCTAGTCTCTCAGAAGAAGTTGAATCCGAGGCACGCGAAATGGGTTGAATACTTCCAAGGGTTCACCTTCGTGTTGAAGCATAGGGTTGGTATTAAAAATAAGGCTGCTGATGCGCTTAGTCGTCGGGTGGCGACTTTGCACACTATGAGCACCAGCTTGTCGGGTTCAAAAGATTAAAGGATGAGTACCCCGAGTGTCCAGTGTTTTGGGTAGAGTACCTTGCTCTCCTTAGTGACCCGACCAGCACACACCCCACGTATACCCTCCCGGATAGGTACTTGTTTAAAGACAATCGCTTTTGCATCCCTCGCACTTCATTGCGTGACTTTCTCATTTGAGACTTACATGTCGGAGGTATAGTCGAACATTTCGGGCGTAATAAAACTATTGCGCTCGTAGATGATAGGTTCTTCTGGCCTAGCCTGATGAGAGATGTCGCTCGGGTTGTCAAACAGTGTTGTACTTGCCAAGTGTCGAAACAGAGTAAGCAAAACATCGGCTTGTACACCCCATTACCCGTGCCACACACACCGTGGCAAGACATCTCCATGGATTTCGTGCCTGAACTTTCCAAAACTCCGAGGAAACACGATTCTATTTTTGTTGTGGTGGACCGATTTTTCAAAATGGCCCACTTCATACCTTGTTCGAAGACCTTTGATGCTTCCCACATTGCTAAGTTGTTCGAAAACCTCTGATGTCTTCACGGATTGCCGAAAGCCATCATGTCTGATAAGGATGTTAAGTTCACTAGCTATTTTTGGAAGACATTTTGGCACATGATGGGCACCATGCTCCAATTTTCATCGGCCTATCACCCTCAAACGGATGGCCAAACCGAGAGTCCCAATAGGAGTTTAGGGATTCTCCTTCGTAGTCTTATCGGTGATCATATTAGGACCTGGGATACCATTTTGTCCATAGCTGAGTTTGCCTATAATAATTTTGTCAATCGATCCATAGGCATGAGTCCCTTTGAGGTTGTACATGGTCATAAGCCTAGGACACCTTTACATTTGATCCCTATGTCAACGTCACATAGAGTATCTGAGTCGGCCGATGCATTTGCACTACACATTCATAGCTTGCATGCCGAAATTAAGCAAAGGATTAATTCAAGCAACAATCAATACAAATTATTCGTTGATACTCACAGGCGTTTCACGGGAAATATCAGGTGGGTGATCAAGTGATGGTTCGGATTAGGCCTGAACGGTTCCCATCAGGATCTGCAAAGAAGCTCCAACCCCGAGATACTGGGCCTTTTAAAGTTTTGGCAAAGAGTGGTCCTAGTGCATATGTCCTAGAGCTTCCTCCAGGTATGGGGGTTAGTTCAACATTCAATGTGGAGGGCCTAGTTCCTTACCTGGGTTCAATCCCACCTGAAAATCCTTTCCAGCCCTCTTATAGCCCCAGCCCCACCCAAACCTTGCAACCGGTACCTCTCCCTTCTCCAAGCAAAAAGCAACAAGATGCGATTGAGGATATATTAAATGATCATGTCGTATCCACACACGACGGAGGATTTCAGAAATACGTAGTCAAATGGGTCGGAAAATCAGAGTCTGAAAATACATGGATCCATGAGAATGAAGTTCACCGATTAAACCCCGACTTGCTCGGTCTCTACCACGAACGTGTTTCATCAGTGATGAAACCTATTTGGTTCGGGGGAATTGACGGGGACGCCGAGTACGTGGACATCAGTTTTGGACCACATCGCTTCTACTAGCGTCGGAAGAAACAAAGAGGAAGTCCAAGTACTACAACTTCAACGGAAAAAATGAGACAAAAGCCATCTCAGACGGCGGAGATTGAAGCCCTCACTGTTTAGTGTTGATTCGGCGCGTGACCATCACAAACGCTCGTGGTCCGGACTCAGAGGCTACTTGGATGTCCGTGACCTCGTGGCGTTAACGTCAGGAGACTTCGCGCGTAAACTTCTATTTTCTGCATAAATTTATCTTTTTTTAGTCTTTTATTATTTTAGGACTCTTTTATTTCGAATTATTAATTGGTTGCCTATTTAAAGAGGCTTGTAAACACAAATTACTTTGTTTTTGATTATATTGATTGAGCTTTTTCTTGAATGGAGAGAGATTCTTCTTCCCCGTGATGGGTTTGGTGTGAGACCAAGGGAGTGATTCCCATCTATTCATCTTCCTTTATCTTTTAATCTCTTTTCTATCTGCCTATCTTTGTTCTGTTTTCTAAACCCTAATCTATTTTCCTCATCAAGCATGAAACCCTAATTCATCTGAAACCCTAGTTTTCGCTTGAGCCTTCAAACCTATCGAATCCCACAACCCTAGTGAGAACTAGCAACACTACATCGGATTAATGATGATCGCCCAAGCCTTGAATAGGTAGAATTCTATCTCTTGGCCCGATATTGTCGAAAAGCTAACGGGACTTGCGCATCGGACTGGATCCTAAACGGATCTCGCGTGATCTACTTATCCGAATTCTTCGAACCTAAAGGTATTGATATAATTTTGCGATTAAGGTTGATTTAATCTTTTAATTTTGGTAAATCCATTAAATCATCATCATACATGCATTTTAAGGTTGTCGTCCCGCGTTAGGAGATTAAGTCTCGAATGACTGAAGCTCATGTCATGTGCCTTCCAAACTTTTCTAAGGTCTTTGAAGTAGCGTGTGATGCATCAGGAGTAGGTATTGGGAGAGTGTTTAGCCAAGAGGGTTACCCAATAGCTTATTTCACTGAGAAGCTAAGTGAGGCTAGGCAAAAATATTCTACCTATGAACCTATGATAAGGAGTTCTATGCGGTAGTGCAATCTCCCAAATATTGGAAACACTACTTGCTACCACAAGAATTTGCCCTATTCTCGGATCATGAGGCCCTACGATTTTTGAGTTCACAAAAGAAGTTAAACCCGCGACATGCGAAATGAGTTAAACAACTTCAAGTGTTCACCTTTGTGCTGAAGCATAGGGCTAAGATAGATAATAGAGTTGTTGACGCGCTTAGCCGTAGAGTGGCGACGTTCCACTCATTGAGTGTTGAGGTAACTGGATTCGATCGACTTGTAGATGACTATCCTATTTGTCCAGATTTTGGAGGGGAGTACACCTCACTTCTGAGTGAACAGTTTGCGAGAGAGAGTAAGTATACCATACAAGACGGGTATTTGTTTCTAAAACACCGCTTGTGTATTCCTCGCACTTCTCTACGAGATTTTCTTGTTTGAGAATTACACGCTGGAGGGGTTGCTGACCACTTTGGTCACAACAAGACTGTTGCATTGGTTGAAGATCGATTTTATTGGCCCAATCTCACCCGAGATGTTATCAAAATCATCAACCAGTGTCGTGTTTGCTAACTGGCAAAACAAAGGAGACAAAACACTGGGTCATACACATCTTTACCTATGCCACATACTCCGAAGCAAGACCTTTCTATGGACTTTGTGTTAGGCCTTCCTAAGGCCCTCCGCAAGCACGATTCAGTGTTTGTTGTCGTGGACCGTTTCTCAAAAATAGCTCATTTCATCGTGTGTACGAAAACCTCATATGCAAGTAACATTGCCACTCTTTTCTTCAGTGAGGTTGTTCGCCTGCTTGGTATAACTTGTATAACTCGTCCACCAGATTTAATGCAGCTCAACAGCTAATAAAACTCCTGAGCAGTTAACACAGTCCAACTAACAAGTTCAAGCTCCTATAAGGAAATAATATGGTCAAATGCAGGCTTCACAGCTGCAAAATTATCACTCGGAAAGTCACTGCTCTACATAAGATTTCAACAGTTACTAGGCACTGTTCTACATAAGATTTCAACAGGTACTAGGCACCCTCTATGCATTAGCAGCTTGATTAAACGACACCTCAAAAGCAATAAAAAGCTGTTAACACTGTATAGTGCCAGCCATCTACAATTCTACAACAGAGAATACCTGGATCCACCATGCAACATCCCAAAACAGTGATCAAAGGCTTTCATTGTAGCAAACAGCGAGTTCTGGGCACTATTTTGCCACAGAGAATACCCGGATCAAAGGCTTTCATTGTAGCAAACAGTGAGTTCTAGGCACTATTTTGCCACAGGGAATACCCAGCCATCTACAATTTTACAACAGAGAATACCCGGATCCATCATGCAACATCCCAAAACAGTGATCAAAGGCTTTCATTGTAGCAAACAGTGAGTTCTGGGCACTATTTTGCCACAGCCGAGAGCTGCCACAAGGTTAAAAAATGCTTATATTTCTACCAATACTGTTACAAATGCAACGAAACCAAAAATGATGGAATTGACATGAGCGGTGCCTGTTTCACTCCTTTGAGCTCCAAGTAAATGGGAGAACCCTAAGCTGTGGGTTATAGCTAAACTTCGTTGGGAAGAGTGTTCTCCAATATTCCTGGAGAGGAAATTTTATGCTACGATTAACCATTTGACTTTAGCTTTTATCTCGAATTTCAGAATTGATGGACTCATTCTTTTCCCCCAAAGATCTGTAGAGAGAAAATACTAATTTAGGGTTTTTTAGGAGAGAGAAGAGAGCACAATAACACCAATGGACTACATTACTTCTATTTCAAGATACCAAAACACTATAAATCAATCACTATGTAGCAGCAGTTAGATGTCATGTCCACGGACTCCAAGACAACACCACCATCACAAATAGCAGCACAAACACTAATATAAGCACTTAGCAACATTTATCCCAAACCGACATTTCAACAAACCATTGATGTGCAGCTTCCACAAACAGCAGTAACCCATAAAAGTTCAGCAATGTTATGATCAGAATACCGTCTGATCGACAACTAGAAACCAAAAAATATTTGCAGCTATAAAGCAGTCTCAACATGTACCATAACCAGGTCCATATCATCATCATTATTGAAACCCAACTGCAGCTGATCAAGTGTAAACCTGGATTTATCACACAACTATGCCCACAAGCTTCATGAATAATATTCCACACAGATCTAGAAGGATCAAACCACCTCTATTTTGATCAATAAAAAACAAGATCTAACCATTGAAATCCAACTCTGTGATGATAGGAAGGTTCCCCCCAAAAACTGATCAGCTCTTTGTTTTGGTTTCCAAATATTGACTCCAAGAGCTCAGAGGACCCAATAGCATGTGAAACAATGGGTTTACGGTGGGAACTTTTTGGTTGAATAAAAAACTCTACAAGTTGTTGGTGGAGTTAAGATGACTGAAAAACAAGAGATGATAAATTTCTGCTATTGCTGAGATTTCTGCTATTGCTGAGATACACCAAGACTCCTGTTGCGTCATTGATGGGGAACCATTGATGAGTTACTATGAAACTGAGCTTGTGAGGAACCAAAGTTGGTGGA
Source organism: Chloranthus sessilifolius (assembly GCA_021018995.1). NCBI lineage: Eukaryota > Viridiplantae > Streptophyta > Magnoliopsida > Chloranthales > Chloranthaceae > Chloranthus > Chloranthus sessilifolius. Next base: position 9,101,734 of record CM037593.1, on the reverse strand, counting down.
AAATGGGTGATGACAAAAAACTAGAAGAGCCAAGTTTTTGCTCTGACACCATATAGACAATAAGAATTAAAGAGAGAAAATACTAATTTTGGGTTAGGAGAGAGAAGGGGTAGGAGAGAGAAGAGAGGACAATAACACCAATGGACTACATTGCTTCTATTTCAAGAGATCAACCCCTTCGAGGTTGTAGATAGAGAAGTGATTACGATCACACCATATGTTGGCTGAACCACCTGTCTCCTTCACCTCAGAAGCATGCAGGGGGACTGATAAAATTCTCACCAAGGTATCTTACTCGGGATCGATATCGGGTAGCGGTCCATGGAGGGCGATACGGATTGGCATCGGCTGACACAAAAAAATTGTTAATAAAAAGGAGAAACAACTTTTTTAAAAAAATTCAAATCAAGGGGGTATCGTCCGATACCCGATCCATATCGGCCAATACCTGGTATTGGGGTTGTATCGGTATCAAATTCCGGTGAAACCGATACATATCGCGGATATGTAACAGTATCGGCCGAGTTTTGATACCATGATTCTCAATGGGGGTAGAGCTAACGAAATTCACTCGTATTTACAGAGTAGGCAATTCGAGAGCTAATCCAATCGGAAGGTATGTCACGGGCCTTGGAACTGGATATGCATCTATAACCGGCTATAGGTTTTGATCTGAAGCATATGACTTTGAAACCTCACACTTATAGCTAATTTGGGAGTGTGCAAGGGAAAATTAAGGTGGTTAGGCTTTCTATTTGTTACCTTGGAGATGGGATTTATATTTTTGGGCTATCTAGCCATTTCCAAGACTTTATTATATACTTTTATGCTTTAACACATATACCCCACAAGTAGAAAACTAAATAATAAATAAATAAAATAAAATAAAATAAAAATATAAGCACACATTCTCATTTCTTTTCCTTCTCTTTACTTTTCTATTATTTATTTCAATATTTTTGCTATTTAGTTGACACAAACCCAGTAGAGTTTTCATGAAACATGCCACTTAACTTCTCAAGACTCACAGAAACACAATCCACACATAAAAATGCCTTCCCTATCTTGAAATCATCTGTTTAGACAGTTCTCTTTTTGGTGATGATTGATATATTGAACTGAAAAAGCATATATTTTGAGGATTACATCAGATAATAAGATTAGAAAAATAAAGAACTTTTTTCTCATAATTTGTTCTGTAGTTTCAGAACTGAGTTAATGAGAAGAGAATTTTATTTAATACAAAATAAGTGTCAAATATGATGTGTTTGATATTTCTTTTGGACAGATGGAAGCTCTTGTGTTGCTGTAAATGGAGATGTGGTTGTCCAAGGGTCCCAGTTTTCTTTGAAGGATGTTGAGGTTTTCGGTGCCACAGTAAACCTAAACGATGTAAGATAATCTTTTCTTATTTATAATCTCATATTAGTGGTGACATTAACTAGTTGCACTTCCATATCATCACCATCATAGCCTTATCCCATCTATTTGGGATTGGCTCTTGACATCAACTATTTGCACTTCCATATCTGATCCAAAAATGTATTTTAATTATGCATAGAAGGTGTGGATTTCACTATAAATCAGGGGATGAGAATTGATGCCTTTTTGTGATTTTATTATGTTTTTGATATTTGTTTAGATTACAAAGTCAATGTTACCCAAACAGGGTTCAAAACCTCGTCCGAAACTGATATGTACCAGACCATACATATCGGTTTCGGAGGCCATCGGTACGATACTTTGAATGTATTGGACGATACATACCAATGTATCATCCGGAACTGCTACGTATCGGACAATACGGTTATTGGATCTGGACGATGCGTACTGGGAATCCGGTATTGTAAGTCATGTACCCAACTTTTCGTTTATGTTTTCTGTTATGTCGGGGATTTTGTATCGCAGGGGCATGTCCTAGCTATCTTTGTATGGGCATAGTTGTCAGATATGGAATGGTTCTAGGTATGGACTTATTTTTGTCTATCCTTAATGGGAAAGTATTATAACTGAGAAAAACTTTCAGACCATAGTTCTAAAAGTCGGCGAATCAACAAGTTAACTCGGCCGAGTTACTCGATTAGCCGGGATTTCGAGTTGAGTCCGAGTCGAGTCAAGATTTCGCTAGGATGAGGCCATCAGGCTTCATAAACTATCCGTATATAAAAAATTATTTTCATGAGATAAGGATTTAGAAACCCAATCATTTTAAAAAGTATTGAACTATTCATTTTATAAACGTATCTCCCTGTCTTTTTCCTTGTAACATATTTGTATTTTATTTTTATAAGATAAATATTTTTGAAAACTTATACTAAATTACCGAGTCAGAGCGAGTCGAGTTTGTCCGAGTCTTCGAGTTAACTCGACTCAATTGACTCTCGGGTCAAGTGAACTTTTCGCGTTTTAAAACCATGTTTCAGACAATAATACACAATAAATGGAAAAAATCGTAACCCAGGTGAATGGAATTTCCTGTGCACTTTGGAGCCATGGGATCCGGGAATGAATTTTTAGTTTTTCAAATAGAAAATCAATTAAAATATTGAAGTAGTTCAATGGCCCAATGTGGAAGACCAGCTTAATCGATGGACAATTTCTTCCATCAATCCTAAAGTTTTGTATAAACAAGGCTAGACTAATTGGTCCACTGACATGTCTATCAAGACCACTGAGCAAACACTCAGTATTGCAGAAGACCAAGAAGGTATTCCACTTTTATCTAATGACGATCTTATTACAACTCTTAATAGGTTCAAATACCTTCATCTTGCCTGCATTCAGGTAGCTCTTAAACCTTTAACCTTATTGGGTAATAACAATAGTTTAATGACCTCTTTGAGAGACGCTAGATACCTTGATTGGTATTCTTCTCTCATAGCAGCAGTTGAAACCAGCTTATGCCATGGTCCAATCTACTTCAATGTTTTCCCTAATTCAACTTTATTTTTATCAGATAAAAATTTATTATATGTTTGTACTCTAAATTTGCAAACCAAAGGGTACAATTTCATGTCTAGATCAGAGACCATTGCTCTGATCTATCGCCTTTATTATAAGGTAATGACTTCCTTAGCTCCTAAGGTAAATTACCATAGTCCTCCAGGGAAAACTGTTTTAATTGAAACAAATTTAACCACCTCCAATATTGCTACTCCTACATTAATTTCATGGGATAAAATTGATTTCCCAAAATCATGGAGTATTATTCAAGCTGTACCTCCCAAACCGATTCTCAACCAGGATCTTGAACAAATTGTTCAAAATGACCAAGGGAATGTAATCTTACAATTTAATAGATCTACATCTCTTCACTCTCCTTCAAGGAGATCTTATTCTAGTTCGAGCTGTCGTGATTTGTATAGAGTTTCTATACCATCGACAACTCGGTCTTCTTATTCAAAAGTAGCTTTATCAGCTATTTCTGAATATAATCAATCCAATCTTGAAGGAATTCATGTTTCTAAATAACAAATTCCTCATGGGATATACACCTAACAGCAAAGGGAACCTCCTATTGCTAGTGAGATGAATTTCTCATTTTCTTAAAATTAGTTTTTAAGGATTTGACAAAACCAAATTTTTTTTTAATTAATCGTGAAGAAATCAATGTTGAATTTCAACAACAATATGCATTATTTCGTGCATGGTATTTCCAAAGATTTTCAAATGAAAAATTACAAAAATTTAAAACTAAATTTTATATATATATAGAAACTCATTATCAAATTATTCCTTTTGTGAAAATTGTTCAAAGCAACCCAATATCCTGAAATGACTCAGGAAGAAAGAAGAATTTATCTTCTTGAAGAATTTCAAAAAGTCTGGCAGAAACTTGATGGTACAACCGTTCAATCTGTTCATCCTCCTGTCGATGCTTTAAAACTCACCCGACCACATTCATCCATAACCTTAGAAGCTACTGCGTTGATCCGTCCTGTTGACTCAACACCTCATTCAACAAAAACAGATTTATCAAATCTTTATCGACAAAACAACTTTACAAATATCAATCTTCAAACCATCAGTCAGCAATTAAATAGAATTGAAGATACAATTTCTTTACTTTCAATTCCTAAGGAACCTCATGTTCTTAAATTAGAACAACCCAATATTAAACCTCCTATTCATGTGATAGGAATGAATCTTTCTTTAAAATCACAACTGATCAAACAAGATGAATTCATTAATAAATTAGCTTCTCGGTTACATGATTTATCTCTAAAAGATAAGAAAAATTCTTTACAAATCAATGTGTTAACAGATAATGAAAATCTGAATCTTGAAGAAATGCAAACTAATTTTGAATCTTTACAATATGAAATGGAATTCAATAAACTTCAATATTCCAAATCATCCCAAAATTGTAAGGATATTCATTCTAGATATTATTATTAACAACCTACACCACAAGATCTTCTTTATAAGGAAGATTATATGAATGTTCAAAACTCTTATGACCATAGGTCTATTTATGAATGGAATATTAATGGTAAATCTGAATATGCTATCTTTGAAGTATTACATAAAATGTTTATGTACAGTACTATTTTAAAACAGAGTCAAAATACTGACCAACAAATTGCCCGTTTCATTACTACTGGATTTTTTGGTGTATTGAAAGGATGGTGGGATAATTTTCTCACAAATTCTCAAAGAAATGAAATTTTAACTGCAACCAAATTAGTTAAAAATGAACTCACTGCTCAAATTGAGGCCTATGATGATGTTGTATATACTTTAACTCAAAGTATTATCCTGCATTTTGTTGGTTCTTAGAATCATCAACAAGAAAGAAGCCGAGAACTTCTTCAAAATCTTCGTTGTTCATATTTAACACATTTTAGATGGTACAAGGATGTTTTCATGACCAAGGTAATGCAAAGAACTGATGCTAACAATGAATATTGGAAAGCCAATTAATTGATGACCTTCCTAACTTATTTGCTGAAAAGGTTAGAAATAACCTCAGAAATCCTAATGATCAAAGTATTGATTATCGTCAATATACTTATGACCAATTAGTGAGTATTATTACTCGAGAAGGATTAACTTTGTGTAATGATTTAAAATTACACCAACAACTAAAACAACGACTTACTGGTCGCAAAGGATTAGAAGAATTTTGTGATCAATTTGCATATGATACTAAAATCAATTTTCCTACAAAAAGAAAAGAAAAGTTGTTAAAAGAAACCTCTCGACAAGATCAAAGAAAACAATCCAATAAACCCAAAAAAGACATTAAATGTTATAAATGTGATAGATTTGGCCATTATGCTAATAGATGCACTATGCAACAACGATTAAATCAAATTCATGATGAAGAGCCATTATACATTCCACTTCTTCATCTGAAGAAGACAATCAAATTGATTGTAACTGTAACAACATTCATACTTCCGATAATACATGGCAAGCATTTGCTGCTACAAATAATCTGAGTATTAATGTACTAAGTGAAAGCCAACAACCTTTATTGGATTTGGTTGATAAAACCGAAGATCCCAATATCAAATCAAAATTAATTGAAGCCTATTTTTCTATGGCAAAAAGGGAAAGCAAGAAGGATTTACTTATCGAAAATCCTTACTCAATTAAAGAATTATTTAATCGTCTGGAAAATCATGGACCCAAAGATGGTACTTTTTTCTAATCAGAAGAATACTGAATTAGAATTATTTTAAAATGAATTCATTAAATTCAAACATCAAATTGCTAGTGAAATTAGCACAATCCATACTAGATTGAAGCTCCTTGAACAGTCAGAATCTTCAAGTCAACAATCTGTTCATCATATATCAACACCAACACTCGACAAATACTTGAATACTTTGTATCAAGCACCATCTATAAAATGGTACATCAAAATATCTTTGGTTATCAATCATGATTTCACTATCAAAGACATAATTGCTCTTGTTGATAGTGGAGCAGATATGAATTGTATTCAGGATGGATTAGTCCCTCCTCAATATCTTGTTATGACGAATCAAAGTCTTACTAATGCTAATGGGCATAAAATGTCAATCAAACACAGTGGATAATATTTCCATTCAACATCAAGGATTTGCAATTCCTACTACCTTTATGATTCTCCCAAATTTAACCCTATTCGTCATTCTTGGCGTACCTTTTATTACCTCCATTTTACCTCATTTTAAGGTTGATCATACTGACATTCATACCCAGTATAATGATCACCCTATTGTGTTTGAATTTATGCCCCAACCGCTTACGGGTTCTCATATCAATTTCCTTCAATACCCCTATTGTCCAATTTTGGGGGCTCCCCATCACTATCATTCTCATCTGAAAAATAAAATTGCCCAATACTATCATTCTCATTTGAATTTAAATATCCTAATCAGTTTCTTTCTGCAGGAACATTCAAGTACAACAGCTACTAAACCAGTGGGGTTATCTGAGCCACTAAACTAGTGGGGTTACTTACTAACTCAATATTTGTATTTAGATCATGGCCAGTAGTAGCTCAAGCAGACTGTTTAAGGACAAATAACTTCTGTAAGATAATTCTTCTCCCCAACGAAAGGCTTATGCAGTTTTCAGAGGATTCCAACCAGGAATCTATTTTTCATGGTAATCATGTTATAGCCAAATATATAATTTCCCTAACGCATATTATCAAATGCATAATTCCGTTAGAGAAGCACAAAATGCTTTGGACCTATACCAAACTACTCAACAGCTTGAACAAACGAGTATTCAGTCTATGCCTCCTTATTCAAACTCTGAAAGGTATAGAATTCAAAATTTATCCGATTTTTATAATCCAAGAATCACATCCACAATTCACCAAGATTTGAATGGAATATGGAAAAACCATATTATCAATAATCGAAAACGATTTAGACATCATTCGAGTTCTTTAACCACAAAATTAAGAACCCAGCAAACCAATATCAAAAAATTATATGATGGTCTTATTTTCCTATTAAATAATTTTAATTGGGAAGAAGAAATATTTACCATTGTGAAAATCACTCATTTTCTTGAGCTCATTGAAATTCTAGAATCCTACTTTCCAGATCCTATCCTCCAGCATCTCAAAAGAATGTCTATTTGAGAAAATTAAAGCTATCCTTCCAATGGAAATTGCTCAAGACATTTATTCCAAAATTGAGGACCATGTAAATAAAATTAAACAAATTTTATTGCAAAATCATCGTTTTATCAATCATAGCCAAGGATATCATCTTCCAAAGCTTTCCATTTGTTCCTATGAATTTCCTCATAACTTAGCAGATTGCCTAGATTGGGGTTTAATTAATCAGCTTGTCTTTCCAACCTCTATTATTCCAAATTTTTCTCGAATGAGCAAATCCATGGTCATTCATGCATCCAAAAATCTATCCCAACATATTCATCTTACTTTTTAGATTACCAGTACAATTGGCTGAAGATCAAAAGGACAATTTTTTCTGCCATATCAACTTTGGATTCTAAAGAGAACCAAAATGTATGAATTCTCATATGTTCAGATGGCAGATCCCTCTGCATCATCCAGTGTTAAGGCAATATCTCCAAAATTATATTGGATTCAATCATTAATGCATTTCTCCAAAGAAGCAAGAGAAATATCCAAAACCTTATATTCATTTAAAATTATCGATGGAAGATGAATTTTCCTCACCAATCTACCCATGGAGTATATGATCTCTCCACAGCAAGAAGCAGAGGTAGATAATTTATTATCCAGAATGATTAGCAGACTTCATTTACACCTTCCAGAATCCCTGAAATTGAGGCTACAATCCATGAAGAAGAAGTACTGCAGGGTATTCCTGATGCTTATAGCCCTGTATCAGAAGATTTGGTGTATTACCACAATCTCAACAATCGAATAGAATTTTAATGGACCCTGCTATTAAGATAATTGTCGGTCTTTACTCATAACCAGATGTCTCCAATAATTTAAGACACTAACGCAAGCAATGACGTTTTTGTGCAATTATTATCATATGACGCATACAATGAGGTTATAAAGCAATTACTTCGGGACGAAGCGACTGCAGCCAATCTATCCAGCACACGTGTCCCTCCACTCACGGACTTAAACCAATTTCAAGTATGAATCTGTGTATAAATAGAGGTAGCTTAGGACATGTCCAAGCACCACTAAATATCATATTTCTTTAAGTTTCATTTTCTTTTCTCGCTTGTGTGCTTTGGTGTGTAGCTTGGAAGCTATCAGTAAGCTTTCAACCATTTTCCTTTTGTTTATTCTCCTATTGTAAGATATATGTTTGTTTAATATACTAGTTTGGTTTTATTTTCTGTTTTATCTTCTTGGAAGGTTTAGTTGGATATGTTTAGCTTAAGTTTAAATTATTTTATGTACTAAAGAATAGATCTAGTACATTTCATTTAAGTTTCTGCAATCACTCTTCCCCGAACTCTGTAATTGGTATCAGAGCCATGTCCGGCTAAACTCGTGGTAATTACATATGGCGGGTAGGAGATCTCGAAAGCGTAGGAAATAGTTTATAGTACCCTAGTTAATGTTCATATGCAGAAGATGTACTGTTTATCTTCTTCTCTACTTCTCAATGTAACTTGTAGGTTAATCTGACTTTTACTGCTTTTGTGTTTTGAGCGTTAATAGTCGCGTTGGAGGGATAGGCGTGTTAGCAGTGATTGCTTTTTTGCCGTAATATGCCATAATTCGTTGACGGACGCAATTTTCGAACACTATTTAGCAATAATATTTCAGATCAACTTATTTGTTTGTTTTGAGAAGTTGGGGAAGAATATCAATAGTAGTACCTATGTATATGAATAGTATCCCGAGTTACTATTCACTACAGTAGCATTATTCCGACATCACTATTCACACATGTAATTACACTCTTGTTGGTACTTTTTACAAATCTTTTTCACTTCTTTGGTTTTTCAGCTAAATTTAAAAAAAAAAAAAAAAATTTAATTAAAGTAATTAAATTAAAAGCCAAACACATGCAACTAAACCTACCAAGAAGATAAAACAGAAAATAAAATCAAACTAGTATATTAAACAAACATATATCTTACAAGAGGAGAATAAACGAAAGAGAAAATAGTTGAAAGCTTACCGATAGCTTCCAAGCTACACACCAAAACACACAAGCGCGAAAAGAAAACTAAACTTAAAGAAATATGATATTTAGTAGTGCCTGGACATGTCCCAAGCTACCTCTATTTATATACAGATTCGGACTTGAAATTGGTTGAAGTCCGTGAGTGGAGGGACACGTATGCTAAATAGATTAGCTGCAGTCGCTTCGTCCCGAAGTAATTGCTTTATGACCTCATTGTATGCGTCATATGATAATAATTGCACAAGAATGTCATTACTTGCGTCAGTGTCTTGAATTATTAGAGACAGCTGGTTATGAGTATAGACCGACAATTATCTTAATGGCGGGGTCCATTAAGATTCCATTCGATTGTTGAGATTGTGGTAATACACTGAATCTTCTGATACAGAGCTATCAGCATCAGGAATACCCTGCAGTACTTCTTCATGGGTTGTAGCCTCAATTTTCAGGGATTCTAGAAGGTGTAAATGAAGTCTGCTAATCATTCTGGATAATAAATTATCTGCCTCTGCTTCTTGCTATAGAGAGATCATATACTCTATGGGTAGATTGGTGAGGAAAATTCGTCTTCCATCGGTAATTTTGAATGAATATGGGGTTTTGGATATTTCTCTTGCTTCTTTGGAGAAATGCATTAATGATTGAATCCAATATAATTTTGGAGATATTGCCTTAACACTGGATGATGCAGAGGGATCGGCCATCTGAACATATGAGAATTCATACATTTTGGTTCTCTTTAGAATCCAAAGTTGATATGGCTGAAAATATTGTCCTTTTGATCTCCAGCCAATTGTACTGGTAATCCAAAAAGTAAGATGAATATGTTGGGATAGATTTTTGGATGCATGAATGACCATGGATTTGATCATTCAAGGAAAATTTGGAATAATAGAGGTTGGAATGACAAGTTCATTAATTAAACCCCAATCTAGGCAATCTGCTAAGTTATGAGGAAATTCATAGGAACAAATGGAAAGCTTTGGAAGATGATATCCTTGGCTATGATTGATAAAACGATGGTTTTACAATAAAATTTGTTTAATTTTATTTGCATGGTCCTCAATTTTAGAATAAATGTCTTAAGCAATTTCCATTGGAAGGATAGTTTTGATTTTCTCAAATAGACATTCTTTTGAGACGCTGGAGGATAGGATTTGGAAAGTAGGATTCTAGAATTTCAATGAGCTCAAGAAAATGAATGATTTTCTCAATGGTAAATATTTCTTTTTCCCAATTAAAATTATTTAATAGGGAAATAAGATCATCATATAATTTTTTGATATTGGTTTGCTGAGTTCTTAATTTTGTGGTTAAAGAACTCATATAATATCTAAATCGTTTCCGATTATTGATAATATGATATTTCCATATTTCATTCACATCTTGGTGAATTGTGGATGAGATTCCTAGATTATAAAAATCGGGTAAATTTTGAATTCTATATCTTTCAGAGTTTGAATAAGGAGGCATAGACCGAATACTCCTTTGTTCGAGCTGTTGAGTAGTTTGGTATAGGTTCAAAGCATTTTGTGTTTCTCTAGCGGAATTATGCATTTGATAATATGCGTTAGAGAAGTTATATATTTGGCTATGACATGATTGCCATGAAAAATAGATTCCTGGTTGGAATCCTCTGAAAACTGCATAAGCCTTTCGTTGGGGAGAAGAATTATCTTCCAGAGGTTATTTGTCCTTAAACAGTCTGCTTGAGCTACTACTGGTCATGATCTGAATGCAAAGATAGAGTTAGTAAGTAACCCCACTGGTTTAGTAGCTCAGATAACCCCACTGGTTTAGTGGTTGTTGATGTTCCTACAGAAAGAAACTAATTAGTATATTTAAATTCAAATGAGAATGATAGTATTGGGCAATTTTATTTTTCAACTGAGAATGATAGTGATGGGGAGCCTCCAAAATTGGACAATAGGGTATTGAAGGAAATTGATATGAGAACCCAAAAGCAATTGGGGCATAAATTCAAACACAATAGGGTGACCATTATACTGGGTATGAATGCCCGTATGATCAACCTTAAAATGAAGGTAATAAAAGGTAAGCCAAGAGTGACGAATTGGGTTAAATTTGGGAGAATCATAAAAGTAGTAGGAATTGCAAATCCTTGATGTTGAATGGTAATATTATCCACTTTGTGTTTGATTGGCATTTTATGCCCATTACCATTCCTAAGACTTTGATTCGTCATAACAAGATATTGAGGAGGGACTAATCCATCCTGAGTACAATTCATATCTGCTCCACTAAGTAAACCTAAACGATGTAACATAATCTTTTCTTATTTATAATCTCATATTAGTGGTGACATTAACTAGTTGCACTTCCATATCATCATCATCATAGCCTTATCCCATCTATTTGGGATTGGCTCTTGACATCAACTATTTGCACTTCCATATCTGATTCAAAAATGTATTTTAATTATGCATAGAAGATGTGGATTTCACTATATATCAGGGGATGAGAATTGATGCCTTCTTGTGATTTTATTATGTTTTTGATATTTGTTTAGATTCCAAAGTCAATGTTACCGAACTTTTTGTTTATGCTTTCTGTTATATCGGGGATTTTGTATCGCAGGGGCATGTCCTAGCTATCTTTGTATGGGCATAGTTGTCATATATGGAATGGTTCTAGGCATGGACTTATTTTTGTCTATCCTTAATGGGAAAGTATTATAACTGAGAAAAACTTTGAGATCATAGTTCTAAAAGTCGGCGAATCAACAAGTTAACTCGGCCGAGTTACTCGATTAGCCGGGATTTCGAGTTGAGTCCGAGTCGAGTCAAGATTTCGGTAGGATGAGGCAATCAAGCTTCATAAACTACCCGTATATGAAAAATTATTTTCATGAGATCTGAATTTAGAAACCCAATCATTTTAAAAAGTATTAAACTATTCATTTTATTAGCATATCTCCCTATCTTTTTCCTTGTGACATATTTGTATTTTATTTTTATAAGATAAATATTTTTGAAAACTTATACTAACCGAGTCAGAGCGAGTCGAGTTTGTCCGAGTCTTCGAGTTAACTCGACTCAATTGACTCTTGGGTTGAGTCAACTTCTCGCGTTTTAAAACCATGTTTCAGACAATAATACACAATAAATGGAAAAAATCGTAACCCAGGTGAATGGAATATCCTGTGCACTTTGGAGCCATGGGATCCAGGAATGGAATAAGTATCACACGGGTGCGATGCATATAAAGGTTATATACTTACAATGCGACATATTACTGAGAGGTAAGTGAAGTATATTGGAGTGTCTGGTGAACACAGCCTGATATCTCGAATATTTTAGATGCCCTAGCTTTCCGTTAACAAAAATACTAGCTCTTCTATCAACTGACGCTCCCATTAATTTTCCAATAAATTCATGCATGGGCTTTTAATGTCAGAATATAATGTATGTTTTACAAATTAGTTTGAGTTGGTAAAGTACACATCTTGACAGGATATTTTAATGCATCATTGTGCATGTGATACGATCCATTACTAAACAGATATCTCAATTTGAACCAAACTTTATTTATTTCCTCCACCAAACTGGATTTCATCTCATTTGATATATCTATCTTGCAACAATCTAGCTCATCGCTCTTTGCGACTAGGTGAGCATCGAGGCTCACCTACCCATATAAACATGCGACGGGTACCTCTATTCGCGCCTACTGCTTTATTGAAAGCGCCCACGTTCTCACGTGCCAAAAAAAAAAGTACATTTAACTGAGCACATTGATATACCATATACGCATATCTCCTTTATTAAAATAAGAAATTAGTGCATCTCTCTCTCTCTCTCTCTCTCTCTCTCTCTCTCTCTCTCTCTCTTTATATATATATATATAACAATCTATGTTCAATTTGATGCTATTTTGCAATTTATTGTTCTAATATTTTCTCATACATTGTTCCATCTCCAATTCATGTTGTTTGCTGATTGACAGGTTGTCAATTGGAGATCCAGTAGTAGTAGTTATCAAGAACAAGCAAGTCGCGAATCAGCAGTGTCATCAGTAACAGTACCATATAAACTTTGCAAATCCTTTAACCTCCATACATTTGCTTCTAGTCCAATTAAGGTTAGTTTTGTAACTTTTTCTTCCATTTTTGTTTAATTGTTTTACATTTCTTCCACCTAAATATGGAAATATGAACAGAAGCTTCAAGTATATGTCAAGTTGCGGCAGCTATTTTATTTTCTTTTAGTTTATATCTCCTTTTCTTTTTGATAAGTTACTAAGGGTCTATTTGGATGTTTTGGAGGAAAATGTTGGAAATAGATTTAAAAATCCTATGGATTCCAGCTCTTTCAATAGGAATTGATCCTTTTTGGTGCTTGGATTGTGTAGTAACATATATAAAATTGAAGGAGAGCACCATTGTTGGGGTAGATGACACACATCAAACCAAAAATACCGTCTTTGGGGAGAGAGGGAGAGAGATTGTCGAAGATAGAAAGGGAGAGATTGTGTATGTGTGTGAGAGAGAGAGAGAGTGTCTATTGTGAGAAAAAGAGAGGGAGAGAGAGAGAGAGAGAGAGATTGTTTACGGTGTGACGAAAGAGAGAGATTGCTTAGTGTGAGAGAGAATGTTTAGGGTGGGAGAGAGGAGCTGACCAATAGATTTTGCAGAAAGAGTTTGAAAGGGAAAGGCTTCTTCAAGAGATAAGAATTTCCATGGTTTTCCTCTGGAAATGGACAGGTCCTGTTTGAGGAGGATTTCGTAGTTTCCAATTGTGGGAAAACGAACCAGTTTTCTAAATCCCATTTTTGTTGCCAAGAGAAACCGTCAGATTATTTTTCAATTCCATCCGTTTCCTTTCTTTTCCTGGTATCCAAACACAGTCTAACAGAATGTCAATGCATAGATAATTACCACTTTCCACCAAACAAACAAAAATATGCAAATGCTTGTGCAAAAGTTTCTATCGAAAACCATCTTACATATACTTTGTAAAGTAATCAAACTAATAATATATATGAGAAGTACATAGTCTATAGGCTACTGATTGAAGTCCCGGGTTGATTGTCATATATATTCTGGAGTATTTATAACCGTGCATCAAACAGATAAAAAACTTGTAGTAAAGGTCTTGAATGTGGATCACGGATTTTGCAGTTATCTTTTGTCCTATTTATTCAACCTTAAGAGTAGACGAGGTTTCACAGAACCCACTAGCTAGCAAGACTTGATATGGTTGAAGTCATAGTTACCAAGTCAGAATCCGTAAAAAAATCACCAAAATTCGGGGAAAATTCAGAAAACATTTCGGAAAAAATAATGGAAATATTTAAAAATATTAAGAAACTAATATTTAATGGAAATATTTCAAAATATTAAGAAACAAATATTTTTATTAAAAAATGAGAAAATTTTGGGGGAAATTCATAGAAAACATGTTTAAAATGTAAAAATCGTTTATTTAAAAAATACTAGTATTTTTTGGAAAAAATGGGTTTTAATCGTGTTTCCCACATTTCATAAAAAAAAATGCGTTTTAAATTATTTTTTTTGAAAAAACCGCCGAATTTGGTAACCATGGTGGAAGTGCTATTACCAGTTCCCCGACCAGTCGAAATGGCACATTTTACTTCATGACTTTCTGCATTGAAGGGCTTATCTGGAAATAAATTTAGTTGTTGTTGGTTGAAAATCTTAGTGAGATTTGTTACCTTTGCCATTGACTATTTTCAGCTTTTCCTGATCTGATATCAGAAGTAATTAAATTTTCATTTAATCTGTTAAATACTCTTTTCTATTGTTTGTGTCCTATTGCTTTTTTTACCTTTCTTGTTCTTTACATCTTTTATCACCTGCAGCTTAGGTTTCACTCCCCAGAGGAGGAGATAGCCTTTGGCCCCAGTTGTTGGCTATGGGATTATTTACGAAGAAGTGGAGCTTCTGGGTTTTTGCTACCACTTTCTGGTGGAGCAGATAGTTCTGCTGTGGCAGCTATTGTTGGCTGCATGTGCCAACTTGTCGTAAAAGGTTATAAGCCCTAAAATCTCGTTTCAGTGACTACTTGCTATATCTAAAGTGAATATCGTTGAAACTCTTTCTTGATTAGGTTGTGGTTGCATTTTTTTTAATAAACTTTATTGCAACTATTTTATTTCGTATTTATGCAGAAATCTCAAAGGGAGACAAACAAGTCAAATCTGATGCAATACGGATTGGTCAATACACCAATGGAGAGTTTCCTACTGATAGCAAAGAGTTTGCCAAACGCATATTTTACACTGTCTATATGGGGTCTGAAAATAGGTGTGGACAATTACACATAAAAATGCCATCCAAGATCAACAGATGGAATATCTTTTACCCATTCTCTCTATAGTATTATGTTTGAAACAGGGTTGCGTAATTTTATTTTATTTGGCTGCTAATATTTCATGATAAATGTGCCAAATTATTAAATGATATCAAAGAAGTGGTACAAGATCCTTTAGAAGGCTTGAGCCTGAAAATAAATTTCATTGACCATTTTGTATTTCTAATGTATACATTTTCTTAGGGTAACAGTAAATATTGTTCAAAGACAATACAATTTTTGGGCTAAAAGAACATAAATTTTCTTCTGTTTGTTGCTTTATTATTTAGATTTTATTGCTACTATTTTTTGCGAAATAAAATTCTCCAACACTTTGTTTGAAACAAATAATTCTGTAATTATTAATCAACTTATAATGAAATTTATGAATTTCCCTAATCCTAAATTTATGATTTTTAGCAGTATACTGTCTATTTATTTCCATATCCTGTCTGCTTGACCAAATGCTGTGCCTGCGAGCATGACATATTTGAAGTGTTCAATAACAGAACCTTTTGTGAACCCTTGTAGTTCTGAGGCCACCAAGTTGCGAGCAAAGTTGCTAGCAGATGAGATTGGTTCATGCCACCTTGATATACCAATAGATAATGTTGTTTCTGCATTGCTTTCAACGTTTCAAGAGCTTACAGGGAAGTGTCCACGTTATAAGGTAAATGTACCCAAATTCACTTGCTTGCTATATTGAGCTCTTCTTTTGTTTTCGAGAGGAAAGTCATATTTTTCACATGGGTACATTTCTGTTTCTAAGTATTGACCAAATTTTGTCATCTGCTACGAGTGAAGGTATTGACCAATTTTTTTTGAAAAAAATTTATAATGTCTGCATCTGCAATGATATACTGTTTAATTAATGTCTGTTTTTAAAATTATGTCCTTTATAATGTCTGTTTTCTGATATTATAATTAATATATGCATTCTGTTTAATTTTTTTTTTCCAATCGTTTTTTTTAATGTGTGAAATCTGAAATTATTTTGTCTACGCACTCTGAATTTATATGGGATGTTGGTTGATTGCCATACTAGGATTGTAATGTTCTACTTAAGAAAAGCTTACTCACATGATTTTTTCCCTTTTTTTAATAATTTTTTCTTTTTAAAATAAAAAAATTATATATATATATATATATATATATATATATATATATATATATTTATTTATTTATTTATATTTATACAAATTAATAATTCGAGAAAATTGTGAAGCTTACGCTGCACTCCTTGAGGCTTATGCCTTGCTCCTGCGGGGGGTCGAATGGTACGCTATGCGCTTTTTCACTATTGAAAACACTGCTATTGATATTTAGGCAATATGAGGTTGTAAAATTGTACGTAAGGATCAAATCATAGCCTTTGACAAACAACCAGTCTCATTGACATATTGCTCAAATACAAAAAAAGTATCACCAAAAGCCAAGATTTCTTGCCTAAGATTTTATAATACACCTCACTCTCTTTCCCTTGATGGAAGTCTTGTGGAGGATACAACCTCGTTACCTATAGTATCAGCTATCCAGTTATCCTCCTAATGACGGTGAGAGAATTAAATGTAAAGGAAAAATATGTTACTACGAAAGGTGCCTCACTATGGCCCAACTTGGTTTCAAATTTGAGTTATAATAGTATGAAATTTGGCTGCAATATAAATTGAAGAGTTCTTTGCATTTACCGCCCTGAGATATGTCTTATTTGAACTCCGCTCCGCATGCTTCACCTATTTACACTGCGGTCCTTGCTTTCATGTTTCCTTTACTTACAACCTCCTAGAGTGATGGATCAGTCGTTGAGTGTTACAAAACAAATCTTTGACTGCTCGGAATCAGATGATGAAGATCGTTTTTCGCCACAATCTTCTACCCAATGAATCTTGAGTTGAGAACCATGCATTCATTCGGTCAGATTTTGATTCCACATGATGATCATAGGTGCTCATCAAACGTGGTCCTTGGATATCACTTTTCGAGATCTGTGTCATACGAAATTAATATTTGATCGTATGATTGTAGGTCCATGATCTCAAGATCAATTAGATCAAAGATAGGAGTGAAAAACAATCTCCATCAATTGATTTAGAGCAGTCGAAGGTTATTTTGTTAGAGAATCCAACACTGTAGGGGTAGTAAGTAAAGGAAACATAATGTAACTCTTCAAATTGTTATTAATGTCCATGTTGCATGGAAATTGAACTTCTTGTTTGAATAGGTTGATGGAGGATCGGATATTGAGAACTTAGCTTTGCAAAATATCCAAGCTCGAGTCAGAATGGTGAAAGCATTTATGTTAGCATCACTCATGCCTTGGGTTCAAAATAAATCTGGATTCTATCTTGTATTGGGTAGCTCCAATGTGGATGAAGGATTGCGTGGTTACTTGACAAAGGTAAAAGTAAAAAAGTCCCCATCTATTAAATGTCAATTCATACTTCTTTTTCTCAACATTGGTTGTAAGGTTTTTGAAATCTCAAATTCACCCTGGAGTCAGATAGGGCTTGGTCCTCTTGTCTAATTACGCAAAGTTCTGAATCATGGTATAAAAAATTGGATACTGATACGTATCAGCGATATGCATCGGTTTCGTCAAGGACCGATGCCGATACCACCCCAATACAAGTATCGGGATGGTATCGGTATTGCACCGATACTGGTCAGTATCGGCCAATATTTTCTCAGAATTGACAGATACTGACCGATACAGCTAGTTATTTTTTTTATTTTTTAACTTTTTTTTCAAAAAAAAAAATATATCGATTAATACGGTATCAACAATACTGTATCTGTTGGACCGATACCCGATACCGAATACTGACACCTTGTTCTGAATCAATTTCTTAGTTTTGCTTATGTTGCGGTCTAATTTCCATTTTTATTAGTATGTAGTGTCTAGTTGTGTTTCTTTTTGAATTTTTAAGAGGAAGATGAGTCATCGTTTAAACTCGACGTGGCTTAGTGTTCAAGTCAGAATCAACTTAATGAGCTTTTTCAGGTTTACTGGGGTATTTAATGTTCATTGGTATTAGAGAGTTTGCTATTAATTTGTGGGAACTGCTTGTAGGATGCACAACCTAATAGGTCAATAGGTTTCATCGTTCCAGTGATAAAAGTTGTTTTCTTGAGAACTCATTTCTATCTTTTTGGCACAGTATGATTGCAGTTCGGCAGATATAAATCCCATTGGGAGTGTTAGTAAACAGGATCTTCGAAAATTTCTACGTTGGGGTGCCATTGATCTTGGGTATGCGTCTTTGGCAGAAATTGAAGCTGCCCCTCCAACCGCTGAATTGGAGCCTATTCGTTCCGATTACAGCCAGGTAATGCCTTCTATGCACCTACGCAGCTGTTTTTTTTTTGTATTGGTGGCAGCCACATAACTGTTTCTATTAGGATACTGTTACTGCTAATTTCTGAAGCAATTCAAGATGTTAACAATCTTACTTGACTGTAAAGAGTTTTTATCGTTATATATATATATATATACCTAAGTTAAGGGATCCCTACACTTAAGTGTAGCGTTCAAACGCTACACTAGTGCCGATATCACGTGCCTATTGGCATGTGATCCCAATACAAACACCCGTTTTGGGATCATTAGCCATGTGGCATGCAATCTAAAAAAAATTATTTTTATGACTTTTTTCCCTTTAAAATGTGGTCAAAGATTGACCTCCGCCCCTTAACCTAGTGCATGGAAGTTTTTCCAACTTTGACCATGTTTTGGACGGTGGGTAAGATGAATTTTTTAATTATTTTTGGGGGCATGGACCGGACCGATCTTGTTCATGTTACCTCAGCACTTGATCTTCAGATTAGGTACCACGTGGCACCCAAATGACACTAGGTGAGCATTGAACGCTACATCACTAATGTAACATATATATATATATATGGTAATAGTCACGAGTGACTCGAGCAGGTGATCATCAGATCACGCTGCAGTCAATGTGGACCGCGACCTGTATGGGCACCCGCCTGAGTCACTCATGACTCAAGTTATATGATCATTTCCCTATATATATAATACATCTCTCTCTCTCTCTCTCTCTCTCTCTCTCTCTATATATATATATATATATATATAGCGAAAAAGGGAGCAAAATATTCAGAGGATGGAAAAAATTACTTCATAGGATGCAGCTATAATCTCTCTCCTAACTTAAAGCTCCGGCAATGCCACCACCCCTCTTTGGATTTATTAGTCCTTTCTCAGATTGAGAATTTGTTTTGTTTTTTACTCTAGATATATTTGTAGATTGTTGTATATGTCGGGCTTAAGCCAAGGATGAATAGATTGATGTTTCAATTTCCTAATGTCTTGCAAGTTTACACCATGAATCCATAAACTAGCCATAACTAGTAAGATATTTTACTGATGGTTTTCGTAGCTTTTATAAATGTAGATTTTAACGCTCCTTTTGAGGCTTGCCTTTTCTTTTCTTGTATGTTCTAGTTTCTTTATTTATGTGGCATGATTTAAGATAAGACCCAACTCTCCTGACCATCATTTAAAACCAAAATGGTGTTTAAATTATCTTACACCATTAAGGGTTAAAGATGTGGGTAACCCACACCATCAATGTGATAGATCGTACATTAAAAGGCCACATGCCCAAAAATCAAACTTTTTGAGAGATTTGAACCATCCGATATGTTGACTACAACATCAACCATTGTTTTTAGTTTTAACGGCTGATATTAAAGTTCATCGATTGGATGGTTCACATCCACTTATAAGAATGATTATTTGGGCTAAGAGATGTTCCAGTGATGGATTGTCACTTGAACAATTTAGATTGGTCAAGATGTGAGCCACATGGCATAATGATAAATCACACTTTAATGGTGTAAGATAGAAAGTATTAATTTAATGGTTTCAGATCATTTAAACACCATTCTGGTGCCATTATCCCTTTAAGATATGGCCATCTAGTAGCCTCTTTCAGTTATGGCCTTGGTTCTCGTATGAATATGGAACATATAGAAACTCTTGTGTTTGTTTATGTTTGTGCTTATTGGGATTAAAGAAGCAATATAGTATGGCAAGCTAATCACTGATATAGATGGCCTGAAATTGTCTTCTCTGCAAATTAGTTGGATGAAGTCGACATGGGCATGACATACGAGGAGCTATCAGTCTATGGAAGGCTGCGAAAGATTTTCCGATGCGGTCCTGTATCAATGTTTCAGGTTGGTGTCACTATCCCTAGTATGATCTCATTCAATGATTGCAAATTTACAACTTGAAGCTGGAAAACAAGTTGGATGATAATTTATAAGCTTGGAATTTGGAAAGGTTTAGGTGGGTTTTTGAACAATAATCCAATTAAAAAATTTAGAAAATATTTCACATTTCCTTCATATTGCATGCAATATTGCAATATTGCATCATTGATCCTTTAGCACTTAGTAGTTTGACTTACCGTAAGAAAATATCTTCGAGAATTTAGCGTGCACAACGAACGTACTACTATAGGGAGGTGTTGCATCAAACCCCTCATATAAGTATCTATGAAAATTTGAAAAAATTTGGCAAAATTCAAATTCGGAAAAAATAAAAATAAAAACTATAAGATATATTAATAAAAAATTATTAAAAAAAATGTTTTTTACCAAGATCGAGAAAAATCCAGGA
The DNA here is from genome assembly GCA_021018995.1 of Chloranthus sessilifolius. Lineage (NCBI taxonomy): Eukaryota > Viridiplantae > Streptophyta > Magnoliopsida > Chloranthales > Chloranthaceae > Chloranthus > Chloranthus sessilifolius. The sequence continues at coordinate 9,080,660 of CM037593.1, read as the reverse complement.
ACCATTAGAGGGATAAGGTTAGTCTTGAGACAGACATCAAGGATGTTTATGAGGAAATAGCTAAGAAGAAGGCTCCTAGATGGGAGGACTTTGTGGCTATTGAAGGTATTCAGGAATTTCTGAAGAGACATTCTAATGTCTCTCTTTCCCTTGTGTTTGAAGAGGCTAATGCTTGTGCGAGGTGGGCTGCTAACCATGGAATTTCTGCAGATACGGTGGTTCGGTGGCCTGAGAACGCTGAGGTCCCTGAGGATCTTGATATTCTTGTTAGGAAGGATGAGTGCCTTACTTTTGTTCATGTGCAAAATCTTTCTGCTCCATTGATTTCATTGGCCTTGGGGTGATGGCGATGCCGAAGCTCTATGGTCATAGAAGTTATGGCCTTTTCTGTATTCTTTGTACTCTCCTTGGTTTCTGTTGAATAAATTTTTTATTCACCGATCAGAAAAAACAAAAAAAATCATTCATGACCAATATCATGTGCCAGGTTAATGTTAAAAGTTTGTAGATGTTAGTGAAATATATCACATTGTACAATTAGAGATGCAAACCAAGTTTTTGTTTTTTAACTTAATGACATATCTATGCATAGATAGGGATATAAGCTAAAATCCTCATCTCCTCTTTGCCTGAATAGCAAATGAAGTGGTGTTTATCGACCATGTATGATGTCATAACATGGTGAGAAGAGATGCAAAGTACTGAAGAAAGAAAAGCCATCTTGTTATTAGAAAATAAAAGGGGATTAGCCTAAAATGTACTAATCAAGGAAGTAATCTATTAAGTTTTGTTCCAAAATTGGTATTCATGCATTTCCTCTAGTGCATTGGCCGTCATTCTATATATTTGGTGCACTTCATTTTTTATGTACGTACGGTTCACATGACAAACGTGTAGATTGAGTTCAGCCAAAAAATTCTCGTTGAACGATTTTATCTGACCAAGAGCCTATAAGATATTTCAAATGTAACCCTAAATAGCACATGGGCAATGGTCTACAATAAATGCGTCAAAGTAATCTGATCAGATGGTTAGAAACCTTTGACAAGAATAAGTTTTTGGCCGAGTCTCGTCCAAATTGGAGAAGCCTCTGAAAGGATGACTAGGTTTGCTATATTGTACCTACAGCCTCCAATCTTTATATTATAGCAATTTGATATATCTCATGCTAAGCACATGATTCCCAATGACATAATTTGACATTCAAACATGTTAGTAGTGACAAAAGAAATTTTTTGATAGGAAAGAACATCCCCTTGTTCTAATATTATATCTCCTTGTGGTGTAGTAAATTGGCTTATATAACAACTGTCATTTATCGAATATAAAGATAAAAGATTTTATTTTTTTTTAAAACAGCTTATTTATTTCATGTCTACCCACTTGCATGATAAAGCTGAAATTGATTGTCATAATCATCCAATTAATGGGATATTTGGTGGACTGTTGACCATCACTTTATTGACTTTCCAAAATCAAAGAATTGATTTGGCAGTTAGAAACGTCTGATCTGTGCAGTTTTGTGGCTACTTTTATAAATACATGATACATGTATTTATAAAGACATGTATGTGAAAAACTATGATAATATTTACATGAGAACCTTTAAATCCACCCACCGAATCTTTGAGTTCACCCCCGCTGAAACACATTGACTGCATTGAATCAGATGATGAAGATTGTTTATCACCCCAATATTTCATGCGATGGATCTTGAGATCATGGGCGTACTATCAGACGGTCGCTTTTTTATTTCATGTGGTATACACCTAAAAAAATGACCTTAAAATCAATTTGAGCTTACAAGTAATGTTATGGTTATTTTTTTGAGATATGTGCTACGCGAAATAAAACACTGACCGTTTGATGGTACGCCCATGATCTCAAGATCCATCTTGTGAAAGATTGCGGGCAGAAACGATCTCGATCATCCTTTTCAACTCAGTCAATGTTATTCAGCGTGGGTGAACTGAAAGATTCAGTGGGTGGATTTAAAGGTACTCTATTTATACATGTATTTTTGTAAAATACATTGATAAAGTTCACCGCTTGCGTGTCTCCATTTCATCTAGCCTACATTAATCATATTTGAATTGTCCTCCTCAAATCCCCATCTGGTAAGTAGAGCCTAAATATAAAAAATTATGATAATATTAGACTTAGTGCCTGGAAAGCCAATCTCCTTTGCATTTTTCTGTCCAATACACTTCAATTTCTGTCACGCTATTCTTAACACTTCTAATTTCATTTCTTTCTTCCTCTAACCAAATATAATGTTATGCATGCATATATAAAAATATATTAACTTCCATTAGCTTTTCACGAGCAACAGAGAGTTAGCTCTTGGTGAACACTAGATTTATTAAACTAGAATTATCCAAAGGCGAAATGATGTAGGAAGTCAGGGGATATGGATTGATTTTATGCAGTGTGATTTATGCATGTTCGGTCATTGTAGAACAGTGTCACTAAAAATTTATTACCCATTTTATCCAAGGAGCTTGATCCAAATTCTTTTCCTCCTAATTCTCTCTCTTGCTGCAGAATCTATGCCACAAGTGGTGTGGAAGGTTAACTCCATCACAAGTAGCAGATAAAGTGAAGTATTTTTTTAAGTACTATTCAATAAATCGACACAAGATGACGGTATTAACGCCTTCTTACCATGCCGAGGTATTCAACTTTCTGCTTATATCATGTACAAAATGTGATTCTATGGAAGAGGGGAAACCTCATTTATAATTATATATAAATAATTACAAAAAATATAAGAGATATTTCGGTTTAAAACATCACAAGTTTGTTGGACCTAGCTAAAAAGTTTGGAAAAACTGGTAAACAATATGTGATCTTGTTTGTCATTTTCTCACCACTACCATTTAATAAAGGCATAATGGTTCCTGACCGGCATTTAAACACTAAAGTGGTGTATAAATGTTCTTATACTATTAAAATTAGACTTTTCATCTCACACCATTGAAGTGTGATGTATCATTATGCAATATGGTGCACATCTTTGATCAATCGAAATTGTCCAAGTGGCAATCAATTATTGGAACATGTCTCAGCCCAAAGAAACAGGCCTATAAGTGGATGTGAACCATCCGATTGATGAACTTTAATATAAGCATTAAAACTAAAACAACGGTTGATGTGATACTCTATAGATCGGATGGTTGAAATCTCCCTAAAACACCATTTTTGGGCTTGTTTCACTTCAACCCATTGATGGTGTGTAAGATCATTTGAAATCCAAAATGGTGTTTAAATGGCGGTCAGGAGAGTCAGGTCCTCTAGTAAATGGTGGTAGATTCACCCACTTTTTTGTATTAGTCTATGTTTTCTTCTTTCACATAATAAAACCTTTTACCTAGCTTATTGGCATTTGCAGAGTTATTCGCCAGAGGATAACAGGTTTGATCTTCGCCAGTTTCTCTACAACCCACAATGGCCTTTTCAGTTCCGTAAGATTGATGAACTGCTTCGCAAGCTCAATTCTGACAAAGTCGATATCCCAGATTTGGGCAAGCAGGAAAACGTAGAAAGTACACCAGATCTTGAAAGTGGCACGGGAGTCATGGTTGCAGGTTCTAGCAATCCAAAAGCTGGTCTCTAATGTAGGTAAGAGGTGAATATAACACATGAGAGAGCTAGTTTTTACAAAATCTTCTGAATTATTAGAAGGGTACCTTTAAATACGCCCATTGAATCTTGAAAAGCACCCACACCAATAATCCTCGATTGCTTTAAATCAGACGATGGAGAACGTGTTTCGGTCCAATCTTCCACAAAAGGGAGCTTGAGGCCCTGAAGGTACAATCAGACGGTCAGTTTTCGACTCCACTTGGCACAGATGCCAAAAACGTGGCCCTAAAGTCACGTTTGAGCGTGATGTGTGCCACGTGACTTTAGGGCCACTTTTTTGGGATCTATGCCATGTGGAATCGAAAACTGACAGTCTGATGGTATGTTCATGGCCTCAAGATCCCATGCGTGGAAGATTGGACCGAAACATGATCTCCATCGTCTGATTTAAAGCAATCAAGAATTTTTGGCGTGGGGGCTTTTCTAGATTCCATGGGCGTATTTAAAGGTACTCTTAATAGAATTAGCTAACATGACTGTTAAAATGTTTTCCTTTGAATAATAAATCATTTATAAAGGGAGGTTAAGGCATTTGCTTTGAAGAAGTCGAAGGGATCTTTCTTTCTTATTTTTACTCTTTTCTCTTATTGTATTAGACATGGTAAAGGACCCTATAGTTTGATACTATCAAGAAACAGAGATTTTACTTGGTTTTTTTATGAGAATCTCTTTTTTAAGTCGTCCTCAGCTTTATTTTTTCAACGCCTTCTCTTTGTTTGATTTCTCTCTTCTTGTTATCATTATTACTGTTATTGTTATTATTATTTTTAATAATTAGTAGCATCAAAATTTTACTAAACTTAAGCAATAATTATATTGTTAGCTAGTTGAGCGAGAAACTCTAATCAGCTCGCTACTACATACAATTGAGGAAAAGACTCGCTGAAATGTTAAAGCATTTCTAGATACTCCTTAGCCGAGTATCTGATTTAGAACTTAGATTGTGCAATATCCCTCTTGTAGAAACGTTACAATTCTCCCTTTTCCTTGTTTCCCCTTTTGTATTAATATGAATTTAAGTAATATGAGCCTAAATATTAGCATCATTCGTATATCATGTGTGAGCTAAACTACGGTTCTGAATTACATTATAGTGTTTGGGCAATCCGTAGTCTTGTTAGGGAATCTTTATGTTAGCAATTTTTTTACAATTAAGAGCTGGACATTTTGTTTCCTCCAAACTTCCCTTTTAATGTATGAATAATAACTTTATTTGAATCAAACGAAGGAATAGAAGCGTGTAAAAAAAATTACAGCATTATGGAAGTGAGATTCTCCCAGCTATGCTTGTGAGCCTTTAAGGTACCTTCCCTAGCTAGAATCTGCTATGTGATTAACCTCTCTCCTAATGTAGCAAAGGACTTGAACTTCTTTTATTGCCCTTCATATGTGGAAGAAGATGAATTGCTCTATTCCTTTGTAATCAAAGCAATGGAAACATACTACTATATTCATGGATACGAACAAAATAATCAATGGGATCATCTATGAAAGTTTATATTTGAGTAATATCATCATCATCATCATCACCTTGTCCCATCTATTTGAGGTTGGGCTTATTGATTGGAGAAAATTTTAATATATTCAAGCTTGTGCAGGTAACAAAACGCCATGTTCATACTGCCTTCTTGAAAACTTACATCAACCGATCTTGGTAGTTGATGAAGAGGAAGCAAAGCATTCGGTGGTGAAGGATAAATCCAGTAGCATCTTCTGCCAGTAACCACACACCATACGACCATAGTGACAAATTTCTCCGAAATTTACCCAAACAAGGATCGAGCGATACTTTCGGCGAAATTTCAATGATTTCTCCAAAATTCATTAATTTCGGTGAAATTTGACCGAAATTAATAAATCTTTTATAATTTTTATCATTTTTTAAATAATAAATAAAAATTTTATGAAGTTTAAATGTAATTTATATTTAATATTTTTTGTACACCCTGAAATTTTTCTAATTTTTCTTGAAATTTATCAGAAATGACTGCCTACCGAAATGTTACCGAAAACGAAATTTGTCACTATGCATACAACAAACCCACTAGAGAATTGTAGTAATTACATGATAAGATGAAGAAAACTACATTACTTTATCTTGCTCACTGTTAAAGCTACATGTCATTCTTTGTGCTCTTATCATTTCAGCTGATGGATATGTAAAGCTACTTGTCATTCTTTGTATACAATACTTTGTATCTTGTTTTTTTGTCAGTTTGTATATATAAGAAAGAAAAGTAAAAATCTTAGTTTATGCTAAGTCAAGTGATGTGATTTTTTAGCACTATTCCGAATGGCGGAGAGGAGTACAATTTTTTCCATTTAAGTTCACTTTAAATAGTGTGGGTTCCTCTGTGCTTCACCAGTTAATCAATTTGAAGGGTTTTCTTTAGTATAAAATAGTAGTAAGTCATGAGCAAAGCCTGAGCTAAACCTTAGAAATCTTAATGCCATTATACCTATCAAGTCTTCTTAGGCCTTACTCTACAACAATTATTCTTGCTAAGAACAATAATTCGGCTTACGTGACTTGATACTCATGTCACTTTTTGGGATATGTCATGTGGAATCATCTTGTGTTGTTCGATGGATGTGCTTTGATGTAAAGATCTTGGTGTAAAATGTTGGGACAAAAAATGATCCAATTTATTCAAAGCCGGCAAATGTCATCAAAGTTAACATGACATTTGGCTGCTCTTAATCAAATATTGGAGATCCTTTTTTACTCAATCTTCTCCATGAGAGATCGTGAGATCATGGCGTAATAGTCAAATGGCACACATGATGATCCTACATAGCACACATTCCAAAAAGTGACCTGAACACCAAGAACACTTGGCGCTCGGGTTGCTTGACTAATAACTCTTCCTTAAATATCTGTGTCGGATACTTGGCCAAAGTGTGTCCATCAAAGGCACTCAATATCTTCAGAATATATAAAGAGGATCTTATCTACACCTCGGAAATTGTCATTCATATGGATGCAGATTATTTGAAGCCCACCAATAAATGACTTTTAATCTGCACACAAACTTTTGATGTCCATACAACAATTAATGAATAATATTAAATTTTATTTTTCCATGGCAAATATAGATCCAAAATAAATATTAGTTGACAAAATTTGTTTCAGTACTTTAACAACACTCACCGAATCTTGAAGTTCACCTACTTATGCGGGTGCAATATATTCAAAGACCAAAACTTGAAATTTTTTTTTGTTGGTAATCAAATCTTGAAGTTCACCCACATTTTTTTTTAGAAGTATCTATATAAGTGGGTGTTCCGGTGGTCTTCTTCTCAGGCGAGTCACAATAGCATCAATAACAACATTAACGATGATGCCAACGATACCAGTGCCTACACCGATGATGTTGAGGAAGAAGAAGCTCAAGAAATCCTTTTGAAACCTTACAAAGAGAAGCTATGAAATCCTAAGAAGAATAAGAAGAGAAAGAAGACTATAAAACTCATATACTCCTCTTGAGAAATCCATGAAACCCCCTCGAAACTATAAAAATAAATAAAGTAAAAGAAGCGAATGTATGCATTACAATGAGTGCCCATCATCTATGATTTAAAGCTGACAGTGAGTACCCACCGTTAGATTTAAACCACTATCAACTTTTTAAAGTTGATAGTGGGTACCCACCGTTAGATTTAAACCACTAAATCACCGATGGTAAGTATCCCACAGACAATGGGTACCCATTGTCAATTTTTAAAAATTGATAATGAATACTTACCGTACAATCACGTCTTTTTTTCTTCTTCTTATGTAATTTTTATTTCTAGGGTTTCTGAGGGACTTTCATGAGTTTAAAGAGAGTCGTTTTAGAAGTAGGGTTTCATGGGTCTCATTCTAGAAGAAGAAGCGGGTTTCATGGGTCTCATTCTAGAGGAAACGAAGTAGTGAGTTTAGGGTTTCAAAAGGATTTGGGTCAATAGGTTTCATGGGTCTCATTCTAAAGGAAGAAAAAGTGAGTTTCAACAGGGTTTTACGGAGATATACGACTCATTTGAATGAAAGACTCACCGGAACGATGGAAGAAGAGGAGGAAGAAGATGAAAAAAAGCACCCACATTAGCGGGCTTCTCAACCCATCACTCACTAAATCTTTGAGGGCACCCATGACAGACCCCTTTTTTTGCCTCAAACATGTCTAAGCAGGTGAACTTCAAGATTAGGTGGGGGTATTTAAAGGTACTCATTTTCGCTTTGTTGAAGCTTTTGTGTACACAACAACTTTTCCTTTTCTTTGTCCTTTTTTTCAAATAAAATAAGGGACCATTACTTGGTGTGATGATAACAACCTTTGGGTGTCAAAAGTGACAATGCGGGTTCACCTGGAGAGCAGCCACTTTATGCCTATAGTCTACAGATTGCCTGTTATCACGTCCATCCCTTCCAGCACCCAACACTAATGATTTTATGTTTCTTTATCATAATAATTACGCTCATGGAGCCGCTCCTTTATTTTGAGAGAAGATATTACAGCCTAAAAACTGTGCTCGATTGGATGATCTTTATGTTTGAGAAAAACTTTATTTTTTTTCAAATATCCATGCAATAAATGACCGTATAGGTTATTTATGAGTACGCAAATTTGTGAAAGTAGTCTCTTTTGACCCTTGGAGCTCACCAATATGAGCATATCTCTCAACGTTGGCATAGGGAGATTGATTGGGCACCACGCAAAGTGTTTGGGTTGGGTTAGGGCTGTCAACGGCTTGGATCGACTTGATACCTGACCACCTGACTGAGGTTTCCCTTGTTTAAACCGTTGACTGCCTTAAATCAAAGGATGGTGATCATTTTTTATATCAACTTGTGCACATGGCCTATTATCAGACGGTCGGATGTTGATTCTAGGTAGAACACATCCTCAAAAGTGACTTGAGAATCCATTCTCATAGTACACCCATGATCATAGTCATTTTTTAGGATTGTGCCACATTGAATCAACATCTAATCATGTGATAGATTATCTGTGATCTAAAGATCAGTTTGGTCGAAGATTCGCCTGTAAAAAGATTTTTAATCGTCTGATTCAAAATAGTCAAAGGTTTCAACGTGCAAGGCAGTCAACGGTTTCAACTTTAGTAAACCAAGTTTTGATGAATGAATATACGCTGCTTTGAAATTCGAATTCTAATCATTGTTCGATTCACTGCTTTTAAACCCCAAGGATGAAATTTTAGGGACTTGTCGGTGGACAATCCAACGCTAAGCTTTAACTCTCTTTTAGAGTAACAATTTTATCAACAAACGATTCTTGTGGCACAACTTATGGTTCCACCACTAACAGCGTTGACTACGTTGAATCTTTTTTGTCCTGACCTTGCACATATTAGATCTTTGGGATCATGTTCCACATGTTGGACTGTCAGATGTTGATTCCATGAGTCACACAACTGTGATCCGAGAGCACCATAGTACGCCAAGATCATGGTCACATTGGGGATGTGTTCCACATATAATCCTTATCTAACAGTCTGTTCTGATACGTGGGTAATGATCTTAAGATCTGATCTGTAAAATAAGAGAACAAAAAAGGCATTCATCACACAATTAAGTCAGCCAACAGTTTGAACGATGAAATCATGAGTTGCGCCCAACAATCTTTGGTTGTAAAACTCGCCACCCTTTTAAATTAAGGTTGCGTTATTTACACCCCTTAAACTTGTGGAAACACACATTTCTACCATTAACACTGTTGACTTCATCGAATCAGTTGATGGAGATCTTTCTTCGTCCCAATCTTCCACACAATAGATTTTGCGATCATGGCGCACCTATCTGACAATAAGATCTTGATTGCACATGGCACCAATCCCTAATAGTGACAACATATTATCACAGTCACTTTGGGGATGTGTTGCAGGTGGAATCAATATCTGACTGTCGGATAGGTGCACTATGATCTCAAGATCTATTGTGTGGGAGATTGGAATAAAAAACTATTTCCATTGTTTGATTCAAGGAAGTCAAATGTATTTTATACATGTGTTCTTCACAAGTTTAGCGGGTATAAATAACGCTACCTAGTCCTTTTTTTTAACTTACTGATGGTTAGTTCAAAGATAAGTTTCTTTTTTTTTTACTAAAAAGATGAAAATGACCTAAACTTACCGATGGACAATTCAACAGTAGGAACTTATTAATGGACAATTCAACCGTAAGTTTAATGTGTGTTTTACTAAAATAACGAAAATGCCCTGAACTTACTGATGGACAATTCAACGGTAAGCTTAATTTATGTTTTACTAAAATAAAATAATGAAAATACCCTAAACTTTTTTACTATAATAGAATCCGATGAACTAATAGTGTAATCAATGTTAGTTCTAGAAATCGGTCGGAAGTAAAATTTTGATGGTATGTGATCTCTGGATCACTCAAGATCCCGATGAGATCATGATTAATGGTACAAGATTAGATGGACCAAATAGCACTGATCCGATTAAAAAACCCAGATCTCGTAACAGTTCCACCCGATCGTTTGACCGACCTAATCCGGTCCGAGATTTTCCTTTAACCTAATTGTCAGGTGAATCAAAGTTTATAATATAAGAGCTTGAGGTAACATTCGTAGAGTTACTTCTACTTAATGCGACCCTATGCCCTGAGGCCAAATCGTAGGTTTTGGGTTTCCTATTTTGATTAGTATGACGTCATTGATGGGTTAAAACTTAGGAGAATTATATAACAATGAAATTATTTGCACGTGTGGGTCGTGTGAATCTGAAATATTAGAGCTCAAATATGTGAACAGTGTTGTAAGATCTTAGATTGTCACTATTTATGCCAACTTAGTACTCACTCCCCTTGTGAGTCTGGGATGCGTGAAGTTGTAGGATTGGATCATGTTGCTCAGGTTGATGGTTGAGATTTAAGTTGATAACCCACATGTGTCCCTATCTTGGTCATGGTCGACAGTGTGCCGATTGACTACCAATCGTAAAATAAGTTTCACGAGAAACTCAATGACCAAGCTTTTCTTAAATTGGGATCATATATCATATAGGGAAACGGGCATATGGGTTGACTGCATGGATGAATTCGTGCATTTTAATCTCGGATTACGTGTCAAACGGCAGGTGATCTTAAAACAACACTCTTTTCAGATCATGTGTCATTTGGCATATGATTTAGAAAAAGGAAAAAAAAAAATTAAAAATGATTTTTTAGTAGTCAAACTATGTGTCATCGTGCATGTGTGATGTGCACGAACTTTCAATGCAAGGAAGTCCACACACGTCACATGGTTACACAGATGTGTGGACTTCTTTAATGCAAATGATAAGTGACACAGATGTGTGGACTTCTCTAATGCATATGATGGGTGGACACCCATTGGAGACTAACTCTTAAAAAATCATGTTTAAGTATGATTTAGGACATTAATTTTAGAGTCACTTTTTGTGTTGCTTGTCATGCCTTTTGATAGTACGCCAATGACCTCAAGAATAACGATGTGATAGATCGGGACAACAAAGGATCTCCAAACGACTAGAGGATGTTAATTAAGGTCAGTTTCAGGGGTGCACCAACTCAAACCTTGCATCTTTGAAGCATAGTGAAAATTTTCTTTTTAGGATAAATTTAAAAAAAATTTGACAAATTTTGGGGAGTTCCAACTTTTTTTTTTTTTTAAATTATGCTTAATAATTATAAAAATAAGATTATTTAAAAAGGACGAACTTGTTTATAAAAAAGTCATAATTTTGGAGAAAATTTCATTAATCTCACTGAAATTAATGAAATTTTGGCTTTTTCTGCGAAACCGCTAATATTTTGCTGAAAGTTTGGTCCAATCTCTATTTTGGTTAATTTCGGAGAAATTAAGGTGAATTTCGAAGAAATTTTTCACTCTGCTTAGCTGAATAACACATAGCATAGTTCCTAGCCGAATAACACAGAGCATAGTTCCATCTAAAAAATTTGCTCATAATTTTAGGACATAACATAGATCTCAAAATTCTGCTCGCACGTCCTTTTGTTTCTTATTCACAAGATCATTGAAATGGGAAAGAGTTGAGCATAGGCTTCGGATGATTACTTCGATTAATTTTCAGATTGATTAACTGATGTTCCAATTCTCATAAATGACATTTGAGATAAAGGCAAGAAATTAATCTCTCACCTAATCTTTTAGGTGAGCCAAACCGGCTCATCATCTTCCTGAAACCATCTCCAAGAGATCAACTTCGAGGGTAATCATCTTTCAGAAGATGACCATATTCTGAATGTACACCTTCTAGAAACTAACCACGCCCTTAGAGAGAAACAATTATAAACCTTTGACATTTGAGATCATGGTTTGAAATCTCGCATTTTCGAGTTATCTTAGGCAACCCCTAGACCGAGGCGTCTCGATGATTCAACATGAAACGTAAATAACCTTTTGAATGATCTTCATCGTCTGATTCAAGAAAGTCAACAATTTTTTCACATGAAAGAGAGTATGGTTTGGAAAGACGGGTGTGAATAACCTCCCTTATTTTTATTCTTATTATTTATATTTATTATTGATATTATTATATGTTGATATGATTCCATTTTTATCATAAATTAATGGGTATCTCTGTTTGCACCCACTCATTCTCTAAAAGTGCCCACGTCCCAAACCCTTTGAAAACCATTGATTGCATTGAATCAGATGATGGACGTCATGTTTCACCCCAACATTCCACAAAATACATCTTGAGATCATGGCTCATCTATCAAATGGTCATTGTTGATTCCATGTGTCACAAATCCCCAAACAATGACCCTAAATTTACACTCTACGTGTCACGTTTGAGCGTGATGTGCGCTGTAACAACCTGAATTTTTCCAAACCTTAATACGTCTAATAAGTATATGTTCTTAACAAAGTATACTGCATGCTTTGAGTTTTCAAAACAATTTAAACTAAAATATACACGTCTTGGTTTAAAAGACCCTTATATTTAATTTCGGCACTAATTACACTAGCTACGTTCCTTGATGTGTCAGCTTAACACAGGATGATCTCCAATAAGTTATAAAAAGTGGTCTTACGGATAACCTTAAAGTACAATCTCTTTAGAATTCTTCTTAAGAATAGAGCCGGAAGAAAACCCTAGCCGTCTCTAATCCTTTCTTTATTTTCTCCTTAAAAGAAATCTTAGCCGCCACCACCTTTCTCCCTCAACCCTTCTTCAAACCACCCTAAAATCTTTTAGACTTCTACCACAAGAATCATCTTAATCATCTCCACCATCAAGATCAAGGAAGGAGGAGGAAGAAACCTTGGACGACAATTGATGTGATATTTTTAATGTAATGTTTTACTCGCAAGTGCACGAATCGGTTTGTATATAGTGGGTGCGGAGTACGAGATCGTTCCCACGAGGATTAATTTTGAAATACCTAAAATAGACAAGCAATTCTAGAAATCTATTAAGATCTAACAGTATTCTACCAGTTTTATGATTTAAGCGGTTGATGATAATTAATGACTACAAACTAAAATTCAATTGATGATTCACAAATAAAAGTAAAGATGATGATAAAGATGAAGATACTAAATCCTCCCATCTTTGGTCCGTTCTTCCTATAATATAAATCTAAGGATTAAATTATGAGATATTTCATTAGTAACAAACATCTTTTATGGAAGATCAATGGTCAACACCCTAATAGGTTCCACGTTGCATCCCTGCAATCAGGACTTAGATGATTTTCATATATAGATCTGGGATCAAGGGCACGGCTAGGCACGCATGATCTCAGGTTCAAATAAAAATCATCCCCAAGGTGGGTGAAAATTCCAACAAGAATACCACTTACAAATCTGAAATCAAGGGCATGGCTCGACACACTTTATTCAGATTAGGGATATTTAAGATAAAATTACCATTACAGAACCAAGATCCGGGGCATGGCTCGGCACACTCGATCCCAGAACATAATCGTAATTAGATCCACACAATGAAAACACAAAGACCATAACAATGATAGGGTAAAATTATCACGAGATCTGAGATCCGCATGGCTCTAACACGCGATCCCGGTTAGTGGCGGGGATTTCATCCATTCATGATAGCACAACAACCATAAAAATAAAATCTCATATTTTAATCCTAAATTTATATTATTAAAAGTACATCCCTCGGATGGGAATCATTAGATCCCCATCCCTATAAATTTAGCCACACATATTGTAAGTAAATGACATAAATAAATAAAGACGGGAAAATAACATTAATTAAAATTACCTCAAACTTCAAAATAAATTACGTTGATCCACACGGATGATAATCTTCAGAAACGAAATAAATGCAGGAATAAACTTTGAACAAAATTTATAAACTGAAGGAATGAGTACTGAAAAATTAAAGGGAATAAAGCTCTTAAAAAGAAATAATAAAACTTCCCTATTTCTAGGTCTAACTATGAAAAACAATGGCTAAAAACTAAGAACACTAAAAACTAAAACTCTCTAAAAAAAACTCTAATTCTAATCTCCTCTTCCCCGAAGTGTTTGAGTCACTTTAAATAGACCCGTCGTGCGGAGGTCTCCTAATCCTACTTTTCCGGGTCGATTAATCGACCAATGGATGTCGATGCATCGAGCCGACCAAGAGTCCCAAAAAACAGGTTCACAGTGTCATATTCGTGTCAAACTTAAACTCTGGCTCGATTAATCGACCCCAGAAATCCGTGAAATTCAGCACTTCTTGTGGTTCAGACACTGCTTCGGTATTTTAGCCATAACTTTCTATCCCGAACTCGGATTGAGACGATTCTTACGCCGTTGGAAAGCTGACGAAAAGATCTACAATTTTCATGTTTTGACAATTTCGTAATTCGACCGTCTTGAAGGTCCAAATTTAGCCGCAAGTCCTACCAAGTTCTTGATTACCCGAAGTTGCAGTGTTTTGACATTATATTCAGAATTCTTGTACTGTTTTCTATACTTGGCTTGTATTTACCTGAAACACTTCAAATCTAATCAATCTCATCAGATAGCCTTCATCGGATAGCTAAATATAGGTATTTAGGGGTGAAATATCCTCATTTTTCAGTACTCATCATACCCCCAAACCTACACTTTGCTAGTCCTCGAGCAAAGCAAACTAAAGAAAATAAATGCCACTTTCGTAGGGAACACGATTGCACTTAGCATGTGCAACAAGCCTTTAAACCCCTAGGTGATCCTAGTGGAGGAGTTGTGTCTCCTGAGGGTTTACAGTGAAGTTACCCACAAACTTCAATACATTTTTGAAATCATCGATAAAATTGAGTTTTCAAAACATGATTTTGATAACATATATACCATTCAAAAACAAAAATCATTAATCAATTCAACATGCAAATTCTCAATTTTAAATAACAATATTATACTAATCATACTAATATCCATTCAAATTAGTCTAATGCTCAAATCGTTAGATAGCTCATCCATTCATGCCTAAACGTGAAGTGTGTGCATAACCAAACCAAAATTCATTCATCTCAGAACTAGTTCAAACGGAAAACCGTTGGATCTGTTGTTTTGACTCAATCCTCACTTTAGGTATACTCTCAAAATATAAAGACACCGATAGTGGATAAGTTTTCGCACATATGTGAGAGGTCAATACAAACCAAATAAAAAGGTCTCACATGATAAATGAAACACGATGCAATCAATGAATAAAAATAAATCTCATAAGAAGATACTTGTATATCCTAAGCATGTCATATCAAGTGTCATAAGTATCACATATTTACTCTCCACAAGGCAGTTACTAATGCAAGATCAGATCATGAAGGTCTTTTTAGGGTTGTAATGGAGCTCAGGAAAGGGTAAGAAAGAATTGGAAGTTGGGATTCAAAGTTTCTGAGAAATTGGAAAAGAAACAACTTTTTTTTTCTATTTCTCTTCTTTTCTTTTCTACTCTCTCTCAATTTTTTCTATTTTTCTCAACTCACTTTTTCTTTTGAATTTCCTTTTCTTGAAGCACCTCAGATTTTTCATTATTTTTCACACTTTTCTTTTTCTTTTTCTCTCCCCTTTTTCTTTTTATTTTTGCCATACACTCTCAGTAAACACCACAACTCAGTATCTCTCCACTTACTCTCTTTTCGTTCACTCTCATCCCTCGTTCCTAATTTCTCAGAAATAAGAAGGGTAAAGCTGAATTTTCAGAAATGGTGAAGGGTTAAAGGTTAACGTGGCTTATCAAAGAATGTATAAAGGTAAATTTTCAATAGGCTCAAAGGGGTACTAGAAAGATAAATTTATTTGAGGTGGGGCATTTTAAGCACAAACGAGCCAAAGATGGCCTTCAATCATATCCTTAAAAGATAGTAACTTTGCCTATTTGTCTTGAGTAGATATACAGTACATTCTAACATAATGATATAAATTTGATTTCATGCAAAGTCACAAGTCAAAATGAAGTGTATGAGATTATGCAAAATAAGTCGTATTCAAAGAAAACTCCGAGTTTATATATTCACTCATCAATGACGGAAAATTAGCTCTAAAGCTCACTGGGTTTAGTCTCCACTAAGAACCTAAGATTCAACATTCAAAACAGTTCATCGATTTCTAAGTCTTAGCTTGGTACCAGTGTAAAAATTCTAGGCATGAATATCAAAATTATCCACAATATATCACATTAAGCTTCATCATCTTAGATACAAGTAATCAAAATATGACACTAGTATTCTCAAAATTAAATTCACATGCATCATCAACTAAAGTTTGAAAACAATCGTAAAATAATGTGCATGATGACTTCAAAAATAATTTTTTTTTTTTTTTTTTTTTCAGATAAAACATATAAATGACGTAAAATAATTAACCATACCCCCAAACCTAAAGATGACAATGTCCTCATTGACTGAAAGAAGTAGCGCACCCCCAAACCTGTTTAAAAAAAGTACCTCAACACAAAGATCAGGTGCAGAGAATATGTGTATCAAATTGGAACATGACAAAAAATATATTGAAGGGAATATGGTTACACTGTTGAGGGAATTAAAAAAAACAATCCAAACTAAACACAACAAAACAAAAAAGAAAGAAAAAAAAACTAAAAAATCCTAAATCCTAAACCAAACGAAAACTACACAATTGGGTTGCCTCCCAATGAGCGCTAGTTTAAAGTCGATAGCTCGACCTTGGGAATTGCTGTGGTGAGCCAGTGGCTCACCCAAAGAAATAGTGTCAGAGAATGCAATCGCATTCTCAAGGAACGGTTTCAATCGCTGACCGTTAACCCGAAAAACATTCCCGTGTTTTGGGTTTATAATATCTACTGCCCCATTGGGGAGTATTCGAGAGATTTTGAAAGGACCACTCCAACGGGTTTTTAGTTTCCCCGGAAATAGATGAAGTCGGGAATTGTAGAGTAGAACTAGTTGACCAACAACGAACGATTTCCGCAGAATAGATTGATCATGAACTCGTTTCATACGGTCCTTATACGATTTAGCACAGTCATATGCATCAGCACGGAGTTCCTCTAATTCATTTATTTAGAGACCCCTTTGGGTACCAGATTTCAGGAAATCGAAATTCAATGACTTAACGGCCCAAAATGCTCGATGTTCCAATTCAACCGGGAGGTGACATCCTTTACCAAAAACCAACCGATACGGCGACATGCCAATCGGAGTTTTAAATGCAGTTCTATATGCCCATAGAGCGTCATTCAGCTTTAACGACCAGTCTTTACGGTTTGGATTGATTGTCTTTTCTAAAATCCGCTTAAGTTCCCGATTAGAGACTTCAACTTGGCCACTTGTCTGAGGGTGGTATGGTGTAGCAACTTTGTGTGTAACACCATATTTCTTCATTAATTGGGTGAACACTTTATTGCAAAAGTGCTTTCCACCATCATTGATTATTGCCTTTGGAATGTCAAAACGTGAAAACACTTTATCCTTGAGAAATTTGATCACTACTCTGTGATCATTAGATTTACAAGCCACGGCCTCTACCCATTTCGAAACATAGTCAACGCCGACAAGAATGAACGTATTTCCAAACGAATTCGGGAAAGGACCCATAAAATCGATCCCCCAAACATCAAATAACTCAACTTCTAAAATTGGATTGAGCGGCATCATGTTGCGCTTTGAGATTCGGCCTAGCATTTGACAGTTGTGACAGGATTTGCAATGTTGATGGCAATCCTTAAATATCGTCGGCCAGTAAAAACCACTTTGAAAGATCTTAGCTGCAGTCTTTTTGGAACTAAAGTGACCTCCACAAGCTAACTCATGACAGAACGAGATGATTTGTGGTTGCTCAGATTCAGGAATACATCGTCGTATGATTTGATCGTGATGATTTGAATAAGTACGGATCTTCGAAAAAATAGTGTTTCACCCGAGCTAAGAAAATAGATTTCTCATTCTTTGACCAATGGTGAGGTAATTTCTCGGTGACTAGGAAATTGACAAGATCCGCATACCAAGGTGGGCAATCAATCCTGAACAACTGTTCATCCGGGAAGTGCTCCAAGATCGGAACAGGCTCGTCAGGTTTCTCAATAATTATTCGTGACAAGTGATCGGCCACCACATTTTCTGAACCTTTCTTGTCCTTGATCTCCAAATCGAACTCTTGCAACAACAAGATCCACCTAATTAAACGTGCCTTAGCCTCTTTCTTAGCGAACAGATATCGCAGCGTGATCTGTGAATACCACAACTTTAGATCCTAATAAATAGGATCGAAATTTATCCAACGCGAAAACTATCGCCAAAAGTTCCTTTTCAGTAGTCGAGTAGTTTAACTGGGCATCGTTGAGAGTGCGACTCACATAGTAGATTACATGCGGTAATTTTTCTATTCGTTGCCCCAAAACAGCTCCAATTGCATAATCAGAGGCGTCAAGACATAATTTTGACGGAAGGCCCAGTTGAGATTGAATTATTGGAGCTTTTATTAATTCGGCCTTAATGGTTTCAAAGGCCGAACATTTATCATCAAAGATGAATGGGACATCTTTGGAAAGTAAAGCTGCGGAGCGGTCGTGCTATCTTCAAATCTTTAATAAACGCTCAGAAACCGTGGCCCGAAAGATCTCGATTTCCTTAAATCATCCTCGGTGGTGGTAGGTCGGCAATTAAATCAACTTTAGCCTTATCGACCTCAATACCGGGCGATATGATATGTCCCAAAACAATGCCATCTTTAACCATGAAGTGACATTTCTCGATTAAGAACAAGATTCTTCTCACGGCATCGTGCAAGCACTAGTGACAAATGATTCAAACAACAAGAAACTGTTTCCATGTATCGAGAAGTCGCCCATGAAGACTTCCAAGAATCGACCATATCCGAAAAATACTCAAAGATACATCTTTGGAATGTAGTGCATTACAAAGCCCAAACGGCATTCGGTAGGAGAAAGTACCAAAAGGACATGTGAAAGTGGTCTTTTCCGATCCTCCCGAATGACTATTTGGTTATACCCGAATAGCCATCGAGAAAGCAATAGTACTCATGCCCGCCAATCTTTCTAACATCCGATCGATAAACGGAAGTGGAAAGTGATCTTTCTCGTCATCAAATTTAACCAGATAATCAATGCACTCTCCACCTGTTTGAATTTTTGTAGGGACCCGATATGTTTTCTTCATTCTTAACCACTGTGATTCCGATTTCTTAGGGACCACTTGTGTGGGACCCATTCTTGTCCGAGGTGGGCTAAATGATTCCAACATCTAAAAGTTTGATTACCTCATTTCGGACCACATCTTGCATTATAGGGTTCAGTCTCCTCTGTGGTTCCCTAGAAGGCTTAGCATTGTCTTCCAAATGGATTCGGTGCATACACACCGTCGGACTAATGCCTTTGATATCTTTTATCGACCAACCGAGGGCACTTTTGTGCTCTTTGAGTACATTCATGAGTTGGCCTTCGATTCATCCAGTGTTGATGATATTATAACGAGTTGAGTTTCATTCTCCCCCAGGTAGGCATACTTGAGATTTTCCGGAAGAGGTTTAAGTTCTAAGGACACTTTCTCCTCCTCTTTCGGCTTTTCCTTGATTAATTCAATTTGAGTTCCACACTCTATTTCCTGTTCTTCACCCAGACGTGGTGTGGAATCCAACATGTGATTTACTTCTTGGATTAGGTGATCCACATCGAAATTTTCTCCAAAATGCGCAAGACAAGCTGCTAGAGGATCGTCAGATTCAGATGCATTAAATATTTCCTCTACAATTTCATCGAGTATGCATGCTTGTGCATGTTCGTCATCCTCCATGGGCTGCTTGGCAATATTAAAAATGTTGAGTTCCACTGTCATATTCCCGAATGACAGATTCATGATCCCATTTCGACAATTGATCAGCGCATTGGAGGTTGCTAGGAATGGTCTTCCTAGAATCACTGGAATATTATTCTTCAAATTTGATGTTGGTTCAGTGTCTAGAACAACAAAATCTACAGGAAAGTAGAAAGAATCCACCTTGATGAGGACATCTTCTACAATTCCTCGAGGGATCTTTACGGACCGATCACTAATCAAGGGTCATCGCAGGTCTTAAGTTCTCCCAATTCGAGCTCCTTATACACAGAATAAGGCAACAAGTTGACACTTGCTCCTAAGTCCAAAAGGGCCTGATCAATACGGTTATCGCCGATAATGATCGAGATTGTAGGACAACCTGGGTCTTTGTATTTGATTGGGAGCTTTGCTTGCAACACTGAACTAACCAGCTCGGCTAAGAAAGCCTTTTTCGGAATATTGGTCTTTCTTTTGATTGTGACCAATTCCTTCAAAAATTTAGCATAAGCAGGTACTTTGACGGATGGCATCCGAAGGGAATATTAATTTTAATTGCTTGAAAATCTCATTTATTCCTTCCACATCGCGATTTCTCGTGGTGCCATCAATCTTTGGTACTGGTGCTTTTAACTAGACTTTTCTTCTGTTCACTCTTGTCATCTGATATTTCTTTTGCTTGTACTTTGTCATCAATTTCTTCTCTCTCTTCAGATTTCTTCTCTCCATCAAACTCTTCCTCCTCCTCAACACTACTTTGTTATCGACAGCTTTCCGGATCTCAACGTTGTGATCGCCCAATTTGTTGATTCTCCTCTTGTGTTGAAGTTGATGTTTGTTCAACAACCATTTGGCCCCTTGGGTTAGGAGCAGTTGGCTTGAAACGAACCTTTTCTCTCTCACGAGAAAGGATGCCAATTGCCCAATTTGGGTCTCTATTTTAGAGATTGAGGACGTGTGAGAATGGATGAGTTTCATGATCCTCGAGAAGGGTTTGTGTATGAGGACGCCGGTGATTTCGTGGGTTGTTAAATCCGTGGTGGAAATGTCGGCACAAAATTTTGTTGTGGTTGGTTTTGATAACCTCCCATTGGTCGTGTAAATGAAAATTTCGTTCATTTGCCGTTGGCCAACCCGATTTTGATTGTATTGAAATTGATTCGTTATTGAACCTTGTCATGAAATTGCCCTTGACCGTAGTTCTGCGGTCCTTGATTGAAATTTTGTTGGGGATAAAAGTTCGTCCCCTGTTTCCTGGGCTGCATTCTTTGATTATCTTATTTCCATGAGAAATTAGGGTGGTATCTCCAGCTATTTGGGTTATTCTCATTGAAAACGTTTCCTTGATTCCGCCCATAATTATTCACAACATTTAACTGTTCAGATGTGTCTTCATGATAGTTCTGCATTGAAGGACAATCATCTGCCATATGCATTGGACTTGCACAAATTGAACATGGCTCAGGTTGTGTATTGACCATATGCACATTCTTCTTTACTTTCAATTCCTCCACTTGTTGAGTGAGGAAATCAAGTTTAGCCATCAGATCTGGGGAATCCTTTACTACATATAGTCCTCCTTTCTTGGTTGAACTCCCGGCTTGATCACGGGCTTTGACTGCTTGTTCCCGAGTCTTTGTGAAATCCCAGTGCTGAGAATCCTCAGCTTTTCTAAGAAAGCATAAGATTCGGTTTCTTTAAGGCTTAGGAATCCTCCGCCATTCATTGACTCCACCAGATGTCTATTTGGTTGATTTAGTCCATTGTAGAAACACTGGACCAGTCTCCACTTTGAGTATCCATGGTGCGGGCATTTGAGTAAGAGATCCATGAATCTATCCCAAGCTTCATATAATCTCTCATCTTCCTCTTGCGTGAAATCCGTGATTTCACGTCTAAGGACATTCGTCTTCGCCAACTTTGACAAAAACTTTTTGACCATCTGATCCCAGGTGGTTATGGATCCCGATGGTAGAGAAGTTAACCATGCTTTTGCTTTATCCTTTATAGAGAAAGGAAATAAGCGCAGCCTAACAGATTCTTCGCTGAAATTTTGGTAAACAGATGAGCAGACTTCGACGAAGTCTTTAACATGCTGGTATGGATCTTCTCGCTCCATGCCATGAAAGATTGGAAGGATTTGGATGACATTTGTCCGAATTTCAAACCGGCCACCAGGTGTGGCGGGGTATACAATGCATGATGGGGTATTTGTAGTTATCGGAGAGAACAGTTCTCTCAATGTTGGTTCTTCCTCTTGTTCGAGTTGCCCATTCATGTTGTCAGTCATATTGACTTCAGTGGATGATTCACTTAAAAATTTCTGCCTTGATCTAGCGTCCTTACGATTTGACCGACAGGCACGTTCGATCTCGTAATTTAATTCTCTAAATTTCTTTCTTTAGAAGACCTAGTGTGCATGCAAATAATGCACAGAGTGGAGGTTTCAGGCAGAAAAACCTCAACAATTTTTTTTTTTTTTTACTAAAAATCGATGCATCGACAATAGGGGTCGATGCATCGACTCCAAAAAAAATTTTTTTTTTTTTTTTTTTTTTTAATTTTTTTTTTTTTTAAATTAAAATTTTTAAATTTGAAATTTTCGAATTTTTTTTTTTTTTTTTTTTTAATTAAGCAGAAATACTATTTTAATCCTCGAAAATTCCTAAATTTTACTGTCTACCAAAAATTTAGATTTTCTCAATTTGATCCCCGGCAACGGCGCCAAAAACTTAGTGTGATATTTTTAATGTAATGTTTTACTCGCAAGTGCACGAATCGGTTTGTATATAGTGGGTGCGGAGTACGAGATCATTCCCACGAGGATTAATTTTGAAATACCTAAAATAGACAAGCAATTCTAGAAATCTATTAAGATCTAACAGTATTCTACCAGTTTTATGATTTAAGCGGTTGATGATAATTAATGACTACAAACTAAAATTCAATTGATGATTCACAAATAAAAGTAAAGATGATGATAAAGATGAAGATACTAAATCCTCCCATCTTTGGTCCGTTCTTCCTATAATATAAATCTAAGGATTAAATTATGAGATATTTCATTAGTAATAAACATCTTTTATGGAAGATCAATGGTCAACACCCTAATAGGTTCCACGTTGCATCCCTGCAATCAGGACTTAGATGATTTTCATATATAGATCTAGGATCAAGCGGCTACGCATGATCTCGTGTTCAAATAAAAATCATCCCCAAGGTGGGTGAAAATTCCAACAAGAATACCACTTACAAATCAAATCAAGGGCATGGCTCGACACTTTATTCGATTAGGGATATTTAAGATAAAATTACCATTACTGAACCAAGATCCGAGGCATGGCTCGCACACCGATCCCACATAATCGTAATTAGATCCACACAATGAAAACACAAAGACCATAACAATGATAGGGTAAAATTACCGTCACAGATCTGAGATCCCGGGCATGGCTCGGCACACGCGATCCCGGTTAGTGGCGGGGATTTCATCCATTCATGATAGCACAACAACCATAAAAATAAAATCTCATATTTTAATCCTAAATTTATATTATTAAAAGTATATCCCTCGGATGGGAATCATTAGATCCCCATCCCTATAAATTTAGCCACACATATTGTAAGTAAATGACATAAATAAATAAAGACGGGAAAATAACATTAATTAAAATTACCTCAAACTTCAAAATAAATTACGTTGATCCACACGGATGATAATCTTCAGAAACGAAATAAATGCAGGAATAAACTTTGAACAAAATTTATAAACTGAAGGAATGAGTACTGAAAAATTAAAGGGAATAAAGCTCTTAAAAAGAAATAATAAAACTTCCCTATTTCTAGGTCTAACTATGAAAAACAATGGCTAAAAACTAAGAACACTAAAAACTAAAACTCTCTAAAAAAAACTCTAATTCTAATCTCCTCTTCCCCGAAGTGTTTGAGTCACTTTAAATAGACCCGTCGTGCGGAGGTCTCCTAATCCTACTTTTTCGGGTCGATTAATCGACCAATGGATGTCGATGCATCGAGCCGACCAAGAGTCCCAAAAAACAGGTTCACAGTGTCATATTCGTGTCAAACTTAAACTCTGGCTCAATTAATCGACCCCAGAAATCCGTGAAATTCAGCACTTCTTGTGGTTCAGACACTGCTTCGGTATTTTGGCCATAACCTTCTATCCCGAACTCGGATTGAGATGATTCTTACGCCGTTGGAAAGCGGACGAAAAGATCTACAACTTTCATGTTTTGACAATTTCGTAATTTGACCGTCTTGAAGGTCCAAATTTAGCCGCAAGTCGTACCAAGTTCTTGATTACCCAAAGTTGCAGTGTTTTGACATTATATTCAGAATTCTTGTACTGTTTTCTATACTTGGCTTGTATTTACCTGAAACACTTCAAATCTAATCAATCTCATCAGATAGCCTTCATCGGATAGCTAAATATAGGTATTTAGGGGTGAAATATCCTCATTTTTCAGTACTCATCAACAATCACGTGGAACGTCAATCTCCTCAAACCTAGATTGTCGTAGAATCACTGCCAATTCACCATACACGCTTCAAGAGGTAAATGCCCGTCACTATGTTTTGATTCAAACCTTATTTCGAATCCTAGAATCACATATGTCCATTAATTGATATCTTAGAATCGCTATGTTACTTTTATACCTTAGTTTTTGAAACCTAAAAGTACAGAAATTCGGATCGCTGAAAATGGCAATGACAGCTCACAGTGATAATACTCAAAGCTCGTTGTCATGAAAAGAAAAACCACCCCGCTGAAAATGCATTGCAGAAGTCGACTCGAATTCTCAAACCGGGGTCACAGTGAGCTATTACAAACCTCACAGTCTAGCAGTCTACAGTAATCAATTTAAAACATAGCTCGCCGTTAAAAGTTGATAGCAAGCTGTCGTCTTAGAATAACAAACACAGGACCCAACCTCAACTAGCTGTCAAGACACGGCAGCTAGTTGTGTATCCAACCAGAGACAAGGAACAAACACCACAGCTCGTTGTGGATGCGAACAGAGAGGACATAAAAATATACACTGCTTGTTGTCAGGTGACAGCAGCTTGTTGTGGATACAAACAAAGAAGAAATAAATAGTATCATAGTTCGTTATGGATACATGACATCCCGTTGTGAACACAGCCGCAACTCATTGTCACATCACTGCAGCGAGCTGTGAATACCAAAATAAATAATTCTCTTGAGAAACAGTTACAGCTACAACTCGTTGTCACATCACCGAAACGAGCTGTGAATACAGTCGCAACTCGCTGTCACATCACAGCAACGAGCTGTGAATGCCAAAAAATAGAGAAGTTTTTGAAAACCCGATTGCCCTTATTCGATCGGTCGACTTTAGACAAAATAAATGAACTCAATTACATTGTTTAAAATCCTAACCAAACGGCCATTGATATGTCACATGTTTATGCAATATAGGAAAGAGATCGAACGGAATCGATAAGGGATCGGCTCGCCTTCTGATACGATATTAAAAAACGAGGTAGGAGAATTTCAATACGAAATTGTATTTTATACTTTGATTCATAGTCATTTAATGATTCATTGCACACTGGAAATTGTCTAATTATTAGAAATCGAACATTAAAAACTCCATGAATACTTGATACTCATTGAACCCTTGAAAACGCATTGAACGCTGAAGATTTGTCAAACAGTTGGAACTTATTGAATATGCAATACTTGTCAAACATTGAAATTCATTGATTTTGGAATACACACCAAATAATTGAACTCTTTGAGCATCGCTTCATTGAACCAGTGTAAATTTCACTGAACACTTGAAATTTGTAGAATATTGAATGTGCATTGATCATGTGAAATTCATTGAATACTGCACTCTCATTGAACATCTGAAACTCATAGAACTTTGAATCCTCATTGAATATTGATATTTAAATCTGAATTCTGAATTAGCTATAAAGTATAAACACAATATTATGTTTTAGAACCTGCATGTGATTTGAAGAGTTGATTTGAACGAATCCTGTGTGACGATACACACTGAACCGTTACTGCGGTATATCCATATCTAAATCGTGCTTTGACACACATTGAACCATTACGATGGTATATCTGTATGTGAACTGTGCTTCGACACCTACTGAACCGTGACAACGGCCTCTGAACCACCCAAGTATTCCTCACAACGCAGGAGCTTTGGCATACTGAAATATTATTCATGAACGACAAAGGTTAGGATTCCCATCGACTGCCACTGGCTCGAGCGCTATATTTGCATTAGAAATTTTAAAGTTATTATTTAAGTCATGTATGAACATATGAATTTTCGTATAAAATGAACTAAATAATAGGTAAAATTAGCATTCATGTGAGCCATTGAACCTTGTTCATATGAAATCAAGACTAACTTTGTTTATGAAATCTGAATCTGAAATGTGAGTATGATCATTAAAAACCATGTTACAGATGGATAAGGTATGATTCGTAGTGAGGTTTTTCCTATTGAGCTTGTGAACTTTTAGCTCACCCCGACACTATGTGTCATAGGTACTAAAGTTATCGAGGACCCCGAACTTGAAGGAGATTCTGAGTTCGTGCCGGAATTGAAGAAGAATTATATTCGTAGAACTTTGAGATTTGGACTTGGTATGATTTTGAATAGTGTGTTCATATGGATATTGGATATTTATTTTAAATATAGAAATTTGATTTCCATCGATATTAATGAAATTTGGTTATAGATGCACGAATTAGGATCTAACGACCCAACATTTTTTGTTATTTCCGTGAGGAAATTTCGGGTCGCTACATGCGCCATATGATTCAAGGGTCATTTGTTTTGGGATATGTGAGTTATAGAATAAAACAATGATCGTCTGATGGGTGAGTCATGATCTCAAGGTCTATTATGTGGAATATCGGGCTCAAACACGATTTCCATCATCTGATCCAAAGCAATCAATGGTTTTGAAGGGGTTTGGGACGTCAACACTTTTCAGAGAATGTGTGGGCGCAAACAGAGGTACCCTAACTAAAATGAAGTATTTATCGTTTGGGATTTTGATAATCATGTTTTGTTGCCCCTTAATGAAGTGTGCATAGTTTGGGATTTTGCTACTAAGGATCAAAATTTCGGTTGAAATGACCGAAATTTCGATTCAAATTATCGGTTTTGGTCCTCACCAAAACGATAATTTGGACTAAAATTTCGGTCATATTTTGTATGGGAGTCAAATTATCGGTTTTCGGCTGAAATTTTGCCCCATGTTTTGATCCTTATTTGCTATAATAAATATGAGTTTTACTAACTTACACCTAACCTTTATTATCCTATGTGATAGATTGAAAGAATATCCTTTTAATAGAAAGAAATTAAATAAGTACCAAATTTTGAATTTTTTTCTCTCTCGTATATAAGTGTGATACGCACACCCACACGAGAAGAGAGAGTATGAACCGGTTGATGCTTGTATAACCACACGAGAAGGGATGATGCTTGTATAACCACCCCGAGGATGTGGTTAAAAATAAGAATTAATTTTTTTATATTTTTTTTCTCATTTGATGAGTAACAAATATCAAAATAATGTCCAACAAACTTATGACAATAAAGTGAGTCTTTCAACTACATGTTTAACTGTAGATATTTATTGAATTGAGCGGAGATTTTTATTAGTACGATTGATCTTATGCATGTTACAGTGACACCCATCTTCGTATTGGGTCCACGTGATACCTAGCTAGTCTGGACGCACGGATCCCTTAAATGAGAATGAGAATGAGAATGAGAATGAGATGAACCGTTTTGGTTGGCCAGACATGGCACACCATACGCGATTTTGCCATTTTGGGTGCCACAAGAACGAAAGCAAAATTCATCACGTAAGCGTTTGAAACAATTGACTTAACGTTTAAGTAATCTCATGGTCCATTGAACAGACTCATGTTGTTCTTAGGTATTATGTCGTACCGGTATTAGATATCAGTCCAAGGAGGACCGATACAAATCGGCCGATATTGAATTGACTCAATAAATTTAATATAATAGAAAATTAGGAATACTATAAAAATAAGATGTTTTAACAACACTTGCTGTTAAGGCAATTTTTGGTAACGATAAAATTAACAACGACAATTTTTTATATCAATAGGATTAATAGTAGCAATTTTTTATTAAAAAAAATTGCCGCTAATAATTTTATTTTTTTCTAGTGGAGGTATTGGCATATATGAGCTCCATAATTAACAGCCGATATAGCTGTATCGCTCAATACCAGTACCAAATATCGAATTAATAGCCGATATATAGCGGTGCCGATACATATCAGTCTGTCAAAAAAATTGATATGTATCACCGTATGACCGATATTTGATACCTTATTTTCATAAAGTTTTGATGTTGATGGATAAGCATACAACATGTAATAATTTTTATGGTGCAGAAAGTGGGTCAAAAGGATTGTGTTCCGTCAAAAATAGCTGGCGACCTTTAAAATACACAAACAAATTTCTGTGGGTAGGATGCGTTTGGGTTAGCCTTTTTATATATATTTTTTAAACTTTGCGATAATTAGAGAATCATGCCTTGAAAACAAACTTTTTAGCAAAAAAGGCCTGACTTCAAATGTTTTGGAAAAGCCATACTTTCACGGATTTTAAAACTTCAGAAAATTGTGAAAGCACTAATTTTTAAATTCTTTTTAAACTTTTTCTAAAACATTTGAGATCAGGTCTTTGTACTAAAAAATTTACTTTTGAGGCATTGTTGTCTAACGTGCCCTTCTCCTTTGGGCCAAAGAAGGCTCTTTGGTATTTGGCTACAGTTGAGACTGCTTTTACGTTGTGTATAACACAGTTTCTGCTTCTAAGTTGTATATAATATAGTTTTTCAGTCCATTTGCTTTAGTGATAAGTTATTTTAAGTGATAAAACTTTTCTCCAATGGAGAGTAGGCAAAGAGTTATGACACTGCACAATATCGTTTTTACCGTGGCTTATGATTAAAAAGAAGTACTTTGTTATAATTTTTGTGATCTGCATAACGGAAAACACCTAAGCTGTATGATTTGATTATTTGAAAATCATGATTGGAAAGTTTACTTAGGCCGAAGATTGGCACAAAACACAAACTCTATCATTCGATTGAACATAGTCAAAGCTATTATTTTATTCAAAACACAAACTCTATCATTCGATTGACCCTAACAAATCAGATGATAGAGACCATATTTCGTATCAATTTTTTGTCGCAAAGATTTTTTATTTTTTATTTTTTAATTTATGGTCTTAAAATTAAACTATTTAGATAATATTCTATATTACAGAAATCCCAAAAGTATTATGCTTTAGCCAAACAAAAATTTGTGGGCCCCAAATTTTCATTATTTGGACATCATCTAACAATTTTTTTTATAAGATTTATCGAAAAAGGGAAAAATAAAACAACCGATGCTTTTGGAGCTAAGTTTACTTTTTGAGATATATATTTGAAGTGAAACCACCACATATTCAGTGTGCTTTGATGTTATGATCTTGAGATCTATTTTAATTTGTAAAAGATAAGAAGAAAACGATCTCCATCTAAAATTAACAGTACGGTGGAAACTTGGGCCTATAATTCAACGGAAAGTTAATATTACAACTTCAAGGCCACAGGTTGGAAGCTTAGCTTATCCTTAGAGAAAACAAAACATAAGGACAAACGGTAAGCTGGACTAAATGGTAGCCGTTAGTTTTAAAAGATCATCTTTTGTCCCAACTTTTATCTAAATAATTGTTAGATCATGGCGCATCTATTTGGCATTATACACTGGGACGGATCCAAGGGGGGGTAATAGGGGCCACGGCCACCCCCGCTTATTTAATTTTTTCCTTTCTCTTTAATCTATTTTATTACTAAAATGATTGGCCCCGTCTAAATAAATGCACATGTAAGCTCTATCTCTCCTATCTTTTAGACGTCTCCTCTCTCTCCTATCTTTTAGGTGTCTCAACCAAATATGTTACTTCAATCTCTCCTATTTTTTAGAAACAATAGTTCAACCACACTCCTAAAACTTCTCTTTTTAAAATCATATCTTAAGACATCTCTCTCTCTCTTTCTAACACATGATTAGGCCATCGAAATCATAAAAAATAAAAGATCATGTGGATTCCTATAACCTAAAAAATTGTGTGAATTTATTAGATTTATAAATCCAAATTCGCCATTTTCCTACTATTTTATCCAAATAGACCTTAAAAGTTAAAAATGAGGCTTAACCCAGTTAATATGGCTCCCAGCTATGACAGATTGACTCTAATGCCTATTGATAGGCGCACAAATACATAAACAAAAGATTTAGTTTTTAAAAAAACTTTGTTAACAGTAAATGAATACTATTTTTTTATTTATAATATTATACATTTCTTGTTCATACTTCGGCCCCCTCCCATGAAAGTTTCTAGCTCCGTCCCTGATTATATATGTTAGTTCCATATGACACATTTCAAAAAGTGACCCGAGTCCCAATTTTCCCTTCTCGAAGAAAATTTAATTTGGTTTTACCACTGTTTTCTCTATTGTATATGTGTGAAAGCACATGTGTGCTACTAGTTTTGTTAGGTTGCGTATAACATAGCTCTTTGCTAGCCCCTGTCACAGCAAAGTTTGTATGCTTTAGTTAGTTCTCATTCTCATTTCTAACTCCATGCAAAAGAGGATTTACCTGCTCTAGCAGCAACCTCTCTGTTCTCTATTAGCTCCCTATCATAGCAAATAAAATTTGTTTTGACAAGGAGTGAATAGAGAGGAGGGTAAAACTACTGAACATGTAAATCTTGGATAAAGTCTTGTTATGCAATGAGCTATCAAGGAGAAGGGATACCTGCTAAAGCAAGTAGTGGGATGTTAGCAAAGAGGATGGGAACCTGCTAAAGCAAGTGAACTCTGCTATGGCATGCAAGGGCTAGCAGAGAGTCATACCATCCGCAACCTTAATATTTTTCAGGGCAATAGTTAGGTCCAATTGATTTGAACCTGATTTCGTACTCAACTAAATTTGCAGCCATTGGATAAAAGAGAATTTTGACTTTCGTGTTTTCCATTTTGTAGGAAGAAGTGTAGTCAAGATTCTCTTCTTTCCGATGATTGTAAAACTGATTAAACACAATATCTAATTCAACCAGTTGGACCTGAAAATTGAGCAAAAAATCATCACTACAAAAAAATAAGACTATTAGCGGCAATTTCTTAGAGTAAAAAATTGCCGCTATTTATAAAAAAACTATTAAGACTATTAGCGACATTTTTTTATAATTAATAACGACAATTTTTGGTTGCTGCTAATAGTCTTGTTTTTTGCAGTGCATTTGGGAGCGATTGCTAGCACATGAGAATTGTGCCGTTACACATAGTTCAAAAGGAAAGACTTGGGATTTTTCTGACTCATGCTAGGTGGAATACCATCTAATTCATTTGATTTGAAGGTATAACACAAAGATCTTTGGTGCCAAAGATTGGTAAGAAACATGATCTCTATCATAAGATTTATTACAGTCAAAGCCTAATGTATGATTCAATAGTTGACTATATTGAATCAGATGGTAGAAATAGTGTTTCGTGCCGATCATTGACACCAAAGGTCTTTACACCTTGTCCTTCAAATCAAACGGCTTAAATGGTATTTTACGAGGCATATATCCCAAAGATAGTAAGTTTTTCTTTTAAATTATGTTCAACAACAAAAATCTTGTGTGCATGCAAGTAGCTGTTACCACATCATTTACCTGATAAAATAAAAAACAAATTTGTTGATAAGGCTTCCAATGGGCTGGGTTATGATTAAACCCGACTTGGGCAAGGCCGGGTTAAAGTTTTTCTCATCGCAACCCTAACCCGGGCCTACATTTACTCATACCAAGCTTGGCCCTAGCAGGCCGGGCCAGGTCTGGGTCAAAGTGCATGCATTTCTTTAGCAAAACTTTTATTTTTCTTTTTGAATAATTTTTTTTAGCTTTTTTGGAAAAAATAATTTTTCTATACAAATCAAAGGGTCCTTAACAATTTTAATATTTTTTTGTATAAATATTATATATTGATATGTATAAGAACAAGCCTGGTCTAATTTAACCCACGCCAAATCATGCGTAGGTCAGGTTGGGCCTGGTCCGAGCTTAGACACTCAAACTAGCCTAACATTTTTGGGTAGGATCCAGCCCTAAATACAGGCGAGCCCGGTCCATTGAGAGCCCTATTTGCTAATGCATGCCAGTAGGATAAAATCAATCATTTCAAATATGACTTTGTGTGATGTTGTGCAACACCTCATGGTCCCATTGATATAACACAAACTAAAACCAAATTACCCACCTCTCATTTCATCTCTTTTCACTCTTCATCATCATACTCTTTATCCAATCTATTTTAATTTAGCTCGCGACAGAAAAAAAAAAAAAAAAAAAAACCAATTAGAGATGAAGGTAGGCCTAGTGTTCTTGCCGTCGCCGAGCATCGGTCACCTAATATCAATGGTGGAGCTATCGAAACACATCCTCGAGCAAGACCACCACGGCCACCATTTCTCAATCACCATCCTCATCATGCGCCTGCCAAAACCTACATCGGCCTTCTCTCCCGATTCTTACATCGAATCCGTAGCCACCTCCGGGCTTGACATCCGCTTTATCGAGCTCCTTCCCATGGTTCCCCTGTTCGTCGAAAATCAAAGTCGTGAAGCCTTCATCTCACTCTTCATAGACAGCCACAAAACCCTTGTTAAAGAAACTATCGCTAAACAAGCCATTGATTCTCCTTCAGTCCGTATCTCCGCTTTAATCATCGACTTCTTTGCGACAACCATGATCGACGTCGCGAACGAGCTTGGAATCCCCGTGTACATCTACTTTCCCTCAAACGCCGCGTTCCTTGGCCTCATGCTCCATCTCCCTACACTTCATGTAACCATTACTTCCGATTTAGGCGAGTTGGATGGAGAAATAGAAGTCCCGGGCATGTCACCGTTGCCTCCACTTGTCGTGCCGTCGTTCATGCTTAAAAAGAACAGTGATGGGTACACTTGGTTCGTATACCACGGCCAGAGGTTCCGAGAGGCCAAAGGCATAATCGTCAATACGTTTCCCGAGCTGGAGCCGATTGCCTTAGAGGCATTGAGAGAGGGGAAGTTCTTGGCGGACCACCCGACCCCTCCTGTCTACACAGTGGGGCCTGTGTTAGCATTTCACGAGCTAGACGGCCGCCACTCTAAACATGCTTGCATTAAGTGGCTCGACGAACAGCCACCGGAGTCCGTGGTGTTCTTGTGCTTCGGTAGCATGGGAACATTCCCCGCGCCACAGGTAAAGGAGATGGCTTTAGGCCTCGAGCGGAGCGGCTACCGCTTCTTATGGTCCTTACGATGCGCTTCGCAGGAGGGTTTTCATCTACCGGTAGATGCGAACCCCAACGAGGTATTGCCAGATGGGTTTTTAGATCGGACGAAGGGGAGGGGTCTAGTGTGGCCAAGTTGGGTGCCCCAAGTGGCCATACTTGCCCACAAGGCCATCGGTGGTTTCGTGTCGCATTGCGGGTGGAACTCAACCTTAGAGAGTTTGTGGTTCGGCGTGCCGATACTGGCTTGGCCGCTTTACGCGGAGCAAAGGTTCAATCGGTTTCAGCTTGTGCAGGATTTGGGTTTGGCAGTTGAGTTGAAGTTAGATTACAGGAGTGGTGGTGGGGGGTTAGTTAGCGCGGCGGAGTTGGAGAGGGCGGTGAGGTGTTTGATGGACGGTTGTGATGAAGGATCGAAAGTGAGGGAGAGAGTAAAGGAGATGCACAGAGCAAGTAGGGAAGCTGTGGAGAAGGGTGGATCTTCTTTTGCATTCTTGAAACAATTGGTTGATCAACTGATCACATGATCAATATGTGCACATGACCCTTATGTGCCTTACAATAAAAACAGTTTGTATCAGGTACCTGGCATACATAGTACACAAGTTAATCTTCTCAGCCAAGCACAAAAGATGTACTATGAAACTTATTTCTAAGTTAATAGAAGCCCAAAGAAGACGTATCTTAGAGTATCTCCACCAAGGAGAGCTAAATTTGGATACTTAAATATCACTTTAGCTACTATTATCGTAAAAATCACTCCATCAGCCACTCTATTTTAGTTATTTTTTATTTAAAATATTAATTTTTATTTTTATTTTATTATATTTTATTATCCACACTTACGAACACAAGTTCAATATACCGAACCGAACTAAACCCGAAATTTTTGGTGCTCGGTCCCAAACCGAAACCGAATCAATACCAATTTGGTTCGGTTCATTTTATTTTTTCTGAAATCGAAATCGATTTGGTTTGGTTCGGTGTAGGTAAAATACCTACTTTTTTTGTTTTTTTAGGGTATCTTTTCATTTTTTGGGGTTTTTTTCGACTTTAAGCCACCCAAACCGAAACTGAACCGAATTGGGGTTCGGTTCAGTTTGGTTTGTGTCGGGTTTCGGTTCGGTTTAATTTGTTTTTCTAAAATCGAAATCGAAACTGATTTGGTTCGATGTAGGTAAAGTACCTATTTTTTTATTTTTTTAGGGTATTTTTTTGGTTTTTTCGAGTTTTTTTTTCACTTTCAAGCCACCCAAACCAAACCAAATTGGGGTTCGGTTCAGTTTGTGTCAGGTTTTGGTGCAATTCAGTGTAGGTAAAATACCTATTTTTTTATTTTTTTAGGGTTTTTTTTTGGTTTTTTTTTCTTTCAAGCCACCCAAACCGAGCCAAATTGGGGTTTAGCTCGGTTCGGTTTGTGTCGAGTTTCGATGCGGTTCGGAACCTTCGGGTTTCGGTGCGATTTCGGTTTATTTTTATTTTATTATTTTACTACTAGAGGAGAGAGGAGAGGAGAGAAGAGAGAAAGAGAGTTATCCTTAAAAAAAATATTATTTTAATGTTTAACTACTATTACAGTAATAGCTAAATTTTGTTATTACTGTAACAAATATTTATTTTGGCTGGTGGGATAGCTTCTTTGCTAGAGCTCGTTTTTTGGCATTTTGATAGCCAAAATTGCTTTGGCTATCAATTCTAGCCCCCCTAAATTATATGTGCCTCTTGCATACTTTCAATTAATGCAAACTCTTTTAGTATTTACTAAGATTATAGCATAAGGAGTAGATTATAGACTAAGGCCTCATTCGTTTTATGGTAATATGATTGTGGTAAAATCTCTCTTTGCAAGTAAAATAGAATACAAATAATACGGTAATATTAAATTTTGTCCTGTAAAATAAGGTGTTCACTTCATTGCATTTTTGTTATGTAAAAACTACTTTTCGATTTGAAATTCAATATACTGCCAATTGAACAGATAATGAAAAGTGTCTGTAAAATTATTTTGGGGTGCTAACCATCTTAGCCGTTCCTTTTATAATCATCACATTCGTCCCTATTGGGGAAGCGCTTGAATTTGATGAAATTTTTACATAACGTCATCTACGCTATTACAATCAACCCTACTAGTTTGTATTTCGAGGATTGTAATTTTTTGCCCATTGATTACACAGTCGACTCTATGGATGAGTTGCACTATATCTTCCAATAACCACATTTATCAAACTCCTTCTAAGTAAATATATTTTTGCACTATAAGTACATGAAATAAACATGAAACATACACATGCCTTAATACTAAGCTACAAATACATAAAAGGCACCATTAGAATATGGTCAACCAAAAGAGTAACAAAATTAGGATTGGAACATTACAACGGTGAATATCACTAAAGACATAAAAATTAAACCTAAAAGAGGTACATGAATGCCATTAACTTATGTAGCCTATAAAGTGATGGATCTCGAGTTAGAATTGTCGTTGTTGTCACCTTTATCGTCCACGTAATCCTCATCAACAAGATCATTGTCTACTTCGTCTTCTTCTTTTCCTGTGACTTTAACCTCTTAATATATCCTCTGTGTCCTGTACATCATCAACTTCATATTGCTCCTCATTTCCCCCATCGGAGGTTAATGTTTCTAATCGCGAGAAAAAAAATTCATGACTGATATATACCAGTATTAAAAGAAAAAAAAAAAAGGGGATTTGAGCATAATGAGTGGTAAACTATATATCAAAATAAGGGCTATAACCCTTGTTTAAAATATGCATACCTTTATGTCGCAGATTTGAGGGTAAGGAGAAGACCACCCAATGTTTGCATTTATAGGGAAAAAGCACTCAAAGATGAAATATAAAATCCCTATTTTTTTCAACCATATTGGGAATCAAATTTTGCAAGTAAGTCAAATCATGCAAGTAATGCACGAGATTCACATCGCCATTTTCCAATGAAGAATGACTTCTTTTTGTATATTTGGATAGTTGGATAGGTTTACTGTAAGGCTAGCGGTGCAGAGATTCACCTAGGGGAGAAGAAAAGCGGTCCTCGCTTCTTCTTTATTCCAAGTAGCCTGCAACTCTTTTTTTTTCTTTGAGACACGCTCTCTTTTCTTTCCAATGCGTTATGGATCTGGTGGGGTACGAGCAACAAGATTTGCTTCGTGACCCTAAGAGATAAGTAATGGCCTCCACACTCTTGTTAAGACGCATTTTGGGTGGGCACGACGGCCCATGTGATGGGTCGACTCATAAAAAAAACAAAACCTTGAAAGAAAAGAGTTACTGGTGGGATTAGAGAAAACACACTCATCATTGAGATTTAGGATTGAAATGAACAAATGGTAAGTAATCTTAAGGATAAAAATTTTGGACAAGAAACTTGAAAAAAGAGGATTTTCGGATCAGTTATCAAACTGTCCGAACTTCCTAGAATTTATAAGATTTCGGGTCACGTACGTCCGTGAATGTCTTACGGACGACCGTGGGTCCAAAATGAATAAAACAATTTGCCATACAGATTTATTTGGCAAGACTATTTTCCTAAGGGGCAACACTGATTTTTTAAGTCATGATAATGACAAAAATTCTCACAATCTCCCTTTTTGTCACAATTATGATAAAAATTAGTTTACAAAGACTCAAAATTAAAAATTACAATATATTCATTTTTTATCTAAGTCCTATACATTAATCTAGAATGAAAATGCTGAAATTACAATTTTATTTGCTCTCCCTAACTATTTGCCAAGTTAAAAAAACAGCCTAAACACTATTTTAGGATTTGATCTTTCACTTGTTGATTTTCACCTGTTGAAAGAAATATAAAATTTTAATAGCACAGGTATAATATAATTGTAACAATTTATGGTATGAAGTTTATCTCCTCTTTTTTGTCATAATGTGACAAAGGATCAGGTGAATTAAAAAATAACAGAAAATATCTCAATTTAATCACAATATAAGATAATTTTACACATTCATTTAAAATTTGAAAAGATTTGTACATACCATGCAAGTAGTTAAAAATTTTAACTATCTTCTTCAAATGCACCATAAGGAAAGTATAACAGCAAACAAAATATTAACATCATTATAATATTTAAACATGTCACAGATCACATCACAGAAAATACACAATCACTCATAGGCGAAAAATGTGCTCAAGGAGGCGGGAAGACACTGTTAAAGCGATTCATCATCACTTCAAAATCGTCAATCATAGTCATTTGTAAAGAAGAAATCTGCTCCCCATATATATTAAAACTAGTTTCTATTCTATCAGATAGGTTTTGAATATCTGAATTTATGTGTTGCATATCAGCATGCATCCTATCAAAACGATGGTCATAGTAATAACCCTCTGGATCTTGAAATGAAGGAACTGGTGGGGGTATTGGAGCTTGATGACCAATGTCTTCTTGAGCAGGGATGCCTTCTGCTTCATCCTCGTCAGAACTTTCATCAATGAGTTCAACATCATCCAAATCTATTCTAATCATTTCCCAATTTTTTAAAGCTTACCTAATGGTGCCATGGCCCGAGAAGTAACCAGATTAGGCGGAAGAGTCATTTGAGACTCTACAATCTTACTAATGATTATTGGAAAAGGAAGAGACATTTTGGAAGAATCGTCCTTTATTCGGCGAACAATAATTTCAAAAATAATAGTTGACACACACAAAGAATGATTTTTGTCTAAAAGAAACATGAGATAAATAATGTCCCAACGCACTTAATCCTTATTACCTGCTCTTGGTGTAAGAGTGGCAAAAAGGACATGACGAAGCCACTAAAATTTAGTTTTCAGAGAAGTGTAATGCTTTGCCGTTCTAGTTAGTTGACCTGGATCATTGCACACAAAGTCATACACTGTGGAAGGATGAAACAGTGAATGAATCTGGCTTTCATCCACAAGGTAGCCATACCCATCAAGATTTAAAGGTATACCCAAAATTTCATAAATAAGTAAAGGAGAAAATTTTATTTGCTTACCAAATACATACGACACAGCGTAACACTTCAATCTGCTCTCAATAGTATTGGAGTTTAGAAGATTTGCGTAAAAGCACCGAACCACATCGGTGTAAGCAGAGCCAGATAGAGAGAGTAGAGAAATCCAACCCCGAGAAGCAAATATCTCAAACAAACCATG
Organism: Chloranthus sessilifolius; assembly: GCA_021018995.1. Lineage (NCBI taxonomy): Eukaryota > Viridiplantae > Streptophyta > Magnoliopsida > Chloranthales > Chloranthaceae > Chloranthus > Chloranthus sessilifolius. The sequence goes on along the minus strand of CM037593.1, from coordinate 9,042,216 downwards.
ATCTCTAAGAAACTTTTCAAGTACCACGCATTCAACTATAAGGTTTCGAGTTGAAAAAAGACGAAGAAAACGATCTTCATGGCTTTGAGATGGAAATCTTTGAAATACAGGCGAAGAAGAAGATGAGGAACCTTTAGATTTCTTTGAGTTTTTCCGATTTAGTGACATTTTCACGTAAAATCTAAGGGGAAATCAGGTTTTCGAAAGTAAAAACCGAAGTGTAAAATGAAAGAGATTTTAAAATTTTTGTTTTTATAAAACTTGTCGACGGACGTCCGTAGGACATGTCACGGACGTTCATAGGGTATTTGAGATCCGTGAAAGGCATCTGTAACCGTTGAAAGAAAACACAAAAGGCGCTGGGTTTCGAAACGACGGACGTCCGTTGGTAACTTGAAAGCATGCAATTACAGTAACTGCGAAACAATTGTTTCGTTTTTAGAAAGGACGGTTGACGTTTTCCGGATGTCCGATGTGACATGCACGGACGACCGAATAAAATTTGGCAGAAAGCTGTTCGAAATGCGGACATCCGTGGTTATTTACGGGCGACAGGAAGAAAAAATTCTAGTGTAACGTATTAATGACGAACTTCCGTGGTACTTTGAAAAAATATTTAAAAATTTTGAAAAGTTGAATATTTTCTAAAATGTTACGAAGTTAATGTATTTTCTTAAAATTTCAAAACTTTCAATATGTCACACAATAAAGTTGCATGTGAATAAATAAGTTAAATATCCTGAAAATATAATTTTGGAAGAATTAGAGTTGATCGAAATTAACAATCTTCAGATAAATCATAAGATTAATGATAGTTAATAAAGGATAATTTGAAAAAAATAAAGTCATTTGCAAGAAAAAAAATTTACAGTTATATTGATAAAGACGAGTGACAAATTTTATTTAAAGATTTTACCGAATAAAATTTTTATCACTCACACCTATTTAAGCTTTCTAAAAGACCCTTTGAACGAGCTTTAGAACATTGACTCCTGATTAGTTAGTTTAGGGCAATGGATCTTAAAAAATCCCAACGATTTTATTTGCTCGAGTCAATTAGGCAACAAGGTAGAACAAGAGCTTATATGAAAGTGCAAACCTAAACTTACTTGCTTTCTATTCAACTCATTTAACGAGGGTTAGGCCAATGACTCCCAATTCAGTTGACTCAGGACATTGAGTATAAAATACTCCAACGGGCTTATTAACTCGAGTTGAAAAGGCAAAAATGTAAGAGGTAATCAAAACAAGTTTTGCTTAGGATATATTAATCATTTATCAACGTATATTCAAGACATGAGTTTGTTGCAATGACCATTAAAAAAAAAATCCTTTATATATTAACAATTAATAAAAGATTTATTATGATAAGACTGAATTAAAGTCAATTAAAAGTAACTCAAGATTAGAGAAATGCAATCTTAGAAAATTTGATCAAATGTTTACATTTGAAAATTTAAAATGTATTATATAGAATCCTGAAACAACAAAAAAATAATGATTTAAAAAAAATATGTGCAAATTCAAAACAAAACATATATACAAGTTTTAAAGAAATGATTAATTAATTAAGCATAAACCAATGGATTTGCGAAGAAATTCAAATCGAACAAAATCCAATGGTTTTATAAAAATATCAGCCAATTATAATTGAGTGTCTATGTGCTCAAGGAGAATAATTTTATCTTCCACCAAATCACGTATGAAGTGGTGGCGAATATCAATGTGTTTAGTCCTAGAGTGTTGTACAAGATTTTTAGAAATACAAATAGCACTGGTGTTATCACAAAATAAGGTCATTACACCTTAAGAAATCTCATAGTCAGACAACAATTGTTTCATCCATAAGAGTTGAGTACACCCATTTCCAGTAGAAATATATTCTACTTCAACAGTAGATAACGAAACAAAAGCTTGTTTCTTGCTGAGCCAAGACACAAGACAATTACTAATATAAAAACAGCCACCGCTAGTGCTTTCACGATCATCAGAATTATCGGTCCAATCAGAGTCTGAAAACCCAATGATATGAGATGTGGTATCGAAGGGATACCAGAAACCTAACTCTAATGTTCTGTTAATATAACAGATGACACGTTTAAGTACAGTTAGATGAGATTCCTTAGGGGCTGCCTGGAATCTAGCGCACATACCAACACTATAAGCAATATCAGGTCGACTAGCAGTTAGATAGAGAAGACTACCTATCATGCTTCTATATAGAGTTTCTCCAACAGATTTACCATTTATATCTTTTGTCAATTTCACAGATATACTCATTGGAGTACAGGCTGGTTTACTTGATTCTAAACCAAAATTTTCAACAAGTTCTTTTGCATATTTGGATTGAGTAATGAAAATGTCAGAAGAACACTGTTTAATTTGAAGACTTAAAAAACAGTTTAATTAACAAAATAAACTTATTTCAAATTCATTGCTTATTAGAGTTTGAAACTTATGTGCATTTAAATCAACTGTGGATCCAAAGATAATATCATCAACGTAAATTTGAGCAACAATTAAATGAGATGATTCTTCTTTTAGAAATAAAGTGTTATCCACACTTCCACGTTTAAAATCGTTATTGATTAAATATTTCGTAAGTGTATCATACCAAGCACGAGGTGCTTGTTTCAAACCATATAATGCTTTTTTAAGTCGAAAAACATCAAGAGGATGATGTGGATCTTCAAATCTTTTAGGTTGTTCTATATACACTTTCTCAGTTAGAAAATCATTCAAAAAAGCACTCTTTACATCCATTTGATAGAATTTAAACTTTAAATGGCATGCCATTGCCAAGATTATACGAATGGATTCAAGTCTAGCCATAGGTGCAAATGTTTCATGAAAGTCAATGCCTTCAACCTGTGTGTAGCCTTGAGCCACCAATCTTGCTTTGTTTCTAATGATTTTACCTTCTTCATTAGTTTTATTTTTGAAAATTCATTTATACCAATGATTCTGATGTTTGAAGGTCTAAAAACAAGTTCTCACACATCATTTCTTTTAAATTGAGTAAGTTCTTCTTGCATGACAATAACCCAATGTTCATCAAGAAGGACTTCTTTAACATTTTCTGGTTCAAGATTTGATGTGTAACATACATGACATAAGAGATTTGAAAGATTTTTAAATTTTCTTCTAGTCATCAGTTTGGTGGAAACATCACCAATGATTACACTAGGAGGGTGACTTCTCATGTCATGAGCATAGGAGGGTCTATGTCGAGACTCATTTTCAGAGATATTGTTATATATATTTTCTACATTCATATCTTCAGTTATGTTTGATATAGGGTGTGTAGAATTTTCATTGTTAGATAAAAAATTAGTGTTATCAAGTCTATGTTTTTCATGATTAACAGGAACAATAAGAATTTTATCATCAATATCTCTCTTTAAAACAGTAGAAAATTTTAATTTTTGATCTTCTACAACAACATTTACAGATTCAATGACAGTAAGAGTTCTTAAGTTAAAAATCCTATAAGCTCTAATGTTCAAAGAGTAACCAAAAAAGATTCCATTGTCAGTTTTAGCATCAAATTTACTAAGAGATTCACGATCCCTTAAAATGTGACACGTACTATCAAAGATATGAAAATAACTAACTTGAGGTTTTCTATCATTCCATATTTCATATGGAGTCTTAGTAGTGTTGGGTCTAAGGTACACACGATTGGATATGTAACAAGTAGTACTAATGGCTTCAGCTTACAGATTTCTAGCCACATTGTTAACATTTAAAATAACCCTAGTCATTTCTTAAAGTACCATATTTTTCCTCTCAACCACACCATTTTGTTGAGGTGTGTGCGGAGCAGAAAATTCATGTTTTATTCCATTTGATTCACAATATGTAGCAAAAGATAAATTTTCAAATTCTTTACCATGATCACTACGAATTCGAACAATAGAAAGATTTTTTTCAATTTGAGTTATTTTAGAAATTATAATAAATTCATCAAAAGCTTGAGATTTATCTCTAAGAAAAGCAACTCAAGTATATCTAGAAAAATCATCAACCAATACAAGCATATATTTCTTATCTCCTAAACTACTTGTTCTCATGGGACTTACAAGATTAAAATGTATTAATTCAAGTATCCTATAAGAAGTAGAAACATTTACTTTCTTGTGGGGAACACGGGTCTGTTTACCCATTTGACATGCACTACAAATTTCATACATCTGATTTACTTAATTTTGGTAAACTTTTAACAAGTTGATCATAGGCTAATTTGTAAAGATCATTTTTATTCATGTGGCCAAGTCTCTGATGCCAGATATTGATCTCATTTGTTTTAGTGATAAAGCAATTGTTTTTTAGAGGATCACTAAAGGTATAACAGTTATAAGAAGATCTAATCCCTTCAAGAACAATTTGGCCATTTGAATCAACTACAGTGCATAAATTTTTTGTAAAACTAATATTCATCCCATCATCACATAAATGACTAATACTAATTAGATTAGCCTTAAATCCTTCAACATAAAAGACTTCATTTAATTTAGGACATCCAGGTGCTTCAACAGTTCATTTTCCAGTAATTTTATATGAACTTCCATTTCCGAAGGTCACATTTCCCTCCGAGCATGGACTTAGGTGAGAGAAAAATGATTTCTCACCAGTCATATTCCTAGAACAACCACTATCAAGGAACCACTTAGATGATTCACTAGCTTTTAGTGACATATGAGCAACCTGAGCAGTCAAATCAGATTTTCTAATCCAAACACATTTGTATTTAAGATTTGATTTATTTTGAATCACATGTTTGTTGATATTATTATTTGAACTACTCAACCACATGATTTTATTTTTCTTCAAAGTTTGATAGTTAAGGACGTAGTACGAAGAGTATTCAAAGGCAAATGGGCAATACATATAAGTATGTTCTTCCCATCCACAAGTATAGCAGATTGGAACTCTTCTACTAAAGGATCTAGAATTGATAGATCTGAATTTACTTAAATTTTGTTTAGAATTTGTAGAAAGTAATTTGGTTTCTTTAACAAATTTTGGAGCATGAGTTTCCTCAGGTTTATGATTTTTATTTACTGCATGATGATATCCAATACTTGATTTGTCTGTAGTTCTTTGACCAGAATTGAGTAACTTTTCCATTTTCTCATTTGTCTTGTAAATGTTTGAATATTTTTCAGAAATAGAATCAAGTTCCTTTTTTAAATTTTCATTTATTAAAATGAGAGAATTTACTTTATTTTCTTGTTCTATAAATTTAGAAGTGAAACAATTCACATTATCTTGAAGTTTACTAATAATGTTTTTTAACTCAACCACTTCTTTGGTCAATTTAATTTTTTCTTTAGTTAAATGTATTGATTCTTAATAGAGTTCATTGTAAGCATTTGTCATATCTAATACGTTACCATCAATTTTAGTATCAGAAGATAGTGATATAATAGAGTCGGTTTCAATACGGGATGGTGTTTGAGAATTATTAGATTCAATAATTGAGGCCACAAAAGCTCTAAACCCATATGAAACAGGTTCAGATTCATCAGAAGATAACTCATTTGATATATCAATCTCATGAGTGGCAGCCAGAACTTTAGATTTTCCCTTATCATTTTTCTTATTAGGATAGCTATTAGCATAATGCCTATACCCATGACACTTAAAGCATTGATTTGTGTCAGTAGATTCCTTTTTAGGTTTCTTCTCAAAAGATTTAAATTTTTCAGAATTTTCAAATTTTTTAAAAGGTTGTTTCTTATTTTTATAAATTTTTAAAATTTTTTTAATATATAAAGCAAGTTCATCTGATTGATCAGAATCACTGCTTGAATCAGACTCATCCTTAGATAATTTGAAAGCAACACTTTTAATAACATGATTGTTTTGAATTTCATATTCATAAGTTTGTAAAGACCTGATAAGTTCATCTAAGTTTAGATTGTCAACATTTTTAAATTCAACAATGGCATTGACTTTAGATCTGAACCTTTTAGGTAGTGACCTTAGAATTTTTCGCACAATTTTAGTATTAGAAACAGGTTCTCCTAAATTAAACGAGCCATTCACAATATCATTTAAGCGAATATAGAAATCAGAAAACTTTTCATCCTCATCCATGCGAAGATTTTCAAACTGAGATGTGAGCATTTGAAGTTTGAAAATCTTCACTTGAGGAGTTCCTTCATAAGTGGTTTTAAGAATTTTTCATGGATCTTTGACTATGGTGCAAGTACTTATTCGACGAAACTCGAAAGCAGTAACTACTCCAAATAAAACATTAAGGGCCTTAGAATTAAAATCAAGATTATCATATTCCTGATCCGTCTATAAAGATTTAGGTTTGATAATGGTATGTGGTATATCATCGACAACAGAGGTCATAGTTGGTGGTGACCATCCGTCCTCAATAAAATACCATATGTGATGATCCATTGAACTTAAAAATACTCTCATCCTTGCCTTCCAGTAAGGATAATTAGAGCCATCAAACAGAGAAGGTCTAGCAATAGGCGCACCTTCTCTAGAAAGATTGTGATATCCCAAATTTAACATAATACTTAATTTGTTAAAATTTACCAAGTGACCAGGCTTTGATACCAATTGAAATTTGGGAGTTTATAATAATCTATAAAATTAAACACTTTAATATTACTCACAATCACCACACAACAAAAATATGAACGAAAGTCGTTTTTAACGTGGAAAATCCATCACAGGTAAAAACCACGGGATCTATCTCAGATAAAAAAAAAAATTCACTATGAATTAATAACTTTACAGTGCCTCTTTGGAATAATATGTCCTATCACTCCTATCACCAATAATGATAGCCTCTCACCATCATTCTATCCACAGTGAACAATTCCAACAACCGTTGTCTCTCACGAAGGTCCACTTGTCTCTCACAAGCCATACACTCTCAAACAAGGATTAGAGAAAACACACTCATAATTGAGATTTAGGATTGAAATGAACAAATGGTAAGTAATCTCAAGGATAAAAATTTTGGACTAGAAACTTGAAAAAAGAGGATATTCGGATCAATTATCAAACTGTCCGAACTTCCTAGAATTTATAAGATTTCACGGACGTCCGTGAATCTCTCATGGTCGTCCGTGATCACGGACGACCGTAGGTCCAAAAATGACAAAACAATTTGTCATACAGATTTACTTGGCAAGACTATTTTCCTAAGGAGCAACACTAATTTTTTAAGTCATGATATGACAAAAATTCTCATAGCTATAAAGCATGGTATCAAATATTCGCATACCGATATGTAGGAATGAATTGATCTGGAATGGATTCGATTCGGTTTTTAATCGGTTGAGGTCTGGTTCAAACCAATTCGGTTTGGCCAGTTTTCAGGTCAGAGAAGGGTACGGGTTTCAGGTCAAAAACTTGCATCCCTACCACTATGTACCAGTGACACGTTTCGGTTTCAGACCCAAACCGATAACAATACCTTTATTGGTATGGTATAAGTGGGTATCAACCAATACCAAACATATTGGCCGATACATATCGCAATATCAGTCAATACGGTCCTTTATTTTATTATTATTATATTTTCCTAAAAAAATAAAAATAAAAATAAGTATTAGTTGATGTGTATCGGTATCAACCAATACTGTATCGGTTCAAATATTGGATAGTTTTGGTATCAAAAGAGATTTATTATTATTTTTTTTTGTGTGCATGATTTGGATAGTTTTGGTATTAAAAGAGATTTTTAGAATTTAGGAGTATTTAAAGAACTAAGTTTTAAGTACAAGAGTTTACTAGATATTAAAAAAATATAGGGGGATTTAAAAAAGAAACTTTAAAGGGGTTAAATTTGAGAAAATTTTCCTTTTTTCCTTTTAAATTTTCCATGAGGCTCAAGACTATGGGTTCAAACCCACCTCGAGGCACTGGGTGAGAATAAGTTCATGTGACATCAAATCCGAGGGATCGATTTATGCGGCAACTTGTCCAAGGACGATTAAAGGCCACTCAAAAAATTTGAGCATGATCCGATATATATACACTGTCTAAACTGTGGTCGCAAAAAAAAAAATTCAATGCACCCGTTTTGGAAGCATGTGCCACTTGGTATGTGATCTACAGTTTTAACCCATCTTCCCCAATATAGGTTCAAACCTATTGTTCCATTTGCCTTTTCCAAACCTCAACCAAAGCAAAACTCGAAAATTTTGTTTGACTCATATTTGATTTTTATTTTATTTTACTAATTTTAATTATTTTTCGATTTTGTCATATTTTTATGCTTCGTCCCAATTTTTTTGGGTTGTGTATTCTTACCTAAATAGTTTTGGTTTCTGCCACCTAAAAACTCAAACCGACCTGGAATTGGTTTAGTTCGGTTCGAGTTTTAATCGATTTCTGTTTGGTTTGGACCGGTTTAGTTTGGCCAGTTTTTTGTTCGGGTTTAGATTTCGGGTCAAAACTTACATCCCAGGACATAGAAAACATCCTAAAAAGTGACCCCGAGTACCGAGTACCGAGTCATGAGTCGTGATAGACTCTATGGCTAGATACCTAATTCCTCTCACCCTCCATGCGAAACCTATATAAACTAGTAAAACGAGGAACTTAGCTGTCCGTCTTCTTCTTCGTCAAATTTGGGATTTCTTTTGTAGAGAGGGAAAAAAATTCAAGGTTTGATGGCGGTGCAGAGCGGATTAGCGTTTTCAAAGGTCTTACTCTTGCTCGGAGCAGGTAATTAATGCTCTACTTCGTTTTATTTTGTTATTTCTGTGGAGTAGGTTTGTTTTAAGTTTCCGATAGTCTTCGTTGAGAATTTTTTTGTTTTTTACCCATTTAGCAGTTGATATCTGAAAATTTTCCCTCCAATTTAGTCCAGATAGCTTCGAATTCTTTGCTTCTGCGTTTTTGGGCTTGTCCTTTTGTAGAGACACCTGAAACTCGACTTTGCCTTGGTTCGATATAATAACATATATGTAGAGGTCCGGTAATCTACCTACGGAAGTAGTGCCCGAGTGCTATCCACGAGGCAGTTGGGCGGCCATGTTGCACACAACCTAAAGATTAGGTGCGAGGATAACTTGCCCAAGCTTGATCAGGTATCATGTGAACAAGGGTGCTTATCCACCATTGAAAATGTGGTCAAAGTTCAAAATTCAATGCATTAGATTGGGGAGGTACCACCCTATATTTGACATATGATTTGAAGGGCAAAAAAGTCCTATAAATGACTTTTTCTTTAAATAGTGCCACGATGTTGAATGCTCCAAAATGGTTGTTGGTTTGGAGATCACGTGTTTGACGACCCAAAATCTCACAACCACTCATTGTAAGATCTTAGATTGCACCCATGTGAAACATATTTGAGCATCACAATAAATCACACGAATTCCAAGATAAATCATCAATATCATCATCTAATCCTCTGCGCATAATTATAGAAGCTAAACTAACTATCACAATCCACATATGTGGCTCACTTAAATACAAACAATAATAGACAAACCATCACCATGGAGAAATAACTAAGCACCATAATAAGCAAACAAAAGTAAAATAGTTAATATCCACAATCTCACATATCTAAACGACAGAAATGAAACTAATAAGTATGTCTAACTACCAAATAAACAAAAACCAAGGTAGTTAAGGCAGTGTGATGAGGTTATCGCAAAGAGGCTCGTTACGCCATGGCGTGGCCATAGCGAAGCTATGGCGAGACCAGTTATTATAGTAATTAAATTTATTTTATTTTATTTTATCTATTAATTCGTAATATATATTTTTTTAATATAGAAAAAAAATCAACTACTAAAACATCATGCTTTGATTCTAATATTGAGGATTTCATGTTTTAGGATTAAACAAATATCAATAAATACAAATCAAATATGGAACATCAACAAATTTGCAACATGGTAAGTATAAATAAATAAATATTCTATATCATAAAATATAGAATATTAAAAAATATGAAGTATTAAGTATACATACGGTAGTGTCACCAACACTGAGGTTTCGGCGACACTGGTGTTGGTAGCTGCTGTGATGAGAGAGAGAGAGAGAGAGAGAGAGAGAGAGAGAGAGAGTCGAAGATTTTGTAATTCATAAGATGAGGTTTTGTGACTTGTAAGTTAACTTTTGTAACTTATATATTATAAAAATATCATAACTTATAAGTATTATACGTTATTGTTCAAAAAAAAAATAGCGTGCATAGCGATGTCATAATGCTATTCCGCCATGGCGACGCTATTTAGCCATCATGGCTATTTGGTTATATATGGTGTTTCCTATCGTCATTTGCCATGGCGAGGCCATAGTGAGGCTATAGCGTGACCTTGACAACCATGACAAAAACAACATCTATATAAAAAGAAACTCTATCAACTCCTAAGGCGACTCAAATTCATCATCCTCTCTGTTATATGTCCGGTTCTATGGCACAATGTCATCATATGCCCAAACACTATCACCTAAAGCAATTGTCTCAACTAGCCACCCAAATAAGAGGGTGTGAGATAAGCTCATATAATCCATACATGCAATCCTGTACTAGGGCATCTCAAATAATCATATATATGACACGTGCGTGTGTGTAACATGATAAAAGCGTGCATCATATGTCATAAACATAAAGTAAAACACATAATAAGAAAGATGCTACAAAACTACCTATCTCAAATAGTTCATGTTTATGTTCTTAGTCCGTGTTCATTATTCATGTTTCAATGCAATGAATGGCCAAACATGTACATCATGCCATATATGTACGTACACATCATAATGATCTTCCCCTAAGCGCTGAGATCATCTAGCCAGTCATTGGATCTGAGCTGGTTACGGTGAGCAAAGATTAACCGCATGGGGTTCATGTTCTTATATGCACGTGATGCAGCATAAATCTTCTTTCATCCATCATACTTGTTCATCATTCATTATCCTTAATATATACTATCGAGAGAAAGGGTCCATATAATCATCATAACTTTCATAGATTCAAAAGTGTGCATAATTCATAGCATTAATATAGACTTGATCTACGTGAAACATTGTAATTCTCGTCATTTGTATGGCATATGCAATGTCCTGAGATACATATGATGCTAAGCGAGCACACATGCAATAATTTAGTTTCATAACTTATATCGTTCATTGAGTTCATTAATATTCAACTCATCCTAAGGACTTTGCATGGATATCATGATAATTTCATAAATGGGATTTCATTAAACAATAAATGAATGTAACTTTTTCCTTAGGCATGATCATATTTCCTTTAAGGTTAACCTAAATTATAATCCAGATGCTTAACAATTAAAAGTAAAGGAAAGCATAATTACATCATACTTACTGAAAATAACCTCTTTAAAGTCTTGTTAGTGCAATCCAAATGTTGACCCTCAATCTACTTTGATATAGCTAAATTAAAAAGGGTGTCTCACGGGAAAACTCAAATATCCAAATACAATTAAGTTAAAACTAAATTCCTAATCCTCTTCCTATGATTATTCTTAACAAAATAATTATCTAACAATTAATTTAAATATATACTTCTATGAAAAATCAATCTGAATACGTTCTCGCTCCTTTCTATGCTCCACAAATATTAGAAGACTTGAAGATCTCTTAGATAGAAATCCACGCACGACTTCATGGTTCTTCTAAAAAAATGTCTAAATTCTCTCTAGGGTTCTTAAGCAAAAAGCAAAACTTTAACAGAAGAAAAGAATGCTAATCGTTAATTATAAGGTTTTCTGGATCTTATATTCTATTATACCACTGTATTTCACTTTTTTATTCTAACTTTGTGGGTAGTATCCTATGTTAGACTAACATCATGTATAGGCTTATAAGATAAAAACTAAAATGATAAACTCTATTTACCTTCTAAGGTCTATTGCTATAAAACTAAAGCTCCTATAGTCCAACCATGCACTTGTAATAAATTAAAGCAATATATATATATATATATATATATATATATATATTGTAATAAATTAAAGCAATATATATATATATAGTCCAACCATGCACTTGTAATAAATTAAAGCAATATATATATATATATATATATATATATATATATATATATATATATTTTATAAGTATGTGCATTCATATAAAGCCCATTAATTATACTAAATAATTAGTAAATGCCTTTGTTAAAAGTGAGAAGATGATATACTCTTATATAGGCGATAGAAAAAATCAAGTCATTACAACGCAGCTCTAACCCTTGTGGTTATCGCTTGGGTGCTACCCTCGTGGGTTATATATATATGTATATATATCTGGGAAAAAGGTCGGTAGCCACGAGGGTAGCGTCCAAGCGATACCCACGAGGGTTAGAGCTACGTTGTAATGACTTGCTTTTTTCTATTGCCTATAAACCATGATTATTGTGTATTTGCTTGATAGAGTATATCATCTTCTCACTCTTAACAGAGGCATTTACTAATTATTTAGTATAATTAATGGGTTTTATGCGAATGCACATACTTATATATATATATATATATCCTGAAAGTTTCAGGCTTTGATGTGAACCAGAAAATTGAGAAAGCGATAAAGAAGAAACATCTGATTGAATTTAGGAAGAAGAAAGGGAAGAGAAAATGAACCCATAATGGATAGGAGGCCCCAAAAGTTATTTTTATGCGTTATAAGGGTCATTTTCAGGCTTGTTATAAAATTTGGTTCATCATCCTGGATTTGGGCTTTTAATGGCGCCATGCCCCACCCTGTATGTATGATATATCTGATTCCACCACGCTGGACTACCTGAGTTTAAAACACGTCATGCGTTAAGGAGGTGACCACACATATAAATGCTTCACTTTGGACGGGCCATTTCGATGTGGGGACTAAATTGAGTCACATCAGGGGAACATAGCCCCCCCGGTAGGGAGCCGTCCTGGCTTATACCAAATGTTACGCCCCACCTTGTGAACATGATATTGTCCAGTTCCGCCGACACTGGACTCCCTGATTCTAAGATGCGACATGTGTCAAGGGGGTGACCACACATATAAGCCTTTCACTTTAGAAAGCCTTTCCGATGTGCGACTAAATTGAGGGACCCCCTTTCTGACTCACATAAAAAAGGCAAGTCCATAGTAAAGTGCTTATAAATTTGTTTCCCTTTAATGCATAACACGTTTTAAAGGAGTCCAGTGTGGGCAGAATTGGACAATATCATATGCACAACGTGGTGTGTGTTGGAAATAATTGTGGGAATTGGATGAAGTAGAAGAAAAATAAGAGAGAAATTTAAGTGCAAGCATATGAATCGAGGCACGTAAAATACGCTATCTTTAAGTCTATGCTTGCCCCCTCCATACATAGTCAGTAATGGGTTTCCGGCAAGGTAGACTCCAGGATACAACGATTAACGTGACAATGCACGCTGTGACCAACCTACTGATGGCCGGATCACCCTTCCCGAACACAGATCTCTCTAGTATGCTTTTACACAAAAATATCGAGAACTCACTTTTTCTTACACAGAAATGTTTTGACGCAAAATCTCATAATTCTCATTCTCAGAGAGATTTATTAACATAAGACAAGGCTATGGGTCTTTTTATAGTGTGTGAAGGGGTGTATATGCACCTCTTGGTGAAATCAACACCTTTTGGTGAAGTGGATGGTTAGGAACTCATGTCCTTTCAATTAATGGTCCTAGATTCATGTGCTTGCATTTAAATTTCTCTCTTATTTTTCTATTTCGTCCATTTCTCACCTTTATTTCAAACAATTTTAAGTCTATGCTTTGCCTTTATGGTTCCTTAATCAGCATTACGATAAATGGAGGATCTACGATTGATGAAATCAGAATGTGTATTAAGTAGGACGATCGGATCTCTGGATGCAACTAGCTTCTTCGTAGCATGTACACAAGAGGAATGTTTGATCCTTCAACCCCTTAAGGAGTGAACAATCGTTTCTCGTACAACTTGGTGCGAAGCCGACGTATAGCCGTGGTGAGAAGCTTCGGAAAGCCTTGGTGTGAAGCCTTGGATCTCTATCCTATTATTCCATCTTTTCTCTATCTCTCATACGGTAATATTTTCCTTTGTTTTGATAAACCACAAAACCCAAAATAAATCAGTTTATCTTTGATCTATCCCTTTTGTTAAATCTCATTACTTGAGCCTGTGTTTTCAAACCCGAGTGGAACCAAGAGACGATACTGCCACAATCGCTTGGTACCCTAAACTAGAGTGAAACCCGAATCCTTCATCGGATCCGCTTTTCTAGATCGGAAAATATAGATGCATGCAAACGCTAAATTGAATTACCATAGTCACCTTATTGAATTTATTAGCTTTAATTTTATGTGTTTGGTGATTTTAAGTAATTCCATTATTAATTAAATTTATGATTAATCCCAAACTTGCATAATTAGGGTTTAGCGTTGTTGTCCTGCGTCAGTTTTGGTATCAGAGACAGGTTTTAGTTTAGGGTTGTCCGTGTCATATAGATTTTAGGATTCACTTGATTTTAGTATATATTGTCTTGCATAATTCCGTCATGGATACCAGTACCTTAGAGACCCTGATTAGAGATCTTGCATCTAAGGTGACCGCTAGTCAAACCCGGATGGATGAGCACATCGCTGATCAACAAGCCCGACATGAGGCTTTAGAGACTCGTTTCGAAGAGATCAATGAGCTCATCGCTGAGAATCACAATAGAGTCAACAACCGTGACCGTAGGAGAGAAGCTCCTCCCCGACGTGAGGTTCAAACCAATCTGGACGACAAGGTCATGAAATCTGTGAAAATGGACGCCCCTATTTTTGACGGGAAAAGACAACCCAAGGTCTTTCTCGAATGGGTCGCCAGTATGGAAAACTACTTTGAGTAGTATGTCATGTCTGAAGACCGCAAGGTCAGATTTGCCAAAGTCAAGCTTATGAGTCAAGCCAGACTTTATTGGTTGGGAGTGGAGCGTCGTAGGCAAATCTAGGGTCTTCGTGCTATTTCCACGTGGGCCAAAATGAAAGTCCAACTGCACGAAAAATACGTTCCCGTAGCATATGATGAATGTATTCTTGATTAGTGGTAGTCATTGCATCAAGGAGACTCCCCAGTCACAGAGTACATCGACTGGTTTAAAGACCTGATGACCTAGGCCGATGTTGATGAGCCAGCCAAAGTTACCCTCTCCCGATTCCGAATGGGTCTTCGCCCAGAGTTACAGAGGGAACTCATTCCTTATCTCGTGGCGAATCTCGATGAGTGTTTTGCTAGGGTTGAAGAATTAGAACGGTATCTCGACACCCCCAGTCATGGCCGATCTAAGTCTTTCAAATTTGAGCACCAATATAATCCTTTTGAAAAGGGAAATAATGTCATTAGTCAATCTTCAAAATCCATAATTCCTCAGATTGACAAGGGTAAAGGGCCACTGATCAAAAGTTCTAAGCGCACACCACAACAGTGTTACAAGTGTTAAGGTTTTGGTCACTTCGCGTCTCAGTGTCCTAGTAAGTCACAAACCTTAATCATCCAACAAGATATCGAAAAAGAAAACAATGAGTTGGATGAAGAAGTGTATGAACCCGCTGAAATGCCCAGCGACGAGGAAAATGAAACTCCTGTGAAAATCGTAGGTTGCCTCAAGATGGTTCCTATTACTAAGGAAAGTGTTAGAAGTGAGTCCATACCGCATGAGTCATTAGAGTCGGTAGGAGCATATCCTCATTCTAACCTGCACGGGATTAACAAACAGATTTTATCGGATAATGGAAATACACATAATCGCACTGACACATTGAATATGCCTAATGAATTTAATGATGGTGATTTTGTGTTAATTCATGATAGTCTTAAACATGTGGAGCCTTTTCCAATCATGAAGAGGGGTAATGATGGCGGTTTAGATCTTCCTCTAGACAAGGACGACCATCCGATAGTCGCCGTAGCGGAACTTATAGTTATCCCAAGCCTTGAAACTATACCTTTGGATCCATTCCTTGCTACCCACCCAAACGAGCCAAGCCCGTTGAACCAATTCATAACCCGTATCCCACCTGAGCCGTGTGAGAAAAGGTTGAACGAGAAGGGTTTTGAGCATTCAAGTTTCACCACCAACGAGAATAAAAATCAGAAATACCTCACCACATGGAAGGGCAAGCCGGGAGACAAGCGTGCAGGAGACACCACACGTGAGTTCTACAACTCATCGGGGATGAGTTTTTCCCACCCAGGGAGATTGATGCGGGACGTCAAGATCGAGAACCAGGGATACAGATCGTTTCACGTGTACCGACACCAGAAGAAGCGGGGCGGAATTTAGAATCATTTGTAAAGAAGAATTTTCGATTTGGAGGAGGCACTGCCATTTTGATCGATCGAATTGCATTCTTGATCAATCAAATATCCATTTCAATCGATCGAGTTTCAAATTCGATCGATCAAATTCCAGCGGCGAAGTATTGATAGATGTTTTTTCGACTGATCGAGTTTTCCTTCGATTGATCGAATTGAAAATTTGATCGATCGAATTTCACTTTCGATCGATAGAAATCGCGCAGTTTTTAATTTTTGGTAATTTTAAAATTTCGAACTGATCTTTCAAGGGCATACTTGTCCTTTTGGTATTTGTTTTAGGGTTTTATTTTTGTTTGAAAGGACTCCTATATAAGGTCCTTAAGTTAAACAATGTAATTAGTTATTGATTATTGAATGAAAGAGTTGCTTTTGTGTAAACCCTAGAGAGCTTGTGAAGAGTTTTCAACCGAGGGAGTGAATCCTTCACTCCCTCGGACTTGCGCGGTCCGACTTGCCCGTGGTGGTGAGAAGCTTCAGAAAGCCTTGGTGTGAAGCCTTAGATCTCTATCCTATTATTCTATCTTTTCTCTATCCCTCATGCGGTAATATTTTCCTTTATTTTGATAAACCACAAAACCCAAAATAAATCAGTTTATCTTTGATCTATACCTTTTGTTAAATCTCATTACTTGAGCCTATGTTTTCAAACCCGTGTGGAACCAAGAGACGACACCGTCACAATCGATTGGTACCCTAAACTAGAGCGAAACTCGAATCCTTCATCGGATCCGCTTTTCTAGATCGGGAAATATAGATACATGCGAACGCTAAATTGAATTACCATAGTCGCCTTATTGAATTTATTAGCTTTAATTTTATGTGTTTGGTGATTTTAAGTAATTCCATTATTAATTAAATTTATGATTAATCCCAAACTTGCGTAATTAGGGTTTAGCATTGTTGTCCTGCGTCATAATTAGATCGGTATTTTTTTGGGTACGATAAGATCCATTGGTATCTGTATCTTTGACTAAATAACTTTTAATGGTCTAGATCTGACGCATGATTAATTTAAATAATCGTATATACATCAACTTTTTGAGATATTTGTGAAAAAAAAAATCAGAATCGTTGGTTAAGTTTTAAAAAGAAATTTGGAACTTTATGTTATTTTTTCTTCCATCTATCTTTTAGTCATTGAAATTATTTAACATTATTTCATGCATATCAATTTTAGATATTGGGCATTTAACCATGCTTGATCTCAATAGAGAGAATAGAAGATTATCGACGTTGACATTTTAGTTGGATAATAGATGAAAAGACCCTATGAGTAGTTTTTAAATTTATCCGGATTGCATAATGAAATTTGTTTCCCCTTAACACATGACGCATTTTAAAGGAGCCCAGTGTGGGCAGAATTGGACAATATCATATGCACAGGGTGGTATGTGTTGGAAATAATCGTGGAAAATGGACGAAATAGAAGAAAAATAAGAGAGAAATTTAAGTGCAAGCATATGAATTGAGGTACGTAAAATACACTATCTTTAAGTCTATGCTTGCCCCCACTGTACATGGTCAGTAATGGGTTTCCGACAAGGCAGACTCCAAGATACTACGATTAACGTGACAGTGTATGCTGTGACCAACCTATTGATGGCCGGATCACCCTTCCTGAACATAGATCTCTCTAGTATTCTCTTACACAGAAATATCGAGAACTCATTTTTTCTTACACAAAAATGTTGTGACGCTAAATCTCAGAATTCTCATTCTCAGAGAGATTTATTAACATCTTTTAAGACAAGGCTATGGGTCTTTTTATAGTGTGTGAAGGGGTGTATATGCACCTCTTGGTGAAATCAACACCTTTTGGTGAAGTGGATGGTTAGGAACTCATGTCCTTTCAATTAATGGTCCTTGATTCATGTGCTTGCAGTTAAATTTCTCTCTTTTTTTTCTATTTCGTCCATTTCCCACCATTATTTCCAACAATTTTAAGTCTATGCCTTGCGTTTATGGTTCCTTAATCGGCATTATGATAAATGGAGGATCTACGATTGATGAAATTAGAAAGTATATTAAGTAGGACGATTGGTTCTCTGGATGCAAATAGCTTCTCCGTAGCATGACACGAGGAATGTTTGATCATTTTGTCAGGTATGATCTTTCTATTTATTTATTGTTTATAAGTTATTGAAAATATTTATTTAATGATGCATGTGATAAATTTTGGATGAGAAAAATTATTAAGTGAATAATTTATTTTTTACTATCTCATCATATGATCGGTACGATTTATTTTAAATCGAATGGCTAAAGTTATTTGGCCCTATATGATTTAATAAAAATTATTTATTAAATTTAAACCGCTAGATGATGATCTAACAGTAATCAGTATGATTATACAAAGTTTTGAACTGATGCGATTTTGATAAGTTTTCCTATCAATATTTTTTCAGTTAAAGTTTGAAATTTTATTTTAGAAAGAGATAGAAGGCATTCCAATCTGTTGGATATTTTTATCATGGTTTTAAATGGTTCATAGGATGATTTTTACAGAAATATTATTTTTGGTTCACAATGTTATATTGATTTGTGATTACATTTAAATTAGTGTATAATCAAATCGATATTTTTTTGGGTACGATCAGATCCGTTGGTATCTGTATCTTTGACCTGAATAACTTTTAATGGTCTAGATCTGATGCATGATTAATTTAAATAATCAGATATACATCTTATAGTGATGTATGGGCATTGTTTGATCTGAACTTTTTGAGATATTTGTGAAAAAATAATCAGAATCATTGGTTAAGTTTTAAAAAGAAATTTGGAACTTTATGCCATTTTTTATTCCATCTACCTTTTAGTCATTGAAATTATTTAACATTATTTCATGCATATCAATTTTAGATACTAGGTATTTAACCATGCTTGAGCTCATTAGAGAGAATAGAAGATTACCAACTTTGACATTTCTCATGACATGAGGAAGCCATTATTGTTGGATAAATGTCATCCCTATGTTGGATAAAAAAATTTGAATTGATGGGCATGGTTCTAGTAATTCGAGTTTAATTCATTTTGTTAGAATGAATTTTGTATGCCCCTTATTGATGAATAAGTAATTCAATTTACAAAATGGTGTCAAATTGATAACCATTTATAGATTAAGTAAAGCTTTAGTAAGGGTCTCATGAGTAATATTAGATCCACTAAAATATCTACATGTTTTATGATTCGCATCAAGTTACATATTTTGTGTGTATGACATGCGAAACTTTTATAATTATCCAATGTTTGATTCAAATGATGAATTACATTGTTGTGATGCTAGTTGGAATTTACAAGTGGATATTCTTAACCTTTGATGAAGCCTAGATCTATTAAGTTAATATATTCCATGAAGGAATATGAATTTATTATATTAGCGGCTTATACCAAGGAAGCCGAGTGGTTGAGGGATTTCATATTGGAAATTCCATTGCCACAGTTGTCATTACATCGTGATAATGAAACAACACTATCAAAAGACTTTTGTATGACTTGTTGAAAGTTTTAGACATATTGGTCTAATGTATAGCGCTATACTAGGCAATTACTCAAAAGGGGTAATTAAATCTCAGGTTATGTGAGAACCTGATGGATCCGTTTACAAAAGGTCTGAATTATAAAAGCGTGTACTGACATACGAAAGGATGAGTTTGAAAGCCATTTAAATCCGAATAGTCACTCAATGGGACAAACAAGCTGTAAATATGTGACAAAAGGAGTACTACTTATCATCCCAAGGAACCGTAGTACATTATTAAAACCTGTAACGCAAGAAAGAGGATGAGTTCGATTACTCTTAATAGATCTATCACACTTAGTGTTGAAGTGTCAAAGTTACAGGGACTCTTCTGATAGATCTACCTATGTAGGTGTGGAGGTTTGACTGCCTCTAAGATGAGAAATACTCTCTCATAAACACTCACAGAGACCATGATGGAGCACAGGGCCATAAAAGTGCGGTAACATTTAAACACATGTCTTTGAGATAATATGCGATGTTAATTTCGGTTCATCGAAAAGTGTAGGCAGTTCAAGATTAAGGTCACTGGTGACACTGGTGACCCTAAATTTGCATGCTACGGAACAGTTAAGTCCGAAAGACACTATTTCCTTAAGCATTGTATTCTCTTAGTTTGCTCTGATCTCGTTTAATGTCTTGTTAGTTTCTTGATTTATTTTTTTACTTAAAATAGTGGGGGAATGTTGTATGTTTTAAATATTTTGTAGTGTTTTATTATACACAATCGGGAATAGTCCCACATCAGATAAATACAGAATAAAAACTCTTTATAATGTAATTGTGTACCCAAGAGTGGTGTATTACCATGTGGAGCAAAGTATGCTCCGTGGTACTCATTCGTGCCCGCACATGTGTGCACGTGTTGAAACAGGTAGGGCCAAATATGTGTTTGGGCCTGTTTGTGGGTGTGGGCCCAATATGGTTTGGATCGGATCTACTTTTGTCCAAGGATATAAAATAATATTATTTGTTAATAAGTTATTTGTGAAAAAGATGTGTTGGTTAAATTTAAAATTCGAAAGTTAAAATCAGTTTCCGTTGATTCCCCCAAGAGTTGTGTCTATTCATGAAAATAACTAATGTGTAAAGCCAAAAGACACCTATGCACCCTTTGGGATGTCTAAATAAATTTAGCACCATTAATTGAAAAGACATGAGTTCCTAACCATCCACTTCACCAAAAGGTGCTGATTTCACCAAGAGGTGCATACACACCCCTTCACACACTATAAAAAGAGCCATAGCCTTGTCTTAAAATGATGTTAATAAATCTCCCCGACAATGAGAATTCTGAGATTTAGCGTCACAACATTTCTCTGTAAGAAAAAGTGAGTTCTCGATATTTTTGTGTAAGAGCATACTAGAGAGATATGTGTTCGGGAAGGGTGATCCGACCATCAGTAGGTTGATCACATCGTGCACTGTCACGTGAATCATTGTATCCTGGAGTCTGCCTTGCCGAAAATCCATTACTGACCATGTACGGTGGGGGCAAGCATAGACTTAAAGATATCGTATTTTTTGTGCCTCGATTCATTTACTTGCACTTAAATTTCTCTCCTATTTTTCTTCTATTTCGTCCATTTCCCACCATTATTTCCAACAGGGTGTGACATTGGCATTAATTCCAAGGATGGCTCCCTACCAATAGGGGAGGACCCCCAAGGTGACCCAGTTTAGTTCCACATTGGAAAGGCCCATCCAATGTGAAGTGCTTATTAATTTTATTTTATTTTCTTTCTGTTGGATCCTTCTTTCGACTATATGAGGCTTGAAGAGTCTAGAGTCAAGCTCATCCGAGGTGAGGTTGACGCTACTTGTGCTCGACTCGTCTATAGCCCTAAATTTAATTGTATTTTCTAATTTCCTTTCATATTTGAGCTGCATTGAAAATACCAACATATTCTAAAATTCGGTAAGTCGACAACCAACTAAATTATAGAAACCTTATCTTTTAAAAAGTATTAAACTACCTCATTTTATCAAGATATCATTCTCTCTTTTCTTTTATGTTTGTTTTTACTAATTGTTTCTTTTAATAATATTTTTATATTTTGAGGAAAAAATATGTTTTTTTAAATTTACTAAATTAGCGACTCAAACTGAGTCAAGTTTTAATCGAGCCTTCGAGGAAGTTGATCCGGTTTCTTTCTAGTAGAATCAAAATTTTGAGTTTCTAAACTATATTACATACATCTCAACTCTTTTCACGAAAAAAGAGTGTAGACAATGGAATGCGACGTGGCCAAAAGACCCATGCACTATGGCGTCTATGTATGAATGAAAAATTTGGAGTCGCCTTCCAAGCTTTCAGTGGGTAATCTTGGGAGTACAAAAAGGAGCTTGTGCTTCCTTTGATCCGATTTACCTTACCATTCGATTTGGATAAGGATTCTCGGTTTTGTTGGTGTGGCTTTATCATTTAGTTAGTTTTTGTGTGTGTGTGTGCTTAATATAAGTGTGGGTGTGTTAGCATGGATCAAAATTTCGTCCGATACCGATATGTATCGAACGATACGTATCGGTATCGGAGGTGGACGATACGGTACATTAAATGTACCGTTTCGTTCTTTTATATGGTATATATCGAACGATACATTCAATGTATCGTTCGATACGGACCGATACCGATACGTATCGGTTTTGAGCTCGGACGATACGTATTTCCGGCATTTTGATCCATGTGTGTTAGTATATTTGGGCGTGTCAATAACTCTATGCAAGTGATATATATATATATATATATATATATATATATATATATATATATATATATATATATATATATATGTATATACACACACACACACACGGATACGGGTACTTTTTTATTGATGCATCTTCGGTATGATGTTGGTACAATATAGAAACGTAATAGATGTGTTATAGGTATGAAATAGATACGACATTGGTACGACATCAATACAAGATGGATTCATCATATAAACAATAGTGGTGCAACATAGATTCGTAATGGATGTGACATATATGGTATTGGTATAGCATTGGTGCTTCATTTGTAAAAGTATATGAGAATTATATTTGTATGTACTAATAGTTATAATTTTAAACTTGAGTTTAGACACATGATTCATTGAATTCATATATCAATGGGTTTAAAAGCACATGATTAAATTTATCTATTAGTAGTATATAACCATATATAATATGATATATAATCTAAAGTACATATTAAAAAATAGAACTCGATACATATTTGAAGTGTACATATAATTGCCAATCATATGCACATGAAGCTCATTCCACGATTTCATGATTTATAAAAAGAATGCTTTTAGTGTCTTCGAAAATTCGTAAAAGTCAGATTTTTGACCTAATGTAATGGCTCTAAAAAATTGTTAAATGGAAGAACGAAATTAGTTTCATATTTAAGAATAAAAGTATCAATTAAACAGGGAAATAAGTTTCCTTTTTAATAGAAATCAGTTTCTATATAAATTGAAACGAGTTTTTTCTATGATAGAAACCGGTTTCTATTTAAATGAAACGAGTTTCAATTATATATTGAAACGCATTTCGGAAACATTTCATAAAAGTTTCAAAAGAGTTTCGTACCAGTCCCCGGTACTGGTACTCATGGGGATTGGTACGATAGGGTAAAAATTTTTCTGCGTAACTATGATAGGATATATATATATAAATGAAAAATGGGTATGAGATTGATTTGACTCAACCCTAATTCTCTTCTTCTTCCTCTTCTTCTTCTCCTAACTGTAATCCTAAGCAGCCAAATTAACTTGGTATTAGAGCCACGATGATCAAGATTACCTATTGCTACCATCACTGATGCTGACATCAGCCGTCACCGGAGGTTGCCAGAATCCCTTCAGATTTTAGGGTTCAGATCGGTACTCCACGCTGAGCATTTTTTCCTTTGACAATTTTGCATTTGAGGATCATAAATCAGAGATTTCTGGTCATCTTCTACCTCCGGAAACTTGAGCCTGATAGTTGCAGGTTTTCAGGGTTTCAAACAACTCATGAAGCTCCAGTAAGGCATCGAAATACCCTACAGAAGACATTTGGATCCTCCTAGTGTTTAGATTTTGTGAGATTTGAAGATCCACTGTGCCAGAAACCCATCGGAGTCGCCGGAATCTGCTTGACAATGTTGTGGAAATCCTCCCAGATCCACCATTTTGTGCGAAGTGTTGGGAAACTCCCCAGCAACGTTGGTACTTGTTTTTGAACCTCTTTTTTTCTGTTGGTTTGAAGATTTCTCAGTGCAAAGGTCGCCGTAAATGTCAGTCATCACTGGAAAGGATCTATATGTCGTGGGAAAGGTCTGGGTACCTGTTTTTGGTGCTGAAATTGTCGTGATTCGAGTCTTCACTATGGTAATTCCTTTCCACCCTCTCTACTTGGAGAAATTTTCATTGTTTTTGTTGGTTTTTGGTGTCGACGTCATCGGTGAATTTTCTGCTGATTTCTTATGGTTTTTGTGGATTGTGAGTGTCTTCTTTGATGGTGATGGCTGTGGGTCTTCTTTGCCATTAGAAGTGCATTTTTTTATTGATTTGGGTTGTGTAGCCCTGGAAAGCGGGTGTAGACCCCTCATTTCAGCTGTCTTATGGTTGTAGAACCTTGTGGGTTTGTGTAACCCAATTTTGTGCCCAAAATTATTAATTGCAGCCCTGTGATGGTGGTATTGGAGTGGTGGATTGTGTAACCCATATTTGTGAACAGATTCAGTATTTGCAGCTGTGAAGTCTTTTTGAAGTTGTAGAACCTGATGGGGTTGTGACACCCAGTTTTGTGTCCAGAATTTGTCCTTGCAGCTGCAGAAATTTTATTTTCTCTACTGTTTTGTTATTATGAGCATTGGAATGTTTTTCCGAGTTGTTTTGATTCTAATTGTGGACTGCAGATGTTTGGTTTAATGTCTGACTCGACATGTGGTGCTGATTTATTGTGGAGACACATTTTGTTTGTTGAAAAGCCTATGTAGGCTTACGTTAGTGAAGTTTTGCACCCTTATGTGGTATCATAACTATGGAAGATTCAGGAGTGGTGATTGGTGGTAGATGCTGAGTGATAGAGATGGAAAATCGACTAAATGTCCTTGAAGTTGAGAGTAGTGGTATTGGAGCTGCCCATGTCTCTAACTCTCGCCTTGCCCTGTTTATTGTCGACTCTGGAGCCGTGGATCATATGACAAGTTCAACTTCAATGTCCACTCATTATCACCTATGCCGCCTAGCCAATGTAACATTCGGGTTGCTGAAGGATCTCTCACCCCTATTGGTGGTAAAGAGACTATTCGTGCTGGTTCTCTTTCCTTGGCTTCATCTTTATATGTTCCTCAAATGTCTATCAATCTTCTTTCTATTAGTAGTTTTACAAAAACTCTAAATTGCAGTGTCACCTTTTTCCCTTCCCATTGTGTTTTCCAGTATTTGTCAACATAGAAGGTGACTGGCTATGGTCTTGAGAGTAGAGGCCTTTATATCTTTCGAGGCTCAAGGGTTAGCATTGATAAGAGTATTCATAAACTTGTAGCTGTTGTTGCTACTCCTATTGAGGAAGTTGAGTTGTGGCATGCACAGTGTGGCCATGTCCCTTTACAAAGGTTGAAGATGTATTCCCACAGTAATTCAAGGATATTGATAACATCTTGTTCAAATGTGAAGTGTGTGAGATGGCAAACCCTACAAGAGTTCCATATCCTCCTAGTGGCAATAACACACCATTTGATATTGTATATTCTGATGTGTGGGGGCCTTCTCCAGTTACCTCTATTTCTGAATTTCGTTACTTTGTGTCCTTTATTGATGATTGTACTCGTTTCGCCAATCTATATATATGATGAAGACTAAAGATGAAGTTGCCTCTATCTTCCCCACATACCCCAAACTCATTCACAATTGATTTGATGCCTCTGTGAAGATCCTCAGGTCTGATAATGGGGCAAGGCGGGGGGGGGGGGGGGGAGATACTCATCTCACCGTCTGCAATCTTACCTATGGGAGCATGGTATTGAGTGGACATCATGTCCATGGGATTGCTGAGAGGAAGAACCCCCGCATGTTGGAAGTTGCTAGGGCTTTATTAATTGGAAGAAACGTTTCTAAAAATTTGTGGAGTGAAGCGGTGCTCACTGCACGCTTTCTCATTAACAGAATGCCCACACCGGTCCTCCAAGGGAAGTCTTTCCTCTCCCCCTTAAGATTTTTGGTTGCTTTTGTTTTGCCCAAAATTCCTGATATTCATCGTGGTAAATTGAGTGCCAAAGTTGTCTGATGCATCTTAGTTGGCTATCCTCCGTCACAAAAAGGGTACAATGTGTATGTTCCTATCTCTAGAAGAATATTTGTAACCATGGATGTCACTTTTTTTTAAGATACTTCTATAAACCTCAAGGAGAGAGTTCCCCGTGCCCTCTTCAGGGGTAGAAGGCCATGAGAATAGATTAGAGCCCTGGTATCCTTTCCATCATTCTCAGCATGGATGTTAGAGAAGGTCAAGATGAAGGGATCTCAGATTTTGATAAAGATCGAGGAGCTGTAGAAGAGCAACACCAAGTTGAAGTTGATAACTATGGGAAATCACTTCAAAAATAATTCTATGTGAGAAAGAGGTTTAGAAAACATCCTGTTCAGCTTTATGAAGCTTTCCAAGAAGTTCAGGAAGAACCTCAAGTTGAGTTTCTACCCAGGCCACTGAACCATGAACATTCTTTAGAGATAGATCCCTCCTCCAATATTGATCTTCCTATTGCCCAACGAAAGGTACTAGACATCCTATGCAAAAATTCATTTCCTATAAAGTCTTTTCTCTCACTCGTTTTAGTTTTATTTCATCATTGGATTCTATTTGTGTACCTAATTTTGTGTCTGAAGCCCTATCTCAACCCGAATGGACAAAGGCTATGGCGCAGGAAATGTAGGCATTGGAACATAACCAGACGTAGGATATTGTTGATCTTCCACCAGGAAAGAAAGTAGTGGGATGCAAGTGGGTCTACACTGTAAAGTATAGGCTTGATGAGACCATTGAGAGATATGAAGCAATGTTAGTTGCTCACCCAGACACAAGAAGTTAACTATTAAGAAACGTTTATGTTGGTTGCCAAGATTAATACCATCAAAGTTCTTTTATCTGTTGCCGCTCACAAAGATTGGCCTCTTTACCAGTTAGATGTAAAGAATGCCTTCCTTCATGGCGATCTGAAGGAGGAAGTTTATATGGCACTCCCACTTGACTTTGTAAACAAGGGGAGACTGATAACCTATGTAAGCTCAGAAAGTCAATCTATGGATTAAAGCAATCCCCAAGAGTGTGGTTTCAGAAATTTAGTGATGCAATTTTGAAATTTGGGTATAGAAAGAGTCATTATGATCACACACTCTTTGTAAAGACAGGAGAACTGTTCTCTTGGTATATGTGGATGATATTATAGTGACCGGTGATGATAGTGAGGAGATCATCACGCTGAAGAGTTATCTTGGTAAAGTCTTTGATACCAAAGACTTGGGGCCTCTCAAGTATTTTTTGGGGATTGAGATAGCTAGATCTAAGAAAGGAAAAGCTCTCTCTCAAAGAATGTACACACTGGACTTACTACACTAGACAATGATGCTAGGATGCAAGCCTTCAATTACTCCTCTTGAGCAGAATCATCAGCTTAGTAGTGAAAATTTTGAAGTTCTCAAAGATACAAGGATGTACTAGAGGTTAGTGGCGAAGTTGATTTACTTAACCATGACACACCTCGACATAACCTATGCAGTTAGTGTTGTAAGCCAATATATGCACTCTCCGAGGACCACACACTTAGATGCTGTGTACAGGATTATCAGGTATTTGAAGGGGAGCCTTGGCAAAGAGATCCTGTACAGTAACCATGGGCATTTGGATGTTGAGGTATTTACTGATGCAGATTGGTCTTGCTCCTTAAGTGATAGGAGGTCAACCACCGGCTATTGTACCTTCTTGGGAGGTAATCTTGTCACATGGAAGAAGAAAAAGCAACACATTGTTGCAAATTGTAGTTGTGAGGGGGAATATAGGGCTATGTCTCAAGGTGCCAGAGAGGGGATGTTGATTAAGTTCATTCTGGCTGATCTTTTTATTAATGTGAATCTGCCAATGTTAGTCTATGGGGACAATCGAGCAACAAAACGTATAGCAGAAAATCTCATCTACCATAAGCGAACCATGCACATTGAAGTTGATTGCCATTTTATAAGAGAAAAGGTAGAATCTCAAGAGTTTAGTATTTCTCAAGTTAGCACTGAAGATCAATTGGCGGACATCCTGACAAAAGCTGTCAGAGGATAACGTTTGGATGATATCACCTCCAATTTGGGCATGATAGACATATATTCACCAATTGGAGGGGGAGTGTTGGTGTGGCTTTATCATTTAGTTAGTGTGTGTGTGTGTGTGTTAATATATTAGGGGGTGTCACTAACGGATATATATATATATACATTGGGGTGTCAATAACACTTTGTAAGTGATCAATATGTATGAATGAAAAATGGGTATGAGATGATTTGACTCAAACCTAATGCTCTTCTTCTTCCTCCTCCTCCTCCTCTTCTTCTTCTTCTTCTTCTTCTTCTTCTCCTAACCCCCCTAAGTAACCAAATTAACTGGTTACGGATTAGAAAGGGTAAAGTTGCGCACCTTATCCGCTCCGTAGCAGTGGTACACACTTAGTTTCAATATGATGCTTTGGAAAAAAAAAGAGGGCACTCGCATGCCATACCACTTGCCGCTTGGATGGAAAGTACAAGAAGTATTTCATTGTCATGACAGAAGAAAGAAATAATGCACGAAAGAAAAAGATGGCTAGGAATCCTTGAGATCTTTTCCTCGCGACTTGAACCACACCAATGCAACATAGATACATTCAATCTCAAATCCTAAGAGAAAAGAGAAGTATTAAACGATCATGCCAATGTAAGCTACCCTACAAGAGACCAAAATGTCCATAATTGGTGACATGTATATGAGCTTAAGACCTAAATATTCAATACAATCAATTGGTATTGTTGTTTGAGGTTTAAATACGGATAGGAAATGGACATGGTAACTCCATCTCCCGTCCTTAAATGATAAAAGAAGAATGGGTGGAAAAGATAATGAAGCAATCTCTCTTTGCGTCACCTCGCTAACAACTAGCATTCAATACAATCTCTTAGTATGAATGGATAGGGTTAAGAAAAAATCGACTAGGAAGTGGGCAGGATAGGCATGACTTCCATCCTCGTCTTTGAAAATCGACTAGGAAGTGTCTTGCTGTTGTTTTTTCTGTTCCCACTTTTTTGTGTCTGTCGGGGTTGTATTGGTTTTTCAGCACCTTGCTGTTTTCTATATAATTTCTATTACTGATTAAAAAAAAAAAAAAAAATCATTATGGGACCATAGGAACTACTACTCTTGATACTTTTATACTCTTACTGAATGTCGTAACAAAGAGAATGACCTAACATTCCACACAATTGTTTACTGTGAGTGTCTTGACCTCTTTTGGTCCAGGGGAATGACTATAACCATTTAAGCTTCCATCAATGTCCGTAAGAAGTAAAAGAAAATAAATGGAAATGATGAGATGAATGAGACCGAGTGAATGCTATAAGGCACAAGAAGTTGAACAAAAAAGAAACTAAATGATGCTTATGAGATAAAGAATACTAATTATTGATGGATACAATCAAAGCTACTAATGTACCAATTTTCTCCTAACTTGGACCTATCTTTAATTCTAGAATTTTGAGGCAATGGATTACTGATTTCAGCACATCCAGATCATCAAAATGGCGTTTCAATGCTGGAATGGGGCCTTATTAAATAGGTAAGTGTATGGCATAAGATCAAGCCACATTGGATGGGAATCATTGCTAAGATCAAAAGCATACAAATAAGCCTTAAACAGTGCTTCATGGCCCGTAATTGGCTGAATTAAACGTACTCAAGGGTTGACTGCAGATGGCAGGCTGAAGCCTCTCATGTCAGCAGGTTAGTTGGCATGTTTGTTGTCCACAAGCATCACTGGCATGAGTCCCAAATGGCCCAAGTCCATCCAAAGACTTCTTTTGTCTTGATTCTAATGGGGCCATCGACCCTTACAAGGTGTATAGGAGGTGCTTTAGAAAGGATCTAAAGCACCTCAACCTCCTGTAACCATGGGTCAAAAAATCGTCCGATATCGATATGTATCGCCCGATACGTGATCGCTTTTAGTTTGACAGCGATACATTGCCTATGTATCGTAATTCTAAAAATAGGGTAATTATCGTGATACGGGCTTGTATCGCCATCGTTTTTAATTTTTTGAAAAAAAATAAAATATCATCGGCCGCTATCTTAAGTTAGCGGCCGCTAACTTAAAATTTAAAAAAAAAAAAAAAATTTTTTTTTTATTTTTTTTATTTTTTTTAAGTTAGCGGTATGTTAGCGGCCACTATCTTAAGTTAGCGGTATGTTAGCGGCCGCTAACTTAAAATTAAATTATTATTATTATTATTTTAAAGTTAGCGGCCGTTCTCTGGACTATACAAAAAAAAAAAGTATTGAACCGATACGTATCGTCCTGAAGGTCAAGACGATACGTATCGGTTTTCCGATTTTTTGACCCTTGCCTGTAACACTTTGGATAGTCTATTGAAGACCCATGTGCACTTGTGCTCGATACTACAAGACCCTACTTGGTAAGATGCGCACATGGGGAGCAAAGGAAAATAATTGGGAGCTTAAAGAAGAAGGTTGTGAGGGAAGGTCACGGTCGACTGTGAAATAACATCGCTATTTTGTTAGCAGATAACATAATGATCGGTACTCACAGTTGATCATCATAAATTCACAGTCGACTGTGAACCAAACCATGGTCGACTGTCAGTTAAGTTTGCGTCATAACTTAGGTCACATGAGTTTCTATTTCATACATTTCCGTGGGTTATTTTAAGGGTACCTTAGTCTAAGTGAATTAGGCTTAGTTTAGAGTGCTATTAGTACTATAAATGGTTGAAAAGACCATTATTATGGGATTGATTAATGCTCGATTATTGAGATTGAATGAATGAGTTCATGAAAGCTTGAAGAGTGAGTCTTCTTTCTTTCCCGCGATGGGTTTGGTGTGAGGCCAATACATCTTTGATTCTCTTATTTAATTCTCTATTGGTGCAAGGTATTTTAGTTATTTATTTTGGTTGTAAATTTCAGTTTTAATCTTGTTTGAACCCACAGTTGCTGGACATTTGTTTTCAACAATAGAAAACCCCTGAGCTTCATGCCTTTAAGAGTTTTGTTTTAGAAGCGAATCAACTGTGGTAGAGAGAAGGAGGATGATTCTCAAGAGGTTGTCGGGAACTTGCTGCTTGGTGCTTAGGGCGGGGGATTGGATTTGTGGCTGGTGCCGCAACGTCAATTTTTGTCGTCGAGTGGTGTGTCACCGGCACGGGTCCGAATCCACCAGAACCGAGGGAGTCACGGTCAAATCCGTTGATGATCGCATTCCCTGGACAGGAAACTCAAATCAGCTGGTCATTAATGAGACGCACATGCGCGATTTGCATCATGGATGGTCGATTGTCGGGAAAATTTACAACCGAGTGAGGGTTCCAATCCCAGCACCGGCTACTCAAAGTAACGGTGTGTCTTACGCCGAGATATTGGGGAGAAGAGAGAGAAACTGGCATATCTGGCAACTACTTACGCACCGTCGGAGGGGGTGGTCCCTCCCAACAGAAAATGGGGCATAGAATGGGGACGCTTCGGTTCGAATCCGCACAGTTTCTCACTCGCTAGAAATCTACGTCAGTATTGGATGGTGCTATACACCATCAGAGATTCCTTATCACTGTTTCATTTACACATATGGATACAAAATACATGCGAATTTATAGAGAGGCCAGCACTATCAACAATCTCCAAAACAAAGGTTCTTCTGCGTTTTCGGTCGGAGAATGCAGCCACCGATATCTGCCTCAAAAAAACTTTCACATTGAAGACATCCCGGTTGAATGCAGGTCTTGGGATCCCTCTGTAGGAGAATTACAAATACACCGAGAGATGGGAGGGGTCTAGATTCGGGTCCACAGACTACCGTTCCATGCCCCGGAGGTGCTCAAAGGGATCAGAGATTGATGTGGCCGATTCATTCTGGTCGATCGATGCACCGACAATCTCTGGGATACTGATTCCGCTTGGATTCGTGTCGCTATCGACACGCTGGAAGGCATTCTTAAGAGCTGTGAAGTCCGCGTCGGCGGACAAATATGCAGGGTCTTCATAGAAATGGTGTTGTTGGAGCGGGTGCTCGTTCCGCATCAGCCGTGTGAAGAATCCGAGGGGGCCCGGTATATTGGCGTAGACATACTTAGTCGTCCCACTAAAAAAGTCGAGCCGATCACCGATCTAGTAAGGGGTTGGGTGGTAAGACCCGGTTGGACATCGGCGAGATGCTCGGAGGGTCACTCGTCCACGAATCCGCCGTTCCGTTTAGGGCCACAAAGGTGGACGTCCACGCTGGCGAGGTGTTGTTGTTCCTCGGGTACCTATGGGATGACTCATCGTTCTTCGGCGGATATAGAGGAAGGAGAAATAGGTACAAATATCTCCGATGTTGCTGAATTGGAGGAGGGAGAAATAGTAGAAGATGTCTCCGATGGAATATGAATCTACGACGGGTTCCGACACCGGAATAAGCACCTCGTATCTCTGACGAATCTATCACCGTTGATGTTACCAATGGACGAGATAGTGTCGTACTCCAACAACGTTAACTTGCAAGCACAAAAAGCAGGGGCAGGGGAGCCGACAGCCAAGGACGACAACAGGGACTGTACCTACGATCCAATGGGGATGGAGGCTGCTGGTTTCCCTTCAAGGGAGAAACCCAGAGGAAACAAAAAGCATTTAGGGTTTATCTGTGCAAGAGGAAGGACTTTAACAGAAGGCATAGCCCGAGAGTGTCTGGATCGTCGACATGTTTGTCTCCTCGATTTGCGAGCACGGGAGAGATGGCGACACGTCAACCAATAAAACCTTCTCTAAGCCGATCGTCGGTTTCGTTGCGAGAATAGTACAAATCCAGGGATTTAAGTTATTCGATCTACGGGGAGGGTGACGGTCACGTGAGGATGGCGACTCGTGTCAATTGGCTGGTTAGGGGAGAACAGCTGGCTTTGAAAGCTACTTGGGTTTTAAGTTGTTTCGGTACGTGGATCCACGTACTCCATTCGGGTCCAGAGACCACACCCTTTATGATTCGGCTTCGGGTGGGCCTGATTGCAATGGGCTGGCAGTATCGGGGCTATCGGGGCCCAGAATATGATAATTGGGTGCAAAAGGAGGGCGAAGTCGGTTGAAGGACTGATGAACTAAATAGTCTCGAACTTGGTTTCTCTAAGTTTCCGACGATGCTATTGGAACCCTTGTTTGAAGACTTTGTTTCCCCTCTCCACGTGATGCCAAAACAAACCTTGGATACAACTTCTACCCTTGATTCGGCTCCCCCAACAACTGCGGCGGAGGAGCTACAGGGAAAAGCCGGGGTGCTCAGTGACCCCCTGACAACTCGACCGAAATTGATAGACTAATCCGGGTCGGCCTCGATCTCGGTATGTCGTTCAAAGGGTCAGAGGAGACATTGCGGGAGGTATTTCAATCCATGCTGGTTAGTCGCCAGGACAACAGGAAGAAGCCTCGGGCTGGCACGCGAGAGCTCGCGCGATTACAATGGGGGATGGCGGATGGAAGGGGGGCTGGGGGTGTATGACTCCTAACTCTGTTGGTGGGTGGGCGATGTGAAATTTAATCATGAAGATGCTTTCATGGAACGTGAGGGGTATGTCTGATGGATCGAAACGTGCCGGGGTGAGACGAGTGATAGCATCGTTAAAGCCAACAATCATTACGCTTCAAGAGACTAAATGGGGTAGCTGTGACAGAGGCAAAGTTGTGCCCGTGCTTAGAGGAAGGAACTGGGAGTGGATAGGTGTCGACTCCGCGGGGGCTTCGGGCAGTATCTGGTGGCATGGAACTCTGCCCTGTTTGACAAGATAGATGAAGAGGTGGGGCTCTTCTCGGCATCGGTGGTCCTACGAAATAAAGATAATGGTAAATCGTGGTTGTTTTCCGGTATTTATGGGCCTTCAGATGACAGGCAACAGAGCGATTTCTAGTTTGAGCTGGCTGCCGTCACAGCCAAATGGGACTATCCGCTATGCTTGGGGGGCGATTTCAATGCAATAAGATGGGGGTATGAAAAAAAAGGGGGCTGCCAGATGTAGCGGTCATGAGAGATTTCAATTCCTGGATATCGGACTGAGGGCTGGTGGATGTGCCTTTAACAGGTTCATGGTTCACGTGGTCCAACGTACAAGATACTCCTTCATTGAGTAGATTGGATCGTTTCCTTTGCAACATGGACTGGCTGGAGATGTTTCTGGCTGCCAGGCTGGAATGCTTAGTGAGGGCAATATTTGACCATCGCCCAGTGGTGCTCATATGTGAATCAAGGGGAAAAGGGTCGACGCCGTTCCATTTCGAAAACATGTGGTTACTTGACGAGCGATTCCGGGCGGCGATGCCAAACTGGTGGAGAGAACATAGGCCATCGGGTACGGTGGTGTACGTTGTTATCTCCAAGCTCCAATGGATCAAGAAGTGAAGCAACGAGTGGAACATAGAGGTGTATGGATTGGTTCACCTCAACAAAGACGCGTTGCTATTGAGGCTGAAGGAGGTCGACAATCTAGGATACTTTTAGACGGAGAACGAGAAGAATGGGCTCAAAAAAAGCAGGAATTCAGTAACTTATGTAGGGCCGAGGAGGTGTCATGGAAGCAAAAGGCCAAGGTGAAGTGGCTGAAAGAGGGAGACCTAAATACCAAACATTTCCATGCCGTAGCCAACGCGTGGAACAAAACGAATTATCTGGGTAGTGTGGGTGTCGAGGGAGTTACTTATGTTGGGTATGATCAGATTCGGATCAGGTTGTCGAATTTTAACCCAAACTATACGCTGATGACGGCCTGATTCACCCGGAGCTGGACGGAATGCCTTTTCAAGCCATCATGCTTGAAGATTGCGACGGTGTAGAACTCCCCTTTGAGGAAGAGGAGGCCTGAAGAGCCATAAAGAGAGGGGGCAAGAATAAATCGCTGGGCCTCGACGGATTTACCATGGAATTCTACTGTGTGTTCTGGTCGGTGTTGAAGGCGGAGCTGATGGAAGTGTTCCATGAGTTCCATAGCACAGGTTTTATCGGCCGCAACCTCAATTCTACATTCATTACACATTCCCAAAAGAGTTGGGACCCAGGACCTCGCCGATTTTCGCCCGTTTTGTCTTATCAACTGCCTATCCAAGATCATAGCTAAGGTGCTGGCTAACAGACTCAAGCCGTTAATGCGTACGATCATTTTAGCTACTCAAGGTGCTTTTGTGTAGGGGAGACAATTAGTGGACCAGGTCGTTGTGGCCCATGAAGTCATCCATTCCGCTCATCAGGATTGTCTTCCGCCAGCCCTGTGGAAGGTGGACATGGAAAAGGCGTATGATTGTATTAGCTGGGGAGGTTTGGATTATATGCTATGCAGGTTTGGGTTCAGAGTTAAGTGGAGAAGATGGATGCGGGGCTGTTATGCAACACCATGATTTTTGGTGTTGATCAACAGCACAGCTACTGGGTATTTCAAGAGCTCTCGGGGCATCCGCCAAGGCGATCCTCTTTCCCCATGCTTATTCAATATGATGGGAGAAGCGCTTACGGGCCTCATTGATCGGGTGAGACAACTGAACCACATATCGAGGATCAGAGTGGGTGCCCATGGCCGGTATATTTCGATCCTCCAGTACACTGATGACAGTATCCTATTCGGAAAGGCTGATGTGGAGGAATTCAGGTCTTTACCGGAGGTCTTATCCGTATATGAGGCAGTATCGGGTCAGCGTATTAACTTCACAAATCGAAGATCATGGGTATTGGGATCGATAACACGAGCTTACAGGATCTAGCTAATACGATTAAGTGTGACAGCGAGAAATTTCCAATCAAGTACCTGGGGCTACCGCTGGGGCTAAGGCAACCGACGGCTAGGGTTTGGGAGTCGGTGATTCAATGCTTCGAACAACGACTGTCCACGTGGAAAGGAAAATTGCTAAGCAGTGGTGGATACCTCGTCCTGCTTAAAGTTGTCCTAGCAAGCCTATCGATTTTTTATATGTCAATGTTCAAGTGCCCGATCGGAGTAATCAATCGGATTGAGCAAATACAACGAAATTTCCTTTGGGAGGGGTCGGGCTTAGACAAAAGATACCACCTGATTAATTGGGACGCATGCCAACTTCTGATGAATTGCGGCGGGCTCGCAGTTTAAGTTGGACCAACATAGCACTTCTTGGTAAATGGTTCTGGCGAGTGGGGAATGTGGAGGAAATGGATAGTCTTTGGCGTAATGTTTTGATTGATAAGTACGGGCCATCCGACTCTAATTGGGGCATCAATACCTCGGTGAACAGAGGCACTTTCGCCTGGTGGAAAAATATCTATGGCACATGGCCTCTCTACTCTAAGGGGCTTCGGTTCAGCTGGGGTTGTGGCACCCGGATTCAGTCCTGGGAGGACAGCTCGGTTGAGGGGGGCCCTCTCAGAGTGATGCTCCAGAATATATACTCCATATCATTGAACACTACAGGGCTGGTCAATGATTTTGTCTCAGAAATTAACGAAGGCAGACTGTGGAAAGTTAATACTCGTAGAAATCTGAGAGGTGATGAGGAGGAAACTTTTTCGAAGCTATTACAAGCTCTCTATGAGATGCATCGAAATCCCCACAATCAGGACCGGCGGGTGTGGGCCCTTAGCAAAAATAGCACCTTCAGTGTCAAGTCATACTACCGGATGCTGTTGCGTTGCCCGCTAATCAGATTTCAAGAAGCAGGGGTGTGGAAGGCTACCATCCTGCTTAAGATTAAGTTCTTCGCGTGGACATTATTCAAAGACAGAGTGCTAACGATGGACCAACTCATTCAGAGAGGGAAATATATCACCAATCGCTGCGTCATGTGCCCCCAGGGGGAGGAGTCGGCCGCTCATCTCTTCCTCCACTGTGCTGCGGCATCTGAGATTTGGAATATTGTTTTGAATGTGTTTAACATGAACTGGGCCATTCCAGCCACGCCTTATCTTCATTATTTGCCATGGGACACGGTTAGACTAGAAGGCCGGATATGGAAGAATTGGAAGGGGACTTTCTTTGCAGTCATCTGGTGTATCTGGCAAG
This sequence comes from Chloranthus sessilifolius, assembly GCA_021018995.1. Lineage (NCBI taxonomy): Eukaryota > Viridiplantae > Streptophyta > Magnoliopsida > Chloranthales > Chloranthaceae > Chloranthus > Chloranthus sessilifolius. The sequence goes on along the minus strand of CM037593.1, from coordinate 9,005,125 downwards.
AGAGGAACATGAAGATCTTCGAGCAGAAAAAGAAACCGGTGGGGATAATTGTGAAAGTTGCCAAAGATCCGGTATGTCTATGGGTATCTACTGGCTGCGATATGATCAGAGAAGTAGCTGATCCCTGGGACCTGGGTTAATGAGGGAGCTGGGTGGGGTTTGCTCCAACTCTAGGGGCTTTGTTTCTGTTTTTTCTTTATTCCTGTTGTCCTTTCCTGTTTGGTTTGGGTTTTCTATTGGTGTCTTCCTTTTGGTTGGCCTGTTTTTGTATTGTTCTATTCAGCACCTTGCTGGTTATCAATATAATCTCAAATTACTGATCAAAAAAAAAAAAAAAAAAAAAACCCCTTGTTTTGAAAACCCTATTGGTCTAACCCTATTTCCCTTCTAATAATTGTAAACTCTTGAAACTTAGTGAAATTAGGCTTTAATTATTCATCGAACCTATTATTTCTTTTAAACCCTAGAATTGAATCAAAAGACGCCATCATGTATTGTCGTTTGATGCCCTAGGCTAGACGGAAGTCAAGTTCTACCTTGATATCCCGCACCCTGAATTTGTACGGATTACCGTGTCAGATTTAACACTTATTTGGATTCTACTTGATTGCCTAAAGTAAATCCCGCAATAGTTTTATGTTAACTTGAAGTCAATTTATTGTTTTTGTTGCTCTTAAATTGAATTAATTTTAGCAAATCGCATAATTAGGGTTTTTAGTGTTTGGTCCTGCATTAGAAACTTTCCTTGTGCTGAGCACATACAACAGTCTATGGATATTTGTGATGCATTGTGAGTTTATATGAGCCGCTTAGCCTCAAAATTTGTGTCAATCATGCGCCTCGTCGGATTCGATGGCCCATAATTAGGTGCTAAAATTGGGTGTCTGCAAGGAGCACCAATAGAATAGGGGACTATTGGTTTCGTTTAGAAATTAGTAACAAACATGCGTCTAGTTGTAAATTGTAATACTATATGTTGAAGCAAATCTTGTGTAAGTAATTTGCCTTGGATAACGATCTGGCTTGAAAAGTAAGCTTAGGAATGCAGAATATAGTCCGAATTTATATATTTTTCCGTGGAAACTCTCTCCTGCATGTGGACCTCATTGCAAGTTGATCAGAATGAGAGATTTCGATTAAATTTGGTTTCAACCCGATAGCTTGGAGATTGCAAATTTTGGCTGTATGATCTGCTTGGTCTGCGTAAAGTCTCAGCCAGGATGCTCAATAGGACCCATATGCTCGAACTCGAGATGATGTTTGTGAATGTTTAAGTCATCAATACGCTTTTTCATTATATGCTTTAAAATCCATGGGTCATTCCCTAATCAAAACTTTCCATCATCACTGGTGATATGCTGGAGCACTTTAGGGAAAATCACGGGCACAGTTACCTAATTTGGGATTTTGTTCGCACCACTCAGTATCAATTGGAGGCATCAAGAGAACATAGCAGAAATTTGGAACGAGTCAATAGATCAATCTTCTTATTGGCTGTATGATCTGCTTGGTCAGCATCAAGTCTCAGCCAGGATGCTCAATAGGACCCATATACTCGAACTCGAGCTGATGTTTGTGAATGTTTCAGTCATCAATAAACTTTTTCATTATGTGCTTTAAAATCCATGGGTCGTTCACTCATTCCCTAATCAAAACTTTCCATTATCACTGGTGATATTCTGGAACACTTTTAGGGAAGATCACAGGCATAGTTACCTAATTTGGGATTTGGTTCGCACCACTCGGTATCAATTGGAGGCATCAAGAGAACATAGCCGAAGTTTGGAACGATTAAGTAATGAGTTTCCTTCAATCAATTCGTAGTGTAAGGGGTGTTGGTATGAATTTGGTCGCTATGACCATGAGATTGTAAGAAATATTGCCAAGATCTAGAGCAGTTTGAAGGAATCTTGCCTGATGCCTCCTAGAAAGATTTATTCATCCGATATTTCTTTGGCAGCAGACGGCTCTAATTAGCTAATTCTAATTATGCTGCCAATCCATCAGTCTCTTGATGTTCAGATCACCTTCTCTTGGTTTGCAAGCTATGTCCCACCCAATTGGGAGTAATTTTCTCTTCAGTCCAAACTTGATATTGAGACTTCCTTTTTCTTTTGGTTGCATATAGCTTCAATTAATTTCCTCTAATGTTGTTGGATTTTGTTCTCGAGTTCTTTTGTCTGATATGTATTTTCTGTTTTCGTTGTAGGGTTTACTGGCTCAATTGTTCTGAGAAATGGTCGATTATCGGATATACTGGGTGAACTTCAGGTTAATGATGATCATCTCTTTCTTCTTTCTATTTTTTTTCTTGGTGTTTTTTAATTGGTTTGGTTAGATTCTGTTGAATTCTTAAATGCTGAATGGGAACTTGAGCAGTTATCTTTTTTTTCGCAATAAATTGTTGTATAAAATTTAACAAAACAGTTCTATATAGATTAGTTGTATTCCAAGTGAATACAACACTGATATATTAATGTATCACTGTACAAAGCTGGTTGAATTGACTTTCTGCTTGTGGATACATCTTGACTACTTGTGGATACAATCTGTTTATAATATACTCCAACACTACACTGGTTTCATATATCTTAACTCCCAAAGTGAATAGTAAACATCTCAACAAAACTTGAACAATTTCTTAAAGAGATATTGCGTTTGTTGACCAAATATCTTTACGATTTGAAAATCTATCGTAATACTTCTTTATGATATGCAGCTGTAAAGAAGTGGCAGGAAAAGACTATGAAGAAGGTATAGGATTTAGGTGTAGAGGGTGAATTCAAGTTGGTGATTGACTCACTCTCATATGAGAGAGATGACCTACTAATTGGCTCGCTCAAATGTGCAAGTTGCTCAATCGACATCGACTTTAGCAAGATGTTCTAGTTACATCTTAAGGTTTGAGAGAGAGAGAGAGAGAGAGAGAGAGAGAGAGAGAGAGAGAGAGAGAGAAGCTTAGCGAGAAATTGTCTTAATAACTTTTGTACTAAGTAAGAACAAGCTACACACGTCCACATATATGTTAACATAGAACGCAACCCGCACATTCACATCACACACCAACACTCCCCTAAAGCTGAAGCATAAATATCATGCACGCCCACGCCCAACTTGACAGAAATGTCTTGAAGAAGCACGAGCCCAACCGTGTTAGTGAGTATATCGGCAAGCTGTTGGAAGGATGATACATTAATAAGTTCCAATGTACGATCCAATCCCTTTTTTCTACCAAAGTGATCTTCTACATCATTATGTTTGTTACATTCATTTAACACTAGGTTAGACGCAATCTCTTTGGTTGTTCGTTGACACAATGTCTGGCATGGGGCCACTAACTAGAAAACCAAGCTTTGTGCCTATATGGTTCTTGCGAAGGTGATGGCTAACAGACTGCGAAAGGTGATTGGGGCTGTGATCTCTAATGCCCAAGGGGCCTTCAGCCCAGGGAGATAATTGGTCGACATGGTGCTCACCACCCATGAGGCGATCCACTCGGTCCATAAACGTAAAGACAAAGGGGTTGTGTTCAAGTTAGACATGGAGAAGGCTTATGATAGGGTTGAGTGGGACTTCCTTCAGTACGTCATGGGCCGAATGGGCTTTGGAGGGAGATGGATTCATTGGTTGAAAGGCTGCTATGGGACTGCTAGGTTCCCGATCCTCGTTAATGGGAGCCCTCAAGGCTTTTTCCGAAAATCTCGTGGGCTCCGACAGGGGAACCCTTTATCTCCCCTCCTTTTCAACATTGTTGGTGAGGCTCTCCATCAGTTGTTACTCAAGAGTTCCCATTTGAATAGATTTAAGGGCCTCTCGATTGTTGATAACGGCCTAGTTGTCACTCATTTGCAATATGTCAATGACACGGTGGTTTTTTGTGGGGCTAATGAGATGGAGGTACAATCGGTTAGTGTTCTAACCACTTTTGAGGCGGTGTCGGGGCAAACGGTTAACTTACACAAGTCTAAGATGATTGGCATAAATACCAGCGACAAAGTGATGGACAACCTCATCAGTAGGGTGGGATGCCTTCAAGAAAGCTTACCTTTTCTGTATTTAGGTCTCCCGATTGGAGTAAAGAAGCTACAGGCCACTGATTGGATAGAATTACGACCCATTTTCGAAAAACGTTGACCTCGTGGCAAAGGAAGAGCTTCAGTTTGGGGGGCGTTTGACCCTCATTAAGTCTACATTTACTTCCCTTCTGGTTTTCTTTATGTCCCTGTATGTCGCTTTAGTCAAAGTGGTCAAGGAGGTGGAAAGGATTATTCGTAATTTTCTTTGGGAAGGGGACGGACGAGGTGGGAAGATGCATCTTATCAATTGGGAGACCTATTGCAAACCGTATGCGAACAGGGGTCTTGGCATTAGAAAGATTAAATTATTCAATAAGGCGTTGTTGGGTAAATGGCTGTGGAAAGAGGGGTGCCCAAAAGAGGGGAAAATTATGGTGGGAGGTTGTTACTACTAAGTATAACCTACACGATAATGGCTGGATCTTAACTAACTCTATGGTGGATGTGTCAAATTGGTGGAAAGGCGTTATAGAGATTTCCGAGGAGTGCAATCAATGTCTCAAATTCAGCTGGGGGGATGGCAACAGGTTGAACTTTTGAAACGATATTTGGGCGTCCGAGAGACCCCTGAGGGATTTGTTTCCGATGCTCTTCTGAATTGCGTCTTCTCCGGGGGCCAAAATCTCAGACGTGGTGGATTGTAGCTGCTTTGTTCCCTCCTGGAAGATTGCTTCTAGGAGGGCTTTGAAAGATGATGAAATTGAGGATTTCCTTAGCATTCATAGGCTATTGGCTATGGTCGTCGCTAATAACACCCGCAAAGATTGCAGAAGTTGGAGGAAAAGTGCCAAGGGGACGTTCACTGTTGAGTCGTTTTACGAACACCTTGCCTTATCCTCTAGTCAACCCCGGGATCAACCTCGGTGGGTCTGCTTTTGGAATTTAAAGATACCCCTCAAAATTCGGTTCTTCAGCTGGTCCGTGGCATGGGGGAGATCCTTATTAGAGATCAACTGATAAGAAGAGGTATTCCTATAAGAAATAGATGCTTATTATGCATGCGTGGACAGAATTGTGGGGCACACCCTCCTTCACTTCACTTTCTCTTTTAAAGTCTGGGGGCGCCCTTCAGATGTTCGGGGTCCAATAGGTCTCACCGGAGAAACCGGTGGACATGACCAGAGCAATGGGTAGGGATGGGTCTTCTGGATTTAAAAGGGGACCTATGGCAAATTGCGGGGTACGTGATCATGTGGGCCTTATGGCTAGAAAGGAACGGTAGGATCTTCACGAAACGTGCTAGGCTTTATCAGGTGGTTGTTACTACTGTGAAAGACCTCTCTTAGCTCCAGGCCTGTAGTCGGATCGAGGACAAACACAGAGAAGAACAAATGCTTCAGTGGGATAATCTGCTTTTCGCTTAGACCTCATTTTCCGTTTTCATTCCCTTGGGTGCTCGGTATTCTCGTCCTTTTCGGTTGCCTTTTCTTCAGGGTTTTGCTGGTGAGGTAGCTTTTTGTTTTCATTTTTCTACTATTTTCTTTTCTTGCTTCGACAGTGCCTCACTGCCATGGTGTTTGTACTTATTATGCTTCTTTTAATCATGGTTATCAAGGCGTCGCCATGGCGAATGGGAAGGCAAATCGCCATATGAATCTATATGGCGAGAATGCATATATGTAGACGTTATGGCGGCTCCATGGCTGAATGGCGCAATGGCACCGCTATGGCCACTATTTTGAATTTTTTTGTAACATATAACTATAAGTTATAATTTATAACCTTATATGTTAGAACTTATACATTATAACACTTGTAAGTTATAAGTTATATTTATAACTTCTAACTTATGCTTGATAAGTTATATCCATCATATCTAGGGTTTAAGTGAAGCCCTCTAGCCTCACTCACAACTTGTCTCTCCCAGCCGCTCTCTCTTTCTCGTCTCTCTCTCTCTCTCAACACAGGTTTGCATATTTTTTTAATCTCTCTCGTCTTTTTTTTTTTTGATCAGTACTCTCTCGTCTCTCTTATTTTTTTTACTCTGATTTTTTTAAATCCAATTAGCACCTTTACAATCAATCAAAGACCTTCAACGCTCAAGTTTTGCACAAACTCACGCGCATATATGATTTTTTTTCTTCTTTTTCTTACTATTTTTCTATGTTTTTTTTTTTATGAACTTTAATACCAGAAATTGTTTTCTTGCTGTTTTTTTCATCAGTTATGTGTTTTTGTTTTGTGGGACTGCTACTATCCCCCCACCATATGCTGAATGTTTCCCATTAGGTACAACTGACCATTGATGCTTTGAACCAAACTGAGAGAGATTGTTTTTCGTTCCAATCTTCCCTACAACTGATCTTGAGATCATGAAAAAATCATCAGATAGTCGTTCTAATCTTTCCCCGCAATTGATCTGCTTGACTAATTAGTTGAATTTTTTTCGTCCTCCATAAAAAATCTAAAAACTAAAAAATAGTAGAAAATTAATATATATATATATATATATATTAATGATTAATAAATAAAAGTTTAAAAAATATTAAAAAAATAATAAATGGCCTTTCGCCATGGCATGGTAAGCCTCTTCACCATGACCTCGCCACGCCGCCTTAACTACCTTGCTTTTAATATATATTTTCATTACTGATAAAAAAAAAAGAGAGAACAAAGTCAATGCAACTCACATGCTCTATGAGAAATTACACGATACTCAACCTCTGCACTAGTTTTGGAGACAATTGATTGCTTTTTACTCTTCCACGAAACGAGGTTACCTTCCTTAAAAACACTGTATCCAGAAGTAGTGCGAATGTTGGTAGTTAAGCCGTCACAGGCAGCATTATAATATCCAAATATATGAAAATGACCATGAGAGTGATAGACATTTCCCACGGTTGGCCTTAATGCATCTGAAACACGATGAACAATGGCTAAATGAGGAGCACAAGGAGCATTTATGAACTAACTGATAAGGTTTACGCAAAAGTAATGTTTGGCCTTGTAAGGATAAAGATAGATCAACCGACCCACAAGATATTGATACTCATGGGAGGGTTGGATAATAATTACTCTTCACTCTCATGAAGAGAGTGTTTAAAAATTTTAGGAGAGGAAGCAGACTTGCAGCTAAGCATACTCGTATCACAGGAGATTTAGAGCATATTTCTTTTGAGAAGAAAGATCCCCTTCATCGGTCTAGCTACCTCCAAACCCAGAAAATATTTGAGATTGTCTAAGTCTTTCACTTCAAAAATTTGACTTGATGATCTCATCCTTCACATGAGATATGAAGGAAAAAATCATCTTATGTAATCACTATCATCAACATACATCAGCAAAATATTATGCCAGCAGGACCAGAATGATACAAAATAGTATGCTTTGAGTGACATCTCTGAAATCCTATACCAATAATCATTCACTGAAACATTGAAACCAAGCACGAGGCGGCTGCTTCAAACCATACATAGACTTTCTATCCCTGTAAACTTTCCCAGTCTTTCCCTGAAGCAAAAACCCAGGTGAAGGATCCATATAAACCTCATTGAGATCATTACTAAGGGAGACAGTTTTTACATCCAGTTGATACAAGGGCCAATTCTGATTAGCTTCAATAGAGATGAAAATTTGCACCAAGTCCAACTTACCCATTGGCATGGGATCATAATCAATCCCATATGTCTAAGTGTCTCCACGAGCAACGAGACATGCCTTATATCTAACAACACTCTACCGAACTATGCTTTAAAGTGAAGATCCACTTGCATCCCATGACCTTTCTTGGACAAAGGGGGATCATTTCTCAGGTATAATTACTCTCATGACCATTCATCTCATCTACCATGGCGGGCTTCCAAGCAGGATGAGAAAGAGCGGCATGAACGTTATGAGGTATAGTAACAATATTAGTCTCAAAGAGACCCCTGCGAGAGGAAGACACAACCTGATAGTAGACAAGTGTAGTAAGACGATAAGGAGTAACACATGAACGAACCCTCTTGCGGATAGCAATGGATAAAGATTGGAAGTATCAATGGGCGTAGGGCTAGGAGTAGTGGAAATAAATCAAGATCCAAAGTATTAGCTGGCATAAGAGCAAGAGTAATTAGGAGAATCCACAACAGAATCAGTGGAAGGATGCAAAGGGGTAGATCTCTTAACACGATCTACCTGCACAAGTTCTGATAGAGGATGTCCCATGTTCATATTTGCAAGCATAAGTGCGATATTGCTTCTGTCGTTGTAAAGAAGGCAGAATAGATGGAGTAGCAATAGGCAAATAGCAGAGAGGGCATGCTATATAAGACAACAAATAATGTATACATACATATATGTAGTTTTTTTTTTTTATTATTATCAGTAAATGAGAACTATATTGAAAAACAGCAAGGTGCTGACATTACAATACAAAAGAGAGATAAAAAAAAGGAAGAAAACTAGAGATACATCAGACACCAGGAACACACACAACCTAGCTATCTGTCCCCAACTTAACCCGGGTCCCATATAACGGTCTCTTCAACAAGCCCAGAACCCCCTCTAGCGACCCAGAACCACATGAGGTCCCTGATCAACTTCATAATCATCCCCACCGGACTGCTTTTTCCCTCGAAAATCCTAGTGTTCCTCTCGCACCAAATACGCCAGAATACAGTGTAAGGTGTAGCCCTCCAGAACTCCCCAAGCTGACCCTCCATGTGCACTCCCGACCAAATTAGAAATTGCATGTATGGGTTTGCCGGCATAACTCAGCTCATCCTAAAGGATTTTAACACAATGCTCCATATTTCCCGCGCTACCTCGCAATGTAGCAGTAGGTGTGAGGTGATCGGTTTTTAAGTGTACCCTTGCAAGTGCACAAGATCGGTTGTAGCAAGGCAAGAATACAAGTATCATACCCACAGGGAAGCGCGTAATTAAATTAATTCTAAAAAGAACAAAAATGCCCAAGGAAGTACCATGGGTTAAAATATCGGGTTACCGATACGTATCGTCCGAGCTCCAAAACGATACGTATCGGACGATACGTATCAGTACCGGTCTGTATCGGACGATACATTGAATGTATCGTTCGATACATTCAATACATTTGAATGTATTGAACGATATATTCAATGTATCGTTCGAGTCCAGTACCGATACGTATCGTCCGATACGTATCGGTATCGGACGATATTTTGATCCATGGGAAGTACTAAGGGAGAGAGTCGATTTGCTAAACTATTACCACGCGATGCTAGAACAATAAACGTAAATCAATCTATGCAAGAACAAATTATGATAAAGGAAATGACAATTTAAGAAATGATCAAGGAGTTTGCTAACCCTAGATTTGTAACTTCTCTACAATTCATCTCACGATTTTGTACCACATCAAAATACCGTCATTTATCAAGAAGAAAAATGAATCGTAAAGAATGTGATCATTGATCCGGCATACCTTATGCAAAAATTATGACTCAACCTAATGCGGTATGAATCATGTAAAAGGCATAACGTATCTCAAAATTCGAAAGCACAACATTAAGAAACAATCACTCTGCAACCTAGATCGGCCTGCAGGAACAGATCTAGATGGAATGACCATTTTATAGTCGTCGATAACCAAGATCGACGGTTATAAATGCGCATTCGATGATATTCAATTAAGCACACACTTTTTAGCAGAATGATTCCATGACAATGATAAGAAATTGTATAATTAATAGTAAAACAGTTACTTATCTAGGAATCGCTTCCTCCTTGAACGAGGGGGTTTAGCCGCTCATCCTCGATCTACAAGCCCGTTGTAAACCAGAAGCCATTATCTAAACATGCACTTTTATTTATCAAACTTTTATTTATAAAAAAATCTCTCCTTACAATGCTTTCTTCCTAATTACAAACTATGATTCCAAAAACTGTAAAAGAAAAAGCTATGAAAGACCTAAGAAAAATCTACTTCGAGAGAGAGCCCTTAACCCTAAGCTATAGCACTGTTTTTATAAGGAGTGGGCAAGACATCTTCCAAAAATAGGCTCAATCGATTGAAATTCCATTCTCAATCGATTGAGCTCAAATTCTCTTTTTGGCGATACTATTTGAATTTGAATTTCAATCGATTGAGTTCAAATATCAATCGATTGAATTAATTCAAAATTGAAATAGGGGGGAAAAGTTGTCTTTCTTGTCAATCGATTGAGATTTGGTTTTCAATCGATTGACACATAAAGGGAACATCTTCATTCTCCCGGTGGATGCTGGGCCAATCCAACATATTCACGGATTTTGGTGCTTCAACTAACTTCTTGGTCCAATGTTCTTGTGTAACTCTTAATTATCTTCTTTTATGCTCTTTTAAGATCCAATGGTCAGAAACACCTGAAATCACTAAAGCTATATAACAGCCGTCAGATGCCTTTCATCGGATAGCTAAATGTAGGAGTTAAGGTGCGAAATATAGTCACATTTCGACACAGATCATGAGGCAGTCTCCTCCCCTCTGCTACACATAACGCAATAGTTAGGACTGTCCACCCCCCTATGGATCAGCTGATCCATCGTAAGAATCTTTTCTTTGAATAGGGTCTAGACGAAGAACTTAATTTTTGACGGGATGTGAGCCTTCCACAACTTGGCGCCTTGAAACATGACCAACGGTCTTCTAGAAATCATCCTATAATAGGATTTGACATTGAATATACCGTTCCTGTAGGGAGCCCAAGTGATCAGGTCATGACCTTGGTTGTGCCGTTGAGTCTCATACAACTTCTAGATCAGCGCTTCAAACGATGCAATCTCATCGTCCCGCAGCAGCCGTCTAGTGGACACGTCCCACCCTCTGCCCCCTTGGTGTTCCAAAACAAACTCCCCGATCATCCCCTGCTGGTTCGTTGATATGGCATAGATGTCGGGGAAAGATTCTTTGAGCAGTCTGCCATCCACCGACGAGTCGTCCTAAAAACGTATCCGAGTGCCACAGCCCCATCTGAACTGCAGCCCCCTATTAAACATAGGCCAAGTGCTGGAAATACTTCTCCACCATGCGGACGTCCGTCTGTGTGTCGACGTGCGGATGCCCCAGTTACCTATGGATATCCCATTCTTCTCGCCCAACACCTCCCGCCAAAGATGGTCCCTCTCTTCCGGTCAACCCGCACGCCAAAACCATTTCCCGAGGAGCGCAATGTTCGTTTGCCTCAAACTACGAATGCCCAGCCCTCCGCAACTGACGGACAGTTGACACATATCCTAGTTCACCAGGTGATATTTCCTGCTCACTCTCGAGCCCTCCCACAGGAAATTCCGTTGAATCTGCTCCAGCCTATCAATGATTGCCACCGGGCACTTAAACATGGACATATAAAATATCGGCAACGAATACCGAACCGCTTTTACAAGGACAAGGTGGCCACCACTGCTCAGCAGCTTCCCTTTCCACACGGACAGCCTCTTTGCACACCGTTGCACCACCGGTTCCCAATCTCGCATCGAAGGTAGACGAAGCCCCAGCGGCAGGCCAAGGTACTTAATCAACAGTTTCTCAGTTGTGCAGTTCACCGTAAGAGCCAGCGAAGCTAGCAGGCGATCATCAGTCCCAATACCAATAGTGGCAGATTTGGAAAGGTTAATATGCTGCCCGGACACGGCCTCATACACAGCCAACACGTCACAAAGAGCTCTACATTCCCGGAGCTCAGCCTTACCGAAAAATAATGTGTCATTCGCATACTGAAGATGCGAAATGGATCTGCCAAGGCTTCCCACTTGAACACTGGATATGAGATGGAGACTTCTCGCCCGCCCAATCAGACCTGACAACGCTTTGGCTACGATATTGAAGAGAAAGGGGGATAGGGGGTCCCCCTGACAAAGCCCTCTCGAATTCTTGAAATAACCCGCAGGTGTGCCGTTTATAAGGACCGAAAACCAGGCAGAGGCAACGCAGCCCTGCATCCATCTTCTCCATCTGGTGCCGAAACCCAACCTGCAGAGCATATAATCCAGGAAATCCCAATTTACCCGATCATACGCTTTCTCCATGTCAACCTTCCAAAGGATGGCCGGTCTGCGATCAATATGCGCTGAATGGATCGTCTCTTGGGCCACCGCAATTAAATCGACCAGCTGTCTGCCCCTCATGAACGCACCTTGATTTGTGGAGATAATTTTGCTCATAACCGGTATGAGCCGATTAGCAAGGACTTTGGAGATAATCTTGTATAGACAGTTGATGAGACCTATCGGACGGAAGTCAATGATATCTTCAACACTTTCTTTCTTGGGTATGAGGGTGATAAAAGTAGAGTTCATACTCCGACCTATGAAGCCAGATGCATGGAATTCATGGAGGACCTCTAACAGATCGGCCTTAATACTAAGCCAGAGAAAATTGAAGAACTCCAAGGGGAAACCGTCTGGTCCCGACGCCTGGCCCCATATTTGACCACCCGCCAGACCTCATCCTCGGTGAACTGTCGTTCCATCTCCGTGCGCTCCTCCTCCAATGTAGCCTGGAACGTCAGCCCATCCAGTTTGGGCCGAACAGATAATCGTCAATGTGTAACTGTTCGTAGAACTCGACGATCCTGTCCCGAACCAGCTCCTGATCCGAATACCGCAACCCGTCAACAACAATACTGCCCAAATAGTTGGTCTTGTTGCGCGCGTTAGCCACTGCATGGAAATATTTGGTATTGGCGTCTCCCTCTTTGAGCCATCTGACTTTGGCCTTTTGTCTCCAGCTCACTTCTTCGGCCATGTAGACGTTATTAAACTGTAGTTTTTTGAGGAATCTTTCATCTCTTTCAACCGGAGTTAGAATTATGCTCTCCTCCAAGTTGTCTAGCTCCTGCAACCGGTGCAGTAGCTCGTTCTTATTGCCTTGAACCGAACCATAAACCTCCCTGTTCCACACCTTTATTCTCTCCTTAACCCTGCGCAATTTGGAAATGAATCTGTATGCCGCCGTCCAATGGGGAGGCGTTCAGCCCAACATTCCCTAACCAGTTCTGAAAACCTTTCATCCATCAACCACATGTTCTCGAACCCGAACTACAATGTCCTTTTCGTCCTCGAATCGTAGGTAAGGACTAACGGTCGGTGATCGGAGACCGCACAAGGTAAACATTCCAACCTAGCGCCCGGAAATAAATCTAACCACTCCAGATTACATAAGAACCTGTCCAGTTTGCTTAAGTATATAACTACATACATATATGTAGTTATATGTTATTAGAGCACAATAAAGTATATCTCTATTTACGTAAGGTTTTGATATTTAAAATGCCAGGTCGGTCTTATTGCTCGCTCTACGTTAATCAATCGGGTTTCAATCAAAGAATGAGCTACGCCTTTGGAAGGTGCTGTGAGAGTCAAGCCCTATCGGGAGGTCAAGGTTTGACTCATCACCATCGACCTCTGATTGTTATGATTGTTATATCAATGGAAAGCACTCGTTGAGAATATTCTATCGATACATATCGACGAATTTGTTTCGAATACCCAGGGGGTAGGATGTGGGAGGATTCTAGGGATGACGAGGTCATTTCGTTCTCTAATCTCATCCAGAAGCTTTATGAGGTGCCGCGGAACCCCCACGGTCTAGATCGGAGGATATGGACCCCCAAGCTGTGATGGAAATTTCAGCATTAAATCCTATTATAGGATGCTTTCGCGTCGTCTGTTGATTAGATTCCAAGGCGCGGGACTGTGGAAGATGACCATGCCGCTGAAAATTTAATTATTTGCCTGTACGCTATTTAAAGAAAGAATCCTTACGATGGATCAGCTTATTCGAAGGGGCAAGGATATTTCAAACTTCTGTGTTATGTGCAACATGGGGGAGGAAATTGCTGCACATCTTCTACTTCATTTTCAGGTGGCTCATGGCATCTGGTGTGTTATCCTAAAATCTTTTGGCTCGAGTTGGGTTACGCCGACAACGCCATATCTTCAATTCCTGATGTGGTCATCCATTAAAATGGAGGGTGATCTAGGGGAATACTGGATGGCAGTTGTGGTGGCCGGGTTTTGGAGTATTTGGCGGGAGAGAAATATGTGGATTTTCTAAAATAAAAGATGGCCTGTGGGGATGATCATGAAGTCGGTTAGAGATCTGGTGTGGTTTTGGGTGACTAGAGGCGGAAATGGGCTTAGATACGATTCCTTTACTTGGGACCTGGGCTAAGTGGGTCGGGCCCAATTGCTGCTTTTTGCTGTTTTAGTTGTTTTGCTCTTTGTAGTGTTTGCTTTCCTCTTCCCTGTTTTTGGTCGTGTTTGTATTGGTCTTTCAGCGTCTTGCTGTTTTTCAATATATTCTAAATTACTGATAAAAAATAAAAATAAAATAAATAACTTGCCCCAATCAGAGCTTGTTTGGTGCATGTGCCAAGCCCCGAAAACTTGTAGGTCAAAGAGCTGATCAATGGTTGACCAAGATGTGTGTGGGCCTCTCTGTACACCCATGTGCAGGTCCAAGCATGCAAAGAATTCCTATATTTAAATAATTATTTTAGATTAGGAAGGATTGATCAGATGATCGACCCGTTTGATCAATAGTGTGATATAACTTACGGTAATCCTCAGTTTAAAACCCACAATTTAATTAAAGATGGCCTTGGGTAGGGGTCCGAAGTGAATCCTGTATTGTCATATAAAAAAGGGCTAATGTGCACCTTCCGTGCAAATGTTAGGTAAAATTTTCTTAATACAAACATTTATATCAAAATTTATTTATTAACTGAGAAGTGTAGAGGAGATTGGAGGGGGCCCCAACCTGTAGACGACTACCGGGCACGAGTTCAAGGCGTTCAGATTGGATTCTTTTGGTGTTGAATTGGTGCTTTCTCTCCTTCCTCTTTTCTTAAATCCTTGATCTGTTTCCAGATTAGTTGCTGAAGTAAATTGTTGCACCGCCTTGCCGATGGTTTTGTGTTGTTGGGCATCGAAAGAGGGGGTGTTTGAGAGCTTTTGAAGAAGTAATGACAGTAGTTGGTCTTTTTGGTCTTTTCAGGGTTAATGGCAGTAGTTGGTTTTTTTGGTGCGTATTTTCATAGAAAACAGAGCATGGTTAATACTATTTCTTTCTGTTGTTTTAGGACCAACAATAGGGAAAGAAAGACGGGGAAATGGTGGTGATTGTAGAGTGCCCGAGTAGCTATATGAGAGAGAGAGAGAGAGAGAGAGAGAGAGAGAGAGAGAGAGAGAGAGGGATATGATGGTCCTCTGTTTCAGCTGCTACTGTTGTTGGTTGTTGTTGTTTCAGTTGTACCTTGTTCTTCATTAATGGAGATGTTGCTGTGCGGCCTATCTCTTTCATATTGTTATTCACAAAACAGAGCACAAGGAACTTCTGGTGCTGTTGTTTGATGGTGTTACGTACAGAGAAGGCAGATGGCAGAGGGTGCTAATGCAAGCGTGGTTGTTGTTTTGCTTATAGGTGCAGGGTGAGAGATGTAAAAGTGGGGATGGGCTGCTGTTGGTTCATCTCTTTTTCACCATCTTCTTCTTCTCATCAAAATAGAGAGGCTGTTATTATGCGAGACCAGGGAATAAAGGAAGGAGAGTATGTGAGATCTTTATGAGAAAGGCAAAGAGAGTGCCGTGCAGGTTCGTTCTTCTCCCATTTCCAAGTTTCCAAGATTGGGATGTTCCTGAAGAAAGAGAACTTTTAGATATTCTAGAGAGCGTGAGATTGTAGGAGGATGAGGTGGCCAGTTGAAATGCTCTATAGATATAGAGAGGCTGTTAAAGATAGAATACCAGCTTTTCTTCTTCCTATTCTTATCTTGTTCACTTGAAAGAAAGTGAATCAACTGGGGTACACGTGAACCTAGAGAGAGAAAGGTCGAGTGAGTTGGCAAAACAATCCAAAGAGATATTCATGGTACTTGACCACATGGGTTCCTTCCATAGTCAAGAGAATTAAATTGCTTGTGGGTTGAGTTGGTGTGTTGAACACCATACCTAAAATATGTATGTGTTTCTATATTTGCATTAATAAGAAACTTGTATTTTGTAAAGATGAAACCCCTAAAATGTGGTCACTGGCTTTGTCACCTGGTCGTGCCTTTTGAAATGAAAGTGTGGGTGTGTGTGAGACAATTAGAAAGATGGCTGATCTTATGTGTTAAGCACCCATACACCTAGAGTTGTATATATAATATTTCACATATATGCAAAATTATGTATAATTGCTGTATTTGGAGTATAAGATAAATACTCTTCGTCATGTCTTTATAACTCAAAACCTCAAGGTCAATAACTTGACCTCATGTCATTGGGCTAACACGAGTATTAATATAGAATAGAATCATATACTTATATAATTGAAATTATATGCATAGTAGTCAAAATAATAATGTTGGTGATCACGACTGTTGAACTCAAGACATCATAATTAGCAACTTGGGTTACTAATCATTGGTCCATTAAATAACTAATAATAATTATGCGCCAATTAAAATAAAATAACACTTAGACTATATTTTATGTGACTCTTATACAATTATGTGTATAAGTGGAGGTTGATCGATGGTTCTACTTTACCTAGGTCGACCGGATTGCGGCTAGTTACATAAATACTAGGGTTGTCGATGTCCAAGGGGTCAAACTTAGTCAAATATGCTCAAGAATGTCAACCTGCAATTTTGGGTTGCATTTCGAGATTACTGCCCTACGTTGAAATCATAAGGGTCACTCGATCATCCCTGATGAAAATGTCATTGAAGGGTATGAATAAGTATTCAGAGTGCAATGGTGAACATCTGAGTGAAGATACGGTGATCAAAACGATCAGCAACAGTTATGGTTTGGATTGATGGCCATGGTTCATACAGCTATGGCCACTCATATATTTGTTTTAGTTATCTCTATAAATAATAAATGCAGACCCATGTGGTCCATAGTTATAGTGCTTGAAAGGTGGGCCCGAGGCCATTATATGCATCAGTCAAAGTTTGACCGGGTCAGTCCAGTCCAAATAGTCAGATTAAATAATAAGCAGATTTGTATATTAGTTTAAAGATGGCATTCTTTTAACCGGAGGGATCCAAGACCACATTGGATTCAATCAATAGTTTGACCAAAGTCAAACTGGTCAAATTTTCGTCAGAGGTTGACAAGCCACTTTTTGAAATTTCATGGTCACTACAGTTATCATAGATCCAGGAAGATATATATATAATGTAAGACCAAACTACACACATACATATGCATTTTACACAACAACCAAGAACACAACCCCCCCCCCCCCCCCCGCCCATCACACACACCAACCAAGGCAACATTTGTCTTTTCTTTTAGATCCCGAATCTAACTTCTTGATTTTCGTAATGCATGCCTTTAACAATTTTTGTTCTGTCTTATTCGCACAGACGCTGCTGAAGGGGCTGGATAATGCTGGAGATCCAACGAATACCACCTCTGACTACACTGATGCTATTGCTACTCAGGTAACTATTGTCTTCTAGTTCATTTAGGAGTGGATATTGCTGGCTCCAACAGTAACAACAAGGTTATTGAAATATTTCCTTAGTTTCATTTTGTTTTTCAAGAGCATTATGCATACCTCAATTAGTATTTAAGTATTATTTCTCAGAGGCATTATGGTCGGGTGTCTTTTTATAGTGTTAATGAGCTATTACCGGCTTCAAGATTACATCTATTGGAGCCGATCTCTCACCGCCAAAAGCTGACATTCGCATGTCAGGTAACATCTGCAAATGTCAGCTTTGGACATGTAATAGCCTTTAAAAGGGTATTTAATTTTTCTTTAACAGTATAGAGCTGGTGATAGGAATCGATCTGTTTTTATATAATGTGTAGGTTAACTAAGAATTTATTTCTTTTCAATGTCTGCTTGCTGACCTTGTAGGTGCGCCGGTTAGCAATGGAGGTCCGACAACTAGCCTCTGCTCGGCCAATAACTGTTGTCAATGGGACTTCTAGCCAAATGGGTATCTTTTACCATCAAACGTGAATTTTTAAATGCACGTGCTTATTAAGTTTCTATTTCCTGTTTTGTTCAAGGATGAGTGGCCACAAATATTAGGCAATGCTATTGTGGCATTACAATTTGACATAATCTCTTATCTATCTCGGCATTCATAAATTTTTCTTTTAGATATATCCTTATTTGGCCAACAAACAAAATTCTTCATTCATTGGGCAGTATGAATTTATTTCTTCGTGTTTAGCTTCTGTGCCCCAAAAATGTGGTTAAAATGTTGTATTGTTGCTTCCAAATAGAATTATTAACCTTAGGTTACTGACGAAACAGGAAGCTTAACATCTCTTGCAATGCCGGCTGCTGCCATGGGGGCATTGGGCTATGGATACATGTGGTGGAAGGTATGTGCTTACTAGTATTTTGTGATGAGTTTTTCTTGACTCAGCTTTGACTTTTTTATTCTCTTCTTTATTTCATTTTTTGGATTGTCTTTCCTGAAATATCCCAAGATTTGTTTTTTGTGAACTTCAATAAACAAATTGTAATTATGTCATATTCATCTAGTGAATGTCTTAATTCTTTTTCTAACCACATAATTTGAGCATTGATGCCAGATCTTAGTATTACTGACATGACCAACATGAAAGCAGACTCTTTTGTGCCTGTTTATTTTTAGGCTGGTGATACTACCACACCACTTGATGTTATAGCCACCTCACTTACACAAAGGAAAAACCCGTTGACTGCTTTAAAATAGACGAGGGAGATCATTTTTCATCCCAATCTTCCATACAAAAGATCTTGAGATTCTTGGCCTACCATTAGAGGATCATATGTTGATTTTCGTGGCACCCATCCCAAAAAGGGAACGTGATCATATCATACCATCAAACATGGTTCACATTGACTTTTTGGGATGTATGCCACATGGAATCAACATCTGACCGTTTGAGTGAGGTGGCTGTAACATAAATGGTGTGGTAGTAACACCAGCCTATATTTATGATATTCAGGATTTTCTTAATTTCATAGATTTAGTTGTGCCAATTTACGAGGCTAATCTATTTTTCCCTGTTACATGAAAATTTGTAGGGGCTTTCTTTTTCGGATCTTATGTATGTTACTAAGCATAACATGGCAAATGCTGTTTCAAGCCTGACCAAACATTTGGAGGACGTTTCTAATTCCCTTTCTGTAAGTTTCAATTTCACCAATGGTGCTTGCATTTTTCGTTTTCATGTCTATCCTTCAAATCAGTACATGATGGATTATTATGCAGCCTTTTAACCTCTAAGAAATGATCACGTATCAAAGCTTGCTCGAAAACTAATTATTTGCATACTTTATACCCTTTGTTTTTTTCAATTTGGAACTATTAACAGCTATGAAAGATCTAACACTTCTATTGGCTTCCTATTATTACTATAAATTGGGAAAACAACCTTATTTGAAGGCTAAATGGGTTGATCAGCATGCTTCAAGATTTTGGAGAGCTCTTTTACAGTTACAGGCAGTGACAAAAAATGGC
Organism: Chloranthus sessilifolius; assembly: GCA_021018995.1. NCBI lineage: Eukaryota > Viridiplantae > Streptophyta > Magnoliopsida > Chloranthales > Chloranthaceae > Chloranthus > Chloranthus sessilifolius. The sequence goes on along the minus strand of CM037593.1, from coordinate 8,985,645 downwards.
GTATTTTTGAAGAAAATGCATAAATCCCAATCTTTTCAAAAAGGCGTGTTTTTCATTAAAATGCATTTTTGTGTTTAAAACGAGGAAAAATTGCTTTTAATCATTGTCTTTTTGCAGTTTTTTAACTTTAAAAATACATTAAAAAAATTAAAAACTTTTTAATAACCTTTTTAGAACTTTTTAAAAAACTTTGTAAGTCAAAACAAAACCCACGTCTCTGTCTCTCTCTCTCTCTCCAAACCGAAACCCTAGATCCTAAACCCACAAGCTCCTCATCTGGCAGAATCCTAAGAGAAAAAGAAGATGTAATTAACACAATCGCACTTGATATGCTAAAATTTAATGTTTAAAAATTTTAAATATGTTAAAAAAATGTAGAAAAAATAATTTTTAGTATCCATGTCATATTTTGCTAACAGAGAATATGTTATAACCTAAAAAGTAATATTTAACATAGAAATTTAATTTTTTAGATTTTGTATAATTTTACATATTATAATATTTCCTACTTTTTCCCAACGTTTGTCTTTTTTTTTTTCCTACTTGATTTTTTAATTTTGTATAGCTTTCTATTTTTTTCCTAACTTTTCCTCTTTCTACCTTTGGTACAGACTTTTCCCCTTCCTGTTTTAAACACATATCCGTATTTTGTCACTTTGGTTTCAGGACTAAAGTATACATAACCAACGACAGTGAATTTTTGGTGTTTCTCTAATTTGCAATCGTTTTCTGTCTCACCTTTCAGTTCCTTCAAGCCCGTTTAAATGAAAATGAGATTATCCTTCTATCAACAATTGCTTGAGAGATTTTTTGATTTCACAGAGAAATCTCAAGTGATTAGAACAAATAGAGAGAGGAATTTGAACCATCAATCTTAATGCTGCATACCTCTGTCCTGTTCTTTTACCTTCTTTTGATTAAAATAGAAGCTTGTTTCAGTCGTTCTTCCGTGAACATCATTGTCCTCTTCTTTGCCCATGGCGTAATCCATATACCACATAACAATCCTATATCTGCATTAAGTGAGGTAAAACTACATATCTAATGTATGAAACCATGTTTCTGTGACTGGTGCTATCTGTGAGTCCTCTCTGTACTATAACTGTTAGCATGAACTGATCACTGTGCCACTTGTCAGTGGATAAAAATTATAAATTGGATCGTCAATCAGATATTTTTTTACTTTTCATTTTAGTTTTAAGATTTCTTCAACCATAATTACATTTGGTACTTGTAAGTGGCTGCTCATATTTAAAACAAGGCTGTTTGTTGGTCAGGTGGTGAAGAGGCATTTAACTCAGAGAATTGAGAATCTGGATGGTAAACTGGATGAGCAGAAGGATATATCAAAATCAATTAAGGATGAGGTACTTTCTAGACAATATTGGTAACAGGGAATAACAACAGAGCGTCTTACTCTACTACTGCCATTTCGGTTTAGTTTTCCTATTTTGTCTTCTTGTGTTTGTTTGTGTCGTGCGAGTATGTATGGGGTGGGGTTGTGGTCAAGTGTGCATCTGTGCATGGCGGGACGGTGTTTGTGTGCGCACTTCATTTTATGATATATATATATATATATATATCCGTCCTCCAAGTTTCCAGGTGGAGGTCCACGTGGCATCCAAAACATTATTTCAATGCCACATGGACCCCGGGTGCATTGCTTGGGTCATTTAAAAAAAAAATTTATTTTGAAAATTCATCTCCACCATGTGTTTTTTGAGCCTTGAAATGTAGACCATTGAAGCTAGTCAAACATTGACTTATGCTTTTAAAAAGCTTTTTTCGAAATTTCTTTTTTTTAAATTGATCTAAACCATCCACCTGTGTTCCACGTGGCAACCAAAGAGTGTTTTGGGTGCCATGTGTACGTCCACGTGGACTTTGGAGGATGGAACCGGCTCCCATATATATATATATATATATATATATATATATATATATATGGAATTGACTTTTCATCGACATCACATTATTAGATTATCAAGTTTATATTACTTTTTATCCCCCGAATCCTGTCAAAAGCTGAATTTCACTTACTTGAAGAGGCCGTGACATCTGTGGAAGTTAGATTTTGACATGGTTGATGAGCTAAAAGGCTTTTCATAAACTAGCTTATCTTATGATGCCAATGACGTGCCATTTAATACTATATATGCATATATATGAATCTTCTATATTTTCAATTACTAAAATGGCTGATGAAAAACTGTCAAACAGGTTAACAATGTTCGTGGCGACCTTTATAACATTGGGTTTGATTTAGAGGCACTGCAACAAATGGTTTGTGGACTGGTGAGTTTTTATCCTTACTTCATGCAATTGACAGGATCCTTTCTTCTTTTATAAGTCATGTAAACTGTACTTTTCTTGTTTCAGGATGGGAAGATAGGAACTTTGGAAGGCAAACAGGTGAGCTTATGTCTTGGTATCATGCTTTATGAGTAACAATAATCAAATCTTCCTTGAAACTTCAGATCAATTTTATGTCTGAACGAAAAAAGGTGTATCTGATATCACTGTTCTGGAGCATGTATGATTTATTTTTCTAAGCTTAAAAGTGGACAGCAGCTATCTGACCAATATGAATATTTAGTACTAAATTGTATAAGTGTCGTTGATAAATAGAAAAGGTGTAGTAGTAAATAATTTAAAAGAAAAAAAAGGCTATGATGCAATTCGCAATCGCTATAGCTTGAAAATTAGCAAAATAAAGCAAAGAAGCAACAACGTAAGCTATGAACCAAGAGATTTTGTGGCTGTCTCTTGAAAGTTCTTTAACTATAATTGAGCAACATATTACTCCTACTATAATTGACCAACATATTAATCCTCCTAAAACATAAACCCACTAAAGATATATCTCTCCACATTATGCACGTCTACCCTTCCCTATCCTAAGTTGCACGTTTACAAATGAGTCTATTCAAGTCTCCGTGATGAAGATGCCACCTCCTTGTAATCTCCAAAATGTGACAAGTGTGTCCCCCATGCATGCCTCCATCATCTCTTTCTTCCTCAATACTATATTATCTTCAATCTCGAGTGTTGTTGATATTTAATCATGAAGAATGTTCTTGATCATGGATAATCTGATGATTGCGATCAAATTCTAGGATGCAGATCCTGACATCCTATTCCCTTCCATTGGAAAGAATTCCACCCCGTTGAATTTTCTTTGAGATTTTTTCAGTGTGTCCATCCCCAATCTTTCACATCTCTCACATCTCAACTTTGGAAAGCTGCACCCTTCGTGAACTTGTTTTTCCTTATATTAAAGTAATTATTGTGCATAAGAACCTCTATGATGTCAATGCTTCTACTGCCCAACACAGATTAATGCATTCTTTTCTTTTTACAGTATTCAATCCTCAACTTACCAACCCCTTCATCTGAATCACGATGGTACTCCCAAGGTAGTTAAGGCGGTGTAGCGAGGTCATGGCGAAGAGGCTCCCTATGCCATGGTGTGACCATGGCGAGACTATTTATTGATTTAAAAATTTTTAAATTTTTTATTAAATTTATTAATTAATAATATTTTTTTATTTGTTTATATTTTTTATATAGGAAGAAAAACCAAAAAATATATAGGAAGAAAAAAATTCAACTACTAAAGCATCATACTTTGATTCTGATATTGAGGATTTCATGTTCTAAGTATAAACAAATATCAATAAATACAAATCAAATATGGAACATCAACAAATTTGCAACATGGTAAGTATAAATAAATATATATAAAATATAAACAAATATAAAATATTAAAAACTATTTAAATATCAACTACATATACTGTAGTGTCGTCAACGCCGAGGTTTCGTCGACCGGTAACACACTGAGGTTTTGTGACGAGGGAGAGACAGAGAGAGAGTCGAGGATTTCGTAACTTATAAGTTGGGCTTTTGTAACTTATAAGTTAACTTTTGTAACTTATAAGTTAACTTTTGTAACTTCTATATTATAAAAATGTTATAACTTATAAGTATTATAAGTTATAAATATGTCTCTTTATAACTTATCTATTTTATAAATATTATACTTTTTTATCCAAAAAAATCAAATAACGTGCATAGTGACGACATAGTGCTATTCTGGCATAGCGACACTATGGCGTTGCTATTTAGCTATGATGACTATTTAGTTATATATAGCGTTTCCCATCGCCATTTGCCATGACGAGACCATAGTGAGGCTATAACGTCGCCTTGACTAACATGGGTAGTCCTATAGATCAACTACCAAAACTAGAGTGGTTTCCACTTTAAGGTATTTATACATGCCTTCTTTGTATCATTAGAAAAATTGCAAGTTAAAAATATTAAGCAATGCCAAAATTAATGACATGTAATATCGAATCTTGCAGTGGCCTTAGGTTTCCTCTTGTAGAAAACTTGTACGGCTGGTCATAGAAAACCTATGCTACTGCTCCTATTCATCTAACTGTTATCATTTCAAGCATACAATTGGAGTTCTGTCCATGGTCATTTTTCTCTCCAAGTATTCATCAGAATTAGTATCGTCTAGTGGTAGCCTCTCAAAGCATCCATACATACCTTTTTTTCTGTAGCATCAGAACAATACAAGTAAAAATATATTAATCAAAACAAGACTTTTTTCACTGTCAACCTTTGATGCGGGACAAGACCCTCGACTACGTGAATGCTTATGAGGTGATGATTTGCCGAAATTAAACTGGATTAATTAAACAATAAACCTGAAATAATGCGGATACCTGAGGGTTTCGTAGTTTTCCATTGGAGAATCGCGCTTGATTCGAGTAGGGTCTAGTCCGTACACTAGATCCGTTAGCCTTGCAGTGCAGATCGATCCGAGAGGTAGAACTCTAGCTTTTCCAGATTAGGGCGCCGCTCGGGATTCAATGATGGAATCACGAGTTCTCTAAGGGGTTCTGATTCGGTTTGGTTTAACGGCTCGTATGAGATCTAGTGTTCGAATCAGATCGATTCGATGGTTCTGATGGATGTGGGTTTTGAATTTCAGGGTATTTCTGGTTGGATGGCTGGGTTTAGGATTTGTGAGATAGGTTCGAATCAATGGTTCTGATTTTGGAAATTTTGGAAAAGGTAATGGTTAGATTTAAGGTTTATGGGATCAAAACAAGCAGAGAAAGAAAATAAAAGATAAAGAAATAGATAGGAGATAGATTTTGGGCTTCACACCCTTGGCTTCACACCAAACCCTTCTCGGGAAGCGAAGATTCACTCTTCGTGGAGGCTCATCTCAAGCACACAAGCAAAAGCTCTTTTCAAATCAAAACTAATTACATTGTTTATTAAAAGATCTTATATAGGAGGTCTCTAAAACATAAGAAAACCCTAAAACAAATACTAAAAAAAGACAAGTATGCCTTCAAAATTTAAATTCCTTCAAAATTTGCACTGTAGCTCGATCAATCGAGTTACTGTAGCAGTGTAGTTTTTTTTTTTTTTTAAAAACTGACTTCAATCGATCGATCGATTGAATGGTCAATCAATCGACTGGGCATTGCTCTAACATACTAATTCTGCTCCTTTCTGCTTTCTTGAAGTTGAAAATTCGGTTGCGACACAACTTCAATGCTCTCGATCTTGGTGTCCCCCGTCATTCTCCCCGACTCAAAATGTTTCATCATTGATGAAACACGCATGTAGTACTGATCAAGTGTATTGGGACCCGAAGGGTGGAACTCCTTGCAACTAACCCAACAATCTCAGCATCTGGTGATGTATGATCATCATCTCTATCGATTGTAGCGGGACACTCACGGTGCATCTCTCCTTGACAAACCCAATAGCCCGGCTCGCCAACCCACTCTACTTTGAAGCTTCTCATCAACTCTCCCAGACCTGAAGATATTCATCCCCGATGAAGTGTGATCGCGATATCGGTCGGGAATACGAGAACGCAAGCGACGAGCCCTCTCATGATCGGCCCATGCACGCTCGGTAGTCAACTTATCAACCCTCTGCATCTCATAAACTAGAAACTCTCTGCCACAGGTGAAGGCCACAAGATCATCCCAAAATTTCTCAATTACTTCTCTCTTCTTGCTTGGGTAGGGAAGGGGTATCGACTGCAAAGTTGGGATGAGATCGTGAATAGGGAGCGTTTGGAAAGGATTGCAAGGTCGTGGAGTTGAGCCTAAAGAAGGATCTAGGTCCTCCACATTGAACGTTGAGCTAATCTCTCTATATGGAGGAAGCTCAAGAACGTACGCATTAGGACCACTCCTTGTCACAATTCCAAAAGGTCCAGCGTCGTGGGCCTGGAGCTCCTTTACGACTCCCGATGGGAATTGTTTAGGTCCAATCTGAACCATTGCGTGATCATTCAATTGAAATATCATAAAATCCTTAGGTAACTGCACTGGTACTTTAAGAGTTTCATTGCATAAATGAATTTTAAGCTTAATTTCGGTATGCAATGCGAAATGAGACTCAAAATTTGACTCACAATAAGACTCAGAATGTGAAGTGCTATATAACTCGAGACCATAATGTGTATGTGTATCTATGGACTCGATACTCTCACATGCATGTGACGCTAATGACTCATATGTAACCGACTCTAGTGCTCGTCTCTGCTAACACTAACGGCTTAGGCATAACCGACTTTGTGGGCACTATCAGCTCATGTGTGATCAAATCAAGGGACACTAAAGGCTCATGTACACTCGGCTCGATTAACTCATGTGTACTTGTGTCAACCAAAACCAAAGACTCTGGGGTACTCGATTCAATTGACACTAATGGTTCTTGCGTACCCAGTTCGATGGACTCACGTGTACTCAGTTCGACCAACTTCAAAGATTTAAGTGCACTCGACTCTACCACCAACAAGAACTCGTGCACAACTGGCTCTACGAGCACTAACAAATCGTGCGTAGATGACTCGGTCAAATTGTGCGTGGGTGACTCAGTTGACTCACGTGTGGGTGACTCAATATTTGTGACAGCCCAGATTTCTGCAATCGGAAACCCGCGCTGTCAGATCAGCCATCAAGGCCGATCCCCTTACACAAACAGAATACTTGGTACATCTACACACAAAACGGAACAAAGCATACATTTAAACAAACAGACAGAGTCATCATAAGAAAATATCTCCATTTCTAAATAATGACATCACCAAAACTAACAAAAGATGGTTCTGATCCCATGCAACCTCATGGCTAAAGAACCGAACTGAACCATCAGTGGCACACAACAGTTACTACACATGGTTCACAAAAAGAATATACCGTATGACATATACATAACTTCTCACAAAAACTAAACTGGTTGGACGTACCAAGCCTTACAAATAATCTTTCAAAACAAAGCTAGCACAACACAAATCTACTAGAAGAACTCCTCCGGAGGGTGCTCAGTCTCCTCAAGAACGTACTCTGGCTCCTTAGGATCAACGTCCTCAATACCTGCCGTTACCTCTGTACTTGTGACGTATAGTCGAAGGGTGAGCTACATCTAAGCTCAATGGGGAAACATAAATAACATGCATATTATGATATCAAACATATACTTCATGGCATAGTCGGAAACATGCTTTTCATACGAGATTCACAATTTCTTACAATTTAAAAATATTTAAATTGACAAAAATGAATATTTGATGCAAAGTTTCAAAACACACTAATCATGGTTACTCAGATTGTTCTCTTAACGCACACACTTAAACAAATCACTTAAATAATCTCTCAAGCAAATATAGCATCGAGAGCCGTATATAATACTGATGGAGTACCCCAAACACCGTCGTTCGATGAACAATTCACATAAAGTTTCCCAAGCCCCTTCGAATTAGGAGACTTGTGCCAAACGAAGTATTTCCACCGATTGGAAATCAAAGAACGGATATCCCGCTGTACCGTAGCACAAGTACGGATATCCCGCCGTACCGGTCACGGGTATACCGCCGCGTCGGTAGGGTATTCAACACATGAACCTTAAATCAAAGTGCGAAATTTACATATAATTATTCACTGTGTATTGTGATAATTTATACTAGGTTTGCTTTCAAAGTCACACACACACATGTCACATTTGTTGATTTCATACGTACACATATCTGATGTCACACACACGTACTTTTGCTTCTCACTGAGGTCATATGCTTAACTTATCAAATTTCACACCCACCCACACACACACACACTTATAGTTTCTTCTTAGTGGACACACATACTTTTCATGTTAAAAGCCATACGAAATTCATGCTGGATGACGGACGAAAACTACACCATCACATACATATTCTTATCATATCACAAAGATCATGTTAAACGAAATCAAATGCATATGTTACTGAGTTTTCCCTACCTCACACGAAGTCACACATGAGTTTCCTTATCCCAAGCTAGCTCTATTAGCCCATATTCATCCTCATACCTAACATACATAGATTCACAAACCATATGTCAAAATGACATAAAACAGGAAGATATAAAGTCTCCCTAAAGTCCTCGAAACAAAACACGACAAAGTTCTGAATCTGTCAAAATCGACCGATCGATTCCCAAATCGATAGTTCGGTTTCTTAAATCGATCGATAGGTTTACTGAGAAACCAATCTCATCCTGTCGAGCCATTTCGATTGGTCGATCACTTATTTCAATCGATCGGTTCCCCTTAACTCACTCACTGTTTTTCATAAATTGATCGATCAATCAGTGTACATATCGATCGATCGGTTTCCTTAGAAACCCTTGTTCTTTCACACAGGACAAAATCGATCGATCGATCACTTATTTCGACCGATCGGTTTTGTCAAATTCTTCCCAATCGCGGGTTTTAACTTCTCAAACTTGTTTTCTTTAAAACTTATTCTCTTTTCTTCAATTTTCTCACTCACATGCTAACTAACACTATCACACACAAAACATAACAAATATCACAATCCTTACCTTTGGATTGACCGACTCCTCGGTTCACGGGTCACTTTCAAGTTAGGTTTCCATCTCTTGTAACCTCGGATTTCTCTAGGATTCAAGCCTCCTTAAATACACACAGATTTCCGATCTTGCATACACATCCGTATTCAAAGCAGCTCCCTTCTCTCTCTTCTCATTTACTCTCTCTCAACAACCTAGGCAAGAGAATTAATTTCTCTTATCTGTGTCTTATATATTTAATTAGTGTTAAGCACATACACCGAACTGCAGTGTATCACCTACCATCTAATGGTCATACACATCCTGTTACTATTCCTTCTTACTCAAAAGCCTAAGCTAACTTAACTTTAATATTTCCAAATTTCTCAGGTGTATGATCAGTCGAGCACACACATCAAGACGTACTGTTCAAAGTCAATTTTCGGGACATTACAATATTACTACTCACAAGGGAAATAGAAGCCTCTTTGACACAAACTAGACTCTCATCAACTTCTTCCATCTCCTCTTCACTGGTCACGGTACTAGGGTCATACACTTCCTCTTCTGCTTTAAATCTTTCTTGCTCCTTAGAACTCTCTCTTTTAATCACTAAATTCGCAGTGAAAAATTCTGTAGTGCATTGATAAGCAAAGTGTCCAAATCCGTAACACTTGGAACAATCAGGACACTTGTTTGTCTTGGTTTTCAAAAACCATAGAAGGTGACGGTGTGTTACAGGAACATTCTTTTTGATAAGGTTCACCTTCATGTCCTCCCATGTGGAGATGGGTTTACTCCGAAGAGATTCAGTACGGTGCTCTATGAGAGTTCAAAAGTTTTGGCATTACCTTCCAACTTGGTTTTTGCTAGTCTAATTTTGTACTCATTCGGTACGCCATACCAATCAAAATAATTCTCTACACTAGACAACCACTCTATGAAGGTTTTAGGATTTGCCCATCCCTCAAAGTTTGGAACCTCATTTTCAATAGATTTTAGAAACCTATCGGCAGGGTCGTACTCGGGTTTACGATGATGGGAGTATCCCGTGACTCTAGTCACATAATGACTTTTGGGGCTTTGCCAAGAATTTAGAGTGCAGCGACTCTTATTATTAATCGCATGCATTTAAGCTTTGATGTCCCTAAGGGCATCGACAAGCTCGCCCATGTTCATGGTGATCACGACTCACTAATCATGGGTTCTAAATGACGTGCAATTATGAACTAACAAAGAGTGAGAAATTTTATCAAGCACTAGATGAGCATGCGAATGAAGACACAAATGACATGAAATCAAAGACATCGAAATGACATACACATGTGACTCAAAATGAGTAAGGACTTTTGTCGAACACAAGACGTGCACAATCAAAACCGAAATAAAATGCAATAAATCAAAATGTCACACAATATGCCCTAACCTAGAACTTAAGCTTTGATACCAAAACTGATGCGGGACAAGACCATCGACTACGTGAATGCTTATGAGGTGATGATTTGCCGAAATTAAACTAGATTAATTAAACAATAAACCTGAAAATAATGCGGATACCTGAGGGTTTCGTAGTTTTCTATTGGAGAATCGCGCTTGATTCAGGTAGGGTCCAGTCCGTGCACTAGATCCGTTAGCCTTGCGATGCAGATCGATCCTAGAGGTAGAACTCTAGCTTTTCCAGATTAGAATGCCGCTCGGGATTCAATGATGGAATCACGAGTTTTCTATGGGGTTCTGATTCGGGTTGGTTTAATGGCTCGTATGAGATCTAGGGTTTGAATCATATCGATTCGATGGTTCTGATGGATGTGGGTTTTGAATTTCAGGGTATTTCTGGTTGGATGGCTGGGTTTAGGATTTATGAGATAGGTTCGAATCAATGGTTCTGATTTTGGGAATTTTGGAAAAGGTAATGGTTAGATTTAAGGTTTATGGGATCAAAACAAGTAGAGAAAGAAAATAAAAGATAAAGAGATAGATAGGAGATAGATTTTGGGCTTCACACCCTTGGCTTCACACCAAACCCTTCTCGGGAAGCGAAGATTCACTCTGCGTGGAGGCTCATCTCAAGCACACAAGCAAAAGCTCTTTTCATTCAATAATCAAAACTAATTACATTGTTTATTAAAAGACTGACGCGGGACAAACGGTAAAATCCTAATATGCGAATTTGGGATTAACTTTAGAAGGAATTGAATAGCAAAAATATTCAAAATCAACTAACACATAAAATTAATTCAATGAAATTAATAAAACAATTAAATTAATTCATTTGAGCGTCGCATGCGTAAAAATTTCCCAATCTAGAAAAACGGCTCCGATGAGGGAACTTGAGATTCATTCTAGTTTAGGGCATCAATCGACAATCGCAATATTGTCTCTTGACTCCTTGGGGATTTTAAATGAAATAAGGCTTAAAATAATTTAATAGAAGGGGAACAATTTGGGATTTTGATTTTATCAACGAAATTAAAGAAAGATAATACCTGACAATAACTAGAGAAAAGACAAAATAAAAGGATAGATTCCAAGGCTTCACACCAAGGATTTTCCGAAGCTTCACACCACGGCTGTATGTCGGCTTCGCACCAAGTCGCACGAGAAACGATTGCTCACTCCTCAAGGTTTGAAGGATTCACTTCCTCGGTTGAAAACTCTTCATAAGCTCTCTAGGGTTTTCACAAAAGCAACTCTCTTTCATTCAATAATCAAAAACTCCTTAATAAAGTGTTTACAATGCCTTTAATCCTAAACGACATAAAACTCGCAATAAAAGAATCCTAAAATAATAAAAGACTAAAAAGGTAAAAAAAGAAAATTTCCGTCGTTGAACGGAGTCGTCCACGGCGCGTTGTGGCATTATTCACAAATATATATATATATATATATATATATATATATATATATATATTTATTTTTTTTTGTCGTTCCCCGTCAAAGACCTTATATAGGAGGCCTCTAAAACATAAGAAAACACTAAAATAAATATTAAAAAAAGACAAGGATGCCCTCAAAACTTAAATTCCTTCAAAATTCGCACTGTAGCTCGATCAATCGAGGTACTGTAACACTATAGCTTGATCAATCGAGTTACTGTAGCACTGTAGTTTTTTTTTTTAAACTGACTACAATCGATCGATCGATTGAATGGTCGATCAATCGACTGGGCATTGCTCCAACACACTAATTCTGCTCCTTTTTGCTTTCTTGAAGCTAAAAATGCGGTTGCAACCCAACTTCAATGCTCTCGATCTTGGTGTCCCCCGTCAACCTTTCTTACCATGATCCTCTCACACTATTAGTGCTCGACAAATCTTTTCTATTCATTGCTTATACATAGGAAAACGACTATAGAAACTAAAGTGGAGAAATACTCTGGGTCCCTGTTAAAGCATATGACAGCACTTTAACAAAATTCGAGCAATGCCTGGTTGGAACTTTTTATCCCAACACGTGAGTTCATGTACTTTCAATGATGGCTGCTAGAGACGTGGAAAGCTGCCTTCCATGTTGTTGTGGTCGTCGGGAATAATATTACTCTTCTTTACCATCTGAGGTTTAGATAATTGCAGAGGAGGGGCTAGGTTGTGGAAAGTGTACTAAAAGATGATCTCTAGATGATAAGAAGGATAATACTATGAAACTGAAGTAAAAATTGATAAAATTATGGTATTCCTCCACGTTGCTTGGAAGTAAAAAATTTTTAGCATTGGTTTCCAATATGGACAATGACTTATCAAACTCAATACCTCTATGGCCAATTTGAGAAATCCTAATGAGGCTTTGATGCTGTGGAGTGAGAGCATGGTGCCAAGAATGAGGCGATAGTTGAAGCCTCCTTCAACGGAAAATCTGGAACCTAACCTTACATTCATGAAGGAAAGGATAATGAAAATGAGGAAAAAATGATAATAAGGGCGGAGAAAATGTGTTGTGTGACACTAAGATTGACTTAACCTTTTTTTTTTAAAAAGTTTCACATCCAAACATGAAAAAATATTGATGCCTGAGTATGAGATGGGGTGGAATGAAGGATATAACGCACCGACTTCTAATTCCATGAACCCACAACATCTGGCTATTATTAGCACTAGTCAACTGAAGGTGATATTCTTGTGCTGCAAAAAGAAGGCACGGCATCTGGTTCTGATGAGCAGAACAATCAGGATAAGGATAATGGTGAAAAGTATCAGAAAATCATCGTCGTATGGGCAGGGAAAGGGCTGGTAAAGGCAGAAGGGAAACCTGAGAGTGTCTGGGGCAGTTTTTCCAATTTCGAAAGCTGTCATCCCCCCACCCCCACCCCCTGCTCTCCCCGAGTTTTAGTGCCGGAGTTGATGTTCTTCTTGCTGGTAGTTCTACTGGAAAAGATAATTAAAACATTGCCAGGAAGCATGTCTCCAGTGAGACAATGACTACTTTATACAAACTGCAGGCGTAATTACTAGATGACCGATGACTGCAGCATGCGTCAATTGGTGCAGGACAAAACAACGTTTCAGGATCAGAATGATAACCTGCAAAAACACAAGAAAAAAGTAATATTTATTTTTTTAAGGAATAGACACAAGATCTATAAAGGCTCAGATAGCAGTGGCAAATGTCTCACTAAGTCTCAGTCAGATGCTGAAAGGCCTCAATGGCCCATAAATCAACTGGGCCTTTTGACTATTCTTCAGATCCAAGCCTAAATGACACAAATATGAATGGAACAGGGAGCACGGACAACATCTCAGCATATAACAGACACAATATTGGTGCTGAATGTTGGCCTACAAAAAGGGACAAGAAGGGGCTGACATATGTTAAGATGGATATATGGAGTAACAAGAAAAGACAAAATTACGAAGGATATGTAAGAGGAAATTTTAAAGCGGCACCTATTAAAGGAAAGAACTACGGAATGTCGCTTTAGGTGGTTTGGACATGTCCATCAGAGGTCAGAAGCAGACCCTGTATGGAGGATTGAGATTGTACATGCACAAAGGAGTAAGAGAAGCGAAAGACCAATGAAAACCTGGAGGGAAGCATTGAGAAGGGACATGGAGGATTGTGGAGTTGCGGAGAGCATAAAGTTAGTAAGAACGAGTGGAGAAATATGACCCGCAGAGCTGATCGTCATTAGATGGGTTAAGGCTGTGATGCTGACGACGATGACACTATTCCTTGCTTCGATGCAATTTTTGTCAACGAAGGCATCCATGATGCTGAGTCCACTTTTCATCCATGAAGATGTACTTTTCTCACTTAAGGAATCTGGAAATTCAATATAATAGATTGATGCTTCCTTTTAAGTATTCATTGAAATGTATTCAAAATTAGGCATTAATTTCCAAACGGTTAGCGAAGGGGAAGAATCATTACTCAAATCCTCAGGGAAACCAATTGCTCTAAGATTGATAAAGAACAAGGATCTAGGGAATTAGTTAAGCTCAAATAGCAAAAAGCAAAAAGGAAAAAAGAAAAAGAAAAAGACCAAGCTCAAGCAGAGCTACAGCTAGAAACATCTATTACTTTGTTAATCCTCTTATTGAAGGTAATATCATGGAATAATAGAGGTATCCATAGGTATGATAGACATAGGACAGCTAGAGATATGGTGCAATTCCACAATCTAGATATACTCCAAGAAACCAAAATGTAAGGGAAGTTCATTCAGGTATTAAATCTACTTGGAGGAAGCTTGCTATGTGCTGCTCCTAGTGTTTGGAGTCTGGACCATGGTTCTAAAGTTGCCAAGCCGATGACTAACTCGGCCTGAGATTTCGAGTTGAATCGTTAGATTTCACTGGGATGATGCAGCCGTGGTTCACTGACTACCCTTGTTTCTAAAACATTTTATTGGGATAAGGTTTTGGAAACTGTATCTTTTAGAAAAAAGTATTAAACTAGCCCATTTTACAAACGTATCTTTCCCTCTTTCTTTGTATGTAGGTTTTTTGCTGGTTTTTTTTTCTTTAACAATATTTTTATAATATATATGGAGAAAGAGTCTCTGCCTCAACGCCCTAGCGTTGAATGCTGTGCATGTACCCGGCATTCTTGGCCCACATGGCATGTGATCTATAAAAGAAAATAAATTAAAAAACTTTTTTGGCCTTCAAAACGTGGTCAAATATTGGGTTTTGCCCGACATACTTGGTGCGTTGATTTTTTGCCAACTTTGACCACATTTTGGACGATGGATAAGATGTTTTTTCATTTTCTTTTTTGAGATGGATGTGATCGATCTTATGCATATTGCCGCGGCACCAGATCTTCGGATTAGGTCCCACTTGGCATCCAAACGGCACTTGCATAGGGTTCAACGCTAGGTGGCTAACCTAGCGTTACCACTTCCTATATATATATATATATATATATAGAGAGAGAGAGAGAGAGAGAGAGAGAGAGAGAGAGAGAGAGAGAGAGTATTTACTGCATACTGAGTCGGAATGAGTCTAGTTTTATTCAGGTCTTCGAGTTAACTCGATCCGAAGTCGAGTCGAGTTTTCAGCTTTTTGAACTATGGTCTAAATTTTCATGTCCTTTTTTACTCCTCCAGTGCAGCACCTCTACACTGCCATGTCAAAGTCAGCCTATCACCTGTCGACTTCACTACCAACTATCGTAACACGATCAAGCAAAAATCATTGGGCTTGAACACTTTATTCCCACCCAATTGAAAACTGTTTTCCAGACTTGGGCTATTGTGATATGACCTCTAGAAATGGAAGACTAAAATTTTGTGCCTATCATTTGAGCTTTCAAGAGAAAGAAGACTTTGGGATTTCATGGGTTTTCCATACTCTTGGATTTGTTGTGAAATAACTGATTGAGAATGAGAGAGGGATTGAAATGCTACTTGAGATTTTATTTAGAGAACTGTGGAGGTATTTAAATTGAAAAGTTGCCATTCCAAAAGTGAGACAATGTTTTCTAGTGTTAGAGATTGTTGAGTTGTGAATGTAGTACTAGGATTACCTAAGGTATTACGGTTGTGTTAGAAGGGATTAGGTAACGAGAGGAGAGATAAAAAGAGAAGAATAGAGGGAATGCTTAGTGAGTGAGAAGCCCTCACTAGCTTTTATATTAAGTGAATATATTATACAAACACCCATTAGTAGGGGTTGCACACCACTCACTAATAATACACAAGAGTGCACACACCAACACTCCCCATCAAGCTGGGGCAACTTGACCATAATATCATGAAGTGGACCTAATCGAACAACTTTGGTCAATATATCTGCAAGTTGTTGTGAGGAAGAAACATCAATGAGCTTTAAGGAGTCCTCCCACATATTTCTCGAATAAACTGAACATGTGCTTCGATATGCTTGGTCCTCTCCTTAGCACTGAATCATAGGCAATCTTTTCAGCTGCTTCATTGTCACAATGTCGATGTATGGAGCTACTGACAGAACATATAAGCTTTGATAAGAGAGAGCGAAGGCATAAAATCAGACAGTGTCATGAGCAACAACTCTATACTCGTCTTTAGTACTAGATTTAGAAACAAAAAGTTGCTTCTTACTTTTTCAGGCAACTAGTTGCCTCCAAGAAAAATATACTAGCCTGATGTGGAACGACAATCAGTGACTGAACCATCCCAATCTACATCTGTGTACTCAGAATTGCTCATATGCATCCGTCTTCCCATAAGGGCTCATATGACCAGGAGATCGATATACTAGACCATAACCAAGACTAGATTATCAAAGAATGCGATGGACAACAGCAAGATGAGTGGTGCATGGAGCATGCATAAACTGATGAAAAATGTGATTTCCGGTATCATAGGGTAAAAAGAAATAAGAACACGATTGGAGGTCAACTAAAGTGCAGGTGTAATTGTGGCTCATAGTCAATGTCATAGGTTATCTTAGGTGCAGGTAGAAATGTGGCCTCATAATCAATGCCATATGTTTTGGTGAAATGTTGTGCAATAAGGCGAATTTTGTACCAAGACACGGTCCCATCAAGATTATATTTTACAACAAAGACCATTTTGCAGCGTGCAATTTTCTTCTCCGAAGGAAGGGTAACCATGTCCACCAAATGTGATTATTTTACAGGGCACTCATCTCGTAAATCATAGTTAGCTTCCAAGTCATGTGGTCAAGGGCAACATGAACTTTACGTGGATGGTAACCATTTACATAACTAAAAGAAGCCCTATAAGACAGAGAGACACTGATAGAAAACATACTGCAGAGGGGATAAGGAGTAACACACTTATGAACATCCTTTCGAAAGCGCGAGATAGATCATAGTCAAGAGCACCAAATGAGAATTGACGATAAAGGAGGAAAACAGGAGTAGGACGTGATCCTTAAAGAAGATTTTGGTAGCAAAGATGAGGTTGGCGGTACTACAAACGGAAGATCATGCAGTCTTTATCAGATATAAGTAAGGACACCTTTCTTTTTTGTGGTGGTAGTGCAAATCCAGAAGAGCAGGCAATGGCAAAGATTGAGCAGGTGTAGGAGTTAGTCCATCAACAGAGAAATAAGTGACATCATCAAAATAACATCCATAGAATTAACAGTGACGGGATTGATGATTATAACAATAATACCCCTTAGAGGCATTAGCTATCAAATGCACATCTAACAACCTTATCATCTAGCTTCTGCTGAGTAGGATAAAGATCTTGAAAAACACGTCCTCCCAAATATAAGTGGCTCAATGAGAAACATAGGATCTTCTGGTCGAAGAATATGATAAGTAGTATGCCCTCCTAAGATCCGTGATGGTTTGCGATACAGACACTAAGTAAGCAAGGACACGAACTAATAGTTTTTTGGCACATACATATCAAGTAGCATATAGCTAGTTACTCCTAGAAGATATTTATTCTTACTCTTTGCAACACCATTTTGTTATGTAGTGTAACTACAAGAGTATTGATGAGTAATTTCATACTCTTACAAATAGAGATCAAAGGATTGAGAGGAGTATTGTTATCTTTATTAGATAGTAGTGTTTTAATAGTAGCAAGATATTGATTGCAAACTAAAGTATGAAACTCTTAAAACTTGGTGAACACTTCACGTTTGTTTTTCATCAGATATATCCAGGTAGCAAGAGTAAAATCATTAAGAGAAGAAACAAACACTGAAAACCATTAAACAAAATAATTGGGGAAGGACCCACCCATTGTTGGTGTTTTCATAGCATTCATTATTAGTTTGTGTGTGTATGTATTAATGTTCTTCATTAGTAGGTGTGTAAGAAATAGTGGGTATGTGAATATAATATTGTAAAGGGGTTTATATGCTAATGAAAAAGGATATGCGGTGCTTTTTCTCATAACCCAAAATTTCCTTCACCTACCTTTTCTCTTCTCCTATCTTCTCTGACCTCGGAAGTTGTTGACCTCACCAATCACTTGCTGACGTTAGCAAAAGTTTGGACTCAGAAAATAGTCAAACTGTACATGGTTGGAATCAGAATCTAATGAGGATCAACTTTCCCTTATGTAGTATTTCGTTTTGAGTGCCAGTTTCGAAGTGTTTCCCACGTGGCATTTCACGATTTTCTGTATTATTAGCCTCAGGGAGATAAAAAATGGTATCGAAGCTTAAGGTGTTTGGATTGATTTTATAATAGGAACATCTCTAGTAAGTTGGTTTTTGATAGAAAAAAACTTCAATAAATATTCAAGAGTTTAAAAGAATGGCAAAGAACAAGAACCACAGATGATCTTGAAAGATATAAACTTGTCAAAAGAGAAGCTTAGAGAACCGTGAGTAAAGACAAGTATAAAGCGTACAATAATTTATCTATTACACTAGGAATGAAAGGAGAGAAATAAATCGATAAATTTGTCAAGAGTAGAGAGAAGAAAACTAGAGGTCACAACTAGGTAAGGTGCATTGGAGATGAAGATCAATGAATTTTGGTAAAAGTGGATGAGATAAAAATAGATAGCAAGAATACTTTAAAGATCTATAAAACATGGAATATGCGAAGGAATTAGATCAAGAAGAGAAACCAAATCAAGAGATGGTCAATGTATTGTCAAAAGCGGTAGTAAAAGCAGCCTTAACAAAGATGAAGGAAAGAAGAGCATTAGGAGCAGGTGGAATACCTATAGAAGTTTGAATTATGTTGGGAGAGTGATCTAATTTGGTTGACTAAACTGTTCAATAAGTTATTAAACACGAAGAAAATGTCTGGGGAATGGGGGAAGAGCATTGTAGTCCCTTTCTATGTGAACAAAGAAGACATCCAAAACTGTGCCAACTATCAGTGCATTAAACCAATGAGCTTGTGTATGAAACTTTGAGAGAGAATAGTTAAACCACGACTAAGACAAGAATCAAATGTATCAGAGAACCAATTTGGATTTATGCTGGGAAGGTCAACAACAGAAGCTATTTTCCTAGGTAACTAATGGAGAAGTTCAAAGAGAGAAGGAAAAGCCTACAATATGGTCTTTATTGATTTAGAGAAGGCTTATGATTAAGTGCTTAAATGGATAATAAGGTAGACGTTGAGGAAGAAATGTATCCCGACCTTATATATTGAGACTATTCAAGACATGTGCGAGAAGGCAATAACTAGTGTAAGAATGCCTCGTAAAGAAACAAGTGAGTTCCCTGTCGAAGTTCGGCTGCATCAAAGATCTGCCTTGCGCCCTTATTTGTTTGCTTAGGTCATGGATGCGTTAACCATAGACAGAAAAAGAGATCCCTTGGTGCATGTTATTTGTGGATGATGTAGTATTAATTGCCCACACAAGGAAAGAAAGAAATGATAAGCTGGAATTATAGAGACAAACTTTGAGTCAAAGGGTTTGAATTAGGTGAACAAAGATGGATTACATGTAGTTGAAATTTAGTAAACATTATAGTCTAGAGGAGGATTTAACTAAAATAGTAAATCATTTAGTGCCAGATTACCATAGATTTCATTGTTTAGGCTCTACTTTACAATTAGATGGTGGTTTTGAAGAGGATGTCTCAAATAGAAATAATGCAGGTTTGATGAAATGGATGCAAGCAAGTGGAGTCTTATGCGACCCAAGTGTTGCACTTAGATTGAAGTGGTGTTTTACTAAGAAGGCTATTAAACCTTTTATATTATATGCTGCAAAATGTTGGGCTTGGAAAAAAGCAACAAGATAGAGCACATGTGGCTGAAATGCGTATGTTGAGATGGATGTGTGGAATAACACCAAAGGATAAAATTTGAAATGATTACTTAAGTGAAATTTTGAGAGTGACGCCTATAATGGAACATTTTACGAAATGTTGCTTGACTTGGTTTGGACAAGTTTATTGGAGGCATGAAGCAAACTATGTATGAAGGGTTGTGACGCTACACACACTAGGAAGTAGGAGAAGAGAAAGACCAGAGAATATCTGGAATGAAGTCGTAAGAAGAGATATGAAGGTTTACGAAGTTATAGAGAGCTTAGCACTGATCATAATTGAGTGGAGAAATTGGACACAAAGGCGACCCCAAATAGATGGTTTAAGGCTGTGATGATGATCACTCGAATCACGATTTTTTGGATTCCCATGATCTGTGGTGCCTTATGATTGGTTTTTTTATTGAAGTTGCTTCGATTTGGACCTTGTAATTCATTGATTACCTCTTATTGGGTATTGGTGAAGATCTGAGAGGGATATATCTTTTGTTGCCTTACATTGTATTTCTCTCATAATATGTAACTTTTGTGCAATTCTTTACCACTGCTCGTAGGATGAGATTGATCGAAATCATTGTCCCCTTTGCTAATGATTTCACATAATTCAATGTCTAATTTAGGGAGATCTGGGGGTATTTGTGCTCGTTGTTATTGTTTCTACTGAATATTTTTCTTGTGTTGATTGTGTGCGTATGTGATTGTTGTGAAGTAGTGTTGCATGTGATTACCTTCATTGTGAGTGGTTGTCCTTTGGTAGCTGCAGTCTTGCAGTGTGGTGTTGAGGTTCCTCAACAATTGGGTTGGTGGCTAAGGGTGGGCAAGTGTAGGCAAGTGCCTACACTCAACTTTGGGTTTTTATTTCATTTTGTATACATATATGATATATCTCTTTCAAAAATATATACCATGCCCATAATGAAGCTATTTGGCAAGATGCAAATGGAGAAACTTTTTTCTTTCTTTATAATTTAAGTTTAGAAACTTAACTTGCCCACCAGACAACGCCTCTCATATCTCTCTCTTTCTCTCTCTATCAACTGGGGCTAGGATTCTCTCCCTCTCTCTCTCCTCTTGGCTCTCGCTTGACGCTTGGGACTCGTCGGTCGCTAGCCCGACGTGAGCCTCTGTAAGGTTTCTCTCTCTTATTTTTCTTCTTCCTTTCTCTCTTTGAGAATTCATAGGAATTCATTGTTTTTCAGTGTTTGGATTGAGTAATTACACATAGATAATAGAAAAGGAGCACAATCGATAGTGTACATCTCATACACCCTATAAATCCAACTTTCTATTGTGAGGGAGATTCCGTGAGAGAAAAATTAGGAAAGAGAGATTAGGAGAGAGATTTGGGGAGAGACAGAAATTAAAAGAGAAACCTAGGGAGAGATTAGGAGAGAGAGAATATAGGAGAGATTCGGAGAGAGCGAAATTTAAAAAATAGAAATTAGGAGAGAGAAAGAGATATCTAAAAGAGAGATTAGGAGAGAGATTCATATAGAGGGATTATGAAAGAGAAAGGGGAGCACCATCTTTGGTGTACACAGCACACTAAATAAAAAATTAGAGAGAGAATGGAGAAGAGAGAGACCAAGGAGAGAGAGAGAGAGACATTAGGAGAACGGTAAGAGAGCTAGGAGAGAGATTTATTTATTTTTGTATTATTATTTTTTATTATTTTAATTTTTTATATGTATTTTAATTTTTATTTTATTATTATTTATTTATTTTTATTATTTTTATCTTTATTTATTTTATTTTTATTTTTATTTTATTTTTAATTATTTTCTTATTTTATTTTATTTTATTTTTATTTTTATTTTTTTAAAATTTTAATTTAATTTTTTTTAATTTTATCATTTTTAATTTTTCTATTTTATTATTTTTTCATTTTATGTTTTATTATTTATTTATTTTTATTATTTTAATTTTTATTTATTTCATTTTTTCGCCAATTTATTTTATTT
This sequence comes from Chloranthus sessilifolius, assembly GCA_021018995.1. NCBI lineage: Eukaryota > Viridiplantae > Streptophyta > Magnoliopsida > Chloranthales > Chloranthaceae > Chloranthus > Chloranthus sessilifolius. The sequence goes on along the minus strand of CM037593.1, from coordinate 8,963,671 downwards.
CAATTTATTCATCAAAAGAGAGATAGAGGAGAGAGAGAGAGAGAAAGAGAGGAAGAGAGCTTCACGTTCGAATTCTACCACTCTTTTTTACCGATCATCAAAACAAATTTGACGCAGGTGCTTCACGAGTTTCACGACTCCCGGTTCATTGGTCGAAGCCTCAACTCCACCTTCATCACTCTCATCCCTAAAAGGGATGAGGCGGAGGATCTTTCGGATTTCCGCCTGATATGCCTCATCAACTGCTTGTACAAGATAATATTGAAGGTCCTAGCTAGTAGAATCAAACTGTTAATGGGGAAGATTATTTCGGCCATCCAGGGAGCCTATGTGCATGGGAGGCAACTAGACCTGGTGGCAGTAGCTCAAGAGGTGATTCACTCTTCACCACCCGAGACAACCCGTTGCCCTTTGGAAGGTGGACATGGAGAAGGCTTATGACCGTGTTAGTTGGGACTGCTTGGACTACATGCTCGGTAGGCTCGGATTCGGGCAATCATGGAGGAGGTGGATGCAGGCTTGCTACTCCTTCCCCTGGTTTTCTGTTTTGATTAACGGGTCGCTTGCTGGGTACTTTAAAAGCTCCAGAGTGATCTGCCAGAGTGATCCGCTTTCCCCCTTCCTATTCAACATGGTAGGCGAAGCGCTTACTGGCCTCATTGCGCGTGCTAAGCGGCTTCAGCTCATTTCGAGGATCCAGGTCGGATCTCAAAGCCAGTTCATCTCTCACCTCTAGTATACCGACGACACCGTGCTATTTGGGAGAGCCGATACTGAGGAATTCCAATCTCTGATTGAGATTCTTTCTGTTTATGAGGCGGTTTCGGGTCAGCGAATAAACTTGCGCAAGTCAGCAATTTCTGGAATAGGTACCGACGATGTTTTGATGGCAGATTTAGCAGTCATTGTACATTGTGTTGTGGAGAAGTTTCCCATCAGATATTTGGGCCTGGCCCTTGGTCTCAGACATCCCTCAATTCGTGCGTGGGACCCTGTCATACAAAGATTTGAGAAATGGCCTCGTGGAAAGGAAAGCTCCTTAGCAGTGGGGGTCGTCTTCTTCTAGTCAAATCAGTTCTTGCCAGTCTGCCTATTTTCTACATGTCTATGTTCAAATGTCCGATTGGGGTTATCAACCACCTTGAGCAAATTCAACGAAACTTCCTTTGGGAGGGATTTGGGCTAGATAAGAGATACCATCTTGTTAACCGGGATACTTGCCAGCTTCCCGTGAGTTGTGGAGGGTTCGGAATCCGGAATTTGAAGTGGACTAACATCGCGCTCTTGGGGAAATGGTTCTGGCAAGGTGGCTTGGAAGGTGAGATTGGCAGCCTTTGGCAAGGTGTGCTAACTGACAAATATGGGCAATCGTATGGCAACTAGGCCATCAACACTGCGGTTCACAGGGGCACATCTGCCTGGTGGAGAGGGATTTGTAGAACATGGTCTCTGTACGATATGGGGATCCATTACAATTGCGGTTGTGGCACTAGGATTCGATTATGGGAAGACGATTGGGTGGAGCGTTGTCTGCTGAAATCATCTTTCTTGGACATATTTCGCATCTCCATTAATCCCCAGGGGATGATTTTTGATTTTGTCTCAGATAACCAAGGGGGAAGGTCGTGGGATGGTGTCACACGCAGGTTTCTTAGGCGGGATGAGGTGGATTCATTCTCCCGGCTGCTATCCTCTCTATACGACCTTCGTTGGAATCAGCACGGGCGGGATGAGCGGATTTGGGCTCCCAGCAAAGATGGAAACTTCAGCGTCAGATCATATTACCGGATGTTTTCCAGCCACCCTTTGATAAGATTTCAAGGGGCAGGGCTGTGGAAGGAGCCCATCCCTCCCAAGGTTAAATTCTTCGAGTGGACCGTGTTCAAAGAAAAAGTTCTAACGATCGACCAGCTCAATCGGCGGGGGAAAAACCTCCCCAATCGCTGTGTGATGTGCCTCCATGGGGAAGAGTCCATTGCTCACCTCTTCCTTCACTCTCAGTGGCCCATAAGATCTGGAGCGTCATTCAAAATTCCTTTGACATGGTGTGGGTCACCCCCTCTTCAACCTACCAGCAGTATCTCGCGTGGCCTTCGGTCATTCTGGAAGGTCAAACTACTGGAAAGCGGGTTTCTTTGTGGTAACTTAGAGCATCTGGCTTGAAAGGAACTTTCGAATTTTTGAGCGCAAGCATCGACCTGTGGGGATGATTATGAGTTATGTCAGAGATTTAATGTGGTTATGGATCGCTAAGGACTCAAATGGAGTTGGGGGTTCTAATCCCCCTTGGGATCCGTGTTAGGCAGGACTGTCATCACTGAATGTCCGCTGCCCTGTTGGTGTGATTTTGGGTGCTGCTGTATTTTTTCCTTTCTGTCCTTCTTTTCCTCTTTTGCTTTTCTTTCCCTTACGCCTTTGGTCGCGCTCTCGTTGTATTGGTTCGTCCAGCGCCTTGCTGGCTTTCAATATATCGCTCTTTACTGATCAAAAGAGAGAGAGAGAGTTCTCGCGCAACAAAAAGAGGGGGGGGAGGCAAAAGATTTCCGATGAAATCCCCTTATTTTAAAGGGATTTGTCTTTTTCCAATAGAAAAGAAAATTTTGAATTTTCCTATTATTTCCAATGGTACAACTTTGTTGCCAACCATAGGAAATTAACATATTTCCTTTCATTTCCCATGATTTCTTTTCCTTTCCCCCCTATCCAAACAGACCCTAAGTTTTAACTTTTTTTCTCAGGATTTCAGTCGGATTCGTCGGTTCATGCAAGGTTCAGATTTGTCAAATCACGTGATTTCGTCGGTTCACGCAAGGTTCGGATTTGTCGGATCATGCTAGAGCAGAATGATTACTTGCCCCCACTGAAAAAAATTCTTGCTACGTCCGTAGGTGTGGATAGTCATAAGTTTCTTCATGCAGTGGTGCAGATTGGTTTACATATAGTGGGGTTCTGTAGCCTATTTGTTGTAAAGACTCCCTGTTGTGTCGCATAATATAATTGAGGTATCTCGACTATTGATGGATTGTAGGTGAGATTTAGTAGTGAATATCCTATGGAAGCGTTAAAGAAGAACACATATAGCTTCAGTGATCCTGTTTATGAGGAGGTATATCAATCCTATATAGCTGAGACGGTACTTTTGCATCAGCTCATGTGTTTGTATCTTCTCGATCTTCTTTGATAATCGACTCTGGGCTATGGTATGCCCTCTCTATTCCATTGTTGTTCTCCCTTGCCTTCATCGTGTACTGCTCGTATGGCTGATGGATCTCATGCTCCAGATGTTGGCAGCAACATTACTAATGTTGGTCAGTTACCTTTGGAGTCTACATTTTCCTAAGATGTTTGCTAATCTACTTTTCTATGGTATTACTACAAAAAGTCTTAATTGTAGTGTGACATTCCTTCCTTCTTATTGTGTCTTCCAGGACTTATCGATGGTACTTGGTCGTGGTCATGAGGAGAGAAGATTTATTTGTTCGAAGATTAGTGTATTCAGAGGCCTATAGCTACTATTGTTGTTGTGTCCATTGAGGAGGTTTGGCTATGGCTTACTCGTTTTGGGCATCTTCCCTACAATGTTTGCGTCTTTTGTTTCCTAAAAAACTTAACACTTTTGATTTCTCAAAGTTTCAATGTGATGTGTAAGATGTCAAAGCATTGTAAAGCATCATATCCATCTAGGGGTAATAGGAGTACTACCTCGTTTTATTTTGTACATTTCGATGTTTAGGGGCCATTTCAAATTTTTGGATTACATTATCGTTATTGTTTCATTTTTTGATTATTGTGCTTGTTTTACGGTTTTGTGTCTGTTGAAATCGAAGGATGAAGTGGCTACTGTTTTCCCTGTCTTTCATAACTTCGTCCACACTCTGTACCATGCCACCGTGAAGGTTTTGAGATCTGACAATGGTGGTGAGTATGCATCCCATCATCTTCTGTCCTACCTTCACATGCATGGAATTGAGTGGCAAACCAATTGTCACCCCACCACCAAAAGGGGTAGCTGAAAGAAAAAATAGACATCTTCGTGAAGTTTCTCTTGCTTTAATGATTGGTATGCATGTTCCTAATTGTTTATGAGGTGATGCAGTTCTAACTTTCAATTATCTCATTAACATAATGTCAACCTCTGTACTTGATGGTCAGTCTCCTCATCAACTGTTGTATCCTCAATATCGTTTCTTCTTGTTCCGCTTCATATCTTTGGATCTCTCTGTTTTGGTCACATCTCATCCTCTCATCATGATAATTTATCTCCGAAGGCTGCCATGTGCATCTTCATTGGTTATCCTCCTACCCAAAAAGGATTCAAGTGTTATGACTCTACCGTGGAAAGTGTTTATTACTATGGATGTTACTTTTTTTTAGTTCACTCCATCTTATGCCTCTACAAAGTGCCTCTTTAGGGGAAGGGTTACAAGGAAGAGAGCATTGTGCCCGATTCAAAGGAAGAGAATACTATGCATGTGTTACCCTATCTTCAAAGTGATGATGTTGAGAACGAAGAGGGAGCTGAAATTGAAGTTGAAAATATTGATAAGTTATAATTGAAATGGAAGATCAAGAGATGTAAAAGGATGTTGTTACTACTGGAGGAGTTGGAGGGGGGGGGGGTGTCAATACACATTTACGAAGTTTGGAAAAGGCGAAACCTTCATTCGAAGTATAGCCTTTAAGAAGGCAAAGAAGAAGACATTTCTTCAGGCTACAGATGAAATGACTTCTCCTGAAGCTAGTCCACCAAGTGAATATTCCTCTCTATAAAATAAGTTGGTCCTCGTTATTGCCTTACGAAAATCACCAAGGTCGTGTACTCGCCATCACATTAGTAAGTTTGTGTTATCAAATATATTTGCATCTCTCATATCATTTCTCTCATCATTGGACTCCATTATATACCTTCTAGTGCCTCTGAAGCTTAGTCTCAACACAATGGAAGGAGGCTATAATACAAGAGATGAGAGTGTTGGAGCAGAATGACTCTTGAACTTCATGAAAGGAAGAAGAAAGCTTGATGTAAATGGGTGTATACTGTCAAATATAGGCCAGATGGTTCTATTGAAAGGTATAACGCTAGACTAGTTGCAAAGGGGTTCTGACGCGGGACGGCATGCTAAAACACTAATATGCGAATTCGGGATTAACTTTTAGAATGAATTGAAGAGCGAAAATATTCAAATCATACAACACATCAAATTAATTCAATGAAATTAATAAAACAATTAGATTAATCCATTTTAGCATTCACATGCGTGAAAATTTTCTGATTTAGAAAAACGGCTCCGATGAAGGAACTCGAGTTCCGTTCTAGTTTAGGGCATCAATCGACAATCGCAATATCGTCTCTTGACTCCTTGGGGATTTTTAATGAAATAAGGCTTAAAATAATTCAGTAAAAGGGAACATTTTGGGATTTTGATTTTTATCAACGGGATTAAAGAAGATATTACCTGACAATAATCTAGAAAAGATAAAATAAAGGGATAGATTTCCAAGGCTTCACACCAAGGGTTTTCCGAAGCTTCACATCACGGTTGTACGTCGGCTTCGCGCCAAGTCGCATGAGAAACTATTGCTCACTCCTCAAGGTTTGAAGGATTCACTCCCTCGGTTAAAAACTCTTCACAAGCTCTCTAGGGTTTGTATAAAAGCAACTCTCTTTTCATTCAATAATCAAAACTAATTAATAAAGTGTTTACAATGCCTTTATATAGCCTAAGAAAACCCTAAACAACCTAAAACTCGCAATAAAAGAGTCCTAAAATAATAAAAGACTAAGAATGACAATTTTCGTAACAAAATAGAAGTTCCCGCAAATTCGTCGTTGGGCGTAGTCGTCCACGGTGCAATGTGGTACTGTTCATGGTGCGTTGTGGTACTATTCATAGTGCGTTGTGGCACAGCGTGTTGTGGTATTGTTCACAGCGTGCCGTGGGACAACGTGTTGTGAAACTATTCACAGACGTTTTCTGCCTTATTTTCTGCCTTCTCTTTGGCTTCCTCTTTATGCTTTTATCTGCCTTGCTTTGTATGGTGTCCCCATCAGGTTCACATGGACATAGGGAGTGGACTACCAAGAGACTTTTACGCCAATCAAAAAGTCAAATACCATGTTAGTGGATCTCTTTTTTGCTGCATACAAAGATTGACCATTGTACTAGTTAGATGTGAAGAATGCCTTCTTACATGGGGACTTAAAGGAGGAAGTGTTTATGGCTTTACCTCAAGGTTTCTCCCTTTAAGGGGAGAAAGGTAAAGTATGTAGACCGAAGAAAGTGATTTACAGATTAAAGCAATTTCGTAGGACATGGTTTAAAAAATTCAGCTATGCAGTTCTGGGTTTTGGCTATCAGAGGAGCCACTATGACCACACCTTCATCGTAAAGAGAGGATGTCATCTCACAACCTTAGTAGTTTTTGTGGATGACATAATTGTCACTGAAGATGACAGTGAAGAGATACTCAAACTGAAGTGTTACTTTAACAGAGTGTTTGATATTAAAGATTTGGGTCCACTCCAGTATTTCTTGGGGATTGAAGTGACTAAATCTAAAAAGAGGATATCTATCCCAAAGGAACTATACTCAATTTGTTAAAGTAGACAAGCATGATGAATTGTAGGCCTCGTCTACTCCCATGAAACAAAATCACAGGATTAGCGGAGGAGGGGAACCACTCAAAGATATCAGAACCTATCAAAGACTTGTGGGAGAACTTTTCTATCTCACTAAGACCTGCCTTGACATAGCTTATGCAGTAACTGTGGTGAGTCAGTACATGAATGCTCCTAGGACCACATCTAGATGCAGTGTACAAAATCCCGAGGTATTTGAAGGGCAGTCCAGTAAGGGGATTTCTCTACTCTAGTGGACTCTTTGATTTGGCGATCTTTAGTCATTCTGATTGCCCCGGTTCCTTAAGTGACAAAAGATCTACCTCTAGTTATTGGTCGGAGCCTAAATTCCACTTTGATTACTCTCATCCCCAAGCGCGAAGGGGCTGAGGATATTTCGAAGTTTCGGTCAATCAGCCTCACGAATTGTCTCTACAAGATTATCTCCAAGGTTCTTGCGAATAGACTAATTCCGGTGATGGCTACGATCATTTCCGAGAATCAGTGTACTTTTGTAAGAGACATGCAGTTGGTGGACCTGATTGCGATAGCGCAAGAGACCATCCATTTAGCCCACAATGATCGCCGATCAGCGGCCCTTTGGAAGGTTGATATGGAGAAAGCTTATGATCAGGTGAGTTGGGAATGTTTGGATTACATCATGAGCAGGATGGGGTTTGGCACGACATGGAGAAGATGGATGTGGGGGTGCTACTCATCGGCTCTGTTCTTGGTCTTGGTTAATGGCACTCCGGCTGGCTACTTCAATAGCTCTAGAGGGATACGCCAAGGGGACCCCTTATCTCCATTCTTATTCAATATGGTGGGAGAGGCTTTGGTTGGGGCTTCTGACGCATGCCAAACAGTTGAATCTTATATCCAGTATTAAGGTGGTCACCCTTGGGACACACATATCGCACCTTCAATTTGCTGATGACACCATGTTATTTGGGAATGCGGACGTGTCGAAATTCAGCACTCTGGTGGATGTCTTATCTATTTATGAGGCTATCTCGAGTCAACGGATCAATTTATCCAATCGTCTATCACGGGTATTGGGACCGATGAGCGTCTGTTGGAGGATTTGGCGCACGCAGTGGGATGCGCAGTTGATAAGTTTCCAATTTAGTATCTGGGGCTGCCTCTCAGCCTAAGATATCCCTAATGCTAGGGCCTGGGATCCGGTTGTGCAACGGTTTAAGCAAAGACTGTCCTCGTGGAAAGGGAAGCTGCTCAATAGTGATGGTCGGCTTCTGCTGGTTAAAACTGTCCTTGCGTCGCTGCCCATCTTCTACATGTCGATGTTCAAGTACCCAAAAGGGGTGATCAACTACCTTGAATAAATCCAACAAAATTTCTTATGGGAAGGATCGGGATTGGAGAAACGCTTCCACCTGGTCAATTGGGACACTTGCCAGCTCCCAGTCAGGTGTGGTGAGCTGGGATTCCGCAGTCTGAAATGGACCAATATCGCACTGATGGGAAAGTGGTTCTGGCGTGCGGGGAGGGTGGAGGAGAGGGAGAACCTTTGGCACAAGGTGCTAGTGGAGAAGTATGGGGGCTCTTTGAGTAACTGGGGTATAAAATGTCTTGGTGAATAGAGGAGGGTCCACTTGGTGGAAAAATATATGCAGCACATGGGGAATGTTCGCCAGAGGACTGTGTTTCAGTTGGGGTTGTGGCACTCGTATTCGCTTCTGGGAGGATGCATGGGTGGATCTGAGACCTCTCAAAGCTACCTTCCCAAAAATCTATGATATCTCTGTAAATCCACTTGGCAGGATTGACGAGTTTGTTTCGGATACGGATGGAGGGGGGCTATGGGATGTTGTTACTACGAGATACCTAAGGGATGAGGAGGTGACGTCTTTCGCTAAGCTAATGCTGATGCTGTGCAAAGCCAAGTGGAACACTCACGGTTAGGACCGGATGTTCGGGACTCCAAGCAGCAATGGTCTCTTCAGTGTCAGGTCCTACTACAGCATGCTTACTCGGCGACCCCTAATTCGGTACTCTGGTGCAAGCCTTTGGAAGGAATCCATCCCTCCCAAGATAACGGTTCTTTGCGTGGACCCTATTCAGAGGGAAAATCCTCACCTATGATCAGCTTATGCGAAGAGGGATGGAGGGCCCGAACTGTTGTGTTATGTGCAAAAGGGCGGAGGAGAATGCGCCACATCTGATTTTGCACTGTGAGGTGGCCCAGGAGTTGTAGTCCATTGTGCTAAAATCTTTTAGCATGTGTTGGGTTACGCCGTCGTCTCCCTACTGCCAGTGGCTGATGTGGACGTCGGCCCTTGTGGAGGATCAATGTAGAGGTTATTGGAAGGCTGCTTTCTTCGCGGTGTTGTGGACCATATGGGGGGAGAGGAATCTGCGAATCTTCGAGCAGCAGAGTAGGCCGGTGGGGATGATCATGAAAGTCGTTAGAGACCTAGTTTGGTTTTGGGTGGCTAGAGAGGGGGGGGGGGGCTATGAGGGGCAGTACTTGTGGGACCCCGGTTGATATGACCTGATTTTTTGGGGCTGGGTCTGGGGCCCTGGTTTTCTTTTTTTCTGGTTTTGCTTTGTACTTTTTCTGTTTTTTGGTCGTGTCTTTGTATTGTTCTTTCAGCGCCTTCCTGTTTTCAATATAATTCCTTTTATCGATAAAAAAAAAAAGTTATTGTACTTTTCTTCATGGAAATCTGGTCACCTGGAAAAGCAAGAAGCAACATATGGTTTCAAGCCCAAGTATTAAAAGGTGAATATAGGGCTATGTCTTAGAGTGCACATGACGAAATATAGCTTCGAGCTCAAGTGCTGGAGGAGAATATAAGGTTATGGCCTAGGGTGCAGGGTGCATGTCAGGGAAAGTGGCTTTGTTTCATCCTAGTTGATGTTGGTATTGATTTGAGACTCCCTATGAACCTATATAAATACAACGAGGCCGGCCTCTGGACATATAGCTGAAAGTCATGTCTATCATGAAAGGACAAAGCATATTGAAGGGATTCTCACTTCATAAAGGAAAAGGTTGAATCCAAGGAATTCAGTATACGTAAAGTAAGTATTGAGGATCAGCTTGCGGTCTCACCAAAGTTGTGATAAAAAAATCATTTATATGATATCACCAACTAGTTGGGCATGATTGATATCTATGCTCCAATTGGAGGGGGAGTGTTGGTGTGTTCAAAGCAATCATTATCAGTTAGTGTATGTGGGTGTTAATGTTCTTCATTGGTGAATGTGTGAGTATAATATTGTAAGGGGTTTATATACTAATGAAAAAGTATGAGGTGACTTTTCTCATAACCCTAAATTTCCATCACCTACCTTATCTCTTCTTCTCTCCAACATAACCCTAATCGTAACCAATATTATTACTGAATCTAATTCTTAATTACATCTGAGTGCAGAACTTCAAATGGAGAATTACATCCATCCATGTGAGAGAAATAGTCACATACCTCATATTGAAACTCGACAGATTTACACAGAATTAAAAGCTTGAAATAAAGTGCATAAAGTTTGATATTCATCACGTCCAAATTTGGCATGCCATAAAGACAAAGTATCACGACTAATATCTGTAAAAAAAAGGAATACAAAGTACAAGTGTCAGTTAGATCTATCTACCACAATTGTAAGTGTAAGCATTAAGATAGTATAGTCCTCTCTCGACACTCCTATCAATAATCTTCTTCATAGTAAACTCCTGAAAGACATGGTGAGAGAGATAAAAGGTGACACTACAATTCAATTTCTTTGCAATACTATTAGGAGAAAGAAGATTTGTAGAGAATTGAGAAACATGTAAAACATGCAATAAAGAGATGAGACATAGGAATGGTTCCCACAAAACTGGAATGAAGGGACCATCAGATGGCGGAGAATAATGAAGAGCCCTGAGAATCACCTGTCATGTGATCAGTTGCTCCTGAGTCAATGACCCAACGAGGAGTAGAAGATGAGCAATGGAAAAAAAAAAGTGCATATGAAACTAGGTACCTGATGGTTCGGAAGATGACGAGGATTATGGATGATCAACAAGAGGAGTTTGGCTAGCATGCAACTCTGTGCGAATCAGCCCTGCCATTTGGGATCGAAAAGAGCTCATAATATCAGAGGCAACACCAGAGTAGTAGTAGGCTCAGAAGATGGATCAACTGTTGTTGTATGAGCAGATGAGGATGATGATCTAGGCTTATATACCTCTAGATGGTCGTGCAAGCGATAACAATGATCATGATCATGTCCCAATGAGGCCACAATGAGTACAGGTAATGATGGACCTACCATGTCCACGTCCTCCACTGTGACCTCCTCAATCACTCCCCTCTGCCCCTACCACCAGGAGGACAGTGTCCATAGAAAAAGCAGCACTTGGATGAAGTGGGTGATAATGTAAAACCAGAAGCCATAATGATCAATGCTGCTCCTCAGCAAAGAGAACAGTATAAACAGTACTAAGGGAAGGGAGAGGCCCGGTAGTAAGAATTTGTGTCTGTGTCTTCTCATCCTGACGAAGACCGCCCAAAAATTTATAAATCTGATCTCTCTCCAGTCTTTTGGCTAGCTTAGCTCCAACATCTCCAAACTTTTCCAAGGGCTATAATGCTTGAGCTCCTCCCATATACCCTCAACAATCATTTGTTTGAGATGATCGATCCCGGTGTCATGCTCTTCCAGGGGAAAAGTATAGGACAACTTACTCGGTAGCTTGGCTGCCAAGTCATAAACATATAAGAGTGATAGCTGCAAGGATCCATAGAATGAACCAACCCACTACGGATGATGACATTATGGCATCCCATTTTTCAGCAATAGTGGAACCAGTTTTCGATCGTTGGGTGGTGCTAGTAAGAATACCCATCTTCTACAACATTGAACGTATAGCATGATGCCCTTTCCCTTCGTAAATATTTGTAGAATTCAATTTGATAGTAGAAATACTTGAGGGAAGATTGGAAGAGTTCATGGGTATATCCCCTTCAGCCATTTTTGACAAGTAATGGAGGAACAACACTCAACCAAAGTATAGCAAAAAAAATAGGAATAACAATGTCACTAATGACACATATAGCTGCACAAGTGGCACATACAAGCAAAAAGAACTTTCAACTTCACCAAATACTCGTCATAGCTTTATTGACGGCTATATCCACCAACTTTTCTGCCGCAAGCTTCAATAATTTGTCCAAAAATTCCAAGAGCATGTGTTATCTCTCCCTCCTCACACTAATCCTTTGAACTCATTTAATGAGCGTCCAAATGACCAACAATCACATCCATAAAGATAGAGAGTTAAATTCTGATCAAACCCCAGCACTAAAACCAAGCAACTCATCTCACCTAGTTTAGTGATCCTCCAATTCATGAATCATGCACGAGAAATGTGAAAAATGGAGAAGTCTTTGAAATTGATTTTAAAGGGTTCAAATCAACACACAATAGGGGTGTCCTACACATGATTTTGATCTATATGTTTCGCTCCTTACAATTTTGGATCTCATAGGGCTCTGCGGCAAGAGGAACTGTGAACCATCGGATTCCACGAAACTCCTTATCTTTTCAGAAACACCTCAAATCAAATAAGTTCTATGTATTAAAGTTGCTAACCAGAAAGTTCCAAGCAAACCTCCTTAATTTTTTCTTCATCCAAGGTCAAACTTTGACATGCTGAGAATGCTCTGTTACTAAGATGCTTTCTAGGGGTAGAGATTGTTGCGTTGTGTAGGTGATATTAGGGTTGTGTTGAAGATACTAGGGTTAGAGAGAAGAGAGATGGAAAGAGGAGAAGAATATAGGAAAGCTTGTTGAGTAGAGAGGCACTTACTAGCTTTTACAGTACTGAATAGATTCATACAAAAGCAAAACCTACTATTAAGGGTTGAGAAATAGTACTACAAGATTCATTACATGTCCAAGATCTTTTGTTCTTCTCGGCACCTCTTATTCTGACACAGATCTTTTCGGAAAGCCCCGGTATTATTACCATTCAGAATTGGCCCATAACAGAATTTCTGTCTACATACCACACAGTAATTATACCCGAGCACACACACCATCAAGACTCAGATACCAGAGCTAGGTTACTACTTGAAAGTGCCAAAGCCAGAGTCTGTACTGGCAGTTGGAACCCATGTGTTTTTCTTCTACTATATTAGTATGCTATCCAGGATGGCTATGGTGTTGTTTTTGACACTAGTACATCTTCTTTGGTGAACTACCCTCTTTAAGAGTAAAAATGTGAGGTATATGGTATATGGTTTTAACTTATATTACTTTATTTCCTTGCAGGTAATTGTAACTATGAAAATATTTTAGAATGAAGGAGAGAAAATCTTTATCTAAGAATGATGGCTTACCTCAATATAATCCATGTAAAAACTACATAAATAAAAATACCCAAATCCATTAAGAATCTAAAGGACAACTGAGCATCGAATGAGCTACAAAAGGAAATAATAATTATGTTAGCATTAGAAGCAGCATCTTTTCTATGGTACTGTAAATTGGTTCCTCTCTAATTTTATTAAATCATGTAAAATTTTGAAGTTAATGTCGTTTAGACACAAATAATTTGTAAATTCATGTTCTCATGATTGTCACTGCATTATTGATTATCTCTTAATCAATTTTTTAATCCCAGTTCACCTCTACATTTGAGTATTCTTGGTTCCATATTTCGATGTGCATTGTAAATCATGGTTAGAACTAAGTGTTGTTCTTCTACAAATTTCATTATAATTATTACCATTGCAAAATCAAGTTTCATTTGTCGTTTGTATAATATTATGACTTGAAAAAACACTGCCAAAACTATGTTGACAGGATTACGCAAACGCTGGTGTATATTACCTATGCCAATTTATTGGGGCACAAGATCCAAAAATGGTCAAATTCCTTCAGGTTAGTAATCGCTCTAAATGCTTTTGTTGCTGTGTTTTACTGTCGTAAATTCTGGTAAACCCAGGGCCAAATATCTCAAAATGGTCTAACTGTAGTTAATAGCTTGTGATTTGGTTAGGTTGATTCTAATGATTATGTTCTTTAAGCAGTAGTATTATATAAGTAACTAGACCATGTAGCTACTTGTGGTTGTGAGCACTTGCAGTCTTCATTAACTATCCAGCATGAAAAGTTGTTAGAGAGAAAGGTGCCCTACTAATCTTGATGGCCAATACCAAGTATAAAATTTCCAAATTGTACAATGAAGTTTTCCAAGATTAATATATATACAGTGAGAGGGTCTACTAGAGAGAGAGAGAGAGAGAGAGAGAGAGAGAGAGAGAGAGAGAGAGAGGGAGAAGTAGAGAGAAGAGACTATAATGACCACATTGTTGCTGTTCAAGGTGATTCTACTTACAATACGCTAGTCCTTTATATAGAAGGCAACATAGACACCTATGATATTTCTACTCATCGTGGGACTAAATCTACTATGTATAACTCTTATACATAAGTATCTAGCATCCCTCACTAACACATATCATAATATATTATATCCCCAACACTGACCCTCGAGTTAAGCATCAATGCTCAACTTGCCAATGTTAACCATCTTCCCCTTACATTGATATGGAAAAAAGGGGACCATAAGGTCAATAAAAGGGCTACTTATCATAGTAGCAACAAAAGGTCATAGGCGAATATTGGCTGCATATAACAACAACAAAAACCACTCATCATCAGTGTAGGAGGGACAACAAATAGCAAAAGGGTATGTCTTAAACATCATATACACATGCATCAACGTCACAAGAAACTGGGGGATAGAGGGATAGAGATTTTAGCATTCAATATAGAGTGAGCAATATCAAAAAAATCTATCTTCACAAATATCAAGGCAGCGGAAGCCCGAACATCAATATCAACACAATCAGCCTCAAACAGACATTTTCTCAAACAATTACCATGCAGTCTCCACAAACAGCATATACAAAAAGTCACTGTAACTTGGTATCTAGCAGAAAAATGGTGAGGATCAGCACTAGCCATGTCCAAACACTTCATGAATCTGTGGTACTTAGTTCAGCACCTGCACTTCATCACAGGTGACCAACAACATACAAGACAACCATTGTAGGATCAAAACCATATAGACAAACCATTATACTGTGATCGTGCAACACATGAGAAAATATGAACACTTAAGAAGCAAACTTGAGACCTTCAACAGAAACACCCAAATATTATCACAATAGCAGACAACACTTCATCTATCGTCCATCTTATACAAATTCCGGCATGAAACAGAAATTCACAAAGATCTATGCATAAAATGCTAACTGCAGAAGCCAAAAAATGTCACTCCCAAAAATCCACGTGTAGACTTCGGGGGTGTGAGCTCAATCATAATAAAGGACCTGGCAACACGAAGTTAGAAATATTTACAACATAACTAGAGGTGAAGGTAAATTTCCTTATAATTTACCTTATTTCTGACTTTCTCCTCTTATCTGATATTTCTCTCTCTGTGGAAAACATAGGGTGAATATATAATCACAATACCCTACCATTTTTAATCTGAAAGTCTAAAACAAGTAGAATAGAGCTAGGTGCAAGTCATATTTCTCAGGAGGTAATAAATGCTATTTGCGTCAGGTGATAAATAGGTCAATAAAAAGAACTGAACAAAGTACAATAATCAGGGATATTCAAAAACAGGTATTAGATGCTCAAGTAATAGCTTTTGAAATGAATACTGTTGACACAAAATTTTAGAATCTGGAGGATTGAGAAATTCTTCCTCTAGTCCTAGAGTTCGAGATAGAAATTAATGAAAAAGGGGAGAGAGAGGCCTATATTTATACAATTATAATTTTAATTAGAGTAGGAGTGGTGTTTGAAGATTATACAGGTCATTCACCTCATGCCCCGCTTCTATCTTCCTCATCTTCAATCCTTGGAAAACACAATGAGAGGATCCACTACAGTTCAATGAGTTAGTAAATCTACTAACAGATAGTAAATTGGGTTTTAAAGGAAGGAATCTGTAAGGTGGAAGGAAGGGGAATTTGATCCAAAAGTGAAACTATACTAATACCATACTTCTCTGACGCTAGGACTGTCGGTGGGTCTGGTTGGGCCGGCCTAAAATTTTGGCTGCACAACAGGAAATTGGCATATATCTGACTCGATTTGAACCAAAGTTTTGGCTGCACAACAGGAAAATGGCATATGCCCGACCCGACTTAGGCCAAACTTTTACCTGCCTGACGAGAAATAGGCATATGCCCCCAACTCAACCTGATGGTGCACCCAACCAGATCCAGCTCGACAGGTCTAGTTTATGTGCTCACCTCGGTAAAAAATTACGATCGAGTGGATCGGGTCGGGTATCCGGTCGACTCGACCCATTCACAACCCTACCTACCATCTCAGTCTTCTTAAGCCCGGATGATAAGGGACGGCTAGAGTTAGGTTGACAGTCAACTGTAAAGAACCCGTTAAATCCCTATGATAGGTCTTATAGTTAATTTGTTAGGGTTAGGTTGAGAGGAAGAAGAAGGAAGAAGGGAAATATTAGGGTTGAGTGTTAGTTCTCAAAACCCAATGCAAAATACTATTTATACAATCTTAGCATGTTCACGTATCATATGATTCCTGAGTTAAGTGAATTGTACACACACCAATTCACTTAACTACACACACACCCAAAGATACTTACTACACACCCATACAATAGAAATGACATCTCTAACACTCCCCCTCAAGTTGGAGTATAGATGTCTAGCATACCCTACTTGAAGGAGATGTCATAAAGTCTCTTGCCACCAACACCTTTAGTCAAGATGTCGGCAAGTTGATCTTCAGTTCTAACTTGAGGAATACTAATTTCTTTGGACTCGACCTTCTCGCGAATGCAGTAACAATCCACCTCAATATGTTTTGTTCTTTCATGAAAGACAGGATTCTCTGCAATATGATGGGCGGCTTCATTGTCACCATACAAGATAATTGGAGAGGATACAACAACTCCCAAGTCTGATAAGATGAATTTAAGCCACATGCCTTCTCCTGCACCTTGGGACATGGCGCGGTACTCCCCCTTGGCATTAGAGTTTGATACTACATGCTGCTTCTTAAATTTTCATGTGACCAATTACTCCCCAAGAATGTGTAATATTCGGTCGTTGATCTCCTATCATCTAGAGACCCGGCCCAATCGGCATCAGTAAATATCTCTACATCCAATTGATCACAATTTTTATTAGAGATTCGTTGGTAAACTGATTTATCTAACTATGACACGTCCGGGCATTGCTTATGCAGTAAGCGTGGTGAGCCAATATATGCACTCACCACGCTCACTGCATAAGCAATGTCCGGACGGGTCATAGTTAGATAAATCAGTTTACCAACTAATCTCTGATAGATATGTGGATCTTTGAGAATATCACCTTCTTCGCCATTTAATCGGTGGTTTTGTTCAATAGGTGTCATAGCAGGCCTACACCCCAAAAACCCTGTATCATGAAGGAGGTCTATGGTATACTTCCACTGGGATAATGAGATGCCCTTCTTAGATCTCGCAACTTCAATGCCAAAGAAATATTTCAAGTTTTCCAAGTCTTTAATTTCAAACACTCTTCTCAAATACTCCTTTAGTTTAAGAATCTCATGACTATCATCACCCGTAATGATGATATCATTAACATAGACTAGTATGGCAGTCATCTTGATTCCCCTTTTTACAAATAGAGTATGATCATAGTGACTTCTTCGGTACCCGAGCATCACTAAATTTTTGAAATCAGGCCCTTGGGGATTGTTTTAATCCATAGATTTCTTCAGTCTACACACTTTTCCCTTCTCCCCTTCTTTTACAAATCTAGGAGGAAGGTCCATGTAGATCTCTTCCTTGAGATCACCATGAAGGAATGCGTTCTTCACGTCAAGTTGAGAGAGTGGCCAGTCTTTGTGGGCAGCCAGGGATAGCAATACCCTGATTGTGTTGGACTTGGCTACAGGTGTAAAGGTCTCCTGATAATCAACTCCTTGTGTTTGAGTGTACCCCTTTGCTACAAGTCTTGCTTTTTATCTTTCAACAATACCATTAGGTCTATACTTAATTGTATACACTCATTTGCAACCAACAACTCTCTTTCCTTCTGGGAGTTCAACAATTTTCGAAGTTTGATTATGTTTCAGAGCATTCATCTCCTGAATCATAACATCCTTCCATCTTGGCTGCAATAAGCCATCAGAAACAGTAGAAGGAATGGTGATAGAATCAAGAGAACAAATAAAACCATAATGAGATGATGAGAGATTGTGATATGACACGTACTTTACTGATGGGATGGCGAGTACACGATCTAGGAAGTTTTCTGTGAGCAATGGGTAGATGAAGATCATAAACAAGAGGGCCCTCTTCGAGTAAGGGATCCTAGTCGGTATTATGAGAAGGTGATTCATCTACATTCTCATGCGAAGTGGCTTCAACGACGCTTTTCTTGTTCCTTCGCATATACATCTTTCCCTTTCCATATTTATCAAAGGTGGGTTGTTCGCTATACTGTGGCTCAACAGCTTCATCATCCCCTATAGGTAAAGCTCTAAACACCTCAGAGTGCTTTTCATTTTGAAGTTGTTTCTCCCCCTGAAGAGGACTCGGAGGACTTGAAAAAATGAGTGCCCTCAAAGAATGTGACATTCATGGTGACTATCACACGACGAGTGAGAGGGTCAAAGCACTTGTATCCTTTCTGAGAAGAGGGATACTCAATAAAAATACACTTGGGATCAAGTTTACTGCGCTAAATATTGGGCATATGTGTGAAACATAAAAAACCAAAGATACGTGGTGGCACCAAGAACATAGGTTGATGAGGAAACACAAGTTAGAAGGGAGAATTCCAGAATCGGTGTAGGTATTCAATTGATGAGGTAGGCAGCGGTGAGGACAACTTCACTTCAGAGATATTTAGGAACCTTCATATCAAGCAACAGAGATCGAGCAACCTCAAGAAGATGCCTATTTTTCCTCTCAGCAACCCCATTCTATTGGGGGGTATAAGGACAAGTAGTTTGCCACATAATTCCATGAGAGTGAAGATAAGATTTGAGAACGTGAGAGGAATATTTCCCACCATTATCCGATCGAAGAACCTTAACATGCCCATGAAATTGTGTGCTAACTAGTCTGTGAAACATAGGAAAAATAGAGGCAACTTCATCTTTGATATGCATAAGAAAGAGCTTAGTGAGTCTAGTATAGTCATCAATAAAAGTAACAAAATAATGATAATCATTCAAAGCAGTAATAGGGGAAGGCCCCCACACATCAGAGTGAATCACTTCAAAAGGAATAGCACATTTACTACCATTCATGGGATAAGAATTGCGAACATGTTTAGAAAGCTAACAAATCTCACAATTAAACAAATTACTATCAAATCCATGAAATTTTTCTAGAAATAAAAGTTTCAAATGACTAATATGAGGGTGACCACAGCGGGAGTGCCACAATCTGGCTTCATCAACGGAAACCACCATAGCTGCAGGAGGAGATGCACCATGTAAATCTTGAAAGAGGTAGAGTCCCTTCTCTTCAGTACCATAACCAAGGATCTTCCCTTATTTCAGGTCCCGGAAAACACACTATGATAGAAAGAATGTCACACTATAATGTAAGGAATTGATAATTTTACTGACAGATAATAGATTCATAGGCATGTTAGGAATCAAAAGAGTAGAGTCAAGGGACAAGGTGTCTAATTGAACACTCCTTTTGCCCTCTACAGGAACAAGGGATCCATCAGCAATGCGAATATGAATAGAATTAGAAAGACTAGACACAGATGAAAATAAATCTTTCATACCAGACATGTGATCCGTAGCTCCAGAATCGATGATCCATGGAGACTGAGGGGATGAGGTCACATGTGTAGACCCATAGGTACCTGACTCAACTATGTAGGAGGAAGATGCCTGTCCCTGTGTTACAGTCATGCGCTGAAGACGACCCTGGAGATCCTAAAGCTCTCTCTGTAAGCTTTGAAAATCAGATAGAGGGGGAACTAAAGTAGGGATACTCTGACCACCAACTGGATTAGAAGTTTTCTCAGAGGAGGACTGAAATACACGACCTGAAAGGAATTTCGGTTTCCCATGTAATTCCCAACATCTTTCTCTAGTATGGCCCTTCTTGTCACAGTGAGAACACAATAATTTCTCTCTTTCTTCACGCGAGAGGCCCCCACAACCACCACCTCTACCACTAGATTTGCCTCCACCACGACCAAAAGAAGTGAAGGATGGTAGGGCAGATCTCTCAGATACATCACCACCAGGAATTTGCATAAACTATTGTCTGCTCTCCTCATGCTGGAGGAGGGCATACACGGTACCAAGTGGAGGACACTCCTCTCTGCCTAGAATGTTTGATTTAACATTCTCATATTCAGGTCTAACCCCTTTTAGGAAGTCAAACACTCTCATCCTTTTAGTATTTTTACTAGCCTTGCTGGCACACGAGTTGCACAGTTCTTCTTGATACTGGCCTAGTTCATCCCACAAACTCCTCATTTGAGTGTAATACTCTCCAATAATCTTATCACCTTGCTTCATAGTATTAATTTTGTCACTAACTTGAAACATTTTTGCAAGGTTTTGTTTCTGCGAGAATGCATCCCTCACAGCCTCTCATAATTGTTTAGCATCACTGGCATACATAAAAGAATCACTAATGTTTGGTTGCATTGAGTGTAGTAGCCATGTCATGACAGTTAGATTGCCACTTTCCCAATCAACATACTTAGGGTCATCTTCTTTGGGTTTAGGGATCGTCTCATAAATGTAACCCAATTTTTTCTTCATCCTTAAGTACATGACTGCAAACCGTGACCACGAAAGAAAATTGGCTCCATTCAATTTCTTCGTAGTAATTTGTAAGTTATGAGACATTTCTCCCCCACCAACGATCCCGGATTTATTCTCGTCCATGATTAAGAGATACCGGGTTTTAGGAGGACTACTAATTAATCGCAACTGTCAGCAAATGATAAATCTGTTCATAAGGTTGGGTTACACAACCCACTGCAATACCACCACTATCATCTGCACACAACTCTCCAAGAAGGGGTCCCTACAAGTACCCAATTTAAGAAAACTACACAACCATAGCAGTTTAAAAACAACAGGATACAAGGCTGTAAATTTGTAAATTTAAAGGAGCAAGTTCAGAACAATATTATCAAAAGTTTCAAGGCAATCTATTACATTTCCGGCGAAAAACAAACACATCCGACGACTTAGATCTGATTCTGATACCTCGCAGACACTTCTGGCGACTCAAATCTGACCCCAACACCTCAGACTTACAAAACTGAAAAAGTTCCTACACTTCCGATGACATTCCGGCGACTTTCCCTGGAATCCGGCTGATGAACAAGCTTCTGGCAATGTTTCTGGAGCAAGCTGAGAAATTTCTGGGGCATTTTGTCAATGTTTGACGGTTTTCCGGCGAGATTACAGCTCCAGCGACATTGATACAGGATCCGGCAGCCCCAAATCACCTAAAATACATCACTAATAGGTCGCAGAGGCATCGAAAACTCTTTATTTACCCATTTCGATGCCTCTTACAGAGATTGGAACATATCTGAAGTACAGGAACTGCTGCTAGAGTTTCTACAACTGTTGGCGATAAAGTGGCTGAGGTAGAAGATGAAGTTAAAAGTCTATGGTCTACTTCTCAGATGGTTGTGGTCCAAGAGACAAAAATAAAGGGGATAAAAAAAAAACTATCCAGATTCAATCGACCTCGATGGGTTCCGGTAGGGTTCCGGCGATAGCCGATAGGGTTCCAGCGACAGCTTACGTCAGCATGATGCCATTGTTGATGTCAGTAGTTGTCTGGTAGTATCAGCAGCACGATGAAAACAAGCCTCTGATCGAATGGCTCTAATACCAAGTTAATTTGTTAGGGTTAGGTTGAGAGGAAGAAGAAGAAGAAAGAAGGAAAATATTATGGTTGAGTGTTAGTTCTCAAAACCCAATGCAAAATACTATTTATACAATCTTAGCATGTTCACGTATTACATGGTTCCTAAGTTAAGTGAATTGTACACACCAATTCACTTAACTACACACACACCCAAAGATACTAGACACCCATACAATAGAAATGACATCTCCAACACTTATAACTTTCAAGAGTGGAATATATAGAACTCAAATAGATTATTTCTTATTAAGGCAAAGAGAGTGGACAAACTTCAAGGATTGCAAGGTGATCCCGGCAGAGAGCCTTACGATGCAACATAGATCGATGGTTTTGGATGTTCTGATGAAGGGCTAGTGATTAAAAAGATCATAGAGGATCCCAACAATAAAATGAGGGGGAATTAGCCTTACAACTTTTGAAGGAAAAATGAGTGACCGAGAAGCATGGTGGTGGGAAGGATATTCAAAGGAGATGTGGGAACAAATTGTGCAATACCTTAAACGAGTTGCTAAGGAGGTGCTCGGGAATCTAAAAGAAGAAAAAGTGTACAAAAAGAAATATGGTGGTGGATGCAGACATTTAAAAGTCAATTGTTGGGAAGAAGTGTTTTAAAGAATGGAAAAGAAAAAGTACTATTAAATGATCTTGAAAAATATGAGCTCGCCAAAAAGGAAGCTAAGAACGTAAGTATGAAGTGCATGATAGTTTATACACTAGGTTGGAAACGAAAGGAGAGAAAGAAATCTATAAACTTGCCAAGATTTAGAGAACAAAAAACTAGAGATCTCAACCAGGTAAGGTGTATTAGAGACAAAGATCAAAGGATATTGGTAAAAGAGGATGAAACAAAGAAATATAGATAGGAAGAATACTTTAAAGATCTATTGACGTGGGGTATGCAAAGGAAGTAGATCAAGAGAGGAACCAAACCAAGGGTGATCAATGAAATATTGATAGCTAAAGTAAAAGTAGCCTTGGAAAAGAAAAGCATTAGGAGCAGATGAAATACCTATAGAAGTTTGGATTGTGTTAGGAGAGACTGGACTGAATTGGTTGACTAAATTATTCAATAAGATACTAAAAACGAAGAGAAGCATGAAGAATGAAGGAAGAGCATTATGGTCCATTTCTATAAGAACAAAAGAGACATCCAAATTGTGCCAATTATCGAGGCATTATGCTAATGAGCCAGACTATGGAGCCTCAGGAAAGAATAGTAGAGCAAAGACTAAGGCAAGAACCAAACGTATTAGAGAACTAGTTTGGATTTATGGAGAAGTTCTGAAGTTATTTTTCTATTGAGGCAACTTATGGAGAAGTTCAAAGAGAAGGAAACACTTGCATATGGTCTTTATTGATTTGGAGAAGGCTTATGATAGAGAGTTCAAAAATAGATAATCTAGTGGACGTTGAGGAAGAAATTCATCCCAAACTTTTATATTGAGATGGTCCAAGACACTGTATGAGAGAACGGTAACTAGTGTATGAACAATGTGTGGAGAGATGAGTGAATTCCATGTCGGAGTTAGGCTGCATCAAGGATCTTCCTTGAGCCCTTATTTGTTTTCCTTGATCGTGGATGTGTTAACCATAGACATATAAGAGGAGATTCAATGGTGAATGTTATTTGTGGTAGTATTAATTGCTCAAACAAGAAAAGAAATAAAATGGCAAGCTGGAATTATGCCAAAAAGCCTTGGAGTCGAGAGGTTTGAAAATTAAGAGAACAAAGACATACTACATGGAGAGCAAATTTAATGAACTTCATAGGCTAGGGGAGGATTTAGTTTAAAGAAAATCATTTAGTGTCATATTAATATAGTTTCCACTGTTTAGGCTCTACTTTACAATCAGATGGTGAATTTGAAGAGGAAGTCTCGTAGGATTAATGCAAGTTGGATGAAATTGAGGTAAGCAAGCGGAGTATTGTGCGACCCAAAAGTTCCGCCTAAAGTGAAGGAATGCTTTTATATGACGACGATTAGACCTGCCATATTATATGGTGCGAAATATTGAGCTACCAAAAAAGGACAATAATATATATGGTACATATGGTTGAGATGTGTATGTTGATATGGATGTGTGAAGTATCAAGTAAGGATAAAATTCAAATTGACTACATAAGAGGAAATTTGAGAGTGGTTGTCGCTTGAGGGTTTAATTTAATCTTTTTACCCTCATGAACAAATGCACACACATCCGATCACCAAAATAGTGTAATTCCATATCATATAACCATGGCCTTCCCAAGATGATGTGCCCGACATCCATTGGAACTACATCACACCATAAAGTGTCTTTATATCATGCAAACTGAATCGGTACTCGACACTTTTGGGTTAAGGGAATTGATGATGTATCAACACATGCCACTCCATAGGGTGGAGGATGGGGTTCATGTGAGAGTAGTCCGAGGCGGGAAATTGTGCTAGTGGACACTATGTTAGTGTTGCTTCCACTATTATCTATGACTTTACAGTTTTTCTCACCGCTCTTGGCATATGTGTAGAAGATGTTCTCCCTACGCCAGCCATTGCACTCTTTGAGGTATTACCCTCCCCAAGAACATTGATGGCCTCCCTAACACGCAAGGTTTCTCTCCAAACCTTCCCCCTCTTCATCACTTGTCCCTCCTGGTTCATGCACTTCCTCCTCTTAATCCCCCCAGTCGTCACAATGTTCTTCAATGAGAAGATTTCTAGCGGGGTCTCGGGTAGGGCCCTTAGCAACAAAGTTCCCAAAACCACGACACTTAAAGCACTTTTGTTGGCTTTCATTCCTGGAATTCTTGCCAATTATCTCTTCACTCTTCTCTCTAGAATTCGGCGAAGGGCCTTAGGTGGTCTTCCCAACATTAGGTTTAACTTCGGAAGAAGAGGACCTATAGTTAGAATTACTGGACTCAAAGTGATTGATGGATGGTGTTTTCAAGTAGCGCTCCAATTCTTGCACCATCGCTTTAACTCTCTTCTAAGGTTTTGACTTCATGGGGTATTAAATCTTTCTACCACTCTAGGCGAATACCCGTCCTAAACCTAGAAAGTGTGACTTGGTTCTCTTCCACCACATTGGTTTGCATGACGTATTCCTCAAATTTGGCAATGTAATCATTTACAGACATACTACCTTATCGAAGGTTTTGCCACTGGTCCAGAAGTCGTCGAGTGTATAACGTGGGAACATACTTGTCATGGAGATTCTCTTTCATCTCTTCCCAAGAAAATGGAATATTAGAGATTGGAAAATCACTGGAATTACGCCAACAAAAATATTGGCCTTGCACCCATAGTCACAAAAATCGCCGAATATTTGAAAAATTCGCGAATAATTAGCGAATTTAAGGTCCCCTGAATTATTCGCGAATTTTTCGAAAATTCACCAAATCACCGAACTTCGCGAATAATTTGTGAATTATTCCCGAATTTTTCAAAAAAATTGTGACAAACTATATATATATATATTTTTTTTTTTAATTAATAATTTTAAATCTTTTTTTTTTTTTTTTTTTTTTTTTTTCTCACCGATTTTTCCTCTGAATATTTTCCCGAACTTCCCGATTTTGCCGGATTTTTCCGAATTTTAACCTCGCCGAACGCCGATTTTGTGACTATGCTTGCACCGAACCCTACACTCGGGAAGAAAAAAACTCTCAACAAGTTCTCAATGGTTGTACAAACCATTCGATTTAATTAATCATCAATGGTTGCATCAAATAAGATTCTTTACAAGTATTTATAATAAGACTTAAGACCTAAAGTAGTCCTAACCTGCTAAAAATAAAACACTCCTAAATTAACTCACAAAAACAAAACAAAAATAGAATGTTTGCAGCGCCGATCGAGTTCATGGTCGACCGAGACTTGGAGTGCAGACGGCCGGACTATCAAAACTCTCTGGACTTCATAAAATATAGAAGAAGAAAACGATGTCCTAGAGAACCCCTTGAGTGCGGTCGATCGTGAATTGAAGTGCGATCAACCACACATTCCTTTTCACTGTTTCTTTAGTCTTCTCTCCTTCCGTCACTCCCCATGTGTGTGCCTTCCTATAGTAGGGTCTTCATGTGTTGTGCTCACGTGCACACGGATCTTCAATCGCATATCCACAAAGTTGGAGGTGTCTTCAATCTCTTCTTGCTCCTCCTAAATATCTTGTATGATCGTGTGGGTGCAATGTCCCCATCACTCATGCTGGTCACTGTGGAGTTGGAGGAATAATAGGGTGTTTGATGGTAGAAGCAAATCTAGCCATGAGATTATAGCCACTGTGATATCTACTCCTCTGGAAAGCGTACCCTTCCAAAAAAGATTCAAGGATTGGGCAATTGATGAGTTGTTGAACTGCTGGGTTAACTGCATTTAGGGAAGCTCTTTGTAGCGGTCTTGTTTTTGTTTGTTCCTTGATATTGTAGTGTTGTTTTTTATGTTAATTTTCTCGGCGCCCGGTTGGCGTGGCCAAGCATATCGCTTGGCCCTTTCGTTGTTTAAATCCTTTTCTTTCAGTGAAATATTTTTTTGACAATCACGGAAAGAGAGAGAGAGAGAGAGAGAGAGAGAGAGAGAGAGAGAGAGAGAGAGAGAGAGAGAGAGAGACGTGTCCTCTTAAAAATGTACCATGTTGAATGCACCCAACTATGGGGGGGAGAGGAGAAACCATGATGTCGAGGCGGTCCAAATTGAAAATCTTATCAACCACAATTTTTCACACAAAAGCAAGTACCCTAAGTGCCACCAGAAAAGGGCAAGTACCTTATAAGAAACTGTGGGTAAAACAACCCTAGTAAGAAAAGCATAATATGTTAAACGAAGAACTACACAGTAGTCTCCGAAGCTCAAAACCAATAATTTTCACCAAGTAAAGGAACCTATGTTGTCTCCTAGCAAGCCAATAGCCCAATTGGTAGCCACTTCATCATTGTTGAAATCTTGTGCAAGAGGGATATACAGACTGCAATTCCATTCCCCTTCCTTTCAAAGAACTCAAGCACACACTGATCTCTGGCTGTTACCAGTATAGAGTTAGTCAAGTTGGTCAACAAAGGAAAACTCCCTGCACTAACAATCCTTCAAAATTCATTCTTTTCATCAAATGAAAACAAAGATGAGCAAATTTGTAAAATGTCACTGAATTTTTACTAATTTTTAGCAGTGTCTGCACATACGTTTTTGGCTCCTATTTATCTAATTTTAAGTACAAGCTTGAGTATCCATTTTAGGATTGTACTCTATGGATTCACATTTTGATCTTGTTAGGGCACCATCCTGATTTGGTGTAAACCTAATCTTGAATTCCTGACTAGCACTTCCATATAAACACTATTGTATTCATCTAAATGTTTCATTAAAAACATTCTTGCAGGGTATGCCGGAGCCTAGGAACAAGCATGGTTTCCTTAAAAATATGGAGAAGATGAGCGTCAAGGTTTTCATTACTACTTGTTCATTACTCTCTCTCTCTCTCTCTCTCTATATATATATATATATATATATATATATATATATATATATATATATGTGTGTGTGTGTGTGTGTGTGTGTGTGTGTGTGTGTGTTTGGAAAAGGGGTGCATACTGCCATCAAGTACACAAGATAGATACTCCACGATCACATGGAGCTTCACATGGCACCCGAAACACTGTTTGGGTGCCATGTGGAACTCAGCAGGTTGTGTAATTAATTTTAGAAAAAAAAAAAATCAAAACTAATTTTTAAAATAGAAATTCAGATTTTGACTGTGATTCAACGATCCCAATTTTAAGCCTTAAAAAATATGGTGCTAGAATTATTTTTTTTAAATGATCTAAACAATGCTATGTTGCTCCACAAGGCACCCAGAACATGTTTTGGGTGCCACACGGAGCTCCATTTAAACCTTGGAGTACGGTGAAGGTACTTGGTACCTTTCCGGGTGCCTGTGTGTTTGTGTGTGTGGTGTGTGTGTGTGTGTGTGTATATATATATATATATATATGGGTTAAGGAGTCCCTACATTTGAGATGCAGCGTTAAAACGCTATACTAGAGTTAGATCATGTGCCATGTGATCCCACCCGTTTAGGATCACCAGCCACGTTGGCACATGATCTAAAGAAAATTTATTTTATGACTTTTTTGCCCTTTAAAGCACTGGTCAAAGTTTCCCATCCACTTCCTAAACCTGGTGCATTTAATTATTTTCAACTTTGAACAAGTTTTGGACATTGGATGATATATATATATATATATATGGGAATGCTAACCTGACCCTCTTTATTGTGAGGTTAGCATCATCTCCAGACAATAATACCCTTATTAAAGGGCACTTTCGTAAAATTAAATTAGATAATCAATGAGGTGTTTTCAATAAATGATGACACCTCATTTATTGCAACTACATGCACCTCATTTATTATTTAGTTCAACTTTACTAAAATGCCCAATAAGGTTATTATTGTCCGGAGACAATGCTAACCTCACAACGAAGACGGTGAGGATAGCATTCCTTATATATATATATATATATATATATATATATATATATATATAATGGACCAGATTGACCTT
The DNA here is from genome assembly GCA_021018995.1 of Chloranthus sessilifolius. NCBI lineage: Eukaryota > Viridiplantae > Streptophyta > Magnoliopsida > Chloranthales > Chloranthaceae > Chloranthus > Chloranthus sessilifolius. Next base: position 8,935,573 of record CM037593.1, on the reverse strand, counting down.
GTGCATATTGCCTTGGCACCTTATCTTGCGATTAGGTGCCAGTTGGCACCCAAATGGCCGTACTGCAGGGTTGAACTCTACATCGCTAGTGCAGGGATCCCGCATCCATGTGTGTGTGTGCACGCGTGTCGGTGCAATGGTGGTTGTTGATCCTTACCACTAATGCAGTGTACTCTTAACAAAAATTGCATTATGTGGTGCACAGTTCTATATAGGTGGAACATTTTTACATAAAAAAATTTAGTATGTGGTACTGTGGGCTCAAATGGACAGCTAAACAGCATATGGGCAACACTCCACGTTGAGGCGCCAAAAATGCTTTGATCATGTGGTTGGTAACCTCTGACGAACATGAATTTTGGGCTGAGTCTCATCTACATGTTGGCCTGCCGCCTGGTCCTTCAATTGTGAACTTGGTGTGCCACATGTACAAAATCTTATGAACCGTGCACCACAGCTTGTGCACCGCCTATGCACCTTGAACAAATTCAAATTATTACTATGAACATATTCATAGAACCATTCTGCATCTATATCACATGGGTTGCATGCGAACTCTCCCTTCTATGGCCTGGAGGCTGGACTCTTTCTTTGTTGTATATCAAGATGGGAGCGATTCTCTTCACCTTCCATCAATAGGTGGTCAAATCAGGGAATAACCATTCAGTGACAGAATCCTGTCGAAAGTTAACCTTCACACATTTTCAGGAGCCGTAGCATCTGTAAATGCCAACTGTTGACAGGATTCTGTCAACAAAAGCTCTTCTAAGCTTTAACTATTTAATATTTATTGATGTTGTTGATGCTCGTTAACCCTTTCAAAGTTTGCATCATGTGTTGGTATTGGGTGTTCAGATGGTCTAATATTGTACACATGGCCATCAATCCAAGATGCCTAGGTAGCTAGTGTTATGTAGATGCGATTCTGATTCGATGATGCTCTCCATCCAACCTGAGCACTTAGTGTGTATTCATGTAAACCGGTGCTTGTCACACTTTAACCATCTATTTGCAGTCTCTTCTAGGTATTTTATCAGATGACCAGGATCATCCAAAGGTTTGATGATAGAGCTGCGCGCTATCTACACAATAGCCTGCCACATGAACATCTCTCACTGATGAAACTTTGTGCCACATTTATAATATAATGATGAATGATCTGATTGAGGCAGAGCATCTAGTACTAAATCCTTGTTCATTACCCGACAAGCTTTGTGGGTTGTCCAATTTAAAAAAGTACAAGGAATCTTGAAGCCTGAAGGCAATCATTAGATCATATTTTTTGTACTTTTTTTTATTTGTTTCTCTATCCTTCCAGGGTCTTCAGGAAATAATAGTGGAAGCCATACAGACAGGAACTACTGAGAAGTGTGAAACAGATCCAACTGTGGATACCAATATTAATAGCTTTGACAACAATCGACGATTGCTCAGGTTTGAATTGACTTTTTTACTTGCGAAGAAAGTTGGTGTTAGGTACCTGACCAGAGTTCGAGCAGCTGCACTCTGGTCAATCTCCTCCACCGACCTTGGAGAATGTGCTGAGCAGCTACTTATGGAAGTACACTGATTTAGTGCTTAAAAATCTCAGTAAATTTTCTAAGGTTTATAGAGGGACATTGACCTGAGTGCGGCCGCTGGCACTCGGGTCGGGTAGCTGATAGTAACCAGAAAAGAAATGTTGGGCGTGCTTTGTGGGATTAAATATCCCGACCAAGGTATTAGTATCAATATCAGGTATTGGTCCATCTTGGACCTATACAGATATGGCATCACCGATACTGAATCGGTCACTAATATTTTTTTCCAAAAAGTAAAAATAAAATTATGTATCTGTCTTATAAAATGAGATACGCTTGTTTGGAAAAGAGCCGAGAAAAGAGACAGCAACTCCTTGCTCTTTTCTCAGCCTATTTGGAAAGAAAGAAATTTGCATATTTTTTTACGGGAATGTGACTCCTTGCTCTGTTGCCGCGGAGGAGGTTTTCCGGAACTGCAATTTCTGGGTTTCGGTGTTGGGCTGCTGAGATTTGGTTTTGTTGGCACTGAGGCAGGTCACCCCGCAGGTAGGGTGATGGCGTTGCTGAAGCTCTGGCTGTAGGTGCTTTTGTTGTTGGCTCTGGATCTGAGCTTTTTTTGGCCGAAGTTGTTTGTTCTCGCGTGTCGAGCTCCTCGCTCAACCAGTTGTGTTGTATTTTCTTTTAGTGGAAATATAATTGCACTTTTCAAAGAAATTATGTATGGGTCAGTATCGGCCGAAACTGACCCGTAGCGTCCTGATACAAATACCGATACCACTCCAATACCTGTGTTGGGGTGGTATTGGTATCGGTTTTCGACGAAACCCATACGTATCGGTATCGGCCGAGTTTTGATACCATGATCCCAACCGTATGGCATAGAATTTCCATGTTCTGCAGTTTTCCATCCCCGCCACATGTTATGAAAACTATTAACTTTTTGCAGGTATCCTTCCATCAAGTGTTGATCTCAGTTTTATTAGGAGCATGGGACAGACTTTCTTTCCAGAATATATATAAACACGGGATTTTTCGAAGAACTGAAATTAGGTATGTAATTGTCTGCACAGAAATCAAAATTGAGCGGTCAGGGCCTCCCAGGTCAAATTGATTTCACTTTCTGGTGGAGTCTTGATGGAGGATTTCGTCCCTATATATGCCTACCCTAAATGATATATTATATATACTTTTGTTGCTTACAATGGAACAATCTACCTTTATATATATAAATAAATGTAATTTGTAAAGTTAACATAACTTGCATCATTAATTATCAATAAAAAAAACTTGTATCATTCTTCCTTGTTCAACTTCTCTCTGTTCCTTCAGCGTCGTTTTTACGTTTTACGGCGAATGAACTCGTTATGGTGAGAGCTACAACCATGGTTTTAAATATCAGCCATAGCCAATACATGTTGGCTGATATGTTTCGGATTAGGCCCCATTTGATATAATATACACTCCCAATTCAATATGGGTCAAATATCGGGTCATCTCAGCCCATATGTATCTGATATGGTACTTCAATACTTATTTGATATATCCGATAAGTATTAGCCTGGGACTCAACCAAAATGCTGATATATATATATATATATATATATATATATATATATATATATATATATATATACTTTAAATCCTTGGCTGCAGCAATCCTTAGCCAACCATTTTATTTTATTTTTTTGAATTTTGTAGGTGATTTAAAGCAGTCTAGTCAATAGTCTATAGCATGTTCTGTGCCAGTTAATTTAACTGGCACAAAACATGACCCGATATTTCAGCATAACTTGTTGAAATTGTTATGCTGACACCAAAATAGAAGGGATGGACTCTCACGGCCGTCATTTAAACACACCAAAATGATGTTTAAATGATCTTACACCATGAATGGTTTAAGATGTAAGTGATATGTACTGTCGAAATTATAGATCATTAAGTTAAGGTGTATTAGGCCCAAAAATAGTGTTCTAGGGAGATTTTAATTATACAATCTATTGACTGTAATATCAACTGTTGATTTTAGTTTTAATGGTTGACATTAAAGTTCATCAATCAAATGGTTCAGATCCACTTATAGGCATGCTTCTTTTGGGCTATGACATGTTCTAATTATGGATTACCATTGGGATATAGATTGGTAACAGAATTATGCCACATGGCATAACGATAACCCACACCTTTATGGTGTAAGATCATTTAAGCACCAGACGCTTACAAGCCATGTGACACACGTTTTGATCAATCCTAGTACGACAACTAACAGTTTATCACTCAACGAAAAAGGAATAATGTCACATGACTTGCTAAAGGGACATTACATTGAAGTCCATTAATTAGGGTAGAGGGGAGAAGGTTTTCCAAACAATCAAGATGGTAATTCACATATTGAAATAAAATGGTCTTAGAAATCTCATTCTTTTAAGGATCTTAACCATTCAATCTATGCATTTTAAAAGTAACGGCTGATCATAGTTTTGGACAGCTAAAATTAGGTCAAAGTGGCAAGAAAGGTCAAAACGTTTCATATTTTTACCAAATAGAGTTAGCTTTAAGCTTTACTTAATAAGGACCCGGCATTGAACTTGTTAAATTTTCCCATCAACCTGGTTTATCAAAAAGAAAAGAAAAACTTCTGATTGCTTGGAATTAGATGATGGAGATAGATTTTCATCTCAATCTTTGACCCAATAGATTATGAAACCATGGTCCTACAATCAGTCGATTATATTTTGATTCCACATTGCATATTCCAAAAAGTAATTTGAGGACTACATTTAATGTAGGCTCATGATTGTGTTCATTTTCGGTATGTGAAAATTTTGGATGGATGAAAATGTCTTTGATATTCACCCTAGTATTTGGTATAAGAGTACTATTTTAGAACTTGCTCAACAAAAACTCTAATTCTGAGTATTCTTCTCATAAAAGATCATATTATAAGAATTCTCGAATTCTCGAATTCTCGAGATGATTAGCAACACTAGTAGTTACATGATCAATTACATGAACAAACAGAAGATTACAAATTTTATAAACGAAATTCACTAGTACTGGGAATGCATATTTATTATTAATCATATCGTTTTCGTTCAAATACTTCATTCAAATTCTGCTCGCCAAGTAGGCGGTAGAGTCGACGAGTACATAGATGAGGCGGTCCAAGAGTTAACTCACCACTAGTGAAGGAGAACCACTCACATGGGGAAAATCTTAGAATAGAAGAAAGAAAAAAATGGTTAAATTTGAAGACGGTGATAGCCTCTAGCGTGCAAGCGAGGGATTGAAATGCTTTAAAAAAATAATACGTTGATTGAAAATTACAATTCACATCACTTACCAAAAAAAACATCAAACCACAATTCAAATCACTTACAAAAACAAAATTCATAAACGTATTCAAATCTATAAAAAACTTGACTCTAAATTTACGCTTTCTAAAGAATAGGGTAAACATATACTAAATTAGTGTTTTACACAAGCTTTTTAACGCATGCATGTCGTCTCTACTTAGTCCATTATAATGAAAATATTCAAAATTTCTAGAGACTAAGAATGAGTGAGATGAAAGTCTAGTGTTTTCTAAAGAGAAAAAAAGCTTGATTTATAGATACATTGGTTCAAAACAAAACATTGGATGCTTGAAAATTGTCAAGCTCCCAGTTGTCTATCTTGTTGCACAAGGATTACGGTCTTTCTCATTAGAGCAACCCTTGGACATGACAAATGTCACTAATCCAATAACTGTTCTAGAAAATGCATCTTTCTCATTAGAGCAACCCTTAAAATGCATTAGTGTGATTAAATACGGGTATATAGCTATGTATTGTTCGTAAGGTAAGGGTTGTAAGGAGTAGATTTATAGAAGTTTAGTATCATTAAATGAATTAGTTTAAAGGAGATAAAAGGTTGTTAATGAATGTTTAAATGGAATTTGCGATGATTTGAAGTGAAAGTCAAGGTTTTCTAAGTTTGATGAGAATAGATGACAAGGGAAACCTACGATAGTAATGTAGGGATGTGACCAAACCTTAAATGGACTACTATTTTAGGGCTCGTTCAAGTGATGAGAAAAATTCTGATTCTCACCTTTTTTTTTTTTTTTTTGGCAGCCTCAAGAACCGAGGAACTAAGGAGCCCCGTGAAAGAGCACCAATTACAATGGTGAGGGTTAACTAATAGAATCCACAAGGGTGAGAAATAACGTTGAGGACGAGTATCAAACCCTCGAATGGAGAGTACCGAGAGAGAGAGGCGAGGAGACTATAGAAAGTGTATTTTATAAGGGCAATTTTGTTTGCAGTCAACTTCATATAACGTTAGTATATTGAATGACACGATTTGTTGGTTACAAATAAACATATAGTAGATTTTTATGTGTAGTAAATTTTATAACTAAAGGTGGTTCCACAGGTTACACTTGATTTCCTTGAAGGTTGATAATGGAAAGGGAGCCATTACTTGTATTCAGAAAGTTCGCCCTTACACATATTAAAGAAAGACTTGATATTTTAGGGACACGTGATATGTGAAAATACAATCTGGTCTGATTTAAAGGTCATGATTTATTGATCCCCATAATATTAGAGCAAAACACGATATTTATCATATGATCTATTGTAGTAGTCAACTGTTGAATCAGATAATAGCCTTTGACTACATTTAATCACATGAAAAAGAGGATATTTTGTACTAATATTTTGCACTTGATATCTTTAAATCATGGCCTTCAAATCAAACGGCTTAGATGGTGTTGACACATAGAACTTGCAATTCTTTCTTTTAAATTCGGTGCAAGGGCTAATTTTTCGAGTGCAGGTAAATTTGGTCACTTTTGGAGATGTGTGCCACATGGAATCAAAATGCCACCATCTAGTATGGGCACCATGATCTCAAGATCTATAGTGTGGAAGATTGGGACAAAAAACTATCTCTATCATTCGATTCAAGGCAGTCAACAATAATGTGTTTTCTTCATAAGTTTAATGGACCATTGCGGTTGAATAAATGGAAAGGATTGGGCTTATTTAATAGTATTGTTATTGCTATCCTTTTTTTTTATTGCCACACACTTAAACAAACACAATACCATTGACTTCTTTGGATTAGACGATGTATCTCGTTTTTTGTCTCAATCTTCCATACAATATATGTTGAGATCATGGGCCTACCATCAAGTGGTCACTTGTTGATTCAACATGGCACAAATCCCAAAATATAGGCAATCGTAGTATATCATAAAATCTAATTCATGCTCCCCGAGGCACACGATAACAACCTCATACTCTTTGGAGGATGATTACCACTCCAATTATAGTGCTTAGTCGTTGTTCGGAAGGGTGTTTTATTTTCTCTGATGTATTATTGTATCATTTATGCCTTTTAAAAAAAATCAGATTAATTTTGTTGCAATGACATATTCGAATATATAATATTTATCATTAGATTATTTATATATAAAGTTATTTTATTTTGGCATTCATATTCTCGGTCCGAGCACTTTCATGAGTTTATAATATCTATTTGCTTTATGTATGTAGGCTTTTGATATTGTCCTTCTACAAGGCACTTTCATGAGTTTATAATATCTATTTGCTATATGTATATAGGCTTTTGATATTGTCCTTTTACAAGTGGTATTATTTAAAAATCATCATCTAATATATTCTACCTCGCATGGATTAATAATCAGTAAAATTTGGATTAAATCCAAATTCGACTCATATATCGATGATTAAATAACATGTCTATGGCACTAACACAATCAACAATTCAACCGATTATGAGTTTTTCTTAGATGAGCTTAAGAACAATAAGATTATGTGCGTTTTCAGAAAAAATCAGGAATGACTTAACAACTCTTCTAAGAAAAGTCAGGAATTTGAGTCTGTCAAGAATCAGCAGGAATCGGAGTTTTCAATTTTTTTGAGCTTTTATGAGAAAAGCCAGGAAACACCCGAACGAGTCCATAGAGAGTTCTCTTGCAATCAATGATCAAAATTTCGGCCGAAAACCGATAATTTGGCATAAATTTTGGCCAAAATTTCGGTCCATAATTATCGTTTCGGTGGGGACCGAAATCAATAATTTCGACCGAAATTTCGGTCATTCGGGCCGAAATTTTGATCTTTGCTTGCAATAATTATTATTTGTAACAGTGTTAAAGATCAATTTCAGAGCTACTCTTAGGCCTCGTTCGACTATTTTTAGGCTTTTCCCATAAAAGCCTATTTTTGGGCTAGTCAGATTCTTAGCAAATTCTTGAATTTCCCAAAAACTACATTTCTTTGCAAGTGTTCTTGAGTTGCTCAGAAATGATCAGAATTGTGCATTTTCTCATAAAATACCAGTTTTTTGTGTTCTTGAGTTTCTCTCGGGAAATTGTCAGAAATTGGAACTGCTTCGATCGTCCAAATATGTACCCTAATAAAGAAGTAATTGATGGCCCGAGACACATTTAACTAAGATATGCTCATATACACAGAAATAATTGATAAAATTTTAATATAAAACAATGGTATAAGATCTATGAGTATACGATTGCTCTACATTTTTATCCTTTAAAGAAACAAATAGAAAACGAAACAGCGTGCTACCCTATAGCGGTGGAGGTCCTATTTCGGGGAAGATCACTTCTCAAAATTAACATAGAAGCTATTTACACAGGTTAAATGCCTTTGATACTTCCCAGGGAGGGAGGGGGAGAGAGAGAGAGAGAGAGAGAGAGAGCGCGCTCCATGGCCGGAGCTAATACACCATATTTCAGTGTAGGTAAACTATACCAATCACCAAAAAACAGCCAACCTACGCTTGACCGGATTGGTCGCCATCCTCTGATCTTTTTTCTACCTCCTTGGGTTATGGCAACATGGCCAGAGCTCATCATCAGCCTCCGTACTTCTCAGCCAAATTCCATACTCACCGGAGAATGTGAATTCCCAGCCGACGTCTCACCACTCGAATTTTCTTCTCACCAGACTGGCGATGAATATGACCTCACTGATAGAGAATAGAGTCTCACGACGGAATTTCTCTGCATACGCTAGGGAAAGGTTGGTGTACAAAGAGACTAGAAGGTTTCACATCGTGGAAATAGTGGTTCTAACCCTGAGATATAAGTAACAACCCACTCTTACTTGCAAGACGCGTTTTGGGTGGGTGCGGCGGTCATATGTCCGATCAATCCATGTCAAAAACAAAATCTTGAAGGGAAAGGGTTACTGGTGGGACCAGGGACGATTGGTGGGACTAAGTGGAGCCACCCAAAGAGGACAATATTTTGACACGTGACATCGGGGTTGGGGCGTTACAAAGACTTTACTTGGAGATTGGATCTAGTGGATATAGAGGGAGAGTATACTCCCTTGCAGTTGAGATTCATAGCTTATTTGAGCAAAATGGAGAAAACGATATATCGTTATCAGGGGAAAATGTGCAAAAAACACGCATTCCCAAAAAATTTCACGAATAGTGGAAAGTCTCAACAAATATGATTTTTGGGCATTTTCTGCGAAAAGGTCTTAGATTCTGAGCTTTTTTGCACTGCCAAACGAGCCCTTAGGGACTATTTGGATTTAGGGATTGAAGGAAATCGGTGGGTCGAATTTTGAAGTCCGACTTAATCCACCGTTTGTATAAACTTTAAGGCTCAAAAAAGTTTCGGCGATTTTCCGAGAGAAGAATGTGAGGGTACCCCTCGCACTTCTCATTTTCCTAGACATTAGAATATTAGCTTAGTTATTAGTTTCGTAAACAAGTAAATGTCTTTAGAGTTCAACTCATATATCTTTATGGTATCTTTAATTTTCAACTCAAGATTCTTTCTTCTCAAGTCAAGTTTCATGTGCTTAATAAGTTGACTGCTTCGAATGAGAAGATGGAGATTATTTTTTGTAATAACCTTCGATACAAAAAGTCTTCATTTGACAATTCCACCCTCAGACGATTAGATTTTGATTCTATGTGGCACACATCCTAAAAAATGATCTGAAAATTACATTTGATGTACGACCATGATCATGTTATTTTTTTGGATGTGTGACACATGAAATTAAAATCTAATCGTTTGATGGTAAACCATGATATCAAGATCTATTAAATTCATGGGAGTCAACAGTTTAAACTTGTTAAACCAGGGTTGAGAGAGAAGAATCTTTGATACCCCTCTCCCCTCTCCTCTCTCCTCTCTCCTCTCTCCTCTCTCCTCTGGGTTGAACTTCATTAAAGCTGCCTTGGGTCCCTTTCTTTTATTTTATTTTGTTGGCATAACCCTAACGAATCTTGAGGGTACCAAACCGCAAACCATTAATTGCTTAGAATCAAACGATGAAGATCCTTTTCACCCCAATCTTCCACACAAGGGATCTTCATATCATAGGCGTACCATTAGATGTTCGATTTTTTCTCCACGTGACATACATCTCAAAAAAGTGATCCAAAAATCAAGTTTAAGAGTGATGTAAATGACATAATTTTTTTTATCACTTTTTTGGAATGTGTGATACATTGAATAAAAAATTAATCATCTAATGGTAAATTTTCTTTTTCGGCTCAATCTTTGACCCAATAGATTTGAGATCATGGGCTTACCATCATATGGTCAAATTTTGATTTTACATGACACACATCCCAAAAAATGAATATTTTGATTTTCAACCTATTTTTGATTAATCCTACATTATTTAGATTATCAATATGACCAACCAAACTGTGGAAAATGATGGTAAAAGAAGGAATCCTACATATTGCTCCGATCTAATAATTCATAAGAAAATATAAGAAAAATAAAATATTTCCTCCATTTTCCTGTGCTTTATCACACTAAGGCCTTGTTTGACAAAACTCATGGAAAGTTTTTTTTTTATTTACTTCTCATGGGTTGGTTAAAAAAAAATTCTTGGAAATTTTTTTATAAAAAAATCCAAGGTTATAAATTATTTTTTGTCAATCGTTTGGCTACTAACATCCGTAAAACTTGATTATCTATAAAATCCACAATAAATTGACCCGCTGTATAATTTTTATCATCTGATCAAAAGTCACATGCAAGATCTATTACAAATTGCATCGTCTTGCCCGTCGTTAAAATTAACACAAATTGTCGGTAAAACCTTTGTCGGCGGTTATGAGACTGCCAAGGAAATAGGCGTCGCGAATGATTGTCGGCGATTTTGGGGGCAATACTTACCCTTTCCCAGCAGTTTCATCAGTATGTCTAATGTATGACGCCATGTACAATGCATCATCGATCTTATTCTCCACCCTCATCATCCACAATGTTGCAGAGAACTATTCATGCACACTTGCTGGCGATGGCTTATGAACGAACTCTTTAAGAGTGGTCCTAAAGCTATCCATGCATTCCAATATGGACTCATTAACAATCTTCTTTCTACGAGAGTAAGAAAAAGCATCCTCCTTTTTTTTACCTAATGATCCGTTGGAAGCCTGAGGTGTAACCTCGGTTGTGAAGGGGGAGGGGGGTTTTCTTGTGGGTTGGCTCCCTACAAGACCATCCCACTCTAGAATGTAGTCCCTCATATTCATGGAGTTCGAAAATTTCTCTGTATGGCTCGTGTCCTCATGAAGTAGGTCGGCAACAGGAAGTCATCCCTCCCATCAGCAACGTTGTTGTCATAAATGAGGCAAGGGTTATCTCAATCACTCACTTTTTCCTTATATTTGTTGGCCCAATAGTTGTTTTGTGTGACATTATGAAAGTGATAATGAAGGTTTTAACGAAATGAAATTTTAGGAAACATAATATTTAGTTCAAAAGCCCATTTTTTAAACATATTTATTTCTCACCGCGGTATATATTAACGAAACATAATATTTAATTTCAAGGCCCATTTTTTAAACATAGTTATTTGTCACCGCGGTATATGTTGACCAAACATCTGGTTCTGCAACAACCTTCTTGGAGATTGAGTCACATCCAAACCCACTAGTTGAAAGTAATTTCCTCGTGACAGTGAAATGTTTCTTCAATGTCCTGACTTTATTAGAAACATGGTCCTTCACAACCATCACACCCATACTTTCGATCAAGGGGTGACTATTCAAATTTTTAATAACCTCCTCTCATGCTCTTTTTGTCCATCCGCCCCCTCTAATCCCCTTCCCTTCATAGCTTGCTCAGCTAGTTCTAAGACTAAAATATTTTCAGTTGCTCGTGTTCAAATAAAGTTTTTTTAGTCATTAGACGTTTGAGCACCTAAATCAGACGGGTTAGATGATGCCATTAAAGAATCTTAAAAGTTGTTTGAAAAGACATATAAGAAATTGAGATTGTATTTTCAAAAATTTAAGGTATGCAATACTAGATAAAGGGGATTCTTTGGCAAATAGTTTAGACGGTAGTATGGTTAAAATGAAATGAATCTTATATGACTTGATAAGACTAAATCAACAGGCGCAACTGAAATTGGCTAAATGAAATAACAAGTAAATATTATAACAAGTAAAATGAAAGAGTTTAACAAAGGGGTTTATTTCTACAATTCAATAACAAATATCATGTCTAATTTTATATAAATGATAAAGAGAGAACTCAACAAGATCATACTAATTATCTAGAAAAATACATCCAAATTCTGCAGGTAGAGATTAAACATGCAAAAAAACAAAATAAAGCAAAAGCACTTTTGTGGAAATCAAATTTTTAGGAGCAATTGTCCTTGTTATATCTATGGTCAATTGAAATTGTCAAAGTGAATTGGAAGATGTCATGTTCAATATCTTAGTGGATCTAGTGGTAGGAGTCAGAGAGATCTTGACTCACAATGACTCGGTATCCCATAGATTACTCTCAAGAGGGTTGTGGGTATTCCAAGAAATCTTATATGCATGAACCTTAGTAATAGATCATCATGATTGTCTGATACACCACATACCTCCACAACCATTCAAACTATGTTAAAATTCTGGAAAAAAAAAAAAACTGTGGAAACACGATTTGCATGGGCAGACGTCTCTAAAGGAGTTGAACCCACAACCAAATTCCATCATGGGTATGAGCACATATAACCTCTAATGAAATTCAAAAAATGAAAAAAAAAAATCAAATCAAATCTATGATTATTTTTATGCACCCGCACCCAACAATAAAATAAAAATTGATAAAGATTATAAACAACATGAAAAAAAAATAAATAAACCACAGTACCCAAAACCCAATTTTCCCCTAAACTTTCATCCAAGAACTGCAATTTTTACACATTGAAATCGATCAAAGATCAATTTCAATATGCAAAAATCGATTGAAGATCTCAATAAAAAAATTGATTGAAGATCCACGTTTCGAAACAAAAACCATTTTCGTACCTTGATGAGTTTCGATGAGTAGAGAGGAGGAATGATCCCAATGATTGAGAGGATGCAACATCAATAGAGGTTGGGCGATTCTTGAAATCACCTGGAGATTAAATAGCCCTAACCCTCTTGCAAGTTGTAGATAGGATCCATAAATGGAGAAGACGAGATCTTCTGCATCTTCCAGTAAATATTCGTTGGAAAGATTTCCCTAAATCTCTACTTGATAGTCATGTGAGCTACCTTCTCTCTACTCATTTGCCCAGATTGAAGCCTTCACCACTCAATTGATCGTTCGAACAGTCGTGAAGCCCTAACCTAGCAGCAACTAATCTCCACTTAAATATTTTATGTACTTTGATGCAACTTCTATGGATTCAGAAATGGGAAACCGGAAAAGTCGAAGAAGCTTTCGATGTTGTGTTGAGGAAGAAAGAGGGAGAGAGAGGACCCTCACTTTTTTGCCAGGTTGGATAAGTGGGGCCCACCTTGCTACCAAACGCAATATTCTTTTGCTATTGCATAAAATCACGTTTTTTTACACGAGAAATCCGAAGAAGTCGCCTTGCCAACCAAGGCCTAATTGTTGTTTGGTAAAAACAAATCCTGAGGAGCAGATTGTTGTTAATTTACCAAAATGACGCTAAAAGTAAGGCGGTCTCAACAGGCCGGGCTTGAACTTGGGCCGCAGTAGGTCAAGTATGGGCTAAGAACATAGGTAGGCTAGATGTATAAATGAGATAGCCCAACTTGACCCGACTAGTAAGTTTAATTGAGTATGGGCTAGTTCTAAAAGTCCGATTAAAAACCAGCCCGTGTAAGCCCAGCTTGAATTCTACCTGACTCGTTTAAATGGGGCAGGTCAGGTTGAGCCTACATTTTGGCTGCCCAATGGGAAAATGGCAAATGGCTTGCCCAACCTGACTCGACCCAATGGTGCACCAGATCTGACCCTACCTGACCCGTCTAGAACGTGTACTCAGTCTGACCGATGCCTAGCCTGACCTGATAAACATCCCCTATTTCCATTTTTTTTTATATAAAATACTGTGTTGGATCCACTTGACCAACCTTATAGTCGACCTAAGGACCTGATCCCAAGATCAAGTTGATGTCTCATGCTCGACCCGACCCAACAGGTCAAGCTTATGTGTCCGACCCGATAAAATATTGGGGTCTAGTTTTTTTTGTAGACAACCCTGTCAAACGTAGTTTACATTCACTTTTTAGATTTGTGTCACATGGAATCAATATTGGGACGAAATTAAGGGAGGTGGCTGTAACATAGTGGTGTGGTAATAACAACAGCTTAAAAGACAATAAAAACTAAAGGATACCAGAAACCAAGGCCCTGGGAAAGCTCTTATTTGCCCTTTCCCTCTTCCACCCCGCCTCCTCGCTCGATTTCTCGATTCACCGTCTGCTATAAACCCTAGAAATCTCAAAACCCGCTCTTCTTCCTCTTTCTAGGGTTTTCAGGTCGATCTCGAAAATGGAAGATTCATGGCGATTTCGTGCGATCCAAGGTACCATCTGCCCTACCTGTTCAGTTTCTCATTTCCCTTTGTGCCCTCAACCCCTTTCTTTCGATCGTAATCAATTCGTCGTCGCAGACACCAATCCAACGTTTCACCGTCCATTTACCGATTCGTTAGATAATCGGACGGTCCACGGATCTTTCCCGCACCACGATACCCGTGCCAGTCCGATAGATAGCAACCATTCTTGGAATCAAAATCGGGGTTTGGAGAGAGAGCCTGCGAATTCGAGTTACGTCGAGGATGAGAGATTTTTGAAGAGGATTAGGGTAGATTATAGGGAACCAGGTCCTTTTGATCAAGTGCAGTCGCAATTGCTGAGGTTACCCTCCGATCGTAATAATTACGTGGCGAATGTGACTAGGATATCGAATTTGATTCGCGAACATGGGGGATATAGTGGTCTACAGGCTCAAGCTGGCGTAGATTCGTCGATTGGGTCGCGATCCTCCGTCTGGTCTGATTACCCGATCAATAGGTCGTTCCATGGTAGTTCAGTTAAAGATAGTAGATTGGATGGGTTAAATGCGGTAGAGCGCGTCAGTTTCGATGAACAGAGGCCGAATGTGGTTACGAATAATATTTATGCACGGGGGTATGCTTTGGTCGATCGAAATTTGTCGCCTTTACCTCACGAACCTGCGTTTAAAAATATGCCGCCTTTACCTCGTGAACCTGTCTTCGATAATATGCTGCCTTTACCTCGTGAACCTGTCTTTAATCACCAGAACCAATCGATGCAAGGAACCGTACATGATCAGAACTTTCGAATCAATGACAGATCAATCGGACAACCTGAAAGTACGGAATTTTATAGAGAGGAATATGGTTTAGGATTTGATCAGTATCGCACCCAAAGTAATAATAGCAATGGGTTTGTATCAGATGCCGATCAGGGTTATCGAAATGAGCCACATGGGCACAGACATTTTGGTCAGACCGACAATTTTTTCCATCATCCTTCGAGCAACAATCTGACAGGTGCCCTTAACTATATGGACTCTGATCGGCAAACTCAGGATTCGATGAATCGTATTCGAGGAGAAAATGAACTGTGCAATATGAATTGGGGGGAACGGTCCATTTCTATTTCGCAACAGCCACAAATTCCTCATTATAGCTCAGATCATGTTCCTCGAGATGCTCGAGAAACGATTTCCAGCTCCAGCTATGAGCACCAACAGGTTAAAGAAAAAGAGTTCTCTTATATCACACCAAAGCCCGCTCAATATGTTCATCCGGCTACTTGGCAAGCGCCCTTGTCACCAAATGGGCGATTCAATGAACAGAAAAGTTTTCATATGCTATCGAAGAACCGGTTAATTAATTCTCAATCGCCCCAGCCCTTAAACACGGTGCAACATCATGAAGAAAACAAACATACAGATGCAATGCTACCTGTGGCAGAACGATTTGATTTTCCCGTGGCAGAACGATTTGATGCACGAAACATGAAAAACGAGGAGTTTTACCCAATGATGCCAACTGGCAATATCACAGCTTCTCGGGCATCTGGCGTCCCTAGTTCTTATCCTCCTCTGCCACCGCAACCTCCCCCAATGGACCAGCCAGGGCCTCCACCATCTTCGCCCCCGACAACAACTTCAATACAAACTGGCCCTTTTAGTTCTTTATCCGCTGCACCTTTGTCCCTTCCGCAATCCATTCAAGCTTTTCCTGAAGTTCAGCCCTTACCACAGGCATATTTTTACAATAAGCCACTTTTGGGTGCTTCTACTGGTTTTTCTACGGAGGTATAAGTCCTTTTTTATATGAAATATTTTAGCAGTCAATTTTGACATTGCCATGATCTTTGGATTTGTTTTAGGTGTTTCCATTTCTTCTATATTGTTGGATCTCTTGAATGAAAGGGTGGGTAAGCATGGTTCAAAATTCCAGATGAAACCAATATGTAGCATCCGATATGTATCGGATTCGGAGGCAATGGGTCGATGCATTGAATGTATCGATTGATACATTATTGGTATGCATCGGCTGTTACATACCAATGTATCGTTCAAAACCGATACATATAGTCCAAAACCGGTACGTATCTTCCAATACACATCTGTTTTGGAGCTGGCCAATACGTATCGGAAAACTGAGATTTTGAACGTTGTTGGTAAGGTATTAGGTTGACATTTATATCCTCTTTATTCGTATATGGTAATATAGAGTTTCTCTCATACTATCATATCAATTTATTTTGCATCAATTTGGCTGCATGTTTTGACAAGGCAGTTCAGGATATTGATCTAGAAGTGCGATTGGATAGTATATAAGCAGTAGAGGTCAATATATATTTTCAGTAAGTAGTATAGGAGAGATTAATATATATTTATTTCTTGTTTGTGTTGCTTGTATATATGTTGCCATAGATCTTCTTAATTGTATTTATTTACGGACCTAAGTCCGAACTTACATCCAACACAATATAATGGTTACCCAACTTGGATGAAGAAGATCCCATTTCTGTACTCTGTTGAAATTTCGTTGTGTAAGATATTCTTTTGGATAGTGTTTGAATGTTTTTGTGATTTACTTCTTGCCGATTGCGTTTTACTTCTTGCGCAAGCCTTCTTTGACACTTTTCTTGCTTAGTTTACTTTTTAATTACCTATAAAAATACATATACCCCATACCCACAATGGATTTTAGGAATTAATGATGTATCTTGACGGTGGTGTCGAACTTAGTTGGCTCAACATCACCTGTTTGATCGAGTATGCTACTAATGAATGAGGAAGAAGAGGAGTATATTGGAGATATTAAACACATTCTCTATGTTAGGTTATTATTCCAACAGAAAAACCAAAGTACAATGGCACCTCACATACTTTTAAGTATAGAAATAATACAAATATTAAACTACCAAATATAGTCTAATCTCCAAATAACCCTTTTATCAAACAACCAAAGTACAATGGCACCTCAGATGATTTTAAGCATAAAGCTCTTTCTATTACTTCAACAACAATCGTTCAAGTTATTGTAAGCATTTCATTGCTTCCAAGTACTCCTCGGTGTTGCAAAAATAAGTACAGGCCGCAACTAATTCGTTTAAGTATTTCCACTTGGCTGATGCTATTCTTCCTAGAAGTTAGTAAGAAGTATAGCAAATTATATTGAATCTATGCTAATGCTATTATGCCATAGCCAATTTGCTCGAATATGTTGCTTTCATTAGTTAAATATTTTTATAATTATAAATATCTAGTTCTCTTATTATTATTTGATATTTTTTCTTTGCATTTGTTATTTTATTCTAGTCCGATTCCATTGTTCTATGATATTTCTATGCAATAAAATTTTTACATTTTTCCAGGACCTCAAATATGCCCAGCAGATACCGTCTAAGCAATGTCAGGAAGAAGGCCCACTTTTTCCGGTGAAGCATTCTCCACCAGATAAACTGAAAATTATTGATGCTTCTCTCTTGTTTAGGTGTCCACATCGAGCCACCCGCCCTGATCATATAGTGGTCATTCTTCGAGGCCTTCCAGGTTGCTTTTTTCCCCCTTGTATTTTGCCTTCTCACTTCTTCGTAGAGTATAATTTTTTAAATTGTTTCTAGCTAAGAATTATTGTTTGAAAGCAAGGGAGTGATGTGAAGATCTATGGTTCCAGTTCTTTCCATTGCAAGGTTTTCTAAGAGGAAATATTTAAGTTCATGCTAGGGTATTGTAGAGAAAAGGATGGCCTATGGTTTAGAGCTCTTTTGTAACTATTGACAGAAGAAACATCAAAAGTAAATATTTGTTATTGAATGTAAAAGCATTGACTATTTATAATGACTTTAGGAGACCTTAATCTTAGAGAAAATCGATTAACATAAATAAAAAAATCAAAATCATCCTTAGTCCCATTTGTATATTAACTATATAAGAGGAGCCCCTAACATTAGATTTTGGTAGAAGTTTCTACTGAGAAAATGTAGATCCCAAAAGTTAAGACATTTGGCCAAGGTTTAAAACCTCGGTGTTGTTGATCATATCGGCCGCCTCTTGGGACTGTTACGTAATAGTATCAATGCTAGGTGTTTGATGATGCAATGAGATTTTTTTTGAAAAAATATTAAAAAATACTTCTATATATAAATATGATACTGTTATGTGCAGATACGTATAGTTTGATACATACAATTCTCCAAATAATTACTATAATGATGTTTAGTAAATAATCCAATAGTAGCTAATTAAATTTATTACTACTTTTATTGGATGATGCTTATAGCCTTATAAATGTTTCACGCCAATGTAAATAAAGTTATGATGTGTGTGGTTGAGAATGATGATGAATTGATGTCTCATTAACCATGATTTGTGAATGTTATTGTACATCTATAAGTACATAATGTACGATGGTATATAAATACAGCTCTGCGACTATGACAATTTTAATATGCCACCACTCATACTCTAATCGAAGCGCTTTTAACACTTCTTCCTTAGAGCAGCGTGTCTACTACTGATTTTACCATGGCGGCTTGCACGTAGTAATAATAGCCCATCCATGTTCAATCGTCGAGATTGATAGATTCAAGACAATCTATTTTTTTATTACAATCATTAAATAAAGACGCGTTCAAATTGAAATTTGAATGTTCAAAAATTTTAGGTGACATGGTATGGTGTCAATTTTGACAATGGAGAGTATAAGTTCTCCTAGAGCAGCTGAAACTAGATTGTTATAAACCTCAACTAGTAATGTGATGCGCAGGAGCTGAGAACAAGCATAGGAACAATGTCAGGTTGTTAGTTGCAAGTCATGAAGCAAGTATAAGCTGCAAGGCACGTCTTCAAAGCTGTTACGCTCAGGAGCTGAGAACAAGCGTAGGAGCAGACGAGTGCAGGCGACTGGCAGGGTGCTGCAATGCTTCAGGTTGTTTAAAGCTACTATTGCGCAACGTTGTAACTTGCAAGTGTAGGCGATTAGCAGGGAGCTGTAGCGCTTAAGGCTTTTAATTCACTTCACTCATGATTTTATGAATGATATATTTCATCTACAAGTATAAAATGTGCATCATCATTGTCTTCACAGCCTTAGCCCATCTATTTGGGGTCGACCTTTCGAGTCCTATTTCTCCACTCGTTTCTGATCAACGCTAACTTTGCAATCCTTCATGCCCTTTCTCACTGCTTCTCTTCAGGTCTTTTTTACTCTTCTTCCTCTTCTCCTACTTCCTTGTGCTCGTAATGTTTCAACTCTTCGTATAGGATCCGTTTCTAGCTTCTGATAGACATGTTCAAACCATCTCAGGCGACATTCTATATATATATATTTTAGAGTACCTTTATTTCCACCCACAGATTCTTTCCATCGACTCACATAAGTGGGTAGATGGAAAGAATATGTGGGTGGAAATAAAAATTACTATTGGCTCACCTTATTTCCACCCACATATTCTTTCCATTCACCCACTTATGAGGGTGGATGGAAAGAATTTGTGGGTGGAAATAAAGGTACTCTATTTTTTATTATAGGTGCCGCTCAAATTTCCTCTTATGTACTCAGTTTGAATTTTATCCTTCCTTGTTACTCCACACATCCATCTTAACATACGCATCTTAGCCACATGTAATCTATCTTCTTGTTACTTTTTCGTAGCCCAACATTATGCACCATATAATATGATAGGTCTAAATACTTTCTTATAAAATTGTCTCTTCAATTTAAGTGGAACTATCCGGTCGCACAGTTTTACTTGCTTGTCTCCATTTCATCCAACTTGCAGTAATTCTATTTGAGACGTTCTCTTCAAACCCACCAAAAATGATTACAGCTCTGAAAAGCACTAAATTATGAAAGCAAATGAGAAGACTAAAAATAGCATGAACCAAGATTTTCAAAGTCTTCATTTTAAGTCAAATCAATGTGAAACCCTTGTCAAACATCCTAAATGTGTTGACTTGTATTTTGGAAATTTAAGTTGTTGTTAGTTGTAACTTTAAGATTTTAATGCAAAATTTATATTACCACTCTGAATTTAAGTAAGGGGATCTAAACAATTTCTATTATCTATTTTTCTAATATAAGCAACACAGAGAAATTGAAGAAATTCTATCGATATGTATCAGAGATAACTGCATAATATTGAGGATTCGTTATGGTATCGAACAATACCTAATGATACTATTATGATCAATAACTGGAGGATTTTCGTGCAATTAATGGATCTCTATCACCACAACCAAGTGAGATGCTTCGGTGATATGTGTTGGTATTGGCTGAGTTTTGGAACCTTGAATCAGACACGTAAACATGGTGGTATGGATTTAAGAAGTCATGGTATTGAATTGCATCATTCTTCTCCAGTTGGTAAAAAAAACTCATTCTTGAATTTGTTTTAACTTTTTTTTGAGAACATAGTCCCATGCTCCCATCATACACTTTCGTGTTCATTTCTTGGATCTTTGTTTCACCACAAAATGTTACTCACTTCATGTCAAATCGACTACTTTATGTCCATAGAAATTAACTCAATTGAAAATTTCTTTATTAAAGGACTTTTATATATGTCATTGACTTGTAGGAGTTATACCTCACTCACAAAAACACTCCTCATTGTAGAGAAGTTCACATAAATGATTTTCATTAAACCCAAATCTTTACGTGGATTTTTGAACAGTTTTGAGGTTAGTGAGTCAATGATATCCACTCACTAACTCTTTGTTGCAAATTGATAATTCTTTATCACACCATCCTTTCACATCTTCGTAAAAGGTATGATTGTTTTCAAGGTTTTTCATTGCTAGTTTCTACCAATGAAAAAAAAACACCTTCCGTTAGGGCAAATGATGTTGAAGGGTCGGGTTGGTTAGGCCAAAATTTTGGCTGCCCAACAGAAAAATGGCATATGCCCGACCCGACCACTTGACTCGACCCTGTAAAATCCCCCTATTTTCCATATTTTTATATGTAAAATATTGGGTTGGATGTCTTATGCCTAACTCGACCTGACTGGTCAAGTTTTTGTTCCTGATCTGGTAAAATATTGGTCAAGTATCAAGTTGACCTGACCCATTGTCGGGTATGAGAGTATGAAACATCCAACTGGACTTCCGGTTGGGTTGGGTCGACCCGACGCGACCAGATATTTTATACGTAAAAGTGGAAAATAGGGGTTTTTTACTTCGTTAGGTCGGGTCGGGTCAGGGCATTTGCCATTTTCTCGTTGAGCAGCCAAAACTTTGGCCCGACCCAGCCTGAATTGAAGATTTCTTTATTATAGGGTTCTATATCTGTCATTGACTTGGAGCTATACCTCACTATCATAAAAGACTCTTCATTGTAGAGAAGTTCACCATTACATAACCCAAATGCTGTGGTTTTTGAACAGTTAGTGGTTATTAAGTCAATGATATCCACTCAATAACTCTTTTCAAATTGACAATTCTTTATCATCCATCCTTTCACATCTATGTAAAAGGTATGATTGTTTTCAAGTATTTTCATTGTTATTTTCTACCAATGAAAGAAAGCCCCTCAGTGCAGATGGGTAGTTCATTCTCTTCAATAAACTTCCCATTCTTCTCCATGGGCTTCAACTCCTTAACTTGGCTCTACAGGTGCTACTGGATTAGGAAAGGGTTGTGATTACGAATATTAGGCCTTCCATTGAATGCACTGACATCTTTACTCTTACCAGCGAAAATAGGCACTGCTGTGGACGTTCCTGCTTTAGATTCGGTATTTAGATGGATCACCCGATCATGACTCCTCAAAAGGGACGAGAACCCTTTCTATTAGTATTGTGGATCCCCTAACCAGCAGTTCATACATCAACCAACTTTGAATAAACGACGTTGATAATTTTGTCGCTCTGGTGAATTCAAGGAAATACTCTGTTAAGCACTCATTAAACAACTAATCGAGGAGTGGAACTAATAAGGAAGAGAGTAAACAATAAATTCATGGCAAAAGGCATCACTATGGTCTTGAATATATATATATATATATATATATATATATATATATATATATATATATTATATGTAAGCTAGCTAGGTTGGAACCCGCGACTCAGTCATTGGAATAGTTTTTTGGCTTGCCCAAATAACTATTGTATTTCTAAGTCGATTTTGTCTGTTGTTAGATTTCTAGAAGTTATTTGAGAAGTTTCCGAAGTTCTACGGGATGATCAATATTTGTAATTTATTTGTAAGCGTTTCACAAGAGAAATGTTTATCGAAGATTTTTTATACATGTCTGCGCTTGGGGCAATGACGTATCTAGGGAGGTTAAAACCAAGGCGCGACAATTGCTGGTTTCAGCTTTCCAAATCCCCTTTTTGGCCCGGGTTTGGCGATGGCCTTCCTGGAAGGGCTCCTTCTAAAAGGGTAAAGGTCTACAAACAAAAATTTCTTAAAAAAAAATCCTATCTAATATAAAATATTTCTCCAAATAACCTCAAGCAACTAGTTGTATTATTCACTTAATAGAAAATGAAAATCATCCTTTATCTTCTTTTTTACACTAAATTCTAAATATAAAATGGGAAAAGGGATGGTACCCACAAGGGTAGCCCCCAAGTGCTACCCATGAGGGTTAGATCACATGCCTTGTGGCATGGGAAAAAAAAAAAACCCGTTTTTTGATTCTACATCCGAAGGACATGGGATTTGTAATTTTTTTAAATTTTTATGACTTTTTAGCCTTTCAAATCGTAGGTCAAAGATAGGTTAACGCCCACCTATCCAAGTGCATTATTTTTTCCCAACTTTGACCACATTTTTAACGGTGAATAAGCATTGGATTTCACTCAAATTTTTGGGTGGAACCTGATCGAACTTGCCTAAGTTGCCGTCACATTCGATCTTTGGATTGAATGCCACGTGGAACCCAACGGCCTCATAGGTAGTATCTCGACCCTCATATAAATTTCTAAATGATTGAATTTGGTAAAATTTTCTACAGAAAAAATTTAGATACCAAAAATACAGATCTCTATAGGTTTTTTAATCATGTAAATGTGATCCCTGCCCCCTGTGCATGAAGTTATGGCTTCCAGATGGTCAAGTTTTGAATTGCCTCGAGAAAGTTGTTAGCTGTGGTCTTTTGCTGGAACAAACTGATTAGTTCTCTTTGTTTCATTGAACTTGTTAAAGTTTAGCTAGCTGATTTATCTTAATTTATTTTTATTTATTTTGTGTCTCTATTTTTTGGATAAGGGAGTTGATTTTCTGATGTCTCTGCAAAGAAATTGCTATTTCACAGAAAATGGAAATTTCTAGATTTAATTTTTCTTTGAAGGTCTAGAATATATGCTAATTTTATATGTGATTGTGGTAATCTATTGCTTATAATATTTTGCTGTCCCTCCATTATCAATCACACATCATTTGGATATTGCTGACACAATGGTCCGTTAAATTTTGGAGCAAGTTGGGTGTTGGCTACGAGGTTGTCACGGCGTCGCGGTGAGGGCAGAGTGCCGGGGCTTGCTACGCTCTAGCCTTGCCATGGCGAGGCTATCTTTTGCGTTATCTTTTATTTATTGTTAATTTTTTAATAAATATTTACTTAATGTAGTAGTCAGTCACTCAATCTAAGACATTAGTTTTTTTACATATTAAAATGTAAACAATAGAAGAAAACAAGAAATAGTCAATTACTCGATCGATTGAATTATGAAATAAATCAAAAATGTGATTTTTTAACTGCCGAGTTAAAGTATGCTAGTCAGATGATTCAAATCCTCTATAGACATGCTTGTGTTGGCCAAGACACGTGTCAATGATGGGCTTGTAGTCGGATAACTTCGATTGATCAAACATTTGCTATATTAAAACAGTTTTAATATCTACCATTAGTAAATTGTATTAGAGTAATGGCAGATGTGAGATTACAGACCATAAACTGATTACATGATAGCCCATAAACAGCCCAAATCATGACCACATTGTTTCAAGTAGGACTTGAAATGATTGATCATTATGTGGGGAAAATTGTTCAAGATAATTGATATAACAACATTAATCTCATCTAATTAGATTTTTTTTTTTGCCCTAACTCCCCCTATACTAATCAACCTTATATTTAACATGTAAACTTTTGATAAAAATGTTTAAGCATTATAGGAAAGAATAAGACTGTAGTAATAAAGTGTAAATGGCCAAAACAGCTAGTAAAAAAAACACCAAAGTCAACAGCACAATCACATGTGTATTCAACATAGAAATATTATTATAGTAAGAAGAATTACATATTATTAACCTGATAAAAACCAACATAGAAATCGAGAGAGAGAGAGAGAGAGAGAGAGAAAGAGTTTATAAAATGACAAAGTTGCCCTTAAAAATATTATAAAAACACTTTTAGCAAATAGCCTCCATCGCCTAAGCCTATATGGTGGCATCATGGCGTGGCTATTTGCATATCCACTAGCTATTTGCTTCTATGACAAATCTGGTCCTCACTCCTCACAATGACAAGGCTATAGTGGCGCTTTAACTATACTGGTTGACTGTAATATGGGTGAGCTCTTTGCATCTTGACCATCTATCCAATTAAAGAAGTTGAACCACTGGAAGGTTTTGACTGGGAGCTTTTCAATGACACTAGCGGTAAGACTTTTTCAGGTTAGTACAGTAATTTATTAAAGCATACCTATAACTTGACAATTAATACTTGCCCCTTGAAATAATGTGTTTACGGTTTTATTATAGGCATCTTTTGTATGTATTCCTTTAGCTGTTCGGGATAATATAGCATCAAAACTCTTAGCGGGACTTCTCTTTCAAACAGTGGCCTTTATGGAGAGTTATGACATTTTGATTATTTTAAAATTTTGGATGTGGATCTCTATATAAGCCAACAACTTATTCAGTTATACCCAAGATATTTATGTCCGTTGTTTCCTTACTGTGCTGCCAATTCTGTACTTTAATATGGATATAGTGATTTGTGTTATCTGTTGTTAGGCCACTATGATCAGATATCAAACTAGTCTTTTTTTCTTTTTAAATTTATAATTTAATATTTTCAGGTAGTGGAAAGAGTTATTTAGCAAAGACATTGCGGGATCTGGAAGTTGAAAATGGTGGTAAGGCACCACGGATTCATTCCATGGATGATTATTTTATGATCGAAGTTGAAAAAGTGAGTTACTGGTTTTCTGTTGTGAGTGCTGATTAAATAAATGTGGATCCTCTGTGCGTGTCTCCTCAATAGATTGCTTTTGTAGATTTTATCTCGTAGTTGTTTGTTATTTTGTCATGAAAGCTTTGACAGCAATATTTATTGCAAATTATTGTCTTCTTTCCAAAGGATGAGGAGAGTGAGGGCTCTAAATCTTCTAGTTCGGTCAAAGGCAAGAAACGAGGTACGAAGAAGGTGATGGAGTATTGTTATGAACCTGAAATGGAGGAGGTGATGCTGTCTGTTCTTTTCTGAGTATAATGATCTAAGTTCTTCAATTATATTGGCGAATCCATAGACTCCTCTCTTTTTATTTGGCCTGTTTAAATTTTTATTTGCTTAGGGAAGAATGAAAATCTGGAAAAGTTTCTGTCCATCATCCTATCTTCAGCACAGTGATCTTTGTTATTTAGTCATAAGCAAGCTTCCGGCTCCTATCTTTTGCTTGTCCAATCGTTTGCCTTTTTTTTTCCCTTGCACTGGCTTTTAGGAAAAAAAAGGCTGGTAATAGAGTATAATAATCCTCTATCTTTATTACTCATTTTATCCTCTTGATGGATATATTATCGTAATTTTATCCTTTTTTTTAATATATTTATTATCAGTATCTTACTTTTATCCTCTTCATGGATACACATGCCTGGCAGTGTCAAATTCCACCAAAATTTGACTGAAATTGCAAAATTCAGCGAAATGAGAATCCACTGAAACTTTCGACGAAATTTTACCTATTTCAATGAAATTTTGAAATTTTCAGTGCTTTTACAGCTTCTTTGTAATGCTCTTTTTATGAATGTTGATTTGTGATGCATGGGGATTGTGGGTTATGTAATGCACACGTATTTTATTACTTAAGACATCTTTTTAACTTTAAAAAGTTAATATATGTTTTCTGTATTTTTAATAAAATTAATATACATTTTTTTTATATATTTTATAAATCCCCAACATTTTCCCAAAGTTGGTATTGGGCCTGTAACGCAACGGAAGGTTGGCAATATTGCAACCATTAGGTTGCAGGTTCAATCCCAGTTTACCTATATAAAAAACACATTTTACCCGTAATTTTCCCGAATTTATCCTAATTTAACTGAAATGACTCCCCGCCGAGTTTTCGAAACCGAACTTTGTTACTATAATGCCAGGAACTTCTTTTTATTGTGGTTCTCGATACATGGAATCGGCATGACAGGTCCTGGGTTAAGTTCTTCCAGCATATAAAGTTGTGAAAATCGTAGTTGCAGTTATTCATAAAAAAGATCTTAAAATGCAACTTCCTGACCCAGAGTTGGACCAGTCTAACTCGAATCCATTCCAAATATTTTTGCAGTTGTCTTGCTTGCAGGACTGTTGTCTGTATATGGATATCATCCAAAACCTTCGGTGAGAAAACAGGAGCGCTGGGGGGGAGCACATGTAAAATCTGATTTTTAATATTAAGCACACCTACTTTAAAGATAAACCATGGCGCCAAAGGTTGTTGTAGTTAAAAGTCTTGTTCAAGATCGCTGCCCCGCGTGAAACTCAGGCTGCATTTGGGTTAACTCTTATAAGAGCAGCAGCAGCTTTCTGTCTGCTCTCTGCCAGAGCAGATAAGTTTTACTCTGGCAGAGAGGAGAAGAGAAGTTTTATTACTTGAAACAGCTCCCCGCAAGAACAAATGAGGCTAGGAGCTGTGTTAACAAACATGAAAGCAATTCTCCGCCGGAGCCAAAGCACAAAAGAGCCGCTCTTTGCCCCGAAAGAGCTAACCCAAGCACAGCCTCAGTTTTAGGTGGACCTCTGGATAACCCTTTGTCAGGCAGCCAAAGATCTCACCCAATTAAGTCATAAGAGATACGGCTGTGAAAAACCTAATAGTTTGAAGGCTGATACTGATGCATGTTGTTTTTTATCCTGGCCGATACCAATCCACGTGTATCAGTATCCCCCAGGTATCAACCGATACCTACTGCTGCTAGTATCAGTTTACATCAGCTGATACCTATACGCATCAACCAATACCTATAGGTATTGCCAATACACATTTCTATAACTTGGTTATTTATTCTTTTATATTTTTTTATAATTTCTATATTAGAATCTTAAAGTTATTAACCCCTAATTCTTAAATCTTTTAACTTAATTTTCAACGTAAAAGGAAATACATCCAGGATATTTGACAAGGGTTTCATGGTTGTTTGAATTAAAATGAAGATTTGGATGCCTTTAGCCCTTTGAATTAAAATGAAGATTCTGGATATCTTAAGCCCTTAGAAAAAACTTGTCAGCATTTTCGGAGTTCTCTGATATATATTATTACAGGTTTGTGTTCCTATTGACGTTTTCTTATTCGTTTCATAAAATTAGTTTTACACCATTGAATGTTGTATGCTTGTAAATGTGGACTATATTATTCATGAATCGTTAATAGCTTACATCAATTTATCTTCATGTTCAATTACTCAATTCATAACTTTATTTACATTTTTATGTAGTATTTATTTATATGCAATATGTAATAAAAATATTTAATATTCTGAATTCTTCTTTATTTGTATTAAATTATTTATTAAACCTCATTGTAGTAATTATTTATATGTATATTCTTCAGATTTTTTTGTAAAGTAAAAAAATAAAATTGATGCACGTATTTTGCTGAAATTGACTCATTTTGCCCCAGGGTTGGCTAATACAGCCACCATTAGTTGGTTCTTAATCCTTGGTTCAAACATTCAAACCTTCTACCTACCCTGTCACCTAGGAATGTAAATTCTGACTAGAAAGATCTCCCCAGAGAACCCTACCCCCACCTCGTCTTTGTAAGCAAGTTTTACATGACAAAATTTGACATGGATGCCTTTGAATGATTAAAGAATGTTGTACAAGTATGCACCCAACTAAAAAGGATAGTGCAACACATCCAATGACATAAATGAGCTAAGTTTATCCCATTTACTTCTATGATGGCCCCTCAGATAGATGGGACAAGGCTTTGACAATAATGATGACTATTTATGATGGTAGATGCTTTTTCATTTATGATACTCTACTGGTCTAGATAAAAGCATTTTATAGCTTTCAAGGAAATATACACTGAATTCTGGATATGCAAATCTCTCTTTCCCTTTTGAACTACAATAATGACTGTAAATATATATGTACACATATTAATTAATACAACCAACCATTTCTCTTGGTCAGTAATAAAAAAAAGGATGCATTTAGTAATGCCAACTACTGTAAATATTTGATAGTTATGTTTTGTAGCGCTAATGGGGTTCTAAAACCTTGAAGTTATTCCATTCTCTGGCAGGCTTATAGATCAAGCATGTTGAAAGCATTCAAGAAGACCCTGGAGGAAGGGATTTTTACTTTTATAATCGGTATGAATCTTCTTTGCAAAAAATGCATGCTTCACTGAAAAAAAACCCAGAAGGGTCTGATTTTATTCTTTCCCTTTTGGCTCTTGGTTAGTCATCACACCTTGTTTATGTTTTACACCAATATGCCATTTATTCATTTGTTTGTGAGAAGTGTTTGCTATGGCTTGTGATCTGGATTGAAATATCTTCACATAATTTGGTTGGGGTTTCATTTAGTCTGAGAGTTCTTTCCATAGCTGTAAGTGTGTATTAAGGGGATGCCTATTCTTGGTGTTTGATCACTTACCTACTCATCCTAGCAGTAGCTCCACTTCAAAAGCTTTTCTGGCACCTTGTACTCCACTTTTCAGTAGGAAGTTGAATGAGTATGTTGCCTTTTTCCCAAAAGGAGTTAAAAACTGAGCTATGACTAGAAGATAAATTGATGAAAGGTTCTCCCGTTTATGCTATCCCTTTGCACTGTTCAATACGTTCAATGTTTTAGTATGGTTATAGATTAAGTGGTGGGATGTGGTGCTTGTGCACCACCTTCATTTTCACTAACGACAGATGCAGTGTTGTTCGGCAACTGACCTATTTGTTGCTGGGTTGTGTGCCTCGTCTTAGTGGATGACCGCAATCTGCGGGTAGCTGATTTTGCTCAGTTTTGGGCAACTGCAAAGGTATACCCTTGTTCTCTCTTTTTTCAACCTCCGTGAGTATTTCTGTTCTAGTTTTTCTGGTTGACAAGTTTATATGTTTGGAAATGATGTGTAAGTTCCGAAACTCCTCATATCCATGCATAAATTTTCTGGTAATTAAACCTGCTATTGATATGATGTTGCAATTTCTCGCTTCTTTTTAACATCCTTGCGCCTTCTCCTTTGCACAGAATTATAATCCCAAGTTGTTGAATGCACATTTTATGTTATTGTTTCACCTGCAGCCCCTTGGCTATATTTTCCTTATTCCATTTTTATAGTCTGGTCGATTTGGATGTTGTAGATATAAATTCACGCATAATATAAGTAGATTGATGCAGTTGGTGCTCAAAAGATAGGTTGGGGCTATTAAATGCCTGTAACCTAGGTCAAAGCTGGGCAACATGAGATGGTCGAGTTTTTTAGCAGTAGAAAAGGTCTTTGCATCATTTAATGCAGACATTTATTTTGATTAGCAAAAGTTCTTTCATTTGGAAGTTTATTTTAGAATAAGAACACTATTACTTAGAAAACTAACTAATTTATATGCAATTATTATAGGATTACTTTAATTTTAAATTACGTAGGAATCAAGTAGTTTGTCATAGATTAGACAGTGGTTCAGAAATTATGAACAAATTATAACTGTCTATTTCAGATCCCTTATATTTGTACGTTTAGAAGATTATGATTGTTGAATTTGAATACTCTTTTCTGTAGATTGTTGGGTTATACTCTTAATAATTGATAGCTCTTTTTATTAGTTCTTTGGGTAGATTTCATTGGAATGTGATTTTTTTTGGTAATAGAGCCATGGTAGATCATGAGGTGTGAGTCATGATGAAACTAGTAGATCCCACTTATATCTGTGATCTCACAATGAGCAGGAACACCCAGGGGACGACAAATCCAAAAACTTCCATGACGAGTAGATCAACTCATATATTGATGTGTGTAGAGAAACCAGGAATAGATATATTGGGTCTGATCTTGAGGAAATCTACAGATTTTCAAAACCTTTCTATATTTGTCCTTAGAAGATAATTTTCTATAAAGTGAATTTGATGGACCAGCAAATATAACATTGATCATGATGAGGAGAAATGTTAGGTTTTTCTATTCGTAGAAGAAAAAAATTTAGGTCTTTTTCCATATGAAGAATCCATAGCAATTGCAGAAGACAGACTGTGATCACAAGACAGTTGACTGGGCAGTAAGTTCATAAGATAGATTGGGGCTGTATGAAGAAGTCAATCCTGGTGAAACTTGGTAAAAGAAATTCAAAACTGGTCAACATGGAACCCTCTACTATATTTAAACGCCAAAAAATTTCTTTGTTTTTAATTTAGATTACTTCTATTTAGAATGGTTCTTCCAAATAGAAGTTTATATTAGATTAGGAAAAGAAATTTATACTAGAGTAGGAATGCTTTACTTTTAATTTGCTTAGAATGCCAGAAATTAGATTTATTTCAGTAGAAGTTAATTATAGTTCAACTACTTTGGGATTGAGTAGTTATCTTTGATTGAATATGTTCTTTGTTTTGAAATTAAGGTTTGTGGAGTAGAAGTCCTTTTAATAGTGATTGTGTATCTAACTTTCGGATGGTTATGATCATTATATTTGTATGCTCTTTTGAGTGGGGAATTAGGTTTTTACATTTACTTTTATAGTTAATTGCTCTCTCTCTCTCTCTCTCTCTCGGTCATCACTGTTAATATCCATATATGCCTGTTAATTTCCTGGGGTTGATTTTACACTCCCCATAACTTACAGATCATAATTTTCTTCGGTAACTCGATTGAGATGCGTTGGAGGAGCTCATTAGACTTACTTGTTTCAACTTAGAGTTTATCCCTTTTTATTTTTTTAAATAGAAGAGTTACGGCAATGTAAATGAATGCCACTGCTGTGTTTATAAGATCATATGGCCAGTGGGTAGCTCATGGAGTACAAGTCTGGTCTTAAAGTTCATCATGCAGTCATTACTTAGAAGTGGAAATTTGGCACCTTTCATAACATATTTAGGAAGAAATACTAGACATCTGTTACTCAAGGGAGGAACTACTATAAGATGTATGTAGTTCATACAAGCTATTTATTTTCACTTTTCCCGTATCCTTTCACCAAGAATAAAAAGGTAAAACATGATACTCCTTGTCTACTGGTTCTAGGATTCATTGCTTCCCTGATAGGAAATTATCATATGCAAGCCGTTACTAGAAATTTGGTTCAGATTATTTCAGATGTTAGCCTTTAGAGCACCTGAAGTTTTCTGGCTAAACTAAAATTTATTGCTATCTCTCTTCGCATCCCAAATCTGTTCAAAAGTTTCAATGGGCCACCCTACTATACAATTTTTATATCATAACTGTGAACACTTCATTTTTTATTGCATTCCAATAGTTTTGTAAATGTATATGACCTTGCCTTCTGCAAGAGACAATAACTACAGGACTAGTTAAACTTTGAGAGTACAAAGAGTTAAAACGGTTTATCATAGGCACATTTTGAATTGGCTCCACTTACTTTTGTATTTCGTACTAAAATCTTCACATATTTATTAGGGCTGTAAAATTGATACATTCAAAATGTAGGAATGGGATATTAATTTTTATAATATCCACATAGTTGTTGCTTGGAAATGAACTTGGTACCTTTTTTGTGTATTATTTTCGCTTATTGTTCCTTATTTTTATTATCAGATGTCGGGTTATGAAGTGTACTTGCTAGAAGCAGCATATAAGGATCCAATGGTGAGATTTTCCTTTTTTTATCTTTTTAAGTGTTCGATCTTGATGCTTTATGCGCGTGTGATATAAAATGGTACTAGGTCCAAGGATACATTTGAAACATTGCGGAATATATGTACCTATTACCCATATAGCTCTAATACTTGGTCAAGTCATTTTTCACACGTGCGCACACACACACACGTGTGTGTGTATATATAAAACTGCATCATATTTGTTGTTCCCTTTTTTTATGGGAATAAAAAATGGTTGGATACAGGTCTGATATTTTAATTCTTCGGTAGAAGCTGCAAAATTACCATCTTAGGCATTATTGCTTAATGATGCAAAATTACTGTCTTAGGAAATTTGGATCAAGATATAATGTTAGCAAGATCTTAAAACCTCTGTGACAGGGTTGTGCCGCTAGGAATGTGCATGGCTTCACATCTGATGACATACAAAAAATGGCAGATCGGTGGGAACAAGCTCCACCTTTGTACTTGCAACTAGACGTCCAGGTTTGTAATTTCCTGTTTTCCTGTTGTGTGGGGACAAGAACATGATGAAGTTATCACCGTAGCGCTTTAGAAACTTATGTAATCCCTTCGTCTATTAACTGAAATAGAGATGCATTATATTTTTTGAAAGTTCTTTTTTGGTCAATATTTCATTGTAATGCAACATTAAATTGATGTGGCAGTCATTATTTCAAGGGGATGATCTGAATGAACGAGGTATCCAAGAGGTAAATGTAATTTGCAGCATCATTCCTATCCTTTCTGCTGAATATAAATAAAATTAGCTGAATATGTTCTTATTGAACTGTTGCTGTAATTCATATACATATAATTGTGGATGGTTTTCAATATCTTCATTGGATTATGCATGCATATGTTGTAATTCAATTTTACCAGGTAACGTGTCAATCTGAAACATACACATGACCTGTTAAGGTGGCGATGACAAATTAAAAAAATTTCATATATTTGAAACAAATTCACAATAATGGACTACTTTAAGAAGGTCAGTAACAGCCACGGATCAAAATCTCGTCCGATACCGGTACGATACATACCATATGTATCGTACCTCTTAAGTATCGTCCAAAATATCGGACAATACAAACTTGGTATCATCTGTGTCGTCCGATATTTTGAATTATTTAAAAACTTGGACAATACATTGACCGTATCGTCCGAGATTTTGAAATTTTTTTGGGGTGCCACTTAAGTCACACCCTCCATATAGACACCCGATTCTCTTATTCTTCTCTTCCTTACCTCTCATACCCTCCCTGTACTACCCATGTCATATTTCACCTCGGCAAACACAATATCAACGCCGTAGATATGTTGTAAAAAGGTAGATATGTTAAAAAATAGGTAAATATGTTAAAAAAAATCCAAAATATCTTTTAAAAAATACATTTTTAGATATATATTTTTTAGATTTATTATTATCTATTTATTTTTATTATTATTTTTAAATGTACTGGACGATACATTGAACCAATGTATTGGCGATGCATTCAATGTCTTGGTCGGTACGGCGATACGTATTGTCTAGGAGGCCTGGACGATATGTATCGGAATTCCGAGATTTTACCCATGGTAACGGTAACTTTTATTTGGAAACACAGATATGTACTTACAAAGCATACACCTATAAACTATAAAAGAACTATACACTATGCATCACCATTCAGCCCATTAGTTCACCATGGACTTCAGGAACCTCAACTAAATAGGTTCTATCTACTCCTTTAGCAGGGAGTCGACCATCGAATCCACTTCTGTGAGGTAAATTGCATTGAAGCATGAGTCAAAAGCCTCCTGATGTAAACCAATAATCACCTTGGGTAACAGACATTGGCATCCACGAGGTCACTTTAATTATTACCTAAATGTTCATCAGTACTGGTATTGCCAGAGTTACGAAATTAATTGAAGGTAACTGTGGTTTAGCATGTACGTCTAGATGTTGTGTACCTTACAAATAATTCATCACGAATCATTACGAAGATATAACTCGTGGAGATTCATGATTTGTTATGGATGCTTACATGTATGGCACTTCCAACCTCTAGCGACCTGTAGGGATGGGGACTATTACCAGCACCACATCCTCCACAATATCTGTAGTAATATGGTACTACTTACTAGTACTAGCCATGCCTGTGCCCATATAACCATAGAGAAAGAGATGATCATCAGCAATTTACGGGCTTCTCTTTCTTAAATCAAGGTAGCTATTATCATGCTTGAAATTTGATGCAATGATGTTGATATTGAATAGATGGGAACCGAATGGT
Source organism: Chloranthus sessilifolius (assembly GCA_021018995.1). NCBI lineage: Eukaryota > Viridiplantae > Streptophyta > Magnoliopsida > Chloranthales > Chloranthaceae > Chloranthus > Chloranthus sessilifolius. Next base: position 8,900,971 of record CM037593.1, on the reverse strand, counting down.
TTAATTAATATTTAATAGTCACCTACCTCCATTTTTATTAGTTTGTAGTTGGTAGTACTTAGGAGTCAATCCTGAATCTGAATTTTATAACGATTAAATCAAAAGGCTGAATGAAAAGTAGCAACTTACATACTAAATGACTGACACATATGATGATATAAGGTGCCTAACAGTCTACATGTATCTTACACATCTGTATATTATGAGAATTCACTGACTGTTCATGCATATATCTGAGTATGCTGTATATCGTGGTTTTCAGTATATGATATTGAACTATTGTAAGTTGGTTGTTCCTTATTGTATTTGTCTTGAAAGCACTGAACTACTTAGAAATAGAGTGATCTACCTTTAAAGTTTTTACTTACCATCAAGGTATCGGTCCATCTTGGATTGATACATATCGGCCGATACGGATAGTGTATTGCCGTTATATATATATATATATATATATATATATATATATATATATATATATATATATATATATATATATATATATATTGTTTTTTAAATGTAAAAAAATAGATTTTTTTTTGTGTATATGTTGGTATCGGCTATGTTGGTATCAGCCGATACTGACCCGTAATGGTCCAATACCAATACCTGGTTGATACCTTTGTCGGGGTGGTATCGGTATCGGTTCTCGACGAAACCGATACGTATCATTATTGTCCGGGTTTTGATACCGTGCTTACCATGAAAATGGTGTTCATGGTCTGCTGCTGATTAGATCTTACACATCGTGTTGATACTGAGTACGTGAGGAGAATTAACTCATTTTGGGAACTAATGCTACAAACACTGACATGCTTTCCACCAGGGCATGTGCCATCCTCATGCTTTCCACCTGGGCATGTTTCTGGACCAGTCTCTGTCTGATAAAGCTCCGATTTTCCTTTTTTATTTATCTCCTCTTGGAGATGCACAAAACTTGTTATACTTTAGAGAAGATTCTTCATGGAAATTCTTGTGCTGAAGATGTTTCATACCATATCATAATTTGGTTGACTTTTAATGCTATAGGTTGACATGGATATGGAAGAGGTGTCATGTGATGAATATCCAACAATGGTACAAGACCCGAAGTCTCTTACGATTTTGGAATCGCCTTCACCAGCTTATCCATCTGATGGTATGTTTTGACTTTGAGTTAAATTTGGTGATCCCTGTCTCTTTGCTCAGTTAATGCAAGCTTCACTCTTTGAGAGATTCTTGTGTTCGACATGCGTGTTAAGCCCACTCGCTTAATTGGGTGGTCAGTTGTTTGGTGTTTGCGTAAATATTCCGAACATGCCCACTTTTTTTCCTGAGCATTTTCACATATGAGATGCTGGTTTTATGCATATGGGATTCTGATGTTATTGGGTGGTAATTAATCGTGCCTAATTATCTCAGCCCATACCTGGCCCATTGCGGGTCGGGCCGGGGGCTATGTAAAATGGTCTCAACAGATCTGGTCGGTTGGGCTTAAACGGGCCAATTTTTAATTGCTTTTTTGGACTAGACCTTACATGGCCTGATTTACTAATTAGGCCAGGCCGGCCCATTTATGTACATAACCTACGTACCTTAGCCCATACGCGGCCCATTGAGACCCCTAATTGTCATTTCCGGTACCTTATCTCCATGTCCAAAACACATAACGTGTAATTAGTATCATGTAAAGGTTTTTTTATTTGTAATTCACAAATAATCATTGAAATGTGTTCTTACAAATATTCTGAACATATCTCATACAAGATGCAGTTTTTTGTTCTCTTTTGTGTGTGTGTGTGCGCGCACACTCACTTATCGTTTCAGGCATCCTTCTTTTATGGCTAAATTACAGATCTTATAATTAATGTCATGGACAGGTTATCTTTGCTTGTAATGTACAAATAACCAATGAAATGTGTCTGCTTAAACTAAATTATACTCTTTTTTTTGTTCCTTTATATCTGTTGCTGTCTTGACATTTATTTTATGCACTTCCCTTTTGCTATTTTTACCAATATCTTATTTAGGTGCGTTAAAACTTGGAGAGAGATGGGATACTGAAGAAGATGACCAAACACAAGAAGTAAAAGAATTAGGAAGGAGTAAATGGTCAGAAGAGTTGGATGAGGATATTGACGAACCTGAGAGTGGTAAAGGGCATTTAAATGCTCTTTCTGGGTTAATAAATGCTTATGGCAAGGGAGAAAAATCTGTGCACTGGGGTGACCGGGTATGTAATCTATATTATTTAATTGTCAAATATTGCAATTAAGTCTTCATTTGCCAGTACATGATAAACACTTGACCATATGCTAAAATGTCTTAGTAGGCTTGATTTCTTTGAAATACTTCAGCATATTCCTGCTATTTCCTTAACATTAAGGCAATTAATGACAATATGTAAGACCTCTAGATTTCATACATGATCTCAATAACATGTTTCGTATTTGATTAAACAAGGCTTGCCTATTGCTTGCCTCGAATTAACCTTGGGGTTTCTTAACATTTTTTTTAAGCAGAAATTTTAAAACAGAGGATAATGGGCCAAGTGCATATAACTAGTTATAGAAAGAGATTCTAGGATCTATCTCTTAGATGCTGGTATTTTCATGGAGGAAACATTTAAAACATAATTGAATTCTTATTACAATACATGGCGACAAGTGTGGAATTTAGCAATATACAACAAACTAGGAAATTACCTGTAATAAGAAAAGAGTACCTTTAAATTCACCTGCCAAATCTGAGTTCACCCACGCTGAAACCCGATGACTGCTTTAAAGCAGAGGATAGAGATAGTTTTTCATCCCAATATTTCACATGATGGATCTTGGATTCTTGGGATCATGAGCGTACCATCAGACGGTCATTTTTTGATTTCGCGTGGCACATATCCCAAAAAAGTGACCTTGAAATCGTGTGGAACTCATCACCCGCAAACTTGATTTTAAGGTCACTTTTTTGAGATGTGTGCCACGTGAAATAAAAAACTGACCCTCTGATGGTATGTCCATGATCTCAAGATCCATTGAGTGAAATATTGGAACGAAAAACTATCTCCATCGCCTGATTCAAGCAGTCTATGGGTTTCAATGTAGGTGAACTCAAAGATTCGATGGGTTGAATTTGGAGTTGCTCAAAAGAAAACTGCCTGAAAACAACATGCTAAATACGAAACCATGTCTAGAATATCTACATGATAGATGAATCTGGACTGGCAATACCACAAGTGTTTTTTTTATGAGAGACTATTAAAATATCCATCTCGATAGGAAGCACCGGTCCCCCCACAGACTCAGCTATGGAAAGTTCCTGTTCCCCATAGGGTTGCTTGTTTCGCCTGGAAGGCATCTGTCGTCAAATTCGTAATAGGGGATCATTTATTTCACCAAGTATCCAAAATGGATGCTCACAAGTCTGTTTAATCGTTTGTCAACAGTGGCCTTTCAAAAGGTAAATGGTGTCATCTTGGATCACTCTGCTGAATTCCTGAAATTAAATTACAATGGATGTTCATTTGGAAATCTGTGCTTCGACGGTTGGTACTGTGCTGATTGCTTTTTCAATCCCCTTTTGGACATGCTGATGAGTGTATCTGCTGGGCTTGACAATAAGATTGGCTCATTGGTGATTGCTAGGAATAATGGATGAACTTAGTAACATGCTATCTACCTGGCCTTTAAGATCTACTGCAAGACTAAATGGATGAAATTAGGAACATCCTATGCCTTCAAGATCTCCCACATCCTTAGAGCAACGAATATGGAAGTGGATGGCCAAGTAAAGCAAGATGTATTCAGATCCAAGCTAGCTTTGGTCATTCCCTTCCCCTTCTGTAAATCGTTTTCTTTCTGGCTGAGTTTATCGTTCAGCCAACTTTGTACTTTATTTCCGTTTAATACCACGTATCCAAAAAGATAAAGAGAAACTATCGCTAAAATCTCCACGACGCTCAAACTATGCATCCAAACCATAAGAAATTGCTTTTCATCGTGGGAAAATGTGAGCGTCTATATAGTTATAAGTTGTAATCAAATCAGCTGAATAATATTTTATGGGTAGCTTCTGTAATGTATGTAGCAGCTGTAGCCCTTGTAAACATTTTTTGGATAACTATTTAAAAAGGAATGAAGTTCTTCATGTATCCTCATTTTTCATATTGCTGGCTAACCGTATTTATTCCTTCGTGTTTTCCTCCCCAGGTTGGAAAGAGTGGATTTTCAATAGGTGCAGCAAAAAAAACGAAGATATTATCTTTAGTAATTGGACCAGGTTCAGGCTACAATTTGGTTAGTGACTTATCTGCTCCTGCTCTAATGATTCAGGCTATGCTTGCATAATTTCTGGGCCATTTTTATTAATAACTTGCATGACTAAAAATGAATAGTTCAAATTGTATTGGCTTTTTTTTTCTTATGAGGAAGGGTCTGCCCTTGATTTCTTTTTCTTTCTTGTGCTGATTGAGCTGCCCTTGAGTTCTTATTCTTATTTGGAAACACATGATTTCTTTTTCTTTTTTGATTGGCAAAAAGCATGATGGTTTTGATCATGGGTCAAAATCTCGGCTAGTACCTATATGTATCGCTCGGTGTATGTATCATTTGTTTCGGACGGTACATTGGTATTTTGAATGTATCTACTTTCAAAGTATTGTCTGTTTTTTTTTTATTTTGTATGGGTCACTTAAGTTTCTGATGCGGGAAAAATCGCACGCTAACCCTAAAATAGCGTAAATCCCACAAGATAGGGGTTAGGGTTTTTGCTCTTCAATTAAAACAAAAAAATAAAAGGAAAAATAAGGGTAGAAGAAGAAGATTCAAGGAATCGCTCCAAGGAAGAAAGTTGGCCTCACACCAAACCACAAGCGGGAGAAGAATCACTCTTCTATCGAAAACTTATCTCAAGTTCTCTAGAATTCGCACAAAGCAAAACTCATAATTTTCATTCATCATCAATATTAATTCTCATAAGAGATTACAATGTGTATTTATAAGGGAAAAAAACCTAGGAATACTATTTAAACTAAAACTCCAAATCAATCATTAAAATTTTCTAATCTAACGGTCACAATTACTTTCACCATTAATCCCGTTTTTTTATTACGCGATCTCTTTTGAAGGGTCAAACGATGTCCGATTGACGTGAAATTAGTCTTGTTTGAAAGCTTATTGAAGTAGCTTTCCAACAAGACCAAAATCACACAATTCCGACAGATATTGGTAGACTTATGACCATTTTTCAATGGTTGCATAGAAAGTGACGGGATTAACAGTCACATATCACATATATGTGCTTGACCCCTAAATAATTCAAATAAGGAAACTAGTCCTAAAACAAGTCACTTATTAAAATAATCCTAATAAGAAAGGAAACTAAACCTAGATAAAATATTGTCTAAATTAATTTGCACACGGGTCTTTAACGGACATTTTTAAAAAACCCATTCGCAGGTCCACTTTCTCTTTTGACGTCTCTTCTTTATCCGATCATGATTCAAACAAGTGGATCTAAAGTTCGCATCAATCCCCTCTACTTTGAAAAAGTTCGACCTCGAACTTTGGTTGGCATGAATCTTCACAGTTGCGATCACAGACAAGTAAACAGGGAACCTCGATTGGAAGCGGCTTGAACAAGTAAACAGGATTCCACTCGGGCTCGATCTGTTTGATCTTCGATTCACCAACGAGAATGGACGTCAACATGCAACCAACACTATCTTGGAACCTGTGGGTCGTGGGTGCGATAGTCTTCATTTCAAATAATTGTGCTTCGACGATCTCGGGCTCGAGAGGACTGATTGCGGCAACTTGCTCTTCAATGGTCTCTGGCTCCTCAACGGTGTTGGGATTAATACAGATATTGACCGGAAGAGGGTTCTCATCAACTAGTACCGACTCTTCGACTGATTTTGGGGCTATCACGGGTTTAAGAAGAGGATCGATAACAATTTTAGGTGAGATGAGGTCGGCTAGGGTAACGACGGTAACGGGCTTAATTTCTTGAATGGGCTTTGGGTTGTAAGTTGTTACGGGGGCTGCAACCGGAGTTTACACCGTTAATGGATTCCGTAACGGGTGTAGGTGTCACAATAGTTATGAGATGATAAATTGTTATGGGATTAAACGGACGGTTGGTGATGTGGTTGGATTAACGGATACGGGATTTGAAAGCTTAAATATCAAAGCTTCGTGTCTCATCGATATGATTTCCTCTTGTAGTTTGAGAAGAAAATCCTCAAGAAATTCTTGAACGAGAACCTTGTTTAATGCCTTCGCTATCCGACGTGTATTTGTTAACTCACGTCTAATCTCAAGAGTAAACGCTCGATCATATAAAGCTGGCCAATATCGAGGTGTTGAATTCAAATACCTCAGACTCTGCGATCTAATTTTCACTGCCTCCCATGCTTGTCTAATCTTACCAATTGTTTGATACAAATCAGGGAGCTTTCGCCGATCCACGAATGATCCCATTGTAGCCATCATGAATCTATTCAACTCGTGCAAGGCTTCGATAAATTGTTCTTTACTCATGATGGACTTCACGTGTCGAGTGTTGAACTTGGGCTTTGATACCAATTTGATGCGGGAAAAATCATATGCTAACCCTAAAATAGCGTAAATTCCACAAGATAGGGGTTAGGGTTCTTGCTCTTTAATTAAAACAAAAAAATAAAAGGAAAAATATGGGTAGAAGAAGAAGATCCAAGGAATCGCTCCAAGGAAGAAAGTTGGCCTCACACCAAACCGCAAGCGGGAGAAGAATCACTCTTCTATCGAAAACTCATCTCAAGTTCTCTAAAATTCACACAAAGCAAAACTCATAATTTTCATTTATCATCAATACTAATTCTCATAAGAGATTACAATGTGTATTTATAAGGGAAAAAAAACCTAGGAATACTACTTAAAATAAAACTCCTAATCAATCATTGAAACTTTCTAATCTAACCGTCACAATTACTTTTACTATTAATCTCGTTTTTTTATTACGCGATCACTTTTGAAGGGTCAAACGATGTCCGATCGATGTGAAATTGGTCCTGTTTAAAAGCTTATTGAAGTAGCTTTCCAACAAGACAAGAATTACACAATTCCGACACATATTGGTAGACTTATGACTATTTTTTCGATGGTTGCGTAGAAAGTGACGGGATTAACAGTCACATATCACATATATGTGCTTGACCCCTAAATAATTCAAATAAGGAAACTAGTCCTAAAACAAGTCACTTATTAAAAAAATCATAATAAGAAAGGAAACTAAACCTAGATAAAATATTGCCTAAATTAATGTGCACACGGGTCTTTAACGGGCCTTTTTTAAAAACCCATTCGTAAGTCCACTTTCTCTTTTGACGTCTCCTCTTTATCTGACTATGATTCAAATAAGCGGATCTAAAGTTCGCATTGGTTTCCCCAATAGAAAAAATCCGAAAATCCCTTGGACTTACCGCCTCTCTCTTATTTCGTCATTACTTCTCCTAGCTCGCATATCTCTTAGGCATCCCTCCATCACGTATGTCAATTTTCGCCATGAATAACTTGTTTTCTATAGATCGGAGCACTATACATAGGATTAAAATACAATTAAAAAAGGTACATGTGTTGAACAAAAATTTACAAAACTTTTAAAAGAAAATTACATTTTTAGGGATTTTTTTGTGAAAATTTCAGTTTTTTTTTCTTTGTTACTGGCCGATACATTGATTCAATGCATTGACAATACATTGAATGTATTGGCCGGTACACCAATACGTATCGTCCGGTGGATGATACGTACCGGATTTCCGAGATTTTGACCCATGGTTTTGATGTTCAATGCTGAGATGATAATTGGCAAGAGACCACATTCGCGAGTTCTTATGTGCACTTCTCAACATACACCAAGTATTTCTTAAGCATGTTGGTTATTTTTTAATGTTTTGAAGAAATTTTTGTTTGGCAGTGGGAATGTTATAGGATGTTGTTTTGGTCATCGAACTAGGCTGCAACAGAGCTGGGCCAGCTCGGCTTGACCCGAAAATGAGAGCTTTTGCTCTCTTAAGCTCGGCTCGAGAGCCAGATCCGAGCTTTTTATTTAAAGCTCGGTTGAAGTGGAGCTGAGCTAGAGTTGGCTTGTAAAGCTCGGCCCCGGCTTGGCTTGATTAATAGTATATAATACTTTTATATATAATAAAATATATTATATTATATAATTTTATTTTTATTTTACTTTTTTCCCTTATAATAATAGTTACTTTTAATGGATAAATATGTAATAGATAAATAATCCTTATAATCCTCTCTCTCTCTCTCCCCTGCAACCATTAAAGCTCTTTCTTATTCGTCTCAATGAACAATCACTAGCACGACAATTGACCAACCAATCAACACCTATGTCTAGCACCTATGCTCTCAATCAATATTTAGCATATTATATTTAAACACTTTTTTCTCCAATCGATCCGTAAAATCCAAAATAACTAAAGGATGAAAAGATATTAGGGCTTTCATTTATTAAATTTTATTAAAACTTTCATCTATTAAAAAAAGAAAATGTTTAAAACAATATTAGGAAAAAAATTTATAATAAAACTTATTTAGCTCGAAGCTTAGCTTGGCCCGACTCGAACTCGATAGAGCCGAGCTAGAGCTTAGACTTTTCAAGCTCGAAGGGCCAGAACCAAGTGTCAACTCGGCTCGTATAAAGTAGAGCCGAGCTAGAGCTGACCCAAGCTCAGGCTTGGTCCGGCTCGGTTGTAGCCCTACTTGGTATGTTGTGGTCATTTTTAGAAAAGTTATTCAACTGTTTAGGTTGGAACATTACAGTCAGTTTTAAAACTGGTATTAGTTTGCCAACGATAAAATCGTCTTGCTTGCTGGACCATAGTGATAAATTTTTCCGAGAATCTATGAAATTCCCTGAAACAGTGGTCAGAGTCGTCGGACAAAACTTTCAACGGAATTTTGGTGATTTCTCCCAAATTACCAAAAAATCATAATTTCAGCGAAATTAGTGAAATTTTGCCGAAATTAATGATATATTTTCTCCATTTTTAAATAATAAATAATTTTTTTATAAATATCAAAATTTATATATATATATATATATATATATATATATATATATATATATATATATATATATATATATATTATGGGATAATGGGTCCTGACCAACATTTAAACACCAGAGTGATGCTTAAATGATCTTATACCATTAAAGCTAGACTTTAAATCTCATACCATTGCGATGTGATTCTCATTTTGCCATGTGGTGAACATTTGTGATCAATCTAAATTGTCCAAGTGGCAATCTATAATTGGAAAATGACTTAGACCAAAGAAACATTCCTATAAGTGGATGTGCACCATGCGATTGTTGATTTTTGATATCAGCCATTAAAACTGAAAACAATGGTTGACATAAAAGTCCATATATCAGATGGTTTAAATCTCCCTAAAGCACCATTTTCGGGCATGTTGCATTCAATCTATGATCTATCACTTTGATGGTCTAGACTACAGATCATCCACATCTTAAACCATGGATGGTGTATGATCATTTAAACACCATTTTGGTGTTTAAATGATGGTCAGGAGAGGGCCCTATATATATATATATATATATATATATATATATATATATATATATGTTGCACTCCCTGAAATTCTGCTGAAACTTTTTCGATTTCTTCCTAAAATTTATCCGAAATGAACCAGAATGACCCTCTACCGAAATATTGCTGAAAACGAAATTTCTCACTTTGCACTGGACTGACAACTATCTTATTCCAAACATAATTTTTGGAAATCTGTTTTGTGCAAGGTCGTCAGATTTCTGTCTGATTTTTTCTTTTTTTTTTTTTACGAACAACTCTATGTTTAAGCTGTTGATATATCTACCCTTTCTCATTTTTTGTCAACTTCCAACGAAAAATACTGCAATAATCATTTCACGTAAAAATTTCTGTTAGAATTACGAGAAAAACTGCCTGCTCCCACCGATCAAAAAACGAAAAAAAAAACTGCCTGCTCTCACCAATCAAAAAACGAAAAAACAAACTGCCTGCTCTCATTGGCTGGATTGTCCAAAGAAGCTGAAGATTACTTGTCTATGTTAATTAGCTGCTGCTCATAGACTTTGGTTGCTGCTTTGTGCTTGGTATTGCCTTGGTGCCTTTTTTTTTCTTATCCATTTCTCACTAAGCACCTTGCTTAGTCTTTGATCTTACTGTAATCTTGTTCAAAGAATTCCACCTTTACTGATAATAAAAAAGGCAAAAAATTAAAAAAAAAATTGTTCTAGATGCATCAATTTATTTGTGTGGGTGGGGGACAATTGTTAACCTGTGAACTTTTGATGCTTTGATAGGACTCCAATCCAATAGCAAAGGATGAGAATGTGGATGCAATTGAGCGTAACAGTGGTGACAGCAGACGGAACGTGTTCCTTGAGCAACTACGAGCTGAGCGCGAGTCCTTTAAAGCCGTATTTGATAGAAGGCGACAGCGCATTCGGGGGCTTGAGATAGAGGATGAGTAAGAATTCTCACCTGCCATTTTAAAAAAAAATATAATTACAATAGAGAAGTATTCTTATGTTTGTATCCTTGTGAAAGCAGAGCTGGTATCTGTAATTTTTAAAATGGGTTGTCTTAGTTTTGTAATTTTAGAATTAAGGGTATTTGTACTGGACCACCCTCTGGATTGAGAGAATCCTGTCATTTTATAAATGTGGTGGGCATTTTTGTCATTTCACCCTTCTTTCTATATGCAAGAGGACTTTTCTCATTACTTCCTATAAAGATCCTTGTTTCAAACCCACCTCGAGCCGTTAGGTTAGAGTCAGTTGGAGGCTATGTGGCATTCATTCGAGGGATCGGGTTCTACGCCAATTTTCCCAAGGACGATCAGCGGCTACCAAAAAATTTGGGCAGGCTCTGATTCATATACACCGCTCAAGCCATAGTTAGCAAAATTTGCAATTTTAAAAAATAAGCTTGTTTAAAATGGGTTTTTTTATAAAATGTTGAAACAAGCTTAAAATGCATATTTTAAAAAATACTCATATTTTACAAAATATCAAGATTTTTATGTTTTAAGCACGTTTTTTGATGAAAATTTTCTGCAATTTTCCTTATTTTCGACTTGGTAACTAAGGTCAAATTGTGGTCCAAGGGGAAAATATACAATGCACTAGATGTGGGGTACCCAAATTTTGATCACTAGTTTGAATGCCATAAGGAACAATTTTTTTGAAATTTTCTTTAAATCACATGCTACATGACACATAATCCCAAAACGGGTGTTGTTTTGGAATCACGTGATCCCAAAACGGGTGATGTTTTGGAATCATGTGATCCCAAAACGGGTGATGTTTTTGGAACCATGTGGCATGTGATCTGATCCGAAAGTTCTAACTCACCGCTCACAATATGGGTTCAAACCCGTTGCCCCAGTTACTTCTCTCTCTCTACACACAGCTAATTGGGAAAGGTGCATTTTGCATACAAAGTTACTTCACCTGGGCTATTTTGAAAGGGCCGCAGCAGGTTGGGTAAATTCTATTTTGTTTATAAAACGGGTCTTATTTTATAATTGTCCTTTGTTTTTTAAGGTTATCTTGCCTGATTGAAATAGCACGTTAAACCAATGTTACCTGGTTCACTCGTTTCGGATTCGGGTTCACGGTTTGTCGGAGCTGAGTGAACCTGGTCCGCTAGGGATACAATAAGTTTTAACTTACATCAAAGTTATGTACAAGTAGGGTAAGAGAGAGATGGTGATTGGTAAGGTCAGCGGTTGAAGTTATAAAAAAAAAATCCTATAAGAAGATTTGTACCATCCAATCCAAACACTTTACCGTAGACGATTCTAATGATCCCATTGGTTCATGCTAATTTCATTTATTTTATAATGCATGAATAAGATGGTTTAGATCCCCAATGAGTGATTTTTGGGCCCAATATAGTTTATTAGATGAATTACAATTTTAACTACTTAGATTGCTTAAAGCATTTTGCTACGTGCCCTGATAAGTAGTCGATCATGGCATAAAATCTAAGACCATCACATCCCATAATTGGAGACTCCCACAACTATTTGAAACTAGGTTTGTCATCATCATTAAGAAAAAGATTAATGGTAGGATGATGATCAACATAATCAAAGCTATGAGTCTCAATGAACTGGGCTTGGGCCTGGGCCTAGCTCTGGCTTACTGTGAGCTGAGTATGTTTTAAGTTAGGTCAATTTAATAAATGGGCAGAATTGGCCCGGTTAGCTAGTTGGTCCATAGTTTGATTGGCTTATAAGCCGTGTTTATGAATCAGTCTGTTGAGGCCTGGCCCGGCCCAGCTCATTTAACAAATAGCAGACTAGCTCTCAATGGATTGGATATGTCTCAAGTGACGTACGCCTGTTTAATAGATAGATCAGCCCAATTAGTTAGGTCTGAGCTCTCATTTCGACTATGAATAATAATTCGGGAAGGTTAAAATTCGACAGGTTCAGGGTACATTTCGGAGAAAACAAAAATTTTAATTAGATTTATTGAAATATATGAATTATTCGTGAAGTTCATGAATTTTTAAATAATGTACTAATTTTTAAAAAATTCTCAAATAATTTGTGATTAATTTGTAGAATCCTAAATTTGCAATTTTTTTCAAAAATCATAGAATTTGGTAACTGTGCAACCTCAAGGTCTGAGGTTCAATCCCAGCTTACCTAAAAAAAAGAAAAATTGATTGTTAAAAGTTCAATCCTGGCCCATTGAAAGCCCTAATCAATGGAAATATTAATATCATATTTTTTTTCTATCCGCCAATTAGGAAAGGCTCATTTCAATTTGAGATGCCTAACTGATGACTGCCTTTAACTGACCCCAAATTGGTGGATAAATTAATGATGATGATGATGATGATGAATTATTATCGGCCTGTCACGGCAGTGCTTATGAATTTTTTGTCGAAAATGAGGCCCGACCATCCACAATAACATCGGGCATATTATTCTCGTCAATGCTATAATTGGTAACTATTGTCATGACCATAGTGACAAATTTCATTTTTGAAAAATATTTCGGTATGGGGTCATTGATGTTCATTTGAGATAAATTTTGAGAAAAATTTGAAAATGTTTGGGGAAATTTTCGGGGAGTACAAATGTCGTTTATTATTTTTATGATTTAATATTCATAAAATCTTATTTATTATTTTAAAATGGCTGGTATTAAAAAAAAATCATTAATTTCAACAGAATCTCATTAATTTTGCCGAAATTCATGAAATTTCGGTAATTTCGAAGAAATCACTGAAATTTCGACGTAAGTTTCATCCGACCCATGTGTCGGTGAATTTTGGAGAAATTTGTCACTATGGTCATGACTAAGCATTCAATTTAGTTACATGTGCTCTTATGCCCTCACTTTTACCGTTGTAAAGCTTTTTTTTTTTTTTTTTTGGATAACTTAGGGTAGTCCCAAGCGTAAAGCTTGGACTAATCCCTAAGGGATGTCCTCGCTCCCACCATGTAACGAGTATTTCACGAGTTCTAAAATATTATTGTATTTTAAAATGTGCTTTACTTTGAATGTATGATGAAAACGAATACAGTGATGGTCATGTGAACCATCATGGTGCAGTTCAACTCGCATAGATAGTCATTACTAAAATAAGCATTTTGGAAAAAAAAACTCGTTTAAAATGTATTTTTTTCCCGTCAAATTAATGTCATAAACACATTCTAAGATTGATATGAAATAAGAACTCTCTTAAGACTGATAAGGCTTGATAAAAATGATAAGATCTAGTTTGTGATATGACTCGAATTGCTACAAAGTTTGGTAGAAATTATATTTATGAATTGATAAAATCTTGCATGTTACCTCTTATACGCAGGAATTATCATAAGTCTTGATAAGAACATTATTCATGAACAACGATGATCAGAATTCTCATCGATTTGACAAGAACTCTAATGCCTATAACCAAGTAGAGTTATTTTAGAATATAATTTAAGTCATACATTTACATATAATAAATATTATGTGATGAAGACTTGATTCATAAGTTATGATTTAAGTTATGCACTTATATATAAAAATATTATATGGTCAGGATTACTTTTTTCATTAGCTTGCTTTTCTTTTGGTTTGATTATTTTTTAGAGTAGGATTTTATTTGGAGATTTATTTTATTATTATGAGTTTGATATCATGTAATGGCAAATATCCTCTTTATGACTTTCATAGTTCTTGGGCATATTTTCCAATTGGATTAATTTTTTGAGTCATTTTATTTCAGTTTGAGGGAATAGTTGATTTTTTATATTGAGTGTAATCCTTATCATTAAGTAAAATCTTCATTGCATGTTTATAGTGGTTTAACACATAAATTTGTTTATCTTTCTCTTAGGTTTTGTGTAATAGTCTCACATAGATAGAGAAAAGTCCTGATCCTGTGGGTCTGGGTCATTACAGAATGGTATCAGAGTCAAGGACGGCTCTTTTATAAGGTGGGGGGATTTGTAATAGTCCCACATCGGATGGTGAAAAAGTTCGACCCTAGGCTATAGGTGATTGTAAACACTATATGTCATGACGCGTTTTGGGTGAAAAGTTAAGTTCATGTCAGAAACAAAATCGGAGTGGAGAAACTTAAGCCCAGAACCAAACAATATTGTAGCATGTGGGTCTGAATTGTCACATTTTGCCATCATTTAGTAGTAGCCACTTTTTATGTTTGTGGTTATAGCTATGATTTTAAATATCGACCATATTAGTTACATATTGGGTTAGGCCTCATCCGATACCAATATATACCCCTATTTAATATGAGGTCAAAATGGTCAAATATTGAATCATATCAGGCCGTATCAGCCGATATGAATTTGATATAACTCAGACAAAATACCAATAATATATATATATATATATATATATATATATATATATATATATATATATATATATATATATATATATATATATAGTGCTTGAATATATATTGGCTTGATTGGCCGATAGATATTGGATGTATCGGATATGCATTTGCCTGTAGGGATCCTGCAAATATGCCGATAGATATTCGACGATAACTCCCTGGTTATGGGGATAACAACGCAAGATTCTATTGTTTATTGAATGGAATTTTGGGTCGTTACAAAAGAAGGGGATCGAACTTCAAAGATGTTTCTTCATTAGACAAGTATTGAATATTTATTTTTTATCAGTAAATTAGAATGTATTAAAAAGAAGCGAGGAGTTGGAAAAATACAATACGAAGTCGACCAAAAGGAGAAACTACACAAAAGAGAAGAAATAAAAAACAAAAAATAAAGAAGCCCTACAACGGATAAGGCTAGTTGAATATTGTATGAATTATCTTTTGTTTTGATCATTGGACAAAGGTAGAGTTTAGAGCCCACCACCTCAAGCCTCACAAAGGAGGGAGGATATAAACTGAGCTACCACTCAATCGGTTAAACCATTTCTAAATTGGAACGGTTTACTAACTAGATACATGTGGCACAAACTTGATTGATTCATATCAATCAAACGGCTTTACAACAAATGGTTACCATATAAAACTCAATATGTTTTAGCCATTCACTTTAAAGGTGTTTGACCACTTTTAATCACAAGATGATGATATTTTAATGCAATCTTCTATCCACCAGATCTTTAAAATAGACCCTTTATTTTAAAGCAATCTTCTATCCACCATATCTATATAATAGACCCTTTGCATTAAGCCGTACACTTGAACAATAGTGATGTACCTATGACCTCCAATATATGACTTGCTCCAATAAAGGTTGGGAGTCGGTTAGGTACCCAATACCAACTCTCAAGGATCAAAATATCGGGAAAAATTTTGGTTTCGAGCATGACCGAAATAGAAAATTTGGGCCAAAAGTTTGGCCGAAAACCGATAATTTGGCCAAAATTTTGAGTCCCATATAAAATATGATCGAAATTTTGGTCCAAATTATCGTTTCAGTGAGGACCAAAACCGATAATTTGGATCAAAATTTTGGTCATTTTGGCCGAAATTTTGATCCTTGCCAACTCAATTAGAAGACATAAAGGAAGTTGCACTTAAATAGGGACAGTGTTATATAGTGGACAATATTTGATAGACAATATTACAGACAACTTATATGGCGCGACTGGCTGCACACATAGTGGGGCTCAAGCATTACAGTCAGTCATATAAGCAGTCTTCAAACTTGTCTATCAAAAACTGTCCACCATTTATAATTTTTCATTAAATAGCAAGAGTTAGGATGTTACGTTATTTTACTAGTGATAATTCACCTTTCCAAACCCAACAATAATCGCTTGAGGATGAAAGCGAGTAGCCTAGAGTAACTAGAATGATTGTGTTCCATATGATTAACGGAGCTACAACTTGTACATGAGATTTGTACCGTGACACATAATTTTAAAAGAAAGACTTGGTATTTTTTGGATCTTTGCTAGGTGAAACTTCCACCATCTAAGTCTTCTGATTAGAAGGCCTAATGTAAAGATCTTTACTGCCAAAGACTGGCACAAAGTGTGATTTCTAACATCTGACTCAACACATTCAAACCCTATCATCTGATTCAATGGTTTATGATCATGAATCAGATGGTAGAGATCATGTTTCGTGCCAATTTTTACCATCAAAGATATTTACATCGTGGCCTTCAAATCAAATGCTTAGATGGTATTCCACGAGATAAAAATCCCAAAATATCAAGTCTTTTAAACTTTGCGCCACAGTATAAATCTCCCCTGCAAGTTGGAGTGTACATGGACTAAATTAAGCTCACAGACTGCCATTGAAATTCTTACCCCCTTGAAATGGAGGCTATAACATATGGAGAGGCCACAATGAAGTGCCTTTATTAGAACTTCTGGCCAACATAAAGTTTGACCTCAATCCATCAACATGTTGGCCTGCCATACATCTCCATTTATGAAGCTGGTGAGCCACTGTACAAAAATAGATAACCTGTGCACTACAGTGTTGCACGGCTGTGCAGTCTTATAGAATGACCCGTGCATCGATATCTAGCATTAAGATCACAGGTCAATCACACCATGTCAAAGAGGTGTGTACCTCCCGCGAGGTTTGATCGGTTTCGCGGAGAGAAATTGACCCATGCACTGCCCTAAGAACACAGCCTTGTTCACCAAATATAAATTATCTTTCAAATGCTATTACCCAGAAAAGAGTTGTCGCAACGGTTTAGCGACTTGGGTTTACTCCCTAAGGTCACGGGTTCAAGACGACTCCCCTCTGCGATAAATAGGTGTAGGGACGATGTCACCCATATGGCTTAGTCCAAGCCCAAATTTGGGATACCCTATGTTATACAAAAGAAAAAAAAAAATTCCAATGTATTAGCTCAAGGACTGAGCAATAATCAATTAGAAATTATTGTCTCCCCTACCATGAAAAGCATGTAGCCATTTGTACATAATTTTACTAAAAGGAAACAAAAAACATACAAAAAAACAGAATGCATGCTAATTGTAAAATCTATCATATAGTACTTACAAACAAAATGGAGTACAAAGTAAAAAAAAAAAAAAAAAACAGAACAAGCCACTTATTAGAAGCAAAGTGAGTTCAATATGGGGATGGTGCAACGTCCTCGAAAGTTGTCTTGATTGAATAGAGGGGTGGTGTAATTCTCGAAAATCAGAGCAGAGGCAATCGATTTATAAGCAGCTTCACTGAAATACTCTCCATCCCAATTAACAAATAATTCTGGCTTGTCACACACGAAACCTCCTTGCCCACAATGACCGATCCCTGTGTCATAGTTGAATTTGGCAGCACTTTCTCCGCAGCACACTGATAGCACATCACTTGAGAAACCTGATTAATGATAAAATTGAAGAATATGTTAATGCTTTCTGAGGCAGCACACTATAATTCTCAAAAATTAAGTCTATAAACAAAGCTTACCATATTGAATAGGGTTGTTGAATAAACGCATGGCTGCATTGTAGTTGTCTGCGTACATGATCTTAACAAAGGGATACACATCTCTTAGCAGTTGGATATTGTATTGGAGTAGCGTGTTGTGGTACTCTGCCTGTTCATTTTTATCTCTTAGACACCCATTTTGGGGATCAATGCCAAGAGCGCTACCGCTAACAAAAGCTGGATTTCCATAATAGTATGGAAGACATCCCATTGGAAACATCCCAGGCACCATAATATTAGTCGCTCCAATAGTAATCAATTCCTGGAATTAAAGAAAATAAAATAAAAACTATATTCATTAATAATAGTGATAACAACAAATAGCACGTATCGATTTAGCATAGCAAAATAGAGGATTTCTTACCATGATGGTTTGGGTGATAACATTGACTACATCACGAACCACATCTGTGTTAATCCCCGTAAACTTGTAATCTCTTTCTCCAATCTCTCCAACTACTAGTAGCGATCTCCTTAGATATTCATGACAATCTAGTGGGGAATCAAATAGACAAATTAGATGGCAGATCTAACAAATTAAAAGAATGACTATTTATTTAACTTAGATATGAAATGAAGAGAACGGATATGAGAATCACCTGTCTCAGTAGAGCATAGAGAAGGTAACAACTTCTTGAACCAGTCGAGTTGAACTAGAAGAGTGCTATTTGTTGCTACTTCTGTTCTATCATAAAAATAAGGTGTATCCATTGCTGTGGCTCCTACAACTGCAAAATTGACTCCTTTTTTATAATCTTGGGCTCTCAGTGCTGATAAATATGGAGGTAAAAATGGAAGACCAAAAGCTTCCGCTGAAAAATTCAAATGACATATTATGTTAGCACTTATATTGTGGTTCTTTGTTCCTATATTACTTGGAAGTTGGAACCAAATAAGCTAATATTTTCACAATAAAGGATTAATTAATAGGAATATGACCTACTTGTAGAATAGGCCATGCTGGTCAGCCTGATTCAAATTTTTTATTGGTTTGGGAACATAAACTTGACCCATCAGGTCGGGCATGAAGCATCTGACCCTAATTTCTGGTTGGGTCAGGTCGGGTTAGCCCAGCCCAGCCCAATATTTTATATAAAAAACATGAATAATAAGAGGGTATTTTGGTCGAGCGTCAAGTTGGGTTGAGTTTTTGGGTTGATCAAGTACATACCGTTGACCCATCAGGTCGGGTTGGACATACCCTGGGCAACCAAAATTTTTGCGAGACCCAATTTGTTGAAAGCCCTACATCGATTGATGATTCTAAAATTCTAATGCTTTGGTAAGCATGATTTTCTGTTGAGACATGCCAATAATGAGCTGATAGACCAATTGCGTTAATTGATCAAAGATGTTCCTATCATGAGCTGCAAGTGAGCAGTCTCAAAACCAAGGTATCAGCCTCTGCCAGTATATTTTTTTTTGAAAGATAAACACAAATTTAATTTTTTATTGGTCAGCATGGGCCTATACCGAGACAGTATCGGCCCATACAGACCCGTATCGGTCTGAAACCGATACTGACACTGATACCACCCCGATAATGCTTTCTGGGCGGTATTAGCATCTCAGTTTACAAAAATCGATACTACTGCCGATACGTACCAGTATCGACTGAGACTTGATATCATGCTCATAGCCCTATTTGTTTAACCATGGTTCATAGGACATCCAAACGGAAGATTCATCAAGTCAATTGAGTCACTACTCACTAGGGTTTGGTCTTGTAGCAGAATGGAAGGTTGACAATATTTTCAACCCTAGTTTACTCATTTACAAAAAGAAAACAGAAAAAACATATGGGAACGCAGAGTAAAATAACCGGTTATATGTACATAAGGAATCCACTTAACCTCATCCATTATAAGGACTTTATCTTCATTAGTGACATATACGAGACAAAAAAAAATTAAAAGATCAAAAGAAATATGAAAATAATTAATCTAAAACTTTATAAAGCATACCCATGAAATCAATGATTAATCGTCCATTAGAGAAGCGGCCTGTTGACCTATTAAAATAGGTTTCGCCATAGGGTAATTTGCCAATATTGGGCTGCCGAATAGAGTAATCATAATCCTCAATTAAGTAGTTTCCCGTATCTGAAAACGCATCCCCGAAATTGAATATTGATTCATAACCACTCACAGCATGAAATATGAGAAGAAGAACTATAAAGCCTAAGATTGGAGGAGAAAATCGAAAACCAATAAAGATCATATTGATAATTTGAGATAGGAGAAGGGAGGGTAAAGAAAATGAAGTGCAGCGCAAGCAGAGAGGAACGTATGAAATTTCTGTAACGAGAAAAAGAATGGGAGATGTTCTTATTTATAGTAAGTGGTTGTAGTTAGAGTTTCATTATGAGTCCAAAGTCATAATCCGAGATAAGTATCAGTAATTAGCTTTGGGGCAGTTATAAGTTGTAACAGAACAAAATGGAAACCTTTTTATTTTCAGATACGAACAAAATAGATACCTGGAGAGAGAACTTCAGGTAATGAAAGGGACTAATTCTACGCGGTGTCTACTTATAGCGGCCAGCTGTAACCCTTACTTTCGCGGTTTGGGATGGGTCTAGCTTGGGTCCGACGTTAAGGCTTTGCTGTTTAATGGTGGAAACGAATAGCCCAACCACTAGGGCTATCAACCCGATATATATATATATATATATATATATATATATATATATATATATATATATATATGATTCAAGACCAATCAGATGAAAGATCGATTGGTATTGGCCGATACTTATCGATATAATTTTTTTTTTCAGTATTGGCCGATACTTCCCATTATCATCAACAATCACTCTAGAAAGGAGGAGTATATGAGATATGAACTAGTCCTTCAATGGCATTAAATGAGACGATGGGAGAGAGAGAGAGAGTAGGGGTCTCAACGGGCCGAGCAGGTGTACCATCAAATAATTATTATTTTTTTCACTAATGGATCTTGAGACCATGGCGTACCATCAAATAATCATTTTTTTATTTTATGTGATATAAATCACAAAAATATTGTCTGAAGTCAAATGACACACATCATGCTCAAACGTGATTGTAGGACCTCTTTTTGCGATATGTGTCATATAGAATAATAAACTAACCATCTAAGGATAAGATCGTGGTCTCAAGATCTATTCTACAAAGGGAGCCATTACTTCCACACGTTTTTTAAGTGATTGCACCAAATTTAAAGAAAGATTTGATATTTTAGGGACATGTGATATATAAAAATTCAATTTGGGCTGTCTGATTTGATGTTCATGATCAATAGATCTCTTGTATATAAAATTGGAGTAAAAAGCCATATTTTTCATATGATCTATTATAGTGAACTGTTGAATTATATAATATCCGTTGACTCCATTTAATCAGCTGATGAAAATTATATTTTGTTCTAATCTTTTCCAATTGATATCTTTAAATCATGACCTTCAAATCAAACGGCTTAGGTGGTGTTTTTACGTAGTAGGGGTCGTCAAACTTGCAAGTCGTTCTTTTAAATTTGGTGCAATCCGGTGCAATCACTTGAAAAGTGTGTGCAAGTAATGACTCCCTTCTACAAAAGATTGGGGTGAAAAATGACCTCCATCACCTAATTTCAAGCAATCATGGATTTGAAAGGGATGCGATCACCATTTTATTATTTTAAGCTACTTTTTCGGTTTTCTCATCCTACCTAATAAATTCTCGATTTTTGACCCCCTCCCCCCCCTCCCCCAAACCGAAACGGGTTAAGAATAGCTTCAGTATCAGTTTTCGGGTTTGTTTAGACCAATTCGATTCGCCGATTTTCAGTTTGGGTTTCGAGTCAAAACTTGGACTCCTATGTATGGATGGACATTACTATTCATCTTTTTAATAATAATTAATAAATACGTAGGGTATGAAAATTCGAAGCCTATTGATTTAGTTATACTAGTTATTATAAAATTAAAGTAGAAATTAATAATTAATATATCATCGAATTAATTGAACGTGATAGGATAGAAACATGTATCTATAGTAAAAAATAAATATTTAAACATAGTAAATAGATATAACTATATATGATTATACATAAATAAAAATATAGTATTTACTGTAACTGGAAAAATAAACAAAAAATAAGAAACTACTTAAACCAAATAATTTTGATAATTTAATTGGATAAAAGATTGGATTTATTATTTCGCCAAGCCAATTTTTTATTGATTTTATTATTTTCATCGGTCAAAACTAATATTATGACATGCGTACCAGTGAGTAAGATAGATTTTAATTAAATTTTAGATATTATAAAAGAATAAGTTCTACAAAATACTCGAATCAATCTAATATTTAACAATAATTGTTATTAGTATTTTAGTGATTGACTGATAATATATGATTATGATTTTAAATACCCCAACTGAATTTTTGAGAGTGCTCATGTTACAACCCATTAATGCTTTAAATTGGATGATAACATCGTTTTTCATTCTAATCTTTCACACACTTGATCTTGAGATTATGGGCGTACCATCAGACGGTCAGATATTGATTTGACGTGCACAAATTCCAGAGTGACCTTAAAATCAAATTTAAACGAAATGAATGACACGTTATTTTATTAAATGTGATTTACCTATTATTACGTCCACCAAATCTATTAAGGTGCCCATGTTCAAACCAATTGATAATTTTGAACCAAATGATGGAGAATGTTTTTCGTTCCAACCTTTCACACACTTGATCTCGAGATAATGGGTGCACCATCAAATGGTTAGCATTGATTTGACATGACACAGATTCCAAAAAAGTGACCATAAAATCAAATTTAGTGTCTATATTTCAGAAATGAGTATCTCGTTCAAGTCAAAGTGCAAGATACAATTTACTAAAATCGTCCTACAAGATCGTAGATATGTCAAAGTATTAAATATAAGACTACGGATGATGAAGACAATAAAATCCTCAAGAAAGTTAAAGTCGAGAAGGAATAAATACTTAATTAAAATTTCTGGATTATACTTATTTGTTAGTTTTTTTTTATGTTAAAATCATCCGATAGATGTCTAAAGGAATTTTTTACTAGGTCAAGTCAGGTTTTCAGGTCGGGCTTCTAGTCAGGCTTGGTTTTCTTGCCTGGTCGGGTCAAGTCGAGCATATGCCATTTCCCCCTTAGGTAAAAAAAAATTGGCCGTACCTAAAAAGAATGGAATAATGGCTTCTGACTGATATTTAAACACCAAAATGATTTTATACCATTAGGTAAAAAAATAATTGGTCGTACCTAATTGATTTTATACCATTAAAATTATACTTTTAGGAAAATTTTCAAAATAACCCCTGAACTTATACCTCGTTATCAATAACACACATAAACTATTGATAATATCAAATATTCACCCAAAGTACACTTAAGTTCATCAACTAAGCCCTACCATCAACTTCCGTTAATGGTTGAACGAAAAACGCTAAGTTGGCAAGCAACTCAGCAAAATAGCATGCGCGGCACGCAACTTGGCGATGACTTGGCTTTGGAAAATTTCAAAATAACCCCTGAACTTTCACCCCGTCATTAATAAACGCACAAAAATGTTGGGTGCCACGCACTCTATTTTGCTAAGTTGTCTGCCAACTCAACAACCTTTAACGGAAGGTGATGGTAGGGGTTTAATTGATGAACTTAAGTGTACTTTGAGTGCCCATTTGATATTATTAATAGTTTAGGTGCGTTATTAATAACGGGGTGCAAGTTCAGGGGTTATTTTAAAATTTTTTCAGTCCCGGCATAGAGCTAACTATATGGCAGCCTTGAGGACCTAGGGTCGAATGAGGTTGACCCCAGCCAGCCCTTACGTGACACATTTATCTAAGGAAAATTATAAACGGTGGACAAATTTGATGCAGACAAAGTGCAAGCGGTGGCGATGGTGACGTGATTATCACTAGTTGAGCACCGACCTGCATTAATTAAGCTCCACTGTACTTGTAGCCAATTTTAAGATTAGGATTAATGTTAAGACCCAAGGCCTTGTTTAAGTAATAATACCTACCGAATTAGTAAATGGGATGGGTTTAATGCAGTGAGTCTAAGCTTGGCCCGAAGTTCCCCTAGATATATTCAAGCCAAGTTTTGTGTTTGAACCCAGCTTATAGGCTTGGGTTGGGTTTCCATTCTGGTTCAAACCAAGTTTACATATTCTTTAAGCTAGATTCCAGGCGAGCTTGTTTGCAAACCCTATAGCAAGGACCCGATGGGCTGTGCTGCCCAAACCCGAACCCAACCTGTTTGCATAATTGGGCCCAATTTACCTCAATCAAAAATTGGGCTTACAAACTTGGCCCAAACCAGGCCCATTCCGAGCTAGACGAAGTCGCAACTAACAAGGCCGATTGACAGCCCTAAATGTTACAAAAGTACATGTGAGCTAAGGCTGCAAATGGGTACGATCAATTCGATGGGTTTTCTTGTCATGCCCTCAGCCCTTGGCCTAGCACGTTTGGGACAGCTCTCGCGATCCGCATGTTCCGATCCACGAAAGTCGGTCAATTTCGATTAAATCATTCTTCTATTCTTGAAAGAATTTATAATAATTACAAAAGCGTTTTGCGAAAAGATTTTTCATTTTCGTTAACCAGATCGAGCTATTTCAATTTTCAAAATTCAAAACGTAAAAATCTTACTTATCGCGGAATTATAAGACCTATGAAATATAGTTAAAAGTTCAACCTTTAAAAACAAATATTTGCAATAAGTCCAATTACAAAATTTCATCAGTGATTTCAAAACCACCGGACTTAACAAAACAACTCAAGGAAAAAATCCAATAAACATGCGAATTAGTCACGTGTGCAGGTACTGGTAGCTCTATATACAAAGCGAGCTCAAACTATCAGCTCAGTGATCGCTCCTGGATCTCTCCTCATCCTACTCCCTAGCTCTAACTGAGTAGTTGCTGGCTTGCCTCTGAAATTTTTGGGTCAAGAAAGGACCGTAAGCAGTGAAGTTTAATAAAGTCTTAATTATTTTGAATTATGATTTTCAGTATAATTTAATGTAGCTAAGCTTATAGTTCATATGCATAAGACGGTTTCACATTGTGTCGTGATATCAAAAAAATAATAAAGATAATTCACAATCAATCTTAAGCAGGAAAGATTTGAAGTATGATGTATAAACACAATATACAAATAGTATCTACACAGGAAATATTTAATTGCAACTACCATTACTATGATAGAAAACAACATACTATAAAATTGAAATTTAGCAAGAATTGTGGAATTATTAAGTTTATGAGGTTCACGAGGTTGCTAATCAAATTATTAGTTCATTGGTCACCAATTTACTGGTCTATTAAGTGTCTTTTTTTTAAATTATTTATTTATTTATCAATTAAATGATTTATTAAGTGTCTTTTAAATTAATTCAGTGCAATACTAGACACCAACCATAATCTGATATCAATATCAATTATCAATATTGCGCAAACAAAGGCTGACACTTTTCGCAATTTAGTCAATTAAGACCATGATCAATAACCATATTAGTCTAACGAGACCCAATTTTCAATTGATATTTCAAACTTGTCAGAATATAAGTCGCCCATAACGAGCCCGTTCGCAAGAACAATGGTTAGCTATGCGAGGTTCAATATTCAATGCAGTATCATCTTTCCACTTTCAATTTTCTATATCAATATTTGATATTTTGATTTCAAATCAAATTTCTTTAATACGATTTCGGTAATCATATTCGATTTCAATATTCAATCATCAATATCAATTTTCCGTAATTTCATCACCCTTTCTCAATTCGATATTATTCAATTTATCCCAAAATTGGGTTCGATATTCAACAAGTTTCCATTACCTCATATTTTTTTTAGAATTTCGATAATCAGCTTAGATCATTATTCGGTGTCGATTTGGTTACTCTATCTTTGTGAGCTCACTAATCATTTTTCAATGTGTGTTTCATTGTTCAATATCATTATTGGATATCTTATATCAATTAAATTCTCAATCATTATTTATCTATATCAATCATCATTATCTATCTAAATCCATATCTATCTAAATCCATATCTATCTATATCAATCAATCATCATTCATTTGTATCAATCTCAATCAAAACTCAATCCTTAGGGAGGATTGCATAGGATCAATTCACACTATGTCATCTAGTTTAGAGTCCCCATTGGACTTATATTTATCGTTATTCATAAGGAAGAAGTATTTGTCCTACATTGAGTTATCCTTAAGGTGCCCATTTCCAGTTATCCTAAGGTGCTTTCTTATTTCCTATATTTTTGCTAACACCTTAGTCGAGTCAACCGTTGACTATAACTCTTATCAGTATGATAGTTGAACATTTCCAACTAATCATAATATTGGGATACTATTTATGGTGTTCATCGAGTGTATCCCCTCCTAACGGGTATTCTAACTTATTCTCAATTTTTGTTCAATTATTGAGTCAGTGACTTAATATTATTTCCTTAAAAATTTGGCTAAATGCTCTTAGAGCATCTATAAGCTCTCGTATGAATTATAAGTCGTGATTATTAATTCAGGTGGGAATGTCGAGTCCATACCTGAGGTTCTAGAATTAATTAAGTTGGGCTTAGGACCCAGCAGGCTAAGATTATAAGGGCGGTCCACTTAATTATCTACTTATAGTCTTTGGTAAGCATGAGGATGCTAGTAGTACAACCCATGTCATGTTTTTGGGCTAGGCCATCAGCCTTAATCTCTTCGAAGTTCTCAACATAGAGGTCTGTGGGTCATTTCCTAGGTCTCTTGGGCCTTCATTAAGTCCAAATCTAGGCATACGAGCTTTTTACAAAGTCTGGGTCTACGGGTTGGTGTGCACAAATTCCGAGGGGTCGTGCTGTTAATTTTTCACAAGATGGTTTGGGCTGGGTCAGACATCCATCGATTACAATAGTTGCTTGTATAAGCAACGGCCAATACAGATATACACCCCTATTTAATATGAGGTCAAAATGGTCAAATATTGAATCATATCAGCCCATATCGGGTCATATCAGTTAATATGAATTGGATATGACCCAGACAAAATACCAATAATACCTTTTTTTATATTTTTTATTATATATATATATATTATAAAAATAAAAAAAGTGCTTGAATATATATTGCACTACAAAAAATAAGACTATTAGCGGCAGTTTTTTTTAATAAAAAACTGTCGCTATTAGTCCTGTCGCTATAAAAAATTGCCGCTATTATTTTTGTAACGGCAGTTTTTTGTAGCGACAGGACTAATAGCGGCAATTTTTTAATAAAAAACTGTCGCTAATAGTCTTATTTTTTGTAGTGTTGGCTTGATTGGCCGATAGATATTGGATGTATCGGATACGCATTTGCCTGTAGGGATCCTGGAAATATGCCGATAGATATTTGACGATAACTCCCTGGTGATGGGGATAACGATGCGGAATTCCATTGTTTCTTGAACGGGATTTTGGGTTGTTACAAAAGAAGGGGATCACGCTTCAAAGATGTTTCTTCTTTAGACAAGTATTGAATATTTATTTTTATTAGTAAATCAGAATGTATTAGGAAGCAGCGAGGAGCTAGAAAAATACAACACAGAGCCGACCAAAAGGAGAACCTATACAAACAAGAAAAAACAAAAAACAAAAAATAAAGAAGCCCCAACAGAGAAGACTAGTATTGAATATTGTATGAATTATCTTTTGTTTTGATCATTGGACGAAGGCGGAGATTAGAGCCCACCACCTCAAGCCTCACAAATGAGTGAGGATACAAACTGAGCTACTTCTCAATCGGTTGAACTATTTTTAGATTGGAACGGTTTACTAACTAGATACATGTGGCACAAAATTGATTGATTCATATCAATCAAACGGCTTTATAGCAAATGGTTACCATATAAAACTCAAAATATGTTTTAGCCATTCACTTTAAAGGTGTTTGACCACTTTTAATCACAAGATGACGATATTTTAATGTAATCTTCCATCCACCGGATCTTTAAAATAGACCCTTTTATTTTAATGCAATCTTCTATCCTCCATATCTTTATAATAGACCCTTTGCATTAAGTCGTACACCTGATGAACAATCATAGTGACAAATTTCGTTGTCGGCAACATTTCGGTTCATTTTGGATAAATTTCGAGAAAGATTCGAAAAAATTTTGAAAAATTTCGAGGAGTACAAAAATATTAAATATAAATTTTATTTAAACTTCATAAAAATTTTATTTATTATTTTTAAAATGACAAAAATTAGAAAAGATTTATTAATTCCGTCGAACTTAATGAAATTTCAGTGATTTCGGAGAAATCATCGAAATTTCGCCGAAAGTTTCGCCCAACCCCTGTTTCGGTAAATTTCACCTATTTGGAAAGTTACGGAGACATTTGTCACCGCGTGAACAATAGTGATGTACCTATGACCTCCAATCTATGACTTGCTCCAATAAAGATTGGGAGTCGGTTAGATACCCAATACCAACTCTTGAGTTAGAAGACATAAATGAAGTTGCACTTAAATAGGGACAGTGTTATAGACAATTTTACAGACAGCTTATGTGGCGCAACTGGCTGCACACATAGTGGGGCCCAAGCATTATAGTCAGTCATATAAGCTGTCTGCAAACTTGTCCATCAAAAACTGTCCACCGTTTATAATTTTCCATTAAACATCAAGAGTTAGGATATTAGGTTATTTTACTAGTGACAGTTCTCCTTTCACAAGTAGCCTAGAGTAACACATAATTTTAAAAGAAAGACTTGGTATTTTTTGGATCTTTGCCACGAGGAACACCATCTAAGTCTTCTGATTTGAAGGCTTAATGTAAAGATTTGTAGTGTCAAAGATTGGCACAAAGTGTGATTTCTATCATCTTACTCAACACAGTCAAACCCCATCATCTGATTCAATAGTTTATGTTCACGAATCAGATGGTAGAGATCATGTTTTGTGTCAATTTTACCTTCAAAGATATTTACATCGTGGCCTTCAAAACAGGTGCTTAGATGGTATTCCACGAGATACAAATCCCGAAATATCAAGCCTTTTAAACTTTAGGCCACAGTATATATCTCCCTTGCAAGTTGTAGTGTCCACGGACTAAATTCGGCTCAAAGACTGCCATTGCCACAATGAGGCAAAAAAAGTGCCATTATTAGAACTTCTGGTCAACATAAAGTTTGACCTCAGTTCATCAACATGTTAGCCTGTCATACATCTCAATTGATGAAGCTGGTGAGCCACTATAGTGTTGCACGGCTGTGCAGTCTAATAGAATGACCTGTGCAGTCAATATCTGGCATTAAGATCACAGGTCAATCACACCATGTCAAAGAGGCGTGTACCTCTCGCTAGGTTTGATCGGTTTCGCCGAGAGAAATTGACCCATGCACTGCCCTAAGAACACAGCCCTGTTCACCAACTATAAATTATCTTTCAAATGCTATTACCCAGAAAAGAGTTGCCAGAGTTGCCGTTCACCAAATATAAATTATCTTTCGAATGCTATTACCCAGAAAAGAGTTGTCGCAACGGTTTAGTGACTTGGGTTTACTCCCTAAGGTCACGGGTTCAAGACGACTCCCCTCTGCGATAAACAGGTGCAGGGACGGGACGATGTCACCCATATGGCTTAGTCCAAGCCCAAATTTGGGATACCCTATGTTATAAAAAAATAAAAAAAATTTTAAAAATTCCAATGTATTAACTCTAGGACTGATGGAAATGATTAGGGAATTTACTTGCGAGCGTTTTTATCTATGGGTGTGGGTGGCACTCAATTAATCCATAACTTTTAAAATAGTGTTTCCATTCATCGAGTGCAATAATGGACGATCTCAATTCATCGTTCATCCTTACATGCTGAGCAATAATCAATTAGAAATTATTGTCTCCCCTACCATGAAAAGCATGTAGACATTTGTACATAATTTTACTAAAAGGAAACAAAAAACATACAAAAAAACAGAATGCATGCTAATTGTAAAATCTATCATATAGTACTTACAAACAAAATGGAGTACAAAGTGAAAAAAAAAAAAAAAACAGAACAAGCCACTTATTAGAAGCAAAGTGAGTTCAATATGGGGATGGTGCAACGTCCTCGAAAGTTGTCTTGATTGAATAGAGGGGTGGTGTAATTCTCGAAAATCAGAGCAGAGGCAATCGATTTATAAGCAGCTTCACTGAAATACTCTCCATCCCAATTAACAAATAATTCTGGCTTGTCACACACGAAACCTCCTTGCCCACAATGACCGATCCCTGTGTCATAGTTGAATTTGGCAGCGCTTTCTCCGCAGCACACTGATAGCACATCACTTGAGAAACCTGATTAATGACAAAATTGAAGAATATGTTAATGCTTTCTGAGGCAGCACACTATAATTCTCAAAAATTAAGTCTATAAACAAAGCTTACCATATTGAATAGGGTTGTTGAATAAACGCATGGCTGCATTGTAGTTGTCTGCATACATGATCTTAACATAGGGATACACATCTCTTAGCAGTTGGATATTGTATTGGAGTAGCGTGTTGTGGTACTCTGCCTGATCATTTTTATCTCTTAGACACCCATTTTGGGGATCAATGCCAAGAGCGCTACCGCTAACAAAAGCTGGATTTCCATAATAGTATGGAAGACATCCCATTGGAAACATCCCAGGCACCATAATATTAGTCGCTCCAATAGTAATCAATTCCTGGAATTAAAGAAAATAAAATAAAAACTATATTCATTAATAATAGTGATAACAACAAATAGCACTTATTGATTTAGCATAGCAAAATAGAGGATTTCTTACCATGATGGTTTGGGTGATAACATTGACTACATCACGAACCACATCTGTGTTAATCCCCGTAAACTTGTAATCTCTTTCTCCAATCTCTCCAACTACTAGTAGCGATCTCCTTAGATATTCATGACAATCTAGTGGGGAATCAAATAGACAAATTAGATGGCAGATCTAACAAATTAAAAGAATGACTATTTATTTAACTTAGATATGAAATGAAGAGAACGGATATGAGAATCACCTGTCTCAGTAGAGCATAGAGAAGGTAACAACTTCTTGAACCAGTCGAGTTGAACTAGAAGAGTGCTATTTGTTGCTACTTCTGTTCTATCATAAAAATAAGGTGTATCCATTGCTGTGGCTCCTACAACTGCAAAATTGACTCCTTTTCTATAATCTTGGGCTCTCAGTGCTGATAAATATGGAGGTAAAAATGGAAGACCAAAAGCTTCCGCTGAAAAATTCAAATGACATATTATGTTAGCACTTATATTGTGGTTCTTTGTTCCTATATTACTTGGAAGTTGGAACCAAATAAGCTAATATTTTCACAATAAAGGATTAATTAATAGGAATATGACCTACTTGTAGAATAGGCCATGCTGGTCAGCCTGATTCAAATTTTTTATTGGTTTGGGAACATAAACTTGACCCATCAGGTCGGGCATGAAGCATCTGACCCTAATTTCTGGTTGGGTCAGGTCGGGTTAGCCCAGCCCAGCCCAATATTTTATATAAAAAACATGAATAATAAGAGGGTATTTTGGTCGAGCGTCAAGTTGGGTTGAGTTTTTGGGTTGATCAAGTACATACCGTTGACCCATCAGGTCGGGTTGGACATACCCTGGGCAACCAAAATTTTTGCGAGACCCAATTTGTTGAAAGCCCTACATCGATTGATGATTCTAAAATTCTAATGCTTTGGTAAGCATGATTTTCTGTTGAGACATGCCAATAATGAGCTGATAGACCAATTGCGTTAATTGATCAAAGATGTTCCTATCATGAGCTGCAAGTGAGCAGTCTCAAAACCAAGGTATCAGCCTCTGCCAGTATATTTTTTTTTGAAAGATAAACACAAATTTAATTTTTTATTGGTCAGCATGGGCCTATACCGAGACAGTATCGGCCCATACAGACCCGTATCGGTCTGAAACCGATACTGACACTGATACCACCCCGATAATGCTTTCGGGGCGGTATTAGCATCTCAGTTTACAAAAATCAATACTACTGCCGATACGTACCAGTATCGACTGAGACTTGATACCATGCTCATAGCCCTATTTGTTTAACCATGGTTCATAGGACATCCAAACGGAAGATTCATCAAGTCAATTGAGTCACTACTCACTAGGGTTTGGTCTTGTAGCAGAATGGAAGGTTGACAATATTTTCAACCCTAGTTTACTCATTTACAAAAAGAAAACAGAAAAAACATATGGGAACGCAGAGTAAAATAACCGGTTATATGTACTTAAGGAATCCACTTAACCTCATCCATTATAAGGTCTTTATCTTCATTAGTGACATATACGAGACAAAAAAAAATTAAAAGATCAAAAGAAATATGAAAATAATTAATCTAAAACTTTATAAAGCATACCCATGAAATCAATGATTAATCGTCCATTAGAGAAGCGGCCTGTTGACCTATTAAAATAGGTTTCGCCATAGGGTAATTTGCCAATATTGGGCTGCCGAATAGAGTAATCATAATCCTCAATTAAGTAGTTTCCCGTATCTGAAAACGCATCCCCGAAATTGAATATTGATTCATAACCATTCACAGCATGAAATATGAGAAGAAGAACTATAAAGCCTAAGATTGGAGGAGAAAATCGAAAACCAATAAAGATCATATTGATAATTTGAGATAGGAGAAGGGAGGGTAAAGAAAATGAAGTGCAGCGCAAGCAGAGAGGAACGTATGAAATTTCTAACGAGAAAAAGAATGGGAGATGTTCTTATTTATAGTAAGTGGTTGTAGTTAGAGTTTCATTATGAGTCCAAAGTCATAATCCGAGATAAGTATCAGTAATTAGCTTTGGGGCAGTTATAAGTTGTAACAGAACAAAATAGAAACCTTTTATTTTCAGATACGAACAAAATAGATACCTGGAGAGAGAACTTCAGGTAATGAAAGGGACTAATTCTACGCGGTGTCTACTTATAGCGGCCAGCTGTAACCCTTACTTTCGCGGTTTGGGATGGGTCTAGCTTGGGTCCGACGTTAAGGCTTTGCTGTTTAATGGTGGAAACGAATAGCCCAACCACTAGGGCTATCAACCCGATATATATATATATATATATATATATATATATATATATATATATATATATATATATATGATTCAAGATCAATCAGATGAAAGATCGATTGGTATTGGCCGATACTTATCGATATAAATTTTTTTTCGATACGATACTTACCATTATCATCAACAACCACTCTAAAAAGAGGAGTATATGAGATATGAAATAGTCCTTCAATGGCATTAAATGAGACGATGGGAGAGAGAGAGAGTAGGGTATCAACGGGCGGCGGTGTACCATCAAATAATTTTATTTTTTTCACTAATGGATCTTGAGACCATGGCGTCATTTATCAAATAATCATTTTTTTATTTTATGTGACATAAATCACAAAAATATTGTCTGAAGTCAAATGATACACATCACGCTCAAACGTGATTGTAGGACCTCTTTTTGTGATATGTGTCATATAGAATAATAAACTAGCCATC
This sequence comes from Chloranthus sessilifolius, assembly GCA_021018995.1. Classification (NCBI taxonomy): domain Eukaryota; kingdom Viridiplantae; phylum Streptophyta; class Magnoliopsida; order Chloranthales; family Chloranthaceae; genus Chloranthus; species Chloranthus sessilifolius. The sequence continues at coordinate 8,867,472 of CM037593.1, read as the reverse complement.
TAAGGATAAGATCGTGGTCTCAAGATCTATTCTACAAAGGGAGCCATTACTTCCACACGTTTTTTAAGTGATTGCACCAAATTTAAAGAAAGATTTGATATTTTAGGGACATGTGATATATAAAAATTCAATTTGAGCCGTCTGATTTGATGTTCATGATCAATAGATCTCTTGTATATAAAATTGGAGTAAAAAGCCATATTTTTCATATGATCTATTATAGTGAACTGTTGAATTATATAATATCCTTTGACTCCATTTAATCAGCTGATGAAAATTATATTTTGTTCTAATCTTTTGCAATTGATATCTTTAAATCATGACCTTCAAATCAAACGGCTTAGGTGGTGTTTTTACGTAGTAGGGGTCGTCAAACTTGCAAGTCGTTCTTTTAAATTTGGTGCAATCCGGTGCAATCACTTGAAAAGTGTGTGCAAGTAATGACTCCCTTCTACAAAAGATTGGGGTGAAAAATGACCTCCATCACCTAATTTCAAGCAATCATGGATTTGAAAGGGATGCAATCACCATTTTATTATTTTAAGCTACTTTTTCGGTTTTCTCATCCTACCTAATAAATTCTCGATTTTTGACCCCCTCCCCCCCCTCCCCCAAACCGAAACGGGTCAAGAATAGCTTCAGTATCAGTTTTCGGGTTTGTTTAGACCAATTCGATTCGCCGATTTTCAGTTTGGGTTTCGAGTCAAAACTTGGACTCCTATGTATGGATGGACATTACTATTCATCTTTTTAATAATAATTAATAAATACGTAGGGTATGAAAATTCGAAGCCTATTGATTTAGTTATATTAGTTATTATAAAATTAAAGTAGAAATTAATAATTAATATATCATCGAATTAATTGAACGTGATAGGATAGAAACATGTATCTATAGTACAAAATAAATATTTAAACATAGTAAATAGATATAACTATATATGATTATACATAAATAAAAATATAGTATTTACTGTAAATGGAAAAATAAAGAAAAAATAAGAAACTACTGAAACCAAATAATTTTGATAATTTAATTGGATAAAAGATTGGATTTATTATTTCGCCAAGCCAATTTTTTATTGATTTTATTGTTTTCATCGGTCAAAACTAATATTATGACATGCGTACCAGTGAGTAAGACAGATTTTAATTAAATTTTAGATATTATAAAAGAATAAGTTCTACAAAATACTCGAATCAATCTAATATTTAACAATAATTGTTATTAGTTTTTTAGTGATTGACTGATAATATATGATTATGATTTTAAATACCCCAACTGAATTTTTGAGGGCGCTCATGTTACAACCCATTAATGCTTTAAATTGGATGATAACATCGTTTTTCATTCTAATCTTTCACACACTTGATCTTGAGATTATGGGCGTACCATCAGACGGTCAGATATTGATTTGACGTGCACAAATTCCAGAGTGACCTTAAAATCAAATTTAAACGAAATGAATGCTTATTTTATTAAATGTGATTTACCTATTATTACGTCCACCAAATCTATTAAGGTGCCCATGTTCAAACCAATTGATAATTTTGAACCAAATGATGGAGAATGTTTTTCGTTCCAACCTTTCACACACTTGATCTCGAGATAATGGGTGCACCATCAAATGGTTAGCATTGATTTGACATGACACAGATTCCAAAAAAGTGACCATAAAATCAAATTTAGTGTCTATATTTCAGAAATGAGTATCTCGTTCAAGTCAAAGTGCAAGATACAATTTACTAAAATCGTCCTACAAGATCGTAGATATGTCAAAGTATTAAATATAAGACTACAGATGATGAAGACAATAAAATCCTCAAGAAAGTTAAAGTCGAGAAGGAATAAATACTTAATTAAAATTTCTGGATTATACTTATTTGTTAGTTTTTTTTTATGTTCAAATCATAGATGTCTAAAGGAATTTTTACTGTCGAGGTTTCGGTCGGGCTTCTAGTCAGGCCTGGTTTCCTTGCCTGGTCGGGTCAAGTCGAGCATATGCCATTTTCCCCTTAGGTAAAAAAAAATTGGCCGTACCTAAAAAGAATGGAATAATGGCTTCTGACTGGTATTTAGACACCCAAATGATTTTATTCCATTAGGTAAAAAAATAATTGGTCGCATTCTAATTGTTTTTATACCATTAAAATTATACTTTTAGGAAAATTTTCAAAATAACCCCTGAACTTATACCTCGTTATCAATAACACACATAAACTATTGGTAATATCAAATATTCACCCAAAGTACACTTAAGTTCATCAACTAAGCCCTACCGTCAACTTCCGTTAATGGTTGAACGAAAAACGCTAAGTTGGCAAGCAACTCAGCAAAATAGCATGCGCGGCACGCAACTTGGCGATGACTTGGCTTTGGAAAATTTCAAAATAACCCCTGAACTTTCACCCCGTCATTAATAAACGCACAAAAATGTTGGGTGCCACGCACTCTATTTTGCTAAGTTGTCTGCCAACTCAACAACCTTTAACGGAAGGTGATGGTAGGGGTTTAATTGATGAACTTAAGTGTACTTTGAGTGCCCATTTGATATTATTAATAGTTTAGGTGCGTTATTAATAACGGGGTGCAAGTTCAGGGGTTATTTTAAAATTTTTTCAGTCCCGGCATAGAGCTAACTATATGGCAGCCTTGAGGACCTAGGGTCGAATGAGGTTGACCCCAGCCAGCCCTTACGTGACACATTTATCTAAGGAAAATTATAAACGGTGGACAAATTTGATGCAGACAAAGTGCAAGCGGCTGACGTGGCGCGACGTGATTGGCTGCACTAGTTGAGCACCGACCTGCATTAATTAAGCTCCACTGTACTTGTAGCCAATTTTAAGATTAGGATTAATGTTAAGACCCAAGGCCTTGTTTAAGTAATAATACCTACCGAATTAGTAAATGGGATGGGTTTAATGCAGTGAGTCTAAGCTTGGCCCGAAGTTCCCCTAGATATATTCAAGCCAAGTTTTGTGTTTGAACCCAGCTTATAGGCTTGGGTTGGGTTTCCATTCTGGTTCAAACCAAGTTTACATATTCTTTAAGCTAGATTCCAGGCGAGCTTGTTTGCAAACCCTATAGCAAGGACCCGATGGGCTGTGTTGCCCAAACCCGAACCCAACCTGCTTGCATAATTGGGCCCAATTTAGCCCAATCAAAAATTGGGCTTACAAACTTGGCCCAAACCAGGCCCATTCCGAGCTAGACGAAGTCGCAATTAACAAGGCCGATTGACAGCCCTAAATGTTACAAAAGTACATGTGAGCTAAGGCTACAAATGGGTACGATCAATTCGATGGGTTTTCTTGTCATGCCCTCAGCCCTTGGCCTAGCACGTTTGGGACAGCTCTCGCGATCCGCATGTTCCGATCCACGAGCTGGGTCGGCGCGACATAGGCCCATTCAATTTCGATTAAATCATTCTTCTATTCTTGAAAGAATTTATAATAATTACAAAAGCGTTTTGCGAAAAGATTTTTCATTTTCGTTAACCAGATCGAGCTATTTCAATTTTCAAAATTCAAAACGTAAAAATCTTACTTATCGCGGAATTATAAGACCTATGAAATATAGTTAAAAGTTCAACCTTTAAAAACAAATATTTGCAATAAGTCCAATTACAAAATTTCATCAGTGATTTCAAAACCACCGGACTTAACAAAACAACTCAAGGAAAAAATCCAATAAACATGCGAATTAGTCACGTGTGCAGGTACTGGTAGCTCTATATACAAAGCGAGCTCAAACTATCAGCTCAGTGATCGCTCCTGGATCTCTCCTCATCCTACTCCCTAGCTCTAACTGAGTAGTTGCTGGCTTGCCTCTGAAATTTTTGGGTCAAGAAAGGACCGTAAGCAGTGAAGTTTAATAAAGTCTTAATTATTTTGAATTATGATTTTCAGTATAATTTAATGTAGCTAAGCTTATAGTTCATATGCATAAGACGGTTTCACATTGTGTCGTGATATCAAAAAAATAATAAAGATAATTCACAATCAATCTTAAGCAGGAAAGATTTGAAGTATGATGTATAAACACAATATACAAATAGTATCTACACAGGAAATATTTAATTGCAACTACCATTACTATGATAGAAAACAACATACTATAAAATTGAAATTTAGCAAGAATTGTGGAATTATTAAGTTTATGAGGTTCACGAGGTTGCTAATCAAATTATTAGTTCATTGGTCACCAATTTACTGGTCTATTAAGTGTCTTTTTTTTAAATTATTTATTTATTTATCAATTAAATGATTTATTAAGTGTCTTTTAAATTAATTCAGTGCAATACTAGACACCAACCATAATCTGATATCAATATCAATTATCAATATTGCGCAAACAAAGGCTGACACTTTTCGCAATTTAGTCAATTAAGACCATGATCAATAACCATATTAGTCTAACGAGACCCAATTTTCAATTGATATTTCAAACTTGTCAGAATATAAGTCGCCCATAACGAGCCCGTTCGCAAGAACAATGGTTAGCTATGCGAGGTTCAATATTCAATGCAGTATCATCTTTCCACTTTCAATTTTCTATATCAATATTTGATATTTTGATTTCAAATCAAATTTCTTTAATACGATTTCGGTAATCATATTCGATTTCAATATTCAATCATCAATATCAATTTTCCGTAATTTCATCACCCTTTCTCAATTCGATATTATTCAATTTATCCCAAAATTGGGTTCGATATTCAACAAGTTTCCATTACCTCATATTTTTTTTAGAATTTCGATAATCAGCTTAGATCATTATTCGGTGTCGATTTGGTTACTCTATCTTTGTGAGCTCACTAATCATTTTTCAATGTGTGTTTCATTGTTCAATATCATTATTGGATGTCTTATATCAATTAAATTCTCAATCATTATTTATCTATATCAATCATCATTATCTATCCAAATCCATATCTATCTATATCAATCAATCATCATTCATTTATATCAATCTCAATCAAAACTCAATCCTTAGGGAGGATTGCATAGGATCAATTCACACTATGTCATCTAGTTTAGAGTCCCCATTGGACTTATATTTATCGTTATTCATAAGGAAGAAGTATTTGTCCTACATTGAGTTATCCTTAAGGTGCCCATTTCCAGTTATCCTAAGGTGCTTTCTTATTTCCTATATTTTTGCTAACACCTTAGTCGAGTCAACCGTTGACTATAACTCCTATCAGTATGATAGTTGAACATTTCCAACTAATCATAATATTGGGATACTATTTATGGTGTTCATCGAGTATATCCTCTCCTAATGGGTATACTAACTTATTCTCAATTTTTGTTCAATTATTGAGTCAGTGACTTAATATTATTTCCTTAAAATTTTGGCTAAATGCTCTTAGAGCATCTATAAGCTCTCCGTATGAATTATAAGTCGTGATTATTAATTCAGGTGGGAATGTCGAGTCCATACCTAAGATTCTAGAATTAATTAAGTTGGGCTTAGGACCCAGCAGGCTAAGATTATAAGGGTGGTCCACTTAATTATCTACTTATAGTCTTTCGTAAGCATGAGGATGCTAGTAGTACAACCCATGTCATGTTTTTGGGCCAGGCCATCAGCCTTAATCTCTTCGAAGTTCTCAACATAGAGGTCTGTGGGTTATTTCCTAGGTCTCTTGGGCCTTCATTAAGTCCAAATCTAGGTATAGGAGCTTTTTACAAAGTCTGGGTCTATGGGTTGGTGTGCACAAATTCCGAGGGGTCGTGCTGTTATTTTTTCACAAGATGGGTCAGACATCCATCGATTACAATAGTTACTTGTATAAGCAACGGCCAATACAGATATACACCCCTATTTAATATGAGGTCAAAATGGTCAAATATTGAATATATATTTAATATAAATATTGAATCATATATATATATATATCGGGTCATATCAATTGATATGAATTGGATATGACCCAGACAAAATACCAATAATACCTTTTTTCTTATTTTTTATTATATATATATATATTATAAAAATAAAACAAGTGCTTGAAAATATATTGGAATACAAAAAATAAGACTATTAGCGGCAGGGTTTTTTAATAAAAAATCGTCACAATTATCTGTCGCTATAAAAAATTGCCGCTATTATTTTTGTAACGGCAGTTTTTTGTAGCGACAGGACTAATAGCGGCAATTTTTTAATAAAAAACTGTCGCTAATAGTCTTATTTTTTGTAGTGTTGGTTTGATTGGCCGATAGATATTGGATGTATCGGATACGCATTTGCCTGTAGGGATCCTGGAAATATGCCGATAGATATTCGACGATAACTCCCTGGTGATGGGGATAACGATGCGGAATTCCATTGTTTCTTGAACGGGATTTTGGGTCGTTACAAAAGAAGGGGATCAAGCTTCAAAGATGTTTCTTCTTTACACAAGTATTGAATATTTATTTTTTATTAGTAAATCAGAATGTATTACGAAGCAGCGAGGAGCTAGAAAAGTACAACACAGAGCCGACCAAAAGGAAAAACTATGCAAACAAGAAAAAACAAAAAACAAAAAATAAAGAAGCCCCAACAGAGAAGACTAGTATTGAATATTGTATGAATTATCTTTTGTTTTGATCATTGGACGAAGGCGGAGATTAGAGCCCACCACCTCAAGCCTCACAAATGAGTGAGGATACAAACTGAGCTACTTCTCAATCGGTTGAACTATTTTTAGATTGGAACGGTTTACTAACTAGATACATGTGGCACAAAATTGATTGATTCATATCAATCAAACGGCTTTATAGCAAATGGTTACCATATAAAACTCAAAATATGTTTTAGCCATTCACTTTAAAGGTGTTTGACCACTTTTAATCACAAGATGACGATATTTTAATGCAATCTTCTATCCACCAGATCTTTACAATAGACCCTTTATTTTCAAGCAATCTTCTATCCACCATATCTATATAATAGACCCTTTGCATTAAGCCGTACACCTGATGAACAATCATAGTGACAAATTTCGTTGTCGGCAACATTTCGGTTCATTTTGGATAAATTTCGAGAAAGATTCGAAAAAATTTTGAAAAATTTCGAGGAGTACAAAAATATTAAATATAAATTTTATTTAAACTTCATAAAAATTTTATTTATTATTTTTAAAATGACAAAAATTAGAAAAGATTTATTAATTCCGTCGAACTTAATGAAATTTCAGTGATTTCGGAGAAATCATCGAAATTTCGCCGAAAGTTTCGCCCAACCCCTGTTTCGGTAAATTTCACCTATTTGGAAAGTTACGGAGACATTTGTCACCGCGTGAACAATAGTGATGTACCTATGACCTCCAATCTATGACTTGCTCCAATAAAGATTGGGAGTCGGTTAGATACCCAATACCAACTCTTGAGTTAGAAGACATAAATGAAGTTGCACTTAAATAGGGACAGTGTTATAGACAATTTTACAGACAGCTTATGTGGCGCAACTGCCTGCACACATAGTGGGGCCCAAGCATTATAGTCAGTCATATAAGCTGTCTGCAAACTTGTCCATCAAAAACTGTCCACCGTTTATAATTTTCCATTAAACATCAAGAGTTAGGATATTAGGTTATTTTACTAGTGACAGTTCTCCTTTCACAAGTAGCCTAGAGTAACACATAATTTTAAAAGAAAGACTTGGTATTTTTTGGATCTTTGCCACGAGGAACACCATCTAAGTCTTCTGATTTGAAGGCTTAATGTAAAGATTTGTAGTGTCAAAGATTGGCACAAAGTGTGATTTCTATCATCTTACTCAACACAGTCAAACCCCATCATCTGATTCAATAGTTTATGTTCACGAATCAGATGGTAGAGATCATGTTTTGTGTCAATTTTACCTTCAAAGATATTTACATCGTGGCCTTCAAAACAGGTGCTTCGATGGTATTCCACGAGATACAAATCCCGAAATATCAAGCCTTTTAAACTTTAGGCCACAGTATATATCTCCCTTGCAAGTTGTAGTGTCCACGGACTAAATTCGGCTCAAAGACTGCCATTGCCACAATGAGGCAAAAAAAGTGCCATTATTAGAACTTCTGGTCAACATAAAGTTTGACCTCAGTTCATCAACATGTTAGCCTGTCATACATCTCAATTGATGAAGCTGGTGAGCCACTATAGTGTTGCACGGCTGTGCAGTCTAATAGAATGACCTGTGCAGTCAATATCTGGCATTAAGATCACAGGTCAATCACACCATGTCAAAGAGGCGTGTACCTCTCGCTAGGTTTGATCGGTTTCGCCGAGAGAAATTGACCCATGCACTGCCCTAAGAACACAGCCTGTTCACCAAATATAAATTATCTTTCAAATGCTATTACCCAGAAAAGAGTTGTCGCAACGGTTTAGCGACTTGGGTTTACTCCCTAAGGTCACGGGTTCAAGACGACTCCCCCCTGCGATAAATAGGTGTAGGGACGATGTCACCCATATGGCTTAGTCCAAGCCCAAATTTGGGATACCCTATGTTATACAAAAAAAAAATAAAAATTCCAATGTATTAGCTCAAGGACTGATGGAAATGATTAGGGAATTTACTTGCGAGCGTGTTTATCTATGGGTGTGGGTGGCACTCAATTAATCCATAACTTTTAAAATAGAAATTATTGTCTCCCCTACCATGAAAAGCATGTAGACATTTGTACATAATTTTACTAAAAGGAAACAAAAAACATACAAAAAAACAGAATGCATGCTAATTGTAAAATCTATCATATAGTACTTACAAACAAAATGGAGTACAAAGTGAAAAAAAAAAAAAAAAAAACGAACAAGCCACTTATTAGAAGCAAAGCGAGTTCAATATGGGGATGATGCAACGTCCTCGAAAGTTGTCTTGATTGAATAGAGGGGTGGTGTAATTCTCGAAAATCAGAGCAGAGGCAATCGATTTATAAGCAGCTTCACTGAAATACTCTCCATCCCAATTAACAAATAACTCTGGCTTGTCACACACGAAACCTCCTTGCCCACAATGACCGATCCCTGTGTCATAGTTGAATTTTGCAACGGTTTCTCCGCAGCACACAGATAGCACATCACTTGAGAAACCTGATTAATGATAAAATTGAAGAATATGTTAATGCTTTCTGAGGCAGCACACTATAATTCTCAAAAATTAAGTCTATAAACAAAGCTTACCATATTGAATAGGGTTGTTGAATAAACGCATGGCTGCATTGTAGTTGTCTGCATACATGATCTTAACATAGGGATACACATCTCTTAGCAGTTGGATATTGTATTGGAGTAGCGTGTTGTGGTACTCTGCCTGTTCATTTTTATCTCTTAGACACCCATTTTGGGGATCAATGCCAAGAGCGCTACCGCTAACAAAAGCTGGATTTCCATAATAGTATGGAAGACATCCCATTGGAAACATCCCAGGCACCATAATATTAGTCGCTCCAATAGTAATCAATTCCTGGAATTAAAGAAAATAAAATAAAAACTATATTCATTAATAATAGTGATAACAACAAATAGCACGTATCGATTTAGCATAGCAAAATAGAGGATTTCTTACCATGATGGTTTGGGTGATAACATTGACTACATCACGAACCACATCTGTGTTAATCCCCATAAACTTGTAATCTCTTTCTCCAATCTCTCCAACTACTAGTAGCGATCTCTTTAGATATTCATGGCAATCTAGTGGGCAATCAAATAGACAAATTAGATGGCAGATCTAACAAATATATTACTTAAAAGAATGACTATTTATTTAACTTAGAAATGAAATAAAGAGAATGGATATGAGAATCACCTGTCTCAGTAGAGCATAGAGAAGGTAACAACTTCTTGAACCGGTCGAGTTGAACTAGAAGAGCGCTATTTGTTGCTACTTCTGTTCTATCATAAAAATAAGGAGTATCCATTGCTGTAGCTCCTACAACTGCAAAATTGGCTCCTTTTCTATAATCTTGGGCTCTCAGTGCTAATAAATAAGGAGGTAAAAATGGAAGACCAAAAGCTTCCGCTGAAAATTTAAAATGACATATTATATTAGCACTTACATTGTGGTTCTTTGTTCCTATATTACTTGGAAGTTGGAACCAAATAAACTAATATTTTCACAATAAAGGATTAATTAATAGGCATAGGACCTACTTGTAGAATAGGCCATGCTGGTCAGCCTGATTCAAATTTTTATTGGTTTGGGAACATAAACTTGACCCATCAGGTCGGGCATGAAGCATCTGACCCTAATTTCTGGTTGGGTCAGGTCGGGTTAGCCCAGCCCAGCCCAGCCCAATATTTTATATAAAAAACATGAATAATAAGAGGGTATTTTGGTCGAGCGTCAAGTTGGGTTGAGTTTTTGGGTTGATCAAGTACATACCGTTGACCCATCAGGTCGGGTTGGACATACCCTGGGCAACCAAAATTTTTGCGAGACCCAATTTGTTGAAAGCCCTACATCGATTGATGATTCTAAAATTCTAATGCTTTGGTAAGCATGATTTTCTGTTGAGACATGCCAATAATGAGCTGATAGACCAATTGCGTTAATTGATCAAAGATGTTCCTATCATGAGCTGCAAGTGAGCAGTCTCAAAACCAAGGTATCAGCCTCTGCCAGTATATTTTTTTTTGAAAGATAAACACAAATTTAATTTTTATTGGTCAGCATGGGCCTATACCGAGACAGTATCGGCCCATACAGACCCGTCGGTCTGAACCCGATGCTGCCACTGATACCACCCCGATAATGCTTTCGGGGCGGTATTAGCATCTCAGTTTACAAAAATCAATACTACTGCCGATACGTACCAGTATCGACTGAGACTTGATACCATGCTCATAGCCCTATTTGTTTAACCATGGTTCATAGGACATCCAAACGGAAGATTCATCAAGTCAATTGAGTCACTACTCACTAGGGTTTGGTCTTGTAGCAGAATGGAAGGTTGACAATATTTTCAACCCTAGTTTACTCATTTACAAAAAGAAAACAGAAAAAACATATGGGAACGCAGAGTAAAATAACCGGTTATATGTACTTAAGGAATCCACTTAACCTCATCCATTATAAGGTCTTTATCTTCATTAGTGACATATACGAGACAAAAAAAAATTAAAAGATCAAAAGAAATATGAAAATAATTAATCTAAAACTTTATAAAGCATACCCATGAAATCAATGATTAATCGTCCATTAGAGAAGCGGCCTGTTGACCTATTAAAATAGGTTTCGCCATAGGGTAATTTGCCAATATTGGGCTGCCGAATAGAGTAATCATAATCCTCAATTAAGTAGTTTCCCGTATCTGAAAACGCATCCTGAAATTGAATATTGATTCATAACCATTCACAGCATGAAATATGAGAAGAAGAACTATAAAGCCTAAGATTGGAGGAGAAAATCGAAAACCAATAAAGATCATATTGATAATTTGAGATAGGAGAAGGGAGGGTAAAGAAAATGAAGTGCAGCGCAAGCAGAGAGGAACGTATGAAATTTCTAACGAGAAAAAGAATGGGAGATGTTCTTATTTATAGTAAGTGGTTGTAGTTAGAGTTTCATTATGAGTCCAAAGTCATAATCCGAGATAAGTATCAGTAATTAGCTTTGGGGCAGTTATAAGTTGTAACAGAACAAAATAGAAACCTTTTTATTTTCAGATACGAACAAAATAGATACTTGGAGATAGAACTTCAGGTAATGAAAGGGACTAATTCAACGCGATGTCTACTTATAGCGGCCAGCTGTACCCCTTACTTTCGCGGTTTGGGATGGGTCTAGCTTGGGTCCGACGTTAAGGCTTTGCTGTTTAATGGTGGAAACGAATAGCCCAACCACTAGGGCTATCAACCCGATATATATATATATATATATATATATATATATATATATATATATATATATATATATATGATTCAAGACCAATCAGATGAAAGATCGATTGGTATTGGCCGATACTTATCGATATAAATTTTTTTTTTCAGTATTGGCCGATACTTACCATTATCATCAACAACCACTCTAAAAAAGAGGAGTATATGAGATATGAAATAGTCCTTCAATGGCATTAAATGAGACGATGGGAGAGAGAGAGAGAGTAGGGGTATCAACGGGCCGGCGGTGTACCATCAAATAATTTTATTTTTTTTCACTAATGGATCTTGAGACCATGGCGTACGATCAAATAATCATTTTTTTATTTTATGTGACATAAATCACAAAAATATTGTCTGAAGTCAAATGATACACATCACGCTCAAACGTGATTGTAGGACCTCTTTTTGTGATATGTGTCATATAGAATAATAAACTAGCCATCTAAGGATAAGATCGTGGTCTCAAGATCTATTCTACAAAGGGAGCCATTACTTCCACGCGTTTTTAAGTGATTGCACCAAATTTAAAGAAAGATTTGATATTTTAGGGACATGTGATATATAAAATTCAATTTGAGCCGTCGATTTGATGTTCATGATCAATAGATCTCTTGTATATAAAATTGGAGTAAAAGCCATATTTTCATATGATCTATTGTAGTGAATCGTTGAATTATATAATATCCTTTGACTCCATTTAATCAGCTGATGAAAATTATATTTTGTTCTAATCTTTTGCAATTGATATCTTTAAATCATGACCTTCAAATCAAACGGCTTAGGTGGTGTTTTACGTAGGAGGGGTCGTCAAACTTGCAAGTCGTTCTTTTAAATTTGGTGCAATCCGGTGCAATCACTTGAAAAGTGTGTGCAAGTAATGACTCCCTTCTACAAAAGATTGGGGTGAAAAATGACCTCCATCACCTAATTTCAAGCAATCATGGATTTGAAAGGGATGCAATCACCATTTTATTATTTTAAGCTACTTTTTCGGTTTTCTCATCCTACCTAATAAATTCTCGATTTTTGACCCCCTCCCCCCCCTCCCCCAAACCGAAACGGGTCAAGAATAGCTTCAGTATCAGTTTTCGGGTTTGTTTAGACCAATTCGATTCGCCGATTTTCAGTTTGGGTTTCGAGTCAAAACTTGGACTCCTATGTATGGATGGACATTACTATTCATCTTTTTAATAATAATTAATAAATACGTAGGGTATGAAAATTCGAAGCCTATTGATTTAGTTATATTAGTTATTATAAAATTAAAGTAGAAATTAATAATTAATATATCATCGAATTAATTGAACGTGATAGGATAGAAACATGTATCTATAGTACAAAATAAATATTTAAACATAGTAAATAGATATAACTATATATGATTATACATAAATAAAAATATAGTATTTACTGTAAATGGAAAAATAAAGAAAAAATAAGAAACTACTGAAACCAAATAATTTTGATAATTTAATTGGATAAAAGATTGGATTTATTATTTCGCCAAGCCAATTTTTTATTGATTTTATTGTTTTCATCGGTCAAAACTAATATTATGACATGCGTACCAGTGAGTAAGACAGATTTTAATTAAATTTTAGATATTATAAAAGAATAAGTTCTACAAAATACTCGAATCAATCTAATATTTAACAATAATTGTTATTAGTTTTTTAGTGATTGACTGATAATATATGATTATGATTTTAAATACCCCAACTGAATTTTTGAGGGCGCTCATGTTACAACCCATTAATGCTTTAAATTGGATGATAACATCGTTTTTCATTCTAATCTTTCACACACTTGATCTTGAGATTATTTTATCGAGACGATGATATTGATTTGACGTGCACAAATTCCAGAGTGACCTTAAAATCAAATTTAAACGAAATGAATGACACGCTATTTTATTAAATGTGATTTTACCTATTATTACGTCCACCAAATCTATTAAGGTGCCCATGTTCAAACCAATTGATAGTTTTGAACCTAATGATGGAGAATGTTTTTTGTTCCAACCTTTCACACACTTGATCTCGAGATAATGGGTGTACCATCAAATGGTTAGCATTGATTTGACATGACACAGATGCCAAAAAAGTGACCATAAAATCAAATTTAGTGTCAATATTTCATAAATGAGTATCTCTTTCAAGTCAAAGTGTAAGATACAATTTATTAAAATCGTCCTACAAGATCGTAGATATGTCAAAGTATTAAATATAAGACTACAGATGATGAAGACAATAAAATCCTCAAGAAAGTTAAAGTCGAGAAGGAATAAATACCTAATTAAAATTTCTGGATTATACTTATTTGTTAGTTTTTTTTTATGTTCAAATCACCCGATAGATGTCTAAAGGAATTTTTTACTAGGTCAAGTCAGGTTTTCAGGTCGGGCTTCTAGTCAGGCTTGGTTTTCTTGCCTGGTCGGGTCAAGTCGAGCATATGCCATTTTCCCCTTAGGTAAAAAAAAATTGGTCGTACCTAAAAAGAATGGAATAATGGCTTCTGACTGATATTTAAACACCAAAATGATTTTATTCCATTAGGTAAAAAAATAATTGGTCGTACCTAATTGATTTTATACAATTAAAATTATACTTTTAGGAAAAATTTCAAAATAACCCCTGAACTTATACCTCGTTATCAATAACACACATAAACTATTGATAATATCAAATATTCACCCAAAGTACACTTAAGTTCATCAACTAAGCCCTACCGTCAACTTCCGTTAATGGTTGAACGAAAAACGCTAAGTTGGCAAGGAACTCAGCTAAATAGCATGCGCGGCACGTAACTTGGCGATGACTTGGCTTTGGAAAATTTCAAAATAACCCCTGAACTTTCACCCCGTCATTAATAAACTCACAAAAATGTTGGGTGCCACGCACGCTATTTTGCTGAGTTGTCTGCCAACTCAACAACCTTTAACGGAAGGTGACAGTAGGGGTTTAATTGATGAACTTAAGTGTACTTTGAGTGCCCATTTGATATTATTAATAGTTTAGGTGCGTTATTAATAACGGGGTGTAAGTTCAGGGGTTATTTTGAAATTTTTTCAGTCCCGGCATAGAGCTAACTATATGGCAGCCTTGAGGACCTAGGGTCGAATGAGGTTGACCCCAGCCAGCCCTTACGTGACACATTTATCTAAGGAAAATTATAAACGGTGGACAAATTTGATGCAGACAAAGTGCAAGCGGCTGACGTGGCGCGACGTGATTGGCTGCACTAGTTGAGCACCGACCTGCATTAATTAAGCTCCACTGTACTTGTAGCCAATTTTAAGTTTAGGATTAGTGTTGAGACCCAAGGCCTTGTTTAAGTAATAATACCTACTGAATTAGTAAATGGGATGGGTTTAATGCAGTGAGTCTAAGCTTGGCCCGAAGTTCCCCTAGATATATTCAAGCCAAGTTTTGTGTTTGAACCCAGCTTATAGGTTTGGGTTGGGTTTCCATTCTGGTTCAAACCAAGTTTACATATTCTTTAAGCTAGATTCCAGGCGAGCTTGTTTGCAAACCCTATAGCAAGGACCCGATGGGCTGTGCTGCCCAAACCCGAACCCAACCTGTTTGCATAATTGGGCCCAATTTTTCCCAATAAAAAATTGGGCTTACAAACTTGGCCCAAACCAGGCCCATTCCGAGCTAGACGAAGTCGCAATTAACAAGGCCGATTGACAGCCCTAAATGTTACAAAAGTACATGTGAGCTAAGGCTGCAAATGGGTACGATCAATTCGATGGGTTTTCTTGTCATGCCCTCAGCCCTTGGCCTAGCACGTTTGGGACAACTCTCGCAATCCGTATGTTCCGATCCACGAGCTGGGTCGGCGCGACATAGGCCCATTCAATTTCGATTAAATCATTCTTCTATTCTTGAAAGAATTTATAATAATTACAGAAGCGTTTTGCGAAAAGATTTTTCATTTTCGTTAACCAGATCGAGCTATTTCAATTTTCAAAATTCAAAACGTGAAAATCTTACTTATCGCGGAATTATAAGACCTATGAAATATAGTTAAAAGTTCAACCTTTAAAAACAAATATTTACAATAAGTCCAATTACAAAATTTCATCAGTGATTTCAAAACCACTGGACTTAACAATACAACTCAAGGAAAATATCCAATAAACATGCGAATTAGTCACGTGTGCAGGTACTGGTAGCTCTATAAACAAAGCGAGCTCAAACTATCAGCTCAGTGATCGCTCCTGGATCTCTCCTCATCCTACTCCCTAGCTCTGACTGAGTAGTTGCTGGCTTGCCTCTGAAATTTTTGGGTCAAGAAAGGACCGTAAGCAGTGAAGTTTAATAAAGTTTTAATTATTTTGAATTATGATTTTCAGTATAATTTAATGTAGCTAAGCTTATAGTTCATATGTATAGGAGGGTTTCACATTGTGTCGTGATATCAACAAAATAATAAAGATAATTCACAATCAATCTTAAGCAGGAAAGATTTGAAGTATGATGTATAAACACAATATAGAAATAATATCTACACAGGAAATATTTAATTGCAACTACCATTACTATGATAGAAAACAACATACTATAAATTTGAAATTTAGCAAGAATTGTGGAATTATTAAGTTTATGAGGTTTACGAGGTTGCTAATCAAATTATTAGTTCATTGGTCACCAATTTACTGGTCTATTAAGTGTCTTTTTTTTTAATTATTTATTTATTTATCAATTAAATGATTTATTAAGTGTCTTTTAAATTAATTCAGTGCGATACTAGACACCAACCATAATCTGATATCAATATCAATTATCAATATTGCGCAAACAAAGGCTGACACTTTTCGCAATTTAGTCAATCAAGACCATGATCAATAACCATATTAGTCTAACGAGACCCAATTTTCAACTGATATTTCAAACTTGTAAGAATATGAGTCATAACTTCGCTCAAGAATGTTGGTTAGCTATGCGAGGTTCAATATTCAATGCAGTATCATCTTTCCACTTTCAATTTTCTATATCAATATTTGATATTTTGATTTCAAATCAAATTTCTTTAGTACGATTTCGGTAATTATATTCGATTTCAATATTCAATCATCAATATCAATTTTCCGTAATTTCATCACCCTTTTTCAATTCGATATTATTCAATTTATCCCAAAATTGGGTTCGATATTCAACAAGTTTCCATTACCTCATATTTTTTTTAGAATTTCGATAATCAGCTTAGATCATTATTCGGTGTCGATTTGGTTACTCTATCTTTGTGAGCTCGCTAATCATTTTTCAATGTGTGTTTCATTGTTCAATATCATTATTGGATGTCTTATATCAATTAAATTCTCAATCATTATTTATCTATATCAATCATCATTATCTATCCAAATCCATATCTATCTATATCAATCAATCATCATTCATTTATATCAATCTCAATCAAAACTCAATCCTTAGGGAGGATTGCATAGGATCAATTCACACTATGTCATCTAGTTTAGAGTCCCCATTGGACTTATATTTATCGTTATTCATAAGGAAGAAGTATTTGTCCTACATTGAGTTATCCTTAAGGTGCCCATTTCCAGTTATCCTAAGGTGCTTTCTTATTTCCTATATTTTTGCTAACACCTTAGTCGAGTCAATCGTTGACTATAACTCCTATCAGTATGATAGTTGAACATTTCCAACTAATCATAATATTGGGATACTATTTATGGTGTTCATCGAGTGTATCCCCTCCTAACGGGTATACTAACTTATTCTCAATTTTTGTTCAATTATTGAGTCAGTGACTTAATATTATTTCCTTAAAAATTTGGCTAAATGCTCTTAGAGCATCTATAAGCTCTCGTATGAATTATAAGTCGTGATTATTAATTCAGGTGGGAATGTCGAGTCCATACCTGAGGTTCTAGAATTAATTAAGTTGGGCTTAGGACCCAGCAGGCTAAGATTATAAGGGTGGTCCACTTAATTATCTACTTATAGTCTTTCGTAAGCATGAGAATGCTAGTAGTACAACCCATGTCATGTTTTTGGGCCAGGCCATCAGCCTTAATCTCTTCGAAGTTCTCAACATAGAGGTCTGTGGGTTATTTCCTAGGTCTCTTGGGCCTTCATTAAGTCCAAATCTAGGTATAGGAGCTTTTTACAAAGTCTGGGTCTATGGGTTGGTGTGCACAAATTCCGAGGGGTCGTGCTGTTATTTTTTCACAAGATGGGTCAGACATCCATCGATTACAATAGTTACTTGTATAAGCAACGGCCAATACAGATATACACCCCTATTTAATATGAGGTCAAAATGGTCAAATATTGAATCATATCAGCCCATATCGGGTCATATCAGTTGATATGAATTGGATATGACCCAGACAAAATACCAATAATATATATATATATATATATATATATATATATATATATATAGGTCATATCAATTGATATGAATTGGATATGACCCAGACAAAATACCAATAATACCTTTTTTCTTATTTTTTATTATATATATATATATTATAAAAATAAAACAAGTGCTTGAATATATATTGCACTACAAAAAATAAGACTATTAGCGGCAGTTTTTTTTAATAAAAAACTGTCGCTATTAGTCCTATCGCTATAAAAAATTGCAGCTATTATTTTTGTAACGATAGTTTTTTGTAGCGACAGGACTAATAGCGGCAATTTTTTAATAAAAAACTGTCGCTAATAGTCTTATTTTTTGTAGTGTTGGTTTGATTGGCCGATAGATATTGGATGTATCGGATACGCATTTGCCTGTAGGGATCCTGGAAATATGCCGATAGATATTCGACGATAACTCCCTGGTGATGGGGATAACGATGCGGAATTCCATTGTTTCTTGAACGGGATTTTGGGTCGTTACAAAAGAAAGGGATCAAGCTTCAAAGATGTTTCTTCTTTAGACAAGTATTGAATATTTATTTTTTATTAGTAAATCAGAATGTATTACGAAGCAGCGAGGAGCTAGAAAAATACAACAAAGAGCCGACCAAAAGGAAAAACTATGCAAACAAGAAAAAACCAAAAACTAAAAATAAAGAAGCCCCAACAGAGAAGACTAGTATTGAATATTGTATGAATTATCTTTTGTTTTGATCATTGGACGAAGGTGGAGATTAGAGCCCACCACCTCAAGCCTCACAAATGAGTGAGGATACAAACTGAGCTACTTCTCAATCGGTTGAACTATTTTTAGATTGGAACGGTTTACTAACTAGATACATGTGGCACAAAATTGATTGATTCATATCAATCAAACGGCTTTATAGCAAATGGTTACCATATAAAACTCAAAATATGTTTTAGCCATTCACTTTAAAGGTGTTTGACCACTTTTAATCACAAGATGACGATATTTTAATGCAATCTTCCATCCACCCCCTTTATTTTAATGCAATCTTCTATCCTCCATATCTTTATAATAGACCCTTTGCATTAAGTCGATGAACAATCATAGTGACAAATTTCGTTGTCGGCAACATTTCGGTTCATTTTGGATAAATTTCGAGAAAGATTCGAAAAAATTTTGAAAAATTTCGAGGAGTACAAAAATATTAAATATAAATTTTATTTAAACTTCATAAAAATTTTATTTATTATTTTTAAAATGACAAAAATTAGAAAAGATTTATTAATTCCGTCAAACTTAATGAAATTTCAGTGATTTCGGAGAAATCATCAAAATTTCACCGAAAGTTTCGCCCAACCCCTGTTTCGGTAAATTTCACCTATTTGGAAAGTCACGGAGACATTTGTCACCGCGTGAACAATAGTGATGTACCTATGACCTCCAATCTATGACTTGCTCCAATAAAGATTGGGAGTCGGTTAGATACCCAATACCAACTCTTGAGTTAGAAGACATAAATGAAGTTGCACTTAAATAGGGACAGTGTTATAGACAATTTTACAGACAGCTTATGTGGCGCAACTGCCTGCACACATAGTGGGGCCCAAGCATTATAGTCAGTCATATAAGCTGTCTGCAAACTTGTCCATCAAAAACTGTCCACCGTTTATAATTTTCCATTAAACATCAAGAGTTAGGATATTAGGTTATTTTACTAGTGACAGTTCTCCTTTCACAAGTAGCCTAGAGTAACACATAATTTTAAAAGAGAGACTTGGTATTTTTTGGATCTTTGCCACTAGGAACACCATCTAAGTCTTCTGATTTGAAGGCTTAATGTAAAGATTTGTAGTGCCAAAGATTGGCACAAAGTGTGATTTCTATCATCTTACTCAACACAGTCAAACCCTATCATCTGATTCAATGGTTTATGGTCACGACTCAGATGGTAGAGATCATGTTTTGTGCCAATTTTTACCATATCAAAGATATTTACACTGTGACCTTCAAATCAAGTGCTTAGATGGTATTCCACGAGATACAAATCCCAAAATATTAAGTGTTTTAAACTTTGGGCCACAGTACAAATCTCCCCTGCAAGTTGTAGTGTCCGTGGACTATATTCAGCTCAAAGACTGCCATTGCCTTACAATGAGGCAAAAAAAGTGCCATTATTAGAACTTCTGGTCAACATAAAGTTTGACCTCAGTTCATCAACATGTTAGCCTGCCATACATCTCAATTGATGAAGCTGGTGAGCCACTATAGTGTTGCACGGCTGTGCAGTCTAATAGAATGACCTGTGCAGTCAATATCTAGCATTAAGATCACAGGTCAATCACACCATGTCAAAGAGGTGTGTACCTCTTGCGAGGTTTGATCGGTTTCGCGGAGAGAAATTGACCCATGCACTGCCCTAAGAACACAGCCCTGTTCACCAAATATAAATTATCTTTCAAATGCTATTACCCAGAAAAGAGTTGCCAGAGTTGCCATTCACCAAATATAAATTATCTTTCGAATGCTATTACAGAAAAAGAGTTGTCGCAGCGGTTTAGCGACTTGGGTTTACTCCCTAAGGTCACGGGTTCAAGACGACTCCCCTCTGCGATAAACAGGTGCAGGGACGGGACGATGTCACCCATATGGCTTAGTCCAAGCCCAAATTTGGGATACCCTATGTTATAAAAAAAAAATTTAAAAAAATTCCAATGTATTAACTCTAGGACTGATGGAAATGATTAGAATTTACTTGCGGCGTTTTATCTATGGGTGTGGTGGCACTCAATTAATCCATAACTTTTAAAATAGTGTTTCCATTCATCGAGTGCAATAATGGACGATCTCGATTCCATCGTTCATCCTTACATGCTAAGCAATAATCAATTAGAAATTATTGTCTCCCTACCATGAAAAGCATGTAGACATTTGTACATAATTTTACTAAAAGGAAACAAAAAACATGCAAAAAAACAGAATGCATGCTAATTGCAAAATCTATCATATAGTACTTACAAACAAAATGGAGTACAAAGTGAAAAAAAAAAAAAAAACAGAACAAGCCACTTATTAGAAGCAAAGTGAGTTCAATATGGGGATGGTGCAACGTCCTCGAAAGTTGTCTTGATTGAATAGAGGGGTGGTGTAATTCTCGAAAATCAGAGCAGAGGCAATCGATTTATAAGCAGCTTCACTGAAATACTCTCCATCCCACTTAACAAATAAGTCTGGCTTGTCACACGAAACCTCCTTGCCCACAATGACCGATCCCTGTGTCATAGTAGAATTTTGCAACGTCTTCTCCGCAGCACACTGATAGCACATCACTTGAGAAACCTGATTAATGACAAAATTGAAGAATATGTTAATGCTTTCTGAGGCAGCACGCTATAATTCTCAAAAATTAAGTCTATAAACAAAGCTTACCATATTGAATAGGGTTGTTGAATAAACGCATGGCTGCATTGTAGTTGTCTGCATACATGATCTTAACATAGGGATACACATCTCTTAGCAGTTGGATATTGTATTGGAGTAGCGTGTTGTGGTACTCTGCCTGATCATTTTTATCTCTTAGACACCCATTTTGGGGATCAATGCCAAGAGCGCTACCCCTAACAAAAGCTGGATTTCCATAATAGTATGGAAGACATCCCATTGGAAACATCCCAGGCACCATAATATTAGTCGCTCCAATAGTAATCAATTCCTGGAATTAAAGAAAATAAAATAAAAACTATATTCATTAATAATAGTGATGACAACAAATAGCACGTATCGATTTAGCATAGCAAAATAGAGGATTTCTTACCATGATGGTTTGGGTGATAACATTGACTACATCACGAACCACATCTGTGTTAATCCCCGTAAACTTGTAATCTCTTTCTCCAATCTCTCCAACTACTAGTAGCGATCTCTTTAGATATTCATGGCAATCTAGTGGGCAATCAAATAGACAAATTAGATGGCAGATCTAACAAATATATTACTTAAAAGAATGACTATTTATTTAACTTAGAAATGAAATAAAGAGAATGGATATGAGAATCACCTGTCTCAGTAGAGCATAGAGAAGGTAACAACTTCTTGAACCGGTCGAGTTGAACTAGAAGAGTGCTATTTGTTGCTACTTCTGTTCTATCATAAAAATAAGGAGTATCCATCGCAGTAGCTCCTACAACTGCAAAATTGGCTCCTTTTCTATAATCTTGGGCTCTCAGTGCTGATAAATATGGAGGTAAAAATGGAAGACCAAAAGCTTCCGCTGAAAATTTAAAATGACATATTATATTAGCACTTACATTGTGGTTCTTTGTTCCTATATTACTTGGAAGTTGGAACCAAATAAACTAATATTTTCACAATAAAGGATTAATTAATAGGAATAGGACCTACTTGCAGAACAGGCCCTGCTGGTCAGCCTGATTCAAATTTTTTATTGGTTTGGGAACATAAACTTGACCCATCGGGTCGGGCATGAAGCATCTGACCCTAATTTCTGGTTGGGTCAGGTCGGGTTAGCCCAGCCCAGCCCAGCCCAATATTTTATATAAAAAACATGAATAATAAGAGGGTATTTTGGTCGAGCGTCAAGTTGGGTTGAGTTTTTGGGTTGATCAAGTACATACCGTTGACCCATCAGGTCGGGTTGGACATACCCTGGGCAACCAAAATTTTTGCGAGACCCAATTTGTTGAAAGCCCTACATCGATTGATGATTCTAAAATTCTAATGCTTTGGTAAGCATGATTTTCTGTTGAGACATGCCAATAATGAGCTGATAGACCAATTGCGTTAATTGATCAAAGATGTTCCTATCATGAGCTGCAAGTGAGCAGTCTCAAAACCAAGGTATCAAACTCGGTATCGTTAAAGGGTGTCAGCCTCTGCCAGTATAATTTTTTTTGAAAGATAAACACAAATTTAATTTTTTATTGGTCAGCATGGGCCTATACCGAGACAGTATCGGCCCATACAGACCCGTATCGGTCTGAAACCGATACTGACACTGATACCACCCCGATAATGCTTTCGGGGCGGTATTAGCATCTCAGTTTACAAAAATCAATACTACTGCCGATACGTACCAGTATCGACTGAGACTTGATACCATGCTCATAGCCCTATTTGTTTAACCATGGTTCATAGGACATCCAAACGGAAGATTCATCAAGTCAATTGAGTCACTACTCACTAGGGTTTGGTCTTGTAGCAGAATGGAAGGTTGACAATATTTTCAACCCTAGTTTACTCATTTACAAAAAGAAAACAGAAAAAACATATGGGAACGCAGAGTAAAATAACCGGTTATATGTACTTAAGGAATCCACTTAACCTCATCCATTATAAGGTCTTTATCTTCATTAGTGACATATACGAGACAAAAAAAAATTAAAAGATCAAAAGAAATATGAAAATAATTAATCTAAAACTTTATAAAGCATACCCATGAAATCAATGATTAATCGTCCATTAGAGAAGCGGCCTGTTGACCTATTAAAATAGGTTTCGCCATAGGGTAATTTGCCAATATTGGGCTGCCGAATAGAGTAATCATAATCCTCAATTAAGTAGTTTCCCGTATCTGAAAACGCATCCCCGAAATTGAATATTGATTCATAACCATTCACAGCATGAAATATGAGAAGAAGAACTATAAAGCCTAAGATTGGAGGAGAAAATCGAAAACCAATAAAGATCATATTGATAATTTGAGATAGGAGAAGGGAGGGTAAAGAAAATGAAGTGCAGCGCAAGCAGAGAGGAACGTATGAAATTTCTAACGAGAAAAAGAATGGGAGATGTTCTTATTTATAGTAAGTGGTTGTAGTTAGAGTTTCATTATGAGTCCAAAGTCATAATCCGAGATAAGTATCAGTAATTAGCTTTGGGGCAGTTATAAGTTGTAACAGAACAAAATAGAAACCTTTTTATTTTCAGATACGAACAAAATAGATACTTGGAGATAGAACTTCAGGTAATGAAAGGGACTAATTCAACGCGATGTCTACTTATAGCGGCCAGCTGTACCCCTTACTTTCGCGGTTTGGGATGGGTCTAGCTTGGGTCCGACGTTAAGGCTTTGCTGTTTAATGGTGGAAACGAATAGCCCAACCACTAGGGCTATCAACCCGATATATATATATATATATATATATATATATATATATATATATATATATATATATATATATGATTCAAGACCAATCAGATGAAAGATCGATTGGTATTGGCCGATACTTATCGATATAAATTTTTTTTTTCAGTATTGGCCGATACTTACCATTATCATCAACAACCACTCTAAAAAAGAGGAGTATATGAGATATGAAATAGTCCTTCAATGGCATTAAATGAGACGATGGGAGAGAGAGAGAGAGTAGGGGTATCAACGGGCCGAGCAGGTGTACCATCAAATAATTTTATTTTTTTTCACTAATGGATCTTGAGACCATGGCGTACGATCAAATAATCATTTTTTTATTTTATGTGACATAAATCACAAAAATATTGTCTGAAGTCAAATGATACACATCACGCTCAAACGTGATTGTAGGACCTCTTTTTGTGATATGTGTCATATAGAATAATAAACTAGCCATCTAAGGATAAGATCGTGGTCTCAAGATCTATTCTACAAAGGGAGCCATTACTTCCACACGTTTTTTAAGTGATTGCACCAAATTTAAAGAAAGATTTGATATTTTAGGGACATGTGATATATAAAAATTCAATTTGAGCCGTCTGATTTGATGTTCATGATCAATAGATCTCTTGTATATAAAATTGGAGTAAAAAGCCATATTTTTCATATGATCTATTGTAGTGAACTGTTGAATTATATAATATCCTTTGACTCCATTTAATCAGCTGATGAAAATTATATTTTGTTCTAATCTTTTGCAATTGATATCTTTAAATCATGACCTTCAAATCAAACGGCTTAGGTGGTGTTTTTACGTAGTAGGGGTCGTCAAACTTGCAAGTCGTTCTTTTAAATTTGGTGCAATCCGGTGCAATCACTTGAAAAGTGTGTGCAAGTAATGACTCCCTTCTACAAAAGATTGGGGTGAAAAATGACCTCCATCACCTAATTTCAAGCAATCATGGATTTGAAAGGGATGCAATCACCATTTTATTATTTTAAGCTACTTTTTCGGTTTTCTCATCCTACCTAATAAATTCTCGATTTTTGACCCCCTCCCCCCCCTCCCCCAAACCGAAACGGGTCAAGAATAGCTTCAGTATCAGTTTTCGGGTTTGTTTAGACCAATTCGATTCGCCGATTTTCAGTTTGGGTTTCGAGTCAAAACTTGGACTCCTATGTATGGATGGACATTACTATTCATCTTTTTAATAATAATTAATAAATACGTAGGGTATGAAAATTCGAAGCCTATTGATTTAGTTATATTAGTTATTATAAAATTAAAGTAGAAATTAATAATTAATATATCATCGAATTAATTGAACGTGATAGGATAGAAACATGTATCTATAGTACAAAATAAATATTTAAACATAGTAAATAGATATAACTATATATGATTATACATAAATAAAAATATAGTATTTACTGTAAATGGAAAAATAAAGAAAAAATAAGAAACTACTGAAACCAAATAATTTTGATAATTTAATTGGATAAAAGATTGGATTTATTATTTCGCCAATTTTATTGATTTTATTGTTTTCATCGGTCAAAACTAATATTATGACATGCGTACCAGTGAGTAAGACAGATTTTAATTAAATTTTAGATATTATAAAAGAATAAGTTCTACAAAATACTCGAATCAATCTAATATTTAACAATAATTGTTATTAGTTTTTTAGTGATTGACTGATAATATATGATTATGATTTTAAATACCCCAACTGAATTTTTGAGGGCGCTCATGTTACAACCCATTAATGCTTTAAATTGGATGATAACATCGTTTTTCATTCTAATCTTTCACACACTTGATCTTGAGATTATGGGCGTACCATCAGACGGTCAGATATTGATTTGACGTGCACAAATTCCAGAGTGACCTTAAAATCAAATTTAAACGAAATGAATGACACGCTATTTTATTAAATGTGATTTTACCTATTATTACGTCCACCAAATCTATTAAGGTGCCCATGTTCAAACCAATTGATAGTTTTGAACCAAATGATGGAGAATGTTTTTCGTTCCAACCTTTCACACACTTGATCTCGAGATAATGGGTGTACCATCAAATGGTTAGCATTGATTTGACATGACACAGATGCCAAAAAAGTGACCATAAAATCAAATTTAGTGTCAATATTTCATAAATGAGTATCTCTTTCAAGTCAAAGTGCAAGATACAATTTACTAAAATCGTCCTACAAGATCGTAGATATGTCAAAGTATTAAATATAAGACTACAGATGATGAAGACAATAAAATCCTCAAGAAAGTTAAAGTCAAGAAGGAATAAATACTTAATTAAAATTTCTGGATTATACTTATTTGTTAGTTTTTTTTTATGTTCAAATCACCCGATAGATGTCTAAAGGAATTTTTTACTAGGTCAAGTCAGGTTTTCAGGTCGGGCTTCTAGTCAGGCTTGGTTTTCTTGCCTGGTCGGGTCAAGTCGAGCATATGCCATTTTCCCCTTAGGTAAAAAAAAATTGGCCGTACCTAAAAAGAATGGAATAATGGCTTCTGACTGATATTTAAACACCAAAATGATTTTATTCCATTAGGTAAAAAAATAATTGGTCGTACCTAATTGATTTTATACCATTAAAATTATACTTTTAGGAAAAATTTCAAAATAACCCCTGAACTTATACCTCGTTATCAATAACACACATAAACTATTGATAATATCAAATATTTATCCAAAGTACACTTAAGTTCATCAACTAAGCCCTACCGTCAACTTCCGTTAATGGTTGAACGAAAAACGCTAAGTTGGCAAGCAACTCAGCAAAATAGCATGCGCGGCACGCAACTTGGCGATGACTTGGCTTTGGAAAATTTCAAAATAACCCCTGAACTTTCACCCCGTCATTAATAAACTCACAAAAATGTTGGGTGCCACGCACGCTATTTTGCTGAGTTGTCTGCCAACTCAACAACCTTTAACGGAAGGTGATAGTAGGGGTTTAATTGATGAACTTAAGTGTACTTTGAGTGCCCATTTGATATTATTAATAGTTTAGGTGCGTTATTAATAACGGGGTGTAAGTTCAGGGGTTATTTTGAAATTTTTTCAGTCCCGGCATAGAGCTAACTATATGGCAGCCTTGAGGACCTAGGGTCGAATGAGGTTGACCCCAGCCAGCCCTTACGTGACACATTTATCTAAGGAAAATTATAAACGGTGGACAAATTTGATGCAGACAAAGTGCAAGCGGCTGACGTGGCGCGACGTGATTGGCTGCACTAGTTGAGCACCGACCTGCATTAATTAAGCTCCACTGTACTTGTAGCCAATTTTAAGTTTAGGATTAGTGTTGAGACCCAAGGCCTTGTTTAAGTAATAATACCTACTGAATTAGTAAATGGGATGGGTTTAATGCAGTGAGTCTAAGCTTGGCCCGAAGTTCCCCTAGATATATTCAAGCCAAGTTTTGTGTTTGAACCCAGCTTATAGGTTTGGGTTGGGTTTCCATTCTGGTTCAAACCAAGTTTACATATTCTTTAAGCTAGATTCCAGGCGAGCTTGTTTGCAAACCCTATAGCAAGGACCCGATGGGCTGTGTTGCCCAAACCCGAACCCAACCTGCTTGCATAATTGTCCAATCAAAAATTGGGCTTACAAACTTGGCCCAAACCAGGCCCATTCCGAGCTAGACGAAGTCGCAATTAACAAGGCCGATTGACAGCCCTAAATGTTACAAAAGTACATGTGAGCTAAGGCTACAAATGGGTACGATCAATTCGATGGGTTTTCTTGTCATGCCCTCAGCCCTTGGCCTAGCACGTTTGGGACAACTCTCGCGATCCGTATGTTCCGATCCACGAGCTGGGTCGGCGCGACATAGGCCCATTCAATTTCGATTAAATCATTCTTCTATTCTTGAAAGAATTTATAATAATTACAGAAGCGTTTTGCGAAAAGATTTTTCATTTTCGTTAACCAGATCGAGCTATTTCAATTTTCAAAATTCAAAACGTAAAAATCTTACTTATCGCGGAATTATAAGACCTATGAAATATAGTTAAAAGTTCAACCTTTAAAAACAAATATTTACAATAAGTCCAATTACAAAATTTCATCAGTGATTTCAAAACCACTGGACTTAACAAAACAACTCAAGGAAAATATCCAATAAACATGCGAATTAGTCACGTGTGCAGGTACTGGTAGCTCTATAAACAAAGCGAGCTCAAACTATCAGCTCAGTGATCGCTCCTGGATCTCTCCTCATCCTACTCCCTAGCTCTGACTGAGTAGTTGCTGGCTTGCCTCTGAAATTTTTGGGTCAAGAAAGGACCGTAAGCAGTGAAGTTTAATAAAGTCTTAATTATTTTGAATTATGATTTTCAGTATAATTTAATGTAGCTAAGCTTATAGTTCATATGCATAAGAGGGTTTCACATTGTGTCGTGATATCAACAAAATAATAAAGATAATTCACAATCAATCTTAAGCAGGAAAGTATGATGTATAAACACAATATAGAAATAATATCTACACAGGAAATATTTAATTGCAACTACCATTACTATGATAGAAAACAACATACTATAAATTTGAAATTTAGCAAGAATTGTGGAATTATTAAGTTTATGAGGTTTACGAGGTTGCTAATCAAATTATTAGTTCATTGGTCACCAATTTACTGGTCTATTAAGTGTCTTTTTTTTAAATTATTTATTTATTTATCAATTAAATGATTTATTAAGTGTCTTTTAAATTAATTCAGTGCGATACTAGACACCAACCATAATCTGATATCAATATCAATTATCAATATTGCGCAAACAAAGGCTGACACTTTTCGCAATTTAGTCAATCAAGACCATGATCAATAACCATATTAGTCTAACGAGACCCAATTTTCAACTGATATTTCAAACTTGTAAGAATATGAGTCGCCCATAACGAGCCCGTTCGCAAGAACAGTGGTTAGCTATGCGAGGTTCAATATTCAATGCAGTATCATCTTTCCACTTTCAATTTTCTATATCAATATTTGATATTTTGATTTCAAATCAAATTTCTTTAGTACGATTTCGGTAATTATATTCGATTTCAATATTCAATCATCAATATCAATTTTCCGTAATTTCATCACCCTTTTTCAATTCGATATTATTCAATTTATCCCAAAATTGGGTTCGATATTCAACAAGTTTCCATTACCTCATATTTTTTTTAGAATTTCGATAATCAGCTTAGATCATTATTCGGTGTCGATTTGGTTACTCTATCTTTGTGAGCTCGCTAATCATTTTTCAATGTGTGTTTCATTGTTCAATATCATTATTGGATGTCTTATATCAATTAAATTCTCAATCATTATTTATCTATATCAATCATCATTATCTATCCAAATCCATATCTATCTATATCAATCAATCATCATTCATTTATATCAATCTCAATCAAAACTCAATCCTTAGGGAGGATTGCATAGGATCAATTCACACTATGTCATCTAGTTTAGAGTCCCCATTGGACTTATATTTATCGTTATTCATAAGGAAGAAGTATTTGTCCTACATTGAGTTATCCTTAAGGTGCCCATTTCCAGTTATCCTAAGGTGCTTTCTTATTTCCTATATTTTTGCTAACACCTTAGTCGAGTCAATCGTTGACTATAACTCCTATCAGTATGATAGTTGAACATTTCCAACTAATCATAATATTGGGATACTATTTATGGTGTTCATCGAGTGTATCCCCTCCTAACGGGTATACTAACTTATTCTCAATTTTTGTTCAATTATTGAGTCAGTGACTTAATATTATTTCCTTAAAAATTTGGCTAAATGCTCTTAGAGCATCTATAAGCTCTCGTATGAATTATAAGTCGTGATTATTAATTCAGGTGGGAATGTCGAGTCCATACCTGAGGTTCTAGAATTAATTAAGTTGGGCTTAGGACCCAGCAGGCTAAGATTATAAGGGTGGTCCACTTAATTATCTACTTATAGTCTTTCGTAAGCATGAGAATGCTAGTAGTACAACCCATGTCATGTTTTTGGGCCAGGCCATCAGCCTTAATCTCTTCGAAGTTCTCAACATAGAGGTCTGTGGGTCATTTCCTAGGTCTCTTGGGCCTTCATTAAGTCCAAATCTAGGTATACGAGCTTTTTACAAAGTCTGGGTCTATGGGTTGGTGTGCACAAATTCCGAGGGGTCGTGCTGTTAATTTTTCACAAGATGGTTTGGGCTGGGTCAGACATCCATCGATTACAATAGTTGCTTGTATAAGCAACGGCCAATACAAATATACACCCCTATTTAATATGAGGTCAAAATAGTCAAATATTGAATCATATCAGCCCATATCGGGTCATATCAGTTGATATGAATTGGATATGACCCAGACAAAATACCAATAATATATATATATATAGGTCATATCAGTTGATATGAATTGGATATGACCCAGACAAAATACCAATAATACCTTTTTTCATATTTTTTATTTTATATATATATATATATATATATATATATATATATATATTATAAAAATAAAAAAAGTGCTTGAATATATATTGCACTACAAAAAATAAGACTATTAGCGGCAGTTTTTTTTAATAAAAAACTGTCGCTATTAGTCCTATCGCTATAAAAAATTGCAGCTATTATTTTTGTAACGACAGTTTTTTGTAGCGACAGGACTAATAGCGGCAATATTTTAATAAAAAACTGTCGCTAATAGTCTTATTTTTTGTAGTGTTGGCTTGATTGGCCGATAGATATTGGATGTATCGGATACGCATTTGCCTGTAGGGATCCTGGAAATATGCCGATAGATATTCGACGATAACTCCCTGGTGATGGGGATAACGATGCGGAATTCCATTGTTTCTTGAACGGGATTTTGGGTCGTTACAAAAGAAAGGGATCAAGCTTCAAAGATGTTTCTTCTTTAGACAAGTATTGAATATTTATTTTTTATTAGTAAATCAGAATGTATTACGAAGCAGCGAGGAGCTAGAAAAATACAACAAAGAGCCGACCAAAAGGAAAAACTATGCAAACAAGAAAAAACCAAAAACTAAAAATAAAGAAGCCCCAACAGAGAAGACTAGTATTGAATATTGTATGAATTATCTTTTGTTTTGATCATTGGACGAAGGTGGAGATTAGAGCCCACCACCTCAAGCCTCACAAATGAGTGAGGATACAAACTGAGCTACTTCTCAATCGGTTGAACTATTTTTAGATTGGAACGGTTTACTAACTAGATACATGTGGCACAAAATTGATTGATTCATATCAATCAAACGGCTTTATAGCAAATGGTTACCATATAAAACTCAAAATATGTTTTAGCCATTCACTTTAAAGGTGTTTGACCACTTTTAATCACAAGATGACGATATTTTAATGCAATCTTCCATCCACCCCCTTTATTTTAATGCAATCTTCTATCCTCCATATCTTTATAATAGACCCTTTGCATTAAGTCGTACCCCTGATGAACAATCATAGTGACAAATTTCGTTGTCGGCAACATTTCGGTTCATTTTGGATAAATTTCGAGAAAGATTCGAAAAAATTTTGAAAAATTTCGAGGAGTACAAAAATATTAAATATAAATTTTATTTAAACTTCATAAAAATTTTATTTATTATTTTTAAAATGACAAAAATTAGAAAAGATTTATTAATTCCGTCAAACTTAATGAAATTTCAGTGATTTCGGAGAAATCATCAAAATTTCACCGAAAGTTTCGCCCAACCCCTGTTTCGGTAAATTTCACCTATTTGGAAAGTCACGGAGACATTTGTCACCGCGTGAACAATAGTGATGTACCTATGACCTCCAATCTATGACTTGCTCCAATAAAGATTGGGAGTCGGTTAGATACCCAATACCAACTCTTGAGTTAGAAGACATAAATGAAGTTGCACTTAAATAGGGACAGTGTTATAGACAATTTTACAGACAGCTTATGTGGCGCAACTGCCTGCACACATAGTGGGGCCCAAGCATTATAGTCAGTCATATAAGCTGTCTGCAAACTTGTCCATCAAAAACTGTCCACCGTTTATAATTTTCCATTAAACATCAAGAGTTAGGATATTAGGTTATTTTACTAGTGACAGTTCTCCTTTCACAAGTAGCCTAGAGTAACACATAATTTTAAAAGAGAGACTTGGTATTTTTTGGATCTTTGCCACTAGGAACACCATCTAAGTCTTCTGATTTGAAGGCTTAATGTAAAGATTTGTAGTGCCAAAGATTGGCACAAAGTGTGATTTCTATCATCTTACTCAACACAGTCAAACCCTATCATCTGATTCAATAGTTTATGTTCACGAATCAGATGGTAGAGATCATGTTTTGTGTCAATTTTACCTTCAAAGATATTTACATCGTGGCCTTCAAAACAGGTGCTTCGATGGTATTCCACGAGATACAAATCCCGAAATATCAAGCCTTTTAAACTTTAGGCCACAGTATATATCTCCCTTGCAAGTTGTAGTGTCCACGGACTAAATTCGGCTCAAAGACTGCCATTGCCACAATGAGGCAAAAAAAGTGCCATTATTAGAACTTCTGGTCAACATAAAGTTTGACCTCAGTTCATCAACATGTTAGCCTGTCATACATCTCAATTGATGAAGCTGGTGAGCCACTATAGTGTTGCACGGCTGTGCAGTCTAATAGAATGACCTGTGCAGTCAATATCTGGCATTAAGATCACAGGTCAATCACACCATGTCAAAGAGGCGTGTACCTCTCGCTAGGTTTGATCGGTTTCGCGGAGAGAAATTGACCCATGCACTGCCCTAAGAACACAGCCCTGTTCACCAAATATAAATTATCTTTCAAATGCTATTACCCAGAAAAGAGTTGCCAGAGTTGCCATTCACCAAATATAAATTATCTTTCGAATGCTATTACCCAGAAAAGAGTTGTCGCAACGGTTTAGCGACTTGGGTTTACTCCCTAAGGTCACGGGTTCAAGACGACTCCCCTCTGCGATAAACAGGTGCAGGGACGGGACGATGTCACCCATATGGCTTAGTCCAAGCCCAAATTTGGGATACCCTATGTTATAAAAAAAAAAAAAATTTAAAAAAAAATTCCAATGTATTAACTCTAGGACTGATGGAAATGATTAGGGAATTTACTTGCGAGCGTTTTTATCTATGGGTGTGGGTGGCACTCAATTAATCCATAACTTTTAAAATAGTGTTTCCATTCATCGAGTGCAATAATGGACGATCTCGATTCATCGTTCATCCTTACATGCTAAGCAATAATCAATTAGAAATTATTGCCTCCCCTACCATGAAAAGCATGTAGACATTTGTACATAATTTTACTAAAAGGAAACAAAAAACATGCAAAAAAACAGAATGCATGCTAATTGCAAAATCTATCATATAGTACTTACAAACAAAATGGAGTACAAAGTGAAAAAAAAAAAAAAAACAGAACAAGCCACTTATTAGAAGCAAAGTGAGTTCAATATGGGGATGGTGCAACGTCCTCGAAAGTTGTCTTGATTGAATAGAGGGGTGGTGTAATTCTCGAAAATCAGAGCAGAGGCAATCGATTTATAAGCAGCTTCACTGAAATACTCTCCATCCCAATTAACAAATAATTCTGGCTTGTCACACACGAAACCTCCTTGCCCACAATGACCGATCCCTGTGTCATAGTTGAATTTGGCAGCGCTTTCTCCGCAGCACACTGATAGCACATCACTTGAGAAACCTGATTAATGACAAAATTGAAGAATATGTTAATGCTTTCTGAGGCAGCACGCTATAATTCTCAAAAATTAAGTCTATAAACAAAGCTTACCATATTGAATAGGGTTGTTGAATAAACGCATGGCTGCATTGTAGTTGTCTGCATACATGATCTTAACATAGGGATACACATCTCTTAGCAGTTGGATATTGTATTGGAGTAGCGTGTTGTGGTACTCTGCCTGATCATTTTTATCTCTTAGACACCCATTTTGGGGATCAATGCCAAGAGCGCTACCCCTAACAAAAGCTGGATTTCCATAATAGTATGGAAGACATCCCATTGGAAACATCCCAGGCACCATAATATTAGTCGCTCCAATAGTAATCAATTCCTGGAATTAAAGAAAATAAAATAAAAACTATATTCATTAATAATAGTGATGACAACAAATAGCACGTATCGATTTAGCATAGCAAAATAGAGGATTTCTTACCATGATGGTTTGGGTGATAACATTGACTACATCACGAACCACATCTGTGTTAATCCCCGTAAACTTGTAATCTCTTTCTCCAATCTCTCCAACTACTAGTAGCGATCTCTTTAGATATTCATGGCAATCTAGTGGGCAATCAAATAGACAAATTAGATGGCAGATCTAACAAATATATTACTTAAAAGAATGACTATTTATTTAACTTAGAAATGAAATAAAGAGAATGGATATGAGAATCACCTGTCTCAGTAGAGCATAGAGAAGGTAACAACTTCTTGAACCGGTCGAGTTGAACTAGAAGAGTGCTATTTGTTGCTACTTCTGTTCTATCATAAAAATAAGGAGTATCCATCGCAGTAGCTCCTACAACTGCAAAATTGGCTCCTTTTCTATAATCTTGGGCTCTCAGTGCTGATAAATATGGAGGTAAAAATGGAAGACCAAAAGCTTCCGCTGAAAATTTAAAATGACATATTATATTAGCACTTACATTGTGGTTCTTTGTTCCTATATTACTTGGAAGTTGGAACCAAATAAACTAATATTTTCACAATAAAGGATTAATTAATAGGAATAGGACCTACTTGCAGAACAGGCCCTGCTGGTCAGCCTGATTCAAATTTTTATTGGTTTGGGAACATAAACTTGACCCATCGGTCGGGCATGAAGCATCTGACCCTAATTTCTGGTTGGGTCAGGTCCCCAATATTTTATATAAAAACATGAATAATAAGAGGGTATTTTGTTGAGCGTCAAGTTGGGTTGAGTTTTTGGGTTGATCAAGTACATACCGTTGACCCATCAGGTCGGGTTGGACATACCCTGGGCAACCAAAATTTTTGCGAGACCCAATTTGTTGAAAGCCCTACATCGATTGATGATTCTAAAATTCTAATGCTTTGGTAAGCATGATTTTCTGTTGAGACATGCCAATAATGAGCTGATAGACCAATTGCGTTAATTGATCAAAGATGTTCCTATCATGAGCTGCAAGTGAGCAGTCTCAAAACCAAGGTATCAAACTCGGTATCGTTAAAGGGTGTCAGCCTCTGCCAGTATAATTTTTTTTGAAAGATAAACACAAATTTAATTTTTTATTGGTCAGCATGGGCCTATACCGAGACAGTATCGGCCCATACAGACCCGTATCGGTCTGAAACCGATACTGACACTGATACCACCCCGATAATGCTTTCGGGGCGGTATTAGCATCTCAGTTTACAAAAATCAATACTACTGCCGATACGTACCAGTATCGACTGAGACTTGATACCATGCTCATAGCCCTATTTGTTTAACCATGGTTCATAGGACATCCAAACGGAAGATTCATCAAGTCAATTGAGTCACTACTCACTAGGGTTTGGTCTTGTAGCAGAATGGAAGGTTGACAATATTTTCAACCCTAGTTTACTCATTTACAAAAAGAAAACAGAAAAAACATATGGGAACGCAGAGTAAAATAACCGGTTATATGTACTTAAGGAATCCACTTAACCTCATCCATTATAAGGTCTTTATCTTCATTAGTGACATATACGAGACAAAAAAAAATTAAAAGATCAAAAGAAATATGAAAATAATTAATCTAAAACTTTATAAAGCATACCCATGAAATCAATGATTAATCGTCCATTAGAGAAGCGGCCTGTTGACCTATTAAAATAGGTTTCGCCATAGGGTAATTTGCCAATATTGGGCTGCCGAATAGAGTAATCATAATCCTCAATTAAGTAGTTTCCCGTATCTGAAAACGCATCCCCGAAATTGAATATTGATTCATAACCATTCACAGCATGAAATATGAGAAGAAGAACTATAAAGCCTAAGATTGGAGGAGAAAATCGAAAACCAATAAAGATCATATTGATAATTTGAGATAGGAGAAGGGAGGGTAAAGAAAATGAAGTGCAGCGCAAGCAGAGAGGAACGTATGAAATTTCTAACGAGAAAAAGAATGGGAGATGTTCTTATTTATAGTAAGTGGTTGTAGTTAGAGTTTCATTATGAGTCCAAAGTCATAATCCGAGATAAGTATCAGTAATTAGCTTTGGGGCAGTTATAAGTTGTAACAGAACAAAATAGAAACCTTTTTATTTTCAGATACGAACAAAATAGATACTTGGAGATAGAACTTCAGGTAATGAAAGGGACTAATTCAACGCGATGTCTACTTATAGCGGCCAGCTGTACCCCTTACTTTCGCGGTTTGGGATGGGTCTAGCTTGGGTCCGACGTTAAGGCTTTGCTGTTTAAGGGTGGAAACGAATAACCCAAACTACTATCAGCAGGTTTGGTCCACCCGATCCCCGACTAGATCCAACCCGATATTTTATCGGGTCGGAGGACACATAAATTTGACCCATCAGGCACTTGAAAAAGTAAGACTATTAGGGGGAGCCTGCTATTAAAAAATAACTGCCGCTAATACCCTTGTTGCTAATAGTTTTTGTGTTAATAGTGCCAGTTTTTTGCTGCAAAAATCTGCCGCTAATAGTCTTATTTTTCGTAGTGAGGCTAGGCTAGGTTAGAGACATCGGACCCAACATTCAGTTTGATCCGGTCAAGCCGAAATTGAGTCAGGGCTGGTTGACCCGAACCGATATTTTTTATATTTAAATATGGAAAATAGGGGGTTTCTACCAAGTTTCTGGGTTGGGTGTCCAACTGGATCTAGTTTTTTGGCCAAGTCGTGCATATGCTATTTTCGCATTGGGTAGCCAAAATTTTGTTCTTATCTAAAACGAATGGGATAGTGACTCCTAACCGACATTTAAACACCAAAATGGTGTTCAAATGATCTAATACCATTAAGATTATACTTTTTATCCCATACCGTTGAAATGTTATTTATCATTATGCCATGTGACACACATCTGTGACCAATCGAATGTAGTCAACTGGCTATCCATCATTGGAACATATCATAGTATCAAATATTGGCTGATATCGATACGTATTAGCAATACATATCGGTTTTTCGGCAAATTGATACGTATCGGCGCCGTAACATATCAAGTATCCAATTCGATATTGGTATCGGCCGATACCTGTATTTTGCTTTTCTTTTTTTGATCCGTTTCGATACTGATTGCTACCTTGGAATATATCACAGCCTAAAAAAATATGCCTATAAGTGGATATGAACCATTCTATTGATAAAATTTAATATCACCCACTTAGGGCTCTCAATGGGCCGGGCCAGCCCTGATTTTAGCCCTCACCTGGCCTGAAAAAAGTGGTATATTTTATTAAGCAAACCCAGCTCAATATCCGGATCGGGCTAAGCATATATATATATACTTACTTATCTTTTTAAAATTATAATTTTTTTATATAGTTAAATATGATTTACTTAAATGCCCTGAGATTAAACCAGTGAATGATTTAAACTTGGGGCATTTAAGTCAAAAGCGCAATAACCTTATGTATATATTTTTTGGTTGGATAAATTGGATGACTTAATTTATTTTCAAGCAACCGTTGCATAGTTTTTTAGCCACACAACTTGGATGGCTTGGTAATAAATTTTCAAGCAATCGTTGTCTGTTATAACCATCATGCAACAAATTAAAATAAAATATTGGAATAAAATCATGTACTTGAGACTCTAATATAAGCATTTAATTAAATTTTCAACCTTCTTCAAACTTTTATTAAAAAAAAAAAAGAATCCAATCCAATTTTATTAGAAAAAATAGCCTAACCAAATTTTATTAAAAAAAAAACAGTCGGAAAAAAGCCTGGAAAAGTATCCAAGCCCGGCCCAGCCCGATAGGGGTCGGGCTTGGGTTGAGTACATAGGAGCCCAGGTTAGGGCCAGGCTGAAAATTTTGGGAACCCGGCCCGGATAGGTTAGGGCCGGATTGAACCCTAACCCAGCCGTAATCTGGCCCATTGAAAGCCCTACACCCACTAAAGTAAAAGAAGGGTTGATGTTATTGTCAACAAATTAGATGGTTTAAATCTCCCTAAACCATCCTTTTTGAGCTTTTTGTACTTCAATCCATGGTCTATCACTTTAACGGTATAGATCACCCCCATCTTAAATCATTGATAATGTGAGATCACTTGAACACCATTTTAGCGTTTAAATGATGGTCCGGAGAGTCAAGTTCAAATCGAATAAGAAGCAAGCGATCAAAAGCCATAAATTTAAACGGTACTCATTAATTTTAGATGCGTGCAAGCTGACTTAGACACTCACGGATATTTAAAAAAATAAAATAGATGACATTTAACATAATTTTGAATCAGAGATCATTTTTCAGGCTAATTTTTTACCCCATGGTTCTTTAGATCGTGGTGCATCCATTAAAAACAGATATGATGATTCCATTGCCGTCTCAAAAAGCGACCCCAAGAAACCGATATCTAATATGGTTCATTCTTTTATTCCTATAAGCCACAGGTGCCCTTCAGGCTGCGTTTGGGTTAGCTCTTTTGGGGCAAAGAGTAACTCTTTCACATTTTGGCTCCGACAAAAAATTACTTTTATACTTGGAAATTAAACACCTTGCCTTATTTGCTCTGGCGAAGAATTATCTTAAGTGATAAAACTGCTCTATGCCTGCTCTATCTCAGAGCAGATTTTATCTGCTCTGACAAAGAGCAGGCAAAGAGTTGCTTATGCTCTTATAAGAGCTAACCCAAACACAGAGTGTCCAAATTAAGGTTCTCAACGCCTCAGGTCGACCTAATGTCCTAGCAGAAACCTATATAAACAGTAGACAGCTTATGTGGCGCGACGGGACTGGCTGCCGAGCTTGAGTCCCACTGTGTACAATTAGTCGCGTCGCGCATCATAAGTTGCTGCAAAATTATCTATAAAAAATTATCCACCGTAGAATATTGTCCTATCCTATCTACCATGACTTGCAGTTTTTACGTGATCGGGGACATAAACTTGACCTATCAAGTTGGGTTGGGCATGTGGCATCCAATCCGGCCTTCAATTTGAGTTGGGTCGGGTCGAAGGTCTGGTCAGGCAAAGATTGGGTCTGATTAGGTTGACCCGACTTGATATTATAAATTTATAGAAAATAGGGAGGTTTATCTAGTCGAGTTGGATTTTCAGGTAGGGCATCAAGTCGAGTCAAGCATATAGACTTGATTCGTTGGGCCGGGTCGGATCAGGTTCATACCATTCGTTGGGCCGGGTCGGATCAGGTTCATACCATTCTCCTGTGTCAGGCAGCCAACATTTTAGACCGACCCCACCCGTGGACAGCCCTATGTACAATGATTCTTATTTATTAGGTTTCATTTATTTATTTATTTTATTGTTGACCTGAAGAGGAGGATTTCAAATCATTTGCCAAACAATCACTAATTTGTTTCGCCTAGGGCTGTGCAGTTTTTGGACCGAACCGGCCAAATCGAACCGAACTGCCGGTTTGGATTTGATTTGAAAAAAAGGAAAATCGAAAAGTTTGGTTGATTTCGGTTTCAAGCCTCTCTAAACCGAAACCAAACCAAACTGCATCGAACCGAACCGAATGTAGTTTGTATATATATATATATATATATATATATATATATATATATATATATATATATATATATATATATAGGCGGGGATTTTAATTAATTTTAAAGGGCATATAAATAAAATACATATTTTTATATAAAACCCTACTCTTATTTTTAGCCGACTCCTAAATCCTAAAGCGGTAAAGTAAAACTTATAGGAAAATTGATTGAGAAGTTGAGAAATTTTTTATGTGCAAGTAAAACTTATAGGAAAACTAAAACCGACCGAACCAAGCCGAATCAAATTGAATCGGGTTGGTTTGATTTAACAGCTGGATGATTTGGTTTAGTTTGAAATTAAATCTAAAAACTGATCAGGACCGATTTAATTTATGGTTTTGGTCAAAAACTGACCAAACCGAACCGAATACACCCCTAGCGTCGCCTGTGCATTCTCCAATTTCCCATAATTTCTAATTCTCCTTTCATAATCTTCCAACATGGAACATGGATTTAGATTTGGCCTATAGATTTAAAATCTATAAGTTTGAACCAAAAAATTTAAGAAATCTGACATTTGAATGCATTATAAGTAGTAAGAATGTGTTATAAAATTAAAAGAAAATTAAAAATAATAATAAAAAGACTACAAAATATAAAATTAGTTCTTCAAGAATTATATATATCATTCACTTCTCTTAAGTTCTTTCATACTTCCACAAGACCCCTTCATATAGAATTATAATGTGAGAATGTGAAAGGTTGGGGGAAGATAAAAGATTAAGAAAATACATACACATTGTCATAATTCTAAAAGAGTTAGATAGTAATGAATAAGAATTCCAAGGGACAACATAAATGTGATTTAGAATCCCAAAAGTTGAAAACTAAAAGGTCATCAAGAAGTTGGAAACTAGATGCTCATTCATCATAAAGAATATATTTATAACACTCTCCCTTAGATGATCATACACAAAGAATACATGCCTCGTTAAAACCATAGTCACAAAATCGGGGTTCGATAATAATTCGGCAAAGTTAAAATTCGAAAAAATCCGGTAAAGTTTGAAAAGCTCAGGAACAATTCAGGAAAATAAAAAAAATAAAAATTATATATATATATATATATATATATATATATATATATATATATATAATATTTATATATATATATATATTAACTTTTTAACTTTTAAATATATATATAAAATATTAAAGTTTTTAACCTTCACCATTGGATCTTTTGGGAAAGGACAATAAGATTGATACCATTATAACATGATGGGTGGCTCCATGGGAACAAAAACTCAAAAAGTAGGCTTCTCTAGCGTCACTTTTTGAGATGTGTGTTATGTGTAATAAAAAACTAACCGTCTGATGATACGACCACGATCCTTAGATCCAGTGTGCAAAAGATAGGGGCAAAAAATAACCTCCACCATCTGATTCAAAGGTTGTCAATGCATACCAGGTGGAGAAGGTGGGGTGAGACCTTCCCCTTCCACCTTGACCCTCGTGAAAGTCAAACATTTATGAGAATCCTAAAGTCATCATCGAGGTAATCACATTGTTATACGATGAGATCTTAAGCACAGGAGCAATCCTAGAGGAATCCTTTTGAGTTTGGCAAGGGGAATATTTTGGACTTTTGAATGGATGTAACTTAGACGTCAAATCTAAGAAGATGATAGCTTGTGGGATGTTTTAATGGAAATGAGCTATGATCCAATACATGCGCTTGCAGTGTGTTCTGATTTGCAGTAATTGTTTAGTCCCACATCGGTGGAAACAAAAAGCATGCCACTGGAAGCCTCCTATATAATGCAGGTTCACTTAAGGCAATCTCACCAGTTGTGTGCTGACTGGAGAGCACGAAGTCACTAGTCTTGCGCCATATTAAAAATTGAATAAAAATTAAATATTAAACGAAAAAGATCAAAATTTTCGAAATTTGTCCCAAAAATTTTGAAATTATCGAAAAATATTGAAATTTCGCCGCAAAGGAAGCCGACTTCGGCAAAATCGCGAATTTTGCCCAATTATTCGCGAATTTTACGAACTTCAGTGATTTTGATGATTTTTTAAAAAAATTGTGAATAGTTCGTGATTTGTTAGGTTTTCACAAAATTCGTGAATTATTCAATAATTCGACGATTTTTGTGACTATGGTTAAAACCTTGCCAAGAAAAACCTAGTAGGAAAAAAACTGTGGCAAAGGAAAAAAAATACATTATTCTTGTGTCATAGAAAACCTTTAAGATTACCTCATTAAAACCTTGCAAAGGAAAACCTTGTAGGAAAAAACTTTAACGAAGGAAAAAGAGTACAATCCGCTTAATCATTTACTCCCCCTCAAATAAGGCAAATATCCAATGTTTATGAACAACAATCTTTGAGTCAACGCATTCCAATGTTGTGCACCATCTTCTTGAATATTGTAGTTGGTAATGATTTAGTGAACAAATTCGCCAAATTATTACATGATTGTATTTGCTTAACATCAATATCCCCACTCTTCTGAAGCTCATGTGTATAAAAGAATTTTGGTGAAATGTGTTTGGTTCTATCACCTTTGATATAACCTTCTCTAATTTGTGTGACATAAATATTATTATCTTCATATAATATTGTCGGACTATCTTTGATATCAGATAAATCACATTTTTCTCGAATATGTTGAATGACTGATCGTAGCCAAATACATTCCCGACTTGCTTCATGGATTGCAATAATCTTTGAATGATTTGAAGAAGTAGCAGCTAGTGTTTACTTGACAGATTTCCATGAGATAATTGTATCACCACATGTAAATATATATCACGTTTGTGATCTACATTTATGTGGATCAGAGAGATTACATGCGTCTGCATATTCAACTAATTGTCAATTTGATCCACTTGGATGAAATAATCTCATATTAGTTCTTCCGCGAAAATAGCATTGAACATATTT
This sequence comes from Chloranthus sessilifolius, assembly GCA_021018995.1. Taxonomy (NCBI): domain Eukaryota; kingdom Viridiplantae; phylum Streptophyta; class Magnoliopsida; order Chloranthales; family Chloranthaceae; genus Chloranthus; species Chloranthus sessilifolius. The sequence continues at coordinate 8,824,464 of CM037593.1, read as the reverse complement.
AACCTCATCCCATTGCCTTCGAGTTGGTGCAGAGTTGTATCTTACTAGTAATTTGACTAAAACGGCTATATCAGGTCGGATGTAATTTGCAAGATATATTAGAACACCGATTACACTAAGATATGGTACTTGAGGACCAATAATTTCTTCGCCGTTCTCTTGAGGGCGAAAAGGATCCTTTTTCACATCAAGTTAACGTACAATCATTGGAGCGTTCAATGGATGAGCTTTATCCATATAAAAGTGCTTCGGGACCTTTTCTGTATATATTGATTAATGAGCAAAAATCATATTTGAAAAATGTTCAATTTGTAAACCCAAGTAAAATTTAGTTTTTCCAAGATAGTTCATTTCAAATTCATTCGTTAAATAAGTAGCAATTTTTGAAATTTCTTATAGAGTTTCAATAAGATTTAAACCATCAACATATACTACAACAATAGCAAATATGAATTCAGACTTTTTTATGAAAACGCATGGATAAATTGGAGTATTCTTAACTCTTTCTTTCAATAAATATTCACTGAGACGATTGTACCACATGCGACCGGATTGCTTTAACCCATATAAAAATATTTGAAGCTTGATAGAATAAATACTTCAGAATTTTGAATTATATGCTTCAGGCATTTTGTATCATTAGAAAATTTTCATATATATATCATTATCTAATGATCCATATAAATATGCGGTAATCACGTCCATTAAATGCATATCCAAACTTTCTTTAACTACCAAGTTAATCAAAAATCTAAATATAGTTGCATCTATTACTGGAAAATATATTTTTTCATAATCAATACCAGGTTTCTGTGAGAAACCTTATGCAACAAGTCGTGTTTTATATCTCACAATTTCATTTTTCTCATTATGTTTTCATACAAATACCCACTTGTATCCAACAGGCATTACACCTTCAAGTATAATGCCTGAAGTGCCTCTTTCCAAATACTTCTCGTTTTGCTAAGGAATTCTATTCTGTCTGAATTGCCTCTTTTCACATTTGCCAATCATTTCTACGTCGACATTCTTCGACAGTTCTGGGTTCAATTTCATCATTACTTCTGGTAATGTCAAGAGTAACTTTAAATGAAAAAACGTCGTCGATAACGATTTTATTTCTTTCTAATATTTCTCTTGTACTTGCATAATTTATTGAGATCTCATTATTTTCTGGTACCTGTTCCTCTTCAAGAGATTCCTCTTCAAAGAATTCTTTTTCAGGAGAATATTGTGTAGAAAGTTTGGATTGATCTAATATTTTTGTTGCATGTTCTGTGGGTATGGCCTCCTCAGGAGTGCCAATTTAATTTGCTTGTGCTTTTCTCTTTCGAAGGACTTTATCCTTTGCACCAATAAGTCTTTCAGGCTTTAGGCGTGCATTTGATTCATTTACTTTTATACTGACCGGTTGTCCTACAGGGACTTCGATCTTTACTAGAGTATTAACAGCTAGGATATGAGACTTTATTATCTTCTTATTGTTAGTAATTTGTATCTAATAATTGATTGACAATACTCTGCAAATGAAGTATCCTGAATTTCTAATTCACATTGGTTTGTTCGAGAATCAAGATGAGATAACGTCGATGTATTCCAAGTGATTTCTCGTCATGCTTCAGGCAATAACTTTATTTTTCCTAATGGTGAAAAGATTGTTTCATTAAAATGACAATCTTCGAAACATGCCTTAAAAATATCACCAATTAAAGGCTCAATATATCTAATAATAGAGGGAGAATCAAAATCAACATAAATATTAAGTCTACGTTGAGACCCATCTTAGTGTGTTGGGGAGGTGCAATAGAAACATAAACAGTACAACCAAATATGCGAAGATGAAAAATATTTGGAGATTGACTAAATGCAAGTTGCAATGGAGACTATTTATGGTAAGCAGTTGGTCTGATCTTAACTAATGATGCAGCATGTAATATTACATGTCTCCAAGCAAAAATCGGTAGTTTTGTTCTCATAAGCAAAGGTCTAGTAATAAGTTGAAGTCATTTAATAAATGACTCAGCTAAACCATTTTAAGTATGAGTAAGTGCAATAGAATATTCAATATTAATCCCGATTGACGTACAATATTCATTAAAGGCTTGGGACGAAAATTCACCGACATTATCTAAACGAATAGACTTAATTGAATAATCAGGAAATTGCACTCGTAGCCTAATTATTTGGGCGAGAAGTCTAACAAATGCAACATTACGAGTAGAAAGAAGACAACATGTGACCACCTTGTTGATGCATCTATTAAGACCATAAAATACCTAAACGGTCCACATGATGGATGTATTGGTTCACATATATCCTCATGAATTCTTTCTAAAAATGATGGAGATTCAGTAATTATTTTAGAAGGAGATAGTTTCACAATTAGTTTACCCTGTGAACAAGCGGCATATAAATAATCACTTGGTAAAAGAATCTTCTGGTTCTTTAAAGGATGTCCATGTGAGTTATCAATAATTCGACGCATCATAATTGATCCCGAATAACCAAGACAATCATGCCAAAGCACAAAAACTTTTGGATCAGAGCACTTCTGGTGTATCACAACGTGTGATTCAATTGTGAGCACTTCTGGTGTATCACAACGTGTGATTCAATTGTGAGCACTTCTGGTGTATCACAACGTGTGATTCAATTGTTCTCATAGTTATATAATATAACCCAGTACAGAAAGCAGACAATTTTTTTAATATAAGCTTCTGGCCGAAATTTTTGAAGTAACATAAAGATATTCCTTTGGGAAAATTTCAAAAAACCCCCTGAACTTTCACCTCAATGCCCATAAGGCACCTGAACTTTGCATAATATCACCTAAACCCCCAATGAATACAAATGTACCAAAATCAGACCCCTGCCGTCACCTCTCGTTATCTTATGGACGGAAATTGATGACGTGGAGCTCTTAACCCTTTGATGCGCTGAAGTGGATGGTGACGTGGTGAATTGGAGGGAAAAGAGGCGCACGTGACCTCCTTAAATACAAAAAAACTCAGTAAACTCTCCCTTTCTTTCTTCTTCGTCTTCCTCCTCTTTCTCTGAGGAGTTTTCTTATTCGTCTTTCTCGTCTTCCGATTTGGATATTCTTCTTCATTTTCTAGTCGGATTCTACCTTCTATTACGCATAGATTAAAATACCCTATTTTGAAAGGGTTAAAATGGTTTGGAGTAAGAGAGAAGGTGCAGGCAAGACCCCTCGTTACGGTAAGTTCAATTTTTAGATTTATTTTGTCTGTATTTGTGTCAATATTTGTGTGGATTTATTGATTTGTCTATATTTTTTTGTATTTATGTATTTATGTAAACGTTGATGATGTAAATGCAGAAAAAATAGGGTTATGTAAATTCAGAAAAAATAGTGTTTATGTAAATGCAGAAAAAAAGGGGTTATATAAATGCAGAAAAAAAAGGTTTATGTAAATACAGAAAAAGAGTTTATATAAATGCAGTATGTAAATGCGTAAAAATGGGCTTATGTAAATGCCGATTATGAAAATGATGTTTCTCTTGTATCTCGATTTTATTTTTCAATTTTGGGCTTCGACTTGATTATGTTGCTACCTATGTCCACATGGTATCAAACTAGTGGAGATATAGGGTTTATAACGTATAAAGGTACATACAATGTAAGCTTCGATTTGACAAAATTGTTTTAACATATATCTCCCAGATATAGGTTAAAACTAGTATATCTCTCAGATTTAACCTAGATCAATCCAGATATAGCCCAAAATACCTATATTTCCCAGATTTAACAAACTGTTTTAACCTATATCTCCACATGGTATCAAACTAGTATCACAAAATACCTATATTTCAGTAAATATATTCTTATACTATGTTGCTTATCTATGAGTTGTGACTCTTATGCGAGCATTGCTTTATTTGTTTAATGTGCGTATAAAGGCTCGTAATTTTTATTGTTATTTCATGGAGGCTTTGAGGTACACCGGACATCAAAGGATATAGAAGAGGTCGTTTGAGCTTCTTTGATCATTGCCAGTGATGAGATGTCCCTATTGGAGCTATTTCAGATGGTCAAGAGTTGGGATACCTTAGCTCAGAGTTCTATAGTACTATTCAAGGCAAATTTGTTGTCATCGGTGATATATGCGACCTTGGAGTTAGGAAATTCATTGGTTACGATGGAGTAGTTGATGTGTTTATGGTTCCTCTTACCATTGAATGTGGATACCCAAGAAAGCCAAGTCCAAGATGAACAAGTTGTAAGGACAACAACTACAACCACGGGCGAGAGTTCACAAGCCAAAGGGAAGAGTGGTAGTGTTGATAAGGGCAAGGCCCCTATTTTTGCAAGTAAAGGGAAGAACGGTAGTGTTGATATAGGTCAAAGCATTTATAACGAGAGTAATGATGATTATGACCGACCGGATCCTCGTCTTCGGAGATGAGATATGGGATAGTGATTACTTGATCTCGATGATGATGCGTTGTTCGATGAGTTCGTGGATGCGCACTTCGAGTTTGCCGTTAGAAAGTATAAAGGTAGGGAATGAGGGTCCATCTGGTGTTGAAGGTGAGAAGACGGATATGGAACAGTTATCCGATCCTCCTTCTTCAGTGGACGAGTTGAGAAGTTTAGACAAATGATTCGAGGCCGATGGGATAGGGAAACAGAGCAAGAGAACATCTTTGGTATTTAATGAGAAGACGGATATAGAAAACCCAACTTTTCGTGTTGGGATGGAGTTCAAGACGCATGCGATTTTTAGGGAAGCTGTGAAGGAGTATGCCATAAGGTGTGGTAGAGAGATAAGCTTTGTAAAAAATGATAGGGATAAAATAAGGGCAATATGTAAGGCTGCCCTTGGTTGATCTATTGCTCGTATGTACCAAATGATGCAGTTTATAGAGTGAAAACCCTAAATGACCAACACAACTGTAGTAGAACTTTTGAAGTGCCTTGGGTGACTACTAGCTGGATAGTGAAGAGGTATGGGGAAAGGATTAGATTGAATCCTACGTGGCCGGTTAAATCACTAGTGAGCACAATAGAGACCGAGAGAAATGTGAAGGTTGATATTCAAAAAGTCTACAGGGCAAGGAAGGTGATAATGCAAATGGCAGATGGATCTTCAAGCACTCAGTTTAAGTTGTTATGGGGGTACGTTGAGGAGATAAGAAATGCAAATCCCGGGACAACTGTAAAGGTGCTTGTGAAGCCAGCGAGTGGTGTGCAAGGAGTGGTAAAGTTCAAAAGATTTTATGTGTGTTGGGGTTCGCTGAAGAAAGGGTTTATAGATGGTTGTCGACCTATCATAGGTCTCGATGGATGTCACTTGAAGGGGCCCCATGGTGGCATTCTGTGTTATCAGCTGTAGTGATTGATGCAAACAATTGCATCTATCCTTTTGCATAAAGGAGAAGAAGAAGACATGGGCGTGGTTTTAGAGTTGTTGAGAGATCTTGTGGTTGAGAATTTTGCTCACTATACCTTCATGAGCGACAACAGAAGGGGCTCATTGATGCGATCACAAACTTATTTCCTTGTTCGCCCATCGATTCGTATGCGACACCTCTATAACAATTTCAAGAAAGACTTCAAGGGCTTCACTTGAAAGATATCCTATGGAGGGCAGCTAGAGCGACAACAGTCCCAATTTAAAAGGGTAATGGTGAGATGAATGAGAAGGATGTTAGAGCTTATGAATGGTTGGTGGCAAGACCACCTTTGAATTGGAGTAGATCACACTTGATACTTGGGTGAAGTGTGATATACTTTGAATAACCTTTGAGAGCTTTAATTCGTCAATATTATCGGCTAGGATCAATCTTGACAATGCTAGAGAGAATAAGGGTCATCCTTATGGAAGCTGTATGAGAGAAGGATGTAATGATGAAGGTCCAGGACCTATTTGTCCAAAAATAGTGAAAAGATTGAGAAGATGAAGGAGGCGGTGGTGTATGGATCGTAAGATGGTGTGGTGACGACGGCTTTGAGGTAGTTGGTGCTCATGGGGTGCGATTTCGTTGGACTTGATGAAGAGGATTTGTAGTTGTCGAAGGTGGAGCTCTCGGTCCGCCTTGTGTCCACGCGATAGCCATGATGAAATACATCAACAAGGATCCACTAGAGTATCGCCATGATTGGTACAGGTGATTACGTACCTAAAGTGCTATAGTAATTTTTGAAACCGATAAGTGGTAGAGAGCAATGGCCAAATACCAATGATGCGCTTATGATGCCTCGAGATGTGAAGAAGAGAGCGGGAGGCCTAAGAAGGCAAGAAGGAGAGAACCTAATGAGCCAGCTGATCCATCAAAGCTGTCCAAGAAAGGTGTGAAAATGAGGTGCACCAAATGTCTAGTGGTGGGGCATAATAAGCGGGGATGCAAACAAGCAAAGATAAAAAAAAATTCTGAAGTCTATTTTAGTTTTTCATCGCAAAATGACCCCGATTGTGTTTGTTTACATGTACTATTGTAGAGAGGAGGGTCGGAAACTAGGGGTGAACCAACCGATGGACAAAGAAGGGCAAGATATCTAAGTTATATATTTTTTAGGAAAAATACTACTATAAATTACACCTCATTCTCTTGACAATTTGTATATTACTATAAATGCAGTGCGGAGGAATCAACAAGCCACGGTGTACCATCCCTCATTGCTTCTTCAAGTTGTCGACCCCAAAGATACTTTGCTTAGAGGACCCACACGATGCTCCTTCAATTAGTGGACCCCACCTCCATCTCCTTCAGAATAGACTCCACTCGGTCTCGATTTCTACCACCAATTCAAGTAGTGGAGCACCGACAAAAGCTCAGATTCTACAAATAATGCAAAAGCGGAAGAAGTGGTTGGTTTTCAAAGAAAAATTGTTTGTAGTTTTTGTTAAATGTACATGGGTTTTTTTTGTTGAAGAAGTAATGAGCAGTACATGAGTTTTTGTACCTTTTGTTTTAAATGGGATTGAGATCTGAGTACATGGCTGGTTTTATGTACATGAGTTTTAATTCCTATAACAGTTTGTAATATCTATGATGAGTATATATTTGAAACCTCATTTTGATGAATATCTGAGTTGTTATTATGTACCGGATTCTTAATGTCTATAACAGTTGCTTTTAATTATAATAGTTCTTTGAATGTGGGTTTTCGATGTGGATTCTTAATGTATAAAGGCATAATTCTTAATGTCTATACAGGATTTTAAATGTGGGTTTTCGATGTGGCTTGTACAAGATAATTCTTTTTATGTGGCTTGTACAAAGATAATTCTTAATCTGGGTTTTCCGATGTGGCTTATGGATGTAGAGGTTTTCTTAATGTCTATAACAACATAATTCTTAATGAGTGAATTCCTCATTGTTACCAATGGTATCAACCTTATCAAGTCGATTCAATGCCGATTTACATCGATTATTGTTGCTACAAATTATGCCTTTATACATTCAAATGACAGTACATGAAGCCTTTAGTTATAGTATTATGTTGCGATTTTCTAGTGTCTTTGATTTATTGTGTAAAAGCAAAAGCCTCGGGTTTTTACATGCATCGGGGCGTGTGCGGAGGTTACTGAATTGCCCTCGCAGATGGTGGGTATGAGTTTGTGCAGCTCGCCAGGTTGCTCGCGAGGTTCCGATGAATATAGCTCACGAGGTTGAAACGCATGCTAAAAGGATTCGCTCGGTTCAGCTTTGGTGCAGCTTTTCTGCTGCTCGCGAGGTTCAAATGCAAGTCTTTTTAACTGCGCGACAGGATCTCGCGCGGATGGTTTTCCAGGCAGAATTTTCCCTCGCTAGGTTCTCGCGAGGTAGATTTCATCTTCGCGGGGTCACTGTCTACATGAGAACCGCGCGAGGTTCCAGCTGAACCACGCGACAGAGTGAATTTCCAACTGCGCGACTACTTCGCGAGGTTAGAACAGAGCTGCGCGAGGTCCCAGAAATGCGTGCTTTACAGGCTCGCGAGGTTCCAACTGAACCACGCGACATAGTGAATTTCTAGCTGCGCAACTACTTCGCGAGGTTAGAACAGAGCTGCGCGAGCTCCCCAAGGTGCAGCTCCCCAAGGTGCAGCTCTTCCTCAGTGGAAAGGGGTAAGGCAGGCCCTGTTGGTGAATCCAAGGCTGAGTCATATAGACTAGCTAGATTTATAGCAGGTTTTGGTGCTACTGGGGGTTCTAACGCAGCTTCCCTTTCATGTATTGGGGAGCCAATCACTGCTCTCTCTTGAGGTTGAGTAGAAGTACCCACTCCCTCTCCCTGGGCTTCTTGAGACTACAATTTCAAAACCTAGTGGTAGGTTCTTCTTGGCACTCCGCATAGAGGGACATTCTCTGTGTGCCGAAATAGGGATTTTCTTTTGTTTCTTACCATGTGCTCCGAGGCTTCTAGAATGCTTCTAGGTTTTTACATGCATCGACTCACGTGCGAGTTCTTGGATTACCCTTGCGGATCTTTGGGAACTTCAGAGCTTAATTTTGGTGTTGTCGCGATTGGAGTTTTGAGCATTAAGCTCTTCACCGAAGTTCTCGCGAGGTAGGCTTCATGAGGTTTACTTTTCTTCAAGGCTTTAGGCTCGCTAGGTTGCATTTGGAGCGCATGAGGTTGGCTTTTGATCTTCGCTAGGTTCGACTTTACATTTGCTCGCGAGGTTCAAATGTTAATCGTATGACAGGGACTCGAGGTGGATTTCAGGCATAGCTTTTCTTCCTCCCTAGGTTCTCGCGAGTTGGATTTCTTCTTTGAAGCTCGCAGGTTACCTTGGGAACTACGCGAGGTTCGAGATGCATGCTTTCTGGGCTCGCGAGGTTCCAAGCGAACCACGCGACGAATAAATTTCAATGTGCGACTTCTTCGCAAGGTATTTTCTGTGACTCCTTTGTTCTCGATCTGTGCGACAACTGGCGATCGGTTTTAGAACTATTTGGCAGCAACCTTGCAAGAGCTTCTCCTTTGCTTTAGTTTCACATTGGCCTTGGATCATCCTTCTTGGCTTAAAAAGATCAGATTAGATCAAGTCCTTTATTCCCTGTTTTCTATGAATCATAGCTAAAAACATATTATTAACATGCTCTAGGGCTTCTCAAAGGCTAGATTGAGGGTGAAAATGGTATTTTCAGGTGCTCAACATTATCGCTACTACAAATTATAGTATTAATATGTTAAGATTTTCTTTTCCCAGTTAATGTCCATGAATTTCTCTTGATCCATTGATTTGTTGAATGTGGTTGTTGAGGCTCACGTCAATCGATGTCGATTGTATATAGAAAATTATTTTATTACGGGAACAAATCTGGGCTTAGAAATTTACATGTTTCACTCAACAACTGGGCTTAGAAATTTACATGTTCCAAATTCGTGTCGATGTAAGATTATTGTCATCAATCGATGTAAGATTATATATAGAAAATTATTTTATCATAGGAACAAATCTGGGCTTATTATGTACCTTCTGCTTTAGTCTTAGGAATAAATTTGATCTCTTAAAAATTATTAGGAATAAATCTGGTCATGTCTATTAAAAAAGGGGTTGTTTCAACCTCGAATAAATTTGGGCTTCATTCATCACTTTTACAAGAGCTCGGATTTGACAAAGCTTTAACATATATCTCCCGGATATAGGTTAAAACTAGTATATCTCTCGATTTAACCTATATCTCCCGGATATATAGCCCAAAATACCTATATTTCCCAAATTTAACAAACCTGTTTTAACCCATATCTCCACATGGTATCAAACTAGTATCAAACAGAAAAAGGGTTTATCTCAGATCAATTTTGGGCAATGAAGCTCAAATTTGATGAAAATCAAATCGATAGCGGGAAAAAAATCGGGCTTTTATGTATCTTCCGTTTTTAGCGTTAAGAAAAATCTGGACTTTTTATGTATCTCTAAAAAATTATTTTAGAACGAGGAATAAATCTGGGCTTTTATGTACCTTCATTTTAGCGTTAAGAACAAATCGTAACAGGAAAAATTATTAGGAACAAAAATGGGCTTCACATTGTATGTACCTTCGGTTTAGCTTAGGAACAAATTTGGTCATGCCTATTATTTTATCTCTAAAAAATCATTCATCAAATTAAAAATTATGGCTTAAAGAGTCTTCTTCATTAATCAAAATTATGGAGTATCTCTAATTCTCTGTCATCGATATAGGCATGACCAAAGAGTCTTCTTCATTAAACAAATTTGGGCTTATTATGACATTTTTACGAGGAGCAACGATTATTTTTTCATAACCAGTTTTAATGTCCAAAGAGTCTTCTTCTTCATCTTGTTAATAAACTCTGATTAATCTAAAATTCATCACGCGAAGATGATACAGATAAACATTCAAAATAAATAATTTCATTTCATATTATCAAATTTTACAGAGGATGCATTCAAATGTAGCTTACATTCATCACTTTTGCCAAAAAAATAAGCACCCTAATCCCTATGCCATAAACTATAGCAAACCCCTAAAACCCTTATTATCGAATCCAGAGATAAACAAGAAAAAACCAAGATGCAACCAACGCCACCCACAACACCTTCTCTCTGCGGTTCATTTTCACAATCTCAGCCTCCAATCTATTACATTTTCAAGGAGCCCACAGAATGATCTGCGTCGATCTTTCACGATGGGTGGATCGACCCAGACAAAATCTCGGCACGATCGATTGGGACAACTCAGAAACCTCCTCCCCGGATTGCGGGACGTCCACGATGTTTGAATGTCCCTTCGATTACCGCATATATGGCATGGTTTCTCTTCCATCATCGCCAAAATCTCTGGAGGGGATTGGACGGAAGACGCCGACTTTCGAGATGAAGTAGCAGCCATGAAGAAAGAAGAGAAAGAGGAGGAAGAAGAAGGAGGAAGACGAAGAAGAAAGAAAGGGAGAGTTTAATGAGGTTTTTTGGAGGGAAAGGAGGTCACGTGCGCCTCACGTGGCCTCTTTTCCATCCAATTCGCCACGTCACCATCCACTTCAGCGCATCAAAGGGTTAAGAGCTCCACGTCATCAATTTCCGTCCATAAGATAACGAGAGGTGACGGCAGGGGTCTGATTTTGGTACATTTGTATTCATTGGGGGTTTAGGTGATATTATGCAAAGTTCAGGTGCCTTATGGGCATTGAGGTGAAAGTTCAGGGGTTTTTTTGAAATTTTTCCTATTCCTTTTTATCTTCATTTGTGGTCTCAATATGATAATCATTATAATGAATATCCTTAAAACTTAGTAAATTTCTTCGAGATTTTGAAGAATACAAAGCATCATCAATACAAAATTTTGTGCCTCTTGGTAACATGATAAATGCTCTTCCATATCCTTCAATTCAATATGATGAACCCAATATAGTATTGACATTAGTTTTACTTAATGTCAAATATTAAAAATATTTCTGATCTTTAAGAATTATATGGGTTGTACTACTGTCTACTAAACAAATATCTTCATCAACCATCTTGAGATTTAATCAATCAATCAGTATCATGCCACCTTACATAAAAATACTTGGATATTAAATTTCATGACTTAAAAATGAAATACATGTAAACATAATAGATCCAAAAAGGTATATTTGTAAACACATCCATTACAAACTAAAATATAAGCTTTCTAGTTATGGTTTACAAAGAAATCAGACACATCAAGATTAATTATATCCTCTATTTTGATTATCAAGGCAAACATTATGATCTATTAGATTATGGTGATCAGCAAAATTCATTTCAATTATGATCTACAAGATTCAAGAAGATGGTGCACAACGGATATTTGCATAAACAATTATGAACAACTCAAAGATTGTTGTTCATAAACATTGGATATTTGCATTCTTTGAGGGAAAATAAATGATTCAACGGATTGTACTTTTTTTCTTTAGCTAAGGTTTTTTTTCTATAAGGTTTTTCTTTTCTTTTTCTTTGATAGAGGCTTGGTATAATTCTACCAAATATTTAAGTGTACGACAGGTACGCGACCAGTGTCCTTTCATACCACATCGGTAACATTTATCTCCATAGCTCTTTGTAGGCTTATTCCATAAACCTTTATTTTCACTTTATTTTTTCTCATTGTGGTTCCACTTCTGGTAGAATGATATATTTTTATGAGCACGTATCCCTTGAAATTAATAATTCTTCCTACCACGTTCGCGCCTACGTCCTCGACCTCGATTTCCTTTGAACTTATGAAATAAGGTTTCATTCGCTTCAGAGAATGGTGTAGAACCGGTTGGTCGGGATTGATGATTTTTCATTAAAAGCTCGTTATTTTGTTCAGCCACTAAAAGACAATATATTAATTCAGGATATTTTGTAAACTTACGCTCTTGATATTCCTGCTGCAGGAGCATATTTGAGGCATGAAAAATAGTATATATTTTTTCTAACATATCTTCTTGAGTGACTTTTTCTCCACACAATTTTAATTGAGCTGATTTTAAAAAGTGCGGAGTTGTACTCGCTAACAATCTTAAAATCTTACAACCTCAGGTGCATCTAGTCATAACGAGCTTTTGGGAGGATTACGATCTTCTGGTGCTCGTATCTCTCCCTTAAACTATTCCACAAAGTGAATGGATCTTTTACAGTTAGGTACTCGACTTTTAACTCTTCATGCAGATGATGACGAATAAAAATCATAGCTTTAGCACGTTCCTGCTGGGATGCTTAATTCCCTTCCTTAATCGTATTTCCATGGTTCTTAGCCTCAAGATGGATCTCAGCATCAAGGATCCAAGATAAGTAATTATTGTCAGAAACATCAAGAGCAGTAAACTCAAGTTTTATAAGATTTGACATTATCTATGACAAAAATATATTGAGAATTAGATAAATCATATAAAATATAACAAATTAAAATTATTAAATATTCCTCACAATAATATGATGATTTTCTAATTCATATTATCTCACATGAAATATATTCACATGTTATAATATGATTTTCAATACTTTAAATAAAAAAATAATTAACAAAATAGATTGTTAAACTATAAAGAAACATACTGCCAACAAATAATATTACACCAGTAGCTTCTGATGCCAAAGATAAGAGACCCAACAATTGATCAGAGCTTCGTGTTGATAACGTGTTATAAAATTAAAAGAAAATGAAGAGAACAATAGAGAGACTACAAAATATAAAACTAGTTCTTCAAGAAGTATATATTTTATTCGCTTCTCTGAACTTCTTTCATACTTTAAGACCCCCTTATATAGAATTACAATATGAGAATGTGAAAGGTTGGGGGAAGATAAAAGATTAGAAAGATACATACACATTGTCATAATTCTAAAAGAGTTAAATAGTAATGAATAAGAATTTCAAGGGACAACATAAATGTGATTAAAAATCTCAAAAGTTGGAAATTAAAAGGTCATAAAGTTGGAAACTAAATGGTCATCCATCATAAATAATATATTTATAATAAGATATAAAATATATCACTCATAAGTGGTAAATATAATATGCAAATCATGCCCCTCAATCCACCAGCATTACTAGGGATTCCAATAGATCGGAGCAGCCTATCCATTCACAAAAGTAGAATTAAAAATGTTGTTTTTGACCTTGAAGGGGATAAAGCCCCCAATCCGGATGGTTTCCCGTGGGCTTTCTATCAGTGATGCTGGAGAATTATCAAGAAAGACCTATTAGAGGTGTGCAAGAGTTTTATGATGGAGGGAGTGTTAGTAGAGAGATGAACGCTTCTCTGATTTCTCTCATTCCCAAATTGGAGGGGGTTGATGAGGCGGGCGTTTTCCAGCCCACCAACCTTCTTAATGGCCTTTACAAAATAATTTCCAAGAATTTAGCTAATCGGATAAGTGGTATTCTTCCTCAGCTTATTTCTCCTTTTCAATCCGCTTTCCTCAAAGAGCTTGCTTGTTGAAAATGAATGCATAGACAGTCTCCACAAATCTAAAAAATAGGGTTTGATTCTCAAAGTTAATTTAGAAAAGGCTTATGACAATGTTGGTTGAGATTTTCTCCTCTGTATGTTAAAGAGAATGAGCTTTGGTGAGAGTTGGATCGGATGGATCAAGGGGTGTATTTCTTCTGTGTGGATGTCACTATTGACAGGTCAATAGAAGTTTTTTTTCCTATGAAGAGGGGCCCTAATATTCATTATCTCCATTTCTCTTCTTGTTGGTGGTTGAGGGTCTCAACGCCCTTACCTAGAAGGCAGTTAGTATTGGAATGTTCATAGGTTTCAAGCCAGTAAGGGAGGAGCTGCAAATCTGTAACGACCCCGAAAATTAGAACACGAGCCTGACTGCTTTGATTCGCGTGCCCGGCACGGAAACCAAGGTTGATTCAAAAACTTTAGGGTTATATTAGTTAAAATAATGTGGCACTGTGGTGAGATGAGATCACGTGTGAAATTTTATCTAGATCCTAGATGTGTAGAGGGTAGGTGGAACACGTTGCGCAGAAGCAATTGTGTTCATGCTTCACACCAGAACAGGCACCAAGGGCAAAACAGGAATTTTGTTTTGAGGAGGTAGCTTATAGAGGAAGGAAGGGAGACAAGAGAGGAGAGACTTCCACTTTTCTTCTCCTTCATCCCCTTGCCCTAATTGCTCCATAGGTTGGATATTTGTGCTAAGAAGGTGTGAAAGAGATCCTTTGAGAGAGAAGAAAAGGGGTTAGCAGGAGAGAAGATGAGGGATTTCTAAGCTAGAGTAGCTAGACCAAGGTGATTGAGTTACCTGGGGTTTGAGATTGGTGTGTGAGGCCTTGATCTGTCGAACCAGAGCTGAAGAGCTTCTCGCCGGATCCGGATCGAGGAAGAGCTCCGAGATCTAGGTTTGAAACCCTCTTTTCGGGTCATTGCCGGAACCCCAAGAAACCCACGAACAAGGTGAGTTGTGTGTGTTAAATAGGGTTAAATGAATAGCTTAAAGTGTGTATTTATGAGGTATTAATGGTGATTGAACAACCATTAGTGGAGGGAGATCAAAAATGGATGGGAGGTGAACTCCATTAATGACAGCTTTTCTGTCATTGGTGATCGATCACCAAAGGGTGGTGATCGATCACTGAGGGTTGGTGATCGATCACCAAGGACTGGTGATCGATCAATCTGTATAAGCCTCATGGGAAACAGAGACCCCAGAAGCTGGGAAGTTCTTGCCCGAGTGGGTGATCGATCACCAAGGTGGTGATCGATCTACAAGGGAGTTGGTGATCGATCACCAAGGTGGTGATCGATCTACAATGAGGTTGGTGATCGATCACCAAGGTGGTGATCGATCAATCTGTATAAAGTTTTTGAAATTGCATTGGTGATCGATCACCAAGGTGGTGATCGATCTACAGGAGGGTTGGTGATCGATCACCAAGGTGGTGATCGATCAACCTTGACTGTGTTGAGAGAGAGATAAGCAAGGTGGTGATCGATCTACAGTGGGTGGTGATCGATCACTCACCCCTGTTTTTGCCTGTCTTGACTTCATGAAGTAGACACCCCGGATATTGTCTTGGGTAGTTCTCGACATTCTAACACTTAATGTCGTGCATATGGTATAGGATAAACCACGACACGTCGAAAAAGCTTTGGATTTGCTTAGAAGATAAACTGCTCGAGGTAGGAGAAACCAACTTAAACCGCTTTTGAGTATGATTTTATGTTCATTTCATGTTCATGCCACGATTTGCTTTTACCAAGCATGTATGCATAGCACGATCCTTGTCGTTTTGATTTCTGTTTCCGATCTGTATATCTGAAAAAATCTGTTTTCTGAATTCCTGCTATCTGATCTGTGAGGTATATAAGTATGTGATTTGATGATTTAATCCAGATGATCCCCACCGGCCCGGCGGTATATCCGGAGTCCAGGCACACTTGTGCATTTGCTTTCAAATCCTCGCACAACAGCGCTCCATAGATGAGGCATTGTTGCACTTTCAAAATTGTTCATGTGAGCGACGATTTGGTTGGGGTTTCTATCGGTCATTCCTTTTACTCGTGCTATCTGATCACGAGAGTTTCTTAAGTTAAATAGACACACTTTAAGTATTCGATAATATATCGCATAACATCGACATCTTGCATAAGGTTTCACTTTTAAGCGATTTGCTTTGAGTACATGATCTGGATTTGTTTTACGATATGAGATAGCATGATCTGCATATTCAATTCATTTAGATGGTTTTTCTTCTATTGAGCTATGATGTAGCTCACCCTGCTTTCTGAAATCTTTTAGGTTCTGAGGCTGCAGTGCCCGGCACCGAGAGTGACCCGGATTATCAGCCGGATCCCGAGGCCGAGGCAGAGGACGAGGAGACGCCCAAAGTGCGACGAGTTTTATCCGTAGCTTTCGGTATTGATGCCCGACATTTTGTACTTTTGATCTTTTGGATTACTGTGTGCCTGGTGGCCACCTTTGTATAAACATATGTAGTTCTACATTTACTTATTTTATATTAGTCCACATTCCATTTCGGAACCACTATCGGGAACCATTGTTTGGGTGATGTACGTCCATTACCGATGGTTCTTCCTGGTTCCTTTTTGGGAATGTGTATGTTTTTCTTTACATTTAAATATGGTTGACGTGTATTTAGTGTAGAAATTGTTTGACTCAGACTACCGCTGCTCGGATGTGTCCACCTAGCTTCTGCTATATGCGCGGACACGTGTGATCGATCTGGGATCATCCAGAGTATGATCCTAACGGCACGGGTTTCTGGAAATGGAAATCCGGGCTGTTATAGTTGGTATCAAAGCCTAGACTGTAGGTTGAACTACGGGTTTAGAGAGGATTGTTTTCACAATCTAGGTACTAATCAATGTTGTTGTTTTTACAATGACAGACCAGTATGGGCCCTAAGTTCAGAGGAGGGCATAGTGGAGGTAGAGCAGGACAGAGAGAGATTCCCCTGAGGGATGTGCCAGAGGTCACGTCGCGGGGTTTAGAATTTCTCTCGCAGCCAAATGTGGTTCCGGTGGGACCAAGAGGAGGAAGAAGAAGAAATGAGGAGAGGATGGAGCAGGTGTTGGAAGCATTAGCTACCAACGTCGCTCAACAAACAGCTGCGTTGGCTCAACAGACTAGACCACCCATCGACCCTAGTGGATTTGCGGAGTTGAGGAGAATGAGACCTCCTAACTTCTCGGGTCAAACGGATCCCATAGAGGCGGAAGGATGGATTGAAGAGATGGAAAAGCTCTTCGAGGTACTACAATGCAGTGATGAGGAGAAAGTGTGTTGGGCCACTTTCAAACTTGATGGTGACGCCGGACCATGGTGGAAGTCGGTGTCACAAAATCGACAAAGAGAATTCCCTCACACTCCTTGGACATGGGAGGAGTTCACGGAGGTGTTTACCACAAATACTTCCAAAATTGTGAGGCATCAATGGGAAGTGAAGTTTATAGAGTTGAAGCAAGGCGCCATGCCTGAGAGACTATGGAGCGGAGTTTGACAGTTGGCTAGGTTTGCTCCTCGGCAATGTAGCCAGAGTTGATGAGAGCCAGAAAGTTTCAACTTGGCCTTAGACAGAATCTACAGAAAGACGTCGCCATGTGGGAAATGGAGACGTATGAGGGAGTCATGGCCAAGGCTCTCATAGCCGAAGAGGAGAATCAAAAGCAATTTTCTTGGAGAGACAAGCAGGCGAGAGATAGACCGTTTCAAGGGCAATCTCAGGACACAGAACAAAACAAGAGGGCTAGGTTTTCTAGACCTCCGAGATACCCTACACACTCTCGACCGGCGATATCTTCGGGTCCTAGTTCCTACCAGAGGGCGGCAGCACCTACGCCTTCTAGATCATTCAGACCAGCTGGATCTTCTGGTAGCGGGGCCTCAGTGACACAGGGACCTTCAAGGATCTCATCCTTTACTCCGGCCGTGGTTTGTGCAAAGTGTGGGAAACCACACAAGACGGAGGATTGTAGGAGAGATACCGGGGCATGCTTCAGGTGTGGCAAGATGGGCCACTTGGTTAGGAATTGCCCTAAGGAGAGTAAGGAGCGGGCAGGATCGGTATCAACACAAAGATCATCTCGACCAATAGTCCACGGTCGAGCTTATGCCGTCACCGCGACCGATGCTCTGGCATCGAATGATGTCATCCAAGGTATGAATTGAAATTTAATGAATGTGGTTTATTGATATAATGAATTAAGAATTTTGAAAAAAAATATGGAAATTATTGGGTAATTATGATGTAAATAATATATGTATGCATGCATATTTTAAACGTTTGAAGTAACACTGGACTTGGCGTATAGGTGAACTGAATTTGTGTAGGAGTTGCGACATTTGCTTTCACAGTGCACGAGCCTTGATAGATCCAGGCTCTACGCACTCCTTTATACGACCTCAATTTACTAAGAAATTGGGTGCCACTCCAGAACAATTAAACTTTATTTTGGCGGTGTCAGTTCCCACGGGTAATACTGTGAACGCACTCACCGTGTGCAAGTCAGTGATAGTGGCAGTGGAAGAACACGAGACACAGGCAGATTTGATTCTGTTAGATATGAAGGGATTTGACGTCATTATGGGAATGGACTGGCTATCCGCATACCGGCGAAGTGTGGATTGCCTTCGAAGATAGTGGTTTTTCGTCCACCTAGCGGCGATCATTTAGATTCCTTGGGGAAAAATCTAAGGTGGCCCCGTTGATATCCGCAATTCGGGCGGAAAAGATGATGAAGAATGGATGCAGCGGATATGTGGCTTTTCTACAAGAACAACGGGAAGAAACAAAGGTGCTATCCGATATTCACGTCGTGTGTGAGTATCCCGATGTATTTCGAGAATTGCAGATTACCACCGATTAGAGAGGTTGAGTTTGCAATTAATTTAGCTCGACGCAGAACCGATCTAAGGCTCCGATCGGATGGCTCCAATGAATTGCAAGAGTTGAAGGAACAAGCAAGAAGCGCGCTTGACAAAGGATTTATTCGCCAAGTGTGTCTCCTTGGGGAGCACCGGTGTTGTTTGTCAGAAAGAAAGACGGCTCAATGCGCTTATGCATTGATTATCGACAGTTAAATAAGTTGACGATTAAGAATCGTTACCCGCTTCCTAGGATCGACGATCTATTTGATCAATTGCAAGGAGCGAGGTTCTTCGAAGATTGACTTGAGATCGGTTACCATCAATTACTGGGTCAAGGCCGAAGATGTGGAGAAGGCGGCGTTGAGAACGGATATATGGGCACTATGAGTTCTTAGTTATGCCATTTGGATTGATTTAACGCACCGCATCATTTATGGACCTGATGAATCGTATATTTAAACCACACTTGGACAAGTCGGTGGTTGTTTTCGTAGACGACATTCTTGTCTATTCCAAGACAAAGGAGGAACACGAAGAACATCTACATGTGGTTTTGCGGACCCTTAGAGAACACAAATTATACGCAAAGCTCGGCAAAGTGCGAGTTTTGGTTGAACTAAGTGAGTTTCTTAGGCCATATCGCTCTCAAAAGGTATAACGGTAGATCCCACAAAGATCGAGGCGGTTGTGAATTGGGAACAGCCTAAGACAGTGACAGAGGTCCGTAGTTTTCTTGGTTTGGCAGGGTACTACAGGCGGTTTGTAGAAGGATTCTCTAAACTATCGAGTCCGCTTACTCAGCTCACAAAGAAAAGTGCTAAGTTTGATTGGACGGAACAATGCGAGAAGAGTTTCCAGGAATTGAAGACGCGTCTAACTACAGCACCAGTGCTAGCTATACCTTCTGGCAGAGGAGGCTTTGCTATCTACAGCGACGCATCGTATAGTGGGTTAGGTTGCGTCCTCAACCAGCACAAGAAGGTTATCGCATATGGCTCTAGACAACTGAAGGAACATGAGAAGAACTACCCGACTCATGACTTGGAGTTAGCAGCGGTGATCTTTGCTCTGAAAATTTGGAGGCACTACTTATACGGTGAGACATTTGACATCTACACCGACCACAAAAGCCTAAAGTACTTGTTTACACAAAAGGACTTGAACATGCGACAGCGCAGGTGGATGGAGTTCTTAAAAGACTACGATTGTTCCATCCAGTATCACCCTGGAAAAGCCAATGTGGTGGCGGATGCTTTGAGCAGGAAGTCTTCAGCTCAATTGGCACATTTGATCACCAGAGTGCAAAGGTGGCATTTATTGGAAGACCTGGCCTTATGTGATACGTTGATTGATGTTAAGGGTTCAGGTACTTTGATGGCCACCATTGTGATACGACCCACCATGTTTGACAATATACGTAAACTCCAAATGGTCGATGACGAGCTCATGACGATTAGAAGAGATGTGATCAATGGGATAAGGCCTGATTTTTCTATTAAGGATGATGGCACCTTGCTATTTCGAGATCGGACATGCATACCGGATACAAAAGATCTAAAGGACACAATTTTGGAAGAAGCGCATAAATCTACGTATGCTATACATCCGGGTAGCACCAAGATGTACCAAGATCTCAAACGAAGTTTTTGGTGGAGAGGATTAAAGAAGGATGTGGCGGAGTATGTTTCTCGGTGTTTGGTCTGCCAGCAGGTGAAAGTAGATCATCGGAATCCAGCAGGTTTGTTACAACCCTTGCCAGTACCAGAGTGGAAATGGGAAGCCATTTCTATGGACTTTATTCTAGGATTACCGAGTACACTGAGAAAGAACAATGCAATTTGGGTTATTGTTGACCGTTTGACGAAATCCGCACATTTTCTGCCGTATCGGACTACAATTACAGCCAACAAACTAGCCGAGTTATATTTGAAAGAAATAGTTCGATTACATGGCATACCACGACATCGTGTGTGATAGAGATCCTCAGACACGTCGCTTTTTGGCGACGGTTCCCAAGAAGGCATGGGTACAAAATTGGAGTTCAGCTCAGCGTTTCATCCTCAGACAGATGGGCAGACTGAGAGAGTGAACCAGATAATAGAGGATATGTTGCGAGCATGTATGTTAGACTTTCATGGCTCATGGGATCAGCACTTACCTCTGATCGAGTTCGCGTACAATAACAGCTATCAGTCGAGCATTGGGATGGCACCTTATGAAGCCTTATATGGACGTCGATGCAAGTCTCCATTGAACTGGGAAGAAATGAGAAGCTTGTCTTGGGACGAGAAATGGTGGATAGTACCACCGAAAGCGGTTGGAGTAATACGTGAAAGGTTGAAAATGGCCCAAAGTCGCCAAAAGAGTTATGCCGATCTTCACCGAACCCAAGTGGAATTTCAGGTATAATAAATTACATTAATGATATATGACCATGGTTAAAATTAAACTACGAAAGAATTGACCCTTGTTTTTAGGTTGGAGACAAGGTGTTTGTGAAAATTTCGCCAACCAAGGGCGTCATGCGTTTTGGGAAACGCGGAAAGCTAAGTCCTCGGTACATTGGACCATTTGAAGTACTTGGACGAGTTGGCGAGGTAGCATATCGGATCGCCTTACCAGATAGCTAGCAAGCATGCATAACGATTCCACGTATCCATGCTACACCATTACGACGCTGATCCGACTCACGTCTTACCGATAGAGCTTGAGGAGGATATGGCGACGATTGAGGAACCGATTGCTATTTTGGATCGTCGACATCAAGTCCTGCGGACTAAATTAATCCTACCGGTACTAGTCAAGTGGAGAAATCATTGACCGGGCTACTTGGGAGAGAGCAATCAAATCCGTGAAGATCTCGCATCATTCACGATAAGAAAGGTAAGCCTCTATACTTCGTCTAAGAATTCGTTGCCATAATTATAGATTGACGTGTGAGTGTACACCTGATGAATTTCTCTTTTTGGAACACTTTGTATAGCGTGTATGAATCGGTAGTCTCAAAATCCGGACCGTCAATATAAGGGGGGAAATGATTAGACGAAAAGGTGGTGTTCCTGGCAGCCGTGATCGATCTACACCAAGCTGGTGATCGATCACTAATGGCCCGTGATCGATCTACACCAAGTGGTGATCGATCTACAAAGATCGATGATCGATCTACACTTGGTGATCGATCAATGAATCGGATTTAGACTTGAAGATTCCCCCGTGATCGATCACCAAGAGGCCGTGATCGATCACCAATGGGCGTTAAGTTAAAAGGATGGGGGAGTTCGAAAGGTCATTTGCAACATCACAACTGCAAGAGACAAAAGGGCTTGCGGTTTCCGACCTTCCCCAACCATTTTCCGACTATTCTCCGGCTATTTCGTTCGTTCTCCGGCTCGATTTGAGTGTGCGTCGCCTCATTCACCGGTAAATCTTCCATTTCCTTGATCTTTGATTCCTTTCTTCGCATTTTAACCCAAATCTATACCATGGGACCACGCACGAAGAATCCTTCACGTAAGGTACCCACATCCCTGCTCATCTGCATCGCCTTCTATTCCAAATCCCCCGCCGTCCGTGCCACCCATGGCACCGGCTTCGACCTCTACCCCACCCGTTCCCGCATCCGCGCCGCTCCCCATTGAGCGTGAAGTCCCCAAACCGTGGTGGGCTTCTAAAACCTTCTTACCCGAATACGTTTTTGCTTCCTCGCTCTACGAGGACCGACCCGAAATGGCTTGGGCCAAGGGTTACATACAAAAGCTAGGGCTTAAACCCTTGCTCGCGCCCTTCCATGACCATTATTGCCCACGTATTGTGCGGCTTTTCTTTCAAAACCTCAAATGGGGTGATAGTCGCCATCGACTCGTCACAACCATCGATGGCCTTGAATATAAATTTAACCATTTCCACGTCGCAGCGGCACTTCAATGCCCGTCCGCTTATATCGAGACATGTGGCCTTGATGCCCCATACATCAAGGAGGTACCCTACGCCGATGTGGTCACCAAGATGACCCAAGGCCAACACGGTAGGGGCCAATCCATTTCTAGGGCCCAACTACCTGACCGGTTGTGGATGCTTGATACCTACATCAAGTGTGCCCTCAACCCTTTCCTGCACAAGTCCTCACGGACTGGAGTAGTGCAACAAGCACTATTCTCCGCCTATGAGAACCGTTGGTTCTCTATGGCAGATCTGGTCATTGATGGCATCATAAATGCCAATGACCTGATGTCTGAGAAGGGGCGATCTGGAGCGAAGAAACAGATCCCCTATGCACGCCTCGTCACCAAGCTCGTAGAGCAGTATGCTGCCCTACGCGAGGCCTACGTCTTGGCTCCCCACGAGCCCCGTTTGGAAAACAACACTAAGGTCTTTCACCTGAAAGACTGGACGAAGAGCTACAACTTGTTGGTTAAGCGTCTTCCTAAGGAGGAGGAGGACGCGGCTGAGCCCGTTCCCCCTGCTGTAGCAGAGGGTTCAGTCCCTGATGTGCCCGCGACCACAGAGGGCGAGCCACCACAGGACCCACCACCCCCGGCCAGCCATCCGACCAGCCCTGTTCCACCCGCCGATCGATTAGTCACCCCACCCCTCCCCACCGTCTTCCTCCGACGATGTCACCGCTATGCTTCGCGAGTTGGTGGAGAGCAACCGCCGCATCCACGAGAGGCTGGATGGCGTTGAGGCGTTCCAGAGACAGATGCATCGTCGTCTGGACTATCACGCGGGTATGCATGAGCTAGTCATGCACCACCTTTATGCCACGACGTCCACGCCGATGATCGCGCACGCCCGCCAGCACCGGGTGGATCCACGCAACTATCATTCACCGTCAGTCGTCCAGACCGGCCGATGACGCGCCCATCCGATGCCCCGCAGTACTACCATACTACTATAGCTTATTAGCCATTTATATGTGTACATCTCTCTATTTATATTCCATTGCATATCGCATATATTCTGTCAATACTTTAATTATTCTTGCCTGATGTATATAAACTCCGTAAGTGTTTTAATTACCCTGCATGACACATAGACCAATTATTCTGTATTAGTTAGCATGTAAGTTTTAGAACTACAAAATCCTCGAATACACCCTTAGACATTTTCGAGGACGAAAATTCTAAGGGGGATAATGTAACGACCAAAAATTAGAACACGAGCTTTGTTGCTTTGATTCCGTGTCTACACGAAAACCAAGGTTGATTCAAAAACTTTAGGGTTATATTAGTTTAAATAATGTGGCACTGTGGTGAGATGAGATCACGTGTGAAATTTCATCTAGATCCTAGATGTGTAGAGGGTAGGTGGAACACGTTGCGCAGAAGCAATTGTGTTCATGCTTCACACCAGAACAGGCACCAAGGGCAAAACAGGAATTCTGTTTTGAGGAGGTAGCTTATAGAGGAAGGAAGGGAGACAAGAGAGGAGAGACTTCCACTTTTCTTCTCCTTCATCCCCTTGCCCTAATTGCTCCATAGGTTGGAGATTTGTGCTAAGAAGGTGTGAAAGAGATCCTTTGAGAGAGAAGAAAAGGGGTTAGCAAGAGAGAAGATGAGGGATTTCTAAGCTAGAGTAGCTAGACCAAGGTGATTGAGTTACCTGGGGTTTGAGATTGGTGTGTGAGGCCTTGATCTGTCGAACCAGAGCTGAAGAGCTTCTCGCCGGATCCGGATCGAGGAAGAGCTCCGAGATCTAGGTTTGAAACCCTCTTTTCGGGTCATTGCCGGAACCCCAAGAAACCCACGAACAAGGTGAGTTGTGTGTGTTAAATAGGGTTAAATGAATAGCTTAAAGTGTGTATTTATGAGGTATTAATGGTGATTGAACAACCATTAGTGGAGGGAGATCAAAAATGGATGGGAGGTGAACTCCATTAATGACAGCTTTTCTGTCATTGGTGATCGATCACCAAAGGGTGGTGATCGATCAGCGAGGTTGATCGATCACCAAGGACTGGTGATCGATCAATCTGTATAAGCCTCATGGGAAACAGAGACCCCAGAAGCTGGGAAGTTCTTGCCCGAGTGGGTGATCGATCACCACCGATCACCAAGGTGGTGATCGATCTACAAGGGAGTTGGTGATCGATCACCAAGGTGGTGATCGATCTACAATGAGGTTGGTGATCGATCACCAAGGTGGTGATCGATCAATCTGTATAAGGAAGTGATGTGGACAGAGGGGGGAAGTTTTTGAAATTGCATTGGTGATCGATCTACAGGAGGGTTGGTGATCGATCACCAAGGTGGTGATCGATCAACCTTGACTGTGTTGAGAGAGAGATAAGCAAGGTGGTGATCGATCTACAGTGGGTGGTGACCGATCACTCACCCCTGTTTTTGCCTGTCTTGACTTCATGAAGTAGACACCCCGGATATTGTGCCGGGTAGTTCTCTGACATTCCTAACACTTAATGTACTGTGCATATGGTATAGGATAAACCCTGACACGTCGAAAAAGCTTTGGATTTGCTTAGAAGATAAACTGTTCTGAGGTAGGAGAAAACCAACTTAAACTGCTTTTGAGTATGATTTTATGTTCATTTCATGTTCATGCCACGATTGCATTTTACCAAGCATGTATGCATATATACGATCCTTGTCGTTTTGATTTACATTTCCGTCGTATATCTGAAAAAATCACATTTTCGAATTCACCGCTATCGTCTGTGAGGTATATAAGTATGTGATTTGATGATTTAATCGAGATGATCCCCACCCGGTATATCCGAGTCGAGCACACTTGTGCATTTGCTTTCAAATCCTCGGCACAATAGCGCTCCATAGATGAGGCATTGTTACACTTTCAAAATTGTTCATGTGAACGGCGATTTGGTTGGGGTTTCCTATCGGTCATTCTGTTTACTCCTGCTATCTGATACGAGAGTTTCTTAAGTTAAATAGACACACTTTAAGTATTCTGATAATATATCTGCATAACATCTGACATCTTGCATAAGGTTTCCAGCTTTTAACTGATTTGCTTTGAGTACATGATCTGGATTTGTTTTCTGATATGAGATAGCATGATCGCATATTCAATTCATTTAGATGGTTTTCTTCTATTGAGCTATGATGTAGCTCACCACCTTTCTGAAATCTTTTAGGTTACGAACGAGCAAAGAGTGACCCGGATTATCAGCCGGATCCCGAGGCCGAGGCAGAGGACGAGGAGACGGACGTCCAGGCGGACGAGTTTTATCCGTAGCCTGGGTATTGATGCCCGACATTTTGTACTTTTGATCTTTTGGATTACTGTGTGCCTGGTGGCCACCTTTGTATAAACATATGTAGTTCTACATTTACTTATTTTATGTTAGTCCACATTCCATTTCGGAACCACTATCGGGAACCATTGTTTGGGTGATGTACGTCCATCACCGATGGTTCTTCCTGGTTCCTTTTTGGGAATGTGTATGTTTTTCTTTACATTTAAATATGGTTGACGTGTATTTAGTGTAGAAATTGTTTGACTCAGACTACCGCTGCTCGGATGTGTCCACCTAGCTTCCGCTATATGCGCGGACACGTGTGATCGATCCGGGATCATCCAGAGTATGATCCTAACGGCACGGGTTTCTGGAAACGGAAATCCGGGCTGTTACAAAATCTCTCATCTCCAATACGCTGATGACACTATCAGCTTCATCGATGGAGGTATAGATGAGCTCATCAAAGTTAAGAAAATCCTTTTATTTTTTCAGGTGATCTCAAGTCTGAAAGTGAACTGGAAAAAATCAAGCTTAATAGGTGTTTCGATATCTCAGGAGTCGATTGTTGGGTTGGCTTCTTTGATAGGTTGCAAACCCAGTTTGCCCCTCTTCCTTTATCTCGGTCTTCCAATGGGTATCTCTTCTCCCAATAAAATTTTTTGGCTCCTCATTATCGAAAGAAGGGAAAAAAGGCTTGAGGGTTGGAAAGGGAAATTTCTCTCCTTCGTTGCTCGTCTGACTTTGATTAAAGCGACGCTCACTGCGCTCCTGGTGTTATTCATGTCTTTATTTCAGTGTCCTATTTTGGTTAGGAATAAACTTGAACAGCTGCAAAGGGATTTTTTATGGCAAGGATTGGATGACAAGGGGAAGTTGCATTTGGCAGACTGGCATCTTCTATGTAGAGTTAAAGAAGAAGGGGGAATGGGGGTTCTGAACCTCAAGGATTTTAACAATGCTTTTCTCTCCAAGTGGCTGTGGAGAGCCTAGCTCCAATGAACCAAACAGTCTTTGGTATTTGGTTATAGCTGCTACATATGGGTTCGAAGGCTCTCTTTGGGAGATTAAAGAGGTGAGCGGCAGATCTGGATCGAGCATCTAGAAGGCTATCTCCAACTGCTATCAGCTCTTCCATCCTGGAGCTTACTTTTCTATAGGTGATGGTGCAAGGACCTCCTTTGATTGGAAAGGAACGTTTTGCTGCCCATTTTAAATCAATTCATGATCTGGCTACTCACAAGAACATCACGGTTAAGGAGGTCGTTATTCAGGATTCCACAAGAGAAATTTCATGAAAGTTGGAGATGTCCCGCAAATTATATGATCACAAGATTAAGGAGATTTTAGATCTTCTGGACATTCTCCACAATATGTCTTTTTATCTTAAACTCTCCAGACCGTCTAGCCTGGAGGTTGGACAAAAGCTTCAATTTTTATGTCAGATCAATGTATAGGTTGCTTGCCTTGGTAGTTTCTCCAGAGTTGTGCCTTGCTCTGGATTTGGAAAACTCGTGCGCTTATTAGAATCACTTCATTTATATGGCTTGTGGTTTTAGATAAAGTCCTAATAATGGAGAACCGGCATCATAGAGGATTTCAATTGGCCAATAGATGTGCTCTGTGTTATAAGAAGGAAGAAAGAAATCATCATATGTTTACTCATTGCCCTTATTAGACCGAGATGTGGAACTATCTCTTTAGCTGGCTGAATCTTAGCTAGGTTATGTTTGCTTCTATGAGCTCTTTCATTGGTTCTTGGGCTTCAGGTAGGTCCTCTGAAAGACAGAAACATTGTTTTAAGTTAATTATTTTTGCAACTATCTGGCTGCTGTGGAAGGAAAGAAATAATCGGGTCTTCGAAGCTAAGGCCTTGTTTGATAACATAGAAATGTCATTACATAGGTGAAAATAAAATTTAGTTTCCAATTGTTGTTGTTTGATGACTGTGTAAGGAGATGGAAATGAAATTAAGTGGGTCCCACATGAAAATTGAATTTTCATACAGCAAGTCATTTTAGAAAGAAACCAATTCAACCTTTTAAGTGACTGAAATTGAGTTTCCCACTAACAAATTAATTTTTTTTTGTTATTTCAAATCTAAAGTTACTTGTAAGAAACCTAAAAGCAAAAGAAAATTATCTTTTGACTTTTAAAAAGTAACATCCATTTATATGACCATCAAACTAGTACGATCACTATGACTACCACATTATCTACATCATACTCTATTTAGCTAATATTTGATTTTGGTCAAAGTTTGAATTTTAATCAAACTTTAATAGGATTTATAATCATTTAAAATTTTGACTTTTGATCAAACTTTTACTACTGAAACATGATAATAAGTTGTAAGTTAGTAATATATTACCAAATTTTTAGTGGTCAAAGGTTGACTTTAAGGTCAAACTTTGACTTTTAATTAAAATTTTACTTTTTATTAAACTTTGACTCTTATAATTTAATGGCAAAAAAATGATACTACTGTGTTGATCTATAAGACTATAATGTGCTACTAGATTCTCAATTTTATTAGTCAATGGTTTGACCTATAGTCAAACTTTGACTTTTACACAAAATTTATTTGTAGTCAAACTTGAAACCTACTTATAAATAGAGTCTACTACTACACAAATTTATATTGTATCAGTATAATTTTTCTTTAGTCAAAGTTTGACTTTTTGTCAAAGTTTAATTTTTTATAAAAAGATATAAATTTTAATTAGTGAAATATTACAATTGAAAATATTTATCATTATTTTAATTTGTAACTTTAAAATACATTGTCTCATTTTTATTGGTCAAAGTTTGATTTTTATTCAAATTTTGACTTTAGTCCAAATTTGAAAAGTGTATCTTGAGAGTAGACAATGATTATTACTGTTGGTAATTGTATTTTGGTAATGTAAATATTTATCAGTCAAAGTTTGATATTTGGTTAAACTTTGACTTTATAATATAATTTGATTTTTTTGAACTTTTGTAATCCCAATAAGATTATCATTTTATTAATTTATTACTTTGTAGTACATTACCAAACTTTATTTTACTTTTTATGACATTTGGTCAAAGTTTGCCTTTTTAAAAGTTGATATTTAGTCAAATATTTTACTAGTGTAACATAGCAATGAATATGAATATTGTTATGTTAATTTATAGCTTGGTGGTACATTGTTGAATTTTCTGTTGATCAAAGTTTGACTTTTTTAAAAACTTAAATTTTCTTTCAACATGTAACCTTACAATACATACTAGCATTTATTATATAGCGTTGTACTTTAGTCTTAACAATTTTTATTAATCAAAGTTTTACGTTTAGTTAAAATTTGACTTTTATTAAAAGTGGATATTTGATCAAATTTTAACTAGTGTAACCTAACAATGTATATGAATACTGTTATTTTAATTTGCAATTGCACTTTTGTAGGTTGTTGGTAAATTATAAAAAATTCTCTTGATCAAAGTTGAAATTTTGCTCAAAGTTTGACTTTTATAAAAATTTAACTTCCTTTCAATGTGTAACCTTACAGTAGATAGCATTTACAACTTTGCTATTTAACTTTACACATTTTTATTGAGTTTGGTTTTTCAAACTCTGACTTATGTAACTTGGTAATAAATAGTGATTATTATGGTGTTAATTTATAACGTAATAGAATATCATTAAAAAAATTATTGGTTAATATTTGACTTTGATTATGATTTTGATTAAAAAAAGAAAAAGGTCAATCTATGACTAGTACAATACGAAGTGATAAATTAGATATTTTCCTAAATAAATTTTTTACTTTTTTTCTCACTAAGCATTTGTTCAAACTAACTTCTACTTTCATAAAATAGAAAATATATGATTCAAACTTAAAACTCATTTTCAAATTCTTTTTCAAATATACTAATCAAACAAGAGAAATCAATTTTCAATGAAGGTCATTTCTCAAACGCTAGAAAATTTATTTCTAGAGGAAATCATTTCTTACAAAATCAACTAGGAAATTGATTTCATTTCCTCTGTGGAGTTTCCTTGCTATCAAAGAGGACGGATAAATCAGAAGCTTATTTGTAATTTTGTATATTAAACATGGCCCAATATCGAATAATGGTGATGATATCGTCATGAATAACTAAATTTCAGTGGCCATGAAATCTTTAGGAGGATTCAATAAAATAGGGATTGATGAAACGCCATCAATTCGAAATCTTCTGGTCTTAAACCAAAATTTGGGTCTACTTCCTTCACTTCAAATAAAAATGAAACAACCCAAACTTTAAACATTTTCACTTTGTTGCATTCTAGTTTTTGGAATTTAAATCCTTGTGCATCCAAATAAATTTACTAGAGGGAACAAGAGCAATTTTGAGTTTATTAATTAATTTGAACTAGAGAGAACACATAAACAAGCTCTAAGAAGAGAACTCTGAGAATCTATGATGAGGGAGAGAGAGTTAGAGAGAGAGAGTCATATCTCAACACAAAGGTCTCAAGTTGTCATTCAATTTTAAAATTGAAACTTTGAAAAAAAAAGGCAGCTGAAGGGAACAAAAGGTTAATACTAATAGTAATAACCCAATAAAATGAACAAAAGAAGCAAAGAATACATATAATCTCTGCTCAAATTTCTTTTCTCTATGATTCTCACTCTCGAACAAACACACTTCTTAGCTCTTTCTCCTTTCACAATCTCCTCCTTCTTTGCCCCAAATACATTAGCATGTACTTGGCACTCTCCCTACCGTTCAAACTCTTCTTCTATATGCCTTGATCCATGTACTGATCTAACAAGCCACGTTCTCCTTGCAATTGAGGGCCCCCGAGAAGCGCGTGAGACGGGTCACGAACGTGCCGGGCTTGGCTTTGATCATCTCCTTGTTTGTGAAGTGCCTATGCTTGTCCGGATTTCCCGATTGAACGAAGAAGGCCCCATTCATCAACAGATCGCCTTCCGATCTCCATGTCCAATTCTTCCACACGCTTTCTGGTGCATAATCCCTCTTGGTCACCTATCATAACGAGATCAAACAATTTTGTTTAGTAATTCTTATTCATTTATGTACGTTTTTGGGCGGCAAATGGGTCCCCGGGACCCAACCGGTCGAGCCTTCTGACCTTTGGGTCCAAAATCTCGACCCGTTGGGCTGAAAGTTCACTTGGAACATGTCCCAAAGAGTTGATAAATTGATCAGGTCGGGTTCACCAAAACCCGACCCATTTGCAAACCTGCGGTCATATGTATGTATATATGTATATATTGTAGTTAATGAGTACCTCCTTGGCAAAGCTCTCAGGGGGAGCAATGAAACGGTTGCCTTGGCTGATGATAGTAGGGTGTTGGCTACCACCAACGGCATACATGAGCCAGTGAGTGTAGTCATTGTTCACGACATGAAAGAATCCCCAACGGCACCTATAAAATAATTAAAAAATTTACACATAAAGAAAAGAAACCATAAATAATATATATATATATATATATATATATATATATATAGAGAGAGAGAGAGAGAGAGAGAGAGAGAGAGAGAGAGAGAACCTACCTAGGCATCCTCTGAACAAGGCCCCTTCCAAAGTGATTGAATGCAATTGTGGCTTGCATGATGGCATCATCTGAGTAGGCATCACTGGCACCCATCAACATCACCTGCATCATCATCAAAAGCTGACTTTAACACACTTCTAGGCCCTAAAATCTCGTGGAAGTCACATTTTTACATGATAAGGTGAGTAGAGCTCATTTCAATCACAAGTTGATATGATGTAGTTTAGGGTCCAACACCACAAACATGTCTTTTTCAGCTATCACTAAAAATGCCACTCTTAGTGGAAGTGGTAGAGATTATTTCACATGTATAGATACCTCATTGTGGTTGGTGAAGTGGTTGTTGGAGATGGTGATGGCTGTGGATCCCTGGACGGCGTCGATGAGTCCATCCATGCAGTTGGACATAGAGATATGATCAATCCAAACATGGGTAGAGCCAAAGATGGAAATTCCGTCGCCGTCGCTCCTAGTCCTAATACCAAAATGGTTGGGTGAGTCCCTGATCATGCCGCCACTTCCGACCTTGATATCGTGTACGTGGAGGCCATGGATGATGACGTTCTTGACAAATTGGATGGTGATGCCGGCTCCGTAGGCAATGTGGACATTGGCACCGCGGCCATCAATGGTCTTGTGGCTGTTCATGATGAGCTCTTCACTAAGTCTGATGATCATGTCGTGCGCGAAGATGATCCATAGGGGTTCCTTTTGGATGACCGCATGTCGAAGTGTACCGTACTTAGGGGTCATCAGGTCATTGTCCGAAGCGTCGGTGACCACATAGATTTTTCCGTGCTTGCCACCGATTGCCTTTCGGCCGAAACCGAGGGCACATTCGGCAAGCCTCTTCCGATTTTTGGCCCAATTACTGTGGCACCTCCAACACCTATCGATCGGGTTCGTCGCCTTGCATGGACCACTGTATTTGGATAAGTGCCTCCTGGTGCTGTTGCCCACCAAAGCACTGCACAAAATTTTGTAGGTAATTTGGTCATTTTGGCTGTGAAGGGCATTTTTGTAATTTACAAAAGCTACAAAGGGTAAAAATGGAATATAAATGTTAATTTTGTAGGCATTAATTCATTGTTTAATTGCATTCTCATGGAAAATGCTCGTTTGCAACAATTATTAGCAACAAATTGATAAAATGGGTGTTTATAATAATATCACACAAATTGAAATTTGTACTATTATTTTATTTTTGTTTTGTTTTAAAAAAAAAAACCATTATTAAGTGTTAACTTAAGCATAAAAAAGTTGCATGTGTGATGCTAAATCTTTTTCTAGATAAATATTTTTATAGTTATACCAACCCCTTTTTTGGTCTATATAGTGGACACCAACCCTTTTGAGGGAAGGACTAATCGCTAGGATGCATGCAACCATTGTCACACAAGTCAGGGCTCTCGATAATAATTTGGTAAGATTAAAATTCTAAAAAATCTGATAAAAACGTCTTTTTTTAAGTCACGATTTATTGAAAAATTATGATTTATTTGGGAGATATTTGCGAATTTTTAAAACCACACGAAAGTTTTGAAAAAATCATGAAATAATTCGGGATTAACTCACAAAACCTCAAATTCGGTGAATTAACTATTAGATTAGTACCACATTGCCTGTGGGCTTAGAGGTCTTGGGCTATATGTAAGTCCAGCACTCCTCACCTTACAAGCCAGTTTTATGACATTGAATTAGGCTCATGAAATTCTACACTAACAACCCTAAGTGACAAAGGTGAGAGCACACACCCATGAACCTCAGTATTCAGATGGTCATTGACTTCCTCGGGATTCGGGTTGTATGCGTCGCGGGCAGCCGCCTTAGCTTCTTCGGCTCTCTTCTGCCATGTCTCGTCGAAGTCACCGATATGGGCTTGTGACACTAAGGCCGAAACCAAGAAGAAGAAAATGAACATAACGGGCTTACGCATACTTCCCTCCATGATGCTAACACTTAGTTTTTTTTTTTCTTTTTTCTTTTCTTTTTTTCTTTCTTCTGGTGGCCCCGGTCAGAGTCCGGATATTGAACCTCTTACCGACGAACACCAAACCGAACCCAGACCAACCGATCGAACCGAGAATAATTTACAAACTCTTGGGCATGGTTCTCGATCGGCTAGCATGGAAAAGTTTTAACAACGGGTTTGTTTAAATACCGTCGAAAACACTAAATTAAGGTTTCGATAGAGAGAGAGAAAGCGGACAGCAAGAGAGACTAAGTCTATAGCATAGTAGAATATTTGCGAGGAGAGAGGAGAGCCATCAAAATCGAACTACTTGACCGTTGAGCTATTTGGTGTAGCTTTTAAGTTGATAGATTCAAAGCCGGTAGAGCAGTTTTTGTTGGGGAATTAAAATGGTTAAGAGAAAAATAAGGGAAACGTTTGAGAAATGTAATAAAGCCTCCTCACCAACCTTATTATTTTGCCACGTGGCATTCACCAATTATCAATCTAAGTTGCTCAAGTGGCAATCAGATATTAGAATATGTCTCCACCAAAGAGTCATCATGCCGATAGATGGATGTGAACCATTTGATTGGTGAACTTTAATATAAGTCATTGTAAACTAATTAGAGCAATAGTTTACATCATAGAGTGTAAATTGGATGTTTGAAAATTTGTAAATTACTCGTTAATTAATCACAAATTATTTAGATATTTTTGAAAATTTTGTGTATTTTTTTAAAACTTCATAAATCATTCACAACTTTTTCAATAAATTGCGACTTCTTTAATGGTTTAAATTTTTTTGTACATTTTAATTTTTTTTTTACTTTTTCTACCATTATTGAAATATCTATCTTCCAAAGAATAATGTCTATAAGTGGATTTGAACCATTCGATTACTCAACTTTACTAACAGCCATTAAAAATTAAGAACAACGGTTGGCGTTAGACTGCATAGATTAGGTGTTTCAAATCTCTAAAAAAGTGTGATTTTTCAGTCTCTTGCCTTCAATATATGATCTATCACTTTGTCAATAGAATTACCCGACATCTTAAACTATTAATGGTGTGAGATCATTTAAAAAGAAAATGATGCTGCCATACGTCACTGCAGACCTTGGTAGTGCATGACTATATGATTGGATCGATCTGGACCATCCACATGGAAGCCCATCACATATATGAACCACAATAAAGTAAATTAAAATAAGTATTAGGTGATTCGCCCAATCGATCACTGGCATGAGTGGACTCTCAGGTCCATCCGATCGGAGCACTTTTTGGATTAACATGGACAATGCTTTGACCGTCCATGCATGGGCTCTTTCAGGCCCTTCATCAGATAGTGAATACCAGGAACTGCCACACGTGCATCTCTGATCAAAGATCACACGTCTCACATTTACGGTAAATATGACTCGAGTACTGCTAAGATGTTAGGGTGGAGCACTTGATCCTAACTTAGGGGTCATTAAACCATCAGTTATCTCACGTGATTTTAACCAAAATATCACGAAAACCTTTCCTTGTGCAATTACACTTTTGCCCCTGTCTGTTTTCTGCAGGAGCTGTGATCTGATGGTGCTTAGCATTAGGTGTGCAAGCAAGCCGGCTGGGTTGACGGGCCTCCCAGCCCACACCGCCATGTGCCGACCTTGGATTGAAGCTTTTGGGCCTATGGGTGCAACGGGTCAATACAAATCCGATCCATACCGGGTCTGGGTCTAGGAAGCGAACGAGGTGGGTCAGGCTGGTTAGAAATCTTCGACTTAGTTGAAATCCGGGTCCTCATCCACAGTAATTGGACCTGAACCCGACGCCTATCCAAAAGGTTTGGGCTCTGGCTAGACTCTATGTCTTCAACAATCTGGATCATAGTTACCAAAATTTCCGATTTTTTGGACAAATTGGTTTAAAACATGTTTTTTCATGAACCGTCAGGAATACGTCTAAAATGCATTTTTTTAAAAAATACTTGTATTATTTTAAAAAATCACAACTTTTACGTTTTAAATGCTTATTTTACAAAAAATTTCCCAAACCTTCCTCATTTTTATCAAAAATATTAATTTTTAAATATTTCCAGTACTTCTTTGGAAATGCTTTTGGATTTTTTTTTTCCAAACTTTTCCCATTTTTTAACATTTTTGTGCCTCACCGATTTTTTACCGAATTCCGACTTGGTAACTGTGATATTTCCACTAACTCTGAACTGGTTTTTTGGGCGTGCAGGACATGTTTCATGGCCCTCATCGTACGCAATAAGTGAGGCCGGTGGGGCCGTTGACCATGAGCCGTTGTTTGATGGCATAAAGGAAAACTTGTTTTCCTATGTTTTTCTCTAACGCACAGCCTAAAAGGTGCACGAGGGTTGGGCCTCGTAAGGCATTTGAGCGATGCGTAGCGACGTGTTACCGTAAACACGTTAGTGCAAACGGCAAATCAAGCATGCCCAAAGACTCAGCCCTGATTCTGATGGGTTGGGGTTGGGATTGGGTCCAAAAATGTGGGCCCAATTGTAAGATGAGTTGGGTTAAAACCTAAACGGACCCAACCCATATGAACCCCTTATTTGGGCCTACATTTATACCATGCCTATTGACATCAACTCTCCTTACGGATGTATAGCAATGATAATGAACCATTTTCTACTAGTGTCAACGGGCCGAACTTGGGCCTATATTTTTGCGGTTTCCAACCCGGAATTGGGCCACCCCTACCACTTTCTACCCTGATCGTTTTTCGGCCCCTCACGGATGTCAAGGAATCCAAAAGATGGTTCATAAGCTTTGTAAACGCATTGATGTCATCCAACCCTTAATCTACACTTAAATGAGCTGGGCTTGGGCATGGTTTTATAGGTTTGCTTGATTCAAGGCCCTTTATAGTGAGCCCACATAGAAGACTCGGTTCGACGACCAGCTCATTTGAGATTTGTCTTGGGCAGATCCTGCTCGCCCTGTGGGCTGGGCTAAGTCTCGCATTAGAGGCACTGCAGAGGCTCAACCTACAAGCTCGGCCGGCTGGGCTTGGGCTCAAAATTTTAGGCCCCACGATAGCTTAGAAACAGGCTTCGAGGTCCATGCTTGGTGCCACATCCAGATCGGATCGGAAGAAGCTAGGGCCTAGATCAAAATTCAAGCCCGACCAATTGCGGGATGGGCCAAGCCTAAATAGATTTGAGTAGGCCCAACCCATATTGCTGACTTGATGTTGGGTTCAGGCATGATTTCTGTTTATCTTGTGGCATTGGCAGTTAGCCAGTTGCTCCCTTTAATTTAGAATTAGTATTAAGTATCCTACACGACCTCCAAAGTTCATAGTACTCGGATTACCTTGTGGTATGTATATATGTACACATTTCATATGATTGTAAGATCTATTGTATAAAAGATTGTAAAAAAATGGTATCGATCATCTCATTAAATAATGTCAAACCCATCTAAAATTAAAGGTATATTAGATTTGCATGGTAACCATTAATTTTAAATCGTATTCGACTACTTTGACACAATGAGGGGTTAGGTAGAGCCAGGCAAGGTTCAAAATTTCAGCCGAAATCATCGAAAGTTCGATTTTTTTATATGGGATCCAAAATTTCGGATTTCGGTCTCGATCATGCTCGAAATAGAAATTTAACCTGAAATTTTAATCCCTGTAGCTAGGATTTATTTTAAGGAGGGGCAGAGGCCGACCCAAAAATAGAGCAATCGACCGAACCAACCCGAAACCGATTTGGACAGAACTAAGCCAAACTGATTATGGTTCTATTTGGTTTCGAGACAAAAATCGGGAACCGATTAGGCGAAGTGAGAAAATCCAAAAATAAATTTATTTTTATTTTTTTTTAAAAGTAGCTTAAAATACGAAATATAATAAAAACCAAACTCTATCAAAATTGAACCTAAAAAACCAAAAGTTTTGGGTTTGGATTTCAAACAATTAAAAAACTGAATCGAAAATTGAAAATTTTAGCTTCAGTTCAAGTACCCAAACTTGCATCTCTATGTTTCCATTGAACAAAAAATAGAGAGAAATATATTAATAAAAATAATAAATAAATAAATACTTAAACAAAAATTATTGTCAGACTTGATGCTGGAGGGACTAGATCTCGTCGGAGATGTTGGAGGTCCGCCACAGGAGGTCGCTGGATGGGGGTACCGAGTACTTAGAGCTGGGGTTAGGGCTGCAAGAGTCATATGTCACGGGGTCACTCGTCCAGCAGTGTCAGCCCGTGTGGCACCTAACGCCCGATACGCTAAGTCAGCCTATCTCTGATATCAACTGTCGCGGGTCATCCTTCGACGGGCCATCAATCCGCGCGGTGGCTCGCTACCGCATGCAACGAAGTCAACCAATCTTCTCATCAGCTCTGACACCACCCGCCTAAAGGACGGGAACTCTCTCTCGTGGTTACCTCTATTTCACGGCCTACCACCCAATATATCGTGCCCCTTACGACACGCTCGCTTACACTATTGTTCCATACTTGGCATGCTCAAGCTTTACCCTGTGCACTGCACTAGTACCTCGCTTCGAAATAGTATTGGCATGCAGCTTCTCATGCCATCATGTCTTGCTCGCATACCAAACCAAGCTCACAATCGCGTGCCTACTCATGTTGTCGTGCTCAACGGAGTCTCACGCAGCCCTCATGTTGTCGTGCTCTATTGCGTCCCACATAGCGCTTGTGAAGTTGCCCAGCCATATGCACCGCGACGCGTAGTCCAAGTCATACTTCAACCTCATCTTGGGTGCCACACGACATCGTTGCGTCGACGTCCTAGGCCCACCCTTTCAGGCCTAGGAGACACTTGCGCCCCCTCTGACAACGCAAGGCCCTGTGTGCAAGAGAATAGCTCTACAGCTCCCTTCCCCCCCCCCCATATAAGGGTAAAACAGTCATTCAGTCAAAATGACAGGAAACCTCAAACCCCTTGGTTTGATATACCGCAACGCCTTCGCATCGCTAGCTCAGCTTGGTCATGTCGCGTCTGTGTCGCAACTGTGTCACTCCCGTATCTTACCCCCATGCGACCATGTCGCGTCCTTGCAACGCAACCACGTCGCCAGGCCCTCTTGGCCTCATGTCGCGTGCCCTCCTGGCACCATATGTCGTGTCGCCCCGACACCAAGATGTCGGGTGTCTTTCTTAACACCACATCGCGTGCTCCAGGCACCATGTTGCAAGCTCGAGTGTTGACCCTATCACATCCTCCACCACTCTATAATGTCAATACCCTCGTTGATGCATTATCACAGTGAACTGACCCCACCAACTCCTCCCAGCCTCCTAGCATCTCATATCTAATTCTTAGGTCCACACCTTCCAACTAGATCCCCAACGTCACCCCTGTCAGGTCAACTTGGTTCTGCCGTCACAAGGCCCTCACCTGTTAACTAGCTCGGGGATGTCACGTGCCCTTATGGCACCACATCGCGTGCCTCTGCTGACATCAATTAGCTCAATGGTATCATCCATTCTGGATCGAACTTGACTCTGATACCAATTGTCACGAGTGACTCGTCCAACAGTGTCAGCCCATGCGGCACCTAATGCCCGATGCACTAAGTCAACCTATCTCTGATACCAACTATCGCGGGGACATCCTTCGACGCGTCATCAACCCGTGCGGTGCCTCGCTACCGCATGCAATAAAGCCAACCAATCTTCTCATCAGCTCTGATACCACTCGCCTAGAGGACGGGAACTCCCCCTGGTAGTTACCTTTATTTCGCGGCCTACAACCTAATATATCGTGCTCCTTACGACACGCTCGCTTACACTATTGTTTCATACTTGGCCTGCTCAAGCTTCACCTTGTGCACTGCACTAGTACCTCTCTTCACAACAGTATTGGCATGCAGCTTCTCATGCCGCCATGTCTTGCTCGTATACCAAACCAAACTCGCAATCGCGTGCCTACTCATGCTGCTGTGCTCAACGGAATCTCACGTAGCCCTCATGTTGTCGTGCTCTACTGCGTCCCACACAGCGCTTGTAAAGTTGCCCAACCATATGCACCGCGACGCGTAGTCCGGGTCATACTTCAACCTCACCTTGGGTGCCACATGGCATCACTGTGTTAACGTCCTAGGCCCACCCTTTCAGGCCTAGAAGACACTTGCGCCCCCTCTGACAATGCAAGGCCCCGTGTGCAGGAGAATAGCTCTACAGCTCCCTTCCCCCCATATAAGGGTAAAACAGTCCCTTCCCTTGGTTTGACATACCGCAACACCTTTGCATCGCTAGCCCAGTTTGGCCATGTCGCGTTAGTGTCGCGACCCTGTCACTCCCGCATCTTACCCCAATGCGACGGTATCGCGTCCTCGCAGCGTGACCACGTCGTCAAGCCCTCTTGGCCCCATGTCGCGTGCCCTCCTGGCACCATGTGACAGCCCGGATTTCGGCACCCCGAAACCCGTGCCATCAGCACGATCATCTTGACCGTGCCCTTTGCTAAGCACGGAACACTGGTAAATCAAGCATTGTAATAGAATAATAAACGAAATTGCAGAATTTAAATCTATATCAATCAACTCCCCAAAAGACAGTTCTACCCTCATGCCTCTGCATGAATGGAGAACCGATCCGAACCATCGATGACAGCAATCATCACGGATGGTTCGTCCCAAAAGAATTATCCCAACTCCTTATATACATGGTTTGAACAAAATCAAAGCTTGACATACCAAGCCGTACAAACTCTCTCAAAAAGCCCTCAAAGTGGCACAACGGAGTCCT
Source organism: Chloranthus sessilifolius (assembly GCA_021018995.1). NCBI lineage: Eukaryota > Viridiplantae > Streptophyta > Magnoliopsida > Chloranthales > Chloranthaceae > Chloranthus > Chloranthus sessilifolius. The sequence goes on along the minus strand of CM037593.1, from coordinate 8,784,240 downwards.
CTAGAAGAAGTCCTCAGGAGGTGGCTCCAACTCTTCGCCGGCCGCAAGGTCCGACTCACCGGGGTCAGCGTCTCCTGAAGCCGCGGCAGCTGCTAGTAGTGGACCTGCGACGTATAGTCTATAGGGTGAGCTACATCCTAGCTCAATAGGGAACAAACACGGTTGAACATATAAATTATAACTCACATATATTCCATGATATGCCATGCATGATGTGTCTATGCAGTTATTGATGAAAACAGTTAAAAGCATTTCATTTTACTGTTCATTACTTATGTTTTCATTTATTCATGAATGATGCTGAAAAGGCCTAAAGCAAAACTTAAACTTTCAACTTAAGTAATCCCCGAGCAATATAGCATCGAGCCCCAATGAGATACCCTTCATCGTCATCTATATAGACAGTTTTAACGTATTCCCTGGGAATACCATATAGTACCCAATCCCCTTTCCCCTGGGGATCGGTAGCGGGGTTTCACTTGTCTCAAATCAACACCCCTGGGGTGTGCTTACTATGTACGGATAAGCCTCTGCACTGGCCTACGGTTTCGCCGCCGTATCGGTCACGGATATCCTGCCGTGTCAGTCGTGGATATCCCGTCACGTCGGTGGGGTAACCTATCAAACCTCAAATAACAAAAATATCGGTGCCTTACATATAGTTATTCACCGTGTAAGTGTGCTATCTTATATCAGTTAGGCCCTATCAAACATGATTCAATCATTGGATACATCCCTGGGATGTATCCATTTACTTGCATCACACCTGATGCTCTCATCTCTTTACTTCTTCATCCCCTGGGGATGGCTTATTAGAATTACTCTTATGGATGTCACACGCACACACACTTTTCACAATTCTTAAGCAATTAAACAATTGAATTGAAATCTATATCACTACATACATGCTCTTGTAAAATAAGGTACATGTTCAAGGTGTTCCCTACCTCAAGTCTTCATTTGATCAATGCATCAAGGTCCCACGTGGCTCCTTGTGCACTAGTCCACACGTACCACCTATGGTACCACATAACAGGTGAAACACATCACAAAGGATGCAATAAAGAAGGTCTAAGACCCTCCAAGAATCTTAAAGTCAAACTCAAAAGTCAACATAACTTATCTCAGTCGATTAATCGAACTCCAAAATCGATTAATCGAATCGACCGATTCGATTAATCGATTTCCAAAATCGATTAATCGAACTCCAAAATCGATTAATCGATTCTCATTCGATTAATCGAATCTAAATTCGATTAATCGAAATTCTCTGTTCAGCCAAGTCGATTCTCAATTCGAGTAATCGAGTTCCTAAAATCGATTAATCGATCTCAAATCGATTAATCGAAAATTGAAATCGATTAATCGAAATCCCATTTCGATTAGTCGATTTTTCCACGAGGTTCCTACCGATTAATCGATACCCAAATCGATTAATCGAAATCCAAAGTCGATTAATCGAACTCCAATTCGATTAATCGAAATCGGGGTCCACTGACTTTTCAACTTCCTGGCCAATTTCGATTAATCGAAACCCAATTTCGATTAATCGAAATTGTCAGATTCAGCCCTTTTCGAGCTGTTCTTCCCCATCTTTTTCCACACTTTTTCCTCTATTTTTCTAACCATTATCCTATGATTTAAACCATTTTCAACTACAATTTAAACTCTACCATCTATGCATCTTATTCACAAAATTTTAACTTGAATCAATCTCAAATTGATTTCAAATCTATGGTGGGAAAGGCTAGGGTTCCAGCTTTGCTTCTAGCGGATCCCTCGCGTCGAATCCGACGTTTATTGCTCGAATCTCCCTTCCTCAACTAGCATTTACTCATCTCTTTACTTCTCTCTCTCTCTCTTCTTTACTCTCCTTCAACAACCATCAAACTCTTGCTTTTAGGGCTATTAAACCCTTTTATCCCTTTCCTCACTTGTGTGTTGAGCACATACACCGCGATAGGTGTATGCGACTTCACATTCACAACACACACCACCTAGGCATTCAACCCATCACATCTCGTCCGTTCATCACATTCTATGCTAACTCTTGATCTCCTGATTGGTCAAACTTGTGACCAATCGGGCACGGATCCTGAGGTCATAGTTGAGCGTGATTTTTCGGGCTATTACACACCACATGTCGTGTCGTCCCGGCACCAAGATGTCGCGTGCCTTTCTTAACACTACATCTCATGCCCCAAGTACCATGCTGCAAGCTCGAGTGTTGACCCCATTACACACAGCCGAGAGCCACTCTCTCTTTCAAATTTAGTTGGGTCCACTAATAAAAAAAAGGTTTTAATTTAAGTGCGGGTACCTTTATTCCCAGCAGAAGATTCCTCCTTCTCATCCCGAGTTTTGCGTGTTTAAATAGTTGACTACTTTGAATTATATGATAGAGATCATTTTTCTTCTCAATCTTTGACAAAGTAGATCTTGAGATTACGATACTGTCACCAAACAGTCAAATGTTAATTCCACCTAGCACAGATCTCGAAAATTGATCCGAGAACTATATTTGATGTACGCCCATGTTCATGTTTATTTTTTGGGATGTGTGTCACATGGAATCAAATTCTGGCCATCTGATGGTGATCTCAAGATCTAATTTGTCGAAGATCGGGATAAAAAATCATCTCTATCATTTAATTCAAAGCAGCTAATGATTAAAGCATGTGAAATCGAGTTGAGAAGGAAGAATCTTGAGTTGTAAATATAAGAACTCTTTTAAAGTAAGGAGGGGCAGCTGCCCCTCTTTGCCCCATTGAGGTTCCCCGGCCCCTTGGGTTCAACAAGGTCGGGTTAGGTTTTGGGTCGAGCGTTTAAGTCGGGTCAAGTTTCCAATTGAGGGTATAAAAAGAAAAGAATTCTACTACTCCCACCCAAGAAAAGGTTTTGGGTAAAATTGTATGGTACTGTTATTCACACTCCACGAGACTGCTTTCTCATCCAAATGAAGAAAAAACATAAAAACAAAGTCGGGGTGTGAGTATTACAAGAGTCCTCTTTTAGTAGGGTTTTTCAACACTAGGGTGAGAAAGTAGTCTCATGAGGTGTGAATAACGGCACCATAAAATGTATCCTTCAACAATAAAGTCTGCACTATATTCACCAAAAGAAAAGAGGTTAGAGGGGTCATCACATGAGTGAAAAAAAATTAGTAACTCAAAAATAGGGAGCCATTACTTGCACACACTTTTCATGTAGTTGCCTCAAATTAGAAATTTTTTTATATTTTCTTGTTATTTTAGTGACTAAGTACCATAGTGGTTGCACCTTAAATATAAAAGATTTAGGGAAAAGTCACTATTCTCTTTTCCGAGAACCCGAAAAAGCGTATGGAGAGAGAGAAAGAGAGAGGCCTAGAGAGAGAACAAGGTGGAGAGAGGGAGAGAGACACGCATAGACATAAAGAGAGAGAGACAGAAAGAGGCATAGTGAATGGTAGAGACAATATTCACAAATTGGGCGAGATCATCACCTTAGTGAGGGATTGGGCGAGATCATCACCTTAGCGAGGGATTGGACAATCATTACCTAGCCTTGCCCAACCGATAAATCAGGCATTGAGCATGATCATCACCTTAGCAAGGGATTGGACGATCATCTAGCCCTACCCAACCTATAAATCAGCTATAGAAACTCATTGATAAGATTTTGCTTAATTTGTCAGTATGTGTAATTTGTATATTGTGTTTCCTTATTCCACAAGGATTCTATCACATCTTGTAAACTCTTCTATATTTTAAGAGGTTTCTCTCCCAATAAGTGATGTGTAAGAGGAGTCCATAGATAGAAAGAATTGAGAGAGAGAATGATAAAGAACAGTGGAGAGAGGAAACGTGGGCCAAGATAATATTTTAAAGTATAATTTTATTTATATAGTCATTGGTGCAATCAGATAAAATAAGTGCAAGGACTAATTTTAATTAATTTCGTGCAATCAATTAAAAAGTGTGTGGAAGTAATGGCTCTCCCAAAAATATGTGTATAAATACATAATAATATGAGTTTATGAAAATATTCAAAAATACCCTAAAAGTTATTTTCATGTTTAGCCGGCTAACATTTGATCATCTTTTTAGATTAAAAAAGTTAAATAGCTATAACACATGGTTGCATGTGGCCACCCCATAGATTCCATTTTGAAAATTTATGAAACAGTGCAATTCAATACCCTAGACACCAAGGGTACTGACCACAAGGTATTAAATTTTGGCCGATTCCGATAGGTATCGGCGATAGTATCAATTTTTCAACAAACTGATACATATCGGCGCCGATACGTATCGGTATCAACTGATACCTATATATATACTATTTTTTAAAAAATAGGCTGATACGCGTATCCGTCCTCCAAGGACCGATACCCAATACCGATAACGATTTTGTTACCTCGGTGTTAACCTTAATTGGGGATATGGGTTCGAATGTATGATAGATCCATGCATTCGAATCGAGTGTGGTCTATGTGCCACCAGAATCCGGTGATATAGCAACTTGCACAAAGACAATCATCAATCACCCAAAAATATTTGGGCATGATGTGACACGTGGCAAGTGATCTTGGGTTGACATGCATGATGAGTTATTCTAACTCATCTTGAGATTTAAATATTTAATATTTGCAAGGAGTTGAAAAGGTACATTTGTTTTTTTCTTTTCGTTTTCTATGATGCCATATGAAACAATACTTGGAGAATAAGTCACTCACCTTTGTTAATATAAAGGAAGGAAGCAAACATGGAGTGTAGAACTCAAATAGTTTATGCTGCATCTCTGTCGCTACATAATATCTCTCTTTCTTTCCCTGGCAATGGCACTTCTCATTTAATGGTCAAGCTGTATGATGAGTACTGAAAAATGAGGATATTTCACCCCTAAATACCTATATTTAGCTGTCCGATGAAGGCTATCTGATAAGATTTATTAGATTTGAAGTGTTTCAGGTAAATATGAGCCAAGTATAGAAAACAGTGCAAGAATTCTGAATATAATGCAAAAACACTGCAATTTCGGGTAATCAAGAACTTGGTACGACTTGCGGCTAAATTTGGACCTTCAAGACGGTCGAATTACGAAATTGTCAAAACATGAAAGTTGTAGATCTTTTCGTCAGCTTTCCAACGGCGTAAGAATCGTCTCAATCCGAGTTCGGGATAGAAAGTTATGGCCAAAATACCGAAGCAGTGTCTGAACCAAGAAGAAGTGCTGAATTTCACGGATTTCTGGGGTCGATTAATCGAGCCAGAGTTTAAGTTTGACACGAAATTGACACAGAAAACCTATTTTTTGGGACTTTTTAGGCGGTCGATGGGTCTATTTAAAGGGACTCAAACACTTCAGAAAGAGGAATTAGTTAGAGGTAGTAAATTAGAGATTAGAATTAGAGTTTTTTTAGAGAGTTTTAGTTTTTAGTGTTCTTAATTTTTAGCCATTGTTTTTCATAGTTAGACCTAGAAATAGGGAAGTTTTATTATTTCTTTTTGAGAGCTTTGTTCTTTAATTTTTCCGTACTCATTCCTAAATTTTGTTCAAAGTTTATTCCTGCATTAATTTTCTGAAGATCATCTGTGTGGATCAACGTAATTTATTTTGAAGTTTGAGGTAATTTTAATTAATGTTATTTTCCCGTCTTTATTTATTTATGTCAATTCTTTACAATAATATGTGTGGCTAAATTTATAGAGATGGGGATCTAATGATTCCCATCCGAGGGATGTGCTTTTAATAATATAAATTAGGGATTAAAATATGAGATTTTAATTTATGGTTATTGTGCTATCATGAATGGATGAAATCCCCATCACTAACCGGATCGCAGCCGAGCCATGCGCCGGGATCTCGGATCCGTGACGGTAATTTTATCCTATCATTGTTATGGTCTTTGTGTTTCGTTGTGTGGATTTAATTATGATTATGTTCGGGATCGTGAGCCATGCCTGGATCTTGGTTCTCAGAATGGTAATTTTATCTTAAATATCCCTAATCAATAAAGTGTGAGCCATGCCCTTGATTTGATTTGTAAGTGGTATTCTTGTTGGAATTTTCTCCCACTTTAGGATGATTTTTATTTGAACACGAGATCATGTGTGTCTTGCACTTGATCCAGATCTATATATGAAAATTATCTAAGTCCCGATTTGCAGGATGCAACATGGAACCTATTAGGGTGTTGACCATAGATCTTCCATAAAGAGATTTTGTTACTCATATTTCATCACATAATTTAACCCTAGATTTATATTATGGGAAGAACGGACCAAAGATGGGAGGATTTAGTATCTTCATCTTTATCATTATCTTTATTTTTATTTGTGAATAATCAATTACGCTTTTATTTTTGGTAGTCATTAATCACCATCCTATCAACCATTCAAATCATAAAATTAGTAGAATACTATTAGATTTTCATAGATTTTAGAATTTGTTGGTCTCTTTTAGATATTTCAAAATTAGTCCTCGTGAACGATCTCGTACTGCACCCACTATATACAAACCGATTCACACTCATGAAAGTAAAACATACATTAAAATATCACATCAAGTTTTGGCATTGTGGATTAAATTAAGAAAATCAATTTTTGGTAGGCAATAAATTTTAGGAATTTTAGGATTAAAATAGTATTTCTGCTTAATTAAAAAAAAAAAAAAAAAAAATTCAAAAATTTCAAATTTAAAAATTTTAATTTAAAAAAAAAAAAAAAAAAAAATTTCAGAAATTTCAAATTTAAAAATTTTAATTTAAAAAAAAAAAAAATAAAAAAATTTTGAGAAGTCAATGCATGGATTCAATCTAGAATCATGTCTATTTGTGGAAATACGATGCACATTTCACCTATGTGTCCCTTGAATAACTCAAATTATTACGAGCAAGTCCAACCAAATCCGGTTTGGAACACTCATGGTGGCAGTCAATCTAATGACATGTGGGGTTTTAATCAACCTCTAATGTGTGATATGATGCGTACAATGATCAAAATTCTTATCCCAACAAATTTTCTTATGAGTTTTCACAAGAACTCAATACTTTCAAGACAAACTCATATGAACCGGTCAAAATTCTTCTTACTCCTTAGAATATTTAAAGGTTTGGTGCACCAATACTCAAAGAATTTCTAGGATACAATCTCAAGTTAGTCGATGATCGAGTACTTACAAAGGAAAGTTGAAATAGAGGAGTCCCTCATTGTTACCGATCGAATAAAGAACATCTTCAAGAGGACTCATCGATTTTGTTCAAAATATGAGGATGACCAATTGGTCACTATGCTTGAGAATGGCATAACGGCGTTGAGGTAGTGCAAGTCGAGAGAGAGAAATGGAATGGAGCGATACTTATGTCGAAGAGGGAATTGAGAATTAAATTGAGATGAAAGAGAAAGAAAATGTCACCCTTACAACACGATAAGGAAACATAACCTTTTCGATGAGTGTGAATTCGGTTTAGGAAGAAAGAGGAATTTCAAATCATTGCCCATTCGTTGAATACATAGATAATCAACGAATCGAAAAAAGATTCATGGGTTTGAATCAAGTGTGATTTTAGAATGTCAGAAATGGATCATAATGGTGGCACTTGGGCACCCAATGAGGGTGTAACTAAGTCCTTAAAAAGTGAAATAACGAGACGATTAAATACATCGTTGATCATGCTTAGAAAATTTTCAATGAAGATTTGGGATCCTGGTGGACGCGGAATGAATTTACCCCTTGTAAATTAATTTCGTTTTTTAAAATAAAAATAAAAAAATAAAAAATTTTTGTTTTTCTTCCTCGATTAATCGATGTATGTCGATTAATCGACTCCTCGATTAATCGACTCCTTGTAGTCGATTGATCGATCATAATATTTTTTTCTTTTCAATGCGATGCGCATTTGTGGTTAATCTCTTTTGTTGTTAAAAAAAAAAAAAAAAAAAATCGTCTTGCCACACTTTTCATTGTTTCTTTCTGCGGACACCTCTTTCCACTCCTACTCCAACTCTATATTTTTTCCCTTTATATTCACCTTTAGGCTCACTTTTCATTAACTGTGCGCAATCTTTCTTATGGCCCGACGATTATATCTCACCAGAGCCCGATTATCAAAGATGGAGGAGACTGCTAAAAAGCGGGAGCGCCGCTCTCATCGGACGGTCCCTTTTGTGCCAAATAATGTTGAAATCATCGACCTCGATCCGTTGGTCGCTCTTCATCGGGAGAACCATCTCGTAAAAGGTAAATCGCTCCAAATCTTCTACACTGTGCATCAATACTGATATCGAGATAATTGATGTGATGCCGTCACCGTCTCCCCCAGCTTCATCTCCTACTTTCGCCTCCTCACCTCCATCCATACAATCGGCGGTGTCTCATCAATTTCCCCTTGATCTTTGGGAGAAGTTGTTCCCTGTGCCTAAGATTATCAATTTAAGTGACCCGAGGTGGATGGGTCCGCCTACCAATGATTAACAGAGTTGGATTCATGTGTAGTTTAGGATTTTTGTTTTAGGATTTATTAGTTTTTTTTTCTTTCCTTTTTGTTTTGTTTTGTTTAGTTTAGGTTGTTTTTTTTAATTCTCTCAATAGTGTAACCATATCCCCTTCAATATATTTTTTGTAATGTTCCAATTTGATACAATTATTCTCTGCACCTGATCTTTGTGTTGAGGTACTTTTTTCATACAGGTTTGGGGGTGCGCTACTTCTTTCAGTCAATGAGGACATTGTCATCTTTAGGTTTGGGGGTATGGTTAATTATTTTACGTCATTTATATGTTTTATCTGAAAAAAAAAAAAAAAAAAAAAAAAAAAAAAAAAAAAAAATTATTTTTGAAGTCATTATGCACATTATTTTACGATTGTTTTCAAACTTTAGTTGATGATGCATGTGAATTTAATTTTGAGAATAATAGTGTCATATTTTGATTACTTGTATCTAAGATGATGAAGTTAATGTGATATGTTGTGGATAATTTTGATATTCATGCTTAGACTTTTACAATCGATACCAAGCTAAGACTTAGAAATCGATGGTTTTGAATGTTGAATCTTAGGATCTCAGGAGACTAAACCCTGAGCTTAAGAGCTAATTTCCGTCATTGATGAGTGAATATATAAACTTGAGTTTTCTTTGAATCGACTTATTTTGCATAATCTCATACACTTCATTTTGACTTGTGACTTTGCATAAAATCAAATTTATATCATTATGTTAGAATGTACTGTATATTTACTCAAGACAAATAGGCAAAGTTACTATCTTTTAAGGATATGATTGAAGGCCATCGTTGGCTCGTTTGTGCTTAAAATGCCCCACCTCAAATAAATTTATCTTTCTAGTACCCCTTTGAGCCTATTGAAAATTTACCTTTATACATTCTTTGATAAGCCACGTTAACCTTTAACCCTTCACCATTTTAAAATTCACTTTACCTTCTTATTTCAGAAATTAGGAGCGAGGATGAGAGTGAATGAAAAGAGAGTAAGTGGAGAATCTTGAGTTGTGTTCGAGAGTGTATGGCAAAAATAAAAAGAAAAGGGAGAGAAAAGAAAATTATGAAAAGTAATGAAAAATCTGAGGTGCCTCAAGAAAAGGAAATTCAAAAAAAAAAAAGAAAAAGTGAGTGAGAAAAATAGAAAAAATTGAAAAAAAAATAGTGAGAGAGTAGAAAAGAAAAAGAAGAGAAATAGAAAAAATCAAAAATGTGTTTCTTTTCTAATTTCTCAGAAATTTTGAATCCCAACTTCCAATTCTTTCTTACCCTTTCCTCAGGCCCATTACAACGGTCAAAAGGCCTTCATGATCTGATCTTGCATTAGTAACTGCCTTGTGGAGAGTAAATATGTGATACTTATGACACTTGATATGATATGCTTAGGATATACAAGTATCTTCTTATGAGATTTATTTTTGTTCATTGATTGCATCGTGTTTCATTTATCATGTGAGACCTTTTTATTTGCTTTGTATTGACCTCTCACATATGTGCGAAAACTTATCCATTATCGGTGTTTTTATATTTTGAGAGTATACCTAAAGTGAGGATTGAGTCAAAACTATAGGTCCAACGGTTTTCCGTTTGAACTAGTTCTGAGATGAATGAATTTTGGTTTGGTTATGCACACACTTCACGTTTAGGCATGAATGGATGAGCTATCTAACGATTTGAGCATTAGACTAATTTGAATGGATATTAGTATGATTAGTATAATATTGTTATTTGAAATTGAGAATTCGCATGTTGAATTGATTAATGATTTTTGTTTTTGAATGGTATATATGTTATCAAAATCATGTTTTGAAAACTCAATTTTATCGATGATTTCAAAAATGTATTGAAGTTTGTGGGTAACTTCACATAAACCCTCGTGAGACACAACTCCTCCACTAGGATCACCTAGGGTTTAAAGGCTTTGTTGCACATGCTAATGCAATCGTGTTCCCTACTTAAAGTGGCATTTATTTTCTTTAGTTTGCTTTTTTAGGACTAGCAAAGTGTAGGTTTGGGGGTATGATGAGTCAAAATGAGGATATTTCACCCCTAAATACCTATATTTAGTCCATGAAGGCTATCCTGATAAGATTTATTAGATTTGAAGTGTTTCGGGTAAATATGAGCCAAGCATAGAAAACAGTGCAAGAATTCTGAATATAATGCAAAAACACTGCAATTTCGGGTAATCAAGAACTTGGTACGACTTGCGGCTAAATTTGGACCTTCAAGACGGTCGAATTACGAAATTGTCAAAACATGAAAGTTGTAGATCTTTTCGTCAGCTTTCCAACGGCGTAAGAATCGTCTCAATCCGAGTTCGGGATAGAAAGTTATGGCCAAAATACCGAAGCAGTGTCTGAACCAAGAAGAAGTCTTTGAATTTCACGGATTTAGGGCCGATTAATCGAGCCAGAGTTTAAGTTTGACACGAAATTGACACAGAAAACCTATTTTTTGGGACTTTTTAGGCGGTCGATGGGTCTATTTAAAGGGACTCAAACACTTCAGAAAGAGGAATTAGTTAGAGGTAGTAAATTAGAGATTAGAATTAGAGTTTTTTAGAGAGTTTTAGTTTTAGTGTTCTTAATTTTTAGCCATTTTTTCATAGTTAGACCTAGAAATAGGAAGTTTTATTATTTCTTTTTGAGAGCTTTGTTCTTTAATTTTTCCGTACTCATTCCTAAATTTTGTTCAAAGTTTATTCTGCATTAATTTTTCAAGATCATCTGTGTGGATCAACGTAATTTATTTTGGAGCTTGAGGTAATTTTAATTAATGTTATTTTCCCGTCTTTATTTATTTATGTCAATTCTTTACAATATGTGTGGCTAAATTTATTGAGATGGGGATCTAATGATTCCATCCGAGGGATGTGCTTTTAATAATATAAATTAGGGATTAAAATATGAGATTTTAATTTATGGTTATTGTGCTATCATGAATGGATGAAATCCCCATCACTAACCGATCGATCGTGTGCCGAGCCATGCGGATCTCGGATCTGTGTGGTAATTTTATCCTATCATTGTTATGGTCTTTGTGTTTTCGTTGTGTGGATTTAATTATGATTTATGTTCTCGGGATCGAGTGTGAGCCATGCCCTCGGATCTTGGTTACGTAATGGTAATTTTATCTTAAATATCCTAATCTGAATAAAGTGTGCCGAGCCATGCCCTTGATTTCAGATTTGTAAGTGGTATTCTTGTTGGAATTTTCTCCCACTTTAGGGATGATTTTTATTTGAACCTGAGATCATGTGTGTCTAGCCGTACCCTTGATCCCAGATCTATATATGAAAATTATCTAAGTCCTGATTTGCAGGGATGCAACATGGAACCTATTAGGGTGTTGACCATAGATCTTCCATAAAGAGATTTTGTTACTCATATTTCATCACATAATTTAACCCCTAGATTTATATTATGGGAAGAACGGACCAAAGATGGGAGGATTTAGTATCTTCATCTTTATCATTATCTTTATTTTTTATTTGTGAATAATCAATTACGTTTTATTTTTGGTAGTCATTAATCACCATCCTATCAACCATTCAAATCATAAAATTAGTAGAATACTATTAGATTTTCATAGATTTTTAGAATTTGTTGGTCTCTTTTAGATATTTCAAAATTAGTCCTCGTGGGAACGATCTCGTACTCTGCACCCACTATATACAAACCGATTCGTGCACTTGCGAGTAAAACATACATTAAAATATCACATCACTGTATATATACTCTCTCTCTAAAATTCATCTCTCTTTCAGATGTACAGCTATCAATGAGCGAAAAACTTAAAGAGTACATGTTGCTTGATTCATTGATTTTCCCAGTTTTTCAATTTTCTTTCAAAATTTTCTCATTATGATGCACGCTTTAATCATACCTGATATTTTTTTTTTCACGTCTGTAAATTGATAAGGTACCTCTGTTTGCCCCCACGCATTCTCTGGAAGAGCCCACTTCTGAGACCCCTTGAACACCATTAATTTCTTCAGAAAATGAAGTTCGTGTTTCACCCCTATCTCCCACATAATAGATTTTGATATCATGGCGCACCTATTAAACGGTCATTTTTTTATTTTGTGTCACATATCGCACACATCACACATGAATTTAGGGCCACTTTTTGTGGATTTGTGACATTGAATAAAAAAATGACCGTCTTATAGGTACGATGTGATTTCAAGATCTATTATGAGAAAGATAGGGGTGAAACACGATCTCCATCATCTGTTCCGAAGCTATCAATGGTGTTCAAGGGGTTTTGGATGTGATCGCTTTCAGGGAATATGTGGGCACAAACAGAGGTCCCCTAACAGTGGCGGAGCCACATTATCCGATGGGAGGTCCCATGATCCCCCATCCGTATATAATTTTTTTTTTGTTCTTTAAGGACCGATATTTTTGGCGCAAGTTTATTCACGATGGACCCCCAACTCAAAGACTTTTCTCTCTGTTCTCTCTCTCTCTCTCTTCCCCAAGCCCAGCCTTCTCTCTCTCCTTAAGCCCAACCCTCTCCCTCTCTCTCTCTCTAAGCTCAATCCTCTCTCTGTTCTCCCACTCGCAGCATTCTCTCTCTCTACTATTTTTTTTAATAAATGATGGAAACAAATTTATTGAAAAAAAGAAAAACATAAGGATTACAAGAAGAAGATATTTACAAGATAAACCAAAAAAGGATGAGCAAGGTATGACGACCCGAAATTCTATCCCATCCCAAGGGCTTAAAATTTTGAGTTATGACCCGCACATATCCCAGATATGCTAAGCGAACATACACTTAATCAGAGTTATCGCGTAATTCTAGCTCCACGAAATCCATAAAACCAACATATAAAGGTAGAATATGAAAGCAGTCATAAATACTGAATAAATGTAATAGAATCTAAGAAATCCTCAAATAAAATCGTAGTGCGAGTCGGAGACAAATCCGATAAAATGAAATCATAGAGTCAATAATAATAACAGAGGATAAAATCTACTACCGAGTGTATAATAATCAATATCCAGCGCTCGGATCAAAATCTACTACCGAGTCTATAATAATCAATAGCCAGCGCTCGGATCAAAATCAGCACCGTAGTCCTCCTAATAACCGGCAACGTCTCCCACCCAAGGCTCCTAGTACTCAACGTCCGCGAGATCAATGAAATCAGCGTCGGTAGGATCTGAATTGTCGACGTTAACTCCACCACGTAATCACCTGCAGCTGTTAGATTGTCGTGGGATGAATTTACTCAGTCACGTAAACTCAGTGGATACACCAGCAATCCACCCCATACTACTCAGGTGTATTGTGGGTGTATCTTGTGAGTGATAAACGTAATATCTCAAACCAAGTAACAAGAGAAAGACAAAACCATATATGTATCGTATAACACATATTATATCATAAATGCATGACCATGATCTAGACACTCATATCATAACATACCTCACCATATCTTATAACATATCATATAATGTCTTATTATCATTCTCGTACATATGTCTGTACATCGTATTAGCATAACTAACATACTCGTAAAATTCTAAACGACATGTGTCAGAGTCGCTGCTCGAGCTACTATAGGAGGGTCAACATAGTATCATACCACCATATCATAACGCCCTCGTGTCATACTCATATTCCACCATCCAGTCAATGGAAAAATATAATGGACAAACCTAATTCCTAACATACTCATACTCATAATTTCTCTCAAAGATCCGTCTTGGCTGAAAGACGTTATTGCCCTTACGATGGGTACTCAAGGAACGGCCCGTACAGAGACTTAAGTTTTTAATCTTTGCTGGCCTACACAGCAGTATCTTATTATCGTACTCATAATATATCTTATCTCGTATTCATACTCGTAATATACTCTTACAACTTAATTCTAAGACGAGCTATAGTGAGATAACTTCACCACAGCTAAGGCCCAATGCACGAATCTCATATCATAACTCATATCTTATTCTCTCATATTAAAACTCAGGGTGATAGGGTCACCGTATATGCCACCATATACAAAGTTACACTGAATTTACACTCACCCGACTCGTCATGGGGTCTCATTCCACTATGAGTTGTAAGGCATGTGAATACAGTGTATTCCTCGCTTGGATACTATCTCAGTAAGTCACCAGGCCCAAGCGTAAGCATGATCTCATGCACTCTCATATTTATGATCTAACGTATCCTTAACTCATATAACTTGATCAGGATGTAAATATAAAAGTATCACATATACAGAACGATTTACACTTAGATTTTGATTATGTTTATGCTTATATTTATTTACATAATACACCAATACAAATATAGAATTAGGTAGTTATTATTGTGATTTCAAAAATATAAAGATCAGAGTTCGATTTTCACGAGGTATCAAATTTCTAACCTTTCGTGTTATCGAAGAGATCGCATTGAAGTGATAAATTGATATATATATATATTACTATAATTGGATAATTAAATTAAAAAATATTTATAATCACTAAATTATGATTTATCATGATCACCGATCGAAAGACCTTAAGTAAGATATAACATACATAGAAATTTTGATCATGAAAATTAGAAAATAATACTAAATTCATGTAGTCTTTGGTCATCTAAAATTGAATCCGACTTATTACTCTATTTTGACCTCTAAAATGTCATATTTGTGAAATAACTATTTCACACAACATTATAAAGCTCGTTGTCTTCTTTCCAATGCTATAAAAATTGCATCAATCCGAGGTCGGAGTAAAAAGTTATGACTAAAATATCAAGACCAGCACATCGATGGTCGCAAGCTCATGTTCGTGGTCGCAAATTCGGGTTCGTAGCCGCGAGTTCGAATCCGAAACTTCAAGATGGTGCAATCTATAATTCTTTTAAATAAAATAAGAACATAGTTTAGTTTTAAAACTTAATAAATAATAATATAGATTTGTAACAATAATATATCATCATAGTAGAATGGTAAATTTATAATTATATAGATATATCATATTCATAGTATCTTAGGGCTTAATTAGTTTTGCTTATTTTCTTTTTTATATTCCAGATGTCATTAATGGGAATAGATAAATAAGAATATGATTTAAATTTTAATGTTTAATTAGTTTTAAATAAACATGAATATAAAATTACAGTTTTAATAAAAGAGTAAATTTCTAATTTTATAGATTTAGAAATAAATAATCTCAATAAGGTATTATTCCAATTAAATCAATCTATCAGATTTATAAATATTAAAGTTTAATTAATTTTACAGATTTAAAAGATGATAAAATATTAAATATGAAGACCTAATAGAAAAGTATAATATTAAATAGCCAAGTAAAGGGATTGTTTAAAAAGAGAAGATAAACAACATATAAACCCGACTTACAAATCATGTAATTTTAGTAGAAAATAAAATACCAAATATGCAGATTTATCATATTTAAAGATATTCATATTTACTTAGTACGTAAATTTAAAAGGAAGTAAACATATTAAATATGCAGACTTAATAGAAGGTAAAATATTAATAACTTAAATAAAAGGATTGTTTAAAAAAAGAAAAGAGAAACAGCATATAAATCCGACTTACAAAATATATAACTTTTAAGGGAAAGCATAATATTAAACATATAGGTCTATTAATTTATGAGATATTTGAGTTTAAATAAGATTTTTAAAATTATCGATGCGCGATCGAACATATCCTACGTGACGGGATCTGAGAAGAACAAGATGAATTGCTGGGTACCCACCTCTTGAAGCGTAAACAGTAGATCAACGGTGATTCAGGTTGAAAAGGTCGATGCCCAAGGCGTCGGTTCGTCTAACTAGTTTTATTTATAATGGTATAACTAATTAACATTTTTCGTAGACGATTTAATAAAATATGAGTTTTTACATAGAAGAAGAATTCATACATGACTTAGATAGCTTGAGAAAAGGTTTCGTTTCAGCCCGTATAAGCACCAAAATAAATGGTATTTCTCTCCCAAAATTACAGTTATACCATTTGACTTGCTTCATCACTTATAACGAGTGTAACTTTTTATATTCATATCAAAAATCGATAAATTATATATTATTGGAATCGTATCGACGAGCACTTCGCAATGAGTATAATATTGGTATAAGAAAAATTAAAAATTTTCTAACAAGAAGGTGGATTCCGATTTAGTGTGGAGCATAAGCATGGTGCACGGTGTAGTACATCATCTAACACCATTAAAATAAAGTCCAAAAATTCAGATTGTTATGCAAGGGCTCATCCCTCTCTAAAATAAGAGCATCATCCAACTCTTGTGAGACGTAATACAACGCCCTCTTTGGCCATCTCTCTCTCTCTCTCTCTCTCTCTCTTCCAAGGCCATCTTCTCTCTCATATTTTCATTCCCTTTCTTTTCAATCATCTCTCACTCTCTCTCTCTCTCTCAAGAGACTTTGCCTAAAGTGCTCAAGTTCTCTATCGCCAATGTCAAGAGCTTTCAAAGACCGTCAATTTTCGATCGAATTCACAAACTTATTATTATTATTTCTTTAATTTTATTAATAAGAAATAAAAAGTCATAATCTTTTATTTATTTTATAATTATATATATATATATATATATATATATTAAAAATATTTTGATTTCTATAATATTTCTTAGAATCCTAAAGCCCTAATTTTTATAATATTTTATAAATATAAAAAAAATTAGGGCTTTAGGCATTGGTATTGTCAGAGACCCCCATCAAAAAATTCTGGCTCCGCCACTGTCCCCTAACAATTTACAGACATGGAAAGGCAATATCATGTATGATTAAAGCGTTTATCATAAAGAGAAAATTTTGATAAATTTTTTTAAAATTCATCAACTTTAAAGGGGGGGCCCTTGTACTGTGTCCAAAAATGGCTTCCATTCAATTTAGAGATTATAAAAAAATATATTATTAAAATATATTAACTTATTTAAAGTTAAAACCAACATCTTTAAATAATGAAATATAAATGTATTATATAATCCACCTATTTAGAGATGGCCCTTGTACTGTGTCCAAAAAATGGCACCCATGTTTTGGATACACAATTATATGATGGCATCAGCCTTTTTTCACTTCACGTCACTCAATTCAATTGTCCACGTGATATGGCTTAGTCCCACAAACATGTGCAGAGGTGTGTTGACGTTTAGTCCCACATTGGGTAAATATTATAGCCTTGTCTCTCCCATTATAATATCTTGGGCCCCACCTCTCATAGCCAATTGATTTTGAGTTAGATGCACAAATTTGTCAAAAGAGTAAGTTAGAGACAGTCTAATCCATTTAGGTTGGGTATAGTATAGCTCTCCTGCTACTTTCTTTTGCAGGTACCCCTTCTCCTTGATAACTCCTTGCATGGCAAGATTTTATGCAAGATTTACTTGTTTAGCAGTTTTATCCTCCTCTCCACTCACTCCTTATCAGAGCAAATTTTATTTGCTCTTGTAAGAAGTTAGTAGAGAGCAGAGCATAAAGGTTACTGCTAGAGCAGGTAAATCCTCCTTCAAAGGGAGTTAGAAAAGAAAATGGGAACCAATTAAAGCAGATGATTTCTATTGTGGTAAGAGCTAGTAGAGAGCTATACCATACGCAGCGTTAATTTTCGAATTTCATTGTTTCTCTCATATTCTATCAAATATCAACATCTCGAATTTTATTTTGGTTTTGGTGGGGACCAAAATTAAAACATTTTCACTGAAATTTTAAAATTTTTAAATTTCGGAAGAAATAGAATAAATCTATTTCTTCACTCCCTCCTGCATTACCTTCCGGAGACCACCTAGTGTTTCGTGCTTATGCTTGTATGAGAGATCATTAGATCATGACATTCTAACTAAGCCGGCTTAGATGGTGTTTCCATATGACTAGTTCCCCAAAAATCAAGTATTCGTCAAAAAGAAAAATTATAATCTCCCACACGATAGATTTGTAGATTATGATCAGACGATCAAATATTAATCATATGTGACACATCTTAAAAAATGAACACGATCATATCATACCATCAAATAATACTCATATTCACTTTTTGACATATGAAACATGTGGAATCAAGATCTGATCGTTTGATGATAGCATCGTGAACACAAGATCTATAATGTGGCAGATTGGGACGAAAAATGACCTTCATCATCCACTCATTTCAGTGAGGTAGGTGTAAACTAAAGTGGTGTGGCGGTAACAGGATCCTTACATTTGTCCCACGACTCCCACCTTTCTCTCTCTTGTTGGTTAGACTGCCATGTCCGGTATCCCACAGACCCCCTAAACCAACGGTCCACAGCAGCTAATCTTTTGCTTACTTTTCAATCCAACGGCCCATATTTTCCCCTAGAAGAATGCAACGTTGCTCTCTCTCTCTCTCTCTCTCTCTCTAAAAGGGCTAAAATATTTCTTTTCTAAAAATTAGTGTTTTGAAGCAAAGAGAAGAAGATGGGAAAGGGTCCTGGTCTCTACTCTGATATTGGAAAAAAAGCCAGAGGTTTTTTTTGTTTTTTTTTCTTTATATGAAATCAATTTTTATTAATCAATTTAATTTTATTAAATTTATAATTTATATATATATATATATATTTTTTTTTTTGAATTTTTGTTTTTTAGATCTTCTCTATAAGGATTACCACAGCGACCAGAAGTTCTCAATCTCAACCTTTACATCAACAGGAGTTGTGAGTATTTGACTTTTCATGATCTAGTTAGGTTCGGTGGAGATGCAATCTGGACCGTCAAATCTATGATCCACCTCTTCGATGGACCGTTATCCAAAATTCTCGGTGATCCGACGGTCCGATTTTGTTTCATTTGGTCCGTTAATATATTATTCTTCGAATGACGATTAGGGTTTGTTCCATCGTTATAATTTCTTGGCTACGATCCATCGAAGAGGTGTTATTTTTTTCAAGAGGCCGGGGATATGGATTCGAATGCATGGTGGATTCATGCATTCGAATCAGCTGGGGTCCACGTGGCATTTATCTAGGGTATCAAGTGCCATGGTAACTTTAGATTAGGTCTAATCAATGCATTTGCCCTTTTACATTTTACAAATTTTGATGTAATTATTCTTTGGGAGCTTTAATTTTTGGAATTTGTATCACGTGGTCTAACCGTCTGATTTGAAGACCATTACTTAGAGATCTTTAGAGCCAAAATTTGGTATGAAACGCTAACTCTAATCGATGGTTGATTTTTGACAAATTAGATATCAGAGATCATGCTTTGTGCCAATATTTTTTACTCCAAAGGTCTTCAAATCATACAGCTTAGAAGGTGTTTCACATAGCACTAATTTCAAAAATAACAGTCTTTCTTTTTAGCGTGCCTTTGTACAAATCTTGTGGCCAAGTTTTAGCTCTCTTATTCTCTAAGGGCACCTCTGTCTGCGCCCACTCAATCTCTCAGGGTGCCTAAATTCGAAACTCGTTGATTACTTCGAATCACACAATCTAGATCTTTTTTCACATGAATCTTCCACACGATGGATCTTGAGATTATTAAAGTATCATTATACAGTCTGTTTTTATTCCACGTGGTATAGATCCCCAAAATATGTAGTTTGAGCTTCATGTGTGTCATGTGGAATCTCGTCTCATGTGCAAGAAGTTGCTCTTTATTTTTGAGGATTTGTATCACGTAGAATAAAAACAGACCGTCTGATGGTACATTCATGGTCTCAAGATCCATCGTGTGGAAGATTGGGGTGAAAAACAATCTTGAACATCTTATTCAAAGCAATCAAAGGGAGGTACCCTTAGAGATTGTGTGAGCGTGAACAGAGGTAACCATTCTTTTAATCAATTAATTTTCCATACTTGTGCGAAGGAGCCATTACTTGCACAACAAGTTGGCCCTTGCACACAATTTAATAGAAAGACGACATTTTGAGGACCTGTGCCATGTGGAAACACCATCTAAGCTTCTGATTTGAGGACCATGATCTAAAGATATTTAATGCAAAAGATTGGCACGAAACGTGATCATTATCATATGATTCAACGCAGTGAAAGGGCCATTATCTGATTAAACGGTTGACTGCATTGAATCATATAATATAGATTTTGTATCATGCCGATCTTTTGCACCATAGATCTTTAGATCATGGCGTTGAAATTAGACGACTTAGATGGTGTTCCCATATGGCATAGGTCCTTAAAATATTGTCTTTCTTTTGAATTCTTTGCAAGGGCCATATTTAGGGCTGAGCATTTTTTGGGCCTAACCGACCAAACCGGACCGAACCGCCAGTTTGGATCCGGTTTGGAGGGGTACCGGTTTGGTTTGGCAAAAAGAAAAACCGAAAAGTTCGGTTTGGTTTCAGTTCCGGGCCTTCCCAACCCGAAATCGACCGAACCGAACCGATTGTAAGTAAATTATATATATATATATATATATATATATATATATATATATATATATATATATATATACAGTCAACTTGAGTCAAGCAGACAATTGGGCCTCGGATTTTCGGTCCGAAATTTGGGCCCAAATTTAGTGTTTCACAACTTTACTTATGGCTCGAATATCAGAAGACGCTGAAATTAGGGAGTAGAGACTTAGGGTTCTAATTTCTAAAGGGGTTCAGTGACTTCAGTCAGTAAAAGTGTATTTGACCAAAAGTAAAATGTCTCCGGAAAAAATGAAAATAGTAAAAGTGTAAAACAAGTTGAGAAATTGGGAAAATTTTGATGTGCAAGTATAACTTATAGGAAACCTGAAACCTATAGAACCAAACCGAAACTGAATCGAATCGGGTTGGTTTGGTTCAACAGTTGGACGGTTTAGTTTGGTTTCAACACATTTAGAAACCGAATAGAACCGGTTTGGTTTGTGGTTTTGGTCCAAAACCGACCAAACCGAACCGAATACACCTCTAGCCATATTTTTTTGTGCAAGTAATATTCCCCTATGTGAGATGTGATCGCAATTTTATGTTAGGGTATCTCTATTCGTGCCTACACCTTTAATGGCAGGGCCAACGTATGAAACCCCTTAAAACCCTTTGATTTCTTTGAATCAGGCGATGGAGGTTGCTTTCACCCCGATCTTCCACACAATGGATCTTGAGACCAAGATCTTACCATCAGACGGTCAGTTTTGGTTTCCACTTGTCACAGATCCCAAAAAAAGATCCTAAAATCAAGTTTGAGCATGATGTGTGCCATATGATCTTAGGGCCACTTTTTGGGTATCCTTACCACATGGAATAAAATCTGGTCGTATAATGGTACACTCATGGTCTCAAGATCCATTGTGTAGAAAATCAGGGTGAAAAAGTTCTCTGGTGTCTGAGTCGAAGCAGTCAAAGGTTTGCAAGGGGTTTCAGACGTTGGCGCTTTCAGAAAAGGTGTTGGCGCGAATAGAGGTACCCTTTTGTAATCTATTGGTGAGGAATGATTCTACGGTGATTCACACTAGTGATGAGTTGGACTGCCCACTGATGAGGATCTGATGGTGGTACATTGCTGGTCAATCCCGTTGAGCAAATGGTATTCCGAATGTTGAGATTTTGTTTCAATGGCGTCACCACCATAATATCATGGTGTACTTCACACCATAGAATCATTTCCCATACTGGTGCAGCGTAGCCTCATTGTTTGCTTCATCTGTGATATAATTCTACCTGTATCATAACTACTATTACTGATGCTAAGATAGACAGGAAAAATAACTTAATGAGCTATCTCTTTGAGGGGATCTGCTTCCTGTAAAATGTATGTGAGTTTGCTTCAACATGTTTGATAGGAGATTTTGGTGAATTTTTCTTGTTCTATTCTTCCATTTTGAGGTCTCCTTTGTTAGCATAAGTTGAAATGTACACTATGAGCCATTAAATATAATGTGAACCGCAGCTCATAATGCTTGAATAGGTAAAACTGAAAGAGAAGTCATAGAAGTTTGGCAGCCAAGTAACGGAAGTGATGGCCTATCGTTGACTCAAGACTTTCTGTATTAAACACAGATCCGATGGCAGCAATAATGATCACAAATATGTCCCAAAATTTCAGAGGACTACTTCATATGAGTTAAGAACTACTGCTATAAATGAGATGCAATGTGAAGTGATTTTAATATTCGCTAATTAAAACAAACTGATAAAAATTACCTCGTGATCACTGACCACTTGATTAAGCATTGATGATGATTTCCTCGATTTGATTACAAAATTGTAGTAACTGCACTTTGTGACACACTAACATTGTAGTAACTGCCAAGGTATTAAACTTGTGAGTCATATTATGAAACAATGGAGAACGAGGTTGAGCAAATATGAGATGAGAACCAAGTATTTTTTACAACCACCTGGAGTTCATGCCACAACAATTAAAAACTGAAACCGTTTTCTTCTTGAGATAATTTGTGGAAAGTTTTGAAGGAGGAAAAGTTCATATATGGTTTTTATTGATTTGGAGTAAGACCTATGATAGGGTATGGAGACAGATAATGTGGTAGTCACTAAAGAGGATCCATTATGAATAAATATATTGAGATTATTCAAGATATGTACGATGGGGCGATAATTAGTTTAAGAATTATGCATGGAGTGACAACTGAGTTAATAGTGTTAGGTTGCATCCTTATTTATTTGAATTGATAACGAAAATATAAGATGAGACCAGAGAATAGTCCTGCTATTCTTAAACCCATGAGATATAGGTGTGTGCCATTTGTGGATGATGTTCTAGTAATTGGGCAAACAGTAAACAAGTAGATAATAAGTCAGAGCTTAGGAGAAAGGCCTTGGAATTGAGGGGTTTAATAATTAGCATAGCAAAAATAGAATACATGAAGTGCAAGTTTACCAAACATGAGACCCTAGAGGATGATTTGGTCAATTACGGAACCCATTAGAACCACATTGTCATGGATTTCAGTATTTGTGATCTCCTATATAACCAGATGGTGGATTTGAGGAGATTTCAAACAGGATCAAAATGCAGAGTGGTCGAAGTGGAGATCAACAAGTGTGCCTTCAACCAAAGGGACGTTTTTATCAAATGGTAGTATGACCTGCAGGTGGTTTAGAGTTTTGGACTGCAAAGAAGCCACAAGAAGATAACGTTCATGCGGCTGAGAAGTGTATGCTGAAGTGAGGGTGTATGCTGAAGTGAGGGAGCACCCTGAAACTTTTTCTTGTCACTTCTTGGAAAGCATTTCACTTCCAATAGATGTGACATGAGAATCAGGAAACTATAGACTGAGAAGTGTATGCTATGACCATACACTATATCATAAATATTAGTGTAGGACTAAGTGCAGTTACTACAATTTCGCAATCAAAGTCATGAAGACTCGTGAGTGTTAATCTTTATAGTGATTTTAGTCTTCATAGGCCTCCACTGATTTAGACTGTTTTTAAGCCACAATTTCATTTCTAGCCAAATTTGTATTTTTGTTTTATCAATTAGTTTCTGTGCTCATGAACTACATTTAATGTTTTGACATTTGTTTTGATCCACTTGCAGGGAATTACTACATCAGGAACAAAGAAGGGAGAGCTACTTCTAGCTGACATTAGTGCTCAGCTGAAAAGGAAGAACATCACAACTGATGTCAAAGTGGACACAAACTCTAATGTAAGATATAAAAAAATGTCCCTTTTTATTTTGATGAGTAAACATTTTATAAAATCAATTGAAATATCACAACATGTAAAGTACAATGCAACACCAGGAGATGGGAGAATCCCCCCAATACAAACAGAAACCTATGAAACTCCTCACTAGCCAAGGCATCCCTGACCCTATGGCTTACTTAGAAAATGGCTTAACAAGATGTCAAGCCCCTCGGAAAGACCCTATTTCTTCGAAAATGGGAGTAGACGATTTTTTTTTTTTTTTTTTTTTTTAAGTATTGACCCAACTGAGTAGTCTCAATGACGGTGCCCTCCAAGCTGAATTTTGAATATGCAAAGGCCTTCTATAGCACCCTAAGTTCTTCCTTATTTGAGTCTTTTACTATATCTGTTCAGAGAAACCTAAGATGAGTTCTAGATATTGTAAGACTTACTCCAATCTTTGCCGAACATGAGTTTCGAAAAGAGAAAACAACCAAAATTTAATTTCAACACCCCTTCTGGAAGGACGTACCAATCTTTCAACTATCCTATTGACTTGAATCTTTCCATAAGGAATAACTTTCAATGCCTTGGTGGCTAATGGAATTCACTCTTAAAGCACACCTAATGGATAATGGAATTCTTTATTTGCCTAGTTAGACAACCAATAGAGATATTGGTTTGGACTAAATATTGTGCTTGTTTCATTTGTTCCAAATTGAATATGACAGAGCGTTCTTGAGGATGCCAAAGAAATTGACCTCTAATGTGAAACAGTCCTTTTCCCTACCCACCACAGGACACCCACTAACTTACCCAAATTCACCCCTTTCTCTTGAGAGCTCGGAAAAGAAACTCCAGAACTTTGTAATTTCTGAAATGATGTATAAAAAGGCTATCCACTTTCTTACTTCCGTCCATAACCTCCACCTAATCCCTTTGGAGAAGTTGGTGTCCCCTTACAAATGCCCCCCATAAAACTAGGCCTCCTAGCGCTTTGGCCCTCCTGATAATCCCGAAAACTTCTCCCCATAAAAAATGTCTATTTCAATAGTTTTTACTCTGCATATTGATGCTATTTAACAATTGTAGACTTTTTTTTCCTACATATTATGTTATCTGAACTTGTGCATGGATGCATGAATTGACATCACTTATTAAATTGGGTGCAACTCTAAACAACTTAGTATATGGGTACCCAACCTCTAGCAGCAGCTCTTGGGTCAATCTCAAACCACCAACCACATTGGGAAGATGTGCACATGGGATCATTTGGACCGTTGGATTACCACATTCCACCGTTGGATCTTCATCATTCTTCATTAGTCATTGAATCTTCACTATTCTCATTTTCATCGTTGGATCGTCATTTTACTACATCTTCACAATTGAATCATGGATCGTGTGATGGACCGCTGGTAAATGTATGTGGAATGTTGATCGTGTGGACTTTGATTTTGATCCATTAGTTTATATAGGATTTGTTTATTTTATTTTATTGTTTTGCTTTAAGTCATAAGAGTCGTGTACATACATGTGGCACATGACACCTTAATTCGTCACTTTTAACATAGCCTTCAAGCATGATCATAACTACTTTAATACTCATCAGAATTGCACATTTATTGTCTCATTGGAAAGGTATTTCGATAAACTTTCAAATAAGACCAGTTTCGCATCATTCTAGCGTCGTTTGCTATTTGAATTGACCAGACGTAAAAAAATAGGATTGAAGTTTAGCTATCCATGACTGTCTGATCTGAGGCTTTTAATGGGTAGTGTAGTTATTTGTTTTATAGTAATTTGGGTTTTCTTTATAGTTGCCTTTAAATATCCTTATGTAAAAAGACTTATTGTGATGATATTATGTTATGTTTATGAATGTTGTAACAAAGGAGAGATTCTTCTTCTTCCTCCCCGAGATTGATTTGGTGTGAGACCAATGGTTCATCTGATAATTTCCGTAGTTTTCTTGTCCTACATGCAAGGTAAGTAATTTTTTTCCAATTTTGTTGATGAACATTAAATTTTTTTAACTTTGTTCTCTATAAGAGAATAGCCTTTCTATGAATTTGAAACTTACCTGATGAAAATTATAATTTACTTTGTTTCAGTCTATCCTTCTTTCAAACCCTAGAATGGAATATAAAAAAAGCCCTCATGGGATGTCAGTTGATGCTTTAGGCTAGTGGAAGTCAAGATCTATAACTAGAATCCTTTTTTCTACATTTAGAAGGGACTGCATTCACAGATTGAAATACTAATTGAATTTGAGCATATTCTTATATTGAGATTCTTTAATTCCTTCCATGAAATACAACTCTGTATTTATAAATTGTTATTCATAAATATAAAATTTAATTTCAGCCATTAAAGTAGGTTTTAGTGTTTGGTCCTGTTCAGACACACTGCCCGATATGTCATGTTATGGGAGCCCGAAGATTGATACATATTGGTTTGTATTTGTATCAAACAATACAAACGAATATAGGGGTTGGTACCAAATTGTATTGTTCGTATGATGGTTGTATCAGTAATACTGAGACAGTTGTATTGATATTGGAGCTGAAAGGTAGTCAACACCTTGGAACATCTGATTGAGGATTGTGGCTCATAATTTATATAAGTCTGTATTGCATGGACAATTTATATTCTTGAACTACTAGTTCCTATATTTAGAATCTGGAACATTTGATAAAGTACTTTATATAAATGTATATGACTGTACGCCCTTAACAATTTCTATTAGTGAGTTCATCTGCTACTCTTTGTATTATAAGCGAGAACATTTGTGGTTGAGTACTTGCAACATTTATTTGGGTTCTCTAAAATCTCACTCTAAGTACTCATACATCTTCAAAGTTTAGACTATAGTCTAGCTTTTGTAAAGTCAAGAACCTCAATTTAGTAAATAACCCAGTTTTGATTTGACGTTAATTTGTGCACTCATCAATTTCAAGTTCTTTAAGCTTGATTTTTAATCCTTTTCTGTTCTCTCTAAAAATTTCTCTATAATATCCAAGACTGCTCTTGAAGCATGATAGTTTGATAATGGCTGAATAAGGATTCATCAATTTTCCAGCTAATCACAACCATCACAGTTGATGAACCCGCACCAGGGGTGAAGACAATTTTTAGCTTCAGCATTCCAGATCAAAGGTCTGGCAAGGTAAGGATTTTGTTTATGCCTTTTTTTTTCTTATAAATATTTATGCCCTTTTGTCATTCCGAATTTTAAAATCATTGTTATAATTTATTACAAACATATCTAATTTTTTCTTATGAATTAGGATAACTTATGATGATATACTGCTATTTTGCTCTCTGGTTAGTCGCAATCAAGTTGCTCATATGATGTTTCTTCTTTGTTTTTAAAGAACTTTATAAGTTATTTAATTAGTCAATAATTTACTAGTGAATAAGTTAATAATTTAGTATGTTGATTTTTTCTACATATAACATCTAAATATTATGCACCAAGGTAAATGATATACGAGCTATGAGTAATTGAGCATGTTGAAGACTTTTGCGACTAATAATAATTCCTGAATGATTTATTACATTTAAAAGTATATAACAACTATATAACTACAACTTGTATTTCACTCAAAAAATTATTCAATGATCTCTAAAATCTTTAAATTTATGAAAACAAATGAGTAGGTAACAACAACAGCATGTCCTAATATATGCTATTGATTAAAAAGAGGGATAATGGCTCCTGACCAAATTTAAACACCAAAGTAGTGTTTAAATGATCTCACACCATTCGAGTGTGATTTATCATGATGTAATGTGGTGTACATCTATGATCAATCTAAATTGTCCAAGTGGCAATCTGCCAATGGAACATGTCTCAGCCCAAAGAACATGGCCCTATAAGCGGATGTGAGCCATCTGATTGATAAACTTTAATATCTGTCATTAGAACTAAAAGCAACAGTTGATATAATAGTCAATAGATCCGATGGTTTAAATCTCCCTAAAGCACCATTTTGGGGCCTGTTGCACTTCAATCTATGATATATCACTTTGATGGTGTGGATCACGCAAATCTCAAACCATTGATGGTGTAAGATTATTTAGACACCATTTCGGTGTTTAAATAACGGTCAAGAGAGTCGGGTCCTTAATAAAAAGTACTGATACATGCCAAAAACTCTGAAAATGCATAAACTTTTCACCTTTATTTAAACTGTAGATTGTAATAGGTTTAAGATTATGCTATTCAAGGCTTGCAAGCTATTATACCACCATATATTTTAATAGGGGGTCTACTGGAAATAATTAAAAATAGAAAAAATATAAAAAAAACTTTTGCCAATACAAATCAGCAATATTAGTAGATTGTTTACACAAAAAACCAATGCATATCAGTGTGAGGCTGTCAACTGATTTTTTATTTTTTTTTTGAGAAGGTAACAAAAATATATTAGAAAAAAAGAAGAGCGTGATACAAAGAAGCATACCTTGGAGGGTAATAAGATACTACCCAAAAGAAGGAAACGCAAAAAAGAAAGCCCCGAAAACAACTCACCTCACCCCGCAGACCATAAGAGACAGGACCAAAGACGAGAGAGCGGGCCTCGAAACCCATCACCAGCCTGCCAAAAACTGAAAGCCCCCCCCCTCCCCCCCCCCCCCTTCCCCTGAGAAGCACTACGCGCAACAATCCTCCTAGATGCTAAGAAAATGCTGAAGCCCCCCTAACTGAATGCCATAAACTTGCACGCATTCCAATGGATCACAATATCTCTGATTTTTCTAATAATCATCAAGAAAGGCCTCGCCCTGCGATTAAAAATTCTGTAATTTCTCTCTAATCAAATCACCCAAAACACCGCATAAACTGTTAGCGGCCACAACTCTTTCCTCGGGTCGTCGAGCTTAATCTCTCTCCACATTTCCATCATGTGAGCTGACCACCACGGAGTAACCCACTCAATTTTGAAGATGTTGCTCCAAATTGACCAAGCAAAAGAACAGTGAAGGAAAATGTGGTCTGCCGATTCCGTCCCCCTCGTGCATAACATACATTTGTTGATCACCGGGATGTTTCTTCTGATAAGCCGATCCCTCGTGAGGATTTTCCTATTAGCGTCCAACCACGCGAAGAACTTAATTTTAGGGGGCATCTTAATCCTCCAGAAACCATTCCACGTGGAGTTGTCTGAAGTCCCTCTAAGTCTCACCTTCTGGTTGTTATAGAAAGATTTAACTGTAAAACTCCCTTTGGCCGAATACTTCCACTCCCTCATATCTTCATGACCCGTGTTGGGAGTCAAGCCCCTCAACGCATTCATCAGATTCGAGAACTCGGCCTGTTCCCATTCCCACGACGCCTTAACAGAATATTTCATTCCAAGCTATTATCAGATATGTGTACGCAGTTGCTGATTACCGCTTCCTTAGAGATTGGTAAGCCAAAAATATTTGGGAACCTCGTATAGAGGGGTCGGTCGTCCACCCATACGTCTTTCCATAGCCTTATTCGTCGACCATCTCCCTACCTGTATTTTGTGCGTTTGATAACCTGCTAGGTGCATCCTTTAATAGCCTTCCACTAGGCGGATCTATGATTAGGATTTGAAATGTCGTTATCAGGAACCCCGTATTTCGTAGCGGCAATTTGACTCTAAAGTTTATTTCTCCCCCATCCTCCAAACCCCGCTTGGCTAAGAGCGCTTTATTAACTAACCTTAAATTTCTGATGTCAAGGCCCTAATGTTCTTAAAATCGCTGGGCGGGTTCGGGCAGTCGGGGGGATGTTCTTGAAATCGTTGGGTGGCACCCCAAGATCAGGGCGGCCACTATATATATATATATATATATATATATATATATATATATATATATATATATATATATATATATATTTGTGCTCAGTGCTCACTGCTCAGTTATCAAAAAAAAAAAGTGTTGTGCAAGAATTAAGATCATAAAAAATTGAGGAAGAAGAAGAAATACAGAGGAAGAAGAAAAAAACTGAGAAAAAAGAAAAAACGGAGGAGATAAAAAAAAAAATTGCAGACTACAGCGGGTCCGAGCAGCCGGAGGCTGGTTCTGTGCGGCCCGGGCGGGCGCCCCAAATCCGGTCCACCCCGGAATCCGCCCGGGTGGCCTCCCCGGGCGATTTTCAGAACAGTGCAAGGCCCCCTCGATCTTTTGGCTCATAGCAGATGTCCCATTTAACCAGGTGTAACTTCTTCTGGTCCCCCGCTCCCTCCCAAAGGAAATCCCTGACGATTCTTTCCAGTTTGGTTGTAACCGTAGACGGAGCACTCAAAAATGATATCATAAAAACCAGATTGGAAGCGAAAGTCGATTTGACTATCAACTGATATTTCAAACCTAAGGTACCTACAAACCCGTTTTGCTCCGTTGGACCAGTCTCTATGTACTAGTCCTGGAGACAAGTACAAAACGTTTCAGAAACATTTTTGGAAATGCATTTCTTTTAAAATAGAAACTTATTTCTTTTGCGGAGTTTTGTCAATAAAACTTTTCATTGACCCCGTGAATTCTTATGAAAATTTAATAAGAATTCATGGGGTACAATAATATTATACTACTTTTAGCAACTATCATTATCTTATTAAATTTAATAATTGTTGATTGATTGCGAAAATAATTATATCAATATAATATAAATATACAAAATCATATGTTTTCTTTGTGCATTGATAGATGAGCAACACCATAATGTCATCAATTTTGTAACTTTTTTATTAACGTTAAGCCATATTTCAAATGGAAGTGAAGATACTAATGAGCAAGGGTTAAGCCATATTTCAAATGGAAATGAAGATACTAATGAGCAAGGTGCCAAAAAACGACAAATAAAAATTACAAAGAAATGAAACAAAGAAAAACACAAATGAGCAGCCAATGCAAGAAACATAACGAAAAAAAACGTCAAGACCATTGGATCCACTCCCATTCCAACAGAATTCCGAAGAAGATCCACTCCAAGGAAAGGAGATGCGAAACACCACCAGAAAAGAACCTCCCTAATTAAGTCAGAGACAAATCTAACCGTTTGGAATTTCTTTTCAACACTTGTCTATTTCGCTCTTTTCAAATTTCTCTTGAATTTTGTAACTTAAAGTTCAACAGTATAATTATAACACTTGAGTAAAAATCTGTCACATACACACAAAAATAGGACCAATGCTGTACGAATATTGTATATATTTCCTATTTAAGTTGTACCATTATACTTGTGTCATATATATTTCATATCTACGTTCGTATTAGTACTATTTCGTACCAATATCGTACCGAAGACATACTAATCATGGGTCAAAATCTTGGAAATCTGGTACGTACCCATCTGCCCTAGACCAATACACATCATTCCCAATACATTGTTCAATATATCGGACGATTGTTATTTTGTTTTCCGTAAAAAATATCAAAATTTCAAATTGTCGGACGAAATTTTCATACTATCATCCAATACGAACGATAATTTTGAATTATCATCTGATATGAAAGATAATTTCAATGTTCCGGCCAATAACTTAGCCGATACATTAAGGGTCAATACATTGCAATATATCGTCCCAATAGGTATCGGTTTCGTCCAATGTTCTAATATAAAACATACTCAAAACCTTATTCCCCAGATTATATCAGTACTAGATTATTGTAGCAGTTTCTAGCAACTATGTTTAAAACCATGCTTTCACCAAATTGCTTATTGGTTGCAAACCGTAGACCACGAAAAAATTCATTTGGTCTTTGATCATAAAAGTTTCAATGATATGAGCCACATAACTTGCATGGGCTACCTTGGCTCTGTGTGTCTTTCCTCAATTGTTGTTCATGGAAACTATGGTACATTATGCTCGTTTCACACCATTGGCCATGAGACGCTGTTAACCCACATCATGAACTTGCTTTTTGTAAGCATGTCTACCATATTTTCATTTAATCCTCAGTACTCATAAGAAAGGGCAGAAAATTAGAAAGGACGGCTATGTAATTATGAGTTGGGAGCTATAAGTGGCACACGAGATTTGTTCCATGGCATATTGTCTAAAAAGAAAGACTTGATATTTTTTAGATCGGTGCCATGTTGAACACCATCTAGGCCCTTTTATTTGAAGGCCATGATGTAAAGATCTTTTTCCTGCCAAAAATCGGCATGAAATGTGATTTCTATCATCTGATTCAATACAGTCAAAGACCATCATTTGATTCAATGGTTGACTGAGGCAAATCAGATGGTAGAGATCATGTTTCATGCCGATCTTTGGCAGCAAAGGGTTTTACATCACGGCCTTGAAGGGGCTTAGATGATGTTCCACATGGCACGGATCTAAAAAATATGTAGTCTTTTCTTTTTAGCCAATGTGCCAAGGCACAAATCTCGTGTGCAAGTTGTAGCTGCCTTATGAGTTGGTGGTTATCACATTACGAAGTTGGGAATCATGGTTTTACTCTGTTTTTGAAAAAGGAAAAGGAAGCAAGAAGATCAGGTGGTTTCTGATTTTGCACTGTGGTTGTGGTAACAGGTGGAAGTCCAATATTTACATGAGTATGCCGGGATCAATACAAGTGCCGGGTTGTCTGCAAACCCTATTGTTAATTTTTCAGGTGTAATTGGAAGCGATGCTCTCGCGATTGGGGCTGACCTCTCTTTTGACATTGCAACGGGAAATTTCACAAAGTACGACGGGGGGCTTAGCTTCTCCAATTCCGACCTCATTGCTTCCTTAACCCTGTGAGTGTCATAACTGAAATAGAATTCGGCTTCCAAAATGTGAATTTGATATATAAACAGAGTCTAAATCTTACTTACATCTACTGGTTTTGATATATATATATATATTTCACATTGTACTGAAAAGTACATGACAGGCATAATGATGTGCATCTCAGCATCCGCCATCGCTGTTGGTATGGAGTTTTAAACCTTGTGCTCAAGACATATGTATGCACCAGAAATACCTATGAAGACAACCAAACCACCAATTTTCCCAATTTCCCCAATTTTGAAGCTGGAAATCCTGATTTTCTGTAGCTAATGGTTTTAAAAAAAATCCAGATTTTTTGTAGCATGGAATGCTGTAAGAGCTGGTATTAGGTAACTGACCCAGTCAAACGGGTGTGACATCTGTTTTTTGCACCGTCCAGACTCCTAGACACATGTTGATCTCCATGCTCTTAAATTTTTGTATCTCTCAAGGTCCTTGCGGTTTACGGAAAAATGTCATGCCCATTCAACAGGGTCGGTCACTTAATAGTACACCATGTTGTCATCATCATCATCATCATAGCCTTATCCCATCTATTTGGGGTCGGCTTTGTCAATCCTCTTTCTCCACTTGTTTCTGATTAGCGCTATAACTCTTTGTATTGTAATCCTTCATATCCCATCTCACGGCTTCCATCCAGGTCTTCACTGGTCTTTCTCTTTCTCCTACGTCCTTGTATTTGTAGCGTCTCAACTCTCATACAGCGTCTACTTCTGGCATCCGATAAACATGTCCAAACTACCTCAAGCAACACTCTGATAATTTTTTTCCTTTATAGGTGTTACTCTCAATTTTTCTCTTAAGTACTTATTTTGTATTTTATCTTTTCTTGTTACCCCGCACATCCATCTCAACATATGCATTTCATCCACATGTACTCTTATCTTCCACACCATATAATATCGCAGGTCTAACCGCCGTCTTATAAAAAATTCCCTTCAATTCGAAGTAGGTCTCATCATAGGGATTTGGCCTATTTATTGTTATTATTAATATTATTATTGTTATTACTATTAGGGTAATGATCACCTGACTCGATTCCCACCATGACCTGAGCCAAGAGACCATACATATCTGCCGTCAATGTTGACCACGGAGATCTAATAGGTGTCGTGGGTCGAGTCATGAGATCATTTCCCTTATTATTATTATTCTTTTTAAATTATATGTCGGTCTGGTGTCTGGAAACCTCAAGGCTGTTTCGATTTGTCCGACATTGCAGAAATGACAAGGGGAACACTTTAAATGCATCTTACTACCACACGGTGAGCCCGCCAACGAGCACAGCTGTGGGTGCGGAGTTGTCCTACAACTTATCAACCGATGAAAACATGATCACCTTTGGTACACAGCACACATTGGATCCCTTGACCATGGTGAAGGCTCGGGTTAACAGTTACGGGAAAGTGAGTGCACTGATCCAGCATGAGTGGAGGCCGAAATCACTCTTCACCGTCTCCGGAGAGGTTGATGCCCAGGCCATCGAGAAAACGGCAAAGGTGGGGTTGTCCTTGATTCTGAAGCCTTAAAGAGGAAGCAAGGATAGAGGGAGAGAGAGAGAGAGAGAGAGAGAGAGAGAGTAAATAAGGTAGGAAGAATGAAACTTGAGCTCTAGTTCTTGGTTTTTCTTTTGTTTTATTTCTTTTCACAGCTTGTTTTGGTTGAGGTTTAGTGATATTGTTATTCTCCCCTCATTTGGAGGACTCAAATGAGGTGTTAGTATGAGATTGTGCCCTCATTTTTAGTCTATCTTGGGTGGTATACTTTTGTGCAACGCTTGTTTGTTTGAATTTTTACGATAAACTAGTGGGGAAGGTTCAAAATCTCAGACTTCGTTTCAGTTTCCGTGGGTCCTGAAACTGAAATTTCAGCCAAAATCTTCAAAGGGACCGAAAATTTTATGATTTTGTATCGGTTTGGTGGGGACCGAAACTAGAACATTTCGGCTGAAATTTTGAACCATGCCAGTGGGCCTACCTCGTCCCACGTGCAGAATATTAGCTATGATGACATGTCAAGGTGTTCGGGCCAAAATTTTTGCTGCCCAACTTGTGAAGGGCATTTGACTGACCTGACGCGACAGGTCAACGGTGTTGCCCAACGCGACCTGAAAATCAAATTGACCCAATGCGCGGTCTGAAAACTCGACCAAGTTTACCCCATATTTTCCTTGATTTCTATTTTAATATCAAGTCGAGTCGACCCAATCCAAAGGTTGGGTTGGCTGATGTTGGAGAAACTGAAATGTTGATTCAAAATAATACATGGAATCGATTCGAGGCACGAGAAATATCGTCGTCTTTAAACTAATATTTGCCCCCATCAGCTCAATAAAGTGGTCATCAACAGGTTATTGGCAAACTAGTTTCAGGATATAATTAATCGACTGTGTATTCTTGTGAAGGATTTGGCGAATTCGATCACGCTATTCGAACACCAAATATTATAAAAACGTTCTGATCAAGACATAACAAGATAGAAGAAAGAAGATTCTTTTGTGTTGTATAAAACAATGACTTTGGATTCCTTAAATAGAAATCAAGTAGTGTGTTAATGCATCATTTTCTTATGAAAAGGCGCTACACGCATCTCTTCGAAAAAGACACATCACTTTGAAAAGACACTTCTTTTAAAAGGACACATCACTTTGAAAAAATACCTCAATTGAAAAGACAACTCTTGAGAAAAGACACCTCAATTAAAAAGACACACCTCTTGAGAAAAGACAAGTTTAATAAACTTTTAAATATCTAACAATCCTCCACTATTTAAAAGTTTAAATATCCAACAGTTGATGCTTCATGCCTGACTCAACCCAACAGATCAAGTTTATATGCGCGCGACCCGATCAATCTCTGTCTAATTCAACCAAAATTCAACTATAAAGTCATCACACAGTATTAAAACTATTTTAAAAAGAGCATGAAAGAATAATGAGAAAGCCATTACTTGCACACACAAAGTTGGCCAAGCACCAATTTGATGTAGTCAACCATTAAATCAGATGATGGCCTTCGACTGCATTGAATATATGATAAATATCATTTTTTTTATTGTCAATCTTTTGCATCAAAGATCTTTAGGTCATAGCTTACGAATCAGACGGCTTTGATGGTGTTTTCACATGGCACAAGTTTCTAAAATATCATGTCTTTTCTTTTAAATTGCATGGAAGGATCAACTTTGTGTGTGCAAGTAATGGGTCACCACCAATAATCATTGGAAATTTTAACTTGGGAAATTGAAAAATAAAATCAGTTAACAACAAGTAACATAGTGACTAATTTCTCTTAAATGTCTCTGAAACGTGGTCGACCTATATTTGTGGTGAAATTTTTCTTATTTTTGGGAGTTGCCGAAAGTTCTCAAAATTTACCAAAAATCTCCGATATTTGGGTTGAATGATCTTAAAATTGGTTATTTGAGTTATTGAATTACTTAAATATGATAAAAATAGTTTAAATTTAAATAAATTATTAGATAGACAGTTATGATGAGAGTTATTTGAATTTAGATATCGAATTCAAATAGAGAGATATTAGGAATTACTTAAGAAATGGAACTTTCTAAAGCCACAAATCTTGTAATTTGATTCTAAGAAGATTGAATAACAAGAAAAAGGAGATTAATCTTCATCAACAGATTACTAGGTTGCTCTAGCTTCCTCAAATCGGCTCTCTTTCGTTCTTGTTTTCGATAATTTATTTGAATAAATTCGGGTTTGATAAATTAAATGTCATCTAAGGGTCGTCCCAATAGTCGACGACTAGGGTATACTCGCCAAGGTCGTGAGGATGAGTAGTGACTCATCCTCGGCAATAACAGGATGCCTTGTGAAATACCGTAACATGGTGGGAAAGAGGCATCCCTTAGGGTACGTTTGGTTCATTGTAATTGGTTCCTTATAAAAATCACTTTACGTGTAAAATAATGTTGACTGGATTACATGTAATTTTACTTTTTCTCATGTAAAATACATGTTTGTTTCACCGTAAAATTTTGGTGTAAAGTTCACTTTTTATATTGATTGTTTTATATTTTCAACAATGTTTTTATATTGGTTCTCTAAACTTGTTTTTAAATTAAATAAATACGTGTATCACAATATTTTAGGCCCGCCTTATCATTTAGAGTACCTTTAAATTCACTCACAATATCTTTGAGTTCACCCACACTGAAACACATCGACTACATTGAATCAGACGATGGAGATTGTTTATCGTCCCACTATTTCATGAGATTGATCTTTAGATCATGAGTGTACCATCAGACGGTCGGTTTTTCATTTCATGTGATACACACCCATAAAAGTGACCTTAAAATCAATTTTAAGTGTGCATGTGATATTAAGGTCACTTTTCTAAGATGTGTTTCACGTGAAATAAAAAATCGACCGTCTGATGGTACACCCATGATCTAAAGATCGATCTCATGAAAAATTTGGAGGATAAATGATCTTCATCGTTTGATTCAATTCAATCAACGCGTTTCAGCATGAGTGAACTCAAAGATTTGATTGGTGGATTTAAAGGTGCTCTATCATTTATAGTGCTTTTACTTAACAGGTTATGCAAATTACATCATTACTACTTTTTATAATACCTAAGGTATCCCTACTTTATTGAAATGTTGATGGCCATGATCACTTTCTTTTTAATAATTTATATGATCTTTTTAGTAATTTACATGATTAAAGAGACAACTCACTGAGCAAAGGAAAGGGAGCCATTACTTGCACTCGCTTTTTAAGTAATTGCACCGGAGTTAAAACAAGACTTTATATTTTAGGATATGTGACATGTGAAAACGCAATCTAGGTTGTCTGATTTAAAGTTCATAATCTATAGATCCTTAGTAGATAAGATTGGCATGAAATATAATCTTCATCATATCATTAAATATAGTCAAAGGCTATTATTTGATTCAACAATTGACAACAATAAATTGTATGATAAATATAGTATTTTGCTCCAATCTTATCCACTAAGGATCTATAAGATCATGAACTTTAAATCAAACGGCTTAAATTGTGTTTTCACATATCACATGTCCCAAAAATGCATAGTCTTTCTTTAACCAGGGTGGAATCACTTGAAAAGCATGCGCAAGTAATGACTCCCCCAAGGAAATCCTCCCGATTTAAAGAGACAGAGAGTATTCAATTACCCTTAGAATACCATGAATTCACAAAACTACCATTTAAAATTTTGTTGTTTTAAAGTGGATTTGACTTTTGAGCGGAAAAGAAAGGGATGTCTTTTTTAGTGCCTTTATACCCACCCACCAAATTTTTGAGTTCACTCATGTTGAAACCCATTGACTGCTTTGAATCCGACGATGCAGATCATTTTTCATTCAAATCTTTCACACGATGCAGCTTGAGATCATGCTCTTATCATCCACCGTCAATTTTTTTATTTCACATGGTATCCATTCCAAAAAAAAGTGACCTTAACATCTCATGAAACTCATCACGCTAAAAAAAAGTAATTTTTTGAGATGTGTACCACATGAAATAAAAAAACATATCATACGATGGCACACCCATAATCTCAAGATCCATTATGTGAAAGATTGGAATGAAAAATGCTCTGCATCGTTAGATTCAAATCAATCAATGGGTTTATGTATGGGTGAACTCAAAAGATTCGGTGGGTGGAATTAAAGGTGCTTTTTCTTTTTTTTGCTTCTCTACAGTAATAGGTACGGCTATTTGCATCTTGCAAGTGAAGATTTGGTCTTCGTAGCAAAGGTTCCCACTAATACAATTTTAACTTCCTTGAATTAGACAATCAAGATCTCTTTTCGCCGTAATCTTGCACGAGATAAATCTTCTTATCTTCTCACATCTATGAGTTTGTTAGATATTGATTTCAAGTGGAACACATTCCAAATGTGACCATGATCATCGGAGTAGTATTCGGGAATTTATTTTCAGTTTAAAATATATATGACTATCTGATATAGGGCACACGATCTGAGGATGTACTATGTGAAACATAAGGACTAAAAATAGTCTATTTTCATATATAATATTTTTTTCCTTCTCATAATACTAGCTGACATTTGACCTCATATATTTGTTCACAAATCCATCTTCATAATCATAAGTATAGGATACAAGCTAAGATTGGTGATAGTAGTAGTACAATTTGGATTGGAATAATTGATAAAGAACTTGAAAAGGTGCTAGGGTATATCATAGTGGACCTCCAAGAATTGAAAGTAAATTTCATATACACCCCTCTTCATATGTTTACAATATTTATTTCAATGTTTCTAAAATCTATATTTTTCCTCCACCAAGATTATAGCGTCTCTGACTTCCTCAAATGCATGTTACGATGTATTAGCAATAAATTCATTTTCACCATCAAAGTTAATATTTGAAAAAATGACATCGAGAAAGCGCAATCATATACTTGCATTAATCTCTTTGAGTCTGCTAATCTGAATTGATGTTTTTATCATACTGTATATCACTTAAGTGCTACGAACATTGTCTCTTACTTAACTGCTTTATATAAACTCAAAATACATAGTAAACTCTACAGTAATTCCTCCACATTTACAAGTTGTTCTATATTGCTATATTTTTATAGGTCATAAATATAAATTATATAATCATCATATAGGTGACAAATTTAATTCACGTACTTTATCAATTATCATAATCTCAAACTTAAGTATCGAACGTGACAAGCATATGCATTTAACTAATACACACACACACACACACACAGAGAAAGGGCACACACACTGAGAAAGGGTATATGGGTTTCCATGCACTGGAATCCTAGATCACATGCGATGTGGCACATGATCCCAAAACAGTAAAAAAAAATGGTGGTCAAAATTGTGGTCAAAGTTTGAGTACCGCCCGCACAACCTGATGTATTGAATTTTTTTCCCCTTTGACCACATTTCAAATGGTAGGGTGGCCTCTTATCCTCTTCGGGCACCTAGTCTCTTGTATGGGTAACACGTAGACCCCACCTGATTAAAATGCATAGATCCACTATCCATTCCCAATCCTCTCTCTCTCTCTCTCTCTCTCTCTCTCTCTCTCTCTCTCTCTCTCTATATATATATATATATATATATATATATATATATATATATATATCCCAATGGTCAATGTAGGGCTCAACGTCACACCCAAAATATTGTTTTGGTGTCCCGTGGAACAAGATTGTTTTGTCTAGATCAATCTTTTAACAAAAAATATTTCAAAACTTCATCTCCACAATATTTTTTATGAGCCTTGAAATTTAGACCATAGAAATTAGTCTATTTAGATCGTAGAAATCAGTCTATGTATAACTTTTACTTTAAACAAATGTCTTGAAAAAAAAAATTATAAAATTGATCTAAACAATGCACCCGAGCTCCACTTGGCACTCAAACACTATTTTTGGTTTATGATAAAAAATAAAAATATACTATTTTGGGTGCCATGTGGAACTCTGCATAGACTATTGGGCATGATCACTATACACTATTTGCGGTATGCAACCCTTTTCATATATATATATATATATATATATATATTGAAAATTTGAGTCATTGCTTCGATTGAGTACATGCATGTAATAGTTCTCTCCTTGCTAATTCCTTGCATAGCAGGATTTATATGCTCCAATAGTTTTCTCCTGCTCTCTGCTCATTTAGATTTTATTTGCTATGACAAAGAGTTAGAATAGGGCAGGGAGGTAGCTACTAGAGCAAGTAAATATTGCTTTATGAGGAGTTAACAAGGAGAAGATTGGCCTACTAAAGTAAATATATCCGACTCTAATAAGGAGTTGACAATATTTCACTTAATGCCAAATGCAAATGCAGTCACAGTAATGTGACTATTGATCAATATTTCACTTAAATCATAATATCCGTCCACAAACACAACGACATCGCATCGCACATTAGTTGGATTGAGTCTAATCTCACCTTCCGATTACTTGGTATAGAATTAAATATATGAACTTGTTACACACTATATACCAAGTACATACCAATCTTGTAAGATCCAAGGTATTAAAATCGGTATCTGTCTAGTGTATCGGTTTGTGCGGGGCCAATACGTATTGGCCAATTTAAAAAAAAAAAAAAAAACTAAAATCTCGATCGAAACCTAGACGTATCAGCCGAAACCCGATGCGTACTGGCCGATACAAGCCCATATTAAATGATACGTATCGGCATCATCGGCGATACCGATACGTATTGGACCGATATATATCGGTTTGGCCAAAAATCAAAACGTATTGGACCGATATATATCGGCTTGGCCAAAAACCGAAACGTATTCGGTATCGGCCGATTTTTGATACCTAAGACCCTCATCATCAGCTGAAGGAAAGTTAATCTAATGCTCTGAACTTAAACGGGTTTTCCACCAACAGCCCCACAATGTTCCTTTGTAAATGGATTTATTTTTGCATCCCTCCCAAAGGCCAAAAGTAGAAGAAACCAATGTTGTTCTCCTTAAATAGTTAAGTTATGCCAAACGCAAAGGTTCAACTCCAAGAATGTGAGGACCTAGGTGGAACATTGTCAAAGAAGTCAACCAACACTAAGTGATGGCCTCTTTTCCCTTAATCATCAGATGATTTTCCAACAATTTCGGAGCTATCTTTATAATAATCTTAGATTTCGCCTACCATCAATATTAAGACACTGTTTGAGTTTAGCTCTTACTATCAATATCAAACTATCAATAGTAAGACTCTGTTTGGGTTTAGCTCTTATAAGAGCAGATGCAGCTCTCCATGTGTTTTTTGTCAAAGCCGATAAAATCTACTCTGATAAAAAGCAGGTAAAGAGCAGTTTTTATTACTTGCAATAATTCCCCACTAGAGTAAATGGAGCAAGTAGCTGTATTACCAAACGTAAAAACAGTCCCCCTAGAGCAGCTCTTTGGCCCAAAAGAGTTAACCCAAATGCAACCTAAGAGATTAAAATAGCTACCTCTGCAACTTGAATAGGCACAAGCCTAAAAATTTAGGGGCGAACCCACATACTAAGGGCTCGATCTAGAAAGGCTCGGGATCTGAGAGTTTGACTCAAAATGAGGTGCTTTCGTAGCTTTTCCGAGTCTTTCCTGTGTTTGCGAGTTTTTTTCAAAACCCATATTTTGTGAGTGAAAGTAACATACTAATTTCCTAGCAAAACACTCAGCATCAAATCAGTAGGATGTCAAAACTAAACTATCACTGATTTGCGTGCTCATAAATAGAAGTGCATTTCACTAGGCTTGACCATTTCGATAAAAGGAGATTGACCCGATTACCACAACCGGCACTTGGGTTGGGTACCTAATACCGGCTTATTTATTAATCAGGCTATTTTAGGCTCCGACCCAATGGACCCAACAGGCTCGCCAATTGCAGGCCCGGCCCATTTGTATCCCTAACTACAAGTTACAAATGAAAACAGCAAGGAACAAGCCCTTCAACTTGGCCAACTTCAAAACAC
This sequence comes from Chloranthus sessilifolius, assembly GCA_021018995.1. Classification (NCBI taxonomy): domain Eukaryota; kingdom Viridiplantae; phylum Streptophyta; class Magnoliopsida; order Chloranthales; family Chloranthaceae; genus Chloranthus; species Chloranthus sessilifolius. The sequence goes on along the minus strand of CM037593.1, from coordinate 8,741,962 downwards.
CATTAGCAAACATTCAAGCAACTCGAATACTATGTGCATTATATGAAAAGTTCTATGAAAAAGAAGTAAAAGAGTGGAAAAAAAAACAAAAAAACACTGAAATTCAAAAGGACACTAACCTATATAGTTTATGTTCTTTTCACACACCAATCACACTCCCAAATGTAGGGGTGAGTGACTAATGATGCCACACACCAAACATACTCGAATTTTAGTGGTGAGTGGCTGCTGATCCCTGAAGCAGACCTTCACGGATTTGAGCGGCGACATCACGGACGGCTCCGGGGCCGTGTGGGATGAAAACCGCAGAAGATTTGGAGGAAGCGCCGATCTCCTTCATCGTGTCAAAGTACTGGGTGACCAACACCATGTCCATGACATCCTTTGCAGTCGTGCCTGGCACATTGATAGAGAAGCCGAGCACACTGTCTCTCAATCCGTCCACTATTGCCTGGCGCTGACGGGCGATACCCAGACCCGACAAGTACTTTGATTCAGCCTCCCCCTCCGCCCGCTTGATCTGAAGAATTTTCTCCGCTTCCGCCTTCTCGTTTGCCGCCAACCTTAGCCTTGCAGCTGTCATTGACATCAATCGGTTTAGGAAAGAAAATAACAATAATGACCAGAGTTTGAATTGCCTATCTATATATAATAATAATAATAATAATAATAATAATAATAATAATAATAATAATAATAAGCAGCAGCATGTGATACATGTAAATATCCACATGGAAAGCCAAACATGGATGAGCCATGACCCAGAAATCACCGATCAGATGGATGACCATAACCAACCAATGCACATTTCCATGTTGACTGTTCAACCAATACAGACACTTTATAGTAGGTTTAAGATCATCAGACTAGATTGAAATTTGGGTATGGCCCGTCAACATAGCAGACTGAAAATGGATGGTTCAGATCCATGTACCTGTATTACCTGTGGCAGGAGTTCTAGGTGCACCTTAGGATATTGTGTACATAAAAAGAAATTTACACTCTTAACTACAAATTATTACGATAGTGTTAAACTGCGCTATTAGATGTTTAGCAGTAATCGATTATGCTTGTGCAGGGTGTATAATAAGAAGCTTGTATCTAGGCATGTGTACAAGGATTGCTACCATGGTTCAAAATTTCGAATGAAACAGGTACGTATCGGTTTTGGAGGTCACTGGTACGATGCTTTGAACGTATCATAATGGTGCATACATATATTATAGGTATGTATCATCTGGAACCGATATATAGAGCTGGACGATACATACCAGAAAACTGGTATTTTAAACCATGCTAGCTAGAGTGGGAGATCTCACAAGCTGGCTGAGTTCCATCAGAGTATTTTATTCATTTTATCCAAAGTTGCAGATTGACAAAAATATAATTGATGAATGCAGCCATTTTGTCGTTAAGTTCGATAACTGACATAGCTTATCCATATTTGTGGCTAATGCCCATACTTGTTTTTCAAAAAACTTAGTATAAGGTATGTGACGCAAGTGTCAACAGCGACACTCAGGTCAATCTCAAACAACAACCTTGTTAAACATTCCGATAATGTTGAAAGCCAAATCAGTGAAAGGTCAAAAGTGGCCTTTCACAAATTTGTGTGCTCATAAATAGCAGTGTGGCTCCTGAGGCTTGACCATTGGACAAAAAGAGATTGACCCGAGTGCCACCGCTGGCACTCAGCCAGCTCTTTTCAAAATGTGCCCAGATCAATAGGTACGATAAAGAAGAATTCGATTGCTAATTTTAAAGAAATATAAGAAAGAAATGCCCTTCATATGAAGTGGTGAACTAAAGAACAACATTCTATAATTCACTCAGATTAGTGGAGAACAAATATTTAACCTGCATTAATTTCATTCATCGCTCGCTTCACATGCTCGTCTGGCTCTATATCAACAATGAGGGTTTGTACGATCTCAAACCCATAGGCAGACATAGCCTGAGGAATGGTTAGAAAAACAAACAAAAATATTAGTTAGCTAATAGAGTGAAACAATGGACCCAAACATGTTACCATTAAAATCTCGAATGATAACAAGACATGTTTAATATGGGTCAGTATCCAACCATAGGAATACTTATTGGTATGTATCAGGCAGTGTAGAGCAATATTAGAACTGCAGAAGGGTCAGGTTTAGGGCTAACCAGAACCTGACTTGTTCATTTACCAAGTCGACATCTCTAAAAATGAACCCAACCAATGCAGATCATATCTGGAAAACCCGTCGGGTCAACTTCACTGTTCGGCAGCTTTAATCAATATGGGATCATATTCACATTGTATCACCTTAATCAACGTACTGGACAAAAATGATATTATCTGCTCCATTTGCAGTCAAAATTATGAGCTCTGATACCAAGGTTTTAAAGTTTCAATGTAATCATTAACTGGTTGAGGTGTAAAGTGTAAACCATTTAGAAATTTCACTTATCAATTGAAAAATAAATAAACGAAATAAAATTATCGTGTAAAAGTGATTACCTTTTCAAGTTCATCTTCCACAGCCTTCGCAATGTCATTCTTCTGCTCGAAAGTATCATCTAGGTTGAGCTTCGGGACGCTCGCTCTGATAACTGAAGAATTGAAGAGCAACCTTAGTTCTTCCTCTATACTGCTGTTAATGACTTAAGTGGTAAACAGAAATGTGAAAGTAGCTGAGAGTCTGGCACTTGGCTGTCACTGGAGCAGTGGTCCGCAATTGAATTTTGTATATGACTTGGTTGAATCCAGTAAAAGTCCACCAAGTTCTGAATTTCCTTCCATTTTCTTACTACTCGACTGACCAGCATGTTTGGTGGACTTGTATCAGCCTCAACACTGATACATGGTATACTAGGCAGGGTCATAATGAGGGCTGTCGAGGAGCCGCTTAGGTCGGGTACGGCTGATGGGCCCTCCACCTGATCCTACCTGACCCAAAACCCATCTCGGTTTGGGTCAAGTCGGGCCGAACCAATTCAAAATATACAACAGAAACTATCTGATATATATGGCAAATATACTTCAAAAATGATATATTTATTATCGAGTAGGATTGTGGACTGGAACTGATTTCCAGGATTGATTAAGTAACAGGCTGGACTTAAGAATTGGAGTTTCCAGTTCATACCATCAAAAACATACGCTTGAATCTGACTCCTTGTATTGCTCAGTTTATAGAATGCATCATTTGCTTTATCAGCCAACGCACGATATTGAATGGATGCAACAACATTGACGAATACATTGTCCTGCACAATAAACAAAGAGTACAACGATTTATCATTTTAGCATTTTTGTACACCACTGGAGGCAAGAGTTACATTTGATATACCTTTCAGTAAGGAACATCAACTCAATTGAATAACATTTGGATTCTGAATCTCTTTTTTTCTTTTAATCAATCATCGAAGAACAGTAGATTAAAGAACGAATAGAGTCCAAGTAAGATGCATTACAAAACGTAAAGAAGGTGCTTATGACCCATAAGGATAAGGACAAAAGAAGTAAAAAAAGTAGATAGATCCAAAATATAGTACTTTTTCTTGCAATTGAAAAATATTGACGACGTAATTTAATAACATAATGAAAACATGTAAAGAACTTGTGTTTGAACTCTTATATTATAATAGAGCTGGTGTATGGTAACCGAGCATTTTTTTTAAGAAGAAAACTGGACAATTTGAGGTGTACATGGTTATGGAGGTTATTCAGAGCAAGTTGCAAAATATTGCTGTGTTCAAGGAGATAATATTTAACCATAGAAAGAAGAAGAATAAAATTTAGATGGCAATTGGGCTGATTTGAGATATTCTAAAGAGCCAAAACTTTTGAACATATGGGATGAGTTGATTGTATCCTAGTTTTCGCCTTGGCGAGTTGCAGGGCTTTTCTCTGGGGCATTTCTCTAGTTTTTTGGGCTTTTTAGTTGTTTTTTTCTTTTGAGCTTTGCCTTGTGCTCTTGGCTTCTCGCTGTTGCACAGGTTGTAATTTTTTTGATCTCTCTTACATATGTTGCTATTACTGTTGCATTTCAAAAGGTTTGAGGGGGCAACTGCAACCCCTCCCCCTCAAGATCCTTCTGGGCTCCGCCACTGCAAATAACCGATATGTATCACCCAATGTGAATTGTTCTTGTATTACTTATACGTTCTGTTTTTTATTGGCAGCAAGCTCCTTCCGTGTGAATTTGTGAATGTTAATATCGTATAATGAGGTTTACAAGCAACTGGTTGCTTTATCATTTTTTTAATCTCCGAGCCCGATGTTGTCATTTTATATTAATGAGCTATTACATTGTAACCAACCTGTGTCTTTCTTTGAAAAAAATGGATCATCTTATCTGGGCGCATGGCACTTTTTTCATCAAGCGTGCCACTTGATGCAAAGATCACAATTTCAGATCTGTCATGTCAATAGTTGCATATAAATAAGTAACACTTATTGTGAGATAAGAGTCAGTCAAACACTTTTAAAATGAACTCCTTTACCATGTAAATTTCTTTGACCTTTGTTAGCCACTCATTTTAAAGACGTTTGACTGACCCCAATCAAATGATAGAGATGTTTTCAGTATAATCGTTTATATGTAAACATCACGATATTTGCATCAAGTGGTACACTTGGTGAAAAATAGTGCCACACGTCCAGATAAGGTGTCCAGTTTTCTTTTAAATAAAAAAATGGTCAGTTACCATACACCAGCTCTATTATAATATTCTGCAACTCACTCTGTATAACCTCCATAACCATACACATGACATATTAATACAGATTAAAGCAAAATGACCTCACTGAGTCGTTTTCCTTGTCACAGTAAGTTCTTAGTCAATTCAGCTTTTCTAACATTGGTTTCTACCAATCACAAGTTGATAGACAGAAATCCAAGGAAAATGAATAAATGAAATGGGTGATAGTGCCATTGTGTCAAATTGACTGCAGATGTATGCAAATAACAATGTCATTTTACTGCTCAAAAAAACAAAAAAAAAAATATGACGAATAATGCACTTATGGATTCATACATGTACTTTTCTTCAACTTTATAGTCATTAAGATGAGTCCTACCTATCTATACAGTTACTCCTGCAAATGCTGCACATGCTTTGGTTTCCTATGAAGGAAAGTATTAAGGAGAATTAAGAACCCTCATTTTCTACCTTGGTTGATTGCCCTTAGTATGAGCATGAGGTCATTTGATTAGAAATATCATAGAGGAAATTTTCATTTGCAATAGCAAGTTATCAAATGATGTGACTTAGAGAGTAGAAATCAAAGAATGAGCTTCTCCTATGAAACACTTGTGCTCTTCATAATTTATGGGACTTAATATGTCCTTACATAGATGGTAGCCAAAAGTTGCAATCAGTTTATATGTACTAGGACAACTATTTTTAGAATTTTTTCCATGCCAGCACAGCAGCACGAAATAGCATGATGCATCATGATCCCACGCCACGATGATGTCAGCCAAAAATATCAAGTTCTAGCATGGAAAACAGAGATGTCACAAAGTGGACACTCATTGGCACATCGAAAATTTTAATACACGAGTGCCCAAAACTTTATGTGAAGTGCCATTTGCCCTATTGTATATTAACGTGTACATAAGAAATGCACATTAGTTTTTTGGCTTGCACTTTAATTTTTCTAATACAAAATATTTTCCTGTTTATCTAAGATTGCTAAACAATTGTAAAAAGTAGAAAAAAATAAAAAAGGGTTCCTATATCTCAAGTCGCAACAGAGGAAGGGATCTTTTTTCAATTACTGACGTGGGCAGCACTTTCTTTAAGTGGTTCTTTTCTAATCTTCATTCTAGATTTATTTCTATAGTTATCCTTTAATAGTTAATACTTGTCATGTGTGCTTTAACCTGCTTTCGTATAATATCCGTTAATTATTATTTTAGTTAAAGTACACAATAATTAATTATACATGTGGTATGCAAGTCTTGACTGCTTGTTTTCGAAAATTTAACCGAATCATTTCACCCCAATCCCGAATCGTTTCGGTGAGATGTTAAGAACAGAAAGCAATTGTTCACTTCTTAAACAAAAGTTCATTAGTGTTTTCTCTACCTTGAATCAAGCAAGTGTTAAGGAAGAACATCCCCGAATGCAATTGACCTTTATTAAGAGACATAACAAAACAGTGTGAATTGGGAAATAAAGTAAGGAAAGAAGCTTTTACTTCAAACTCCCAGAAAAGAGATCAATAGCAAATTATAATCCCTAAACAACTAGTTTATAAACTAACAGAGTCTAACCAATCAAATATGTAAGTACATCCAATCTAAATTTGAAACAAATATAGAAGTATGACCGAATCGGGTTTATAGTGTTACATGATTTTCTTCTCCAACATCAACAGAAACTAAATTTGTGGTATCCAGTTGCGGATTAAATAAAACTCAAGTAGAGTCAAATAGAAATCAAAGAAAAAAAAATCCTTTCATGGTCAAAGAATATTAATCAGTGTGGCTAGTAACTCCTCTGGTTGAGTAAAATTTGGTTGAGTTTTTATATCCTAGCTTACCCTTAAATCTAAATTTTCAAAAAAAAAAGTGATAATAACTGCATATAATGTATTATCGTCACATGTAGAATTATCAGAGTCAATGATTGACCTTTGTCTTTGTCTCACACCGAACATCCAGCTGCTGCAACCGCAGTGAGAGATGGCCAGCTAGTTGACTTCCAAGAAACCAAGGTAGGCAATGGCATCCTGGCTCGAGTACTTCATCAAATTTTCCAAATCGTTCCTTGATAGCTACAGTAGATTGATCAACTTGTACACAACAAAGTAATGCGCCCATGGTCTATTGTCTGGTATTCAGAGAAAACATACATCAGCGATAATTAAGATAAAGTGCATGCCCAAAAAATTGCAAATTGTTAAATTTGACCAATTAGAGCAATGAGAACTCACAACTTAGGATAATAAGTGAACAAGGAATTCAAATGCACCTAGCTATCATATATTCTACATGTATTACGCCAAAATTTATAGAGACAAAATACGGATATGGGTTTAATACAGGAAGCGACAAAGTCGATAAAATACGGCAAAATACAGAAAAGTTCGAAACAAAAAGGGCCTAAAAAAACTATAAAACACATACGACAAAAAAAACGTATTATACTTATTTTTTAGTTTTACGGTATATTATTTAAAAAAATAAATTAAAACAGTACTCTTAAAATACGAGGATAAACATATAATACGTGAAATACGTGTATTATACTCAATTATACATTTTTTCAATAACATGGATATTATACGGGTTTACTAATTTGAGTCAAAAAGATGAGTATTATATGCGTAATTTAAAAAAAAAAAAAAAAGGCCATATTTTGTCACTAAGAGTCCAATGAATATGCTGGCCACACATTAATGAGATTCAATTACAAATGTGAGCAAGATGATAAAGGCACATGTTCAATCTTGTAGTGAATCGAAATAAATATCAAACTAACCCTAGATATACAAGGAGTGCCAATCAGATTGTGTTCAGACCGTCTGCAGCGGCCCAAACAGTCCCTGAACCCAGTCCAGCTCCCGCCCGATTCAGATCCAACCCAAACAAGTCCAACCCGGCCCGAAGCGGGGCTTGGGCCTGTAGCACAATGGAAGTTGACAAAATTGCAACCTCAAGGTTGCAGGTTCGAGCCTAGCTTACCAATCAAAAGAAAAAATCCAGCCAGACTGAATTGACCTATTATTTGCGATGCCGAATTTCTGGCTGGCCCCTAAGAGCTTATTAATGTTAGTGTCAGTTTAGACTTGGCCCATTGACACCCCAAAGGAGACAATACTATCAGTATAATGTTAACTAGCATAATTGGGTTATGAAAGTAAAAGGAGTCCTGAATGTAGTAAGAACATATGTTGTAAATAATAATATAAAAAAATCAATACATAGTTGCCAAAGAAGATTCATTGTGACATGTTTATAACTTACAAAAATAAATCCCACTGGTAAATAAAATTTTGAAGTGAAAATCAAAATGCAATCTATCCTACATAGATATAAAGGAGCACTAAAATAACACAGATGACATTACAAATTAAAGTCCAACAAGCATTGCAGAGTGAAGACTCCAAGAAATTCTCATAAGAGACTTCAAGAGTTGACTTTTTAACCTTTAATAAAATGGTGTTAGAAAGAAAGTTCATGGCACAATGAAGAGGATTTTTACGGAAGAGAACTTTGAAGTACAGTACATTTAGACACTTTGTGTTTCCCTAATTGCTAAACATCAATAAGTTGATATAATACAAAAAATAACTTAACTGATAGAACCAATACTGTAATAACCCGACCCATTTTGACTATTTTAACGGTGCTAGATGATGTACCACACTGTGCACGGTGTTAACGCTCCATACCGGAACCCACCCTCTTTTTAGAAATCTCTATAAATTCAATAACTCACCTTTTTCATTCTTCTATTTTTTAAGAAATTTCTACCTCGCTCACCTTCTTCTAAACCCTAGCTCTCTTTAACTCCTCTCTCCAAAAACTCTCTAGCTTCTTCCCTTAAATCTCCCGCTCAACCACGGACAAGATCGAAGGAGGAAGAAGGAGAAGAAAGGTTGGACGAACCGACACTTTGGCTATCTATCTCTTCAACCCAAACCACCGCAAGATCAACCGTTCACGCTTCAACAAGTGGGTACCCAGTAATCCCCTCTATTCTTCTCAGAGTCCGTCGTGTAAGGTGCGTTCGATCAGGCACCGACGGGTCTAAAATTAATTAAAACCTAATATTTGTAAATATTTTATATATATATATATATAGTTAGTGATTTACCCTTCTATTAAAATTGTGAATCTATATTCTTCTAGTATCGTTTTAAATATTCCCCTTGTTTTACCGTCGTCTGCGAACCACCGGCCATACGGTGCTGAAAATTAGCAGGGAGGTCTAATCCTACCCAAACCTAATTTTTGTGGACAAACCGACCCCAAATCAGCTGGATATGGCTCTAATCGGTTGGGATGCATGCAGAACGAGCGTCCGCAACAATCAGGACGGGAGTCCGCAGATTTCAAGACGGACGTTACGAACGTCCGCAGTTTGGGTACTCCACTGTTTTGCTCGACGGACATCCATTGTATTCGACTGACATCCGTTGTATTCAACGGGCGTCCGTGTGCATTCAAGTTTGATGTCCGTAGGCATTCAGGACGAACGTCAGTGGTTGGGATACCACACTATCGTATTTGACCGACGTTCGTGGGTTCATGACGAATGTCCGTGGTGTCAGCGACAGTCGGAGTCAATTCGAACCCGATTCACGGTCCGGTATCCCGAAACGTCGTTATCTTTTGGCAGAGTATCAAGTACTCTACCCCTGATGTATTATGTATAAAATTCATATTGCATATTAATCTTAAAATTAGGTTTTCGATCAATGGTCATGATAGATCTAAATTCTGAAGCGTGGTATCTTTTTATGTATTTACCCGCTTATAGTATATTATATATATATTATCACTTCGACGCGATCTTCACGATGGCATGAAAACTTTAGGATTTCGATGTCATCTGTGAAATCAAACTTGAACCTTTCATGCTCTTGGTCACATATAACACCCATATTACAATCGTATTAATGTGTTGTGTATATATATATATATATATATATATATATATATATATATATATATATATATATATATATATATAAAAAACGTATCTTTGAATTCAAATCAATTCACCAGTAAGATAAGATTGTCTTAGTCATTATTATGTTATACGCCTTATGAATTGGATAGGTCATGTACGCGAGTGTGTGAGATCATGCATATGCTTGAGCGTGGTGATTCACTGAGATGGTATCAAAGCGAGGATCACACCGTATTCACATGCCTTACAACTCATGGTGGCATAGGACATCATGACGAGTGAGGTGACTGTGAATTTAGTATAATTTCATATACGATGCCATAGACAGTGACCCTATCACCTAAGTTTTAAATATGATAAATTAAGTTAAGGAATAAGAAAAGACACTCGACCTTTAGGCCTTAGCCATGGTGGAGTTCCTTTCACGATCATGTGAAACTCGGAATGTAGGCATCCATGTACGGATGCAACACCTCTATGAGAGTATAAGTTGTCACCACTGTTGTCATATCTGATTGCATATGCGATTATGCGATTTCATATGCGATCCTGGAGGCCTCTGTCACATATGCCATGATGGCATATGACAGGACATGTATGCAATCACATACATCTCCAACGGTCATAAATGAGCTTTTTTTAATTTTATTTTTGCCTTTTAGGGCTCCCCAAAGTCTATAAATTGAGAGTTCCTCTTCCTAATCCATACCACATCCATCCAGGTATGATTTGTATCTTTTTTATCTCTTTTTTGAGTTTTTAGTGCTCTCTCTGTCTCTCTCGCTTTTTTTTTCTCTTTCTCAAAGCTTTGTTGATACTTCCTAGTTCATACCACACACTCATATTATATACTTTTATTTCACATTCTAGACACTACAAAATTCATAAAGCACAAAATTAACACAAAACATATTATTGATCAATATGGGAAACTTGGGAGATTTTTTTTTTTTTTTAATATTTTTTTGAATAAAATAAAATAAAAATTTATGTCATGGCATACAAAGTACATCCAGGTTACTATGAAACTTGTTCCTTGGAAAGCGTAGTTTAGTGAAGTTTATCGCACCATGACTCACTCTAGATACAGGTTGTAGGAATATGACAAAAAAGAATATGTAAGATAAGATAAAATACAGATATAATAAGACATCGTTGTGTAGGCCAACATATGATTAAGAATTTAAGTTTGTACGTGTCGTTGTTTACGTAGCCACCGTAAGTATTCCAACGTCTACAGTCGAGATGGGTCTCAGAAGACAGTATAAGTTATGTTATGAGGTACGTTGTTCTCACCTTTAGAGATGTGTACGCTTGCCGGCCGCCCCTGAGACTGGATGGGGTGTATGATATGATTATGTTATGTTATGGAGGGCGGTATGATATGGTGATATGCTACTATGGTGACCCTCACATGGTAGGCTCGAGCAGCGACTCTGACATAGGTCGTATTAGGAATAGAAGTATGTACTCCCATGCAATATACAACCATGTGTGTCATTGTAATATGATAAGTTACTAATGCGAACTTTAGATCCACATGTTTGAATTGTGACCAGATAAAGAGGAAACATTAAAAGAGAAAATGGACCCACGGATGGGTTTTTAAAAAAAGACCTGTGTGCACATTATTTTAGGCAATATTTTACTTAGGTTTAGTTTTCTTTCTTATTACGATTCTTTTAATAAGTAGTTTATTTTAGGATTAGTTTACTTATTTGAATCAATTAGGGGTCAGACATGTGTGATATGTGATTGTTAATCCCATCACTTTCTGCGCAACCATCAAAAAAGTGATCATAAGTCTACCAATATGTGTCGGAATTGTGTGACTCATGTCTTATTGGAAAACTACTTCGACACATATTGGTAGACTTATGACCACCTTTTCGCTAGTTGCGCAGAAAGTGACGGAATTAACAGTCACATATCACATATATATACCTGACCACTAATTGAATCAAATAAGGAAACTAATCCTAAAAAAAATCACTTATTAAAAGAATCCTAATAAGAAAGGAAATTAAACCTAAGTAAAATATTGCCTAAATAATGTGCACATGATCTTTAACGGGTCTTTTTTTAAAAACCCATTCGTGAATCCACTTTCTCTTTTGACGTTTCCTCTTTATCCGACCACAATTCAAATAGGTGAATCTAAAGTTCGCATCAGTTACGTTTATGAGGTATGGTGGGGTATGGAGTGTGTCTAGATCATGGTCTTACATGTAGATTAAGATATAATTTTGATGATACACATGATTTTGACGATACGCGCGATTTTGACATTAATTGATTCTTATATACTATCATACTATTATTATCACTCACAAGATGCACCCACAATACACCTGTGTAGTGTAGGGTGGATTGGTGGTGTATCCATTGAGTTGCTTGTTTTTTACCAACTCAGCCCTCGTGGTATTTATTCCTTTCAGGTGAGCCTTAGGAGGGCGACACTGCAGGACACCAGGACTACCCTGGTGCTGATTATGATCCTTATGCAGCCTATTGATAACATAGTTTAAGTATTGAGATTAGAATTTACAGATTTGACAATTTATTCTTTTATTTTGTACTGTTATTGTTTATCGTTAGGTATTCATTATTAGCCTCATACATTTGATTTATTATCAACCTTTATTTTCCTATTGATTAGTAATTATTTCATTTATTCATTATTTATATCATGATTCTCCATCTTTATACTATTGGATTCACGAATTTTGTGGAACCATGTTAGCGTGAGAAATCTGATTATGTATATGTCTACTTAGCGTATCTAAGATGCTTGCGGGTCATAACACAGAATTCTAGGCCCTCAAGATGGAGTAGAATTTCGGGTCATGACAAATACCCCCTTGCGCTGATATTGATTTCCTACGTCTAGGAGATGAATCTAAACACAAAAATTAGCTAGTTCAATGGAGGTACTTTAGTCAATCATCCATGTCAGGTGATATAACGAAAATACCACTAGTGAACCCATCCAATTTAAATAATGGGTTCAGTCTCTTATTACAGTGTATCACAAATCTTAAGGGATACTTTTCCTAACTGTTAATGTTGAAATAAACATAGGCTATTTAAGTACTAACTGTATCAAGTAACCACTGAAAATACAGAAATTTCAAAATAAAATACGAAAAGTGCTGAACTTACTAAATTTTGAGACAATTTAATATAAGGAAACAATGCACTATACTTTTCAACAAGCAAAAGGAGAGATAAAAGTTCAAAAAAAGTAATGTGAAAAAACAAAATGCCCATGGTGGAAGCAGTAGAACTTCTTTGATGCTCCCAAAGAGCTTGAAAGAACATCAGACAGACAAGAACTACATAGAGTTATGACAATGTAAAGTTCCAAAATTTCACTGTTGTATTCTCTGATTTATGATTTGGGCAGTAGCTTCCAAACCTCTAAAGTTGCATATCCATGGAAGGGAAACCAGGACTACCGGTTCACTACAACTGGTACCGAATCATGAACCGGTTCGGGGTCTGGTCCGGTTCACTGCTAGAAGGCGAACTACTCTTTTATTTTAATTTATTTTTTGTATAAATGTAAAAAATTGTTAATGGGAGGAGTTGAGCCTCACACCTAACTTAACGTGGATACATGTCAAACCACCAACTCTGTCATCAGGTTCTTGAAAAAAAGTGTAACTTTTATGTATAAAACAACTATGTTTACATAGCTCTAATATAACCGAAACTCAACCTACCCCTAGCAAACTGAGTGGCCAGGCTCTGGCGAACCGCAAACTGCGAACCGAATTCGCCGGTAACATTGGGGAAAAACTTTTGGCCAATACATCAAACATCACCAACAACAACAGCACCAAAAATTCTGGCCTCCAACATGCCAACCCACACTAGAAGAGCTCTCTAACAAAAACCAAACCCAATTCTTCAAAAGTACAAGGAACCACAACACTATTTCAGAAGTGGAAAAGTAAATTTTCGCACTCATTCAAAATCAGAACCTACCCATTTTCACAATTCAATTCAGACTTCAGTTTTTACATAAAAATTACTCATCACTAGTCCAAAAAACAAAAATTGTACTACAAAAACTCAATTCATTACCCAATACTATTCTAAAATAATAATAATAATAACTCATCAATAGTTAAAAAGACAGAACAACTTACATAAGATCTCACCAAAGCAGTTAAGAACAAAAGATTATGGTCCGAGTGGAGAGCAACCCACACTACTAGAGACAAGAACCCAAGTCTTCTAAAGTTCAAGAAACAAAAGATGCTAGTCCATAACTGAAACAGTCAATTTTCTTACTCATTCAAAATAAGAACCTACTCATTTTCACAAATCAATTCCGACTTCAGTTTTTACATAAAGATTACTCATCACTAAACCAAAAACCAAAAATCAAAAATCTTATTATTACAACTTAATTCAATACCCAATGTTGTTCATAAAAAAATAATAATAACAAGAACCGATCAATAGTTAAAAACATAACAATTTACATAAGCTCTCCTGCAATAATCACAAAAGCAATTAAAAACAAAAGATTCTGATCAGAGTGGAGAGAGCACCCACACTAGAGGATCTCTCTAACCAAAACGCAAACCCAATTCTTCTAAAGTACTAGAAACAACAAGATGCTAGTCCAAAACTGAAACAGTCAATTTTCTTAGTCATATTCAAAATAAGAACCTACCCATTTTCACTATTCAATTCAATTTTCAGTTTTTATATAGAAATCACTCTTTACTAAAATACAATAACCTTATTACCACAATTCAATTCAATACCCAATATTATTCATACAACAACAATAATAATAATAATAACTCATCAGTAGTTAAAAAGACAGAACAACTTACATAAGCTCTCACAAAAGCAATTAAGAACAAAAGATTTATGATCGGAGTGGGGAGCAACCCACGCTATTGGATCTCTCTAACAAAAACCCAAACCCAATTTTCTTATATTCCAAATAAGAACCTACCCTTTTTCAGAATTCAATTCAAATTCTAGCTTTTACATAAAGATTGATCATCATTAATCTTATTAATAATAATAATTATTATTAAACTCATCAGAAGTTAAAAAGAAAGAACCACTTACATAAGTTCTCCTCAACAATGACAAAAAGCAGCCAAAACCAAAAAATTATGATCAGAGTGGAGAGATTATATCAAAAGAACAAGACCCAGATAAGAATTATCCACAGATGGAAATCTACTACAATTATTGAATCACAAGCAGTCTCCTACCAAGAATATCTCTTCATTACTGAAAAGTCAAAATGTGATAAATATCTAAATTTCTATGGATAGCATCAAAGTTAAAGACTTAAAGTCTACGAGAAATATTATGCTGTGACTTTATACAATGAAGTAAGGTATACATCATCTCAATGCCAACCGATCATGGCCATCCGAATACTGATCGCACCAATCAAACGGTTCCCGATTATACAACCAGTAATGAAGTTACGCAATAGTTATGATCATCCAATCAAATGTGACCTTTTAGCCATGATACATTTAATGGCCACTTATTGGATGATCACCCCTGTGTATTCCATAAGTTTATATGTGTAATATTATCACTGAACCTTTCCCCAATTATCATGTGAACAACTTTTTGGGGTGGGGTGGCAAAGTGGTGGAGAAATTTAAAAAAAAAAAGAATTAGAAATTAAATTAGAAATATTATATATATATATATATATATATATATATATATATATATATATATATATATATATATATAGTCAACACGTCAATCATATATTCTAAAGCTTAAATATTAAAAAAATTCACATTTTTCAATAGAATAAGAATATTTAAAAAGCCCAAAATTATAAGAAAGCAAATAAAACGAAAACAGACGCAAGGCATCAAAACATCATTTTCTCAACTTTATGACCCCACAAAAAAATATTTGGATTCCTCTTTTTTCATTAAGAAAGAACATTTTATTTTATCTTTTGATCTAATAACCAAAAACCCTCATCTAGTAAAAAAATAATAATAATAATAATAATAATAATAATAAGAAAGAAAACCTAGGTTAGTGGTGAGATTTACCTGTTTCTGAGACTCTTTACCTGAAAACCTTTTTTGTTTAATCTTTGAAGCATGTTTTTATGAAGGAATTTTAAAGGATATGTTATTAAGCACATAGGCTATTTTAAATATATGGGATGTTTCCAACCACCAATTCTGATCAGGTCACGGATTTTAGTGGATTATATTTAGAAAAAATGAATGTTTCACAAGGGATTTAAGTTTCCATAATTAGTTCGTTAGTGGCCATCTTATCCAAATGTCCCTTTTGTTTGCGTTTATTAACAAAGAGTAATGATACAATGGTTGTAAGCACCATTGTATTACGGTTGTTCCCACATGGGTCTACCGTTGGATCAATAGAAACTGAGATTTATTACCATTGATTTCACATAGGGCATGTTTGATTGCTCACGCGTTTCACAGTTTTAACTGACAACGTGACGTCGCGTAATGACAAAGTGATACGAGGGATTTTCGTGATCGTAAGCTAAAAAGCGTCGAAACACGTCGTCTCTTTAGTTTATCAAACGACAGCTCACAGTCAACCTGCCAATTATAACCGTGAAACGCATTTCATTCTGCAATCAAACGTACCCATAGTCTGATCTAATTTAGATTTAAGGTGATTCAATTACAACAAATGTTTCAGAATTAGGGTTGCATCTAATGGTGGTAAAATATGTTAGGATTTTATTATGTAGTTATTCTTTAGGTCTTCAAGGATTTAGTCTGCAATGAGTGTCCACTCATGATTGCATTAAAGCAGTCCATATATCTGTGTAACTGTATGACGCGGATTTATGTATTGAAAGTTCATGCATGTTATACAATCACATAGACATGTGGCCTGGACACTCATTACACACCGACGTCATATAGGGCACATTTGATTGTTTGATGGGATCGACTCCCTTGACCATCTTTAAACACTAAGATGGTGTTTAACTGATCATACACCATCAATGGTTTATGATGTGGATAATTCACACTGTTAAATTGATATATTATAAGTAGAAGGGCAATAGGTCAAAAAATCACATTTTTGGGAGGTTTGAATCATATGATTTATTGACTCTACTAGTAATAATTATTCATAGTTTTTTTAATTGTTGATATTAAAGTTTATCTATGGAGTGGTTCATGTACACTCATGAAAATAATTTTTTTAGATAAAACATGTTTTAATAATAGACAATTTAAATCGATCACAAATATGTACCACACAACATTATAAAAAATCACACTTCAACGGTGCAACATGAAAGGCTCTAGTTTAGTGGTTTAAGATCATTTAAAAACCACTATGGTGTTTAAATGTGGGTCATCAGATTCATTATCCCTTGTTTTATTAGTCCTTTTAACGCATTAGAGCTATAATGCATGAGTTATAAAGCATTAACTTGTTTAATGGTCAACAAAAATTGATTGTTTTTTAGGCATATTTGATTAGTTCCTTAGCAAGCCAATTACACATGTTTACACACTTTTCATGTAAACAGGTTTATTTAATGGCATTCACATTTAATGCGACATCTCAAGCAATTTAAGTGATAGTCCCACATGGGTTAGGGAATGAAAGAAAAAAGGCGCCTAAATAAATTGCATCGTCAGATGTGATCCGAATCAATACGAGATTTGTCACGAAACTAAAGATCGCCGATAACGTGAGTATTTTCCCGGAAACGAATATACACTTTGCGACCTTAATGATATCTTTTTGAAGATGTCTTTCATAAGTGGCTATAAGCTCCCTTATATAGGTGTGCAAAAGATCTTCTAATATTCGGATTACTCGACATTATGGAGAAATCATTTTCTTCTATTAATTTGGCGTCACATCGAAAGTGTTCCGAGTAAACGGGACTCTATTTCCCATTAAGATAATGCATAATGACTACATGGGTAAAATTCTATTTCCCACTACGTGAGTGCACAACGGCTACATAGCCGCACGTGCCAACATCTTCCACTTAGCCATGAAAGCTGTTAAAATATATATATAATATTTTCTCCCACTATTTTTAATACATATTTTATGAAAGTATTTTCAGTTATGAGGTTTTTCACTCTCTTGGTGAATATGCCCTTCACAACTAAAAATTTATATCATGAGATTTTTCACGCTTAAAAATGGATATACTCTTCATGATAAAATAGTAAGTGCTTTGTATTTCAATGACTCAGGCATCCCTAAGTCACATTAAGCTAACATGCTTTGAAAAAATATCCGCACTAAAACTTTTAGTCAAAGGGTCAGTGATCATGTCGCTTGAAGGTAAATGACTTACAGTCACTTCACCTTTCTCAACTACATCTTGAATGTAGTGATAATGCACTTCAATGTGCTTATCTTTTGAACTATTTGACCCACTTTCAATCAATCTGATTACAGCTTTATTGTTATAAAATATGTACACAGGTTCGTCGATTATATCTAACTCCATATCAGCTATGAAGCATTTTATCCAGGCGGCATAAGTACAAGCAGTACTACAAGCTACATACTCAGCTTCCTGAATATGACGGGTAACACAACCCTATTTCTTATTAGACCAAGAAACTGCACCATCTCCAAAGATAAAAATGTGAGCTAAGATAGATTTTTCGTCATCCTTATCCTCAGCATGATCAGCATCCGAATAGTCTTGAACCTTAAGTTCATTAGCTTGAAAACATAGTTTAAAATACTTTATTCCTTTTAAATATCTTAGTATTCGTTTTACTACTTGTCAGTGCTTAAGACCCGAGTTACTTTGGTATCTACTTACCACACTTATTGTAAAACTAAGATCGAGTCTAATACACATCATAGCATACATCAAGATCTCAACGGCTTGAGCATAAGAAACATTCAATTTATTTTGTCCATCTGATGGACTATGATTTTTACTTAATTTTAATATTTTTTCTATGGGAGTTGGCACAGGATGAAAGTTGTCCATATTAAATCGTTTTAAAATAGTTTCTATGTATCTTTCTTGGCTTAGGTATGACATTTTAGCTTCTCTATCTCTAATTATTTTTATACCTAGAACAAATGACGCCTCTCTCATGTCTTTCATCTCAAATTGAGAACTCAGTCAGGATTTAGTTTTCTCAATTATTTTCAAATTATTTTCAGCTATAAGAATGTCATCTACGTATAAAAATAATATTGTAAAAGTACTCTCACTTTTCAATATATAAGCATAATGATCAAATCGATTAACTACATATCTCATTTTAAGGATTGTATTATGAAAGGTCAGGTACCACTGACGTGAGGACTGTTTTAACTCGTATAAGGATCTTTTCAACTTATACACCTTATCTTCATACCCTTCAATTTCGAAACCTTCGGGTTGTTTCATATAATTAGTTTCCTTTAATTCTTCATTAAGGAATATTGTTTTAACATCCATTTGGAATAGTTCGAGATTGAAATAGGCAATAATTGCCAACATGATCCTTATAGACATAAATTTTACTACAGGAGAATATATGTCAACATAATCTATTCCCTATTTTTGATTGAACTCCTTGGCTACTATTCTAGCCTTGTAATTGTCTATAGACCCATCAGATTTAAATTTTCTTTTTAATACCCACTTGCAACCTATGGGTTTTCTATCATCAGACAAACCATATAGTTCTCATATTTTATTCTTTTCAATCGAATTAATTTCATCATTCATAGCATCTAACCATTCTTTGAATTCTTGTGAGTTGATCGCATTAATGTAATTTAATGGATCATTCATTTCATCTAAATCTAGGTTATTACATAGCTCTTCACTCACATGAACATAAAAATCATCTAAGAATGACGGAGGAGCTCTAGTCCTCTTTTGTCCACTCATGCGAGGAGGTTGTATCGATTCATCAATGGGATTAGATCCTACAAGAGTCGATTGATTTTCATCATTTATTATTGTTAAAGGATCATCAGAAGAGGTGGATGTATCCTTATCTCTGAGGTTCTCAAGAAACTCAGCGTCTCTAGTTTCAATTAGACCTTTATCTTTATGATAAAATCTATAACCCTTAGAGTTATCGGAATAACCAATAAAGTTACATTTGATAATTTTTGCTTCTACTTTATCTCTAAATTGATATGGAATCAGTACATGCGTCACTGATCCCCATTTTCTAAGGTAACTTAGATCAGATTCTCTACCTGTCCATAACTCATAAGGAGTCGAATGTAAAATTTTAGTTGGGATTCTTTTGAGGATATACATAGCGGTATTTAATGCTTTCCCCCATAAAATTTTAGGCAAATCAACATGAGACATCATTGACCTCGTCATGTCTATGAGGGTTCTATTACGTCTCTCGGCTATACCATTTTGTTGTAATGTATAAGCCATTGTTGTTTGACGTTTAATGTCGTTTTCCCTGCAAAAGGTATTAAATTCATCTGAGGTGAATTCTCCTCCCCTATTGGTTCTAAGTACTTTTATATTTCTACCTAGTTGATTCTCGACTTCTCTTTTATATTCTTTAAAGGTTTCCAATGCATCTGATTTATTTTAAATTAGGTAAATATGTCCAAATCTAGAAAAATCGTCTATAAAGGTAATAAAATATTCCATGTGCCTATGAGTTTTAACACTTAGAGGTCCACAAATGTCAGAATGAATAATATCAAGCAACTCCATTGCTCTTTTTCCTTTATGAAAAGGTTTTCTAGTCATTTTATCAGATAGATAATATTCACAAGTTTCAAAATCTATTTTGTCTAAAATAGGAATTAATCATTTATTAATTAATCTAATTATTTTATCCTTACCTATATGTCCTAACCTAAGATGTCATGTATAACAATCAACAATATTGGCACAATCAATATAAGAAGAAGAACTTTTATTGTCAACATTTTCGATTACATCAAGAACAAACAAGTTATGCTCAGCAACCAAGTGTCCCCATGCCAAAATACGATCATACTTTTCGATGGATACTTTAGCCGATCGAAAGCGTACATCAAAACCTTTGAGGATTAAGAGAGATACAAACACAATGTTGCGTCTCATATTAGGCACAAAATAAACATCCATGAGAATAAAATCAATCATTCCCACATTCAGCCTATAGGTTACCACACCCAACACATCAGATTAGGTGTTATTTCTCATGTAGATCCTTTTCTCTCCTGCCTTAATCTCCTTAAAATCCTCAAACAACGCCTTAGAGCTTGCAATGTGACGGTTGGCACCTGAATTGATCCACCAACCTTTAATATCTTGGTTAGCAAACATGCATTCCGAGACAACACAGATGATCTGATGCCTTCCACCTTTACTGTCGCTTCCACTCCCATGGTTTTTTCGTTCAAGAGGGCAGTCCACCTTGAAATGTCCAGGCTTCTCACAGTTGAAACAGTTTCCTTTGGGTGCAACAGGTTTAGCTTTTTGATGAAACGGTTTCTTTCCTTTTTCTTTAAAATTTTTATAGAAATTCTTAAATTTTTCCTTGGACTTATTCTGATTTTGAAATTTTGGTGGATCGTGAATTACCATTAATTCACTCTTTTTATTTTGATTCAAGTGTTCCTGTTTAAGGGCTAATTTCAAAGGAAGGTCCATCATGGTTAAAGCAGTACCATTCAATCTTAAGGCGGTTATGACTATGGACTATAAGGGAGGTAGGCTGCTAAGAATGTTTGAAATTTGCATTCTTTCATTAATTGGGTTACCTACAGCAGCAAAGTCTTGACCCATTACCGTCATTTTATTGACATGCTCAATAATGTTTTCTCCTTCTTTCATTTTATAAGAATTATATTGTTGAAGGAGTAATTGGATGTGGGCTTCAGACATGCTATCATATTTTTGGGCAATGGCCTCCATCATAATTTTAGTGGTATCATAAATTTCAAAGACTTTTATCAAATCATTTTGCATAAAAGTCAAAATTGAGGGTTTTGCAATTAAATCATCTTGCACAAATTTATCAAATTTATTTCTATCTTTCCTGGATGGTCTATCACCGAGAACAGGGGGTCAAATTTCAGCACATTGTGTATGCGCTCGTGGATTAGAAGGTATTCAATTTTTCGTTTCAACATATCATAATTTAAGCCGTTAAATTTTTTAATTTTGGAGAGTTCATGAACGATTATATTATGTGTCATTTTGTATCAAAAGCAAATCTAAATGGTTTATGCTGATCTTCGAATAATAAATTAAAAGATGAGGGTTAGAGAAAACTGACCAGAGTGCACTCCAAATAGATTACCGATCGAGTGTGAGAATGACCTCTTCTGATCCAACGGTGTAACAGCCTCTAAATATTGAATCAATGATGTGGGTAGATGTGCCTCGGTAACAGGAATCCACAGGTTCAAGCGGATCGAAATCCGAGTTGTATAACCAAAGATATCACCCAAAAAATAGATCACTAATATCACAATTTAATATTTGTGACTTATAATAACTCTGAATTCCAGGCTACGCTGTGACTACGCTTGCTCCAAGAAAAAGGAAATTTTTATTTTGTTCTCTGTTCACTGGTGTACTCCATCAACCACACCAAGACAAAGTGACTTACTCTCTTTAACTCTTCCCAACAAAAAAAAAAAATCAATTGGATTTAAAGGAGCTTTAGAGTCTACCACCACTATTTGTCTAGTTCTGCAAAGCCCTTTTTTATTATTTAGTAGCAAGTTGTGGAAATCGGTGGTACCTCTTTCTTCTTAAGTTTTTCTAGAACACGTGACGATTTTGTTGGTCGAAAATGCCAAAGAAACACCAAATGATCTGACGGCCAAAAATCGGATGGTCAAAAATCAACAGACCCGACGTCCAAAAATCTGTTGGCCAAAGATTAGACGGCCAAAAATCAACATATCCAACGCCCAAAGATTTGACGGCAAAAAATCAGCAAGTTCGATGGTGAGAAGATAGGACGGCAAAAAATAAGGACTGAGCCTCGTGTGGCCAGAGATCGGTTTGGCAGAGAAGCATACAAAGATCGGATGGCGAAAGATCAAACGATAGACCCACGATCTTTCGGATCAAAACCTTAATCTTAATATGGTGCTTTAAACTAGTGCTCTAATACCAGTGAAAGAAAGAAGCGTCTAAATAAATCGCATCGTCGGATGTAAGTCGGATCAATACGAGATTTGTCGCGAGACTAGAGATTGCTGATAACGTGAGTATTTTCCTGGAAACGGACTTATGCTTTGCGACCTTAATGATATTTTTTTGAGATGTCTTTTGTAGGTGGTGATAAGCCCCCTTACATAGGTGCGCAAGATATCTTCTAACGTTCGGATTACTCGACCTTATGAAGAAATCATTTTCTCCTATTAATTTGGCGTCACATTGAAAGTGTCATGAGTAAACCAGGCTCTGTTTTCCATTAAGATAACGCACAACGGCTACATGGATAAGATTTTGTTTCCCACTACATGAGTGCACAACGACTACATGGCCACACGTGCCAATAGGGAAAAGGTCTTCACCGTCGGCTATGTGATTGCAAACTCTATATGTCATGATGCATTTTGAGTGAGGACTTAAGTCTATGTCACAAATAAAATCAGGTTAGAGACCTAAGCTCATAATTGAACAATATTATAGTACGTGGGTCTTGTAGTCACATTTATACAAAGCACCATATGACTTGGTAGAAAGGATACTTTTTTAGGTATTATATATATTTTATGGGATAATAGCTTCATCCATTTAAACACCAAATGGTGCTTAAATGATCTTGCACCATTAAAATATTACTTTAAAAAAAAAAGTGTGATTTATCATTGTGGCACACAGTGGTGGACCCAGTTAAGGTCTAGCATAGGCATCTACCCATGGTCACTTGAAAAAAAAATAAAAATTATGTTTCAAATGTGACGCCTCTTTTTTGCTCCCTCATCTCATCTCTTTCTCTCTCTCTCTCTCTCTCTCTCTCTCTCTCTCTCTCTCTCTATTTCGACACGTACATAGCATGACTCACCTATTATAATTCTACTGTTTGATAACATTATTTATATATACCCTTTGAAAATGTAACATCGATCGTCCCATCTCCTCGATTTCAGAATGCATTTTCCGTTTTGAATAAGACGATGAAGATCATTTTTCATCCAATGATATCATAGGTGTACCATCAGGCAATCATTTTTGCTTCATGTGCCAGGAATTCTCAAAAATAACCTCAAGGGGTTAGGTGAGTTGGCCAGGTCCAAAAGCAGGAGACCTGAGTTCGAATCCCCTCCCCTCCCTTGAGGCCACCCTAGGAATTTATATCTTATGCTGACTTGACATGTGCTGAATTTGAGGTGCACATGTGGCCCTGGGATTAGGCGGGTGCTCTAAGAAGCTTGGATACCCAACTTATAAAAAAAAAAGAGTGACCTTAATTCATGTTTGAGAATTAACGTGTTCCATGTGATTTTATGATCATTTTTTGAGATGTGTGTCACGTAAAATCAAAACTAATCATATGATCGGTACGTCCATAATTTGAGAAAAAAATTTACGCTAAAACTATCAACTACTGAGTGCCCATCCTTTAGAAAAATCTTGTGTTTGCCACTTGTGGCACACATCTATGATCAATCTAAATTTTTCAAGTGACAATCCATCATTAGAACATATCCTGACCAAAGAATGACCAAAGAATCATGCTTTTAAGTGGATGTAAATCATCGAAATGGTGAACTTCCTTTTAAATTAACATAACAATTAGTTTTCTCAAAAGCTAGCAACTTTTGATGGAAAAAAGCCGATGACCACTGGCAGACTAATCTCGTTATTATATATTTATATCTTAATGGTGAAAGCTTACACTTGAGTTGTACGGGGGTTGAACTTAGTCTTGACTTGACCTTACCCTCTGGTCGAATCGAGCTGAGGCTTGAACATGGTTTTAAATATCTTTCATATTCTAAATAGATATACACTTCGATTATGTATGGGTCAAATTGGTCAAATATCGGACCATGCCAACTTATATCAGGTCATATTAGCTAATATGTATAGTATAAATCCGACAAAATATCAAAAATGTTGTTTTACAATTATATATATATATATATATATATATATATATATATATATATATGGGTACTGATCCTCTCACTCGACTCATAAAATATTGTTCATAGTACGTCCCATGATCACAATCACTTTTGGGGATGTGTGAGATATGGAATCAACATGTGACCATTAAATAGGTGCCCCATGATCTCGTGTGGAAGATTGGGACGGAAAATGACTTTCATAGCAGTCAACAGTTTCTTATGATGGAAAATTGTGTATTCTTTAGCTGAAAAATGGGTTGCATAACCCGAACTCTTGCTCACCATATTTTCATTCGAAAATCTCTCAGTCATAATATTTATTTAGACTGCATTTGGGTTAGCTCTTTTGGGGCAAAGAGTAGCTCTTTCACTTTTTTGGCACCGGTGGAGAACTATGTTTACATTTGGTAACACAACTCTTTACCTCATTTGCTCTGACGGGGAGTTATTTTAAGTAATAAAACTGCTCTATGCCTGCTAAGAGCAAATTTTATCTGCTTTGATAAAGAGCAGGCATAGAGCTGCTTCTGCTCTTAAAAACCTAACCCGAACACGGCCTTAGTAAAGCTCTAAACTCCTCTTTCTCTTGGGTGCCTTTATTTACAACCAAAATTTTTTCCTTCCTAACCCAAGTTTTTAGTGCTTAAACTCTTGACTTTTTCAGTCACACAATAGAGATTGTTGTTCACCCCAATCTTTTACACAGTGGATCTTGAAATCATGGGCTGACCATCAGATGATCCACTTTTTGTAACAACTGACAAAAAGGTGCCCAACTATACCGGGTATGGATTCGAGACGTCACACTTTTACTTTCACATGACACACCTCTCAAACAGTGAAAATGATCATGGACGTAGATCAAACATTGATCAATGTTTGAGATATATGCCGTGTGAAATTAAAATCTATGGTGATGTTATATTTTGTGAGGGACAATGCGCCTAATCTAAAAGAAAGGCTTGTTTTCTTTGGGAGGTGTGCCACGTAGAAATATATCTATGCCATCTGATTTCAAGGGATGATGTAAATAACTTTTGTAGCAAAGATGGACACATAAAATCATCTCTATTATATGATTCGACACAATCAACTATTTAATCAGATGGTGGGCGTTGACTATATTCAATCTTATGATAGAGATCTTGGTTTGTGTCAATGTTTGACACTACAGATCTTTTAATAATGGCTATCAAATCAGATGGTATAGATGCGTTGTCATGTGGCACGTCCCAAAAGGGTACCTCTACTTGTGCCAATGGGTTTACTGAAAGCGCCAACGTCTGAAACCCATTGATTGCTTGGGATCAGATGATAAAGATAGCGGATTTTAAACACATTTTTTTTCAGTAAAAATGATTTTTTTTCAAAAAAGACATCCTTTCTTGTTTTAAATGCTTTTTTTTTTTGTTTGAGAAAAAACATGTTTTTGATCACTATGATCTCTACAATCTGATTCAAAGCGGTCAACGAGTTTTTGGCATAGTAAGCATGGATAGAGCGACTCTTTAATAATTTCTTATTTAATATGATAATAATATACTTATGGCTTCGAATTATCAAAGCTATGAAATTTTATGTTCTTTTGAGACCATGTTCTCCTTATATAACAAATATAGAATCAAAGAGGGATTAGCCCAATTGTTACGCTCCCTGTAATGTGAGGGAGTAGGTCGTGGGTTGGATTCTTGTCCTTCACGTTGTTTCTCACATTTGTCTTTATAAGGTGTGAGTTGGGTTCTGTTAGTTAACCTTTACCACTATAGTTGGTGCTCCTTCACACTGCTCAACAACTGTCATATGTATATGCGTGCCTGCTCCTTAGTTCTTAAGGCTGTCTTGGCCGAATGGCCGTTTTAAAAAAAAAAAAACCAAAACAAATATAAATATAGTTGATATTGTCTACCCCATAAACACATTTTCATCATCCATTGCATATAACCTTTTGACCATTTGTTTAGATTCTATTGCAATTTTACTTGAGGTTGTTATATAGTGGATAATTTTTTAGCTTATGTGGCGCAACCTGACTGGCCACTTAAGCTATTTGCAAAATTGTATATAAAAATTTATTCACAGGTTTCCATTATACTTTTTGAGGACACAAGCTAGTATGAATATATGATTAGTGATTTTGACAATTGGCTATAAATGTCAACCAATCATTTAAAAATTGTATTTTTATGTTTAATTAATCTTAGGGTACCTCTATTTGCGCACCTTACGCTCAAATGCAACTTTTAGGCCGGGATCTGTGTCATGTGAAATCAAAAACTTGAGTGTGTAATGGCATGTTAATCTCAAGATCCGTTGCGCTAAAGGATGAAATTAAAAACGATCTCTATCGTCTAATTTAGAAGGGTCAAATGGAGGTATCCTTGTTACACCATCAACAATATAAGATGTATTAATCCATTGCTATACAATTGATAACTCATACATTGAAAGACAGTGGGCTAAAAAATCATACTTTTCAAGAGATTTGAACCATCTGATCTGTTCAATTGAATATCGTCTGTTATTCTTACCTTTTAATCTTAATATTTAAGTTCTTAAATCATATTGTTCACATCCACTTACAAGTGTAATTCTTTGAGATAGCGAGCCTATACGACCCAATATCTATCATGGACAATGCACGATCCAACATACATTAAAAGAATATATATATATATATATATATAATTTGGAAAATTATAATGAGCTGACCTCAATCACCAGACCAACAATGGACTGCTTAGTGGCGCGATGCAAGTGGCTGACCCGACCTGCATTATTGGGACCCGCTACGCTTGCATTGTGCCACATAAGCGGTCCGTTGAATGCTCTGTTGTTTGCATGAGCGTCCATGAAATTTGATAAATCATCATGTGCATTGCACGTACATTTTTACTAGTCATTTTAAAAAGCAAAAAATGTACACTTAAATATTAGTCGTCCTTGGGTCTTGAAATAAGGGATTTTTGTAAGATGTCTTACTATAGTTTTGGAATTGGCAAGATCTCTTATCATGTTTGAGAATTTGTGAGATCCCACACCTAACTATTTAAACTTCCAATATTTTAATTAAATGACCCTAATACTCTTATCAGACGGCACATCTTGTTGGCGCACTTTAATTCTAGAGTAAATGACACATATGCCCTTTGCCCCTATTTAAATAAATTTTTTTTAAGAACTCAATACCATTTGGCGATTCCTAAGAGCTTGAATCAAGGTAATCTCTTACATTTTTATAGAAGCGTTTCAACTCCAAAAAAGAATCACACGGTACAATCGCGAGTGATCGGTAACTCTGCAGTTACCAATCGGATAATTACAGTTACTTGACTAGATACTGTTAGGTTCACAATTGGTAATTATCATTCTTTTTTCTTTATCTTCGCAATTTTCTATTGTGACATTTTGTTCATTTTTAAGTAATGTTTGCTGCTTTTTTATTGTTTGTGATGCAAAGAAGCCGCTTATTGTAGTTCTTAGGTGATAGTGTTACGACCAAGACCCGCATGCCACAATATTATCTAGTTCTGGGCTTAGGTCCCCGCTCCGATTTTGTTTTTGACATGAGCTTAAGTCCCTACCCAAAACACGTCATAACATATAGCGTTCACAATCACATATAGCCCAGGATTAAGACTTTTCCCTATCTGATGTAGGACTATTACAATCCCCCCACCTTATAAAAGAGCCATCCTTGGCTCTGATACTATACTGTGACGACTCAAACCCACATGCCACAATATTGTATGATTTTGGGCTTAGGTCCCTACCCCGATTTTGTTTCTGGCATGGGCGTAAGTCCCCACCCAAAACGCGTAATGACATGTAGCGTCCACAATCATATATAACCCAGGGTCAGGACTTTTCCCTATCCGATGTGGACTATTACAGATGGACATTCGTACCATGGCTCTAATGGATTTCTTGTGGGCAAAAATAGCCAAAGAGTTCCATTCGAGCCGTGGTCAAATGTATACCACTTCGGGATAACATGGAGGCATGCTGATCAAGTCTACGAACGAGTATATTAGCGCGTATGATATTATAATTAGTATATTTTGGCTTAGGCATCTTAAAAAATATGTTTTGGTCCCTAAAAATTTGATCGATTACTGCTCAAGAACCGGTCAATAGTCGAAAAAGAATCGCATCGTTACCAGCCGATTACCAACCGATAATCGGCCGATTAAAGATTAATCGAACGATTAGAATTTAGTTATTATTTCTTTTTATGAATTATTTTTAACAATATAAAAAATTTTAACTTATCTGAATTGATTCAGATCTTCAAAATCGAGCGATTTATTGACTTACAAGATTAAAATAAATAAAATATATTTTTTAGTTTTAAGTAGAAGGGGCATCTTTGTCATTTGCATGCGATAGAATTGCAACGATTTTCGAATGCTTTATGTCACATTAACTATATAAATGTGAGAGTAGAATGGTATTCTAAAGACGAGTAGAGCTGTTAAAATGGTTAGGAAAGCGATCTCACAAATTCTCGAACTTAGTAAGGAATCTTGTCAATTCTAAAATTGTGGTAATGAATCTTACAAAAATCTCTTAAAATAATTCACTACGACATAGACGGGTGGGTGGGTGGGTCGGGCTACCTGTGGCCCGACCCACCTACCCGGTCCTAAATGACACCCCCTAACCATCAGGCAAATGATATCTCCCCTTTTTATAATCATGGATTAAAATTTCTGCCGAAATTTTGAGGTTGAGGTTCCCATCGAAATTGAAACGAAAACTCATATTTTCAGTATTTTGAAGTACTTTGGGAAGATTTTGGCTTAAATTCAAAATTCGGTTTTGGTCCCCACCGAAACCGAAACCGAAACCGAAACGAAATCCCATTTTTGAAACCTCGTTTATAACTTTAAATATCCTCCGTGGATGCTGACGAGGCAAAGTTGACACCTGGCTCTCCTTCTGCTTCTTCCTCTTCTCCTCCTCCTTCTCTAAAAAACCATTTAAAGCAACAGAGGTCGAAGCGCTTAGAATCCATAAAAAGGAAAAACTAAGGTTTCCGCCATGCTCAGCTTCAGCTGCTCTCCTCTTTCAAACCCATCTCCTCGTCTAAACCTCTGTACCAAAGCTTCTGCCTCGAAAACCAAGGGATTCTCGGTCTCTTCAAATCCAAAGGTTTATTTATTTATTTATTTGTTTAATGTTTTTTAGTGTTTTCCAGAAATTCATATGGATCGCCCTACATCTGTTATGGATTTTTAACGGAACTAGGAACTTTTGTGGACATATGAACTTTTTTCTTCATTTATTCGCTTATTATTTATTTTATTAGGATCTGATTACCGGTTTTGGACTTTAGATTTGAATCATGTATTCATGTGACATGGAATAAATTTTGGTTATTGGAAATTTATCTTGTTTTATATCAGTGTTGATCCCTCTATTGTTGTTGTTGTGAGACCTTATGGATTAGGATGGCGTTATTTGCACCCGTTCAACCTGTGAAGAACACACTGTTTCCCACCATAAAAGGCCGTTAATTCCTTGAATTAGACAATGAAGATTTTTTTTTGTCCCAATCTTCTACACAATAGATCTTGAGATCATCACGGATCTATCAGATGGTCACATGTTGGTTCTATGTGGCATATATCTCCAAAACTGACCGTGATCATTTGCATACCTATCAAACGGTCACTCATTTGCATACCTATCAAACGATCACTTTTGGGGATGTGTGCGAAGTGGAATCAACATATGACAGTCTGATAGGTACGCCATGATCTCAAGATCTATAATATGGAAGATTGGAACAATAAATGATCTCAATCATCTGATTCGAGGCAGTCAATAGTTTTTTTTGGTGGAAAACCGTGTGTTCTTCACAAGTTTAACGGGTGCAATTCAAATAACCCCCACCCTTATATTGGAATTTGACTGCCCAACCATGGATCAAAAAATCGGTTTTCCGATAGGTATCGTCCAACCTCCAGGACGATACATATAGGCATATCGTCTGATACATTTTTTTTTTCAAAAAAATACTCTAAAATTCCAGAAAATTATATTTAACGGTTTTCTATTTATTTTAATTATTTTAAAAAATTATTTAAGGCTTATTTGATACATATTTAGAATTTTTTCAACTCAGAATCTAAATTATATTGTGCATCAATTATGAATGCTTTAAAAGTTACATTGTACATGAAAGACATATTTTAAAGATACATTGAATTTTGTGGTGGTCCTTCGCCCTCGTGATCATCATCATCATCAGTGCACAAGTTTTTCCTATAATGTTGGTCATATTGACACCCATGATCATATGTCCCCTCTTAAAACCGAGGCATTAACAACGAATATGGCTCAGTGTAATATGTAAATGTTGGTCCTCCAAAAAGTTGACCAACGAAGTCATTTGGCCGGAGGTAGGTTGGTTGAGGGATTGGGTATGAGTTACTGAATCTTCGGTGTTTTGCAAACTAAATCCCCCAAAGCTAGATATAGTATAACCTAAATCATCTTGTAGACCTTGTGATGGTGATGGTGTTTGGTAAGATTCTAAAGCTCATCTTCCTTCAACCACTCCACCTCTAAATGTATAAGTGTCGAACATTGTTACTGGTTCATCATCCCATGCGGCAATAACTCCATAAGAATAAGAGGGACCAACATTATCCCCTCTACCACTAGTGCCAATGTCGGTTTCATCACCTCTCTCATCACTCCCACCACCCCCATCATCGTCATCATCCCCCTTATCACTACTGGGATGCATTTCGTCATCAGATCTAATCACTGAATGACGATGCAATCTTCTTTTTCGCCTAGGTTGTTAGGAAGACTGCTCCTCCGCTATTCTTTTTGTATTGTCCAACCATGCAGTGCTCTACTATCTAACACTGGCGCTTCTCTCTCTTCGATCCACTTAATTAAAGGGTCATCCTCCACGAATATATAATCCAACTCGATGAGATTAAAATATTCACTATCTATAAGGTAGAATATGATAGATGAATTAGTATATGCCTCGTCAATTACATCAAATAAAAATTGTATGAACTAAGACGTCAAATAATTGATTTCCACGGTTCTTTGCATATTCCTGATTCTTAATCGCATGTTGTAATGGCAGTAGACTAACTTTTCCAATCGACTTATAGTTAGTCTATTCCTTGTCTTCATATGAATGAGAGAGAAGGTATTCCAATTCCGCTCACAGTTGGATGAGGAACATATTTGCAATAAAACGCGCATGACAATCCACCTCAGTATTGGACCATCATATCCATAGTGCATCCACCAATTAGCCGATTTATCGTGTTGGATTTGGGATTGCGCTAACCTCGTCCCAAATGACCCATGTTTCTTGCGGATCATTTCAATCTACAAAGATAGAATATAATAACTCACATATCAATAAACTAATCATATGACATTTGACTTATGAGTTATAACTACTCACGTCTCTTATGGCTTGACCTTGATCCGCCAACTCAGGCTCCATTCGTTGGATGATATTGAGCAAACCATTGTACACTTCATCGGTCTCACTTAACTAGAAGCGTCGCGTATACTGGAAGGCCGGATTCAAGTAGTTTGTTATACATAAAATATGAACAATCTCATCAGTATATGGAAACAGTGAATAATATAAAAAATAATAAATAAATACAAATCACTATATAAGCAGTTTAACATGTTTTACCTGCGACGTGCAAATACTGGTGAAATTGTTTATCCCACATCTTGTCAATAACCTCCCAACATCGTTTATATTTTGTAGGGCATTTGGTTTTGATAGCTAATTTTTCCTTGCCCATGGACTCGTAAACATACTCCATCATTGGTTTCTCATCACCATCTACCAACCTCAACATTTGTACCAACGGGGTAGTGACGGCGATCGGGTGGTCAACATCTGCCCAAAACTGGATGTTGTAAATCAAGTCAGCAACTTCAATGTAAGCAGGTATCTTTGATCGTGGGAGTTCTGATTCATATTTTTCTCATTCTTCGGACAACACCATGCTTTTTTAGTTGACGCCTATATCTAGCCAAACTTTGTAGGGCTAGAAATTGTGTCGCAAACCATGTAATCTCAGGCCGAAGCAGCTCGTTCTTAGTGAACTCTCTCATTAAATTGATCAATTTGTCATTGTTGTATATAAAAGAAGTAATTGTTCTTTCCTTTTGAATAGTTGTTTGTGCTTTGGTCCTCTTTCCCAAATCTTTAAGAATGAGGTCCACGCAATGGGCGGTACACAGAGTCCAGTGCAAATGAGGTCTCTTCATCATTAATTAGGTGTCAACCGCTTTATAATTGGCGGCATTGTCTGTTAGCACCTGCACAATCCGCTTCTCTCAAACTTCTTCAACTACCTTATCCATTAGTTGAAAGAGGTAATCAATTGTCTTCACGTGTTTAGAAGTATCAACTGATTTCAGAAATACTGTCCCAACATTACTGTAGACCAAAAAAGGTTATCAAATTCTTCCTTGTGGGTCTGGTCCATCCGTCACACATAATTGTGCAAGCTCTCTCATCCCATACTTCTTAAAAGCTTTTCACAAGCTCCTATCTCCGCGTACTCATCATCTAGTAGGGACCTAGATACCTCATATGCAGAAGGCTTTTTAACTCCTGGACTAGCTTCTGCACTAGTATCAATTATACTTTTGAAGTATGATGACTCCACAACCTGACCCGGAATATGGTTGAATACCACGAACTTTGTAATGGGGCTTTCCGAGCCTCTTCCCTCATGTTTTCAATGAGGTTGCACTCAATTTTTAGTTTGTTTCACACTTTCTGTCCGGTACATGAGTGGATCCATGGGACCAATAGTACGACATGCAGTAGGCCTCTTGAACTCCCTCGCAGGACCTGACTTGCGCAACCCCTGAGTCTCCTCGATGTCCTCATCATCATTGAGATCATATGGCCTATGACTAGTCCCACCACCACTAGCACGCATGGATGGGCCCCTCAAGCTGGACCTAAACCGATAATCAGCTTCTTCCTGATCTCGTCGCTGTCGTGTTTCTCTAGCACTCTCCATCATGACTCTCGCTGTCGCCGCATCCTTACCCTCATCATCCTCAGGTCCAGGTGCAGGAAACTCTGAATCCCCTCCTTATTCTCTCAAACAGTCATACATGTCCCTATCCCGGTCGACTTCTGCTTTTTTTTTTTTTTTTTCCCTTAGCTGCCTACAAGCTGGCTCTGATAGCTTCTCCCACCTTTTTCTGTACATGCTCACATCCTTTTATCTCTCCCTTAATGTGAGCCAAATCCTTCAATCGTGTTATACCTCTTCCCTGCAATTTCTTCCCATAAAGCTTACATTCGATTAGGAGCCTATCGCAATCTATTGTTGTGCCGTATTGCCAGGCTGGATCTTGCCCACGTACCATATTTATTTATTTCACCTGCATGAATGAGTAAACGATTGGATTAAATTACTTGTGACACATTATCGCATGTTAATTACATGTTGATTAATAACATGTGATGATGCATGTGTCACAAGTAATCATCATGTGACGCATGCTGATTACTTATGACACATCATCGCATGTTGATTACATATGAATTAAACACATTTCATTACATGTGTCACATCATCATGTGACGATGCATGTGTCACATCATCATGTGACACATGTTGATTACTTGTGACACATCATCACATGTTGATTACCTATGAATTAAATACATCCCATGATGATGTGTCACATCATAATGTGATGATGCATGTGTCACAACATCATGTGATAATGCATGTCACATGTTCATTGCACGTGTCACATCATCATGTGACACATGTTGATTACTTGTGACACATCATCACATGTTGATTACATGTGAATTAAACACATCCCGTGATGATATGTCCCATCATAATGTGATGATGCATGTGTCATAGCATCATGTGATGATGCATTTGTCACATGTTCATTACATATGTCACATCATCATGTGACGATGTGTGACATGCTTATTACATGTGAATTAAACACATCCCATGATGATGTGTCACATGTTGATTACATGTGTCACATCATCATGTGACGATGTGTGACATGTTTATTACATGTGAATAAAACACATCCCATGATGATGTGTCACATCATCATGTGATGATGCATGTGTCACATGACTCACATCATCATTATATTACATTTGAAAATATTATTTGATATTATTCTAATTTTTAAAATATTAGATTACATTTAAAATATTTGATATTATTCTAATTTTTTAAATATAGATTACATTAATATATTTCACATTATTCTAATTTTTTTTTACATTATTAATATTTAAAAGAGCAATTAATAATTTAATATATGATATTTCTAAATATATAATATTATAAATCCACAGAAAAAAAAAAATATACATTATCTAGGTTAGGAACCAATAATCGAATTTTTATGATCTAGGTTAGGAAATAAATTAACCTAGCTTAGTAGATCTAGGCTAGGTTAGATCTAGGTTACAAACCCTAAAAAGAAATCGATTTGGGACACTTTAGAGACATATAAAGCCTCAAATTTGATGGTTTTAATGCAAAACCTCAAATTTGAGCTTAAAATTTTAAGATCTACCATATTTATGGGTAGATCTAGTGAAAATAACTTAAAAAATGCAAACAAATAGAGAAAAATCAAGTTAAATGATGGAACATGATATCTTTTCTATGATCTCCGGTGAAAACGTGATGATCTCGAGCTTTTCGGGTGGTCGGTAGCCAAACTTTGGGTCTCCCGATGGCTAAGGTGTGAAGAGAAAGAGAAAGAAATGGGAGAAAAAGGGGCTAAATTTGGCTAAAAAACCTCAAACCCGCTCCCTTTAATTGGTTGGGCCCATAGGAAAAAGTTAAAATTATCAGGGCGATAAATTCAATGTATTGGACGATACAAGCGATAAATTGCCCGTATTGCCCGATAATTTGGTCATTTATAGGGTGTCCGATAAAAACCCTTTTTATCGTCTCGGGCATTGTTACCTAAACACATGGCACAGGTGCCAAGTGTCAAGGTGCTAATAGATGTTTGGCACGCCAATCTCTAAAAATTTGAATACGGCGGCACGACCATAAGAAAAATAAAATACATAAATAAAGCATATATAGAGAAAAATTGAAGGGATATCTTAGAAAACGAATTTAGATATGTAATGAAAAGATTCATAATATATGTCATTAACCTAAATAAACATATATTATAGTATAAAATCGTTTTCAACGACTCGAACCTTTGTTTTAGTAGTTACTAAACTTTACACATTTTTCTTTTGAAACAAAGTTCATTTTATCGTTGTCAAAATGATAAGCATTTTAATAGTAATATGAGGTTTTTCATATATGTCTAGAAGTTTCGTGTGATTTGAGGAGTGTCCAAGTGTCGGCACGGCAAAAATCCCAAAAGTAGAAGTGCCAAGGTAGCACTGGTCTCGGGCACCCCAGATACTGATACGTATCAGACGATATGTATTGGTATCGGACGATATTTGGGCCATGAGTAGCATAGTTACCAAGTTGGGGTATCCTCCCTCCTTTGTGGGGCATGAGTTCGTGGGTTTTGCACTCCACGTTTGCTCCCTCCCTTATATTAATGAGGTGAGTGTTGTTGTGTGAGATTTTTTTCCCTTATATGTCACTCAATGTGAGTGCTTTGTTGTGTGGGATTTATTCCTCAAGTTCTTCTCCTCAATTGTCATACGCTCTATAATATGTAAGGCACATCCAGGTTGTCTATGCCGCATGACATTATCAAAAAAAAAAAAAAAGAGTTTTGCAAGGTTAAAATCTACTAAGTTCGGGAAAATATTCGGAGAAAAAATAAAAAATAAGATTAAAAACGTATAAATATATTTAAAATCACGAGTTATTGAAAATTTGTGAACTATGCCTGAATTATTTGCAAATTTTTAAAAAGCATGTGAATTCTTCTAAAATTGCGAATAATTCATGTTTAACTCGTACAACCTTAAATTCGTGAATTATTGGCAAATTTTTCAAAAAATCTGACAATTTGGTGACTATGATGACTAGGGCTTTCAGTGGGTCGGGTCGACCCGATACCCGACCCTACATTTTACCAGATCGGGTACATAAACTTGACCCGTTAGGCTGGGTTGGGCATGAGAACCGACCCGACTTTCAGGTTGGGTTGACCAAGAGGTCGGTTCGGACATGAGACATCCGACCCTATATGTTATATGTAAAAATTATAAAAAATAGGAGTTTTTACTGGGTCAGGGGTCGGGTTTTTTGGGTCGGATTGGGTCAGCTTGAGTGCACTATCGGGTCGGGTATTTGCGATTTTCTTATTGGCAAGCCAAATTCTGACCCGGCCTGCCCCCACCCGACCCATTGGCAGCCCTAGCCATGATCGTTCCATTTGTAGGCCACGTGGCACAATTTTTCCAATCCAAGTCATTAAAGTGGTCACTAGGCTGAAAAATCTCATTGATTGGGAAATTTGAACTATCTGATCTAAGCATGGTAATATGGAATGTTGTGTGTATTTTTTTAACATTGATATTAAAGTTTACCAATCGGCTGGTTCCAATCCTCCTAATAGCTCTGATTTTTCGGTTGAGACGTGCCAATGATGAGCTGCTAGGTGGACTGCTTGGGTTGATCAACTATATGATGACTTATAGGGTGGCATCATTTCCCTATTAAGGGGCGTAGCCAAGTAGAGAGGTGTGGGGGCTGTAGAAGTTTTATATAATAAGCTTGTTCTATAGCCATTTCTCATGTGCAAGCCCCCCAATGTATGGTGTAGTAGTCCCCCAGCTGCATCAACCTATTAAATTTTCTCATTGTTTCTTCTATTTTTAGCATTTTTATTGAAAAAAAAGTGCAGTAAAACAACTAACATTTGTCGACCTTTGCTAGCCCCCACCAGATAAAAATCCTGGCTCCGCCCCTTGGCCTATCCGTCTAAGTACGGTCAGCTGAGTTCGTCTCAATATTAAATCATAACAATTTTTATTTTTTTTTGTTGAGCGATAACAAAGTAAACTATATTAAAAAGCAAAGAAAGTACATACCGTAGCGGGTTTGGGTAAAAAACACCAAAAAACTCTAAGAAGACTCACATACCCGGGAACAATGGTAGCCCAAAACCCGAGAGACCCATCGGCACGAGCCCAGCTGAGACAG
This sequence comes from Chloranthus sessilifolius, assembly GCA_021018995.1. Classification (NCBI taxonomy): domain Eukaryota; kingdom Viridiplantae; phylum Streptophyta; class Magnoliopsida; order Chloranthales; family Chloranthaceae; genus Chloranthus; species Chloranthus sessilifolius. The sequence goes on along the minus strand of CM037593.1, from coordinate 8,704,115 downwards.
CAAGACTAAAGGGATTTAAATATATGGGATTCTGAAATTTTATGGGTTTATAGAATTGGTCGATTTTGGTTCCATAGCCACAGCTAAATCTGCGAATTAGCTATAGTTGAGCTCCTAAGCCCACATATAGTTGTCAGAATAAAGAGATACCAAGAAGCTGAGGAAAGACGCTGTCATGCATGTCGAAGGAGACCAAAGGATTGATGAGTTAGGACATGATGTTCTACTGAGCTGGAATGATATGACTACGATGCCATCCACAGGGCTCTGTGGTGATGCCACGTGGAGATTATTAAGTGCTGGGAGTTAGTTCTATGCCACGTGGAGGTTATTAAGTGCTTGGGAGTTAGTTCTATGCCACGTGGAGGTTATTAATTATTTGGGTTCTTTGAAGTTATTTCGGTGTTTGATAGGAGGCTTTCAAATCCATTTCTTTTTGCTTTCATCCCTCCAGCCCAATGTGCCGGGTTACTTTCTTTGGGTTTTAAAAGTCTAGTTGATAGTGGCCGCAAGTTTTCTTGTGTCTGCTTAAAGGAAAAAATTGGAAAAGAAAAAGCTCATGCCCCTTGCTTGTGCCCTTAATGAACTTTGGCTGGAAGGACAAATGTAAAAAAGAATAAAAGAACTCAGGTATGAATATGATGGGGCTAACTACTAGGTTTGAATTTGAAAGTCCTCTATTAATAAGGGATGAATACATAATTTACCTTATTTTTGTGGTATCTAATTTATTTTGGTTTGCAGAGTAAATTTTATCGGTGTCACTCTTTAATTATGAGAGAAAAATTGAGTCAAATATTTTATTGATGCTTGAGGCTTTAATCAAGAGAACTGACATTCTCTTGGTATCTTACGATGTCGTGTTGCATCATTTTTTCTTTCGTACATTTTTAATAAAAGGCATGATAAGAGAAATGTTGATACAATATCTATAGTTCCATTACATCAGTATAGCTAATTTCATAGTTTTTAAATCTTTTTTCGCGTGAAATATGTTATGTTTAGTTTTTGTTCTCTCATGTCAATTTCATTTTTGGCATACTCAGCCTACTTGACTAACAATAAATACATTTATTTTCTTTTATTCTTATTACTGATACAACTATCTTTCTTGGAAAAATAGCTGCGATTGTTACAAAGAGTGTAATTCTGGAAGGTGAAGACCACCAAGGATACGTTGTTCAAAACCTAGAGGAATTCAAACTTGGTTTTCGTGACCCATTGGAATTTAGGATATACTCATTGGCACTATTTAACTACTGATCCTTATTCCCAATAAAACCCATGAATGTAGGATATAATCATGGCTTTTTCCATGTCAAAATAACAGCCTAGCCATTTGTTCAATTAGTTTTTCACTTGAGGCAACTTATCATAGATTACTAATGCTATAGTTGTTGCAGATGGCTGAATCATTCTTCAGGAGTGTACTATCAAGTATGGAGAAGGTCTATCTGAATAGGAATCCAACTGCCAATACAATTCTTGATCTTGTTCGCTCATCTGATGGTCATCCTATTTGTTATGATCATTTTGCTTTTAGGACTTTTGGGGTATGTCTTGTCTTTTCGCACAACTAGTCATTTATTCTTTACCTCTCCTGATGGTGTATAGGTGCTTATGTTGATATAAACTGCATAGACCATATCGCATCATTTATGTACTAAAATTTTGTGGCCTTTTCTTATTTTCTTTTTCTTATAAAGGCAGATGGTTACGGGATTGATTCCATAGCAAATTTTTTTATGGACTTTGGTTACATCCCCTGCGATGAGTTAAGATTTCCTGCAAAAAAGTTGAAGGCACTCTGGTTTACTCCTCCAAAGACAGTCCATTGTGACACTGGGGGTGGTGTAGATGGGCCTCTTCCAAGAATTTTTATCTCAGAGCTTCTTGTGGATGAAATGAGCTCTCCATCTCAGGTGTGTTCTAATAGTATTATTCCTGGACAAATGATAGTTTGGTGGTTTGAACGATGGTGTAATAGTCGATGAAAATTTTTCAAATGTAAGAACCGCGAGTGATCTTGGAATCTTGGTGTCTTTCTCCGTCTCACTAAGATGTTCGAGATACTTTAAACTCCATCTCAAATGTAAGAACTGATACAGATGGGCTTATCAGATCTATTAATGTCACTGTAATCTATATAACAGTTAGGCAAATGGGACAATGGATTTGATCCCATACCGGGGGCGTTGGGTTCGAACTCTAGATCACATGCCAAGTGGCACATAATTCCAAAACGACACCCATTTTGGGATCATGTGCCATGTGGCATGTGATCTGTAAAAAAAAGTTAATTTTTTTCTCTTGGTCAAAGTTTGTGTTCTGCCCAAGCATCCTGTTGCATTGAATTGTCCCCCTTTGGCCACATTTTGGAAGGTCGATATGCATCGGATCATGCCCAAATATTTTGGGTGGCCTTTTGAACCCATAGTCCTGGGCCTCTAATAGTTACTACAAATTTTCTTACACATTGAACCTTTTCAGAAAATAACTCTAATCATGCAAGCACGAGGTAGGTTATATAAAATTTTCTATGAACAACATTCTCAGATATGGCCTCATAAGTTGCAACATATCTGAATGGAACTGGGTGACCAAGATAAAATCCCTAGATATACTAGGTGGCTAGATTGCTCAAATCAATTTCTCTAGGCTTTGGTCCCAGAAAACTAGGTGGCTTCTATTTCATGAATGGTAACTTTAGCATTGTGTTGTCCATGCACAATTCTGCAATGGGTATGTGCCATTTAAACTGCTGTGTCCCATGTATGAATAGCCTCAACAAATCAATATGCTAAACTAAGATACAATATCCCTGGCAGACATGCTGCATTTGAAATTGTTCATTAAAATCTGAAAAAAATTTCATCATTGCCTTGTCCCATCTATTTAGGGTCAGCATTGTGAGTCCTAGAGAATCGGGCTTGTTATTATGCTTTTCCATGCCAAAGAAGGATTGAGCTTTGCTGTTGAGGTCCAGAGATAACCGTTACCGAACTACTTTGCCAGTGTCCATTAGCTCCAAATAGAATGATCAGTTGTTATGAGATTCCAAAACAGTTCCAAAAGACCTCCAGAATTCCAACCTTTTATTCTACAGATACCGAGGCCACCTTCTTTTAAAGTACAACAGATAAGTTTCCGATTGATTGGGTGCCATGACCGAGCCGAGAAAATCAATTCAATTTTGCATATAACTTTATGAGGGAGGTGAAAACAAGCAGTCCAATATATTAATATAGCTGGAAGCTATTAACATAGGAAAAGAAAAGCAGGCTTTGTCTGGATCTAATCAATAAGAGGTTGTTGTAAAGCTTATGTTAATCAAGAGGTGAAAACGGGAGACCCTGGTATTCTATATGAAGGGAACCAATGGGGAAGTTGAGCACATTTGAGATAATTGATTGGTGATGACATGACTGACTGAAATATAAACTACTCTTCAAAGTTCAAAGTAATCACTTGAAGCCCAATTAAAGTGTGAAAGAGATCAAAGAAATCTTTAAGATTTATAGTTGAGAAAGGATCATCCTAAATGAATAGGACATCTACCCCAAAGATTAAATGTGAGATGATTGGTATATTTGAGAAAAATGAAGGGGAGAAATTGCTAGGAAGTATTATATTTAGTGTATGTGTGTGCTTAGATGTATTGGGTGTGTGAGTAGTGTCCTAGCCACTTAAGTATTTTCACATATAAATGTACTTGAGATATGTGAGATTGGATGCATTACTATAAATACTAATGATACTAAGGGTTGAGGAATAACAACCAAAACCCTACTTCTTTCCAATCACTTTCTTTCTTCTTCTTCTTCTTCTTCCTCACCTAACTAATCCCTAACCCTAAATCTATCTTGGTATCAGAGCAAGGTTACGTAAGATCAAGCCTGTCAAAATCCACTAGTCTGCTGACATCAGTCGGTCCACTGTTGACCTTGGAATCAGGATCTGACGGTCCAGATCTGGTCGGTTTTTTATTCTGGACATTTTCCCCTCCTGCAGCTTGGTGATTTGATCAAGGCAAATGGAGATTCTGGGGACTCGTGTGTGTCATCTTCCCCATTGAACCAACACCTCTGGTTTTCGCAGGCACCACTCCAGCTCTTCATTTTTTTTTTGATCGGTAAAAGCACACCAATTATATATAGATAAGAGCCAACGAGGAGCTGGAAACCTTACAAAGGACCGGTGGAAACCACTAAAACGAAAAGAAAAACACAGCAAAAACCGAAAAACCCAAAAGCAAGAAACTCGACCCAAAACCCTCCCAGAGGACAAAAAGTTATCGGGAGAGGGCGTTACGGGCCCGTGGCTTCTACCCCGGATCAAAACTCTCCGGACCTGCTAAGGCCCCATCCTTGTTCAACACCACCCAGGAGCACATGAGGTCCACAATCAATTTGAGGATCCATCCCGATCGGTCGGCGAATCTTGCGAGAAATACGAGCATTACGTTCCAACCAGATGCCCCGCAAAATCGCAAAAAAAGCAACCCTCTGGTATGCCCCACCCTGTCCGCCCAACTTAATGCCCAACCAGGAAGAGAGAAGACTTGGGATCCCATGCCATGTCAAACAAACTGAGGATAGCTCCCCAAATCTGATGCATAACCTGACAGTGGAGGAATAAATGCGGAGCCGATTCCTTGGAGTTAAGACACATAGCACATCTATTTGACAAAGCCTTGCCTCTTCTGATTAATTGATCAACCGTGAGTATACAACCCCTTAATACCGTCCATGCAAAGAACCTCACTTTATGAGGAGCCAGAGCTTTCCAAAGCTTAGCCCACTCGCACCAACAGAGGGGACGACTAGCCAGCATTCGGTAGAAAGATTTGACAGAGAAAGACCCACCCGGATTTAGAAGCCATCCAGGTTCTCTCATCAGCTCTGACATGGTTTTTGGCTGTTTGATATAAATTGGACAGCCCCTCCTGGAAGGGGATCAACTCATCCTCCCTAAGGGACCTCTTGGTGGACATCTCCCAAGACGCCAATCCCCCATAATCCGAATAGAGATCAGCCACCAAGGCGCAAGGGTTTCTCGCAATTGAGTAAATAGCAGCGAACCTTTCCTTCAAAGGTCAGTACTCAATCCAAACATCGTCCCAAAATCTGATCTTAGTCCCCTCTTCCCAGCTGAAACGGATACCCCTCGAATAGAACTTCTAGATAGAGCAAATGCCTTTCCACCAATTAGAGACCTATCTATTAACAGAAACGCTGACTCCCCAATATCCGTCCATCTAGCCGTACTTCACCAAAATAGACATCCATAGACTGTTCCTTTCTGTTGCTAATCCCGCTCGCCAAAACCATTTGCCTAACATCGCAATATTAACCAACCCCCCCCCCCCCCCCCCCCCGAGGACATCGGTAGTTGGCAAATCTCCCAGCTAACGAGGTGATATTTCCTATTGAGCCCCGAACCTTCCCAAAGGAAATCTCATTCTATTTGTTCCATCCTCCAAATGACAATTTTGGGGCATCCTCACTCCTCTCTTGCTACAGAACTCTAGTCTTACTACAAGACCACTGTATGGGAGTCTTTTTTCAGTTTTTACTCCGTAGCATGATTGTTTTGTGAACATTAGTGGGTATATGTGTCGGATTCTCGCTGGACCCTGACCGGAAGTCTATCGAAATACCCTCAATTGTATTTCTGGGTATTGGCAATCTGCCGTGATATATTATGATTTTTTTTTTCTGCTGCTATTGACGGATTTGTGAGTCGCTTCGCATTGTATGGGCTTTCGGAGATGTGGCTTATGGGTTGTAGAGTGTTTTCGGGACCTATTGAGAGAGATCAGCGCTTGTGGTGATTGTGCTTGTGGTCGTATGACCTGCTGTGGTGTTGTAGTGCTGTTGTGGCTGTGTTTAAGGGTCATGTCACCTGGTGTGGGTCTTCATTGAGGTTGTAATACCTCAATTGATAGTGTGAGCTGTGCATAGAACAGCCTTTGTTTCTTTGTTGGTTGATCTGTTCGGGGGATGATTTCTCTTGTGTAAGAGATGGAAGAGCACAAGGCTCATGTAGGTGATGGTCACGACGGGTCACAGTCTCTTCAGGTGACGAGGGACGAGATCGCACGCTAACCCTAAAATAGCATAAATCCTGTGCGATAGGGGTTTAGGGTTCTCAAGCTTCGATTAAAACAATAAAAAAAAAGAATAAGATAGAAGATCTCTGGAATCACTCTAGAGAGGCTTGTCGGCTTCACACCAACGATTTCGAGGCTTCACACTAAGGCTGCACGTCGGTTTCGCACCAAGTCATGCGAGAAATGAAGGTTCATTTAGGGTTTGAAAGAATCACTCTTTCGATCGAAAACTCTTCACAAGTTTCCTAGGGTTTGTATAGAAGCAAGCTCTCTTTTCACTCATAATCAAAATCTATATTTAATAATGTCTTTACAAGCCTTTATATAGGCTAAGAAAACCCTAAAACATAACTCGAAATAGAAGAGTCCTAAAACAAATAGAATTCAAAAAAGGTAAATTTTCGCCACAAAATTCGTTATTCCATCAAATCTCGGACATATCTCACGGATGTCTGTCAAGTGTCCACGGACGTCCGTCGTCTATAGTATTCATAAAAACATTGAGCACTTATTTCCTCGGATGTCCGTCATATGTTGATGGCTTTACTTCACGGATCGTTTGAAAGCCCATTTATGGGTCCACTTCTTCCTCGTTGACTTTCTTCGATTGGCCCGACCACGATCCAAACATGTAGATCTAAATTCCCGATCAATCGCCTCTACTTTGAAAAAGTTCGACCTCGAACTTTGGCGGACATTGATTCTCACGACCACAATCACAAACAATACATAGGGACCCTCGATCGGAAGCGGCTTAGACAAGTAAACCGGATTCAACTCTGGCGAGATCCGATTTATCTTTGATATCCCGATGGGAATTGACGTCAACACACAACCAACACGATCCTGGGACCTGTGGGTCTTGGGACTGATAGACACCACTGCAGACTCGGGTCTGTAGGACTTATCACGGATGGTTGTGCCTCAACGATCTTGGGTTCTTCAACGGTTTCAGGATTTGCGACAGTCTCATCAACCGATGTGGACTCTTCAACCGGATGTTGTTCAAGCACATGATCAATACAAATAACTGGATCTGCTTGAGCAACGGGTGTCATCGGTTCTTCCATAGGCATGGAAGTACTTGGATTTACCGTAGGTTCGACATCTTCCACCGGTATAGGTACTACCACGGGCGCGAGTAGAGGAACTTTAATCTGTAAAGGTCCTCTCACGGGTACAGCTATGGGGTTGAAGCTTATAGCCTTCGATCTCAAAGCTTGAACACGTCTAATACGTCTTCGGATAAATCGTGAATAAATGCCTTAATAGTGGTAGTACTGATATTCTCACGCCATGCATCCACTATCTTGCGTGACCTTAGCAACTCGTAATAAACGTTGTTAAGAAGCGCTATATGCTTGAATATGGAACCATGTAGATCGGATGATCTACCTTTCTCCTCGCACCATAGTTTTTCCACCATTGCTGTTTTTTGACACACGATTGGAATGTTCCACCGTTTCACGAATATTCTCATGGAAACCATGTAATCGTTCAAATCACGAAGGGCTTCGAGAACTTGATCTTGACTCATAATTCACCAATCTACTTGCAGAGGATTTGAACCTGTCTCTGATACCAAAACTGACGCGGGACGAGATGACACGCTAACCCTAAAATTGCATAAATCCCGCGCAATAAGGGTTTAGGGTTCTCAATCTTCGATTAAAACAATAAAAATAAAAAAAGAATAAGATAGAAGATCTCCGGAATCACTCCAGAGAGGCTTGTCGGCTTCACACCAACGATTCCGAGGCTTCACACCAAGGCTGCACCTCGGGTTTGCACCAAGTCGCGCGAGAAATGAAGATTCACTCCTCATGGTTTGAAAGAATCACTCTTTCGATCGAAAACTCGTCACAAGTTTCCTAGGGTTTGCACAGAAGCAAACTCTCTTTTCATTCATAATCAAAATCTATATTTAATAATGTCTTTACAAGCCTTTATATAGGTTAAGAAAACCCTAAAACATAAAACTCGTAATAAAAGACTTCTAAACTAAATAGAATTCCAAAAAGGCAAATTTTCGCCACAAAATCCATTATTCTGTCAAATCTCGGACGTATCTCACGGATGTCCGTCACGTGTCCACGAACGCCCGTCGTCTATGGTGTTCATAAAAACAGTGAGCACTTCCACGCTTGTCTGTCATGGGGTCACGGGCATCCGTCAATGGATCACGGATGTCCGTCATATGCTAATGACATTGCTTCACGGGCCGTTTGAAAGCCCATTTATGGGTCCACTTCTTCCTCATTGACTTTCTTCGATTGGCCCGACCACGATCTGAACATATAGATCTAAATTCCCCATCACCAGGTTACTACAATTAAGTTTGATGGCACAAACTACCTTACATGGTCTCGATCTGCATAATTATTTTTGTGTGCGAAAGGTTGGGTATATTGATGAGTCCATTCCCGGCCTGACCCCTTCGGATGAAAAGTATTCTGGTTGGAGATGCGAGACTACCCAAGTGATGACGTGGTTGCTACACTCGATGCAACCTCATATCAGCAGCTGCCTTATGTATGCTACTTCAGCCAGGAAATTGTGGTTGGCCATCAGTGGGACGTATTCTCAAAAGTATGATTATGCAAAGGTGTTCAGTCTTATAGAGAAGATCAGTCGGCTACGTCAAGGGGAGAAGTCTATTGGTGATTTTTATACACAGCTCCTTGGCATGTGGGATGAGCTCGAACACTTTTAGCGAACTGGAAAGTGCATTGATTGTAGTATGAAGCCCTCATGTGTCCATTGCCAGTTTATGCAAATTCAGAGTGAGGCTCGAGATACAAGGCGGATTTTTGACCTACTACGCAGGGTCAATCCTGAGTATGAACATGTTTGTGCAAATCTTTTGAGTAGAGAAGAGCTATCACGCTTGGGGACTGTTTTTACCCTTCTTTAGAGAGAGGAGATGCGTATGCATGCTATGGATGTGTCGGGTAGGACACCAGAGAGGACTGCCCTGCCTACTTTTACTGAGTTTAGAGCTCGTGGCGGTGTGTCACGGAGTTACTCTTTGCGACGTAATCTCTCATGCGACAACTAGCTTTTCCAAACTAGATCAGCCTACTCACGTTTCAAACCTGCACAGTAGCCCATTAGGTTAGAAACTATGCAGATTCCCGAATGCAATTCATATAGTTATACACAGCAACAATCCTAGGGGCAGCCCCACATTGGGTTTGGGTCCGCACCGTGGAAGGTGGTCGTGGACCACCAACACTATGGCTCCAGCACAAGACGCGACAGGAGCGACCCAACACTGCAGCGAGGCCCGGATGCACGAACTCAAGTCCACAAGGCTATCGTACGCGTTCCGTAGGGGATCACTTAGGCTAGCAACATGTCACGTGACTGTTAGATCACTTCCCAATATATATGGTTTAAACATCAACAGAGGCCAAATGATGGGAGGACCTCAAACGTATTGGTTTGACATTCTTTACTATTCACACCGCAACGCCCTGCATCGCTCCCCCACATGCCTATGTCGCGACCGCATCGCGTGCCCTGTTGGCACTGCATCATGAACCAAACTGCCACCATGCCGCGTGCCCTCATGGCCCATGACCGAAACTCTTCGGAGTACCTATGGCGAAGCCCTCATGGCTTGGTGGTGCGCCGACGATGCCCCAACTTCAACCCACCAATGACTGACGCACTAGTGGCACAAGTGGCCCTGCGGCTGACCCGGATGTCCACGCCGCGAGCCGACGTCACATCCTCCCCTACTTAGTTGCGTTGATGTCCTCGTCGATGCGCTTCAAGTACTTTTTAAGAGCGGCTTGGAAGGATGGTTAGGTACTCTCAAGTTCTCAGGTAATTTCGGCCTCTGGTAGGCCCTTCCACTTCAAAAGGTATTCTACAGGAAATTTGTTCTGACTGCCATCTTCCCTATTACTGCGCCTGTGTGCAACGATTTCTTCAACTTGTCTCTTCAACTGTAAATCGGCATCTGGTGCGACGTGAGTCGACAAACTTCTCCCTGGATTATTCGGGTCTCTTTTATATGGCTTCAAGCAACTGACATGAAATACCGGATGCATTCTCAGACGGGAAGGAAGTTGCACTCGAAATGAGACATCATTAATCCTTTTTGTGATTGGGAATGGCCCATCATACTTACGAACTAATCATGTGTGTTTTCTTCTGAAGAATTTGAGCTGCTTCAGATTAAGCTTTACCAAAATTTCATCCCCTACGTGCAACTCGATAGGCCGTCGACCCTGATCGACCCACTTTTTCATTCGCTTAGCGGCCTTTTCCAGATAGGCCCTAGCGATCTCTGCGTTTCTCTGCCACTCTTTGGCAAGATGGTAGGTTGTCGGACTTGATCCAGTATATCCCATAGTAATTGTATGCGGCGTCAACGGTTGCTGGCCAGTTGCCAATTCGAATAGGCTCTTATTTGAGGCTGAACTCTTCTGCAGATTATAACAAAATTGTGCCACGTCTAACAATTGAACCTAGTTCTTTTGGTTGGCACTTATAAAATGTTTCAAATACTGTTCCAAAATAGCATTCACCCTTTCTGTCTGACCGTCTGTTTGAGGATGCATGCTCGATGAGAAGTTCAGTTTCGTCCCCAGGAGCTGGAATACTTCCGACCAAAACTTGCTAGCAAACCGTGGATCCCTATTGCTAACAATCACTTGCGGCACTCCCCAATATTTCACAACATAGCTGACAAATAGTCGTGCAGCCTGCTCTGCATTACAGTTTAATGGTGCCGGAATGAATGTAGCATATTTCGAAAACCGATCTACAACTACTAGGATAGACCTCAGTGTCCCTACCTTTGATAACGCAGATATGATGTAAAGGGAGACGCTCTCCCATGGTTTGGATGGCACGGGTAACGGCTGCAAGAGTCCAAATGGTTTAGCTTTTTCCACTTTGTCCTGTTGGCATATCAGGCAAGTCCTGACATACTCCTCTACATCCTCCTCCATCTTAGGCCAATAGAAACGCCTCTCCAACAAGGCGAGCGTGCGATGAATTCCTGGATGACCAGCCCACACTGTGTCATGACATTCTTTCAGAAGTTCTTTCCTAAGTTCTCCCACTTTCGGCACATAGAAACGGCCCCCTTGGTCACCAACAGTCCTTCCTCCATCCAAAATCGTCGTGTTCTCCCCTCTTGTATTTGCTGTAGGATGGTCCTCGCGAGAGGATCAAACTTCAACCCATTGCGCAACCGGTCGGGGATAGTAGAACTAATGTGGCTAGCTGCAGCCTGTTCTTCAATTTTTAACGCTCTAACTGAACATTCAATGCTGCTAACTCCGCTTTACGGCTCAAAGCGTCTGCGACTTGGTTGGTCCTGCCGGGCTTGTACACCAAGTCCATATCGAACTCGGCTAAGAAGTCTTGCCAACGGGCATGTTTCGGCTGCAATTTCTTCTGTGTCTGAAAATAGTTGGTCGCCACATTGTCGGTCATCACTAGAAACCTTGACCCAAGTAGGTAGTGCCTCCACGTCCTCAGACAATGTACTATCGCCGTCATCTCCTTTTCTTGAACCGTATACCGCCGCTCGGTATCGTTCAACTTTCTGCTCTCGAAGGCTACTGGATGTTCTTCTTGCATTAATACTCCTATCGCATAGTCAGAGGCATCCGTGTGTACCTCAAATGGTTTGGAGTGATCAGGTAGTTTCAGCACGGGGTCACTCATGACCACCGATTTTAAATCCTCAAATGCCCTCTGGCACTTCTCCCACCACTTCCAAGGCTGATCCTTCTTTAAAAGGTCAGTCAGTGGTGCTGCACGGTGTGAATAACCGGGGATGAATCTTCTGTAATAGTTGACAAGGCCCAAAAATGATCGCAGCTCGGTCAAGCCTTCTGACACTCTCCAGTCTTGGATTGCACGAACTTTCTCAAGGTCCATGCTGATGTTTCCTCCTCCAATATGGTGCCCTAAAAACATGATCTACTCTTGTGCAAATGAGCACTTCTCCTTGCCATAGTGCTGATTTTCTCGCAGTATCTTGAAGATGATTTGGAGGTGGCTAAGATGTTCTTCCAATGTGTTGCTATATACAATGATATCGTTTAGATACACCACCACGAACTTGTCGAGGTAGGCATGGAATAACTCATTCATCAGAGTGCAAAATGTGGCTGGAGCGTTAGTCAGCCCAAAGGGCATCACCAAAAACTCAACAGCTCCATACCTTGTCACGCAGGTAGTTTTACTTTCATCTCCCTTGACAATTCTCACCTGATAATAGCCAGATCTCAAGTCTAGCTTGGTAAAGTACCTCGCACTGCCCAACTGATCAAATAAATCAGCAATCAATGACACTGGATACTTATTCTTGACAGTAACTTTATTCAAAGCCCTGTAATCGATGCATAATCGAAGGCTACCATCATGTTTCTTCTGAAAAAGAACTGGAGCGCCGAATGGGGCCTTTGATGACCGAACAAACCCTACCCCGAATAACTCATCTAACTGCCGACGCAATTCAGCTAGCTCTGGAGGGGCCATTCTGTAGGGAGCTTTAGCTTGTGGCTTCGCACCTGGTTCCAACTCGATCTGGTGATCCACTGATCTCTTAGGTGGTAATACTTTCGGCAACTCTGGCGGCATGATATCCTGAAAATCCCTGAGTGGCCCTGACACGCTCTCTGGCACAGGTTCAACTGACCCTGTCGTGTTCTCTTCTATCAGCGTAGCAAGAAATGTAGGTTTCCCCTTCAATCCCTTTTTGAGTTGGAGTGCCGAGATAAGCTCGACACTCTCCCCTTCAGTCTTTCTGAATAACGGGGATCATACAAGGAATTTCCTCTCCAAACATACACACTGATCCGAGGTACGACATGGGTAGGGCTTTGGCCTGGTGCAGGAGTTCCAACCCAAGAATAACTTTGAAATTATCCATCTGTACCGCCATAAAGTTTGTCGATCATGTCCACGACCCTATCTGCACAGGTACGCCCTTTGCTATTCCAGCAATGGGGCGCGCTTCAGAGTTCACGGCCTTCAGCCGGCTCCAATTTCAATCCTAGCCGACGTGCTTCTTTGTCTGCGATAAAGTTATGCGTCGCCCCCCTTGTCAACCATGGCACGAGTATTTTTTTCATTGATGCACACTTCTATGTACATCAGCCCCTTGTGCGTGACTTTCTTTCCTTTTTCTACTTGGCCCTTTATGGCATTCAGCAACCTGAGGGCCCCTATTCTTGGTTCCTCCGCAATAGGAGGTGTAGGAGTACTAGTAGTAGCCTGAAGGACATTCAACGATTGTTTTTGTGGGCAATCTTTAACTAAATGAGGCCCTCCGCACAGGAAGCAACCCGACTTCGGCACATTGTTAGGGGACTCAATTGACTTTGCATGGGATTCTTTTCCGTGCGCCTTCTTTTCTTGCGTGCCGCTCTTGCTTTTCTTATTAGCTTTTGATGGATTCTTCGAACCACCCTTATTCTCGTGCGGCCTCTTCTTATTTTGATCTGATGGCCCATAATCTGTTAATCGTTCTGCCGCAGCCCTTCTGTTTAATTCAGTTTGCGCCCATAGCTTGAGGCCTTCAATGAAGTAGAACAATTTATTTTTCTCGGACATTTCCTTGATGTCCAACATCAAGGCGGAGAACTGCCTCACGTATTCTCTCACTATGCCCGTGTATTGTAGCTTTCGTAGTTTCCGCCGAGCGATAAAGTCGACGTTTTTGGGCAAGAACTGACTTTCAATTCTTTCTTCAAATCCTCCCGCGTATCAACAACTCAACGTCCACCCTGAATCTCTTCGTAGCGTGTATGCCACCACAATTTAGCATCGCCCTCAAGATACATGGTCGTTGTGACCACTTTCATAGCTTCAGTGGCAGGTGGGATGACACGGAAGTATTGCTCAATGTCCCATAAGAAATTCTCTAATTCCTTAGCGTTACGAGCTCCCCCGTAGCACCGTGGCTCGGGTATTTTAACCTTTCGTTGGGGAGCTTCTGGCTGCTGAGCAGCCCCAGACCCAATTGCCCTCATCAGGACGTTCATCTTAGTGGTTAGGTCATCGATCTGTAAACGAAGGGCTTCGACGGTGCCCCTTGTATCCTCAGTAAGAATTTCCATGTTCTCCGCTAACGTGGCGTGGTTTTCAGCCAACATGGCATGGCTTCCTTCCTGCTTGCTTAATCTTTCTGCATGGCCTGCTACAAGCGAAACCACTGTCTCAAACTATTCTGCCTGACCTTCAAGGTTATCTAAGCGTTTCCTGGTACGTCTGCGTGTACCACTACCGGTCCCCTCTGCCATCTCTAGGTTCTGATACCAAATGCCACGAAGTTACTCTTTGCGACGTAATCTCTCGTATGGCAACTAGCTTTTCCGAACTAGATCAGCCTACTCATGTTTCAAACCTGCACGGTAGCGCATTAGGTTAGAAACTATGCGGATTCCCGAATGCAATTCATATAGCTATACGCAGCGACAATCCTAGGGGCAGCCCCACATTGGGTTTGGGTCCATACCGTGGAAGGTGGTTGTGGACCACCAACACGATGACTCCAGCGCACGATGCGATAGGAGCGACCCAACACCGCAGTGAGGCCTGGATGCACGAACTCAAGCCCACAAGGCTATCGTACGCGTTCCGTAGGGGATTACTTAGGCCAGCGACACGTCACGTGGCTGTTAGATCACTTCCCCATATATATAGTTTAAACATCAACAGAGGCCAAATGACGGGAGGACCTCAAACGTATTGGTTTGACATACTTTACTATTCACACCGCAACGCCCTGCATCGCTCCCCCACATGGCTATGTCGCGACCGCATCGCGTGCCCTGTTGGCACTGCGTCACAAACCAAACTGTCACCATGCCGCGTGCCCTCATGGCCCACGACCGAAGCTCTTCGGAGTACCTATGGCGAAGCCCTCATGGCTTGGTGACGCGCCGACAATGCCCCAGCTTTAACCCACCAATGCCTGACGCACTAGTGGCATAAGTGGCCTTGTGGTTGACTTGGATGTCCACGCCGCGAGCCGACGTCACAGGTGGCCGATAAGGGGCTCGAGGCCTGGTGGTCGCAGTAATCTCACTAGAGAGACGTTGCTACTATCTTTCGCCTTTATCACAAATGGATTGAAACTCAATTCAATGCTATGATTAAGACATTTCGATCGGACAATGGGGGAGCGTACTCCTCTAATGATCTGCAGTCTTATCTAAGGATGCATGGCATTGAGTGGCAATCCACTTGTCCCTACACTCCACAACAGAATGGAGTGGCTAAGCGCAAGAATCGTCATCTCCTTGAGGTCTCTAGATCATTACTCCTGTGTATGCATGTTCCCAAACGGTTATGGGGTGATGCAGTGCTCACCTTCAGTTATCTTATAAACCGCATGCCTACCCCTGACCTTAGGGTCAAGTCCCCTTGCCAAGTTCTATGCCCGACTGGTAAACTCTTTCTTGTACCACCTAGGACCTTTGGTTGTCTATGCTATGCTCACATACCCTCTACCAAACGTGACAAACTCTCTGCCAAAGCCAGCAAATGTGCTTTTATTGGTTACCCTGCTACGTCTAAGGGGTACAAGTGTTTTGATCCTTCTGCTGGCACCACCACTATTACTATGGATGTCACCTTTGAGTCTACTCTCTTTTATACTCCTGCTCTGAGCCCTCTTCAGGGGGAGAATTGTCCAAGTAGTGAAGAGCGCCCTGAGGAACAACTTCTTCCCTTTCCTTGTTTCAGGTTGGAGGATGTTGAAGAAAAAATTCAGGAGATAGCTAGTACAAGTGATCCCAAAGTTTCACAATGGGATAAATTTGGGAAAGGCAAGGTGTTTGTAAGAAGGAAGACGAGGACAAAGTAAAATCCCTCTTGCTCACGACATGGATCAAAGCTCAGGTTCTCATCCTTTGGATCTTGACCTTCCCATTGCTCTTCGTAAAGGTACAAGACATCCCATCAGTAAGTTTGTTTCCTATCATGCTCTATCTTCGAGCCAATCCAACTTTATTTCTTCTTTAGATTCCACATCTATTCCATCCTCTGTGTCTGAAGCTTTATTGCAGCTAAAATAGAAGGATGCTATGGAACAAGAGATGAGGGCCCTTGAGCAGAATAATACTTGGGAGGTAACCAAGTTGCCTGTTGGAAAAAAGGCAGTTGGATACAAATGGGTATAAACGGTGAAGTATCGACCAAATGGGACCATAGAAACGTACAAGGCAATGCTAGTTGCAAAGGGGTGCACTTAAACTCCTGGTGTAGACTTCCAAGAGACGTTTGCTCAAGTGGCCAAGCTTAACTCTATTCGTGTTCTTCTCTCCTTGGCGGCTCATAATGATTGGCTTCTCTTTCTGCTTGATGTAAAAAATGCCTTCCTGCGTGGAGATCTCAAAGAGGAAGTGCTTATGACTTTGCCATTTAGGCTTCTCCTTCAGGGGGAGAAAGTATGCAAATTAAGAAAGGCCATATATGCCCTCAAGCAGTCTCCGAGGGCATGGTTTAAGAAGTTCAGTGATGCTGTGATGAAATTTGGATACCAAAGGAGTCATTATGATCACACACTCTTTGTGAAGAGGGGAGCTCGTACTGCTTCCTTGCTTGTGAATATGGATGACATTATCGTTATAGGAGATGATAGTGAAGAGATTCTAAAATTGAAGTGCTATCTCAGTAAAGTATTCGATATCAAGGACTTGGCCCCCCTACAATATTTTCTTGGGATTGAGGTGGACAGATCAGACAAAGGCATTGTGTTGTCTCAAAGAAAATATGCTCTTGATATGTTGAAGCAAGCTGGTATGTTGGGGTGCAAGCCCATAGATACTCCTATGGATCCGAATCACAAGACAAATTCTGAAAGTGGTGAACTTCTGTAGGACATCACCAGATATTAGCAGTTGTTAGGGAAATTAATGCATCTCACTATTACCAGGCCTGATATTGCCTATGCAGTCAGTGTGGTTTGTCAGCATATGTATGCCCCTCGTTCTCCTTAGCTTGATGCAGTGTATCTGATTCCGAGGTATGCGAAGCCCAATCCAGGGAAAGGACCTTGCTATGGTAATCATGGGCGTTTGGATGTCGAAGTATATACTGATGCCGATCATGGTGGATTGGTGAGTGATAGAGAATCTACTACAGGCTATGTTACATTTCTTGGAGGTAACTTGGTCACTTAGAGAAGTAAAAAGCCACATGTTCTTGCCACCTTCAGTGCAGAGGCAGAATACAGAGCTATGTCTCAAGGTGCTAGAGAAGGGATGTGATTGAAGTTTATACTAAGACTTGGGCATCAAAATGAAGCTACAGCAAAGCATATAGCTGAAAATCCAGTCTTTCAAGGTGACAATGAGCCGGCAAAGCATATAGCTGAAAATCCAATCTTTCATGAAAGGACTAAACATATAGAGGTTGACTGTCACTTCATGAGAGAAAGGTTAAGTCGCAAGAGTTTTGCATACCGCATGTTGCTTCTGAAGATCAACTAGCAGACATTCTTACCAAAGCAGTTGGGAGAGGAAGATTAAAAGATGTATCATCCAAGTTGGGCATGATTGACATCTATGCGCCAACTTGAGGGGGAGTGTTAGGAAGTATTATATTTAGTGTATGGGTGTGCCTAGATGTATTGGGTGTGTCAGTAGTGTCCTAGCCACTTAAGTATTTACACACATATAAATGTGCTTGAGATATGTGAGATTGAATGCATTACTATAAATACTAATGATAGTAAGGGTTGAGGAATAACAACCAAAACCCTACTTCTTTCCAACCACTTTCTTTCTTCTTCTATCTTCTTCTTCCTCACCTAACCAAACCCTAACCCTATATCTATCTGAAATCTTCTTGTCTAAGACCACAAAGATCTTCCAAAATAGCCTTGTTGAGATCTAACAATAATAACAGACAACGTAGTAGTAGTGATGCATTCTGTCATCCAAGATGTTCAAATGTCATCAAATCCCAACTATTTAATGATAATAACAACGAATTCCCAACAAATTTATTCAAAAGCTACATTGATGTCAAATTTAAAGTAATACATTTGAGGCCCAAAATTAACTTGAAATTGAAGAAGCAAGTTCATGAGCCAAAAGGATATTATCTGAGATCTTTCTACCTTTGATGAAGGGCAGATTGATTAGGATTAATAAGGGTAGGTAAAACTAAGGCTAAATGGTTCATAACAATGTTTATTTATTTATAAATAATTTTGTAATTGGAATTCAAAGAACAATAGGTCGAAATTATCAACAAAGGAAAGGCGTGACCACTTTCTGTATTAGCATAAGGAAGGTAGAATTAATTTTTCTTGTTGATTAGTAAAGATGATATTTCATTATAAAATCAGAATGCATCTTGGATCAAGGCTGAATGAGGGTCTCAGAAAAAAGAAAAAGAAGAAAAGAAACCGAAACAAAGCAAAACAAATGTGGCAGCCTTGCCACGAAGAAAGACAAAACTATACTTCAGACAAAAGAGGTAACCGAGGACGAAACAGCCAGAATGTCAACCTCCTCGTGATATCAGTCCCACAATCACCCCAAGATAAGAAACACCTAATGGTCTCGTCGAGATCATAGTACAATGGGTTAAACTTCCCTCAAAAGATTCTCAAATTTCTTTCCTTCCATAAAGTCCAGAAAATGGCACAGGGCATCAACTGGTCAAAATTTTCAGCACAATGCTACAACTTTTTTTAAATTTTGGTTATAACCCTCTAGATTCCCATTGGAATCACATGGTCTTACTGATGCGAGACAACGACCCTAAAATGCGAAATATGATTTTTATGCAGATTTTCCCGAAATTAATGAAATTAAATCAAGTTAATCGCAAAGTTATCTTTGATACCTTTAGGGTTAACAAAATTCAGATGGGTAATCACATGAGATCCAGGTAGGGTCCAGTCAGATGCGCAAGTACTTTTCGAGTCGAGGCGAGATCGCCCTAGAGATAGAACTCTAGCTTTTTCCAGGCTTAGGCGCTCGTCTTCAGTTCGATGTAGATTCACGGATTCCAAGTTGGGTTGTGAAAGGGATTTGCGGTTTGCAATAGGCTTATGATTTTCGAATCGGTTTATGGCTTGGAACAGGTATTGGCTTTGTGTGATTTAGGGTTTCAAAAGGGGCTTGGGGTTTTAGGGATCATAAGGAAGAAATTAGGCTATAGTTTAGAAAGCAAACACAGATCGAAAGTAGCAAATAGAATAGAGAAGATAACAATGGCTTTTGGGAATCACTCCCTTGGCCTCACACCAAACCCATCTCAGGCAAAGATCACTCAAGCATAAAAGCATTCAAATAATCAATCAACTAATTAAAAGTCTTTACAAACCTCTATATATAGGTTACCAATAAATAAGTTCGAAATAAAAAGTTCTAATACTAATAAAACACAAAAAAGGAAGTTTTTGCATAAAATTCCGTGCCGTAGCTCGCTCGAGCGATAATTATCATTGCTCGCCGAGCGAAGTTTAAGTGATCGTCAGACGATGACATCATCGTGAGCCGCCAAGGCGTGAGGATTATCATCGCTCGAGCGACTTTAAGTGATCGCTCGCACGAGGATTAAGCGCTCGCTCATGCGATCATTCCCTACGGTGTTGTTCTCCTCGCGGTACTCGGGCTTCCTCTATGCTTCTTCTGACGCCGATAGAAACGATGTGGTTCGAATCCAATGTCCATGTATGTGGCGTCCCCGTCACTTACCCTGGACCAAAAAGGTTTCATCACCGATGAAACGCGCTCGTGGTAAATGTCTAGCAGGTCGGGGTTCAAGCGGCGAACTTCATTCTCGTGAACCCAAGTGTTTTCGGACTCCAGTTTGCCGACCCATTTAACCAAGTATTTCTGGAATCCCCCGTCATGTGTAGAGACGGCATGATCATTGATTATATCCTCTATCTCATCTGTTCTCTGTCTACTTGGGGAAGGAAGGGTATAGGTTGTAAGGTTGGATTGGGGCTGGGATTGGAGGTGGCTGGAGTGGGTTTTCAGGAGGTGGGGTGAAACCCAAGTAGGGAACCAAGTCTTCCACATTGAACGTTGAACTAACCCCCGTACCTGGAGGAAGCTCAAGCACGTATGCATTAGGACCACTCTTAGCCAAAATTTCTAAAAGGCCCAGCGCCTCGAGATTGGAGCTTCTTTGTGGATCCCGATGGGAACCGCTCAGGCCTAACCCGAACCATCACATAATCACCCATGTGAAATTCTTTAGAACGCCTGGGAGCATCTGCAGATAATTTATATTGACTGTTGCTTGAATTAATTTTCTGTTTAACTTCGGCATGCAAGCTATGAATATGTTGTGCTAATGCATCGACAGACTCTGACATTCTATGGGATGGAGACATGGGGATCAAATCTAATGGGGTCCTAGGCCTATGACCATGTACTACCTCAAAAGGACTCATGCCTATGGACCTATTGACAGAATTATTATATGCAGACTCAGTTGTGGGTAAGATGGTATCCCAGGTCCTAACATGATCACCGACAAGACTACGAAGGAGATTCCCAAGGCTCCTATTGGTGCTTTCGGTTTGGCCATCCGTTTGAGGGTGGTAAGCTGTAGAGAATTGGAGCAATGTGCCCATCATGTGCCAATGGGTCTTCCAAAAATAACTCGTAAATTTAACATCCCTATCAGACACAATGGTTTTAGGCAACCCATGAAGACGCACTACCTCCGCGAAAAATAATTCAGCAATATGAGATGCGTCGGAGGTTTTGGAACAAGGAATGAAGTGGGCCATGATGGAAAATCGGTCCACTACGACATAGATGGAGTCGTGCTTCCTAGGGGTCTTAGGAAGTCCAAGCACGAAATCCATAGAGAGGTCTTTCCACGGTGTGTGTGGCACGGGTAACGGGGTGTACAAGCCGGTATTTTGTTTTTTATTTGTTTTGACACTTGGCAAGTACGACAATGTTTAACAACCCGGGTGACATCTCTCATTAAGCTAGGCCAAAAGAACCTATCCTCTACGAGTGCAACAGTTTTATTACACTCGAAATGTCCGGCCATCCCTCAAGCATGTAACTCTCAAATGAGAAAGTTACGCAATGAAGTGCGAGGGATGCAAAGGCGATTGCCTTTGAACAAATACCCATCCTGAATGGTGTAGACGGAGTGTGTGTCGGTCGGGTTACTAAGGAGAGCAGTGTACTCAACCCCAAAATCTGGACACTCGGGGTACTCATCCTTTAACTTTTCGAACCCAACGACCTCGGTACTCATTGTGTGCAAAGTCACCACTCGCCGACTAAGTGTATCAACGGCCTTATTTTCAGCACCGACCTTATGCTTTAACACAAATGTGAACCCTTGAAGGTACTCAACCCACTTCGCGCGCCTTGGGTTCAACTTCCTCTATGAAGTAAGAAAGCGTAAGGCTTCATGGTCAGAGAACAACACATTCTTGCGGTCTAAGGTAATGTTTCCAATACCAAAGAGATCAAACGACCACATAGAACTCCTTATCATAGGTGGAGTATTTTTGCTTCGCCTAGTTAAGTTTCTCACTAAAATAGGCCACGGGGTGACCCTCTTGGCTAAGCACTCCCCCTATGCCTACACCCGATGCGTTGCATGCGACTTCAAAGACTTTTGAAAAGTTCGGCAATCGCATGACGGGTGCACTACTTATTCGTTGTTTGATCTCAACAAAGGCTGTTGTCATTGCTTTGCCCCATTTAAAGCCTCCCTTCTTCATGCAATCTGTAATTGGGGCCATAATGGTGCTAAAGCTTCTGATGAAGCGACGATAGAAAGTAGCCAAGCCATGAAAGCTGCGGACATCGTGTATGTTCTTAGGTTCGGGCCACTCCACAATGGCTTTAACCTTTTCGGGGTCCGCGACCATTCCATCGGCCGAGATAATAAATCCCAAGAAAACAACAGAACGTTGCATGAAGGTGCATTTCTTGAGATTTGCAAACAACCTCTCGCCCTTAAGGGTTTCACAAACCAGCCTAAGGTGGGTCAATCTTGTTCCTTGTCATGACTGTAGATCAGGATGTCATCGAAATAAACATTAAGGAATTTGCCGAGAAACGGTCTCAACACTTGGGTCATGAGTCGCATGAAAGTACTCGGGGTGTTAGAAAGCCCAAATGACATGACCATCCACTCATAAAGACCATCCTTAGTCTTAAAGGCGGTTTTCCACTCATCACCGGGGCAAATGCGGACTTGATGGTAGCCACTCTTAAGGTCTATCTTAGAAAAGATAGTGGCACCAACGATTATATTGAGCATATCATCGAGCCTTGGTATGAGAAACCGATACTTAACCGTAATCTTATTGATCGCACGGCTATCCACACACATGCGCCATGTACCATCTTTCTTAGAAGTGAGTATGACAAGTACGGCACACGGGCTTGGACTCTCTTGGATGAACCCCTTCTGAAGGAGCTCATTGACTTGCCGAGTCAACTCGGCGTTCTCAACCGGATTCTACCTATAGTGGGGCAGGTTCGGTAAGGTAGATCCGGGAACCAAGTCTATTGCGTGTTGGATATCACGCAGGGGAGGGAGTTCGTTTGGTAAGTCTTCAGGGAAGACATCTGAAAACTCTTTTAAAATCGGCTCAACCTCCTTGGGACACTTGCTCACCGACTCAGGAGCACTCTCTACGGTGACAACTACGTACACCACACTCTCTTCTATCGATGCTTTCTCGAACTCAGAAGGGTTCACAATATTAATGGATTTAGAAGACTTGCCCTTCTTTTCAACGGTGTTGGCAGATGGTGTTTTGGGAGGCAAAGGGTGTAAAGTGATCTTTTTGCCCTTATGCATGAACGTGCATATGTTTGATCGACCAGAAATAATCACGTCCATGTCGTAGAGCCACGACTTTCCCAAAATGATATGACCCATATCCATTGGCAGCACATCACACCATAAGGTGTCCGAATAAGAACCTAACTAAATTGGTACACGACACCTTTTCAACACGGGAATGGATGAAGAATTGACCCATGCGACTTTATAAGGTCTCGGGTGGGCTTCAGGTGTAAACCCTAAGCGGCGTACCGCATGAGTTGATATTACGTTAGTGCAACTACCGCTATCCACGATGACCCTACAATTCTTTTCACCAAATCTGGCATAGGTGTGGAAGATGTTCTCCCTACGCCAGTCATCATTTTCATCCCGTTGAGGTTGTGCAAGGGCTTGCACACCTCACAACTAAAGCATGACCAATAACATCACCCTCCTCATCGCTGGGTGTGCTAACCGGTTCAAATACTTCTTCAACCACTACCTCATCATCATCCTCCTCTCCCTCAATGAAGAGAGTCCTTTGGGGTTCTTTTGTAGGGCATTGGGCGGCAAAGTGTCCCATCCCATGACATTTATAGCACTTTACTTGAGAATTAACCCTTGAGGATTCTCCGACTACACCTTTTCCCTTTTCAAACCTAGAATTGGTAGGGGCAGGTTGTGTAGGTTTGGGAGGAGGATTAAATCGTCCCTCACCGGATCGCTGACCGCTATATTGTGGCTCGGTCCTCTTCACCACCGTAGTTTTCAAGTACCGTTCAAGATCTTGCACAACATCTTTCAAGAGTTTCTACGGGGTGAGAAATAAACTCTTTTTGCAAATCAAGTCGCAATCCGGTGCGGAATCTAGAGAAAGTGATTTCAGGGTCTTCCGATACTCTTGTCCTCATCATGAACTCTTCGAATTTGGCAATGTAATCGGTCACGGGCATACCACCTTGACGTAAATTTTGCCACTGGTCGAGGAGGCGTTGGTGGTATGATAAAGGAACATACTTCTCAGTAAGTCGTTCCTTCATGTCGTCCCAACGGGTAATGGGAGGACAACCCGCATTCAACCTAAACCCTAATGCGCTCAACATTGAGTCAGAAAAGCCAAGCTTGACCAACCAACTTCATTTTAGCGAATCTAAAGCAATAGTCGTCATTCATGGCATACCAATCAAAGTGTTGGTTCATGTCAGAAAGCCAATCGAGGAAGACGGTAGGGTCCATTCTTCCATCGAAAGTCAGAATCTCAACTCGGACATTCTTAAGGAGTTGAACTTCGGGGTCATAGTCATCTCTACGATGATCCCTACGGTTCCGATTGTCTTGGCGACCGTTACGTCCAAAGTGAGGACACTCACGCTCTTGGTGCTGATTTTCCAGCCCACACATCGCTTCCAGTTGGTTGATTCGATCATGTAATCTATCATTCCCAACTCCTAGGGATGTTTGGGCTTGCTCAATGGTATTCAGATGTGCATTAATCGCACCCAATTCTTCTCGCATAGCTCTAAGAGTATTAAGAACCTTATCTGAAGCCATGGTGATCACAAGGTCTATTAGGGTTCTAATATGACATGCAATGTGGACTCACAAAAGAAAATAATGCAATAAAATAAATATGACGAGCAGAGATGCCCTAACCTAGAAAACCTAGGGCTCTGATACCAAAACTGACGCGGGACAACGACCCTAAAATGCGGAATATGATTTTTATGCAGATTTTACCGAAATTAATGAAATTAAATCAAGTTTAATCGCAAAGTTATCTTTGATACCTTTAGAGTTAACAGAATTCAGATGGGTAGATCACATGAGATCCAGGTAGGGTCCAGTCAGATGTGCAAGTACTTTTCGAGTTGAGGCGAGATCGGCCTAGAGATAGAACTCTAGCTTTTTCCAGGCTTAGGCGCTCGTCTTTGGTCCGATGTAGATTCACAGATTCCAAGTTGGGTTAAAAGGGATTTGCGGTTTGCAATAGGCTTATGGTTTTCGGATCGGTTTATGGTTTGGAACGGGTATTTGCTTTGTGTGATTTAGGGTTTCAAAAGGGGCTTAGGATTTTGGGGATCACAAGGAAGAAATTAGGCTATGGTTTAGAAAGCAAACACAGATCGAAAGTAGCAAATAGAATAGAGAAGATAACAATAGCTTTTGGGAATCACTCCCTTGGCCTCACACCAAACCCATCTCAGGCAAAGATTACTCAAGCATAAAAGCATTCAAATAATCAATCAACTAATTAAAAGTCTTTACAAGCCTCTATATATAGGCTACCAATAATTAAGTTCGAAATAAAGAGTTTTAATACTAATAAAACACAAAAAGGGAAGTTTTCGCATAAAATTTCGTGTCGTAGCTCGCTCAAGCGATAATTATCATCGTCACATGAGGCTCGCCGAGCGAAGTTTAAGTGATTGTTCATACAGATGACATCGTTGCCAGAGCTCAGCATGAGATTATCGTCCGCCGAGCGATTTTTAAGTGATCGTCATACGAGGATTCCCTGTGGCATTGTTCTCCTCGCGGTACTCGGGCTTCCTCTACGCTTCTTCCGACGCCGATAGAAACGATGTGGTCTGAATCCAATGTCCATGTATGTGGCGTACCCGTCACTTACGCTTCTAGGACTTGCTGGACAGAAAACTTAATATGCTTTTATTGCATCGATTTCTTGACATTTGAACACCATTTCGAGAAAAAATGGCTGCAATCATGACCGAAGAGATAAGGGTAGTACATTGCGTTATCTTTTAACAACCGTGTGTGATATCAACTCTCATCATGGAATATTTCCATAGGTCCATATAACTATATTACGTGTACGTTGCATACCTAATATCTTTTAATCAAAACTCAAATACAAATCCAATATGAATCTGGAGCTATAGGGATTCATTGTCTTTATCCTCACCTTTGGACATCGACCCTGTGTAGACCTTTCTTCCGTTGCATCACAAGTTAGGAATATAGTTAAAAATCAACCCATTCATTTTAGTTTTCTTTTGGCTGTTTTGGCAACTCACATAGGAAACCACATATCTCGAGGAGTTGCCACCCACCAAAAATGAAAAAATGATTATACTTGATGCATTTTGCCACCCTGACATCCATAAAGGTGTAACTTTTGCAACTAAGTGTACTTTTTTTGTGCAATGGGAGTATATAGATGTCTGCTTGAGCATTTCCATGTATCAATAATGATATCATTGCAATATCCGTTATTATAACCTATCTTTAATGTATCAGTAATGATCGGATCAATGGCTTGCCATCTTTTATTTTCACCTCGAAACTAAAAAAGCTAAAAGGTCTGATCGAGCCTTCGAACAAAGATAGCTTTGGGGCTGCGACCAGGATGAAGGAAGGTCTTCTCAACGAAATTGCGATGTTGGATCAGTTGGAGGAAAGTGGCCTGCTTTCTGTTCAGGATAGGGAAATGAGGATGGCTTTAAAATTGACTTTCAACTCGAAAGTGTTGGAGGAGGAGCTCATTTGGCGGCAGAAATCCAAGGCGCATTGGTTGCGGAAAGGTGATGGAAATACCAAATTCTTTCATTCCGTATTTCGGCCATCGAAATCAACGAGATCCAATTTGAGGATCCTAATGCGGTTCAGGCTAAGATTGTGGAGTTCTACAAGCTGTTGTATGATTCGGAAGAGGAGATCAGACCGACGTTGGATGGTTTCCCCTTTAATTCGATCGGTTCGATCGGTCTGGACAAAGCTAGGGATCTCGAAAGGAGGTTTTCAGAGGAAGTGAAGGCAACTATGGAGTAGTTGGGCAGCAACAAATCTCTGGGGCCGGATGGATTCACAATGGAGTTGTTTAGATCCTCTTGGCACATCATCGGTGCTGATTTTATGGCTCTGGTGGGCGAGTTTCATTCGTCAAGCAAGTTGGCAAAGAGCATTAACTCCACGTTTATTGCGCTCATTCCTAAGTGTGTGGGGGCCATCGACATAGCAGACTTTAGACCTATCAGTCTCATGGGATGTGCTTATAAGATTGTGGCTATAGTTCTTGCAGTGCTTTTAAAGGGGGTTATCAACATGCTGATATCTAAAGTGCAAGGGGCTTCATTCCGGGTAGACAACTTTTAGACATCGCGGTTACGGAGGTTGAAACGATTGACTCGGTTAAAAAGATGAAGGATAGGGGATGGACTTTCAAGATTGACATGGAAAAGGCGTATGATAGGGTTCAGTGGAAATTCCTTGATTATGTTCTCTTCAGAATGGGGTTCGGTGAGATGTGGCTGCATTGGATGAGAGGTTGCTATGCTTCGGTTAGATTTTCGGTGAGGATTAATGGGGTTTCGCATGGCTACTTCAAGAGTAAGAGGAGGCTCAAGTAGGGTTGCCCGCTATCGCCAATGCTATTTAATTGCATTGGGGAGGATTTGCATAGGCTGATTAAGAGGGCGAAAGCCCTTAATCTCATTACGGGCTTTATGGTTGCGGATAAATGAATGTTTGTTACTCACCTGCAATATGCCGACGACACGGTGGTGTTCTGTAATGGTAGTTGGGATGATGTGGGAGTCAAAGCAGCCACTGATTTGATGGTTATTTTCGAAGGCGTTTCTGAACAGAAAATGACGCAGGACGGTACCCTAAACTACGAGAATGATATGATTGATTTTGCCGAAATTAAATTGGAATTAAATTAAACAATAAAACTTGCAAAATATAACGAATACCTCAGGTTTTCGTAGTATTCCTTGGGAGAATCACGCATAATTCAGGCAGGGTTCAGTCCAAGCGCTAGATCCGTTAGGTTGCAGCGCAGATCGATCCTAGATATAGAACTCTAGGTTTTTCCAAATTAGGGCGCTCACGATTCAATGATGGGATCACTGATTTTCTCTGAATATCAGGTGCGGAAGGTTTAATAACTCTGTTGGGCTCTAAGGTTGTTGAATCAGATCAATTCAAGGATTTAGAGAAATTTAGGATTTAAGATTTCACAAGAAGATGGTCGATTTAGGGTTGTAGAATCACGCAAACAAAGATAAAAGAGGTAGATAGAATTGTAGGCTTCACACCCTTGGCTTCGCACCAAACCCTTCTCGGGAAGAAGATTCACTCTTCGTAGAGGCTCATCTCAAGCACACATAAGCAAAAGCTCTTTTCATTCATAATCAATAATCAATCTTAATAGAGTGTTTACAATGCCTTTATCTAGGCTAAGAAAACCCTAAACGATATAAAACTCGCAATTAAAAGAGTCCTAAAATAATAAAAGACTAAAAGGTAAAAAAAATGAAAAACTAAAATTTTCCGTCACTGTAGCCCGCTCGAGCGAGCTTAAGTGGTCGCTCGAGCGAGGGCTCGCTTGATACTGTTCTCCTCGCGATTTGTACCCGCCTTCTTCATTTTCAGAACTCCCTTTTCGCCTAGTTTTGATTTCCATTCCGCTTCTTCCGGCGTCGGTACACGCGAAAAGGTCCATATCCGATGTCTACGATATCAGCGTCCCCGTCAATTCTCCCGGGCCGAAAAGGCTTCATCACCGATGAAGTAGCGTCGTGATAGCGCTCGAGCATGTCGGGGTCCAAACGTCGCACTTCGTCTTTAGCTAACCATGAGTTCTCGGAGTCCGGCTTTCCCAACCACTTGACCAAATACTTTTGAATTCCACCGTCATGGATGGATATCGCCATATCATCTAGTATCCCCTTTGATCTCATCTCTGGTGGGGAAGGAAAGGTAGGGGTTGCTGTGGGGCTGGTATTTGGGTTGGTCGCTTGGAAGGGGTTGTGAGGGTGGGGTAAATAATGAAGGAACCAGTCCTCCACATTGAATGTAGAGTGATCCCTATATCGTGGAAGCTCGAGAACATATGCATTAGGCCGCCTTGCCACAATTCTAAAGGCCCTACCACGGGCTTGAAGTTTCTTTGCCCCAATGGGAACCGCCAGCCTAACTCAACCATGACGTAATCTCCAACCTGGAATTCCTTGAAGCGTCTGTGCGCATCCGCAGATATTTTGTATTGTTTATTGCTAGCATTAATTCTTTTTCTAATTTCGGCATGCAATTCATGTATATGATGTGCAAATGAATCGGCTAACTCGGA
Organism: Chloranthus sessilifolius; assembly: GCA_021018995.1. Classification (NCBI taxonomy): domain Eukaryota; kingdom Viridiplantae; phylum Streptophyta; class Magnoliopsida; order Chloranthales; family Chloranthaceae; genus Chloranthus; species Chloranthus sessilifolius. The sequence goes on along the minus strand of CM037593.1, from coordinate 8,675,154 downwards.
AACTCGATGGGATGCAGACATGGGAATTAGATCAATTGGTCTTCTAGGCCTATGATCAAGGACGACCTCAAAAGGACTCATACCTAGGGACCTATTGACTGAATTGTTATATGCAAACTCAGCTAAAGGCAAAATAGAATCCCAAGTCCTAGGGTGATCACCAACAAGACAACGGAGAAGATTACCTAAGCTCCTATTGGTGGACTCCGTTTGGCCATCTGTTTGAGGATGATAGGCCGACGAAAATTGGAGCATGGTACCCATCATGTGCCATAAAGTTTTCCAGAAGTAACTGGTAAATCTCACATCTCGATCCCACACAATCGTCTGGGGTAAACCATGTAGACGCACAACCTCCCCGAAAAATAATTTGGCTATGTGAGCTGCATCGGAGGTTTTAAAACAGGGTATGAAGTGGGCCATCTTGGAAAAACGATCTACTACCACAAAAATGGAATCGTGCTTCCGTTGAGTCTTTGGAAACCCAAGCACGAAATCCATAGAGACGTCTTGCCACGGGGTGTGCGGCACAGGTAAAGGGGTGTACAAGTCGGTATTTTGTTTGATATGTTTCGCAACTTGGCATGTACGACACTATTTCACGACCCTAGAGACATCTCTCACAAGGCTAGGCCAATAGAACCTATCCTCAACAAGCGCACTGGTTTTATCGCACCCAAAATGTCCAGCAATCCCTCCGGCATGTAACTCCCAGATGAGGAAGTCACGCAATAAAGTGCGAGGGATGCACAAACGATTCCCTTTGAACAAATACCCATCCAGCATGGAATATTCGGAGTTATTGTTGTTCGGATTTTCAAGGAAAGCAGTGTATTCTGCCCCGAAATCCGGGCAATCAGGATAATCTTGCTTCAACTGCTCAAATCCGATAACCTCGGTGCTCATAGACTGCAAAGTCATGACTCGACGACTAAGCGCATCAGCAGCCTTGTTCTCGGCACCAGCCTTATACTTCAAAACAAATGTGAACCCTTGAAGGTACTTGACCCACTTCGCGTGCCTGGGGTCAAGTTTTTCTGAGAAGCAAGGAAACGTAAGGCTTCGTGGTAAGAAAACAACACAAATTCTTGCGGCCTCAGGTAATGTTTCCAATACCACAGAGATCGGACGACCGCATAAAACTCCTTGTCATAGGTGGAGTATTTCTGCTTTGCCTCATTGAGTTTCTCACTAAAATAGGCCACAGAGTGGCCTTCTTGGCTCAGCACTCCGCCTATGCCTACACAAGATGCGTCACATGCTACTTCGAAGACTTTGAAAAAATCTGGTAGGCGCATGACGGGTGCAGTAACCATTTTCTCTTTTATCTCGGCAAAGGCCCTCGTCGTGTCTTTGCTCCACAGGAACTCCCATTTTCTCATGCAATCGGTAATGGGAGCCATGATGGTGCTAAAATTCCGGATGAAGCGACGATAAAACGTGGCCAAACCGTGAAAGCTACGGACTTCATGAATATTTCGAGGTTCGGGCCACTCCACAATGGCCTTAGCCTTCGTATGGTCCCCAACCATCCCATCTACCGAGACAATGAATCCCAAGAATACAACAGAGTGTTGCATGAAGGTGCACTTCTTGAGATTCGCGTACCTCTCTCCCCTCAAGGTCTCGCAAACCAACCTCAAGTGGATAATGTGCTGCTCCTTGTCTGGACTGTAAATCAGGATGTCATCAAAGTATACGACAAGGAATTTGCCAAAGAATGGCCTCAGCACTTGGGTCATGAGCCTCATAAATGTGCTCGGGGCATTAGAAAGCCCAAAAGGCATGGCCATCCACTCATAAAGACCGTCTTTGGTCTTGAAGGCAGTTTTCCATTCATCGCCAAGGCGAACACGAATCTGATGGTAGCCACTTTTAAGGTCTATCTTTGAAAAGATAGTGGCTCCAACCATCATGTCAAGCATGTCATCAAGCCGCGGTATGGGAAACCGATATTTAACAGTGATCTTATTAACTGCTCGACTATCCACACACATGCGCCATGTACCATCTTTTTTAGGCGTGAGTAATGCTGGTACAGCACACGAGCTCAGACTCTCTTGTATGAACTCCTTTTGAAGGAGCTCACTGACTTGCCGGGTCAGCTCGGCATGCTCAACCGGATTCAACCTATAGTGGGGCAGGTTCGGTAATGTCGATCCGGGAACTAAGTCAATTGCCTGTTGAATGTCACGCATGGGAGGGAGCTCATTAGGTAAGTCTTCGGGGAAGACATCCGCAAATTCATTCAGGATGGGCTCTACCTCCTTGGGGTACTCACAGACTGACTCAGAAGTACTCTCAACAGTAACGACATATACAACACTCTCATCTCTCGATGCTCTCTCAAACTTTGAAGGGGTCACAATATTGATGGCCTTGGATTGACCTCCCTTCTTCTCAACTCTGTTGACTGATGGTGCTTTGGGAGCCAAAGGGTTAAGAGTGATTTTCTTGCCCTTGTAATTGAACGTACAAACGTTAGATTGCCCAAAAATGGTCATGTTCAAATCATAGAGCCATGGCCTTCCTAAGATAATGTGGCCCACATCCATCGACACCACATCGCACCATAAGGTGTCAGTGTATGAACCCAACTGTATGGGTACACGACACCTCTGAGATACGAGAATGGATGAGGAGTCAACCCATGCGACTTTATAAGGTCTCGGGTGGGCTTCAGGTGCAAGCCCTAAGCGAGTGACGGTATGTTCTGACACCACATTGGTGCAGCTTTCGCTCTCTACGATTACCCTACAACTCTTTGTCCCACATGTGGCAAAGGTGTGGAAGATGTTCTCCCTTCACCAATCCTTCTTTTCATCCCGTTGAGGCTGTCCAAAGGCACACCTCACAACTAGAGCGCGACCCATGCTATCACCTTCCTCGTCACTAGGTATGGCATTCGGCTCAAAGACCTCTTCCTCATAAACTCCTTCACTCTCTTCTCCTTCCCCGTCAATGAAGAGATTCCTTTATGGGTCTCTCGTAGGGCATTGGGCGGCAAAGTGTGTCCCAACCCTTGACATTTATAGCATTTGACATGAGACCCACTCTTCGAGGATTCTCTGGCTACACCCTTACCTTTGTCAAACCTCACATTGGTAGATGTGGGTTGTGTGGGTTTAGCAGGCGGGTACGGAATTGACCAGTGTGAAAATCAGATCTCCTAGTCACCGTCATTTTCAAATATCGTTCAAGGTCTTGAAAGACGGTGTAACACTCGGTGAGAGTCTCAACAGGGTGGGAGACTAACTCTTTTTGCAAGTCAAGTCTCAATCCGGTACGAAATTTGGATAGAGTGACTTGGGGGTCTTCAGATATCTTGGCCCTCATCATGAACTCTTCAAATTTGCCAATGTAATCCGATACGGGCATACTACCTTGGCGCAGATTTTGCCATTGGTCAAGGAGACGATAGTAGTATGAAGAAGGAACGTACTTCTCTGTAAGTCGCTCCTTTATGTCCTCCCAATGGGTAATGGGAGCACAACCCGCATTCGTTCTGATGCGTTTAACGTTGACCCAAAAGAGTCGGGCTTGACCTATGAGCTTCATCTTAGCAAGTCTAACACGCCTTTCATCGCTCATGCCAAACCACTCAAAGTGCTGGTCCATATCGGATAACCAGTCGAGGAAGACTTGAGGATCTAGCCTTCCATCGAAAGTCGGGAACTCAACTCGGACATTTTTGAGGAGTCTCCCTTCCGGGTCGTAGTCATCTCCATGATGATCAAACCTATGATTTCGGTTCCGATTATGTTGGTAGCCATTTCGTTCAAAACGTGGACCATTACGCTCACGGGATGGTTCAAAGTACTCATCACCCTCGTCTAACCGATTGACTCGGTCTAACAACCTCTCATTGGATGTTTCGAGAGTCCTTTGGGTTGCCTCTAAGACAGTCATTCGACCATTGATCGATTTTAGGTCAGCCCTCATGCCATTAAGAACTTTGGCAATCTCACTCATGTCCATGGTGATAAAGTTTACTACTGACGGGCTCTAAAATAGAATGCAAGATGAATACTTTGGCCAAAACTGAAATAATATGTGATGAAAATAAAGTGCAATAAATGCAATGTCACACAGTATGCCCTAACCTAGAACTTGGCTTTGATACCAAAACTGACGCAGGACGGTACCTAAACTACGAGAATGATATGATTGATTTTGCCGAAATTAAATTAAATAATAAAACTTGCAAAATATAACGAATACCTCAGGTTTTCGTAGTATTCCTTGAGAGAATCACACATAATTCAGGCAGGGTTCAGTCCAAGCGCTAGATCCGTTAGGTTGCAGCGCAGATCGATCCTAGATATAGAACTCTAGGTTTTTCCAAATTAGGGCGCTCACGATTCAATGATGGGATCACTGATTTTCTCTGAATATCAGGTGCGGAAGGTTTAATAACTCTGTTGGGCTCTAAGGTTGTTGAATCGGATCGATTCAAGGATTTAGAGAAATTTAGGATTTAGGATTTCACAAGAAGATGGTCGATTTAGGGTTGTAGAATCACGCAAACAAAGATAAAAGAGGTAGATAGAATTGTAGGCTTCACACCCTTGGCTTTGCACCAAACCCTTCTCGAGAAGAAGATTCACTCTTCGTAGAGGCTCATCTCAAGCACACATAAGCAAAAGCTCTTTTCATTCATAATCAATAATCAATCTTAATAGAATGTTTACATTGCCTTTATATAGGCTAAGAAAACCCTAAACGATATAAAACTCACAATTAAAAGAGTCCTAAAATAATAAAAGACTAAAAGGTTAAAAAAAAATGAAAAACGAAAATTTTCCGTCACTGTAGCCCGCTCGAGCGAGCTTAAGTGGTCGCTCGAGCGAGGAATTTAACCGCTCGAGCGAGGGCTCGCTTGATACTGTTCTCCTCGCGGTTTGTACCTGCCCTCTTCATTTCCAGAACTCCCTTTTCGCCTAGTTTTGATTTCCATTCCGCTTCTTCCGTCGTCGATACACGCGAAAAGGTCCATATCCGATGTCTACGATGTCGGCGTCCCCGTCAGAAAATCATCTTATCTAAATCCAGCCTGACAGGTATTAACATGTCTAACAAGGATATGGAGAGGATAGCGGTGACGATTGAGTGTAGGAAAGAAAATCTGCCTATCAAGTACCTTGGTATCCCGCTGGGAATTGGGAAGTTCAGAGAGCGAGAAGTTGGGAGGTCTTGGTTCAGAGATTCCAGAAAAGGTTGGCTGTGTGGAAGAGTAAGATGCTTAGCAATGGGGGAGGCTTACGCTCATAAACTCTACTTTAGCTTCCATTCCGGTGTTCATGATGTCTATTTTCTTGGCCTCAATTAGCATCACCAAGAAGTTAGAGAAGATTATTAGAGATTTTCTTTGGGAAGGCAATGGGGATCGGAAAAAACTGCACTTAGTAAAATGGGTGGACTGCTGCGAGTAGAAGAACGAAGGGGGTTTACAGATCAGCCGATTAAGGCTTGTGAACAAAGAACTTCTGACCAAGTGGTTATGGAGGATTGGGGACGAGAGAGAAAGGGGTAATCTGTCGTGGCAGCTGGTCACTCACAAATATGGGCAGCGGAGGAGTCTTGGAACTGTAATTTTATGTCCACGCTCAGTTGGCTTGGTGGAAGGAGGTTCAACAATGTTCGCTTCTTTAGAACGGTATTACGTATAGTTGGGGAGACAACATGCGGATTCGTTTATAGAAGAGGATAGATGGGTAGGAGAATATCCATTGCAAGTTATGTTTCCCATGATATACATGTTATCAGATTCAAAGGAGGCGGTCATTAGCAATTTTGTGCAATTGAATCAGGGCACTTGGGCTTGGAATGTCTTGACGCACCGCAGCCTTAGAGAATGGGAAATGGAAGAGTTCCGGAATCTTATGTTCCTTATTACGAGAATGGTCCCCAATGATAGTAATAGGGATTGCAGGATTTGGAGGCATTCGGCCAAGGGGAATTTCTCCGTTAAATCCTTCTATAACCAATGTCTGAAGGAGGAGAGGATCACTTCTAATGCTAGATGGTGGTATGGATTTTGGAGAATCAAGATTCCTCCCAAAATTTTATTTTTCACCTGGACGGTTGTGCGGGGGAGAATCCTTACTCGAGACCAACTGATAAGAAGAAATATCCCGGTCCGAAACAAATGTATCCTATGTATGAGGGGAAGGGAATTGGCGGCTCATTTTGCTTCATTGCTCTTTGGCGCGCGACATTTGGTATAGGATTTTTCCATATTCAATGTCTCTTGGGTCATTTCGCTTTCGCCGGTTCAAATGATGGAAATGTGGAAGGATATTGGGGTGGATGTTCAAAGGAAGGAGCTTTGGCCTTTGACTGTTTATGTTGTCTTTTGGGCGATTTGGATCGAGAGAAATAATAGAGTGTTCAGACAAAGGGCTAAGCCGCTTACGATGGTTATCCGTGATATTCGTGATTTGGTCGTTAATTGGAATGCAGTGAAGATGTATGATTTTAACGAGGGGTTCCAACACTTCCTGATGCTTTGGGACTGTTGTAGCCTCTAGTATTTGTGGGCCGGGGGATGCTATTGTTTGCGATGGGAGTTTGACTGAGTCGGGCATCTGCGCAGGTTCCCAGGTGAGTGTTTGGGGGTTGTCTTTGTTTGGGTAGTTTCTTACTACCCGCCAAGGTATGTTCCCTTTTTGTTTCCTTTTTAATATAATTTTGTTATCGTCTCAAAAAAAAAAAACCTACCTTTGTAAGGATTTACTTTCAATGAAGAGATTTAAGGTAATTTTATAAGGGTCTTTTGCATTTACCCCCCTGAGATATGTCTTATTTGCACTCCACCCCCCCCTCGGGTTTTACCTATTTACATTGGAGCCCTTGCTTTTATGTTTCCATTACTTATTACCCCTTATATTGATGGATTCTTCGACAAATAACCTTTGATTGCTTTGAATCAGTTGATGGAGATTGTTTTTCGCCCCGATTTTTTATCTTGAGATCATGGAGCTACAATCAGGCAGTCAGATTTTGATTTCCCATGGCATCCATCTCGAACCACATTTCATGTACACCCATCCTCATCTCGTCAAATCAAAAAATGACCACCTGATGGCAGGCTTATGATCTCAAGATTCAGTGAGTGGAAGATTGAGGTGAAAAATGATCTCCATCATCTTATTCAGAGCAGTCAAAGATTAGTTTGGGAATAATCACTGATTAATCCTTCACTATAGGGGGTAATAAGTAAAGAAAACATAAAAGCAAGGGCCTTAATGTAAATAGGTGAAACACAAGGGGGGGGGGGGGGGGGTACAAATAAGACATATCTTACGGGGGTAAATACAAAAAAAACATTTTATAATTAGTTAAATGTTTTATGATTCATGTTTAGACAATTTCCTAATAATAGTTACTTTAGTTAGAAATATTTAGCTTTTTTGACTTGTGAGATTACAAATTAATATCTTTCTTGAAGAATCTTGTCAGGTGTTTGGGGTATTTACTTTGTGAAAGCCCTCACGGGAAAAATCTAGATTGCTAAAACTTCTTTGCATCATATGTTGACTCAAAATAATTATTCTTAATAGGACCTGATCCTTCTTGTATGGTTAGTCTCATGAAATTTACATTATTTCGTTTTCTTCATTGGGGTCACTTAAGAGGCTTTTAGATTGTTGACAATAGGAAACTGCTATATCCAACAACTAATACAGGATTACGTCCTATCCTTATTTGAATATCAGGAACACTTCATATAATTCAGCTACCGCACATATAAAGCTGACAACCCAACTGTGCCGCTTCCCTGTTAATGGCTTCTTGATTTAACTCAGGACTACGTCCTATCATTATTTGAATATCAAGAACACTTCATATAATTCAGCTACTGGAAATATAAAGGTGTCACAACCCAACTGTGCTGCTTCCCTGTTAATGGCTTCTTGATTTAACTGAAGAATTTGAGTGGTAATCTGCTGCTACCTATTTTGGATGGTGAATACTAAAAGTCTTTTTTACGATAGTGTATGATGAGTTGATATTGCTACATGCAGGAAGTCATAAGAAAATACACTCAATTATCTGGAAGTGGGAAAAAACATGCAGCATTATCAAGTGCACTGGGATCTTTGCCATGGCAAAGACCCTTATATTCTGAATACGAACAATTGTCCAGGTACCAATTTTCAGGCATTATGTTTTTTATGTTAGTCCATATTTCTTTTATAGTAGCTAGGAGGCATCATAACTCCAAATTCAGTACCAAATTTTATAAGTTTCTGTTGTGATTTTACCAATTAGGAGTTTGTTGATCAGCATTCAAATATAAGCTGACAATATATCAAAATATACATTTTGCAGCACTGCTCTATCCCAATTTCTTAGACAATATATATTTCAAATTAAGCTCTATGCTTCCTGTATTTATGAAACCTTGGCTTTGTCTGTCAGATTCAGGCAGCAAGTTCAGAAATTTTATATCGTGGAGCTTATTTATTTATTTATTTATTTATTCTAATTTGTTGGTTTCCAGAGAAAGTGAGTATGCTGCATGGACTCTTGTCAATGGCTATGCATTGAACCATGCCACTATTTCAGCTCATCGTCTAAAATCACACTTGAGAGACATCAGAAGCCTCAACCATTTTATTGAAGAAAATGGCTTCAAATTAAATTCTGAAGGAGGGGCCTTAAAAGGTTGGCTTTTAACTCTACCCGTATAATAGTAATCTCTGGTTACTGCAATGGACTTCTTTTTTAAGGATTTGATAAAAAGCAGATTGGTACTGTTTCCTTGAAAGCAGTGAATTCTGTTTATGGAGTGACCAACTCTCTAAATGAGCAGGAAATGTTTACTGTCTACTTATCACTTATCATGGAAGATCTGAGTAAGTCATAAGTTATGGCTTATAGCACTTGAAGTATAATATTTGCCGACATTGGAAACAGATATTGAAGATTGGTGACTTGGTTCACAATATGCTTGAGTCAATTCAGTTCAATGATGCATACAAGGGGCAGGTGTTGCAGATTGAATTTGATCTTGTTGCTTGAATTTGCTTTGAAGATATATACCGTCCTGATTTTTTAAATCATGATTCTAGCCAATTGTTCTGTGCAAAAAGTGTCAAACCGTCATGAAATTGGTAACACTTGAAAGGCTGCGCTAACTTTTTAACAACCAAAATATCATGCGGTAGGGACATATTTTGTGTGATGACCATAATTTGGAGAGGGTACAGGGATGTGGCAAGTTTCAGCTTCGTTTAGTTAGCAATTGATTTAGGTTCGGTACATATATTTCCATTATAATTGTTTATTTTGCAGGACTTATTGTTTGTTAGTATAGGAGTTTAGAAAGCTGGTAGAATTTAATATGTTCTAGGAATTGGAGTTAACTAGGATATTGTACTTTCAGTCAAAGTTGCAAGTTAATCATTGTATAAAACTCCTATTGTTTGTTAGTATAGGAGTTTAGAAAGCTGGTAGAATTTAATATGTTCCAGGAATTGGAGTTGACTAGGATATTGTACTTTCAGTCAAAGTTACAATCTCATCATTGTATAAAAGAGGCATCCTTGAGTGAAATGCATGTGTTTGAATAATTTAATAAAATTTTGTTCTTTATTATACTTATACGCGTAATTATTTTTTATTTTTCACTTTGCTTTATTTCTTCACTCTTTTGCGTACTTTTGTTATTTCAGGAGACAAACTTACATTTTGAAACAAACTTAGAAATCAAAGTCAAGTCAAGATTCATCTTGGTTCCAAGACAAAATTTCTTTGAGAAGTGTCTTAACTCACATAGTTACTAATGATGTAATAACAAAATGTGACCGTCTATACTACCATAATTTTTCTTTATATTGGTAACACTAACATGGTCTTACTATGGTATTTTCCAAGAGTGTTGGAATATAGTGAGACATAGTAAAGGTTCCTAATGTGTTTTGCTTGTGGGCTTCAATAAACAGAGTTTGAGCTAGGTTCATGTACTTCAAAAACCTCTTACAAAGATTTTGGGGAATCTGCCTATCACTATCATTACAGCTTTATCCCATCTATTTGAGGTTGGCTTTGCGAGTCTTATTCTTCCATTCGTTTCTGATCAATGCTAAGTTCTGTAACTTTGAAATCCTTCATATCTTTCTCATGGCTTCCCTCCAGGTGTTCACTAGTCTTCCTCTTCTCCTACTTCCTTGCACTTGTAGCAACTCAATCCACCGTACAGGGTTTGTTTCTTGCCATTGATAAACATGTCCAAACCACCTCAAGGGACATTCCATGATTTTCTCTTTTATAGGTTTCACTCTCAAATTTTCTCTTTTGTACTTGTTTCGAATTTTATCCTTTTCTTGTTACTTCACGCATCCACCGCAATATACATATCTTGTTCACAAGTTCTCTCTCGTCTTGTTACTTTTTTATGGCCCAACCCCATGCACCATATAATACGACAAGTCTAACAATCGTCTTATAAAAACCCGCTTCAATCTAAGTGGAACTTGTGGATTGTGCAATACTTCGCTTGCTTGCCTCCATTTCATCCAACTTGCATTAATCCTATTTCACATGTCCTCTTCAAATCCACCATCTGATTGTAAAGTAGAGCCTAAATAGTGAAATCTATGGTAATGTGGCACTAAATCATTTTCTACTTTAACTAAATCCTCCTCTAGGTTATCATACCCATTAAATTTGCACTCCATGTTTTCGTGTAATATAGTTAAAACCTTTTGTTCGCATAACCTTGTGATTGCCCGTTGAGGTACCTGCGATGTTTGTCTACGTTTGACCAAACGGAGACAGGGATTGGGCGGCGCATAGCCTTGGCTTGACCATAGCTAGGCTATTGCTTGTTATCCCTTGTGTTGGGCAAAAACCTAGGTTTAGTACCTCCATGTGAGTAATTATTGATATTCAACCCAAATCTATTATGTGCGCTATTCGAAACCTTAGTTAATGCGAGTGCCAAGTGTGGATTCGATGCCTTGGAATCCTTCTTTATAAAATTTTCTTACCCGCATTTATTTCATTCTATTCATAGTTTAGATAGTCTACGAAAATCTCAAATTGGGTTGAACTAGTTAAGTATGGTCTCGAATTAAGTGTCTTTGCACAATCCCTGTGGATATGATACTTGCAATACGAACCCTCGCTACAATTGACTCGTATACTTGCGAGAAAACTCACCCATGAATCGGTATATATATATTTGCGTTAGTTTTAGTACCGAGAAATGACCGATCAAGTTTTTAATATTGAGCTGCATTTAGGTCAACTAGTTAAACCCTCTGTCACGTCATTTTAAACCCTTGGATGTATTTTAGATGAAAAGAATTTGTAAAGAATAATATATCCAATAAATTTGTGATCATATGTGTTAGGGATCTGATGGCTATAATTTAATGTTGGCACCCAACACTCACAGGTCACAAGTATATATGATGAGTTTATACATCGATTCACCTTTAGCATATTTTTGTATAATTTTTTATTCTCTGAAATGTTTTCGAATTTTTCCCGAATATTTTTCCAAATTTATTAGAAATGAAATGAAATATTGCCGAAAACAAAATTTGTAATGCATGAATTCTTAGTTTCTCAATTGGCGAGTTTATATCTTTAAGGATCATCTATATTTTTGGTTCTTTTTTCATTCTTTAAAGCACTTCTTCCCAACAATCGACTTTTGAATGTCTGCATTCCACCATCATGTTTTTTTTGTACCCATTTTCTTTCTTTAGATTCCACATGAACCTCCTTAGTAAGGCATTGCACCACTTGTTCCTATACTCCCATACTTCTCGGTCACTCAAAGGTTGTTATTGTCTCTTTTTAATTCCCACCATTTTATTTTTGGGGGATCCTTGTCATCTTTTTAGTCACTTGATTCTTGAATAGAAAGTCTAAACCAATCTATGTTTGCGTCGTAAGGCTCTCTTGTGGAATGACCTTGCAATCCTTGTAGTTTGCCCAATCTTTCACCTTACTAAGAAATAATCTATTTCTATCCGATTTGCTCCACTCTTGAAAGTTATAGGATGCTCAACTTTCTTCTTGAAAAAGGTAATCGCTATTGTTAAGTCAAATGCTACTGCAAAAAAAGGGATCTTAACACTAAAAAAAGGAAAAATTCCTCCAACAACAGGGGTTGCACCGCTGAGTGCGACGAGCACACGATATTTATTAGAAGACAAAGGAATAGTTCGCTCTAAGGAATCTGCTCATTGTTATCAAAATCCTACTATTTACTATTTGAATCCTCTTATTCAAATCGAATCCCTAAACATGGGATTCAATTTATGTACTATAAATCTTAAATTCATATAATCTTACGATTCATGAATTGAATCGTACAATTCAAATCCTATGATTCATACGAATCTTATGATTTGATTCATATAGGGTTTCACGATCATAGATTCACAGTAAACCCTATTTTTCAATTCTTTTCTTTACATTTGCCTTTTTAAAGATTATATATTGTAAAAGTTCTTTTAGTTCACTCTTATAAATTATAAAAAGATTTAAGGAATTTTTCGTCTTCAAAAATCCTTTTGCTTTTAAGAGAAAAAAAAATATTTTAGTGGTTGAACATGGATTCGGCCCCCGTTAGAAAACGTGTTTCACACCAATCTTTGGCCTCAAAGATCTTTTCATCATGGAGTTGGCGCCCAAGTTTTAAACAAGCGCGCATGCGAGGAATGACATGTGGCAACTCCATGTTGCCCCTCGAGTCAAGTCGCGGTAGAGTATTACCTGGGCCCAAGCCTCTCAACGGTAACTCATAGCTGTAAGCCCAAACTCACACAGTCTCTTATGAACCGAAGCCAAAACTCACTTGTGGTCTCTTATGACCCTAAGCCCAAGTTCACTCACGGTTTCTTATGGTCCTTAACCCAAAACTCACTCGCGGTCTCCTGTGGCCCCAGCCCAGCCCACGTTCATCTCTTATGACCCCAAGCCCCATACCACTCGCGACCCCTCATGATTTGAATCCTTAGTCCTCTTGCAGTTTCCCTGAGACAGTAAACACAAGCCTATCTGCAGCCACTTATGGCTCAAAGCCCAAAGGCTAGCTGTGACCCAAAAGAAGATGCCTACATTTTTACAATTGCTCAGACCATGGGATCATGGGCGGCATTCGAGCATTGAAGTTATAAAAAGGAACCTCAAATAGAGAATAAATCGAGAGATAGAGATCTAGTCAAAAACACAAAAAAAGCCAGAGAGCATTCGAAGAAGAAAATTCAGAAGCCCGAAATTTCAAGATTCTCTCCATTTTTCCAAAGAAGGTATCCTCAAGGAGAAAAGAAGACAAAAAGGACGGCCCATAGATCCTCTTAGACATGCCCATCTCTCTCTCTCTCTCTCTCTCTCTCTCTCTCTCTCTCTCTCTCTTTCATTTCTTGTTTTTTATGATGAGTCCGAGAGGATGAAGGGTTAATACCCATGCACTTCCATGCGCGTTGTCAAATCTCTTTAAAGAAGCCGAGAAAAGGCCTTCCGTAAGTGAATTTGATTATTCACTCCCTTTAGTTTAAAGCCATAGAACCCGAAAGGGTGAGAGGCTAATAAACTACTGTCAAATCAGTCTCTAAAAGAGGCTGAGAAAAAAACCCCTTGTGTATATATATACACATATATACTTCCAGGCCCCCCGGATCTTGGGGTGCCTGCCTTGGCCCCACCCGGCGACTTCCGATCGAACATCCATCTGACCACTCGGACCCGCCCAACGACTTTAAGAACATTGGTCATGACCACCCCAAAGATCAAAATAAACTACAAGTTATTCTCGTATATTTACGACCTCTTAAATCATCAACAAGTGACGCTTCCGCCTTTGTAAAAAGGGGCATATGTGAAGTGATCATATACTCATGCATGTAAAGGATACATGTGATGCACTTGCTCTGAATAAAGCAAATATGATGCATCCATCCTCATTTGAACACATTTTTTATGCAATCATCTTCATTCAAGAGGCATATTGTGCAGCCATCCTCATCTAAGAGGCATATTATGCAGTTATCTTCATCTAAGGATATATGTCGTGCAATCATCCACTCGAAGACCACATCAATGTGTTAAGAGTTGGCGGAATTCTCAAGGCACCCTCTCGCGAAGGCGAATAAAGAAATATTGAAGAATTCTGAAGAGATCATATGATGATCTAACACATGTTGTATACGTACATTATATTTTTAATCTGGGGTTCCGTAGTGATGTAATTAACGGGCATCGTTGGTGATACCCAGAAGTGTTCAGTCCCCACAAATTAATAAGACCCCTAAAATCGAGGGGAATTTATTATAATCTATTTATGTTTGCATTTCTTTTCTTACGCAGTTTTTTTGTAAACACATGGTCTTCAAATCAGATCGCTTAGATGTCGTTCCACATGCATAGGTCCCCAAAGTAACCAAATATTTAGTTTAACCAGGTGCCATGGTACAAATCTCGTGTTCAAGTTTTAGCTGCTTTTTGATAAATTTCCTGTCAAGGACATAAGAGGTCCTAGATTGCACCATTTTGTTGAGGCAAGGAGCCCTCATTTAGTGAAGAAAAAGTTTGTATGGTACTCTAGTAGACTATGAACAACATATCGATTCGAGATCTAGAGAAAGGGTCAGGTTTCCTTGGCTACATATATATGGAAAAAGGAAAAAGCATATGATCATATCAATTCAGGCGTCTCTATTTTAAGAAGGTAATTAATAAAAGGTGAAATTTGTGGGTGAGAACCCAAGCATTGTCCAAACATTTTTGTTTTCTGATAGTTTATTGTCATGGCCCGTCAAGACTTTTAGAGGACTTAGACAAGATGACATGCTATTGGAATTTCTTTTCATGATTTTGATAAAAATTCCTGGCATTCCTTTTCATGATATACTCGGCTCTCACCCAAGAGACCCAGGTTCAAGTCCCGGCAACAGAAAGTGTTAGCGGTGAGTATTCCCGCCTGTCACGCTGGTGACCCAGGTTCGATCCTTGGCCATGGCGTTCTTTTATCGATAAAAAAAATAGCAACCTATCAATATCAGACATACATATACAAATGATAGTTTGGTTTGTCGTGATGCATCCGCTGATCAACCTTAGATGATGAAGGATGGAGAGATATCTTAAGGCAGTTCTGGGTCTTCATGTTAATTTTGGCAAGTACGAGGTAGGGGCTAGCTTTTAAAGGATGTTGAGATGTCTTAAGGCAGTTCTGGGTCTTCATGTTAATTTTGGCAAATGCGAGGTAGGGGCTAGCATTTAAAGGATGTTGAGATGACTTGTTCTCTTTCTTATTGATAGGGACATCCAATGTCATCCAAACGACTTCCAATTCGCCCAAGCGAATTTCGAGTCAATACTTTAGGTAGTTTGCGTTTTTATTAATTTTCTTTAGGTAAGGTTTCCTTATTAAAACCATTTAGGGGTCAAACACATATAATTTCGGTACTTTCAGTGCAGCCATTGGAAAAGTCGTCAAAATTCTTTCAATACTTGTTGGAATTGCTCGATTCTTGTCTGTTGGAAAACTACTTCGATAAGCTTTCAAACAAGATTAATATCGCATCAATCAGACATTGTTTGATCATTCAAAAGTGGTTATGTAACAGAAAAACAGGATTAGTGGTGAAATTAATTATGACTGTTTGATTAGAAAGTTTTAATGGTTAATTAGGAGTTTTATTTTTTAGGGTTTCATAGCCTATATTAAGACATGCGAAGACTTTATTTAATTTAGTTGATTGATTAATGAAATTGAAACCTTGCTTTTGTGCAAACCCTAAAGAACTTGTGAAGAGTTTTCAACTGAAAGAGCGAATCTTTCAAAACTCGAGGAGCGGATCTTCGTTTTATTGTGTGCTTAGTGCAAAGCCGACATACCTCCTTGGTGTGAAGCCTCAAAATCCTTGGTGTTAAGCCTTGAAACCCTATCTTTTCCTTTTACCTTCTTAATTATTGTCAGGTGAATGATTTCCTTTTTATTTCTTTGATAAAACTTCAAGATACCAAAATTCATATTTGTTTAGCTGCTGAGATCTTGTCTCACAGCTTATTATTGCTATATTCTTTGATTTTCCCTTGAATTAATTAAACCCGTCGGGACTTTAATTTCTTCATATCCTAGAGGAGTCAAGAGACAATCTCGCAATTGTCGCTTGGTGCCATAGACTAGATCGGAACTAGTGTTCCCTCATTGGAGCCGTTTTTCCAGATTGGGAAACTTAATACATGTGAGCGCTAAATTGATTTACACCAATTTCCTTAATTAAATTTCTTAAATTATTTTATGTGGTTGGGTAGTTTGAATATTTCCGCTATTCAATTAAATTTGAAATTAATCCCCAAATTCGCATAAATAGGGTTTTAGTGTTTGTCTTGCATCACTTATTCTAGTTATTCCTTGGGTATTTCACTTTGCTTTTACTGCTCCTTCAATTCTTGGATTGAAACTTGCTGGGCAAGATGAGGTTGTGTCAATTTTTTATCCCAATCTTCATATTTTACATTTATTTTCTAATCATTCATTGATCCATAGGCTGTAGCTTGATTTATGGAACAGTTACCAGATTTTTTAGTTTTATGGTTATTGACTTTACATTCATTGATCTATAGGCTGTAGCTTGATTTATGGAACAGTTAACCAGATTTTTATATTTATCGTTATTGACCAGATTTAACTTAACCAGTGTTTTCCAATACGAAATTATGAATAAAGCTTTGGTTAAGCTAATTATACTGTTCTTTCATTAAATCATTCAGAGTGGTTATGCAACGTTGTCTTATGGTATCTGCGTAACAAGGACATCTCATACTTTAAAAATCTTCCGTTGTAGATCCAACACTGCTCATGTCGTAGTTTTTTGTAGGGTATATATATATATGGGAGCCGGTTAGGTCCTCCATTGGAGGACGGTCTCCGTCCTCCAAGATCCACATGGAGCACAAGTGGACGGTATAGATCAATATTAAAAAAAAAATCGAAAAAAACTTTTTAAACCCACAAGTCAAAGTTTGACGGGTTTCATTGGTTCACATTTCACGGTTCAAAAAATAGACGGTGGAGATGAGTTTTCAATTGTTTTTTTTTCAAAGATGATCTAAGCAATGCACCCAAGCTCCACGTGGCATCGAAACAATATTTTGGGTGCCACGTGGAGCTCTACGTGAAAGCTTGGAGGACAGTGACCGTCCTCCCATGGAGGACGGAGGCCTTTTCCTATATATATATATTCCCAGAATTATCATATTGGCACCACCAAACGTCTGTATCGTAGTTACATAGATGCAGTCATATATGTGGCTTGTATCATGAAATAACCAATATCTGTGACATGACCACACTCATCTATCATAGTTGCATCGAGTTTAAACTAGTGGTGTTGTTCATTGATCAAAGTATTGTGACAAAATGCGGCCTTTTTTTTAAATACGCGTATAATATGTGTTTTTGGCAAAACGTACTAAACACGTATAATACCCGTATTTTTTAATGAAACACATATTTTCATATAATACGCATATTTCACGTATTAGAGGTGTTTTTTGCGTACTAAATTTTTTTTCCCGTATTTTAAAAAACTTGTTTTATAACTATTTAATTTTTATTTTTTTTTTAATATAATCTCATTTTTTCCCGATTTTTCCGTTTTTTTTTACCTTTTTTCTAACTTTCTCGCTCACTGTATTAAACCCGTACCCTATTTTGTCACTTTCATCAAAACATCCCCCCCTCCCCCCAACACACCTGGAAAGAGAACCTATTCCATGATGTCAGTTTTTATTTTATCTGTTTACTTGGAAATTTAATTGAATTAGTTAACCCATGCATTCATAATGTTGTTTCCTAGCAATGTTTTCGAATAATTCTTCTCTATATCTATAACAAATTTTCACCAATATGTGGTTATCTTCCAAGACAGGGAAATCGTCAATTTTAATTTCTTTTCCTTGTAAACAGTGAGCCCTGATGGCCTTCTGTTGCAAAGTTCTACAGTGGCAGATTCGACATCATTTCAATTTGCAGATGGTATCACTGAGTCTGTTCCTTGTTCATATATTGAATTTGCGGAACGCCTGGTGCTGCCTCAGTATAAAAACTTACCTGATGAAGAGGTACAAATAGTTTTATATGCACAATATGAATTTGGTTTATCAGATTCAATCGATAATATGTGAATGTGTTTTCAATATAATAAATCATATAGCTAATCCTTACGAGTAATTGAACTCACTGATCTGTACCTGATCCTTTCAAAACTCTTCAATTCTTTTACTATTCAGCGGTGTACCACCATAGTGACCAAGTCTAGGTACGTGAATTAAATTGTTTTGGAAACATACAGAAAAACTGGTTAATTTCGGAAATTTCAGAAAATAAAAACTATTATATATATATATATAACACGGGTTGTAAAAGGGAAAAAGTGGGTTTAAATTTTTTTCCAGAAAATAGAGGTTTCAAACTCATTTTTACAGGAAAAAACAGAGTTTTTTCAGAAAAGACTTTTTTTAAATCTTTTTCAGAAAAACGCGTTTCAAATGCATTTTTTTCGGGGAAAAATGCACTTTTGGTCACAATGGGTACCACCACTTACAATATCTTGAAATGTCAAATTCAGATGTGAGGGCATTTGATTTATATAAAATTCCTAGTTTCCTTCAACAAATTCTCCATGGCTATAAATTGGTATTTAGAGGAGGTTCATCCAATGATGAACTACTAAGACTTGAAATTTAATTTGATTCAATTTATTATGCTGAGCTGAGCATACTTCTTGAATTTTAATTTGATTTAATTTATCATGCTGAGCTGAGCATACTTCTTATTTTATTTGGACTGGTTACAGTCCAAAAAATAAAAAATCTCTTCGGACTGGAGTCTTACACAGATAGCTGTGCTTCTAAGATTTGTTTTTAAGACTGGTTATAAGTTCTCCTACGGAATCAGAGATATGGGAGACAGAGGATCAGTAGTTCGACCTTTTTTTGTCTTTTCAAATCTTCTGGCTTCCATTAGGGCTGTCAATGGGCCGGGATTTTGGCTGCCCAATAAGAAAATCGCAAATGTCCATCCCGACTCGATTGGACCCGAACCCCTGACCCGACCCGGAAACCTGACCCAAACCAGTAAAAACCCCAATTTTTTTTTTTATACTTTTTCCATATAAAATATTGGGTCGGGTCGTTCCAACCCGACTCGAAGGTTGGGTCGGATATCTCTTGCCTGCCCCGACTCGACCCTACGGGTCAAGTTTATGTGCCGACCTGTTGACAACCCTAGCTTCCACCTGATCAACTTACACACACACACACACACACACATATATAAGAGGGATAATGGCCCCTGACCGACATTTAAACACCAAATGGTGTTTAACTGATCTTACACCATTGAAATTAACTTTTCATCTTATACTACTGAATTGTGATACATCTATAATCATTCTAAACTGCCCAAGTGTCAATCTATCATTGGAACATGTCTCAGCCCAATGAAACATGCTGATAAGTGGATGTGAACCATCCGATTGATGACCTTTAATATCAGCGATTAAAACTTAAAACAACCGTTGATATTAGAGTCCATAGATCGGATGGTTTAAATCTACCTAAAATACCTTTTTTGGGCATGTTGCACTTCAATCCATGATCTATCACTTGGACAGTTCGGATCACCCACATCTTAAACATTTGATGGTGTAAGGTCATTTAAACACCATTTTGGTGTTTAACTGACGGTCAGGAGAGTCGGTCCATATATAATGTGGTTAAATAAATAACCATGCCCAGTCAGAAGTAATAATGACACAAGAATTACAAATTGTATTTGAATAGTAACTTAAATTAAGATGGTGACTTCAACTTTTCTCCCTGTAAACTTGTCTCCATATATATCAAATAGAGTTCATCGGATCGGTGCAGGCCGCAGGTGTTTTGAGAATGATCTTGTATCATATAGCCTTCATTTGGATGCTCAAAAATCTAAATAATATTAATTGCAAAATGGTTATCCATGGATTGCATGTGTTGTATTTAATTATTTTGCAAAAGAAGAATATTATACTAGGGCAATGGTCAGGTCCAACCTGGTTGAACTGGATTTTGAGTTCAACCATATCCGCAGCCCTGGAATATGGGAGAATCTTGACTTTCATGCTTTTTACTTTTTATATGTATGTGCAGTCAAGATACTCCTATTTCCAAGGGCGGCAAATGTGGTTGAACTCAAAACCCAGTTCAACCTGGTTGGACCAGACCATTGCCCATTAAACTAATGAGTAACTAATAGAGTTAAATAACCTCAAGGGGTTAGGTGAGCTGGCCAGGTACCTGCTTCCAAAAGCAGGAGACCTGAGTTCGAATCCCCTCCCTCCCTTGAGGCGACCCTAGGGATTTATATCCCATGCTGACCCGACATGTGCTGAATTTGGGGTGCGCATGTGCCCTTGGGATTAGGCGGGTGCTCTAAGAGGCCCGGATACCCAGGTTATAAAAAAAAAAAAAAACTAATAAAGTTAATCAACCACATAATATATTAAATTAAATTGAATATTTTTTTAAACCTTTTTTATTTTATGGTCTTCTTCTATGGAAAATGTGGGTGTTCTGATTAAGATTTTGTGTTGATGCTGTAATGATTTTTTATAATCGCCTTCTTTCTCGAACCGATACAGATTAAGGAGTTCCACAGGCGCGACGGATTTGAGGTAGGAAATGCTGATAAGATATTTGAGAGCACTTCCATGGATCAACTCACTAGGAAGTAGAGTGTGAGAAATCAAACTTAGAGGTGAGTCAAGTCTCTACCATAGAAATAAATTTGGGGTTTTTCCTTCACATTCAGGCTGACTTTAAACATGAATTTATACAACTGTAGGAAATAAATTTGGGCTTCTTATTGGTGTTATATATATATATAACATAAAAGATTGCATTAAAAGAAGAAAAACAGATACTACACTATTATATTTGGGCCTCTTATTTCAATTGATAGAAATTATGACACTATTATATTAGACATTGTTTAGACATTTTCAAGGCCAAAGGGTAGCCCGGAGGGTGGGGCCTGGTACTCAAGGATCAAAATTTCGGCCGAAATTATCGGTTTCGGTCCCCACTGAAACAATAATTTGGGACCAAATTTTCGGTCATCAAATGTATGGGATTGAAATTATCGGCCGAAATTCAAATTTTCGGCCGAAATTTCGGTCCAAAATTTCAGTTTCAGTCCCCTCTGAAACCGAAACGAAAACCAAAATTTTGATTATTTATGGTACTTAAATCGCAGGCCAAGACTTGAATCAAAATTTCGGTTTTCGTTTCGGTTTCGGAGGGGACCGAAACCGAAATTTTGGACCGAAATTTCGGCCGAAATTTTGATCCTTGGTCCAAGTAATAGCCACCAATTCGCGAATAAGTTAGCAAGAGGAAAATTCAGAAAAAAAAAAAAAAAATTCGGTAAAAAATGGGAAGTTGGGAAAGAGTCTGGAAAGTAAACAAAAAAATAAGATTAACATTTAAAAGTATGAAAAATATTAAATAATCATGATTTATTGAAAAGGTCTTGAATTAATTGCAATTTTTTCAAAATGTGTGGGTTTTTTGAAGAACTCAAGATTTAATCAGTAAATAAAAAACTCACGATTTAATCATGACTTTTTAAAAAAAGTCATTCGGACGAACCATCACAAAAAATGTAAAATAATGGTGAAATGATTTTGCTAAGATTCTGTGACGGCCCGGACCCACATGCCACAATATTGTCCAGTTCTAGGCTTAGGTCTCCTCCCCGATTTTGTTTTTGGCGTAAGCTTAAGTCTCCACCCAAAAGGCATCATGACATGTAGCGTCCCCAATCACATATAGCCCAGGGTTAGGACTTGCCCCTATCCAATGTGGGATTATTACAGCCTCTTATGTTAGAGAAGAACCATACTCGAATCTAATACCATTATGTGATGACCCAGACCCACATGCCACAATATTGTCCGGTTCTACACTTAAGCCCCCACCCCTATTTTGTTTCTGGCATGGGCTTAAGTCCCCATCCAGGACATGTAGTCTGCAATCACATATAGCCCGAGGTCAGGACTTTTCCCTATCCAATGTGGGGACTATTACAGATTATAAATATTCATAAAATATTACATATTTTATGAAAAAAAAAATTAATTAATAAATTTAACAAAATACATAATACGTTAAACTAAACATCCATGTAAATTTATTTGATATTAAACACTTAAGTAAATTCAATTGATTTTCTAGTCTTGTTCTTTTAACAAAATGTAGGTGTCCGAACATATTTTGACTATTTTGACAGGAGATGGATGTGAGCATTGCCGAGATCAGTACCAAATACCCACTCGTATGACTTGTGACTCGAGACTTTTTAAGCCCACGAATGAGAAAACTGCCACTTGTATTATATTCTTGTTTTATAAGGAGCTGCCACTTGTATTATATGTGTTTTATGCCGGTCATGTGCCAGGTGGACCTTGCGACAGACGCGGGCTTGTATATATTGTTTTTTCTGCTAGCCATGCTGGCTTGTATATTGTTTTTTATGCGAGCCATGCGCCATGTGAACCTTGCGCCGAACGCAGACTTAAAGAGCATGGAGATCTACATGTCTTAGTCCGCCCTCTCTGTACAGATATATTATACCTTTTAATAAAGAATCGGTATTGCGAAAGCAGCCCAAGTGCCAGGTGACTAGGTTTAGAGGTCACTATTTGAGACATGCCACAGGGAAACATTGTTTGTGCCGTCTAATTTGACAATCGTGGATCTAAAGATCTGTGGTGTAAAGATTGAGATGAAAAAAACTTCATGACTCGAAGCAGCCAACGCCTTTTTGAATTATTGGAACCATATAAGTATGTAGAAAAGTTATGTTTAAAAGGTGTTGAGTGTTGACTGCTTTAAATCATATGATAGGGATATGTTTGCTGCTCCAATCTTTGAGAGCATACATCTTTCGATCATGGCCTTTAGATCGGACAGCACATATGATGTTTTCGTGTGGCATGTGTAACAAAAAGTTTACCATGAAACATGCCACTTAGCGCTCGGGCCGCTTTCCTAATACCAGCTCATTTGTAAAACAGGTCTGGCAAAACTTTATTTCAAGCATAGTCATAAAAAACACTGAGTTTATTTAAAATTGGCGACTTTAAGGTTCTGCAAATTAATCAATAATTATTCAAAAATTCTTGTGTTTTTAAATATTCACAAATAATTCCCAAATTTTTGAAAAAAATTATGATTTTGAATATTTTTCAATATTCTTTCACTCTCAAATCTTTTTTTTTTCAATTTTCTCTCCGAATATTTCCTCGAACTTGCCGGATATTTCCAAATTTTGACCTAACCAAATTATTGCCAAACCTTGACTTTGTGACTAAGCTTCCAGGTACAGTTATTAAGACTTGAAATTTACACTCAAGCCTAGCCTAAAGACCTAATATGGTGGCTCAAGCCTGCCCAAGCACAGCCTGATCTGCGGGCCCAATGGGTCAGCTCGGACTGTTGACACCTAAAAATTGCAGAGCATGGTTTCACCCTAATCGAGCCCACTGGCCGAAGTCTGGATCTGGCATTTGTCGAACAAAACCGCACGGGTCTGGTATGAATCAATATTCTGGACCCGATTGCGATTCAGTTTAGGTCCATATTTTATTTGTTCCTGTATTTTATTTCTTCTAGTATTAATATTGATGGATTAGAGAGAAGTAGATCAGAGCACGATTACGTCATAAAATTAAAAATTTTAAAATTGCACTCGCAAATTGTCACGGATCAAGAACTCGGCAGGCCGATGTGCCATGAAAATTTAGACTCATCCTTAGGTTTTGTGACCCAGTAGATTTTGTAATTATAAGAATCTCATGCATCTACGGTCAAGAAATAAAATCGGAGATCCATTTTGGGCCTAGGTCAAGAAATCCAAACTCGACCTTTTTGAAGATTGGGTTGAGATTTGAAAAAAAGTCATTACCCAGTGCTGGTCCAATACTTATGGTGTTGGGAGGGGTGAACGGGATACAGATTTAACCTTTGTTTTTTTTTCCAAACAAAGCTGACTCTTCCCTATTGAACCCACAACTTCATTCTTCAAGGCCCAAGCCTCTTACCATTTAAGCAATCTCATTGATAGGTTATTTTATTTGCGATAATTATGAAAATTTCTTATTAATAATCAACCAGCCATTTAACCATTGTATGTTTGGTAGTTTGTAAAACTCTATAATTTTGTAAGGGTGAGAACCTCTTATAATATCAAACAGCTCAATTGTTAGGTCTACTATCCTTTCGCAGTCGCGACTTCGCATGCTCTTTGGCAGAGCAAGTTTTATCTATTTTGATCGCATGCTCTCTGACAGAGCAAGTTTTATTTCTTCTGGCGAAGAGCAAGCAGAAAGTTCTTTTTATCACTTAAAAAAAACTTTCTGCTTCCAGTGCACTTTGGCTAGGAAATCTAAAAGCAAATGCAGGCTTGATAGGTTAAAGTAAAAGTTATTTATCATTGACTACAAAATCAAACGGTGGTGAGTTAGAGAGAGAGAGACTACTCACTAGGGTAGTATTTTGGCGCTACCTTCAACCTAGTTGGGCAGCACGTGGCACCCAATCCGATAATCAGGTGTTAGAACAACTTGCCCATGGTAGATTGGGTACTATCTAAGAAAATAATAATAAAAAAGAGTTTTTTTCATTATTGAATATTAGGTTAAAGTTTAAAAAAATTCAATGCACCATATTTAGGATAGGAATCATAATATTGACATATGACTTGGAGAACAAAAAAGTTCAAATAAAAATTAAATTTTTTTAAACCCTAGGAGACCGGCCAAACTTTAGAAGATGTGATATAACTCGCAATCATATACCACGTGACTTTAGAGGATGTGCCCATATAAGAAAAGGGGTGGGTGGGAATATGCAAGAGAAGTACTCCATTATCACATGGAGCTCCATGTGGCACCCAAAGTACTATTTTGGTGACAAATAGAACTCCAAAAGATTCTATAATATTTAAAGTAAATATTAAAATTGAAAGTCAATTTTTAATTGTGATTTAGCAGTCCAAGCCTTTAGCATTAAAATAAAATAATATGTAGTGAAGATATTTTGATTTTTAAAAAAAATTTCTTTTAAATAATCTGAAGAACACTACCTTTGAGTGCCACATGGACCTCCATGCAGACCATCGAATATAGTAGTGGTACTGTATTGGTTTCCAACTTATAGACGAAGCTTGGAAGGCAAAGTGAGCAAGGCAGAAGTGGCTAACCCAAAAGCAAGGTAAGCAAGTAAGGATACCTCTGTTTGCATTGCGCGCTCTCTGAAAGCGCTCACATCTTAGACCCTTGAAAATCATTGATTGCCTTGAATCAGATGATGGAGATAGTTTTTCACCCCAATTATGGGGATCTGTAACACATGAAATCAAAACTTGACTATCTGATAAGTGCGTCATAATCTATTATGAAAGATCGGAGTGAAAAACGATCTCTATTATCTTTTCTGAAGCAATCAATAATTTTCAAAGGGTCTAAGACATGGGTGCTTTCAGAGAACGCCTCGGCACGAACAGACAACTGATGGCAGTTAGTAGTAATTGCTTAAAGTTAAGTAGCCAGTCTCAAAGCAGCTAGAGACAGGTCAATGTGGTCAAGATTAATCCAAGTAAAAAAGTTGTAAAACACCATTGCTCGGGAAAACTACACTTCCCACTCCTAATATTCTCCGTTGTCAAAAGTTGCGCCTAGATTTTCACTTTTCCACCTAAGCCACCTACTTTAGTTGGGTGAACATCTAGGCACATTTCGCTTACACTATACCTGACTTAGGCTGCGTTTTGGTTAGCTCTTTTAGGGCAAAGAGCAGTTCTGTTGCTCTTTTGGCTCCGACAGAGAACTACTTTCATGTTTGGTAATATAACGCCTCGCCCCATTTATTTTGACAGAAAACTATTTTAAGTGATAAAACTGTTCTTTGTCTACTCTATATCAAAATAAATTTTATCTGCTATATCATAGAGTAGACAGAAAGCTGCTTCTACTCTTATAAGAGCTAACCCAAACAAAGCCTTAGGTGAGATATGCTAGACTTTGCATTTAGGTCGCCAAATAAGTAAGGTTACAAGTTATCAAATGAGATGTAAAGATTGCAATCGAGCTTTACAAATGATTCATTTTATTTATGTACGGTTTATTTTTAAAATAATCATAAACATGGTTTGCAGTTTAGAGCCGAGACCTCAAATTACATGTATACCACTATTTGAGCTAAGGCCCAATTCTTTAAGAATCCAAAATTTTCAATCTTTTGTAAGATAATCTAAATGAAATTAGATCAAATCATAATCTTGAAATTTTTTTCCAAAAGTCTTTTTACAATATGTACTTAACTTTATATTTGACCATTATTGACCAATAGATGCTTCTAAAATTTAAAATTTTAAGTAATTAAATTGTTAATTGTTGTTTGCTTTACGCTTTAAACATCCAATTTTACATGATGATTGATACTTAATGAGTAAATTATTTATTAATCTTACATATTTATCATTAATTATATATCTTTTATAGATTAGTATAAGAATTAAATAATAATTAGAAGATTATTAGAGTTCACTCCTTAGGCTCAGCTTAAGCCCCACAGCTTCGAGGTTATGTTATATTTATTTATTATTTTAGAATATAATAAGTATTTTAAATCATTTTAAAGAAAATAAAACTTGCTTTTAATTTCTTAGTTTTATGGGTTGATTTTAGGCAATAGAAGTTTTCATTTTTTATATGCAAATAAACAGTCTAACTCTGGTAAATGTAAAAAGTGGCAAATGCTATATATATAATCTTTCACCTTTTATTATTGTTTGACAATAAGAAGAGAAAAGTGTGCCTAGGAGTGAGCCGCCGCTTTTGTGTGCACGTGTGCGTGACGATTGACATTTAGGCGCATCGTCTCAATGAGAAGTTTGACTTTTTGACCGAGTAGATCCAACGATTAGATTATTCATTGGCTAGGTCGGGTCTAATGGGCCACTAATCAATGGGTTAATTCAGTTATATTGAGTCAAAAGGATTGATCAAATGTTGACCGTTAAACCTAACTGTTTCATAACCACTTATAAAGGTGCAATGGTTTGATCTATAAAAGGATATCTCTAGACACAGATTTAGACAATCTTAAATTTATCGAACTTGCATATAGATTTAAGAATTCTCTTGCTTCCTTCTTTTAATTGGTACTTTATCAAATTGAATTTTCTGGGGCAATCATCTACTGTTGCAAAATAACAGATCACATTCAAGAAATTGAGCTCGTTGTATCTTGGAATTATCTCGTTAGAACCCTTTTATAAAACTCGAGTAGGGAGCGAATAACATTTTAAAGATAGTTATTATGTGCCTCGACTTTAATTTTTCTTACCTATTTTATCATTTTTGGATTTCTAATTACAATATTTTTTAACAGGTCAACCGTCTGAGCCCCATGTAAAGCATTTAACACGGACTACTACTAGAAGATAGTAAAAGATCCCTTAGAATAAATTGAATGTTTCCACTATAGCCATGCATCCACTCAACTATGGCTATTGTATTCAAATTGGAATTCGAAATCGTGTATTTAAATCTTGGAAAGGTCTTTAGTCGGTTTTGTATCACGATTTATAATATTGGTCAAAATTTTGGGTATCGGATACATATCGTTCAAACTCAAAATCAATATATATCAAATGATACGTCTTGGAATAGTAAAATACCGGACGATACATTGAATGTATCGTTCAAGCCTCTACATATAAAATGGCAATACAGTACATTGAATATACCGTATCATCCAAGTCTGATACCGATACGTATCGGTATCGAACGATATTTTAATCCATGGTTATAAGAAATTAAGAACTACAAATAGATCATGTTCACATACTTGACACAACAAAAGTATATATTATGGATGAGTTGCACTTGCATGTGTACTTGAAATTATATCTTTAGATACATATTTTAGCCAAGTAATAAGGGTCATTGAGCAAAGATCACAACTCACAAGACAATCATGCTTTGCATGTGCACTTGCATCTTCACCGATTATGAATAGACGGGTTAAGATCAGAGTCGATTACAAGGATAGACATCAAGGTTATTTTAAAGTTAGAGATTTGGGATTTTAAACAATCAAATTAAAAGAGAAAAATGGATGCAAAAAATTTAACAAGAAAATTTGAAAAGTGCTAAAGGAAAGATCAAAAATAACATAAGGATCACACCCTTTAACTCACAACAAACACACATGGGAAAGAAGACTCACTCTTCATTAAAGCTCATCTCAAACTCTTAATGCATTGCATTTTTATTAAAATCAACTAATACCAAGGTTGGTTTATATAAGGACCTTATATATTAGGTGCAAAAAAGAAACTAACCATAAAATAACAAAATATTAAATTGTCTCCAAATTGAACATTATAATAAACCCAAAAAGGCAAGAAAAAGAACAAAGATAAAAGGACAAAAAATACAATTGTCGTCACTTGACTTGCTCGAACAGGTTTGGTTCTCGCTCGAACGAGAATCTTAAAGGGGGCCGCTCAAGCGAAGTTTGGTCGAAAGTTTTGGCCATATTTTCCTGATGCACTCTCGCTCGAGCAAAAAATGATCGAAAGGTTTGGCCTCTAGATTGTCTTCTTATCGCTCAAGCGACTCTGAGCAGTTAGGTGTCCTCTTATCGCTCCTTTAGGCTCCCCTCCCAGATGATGTCGATACTTCATAGTTCCTTCTTCGTTTCTTCTTACGTCGATACACGCGATAAAGCCCAAAATCCGTACTTTTGATCTTGGCATCCCCGCTAGAGAGGTTGCAAATTATTTCGCCGTCGAACTGAGTTTCACGTCCCAATCCAAGCTTGAAAAAACCCAACCCAACTCAAGTATAATGTAGACCGGTCTAATTTTACGTGATCCATATCTTGACCCAACTGAAAATTAGGTTTGTTTGCGCCTGACACACCCATCAAGTCCATTTTGGATCAAGCTTGGGTTGACCAAACCCATTTATACATACTAAGGTTGTGTTTGGGATAAATCTTTGGAGGCAAAGAGCAGCTCTTTATTCTGGAGCAGAGCACTTTAGTATGGGATTATGTTTGGTAGTAAATGCTCCTTATCTCCTTCGGAGAGTAAAAGAACTGAATTTGAGTCAACCCTAGCTCTAAAACAACCCTGATGTTCATCATTGTGGATCGACTCTGATCTTAATCCGTCTATCCATGACCGTTGTTGGGCTCGAAATTATCCGATTTACGTCGTTGATCAATTCAATTCAAAAGCCCTATCGAGTAGGGTTATGCATTTTTTGGACCGAACCGACCGAACCGGACTGAACCACCGGGTTTGGTCCAGTTTGGACAAGTACCGGTTTGGGTTTGGTTTGGAAAAAAGGAAAACCGAATAGTTTGGTTTGGTTTCGGTTCCAAGCCGAAATCGACCGAACCGAACCGAATGTAGTTTGTATGCATATAAATATATATAGGCGGGGGTTTTGATCAATTTTAAAAGGCATTTACGCAAAATGCATATTTTTATATAAAACCCTACCCTTGTCTTTGGCTTATTCCTAAATCTTAAAGCGAAAAAGTAGAACTTATAGGAAACTCGGTTGAGAAGTAAAGAAAATTTTGATGTGCAAGTAGAAGTTATAGGAAAACCGAAACCGAATTGAATCAGGTTGGTTTGGTTTAAGAGTTGGACGGTTTGGTTTGATTTGAAAATCTAAAAACCGATTAAGACCAATTTGCTTTGTGATTTTAGTTCAAAACTGACAAAACCGAACCGAATACACCACTACTATTGAGAATTTATTGATTACACATTGAGTCACGATCGAACGCCCCAATGTAAAGGATGCTAGAATTCTATCTCTAAAATTGCACCTTTCACAAATCTTAACGAATCTCACGCCTCAGATTGGGGACCCTAGCGAACCAAGCATGGTCACTTAAGTGAAAATTTAAAAAACTATAAGGTAAAGCTTTAATTTGAATTTTATTATTTAATTAATTATTTTAATTTCGACAAACTAACATCTCATGATCATTCATGTATTTTAGGATCGTTGTCCACCGTCACTCTCTCTCATATATATAGAAAGGTTGAGAAGCACGATTACGATGGATTACGGGACGAAATAAACAATCCCTTCCCGTAACTCTTGCTGGTGTGGCCTCTCACAGGTCCCTGTCGCTAGAAGACTTTGGCATGTTAGTATTTTTCGAGATATTCCTTAACCAAAGTGCAAGATAACTCGATTTTAACCTGGGACACGCAGCATGATTTTAAACTGACCCCAACATTTTAATGTTTGGTTTGCATTCCAAGAACCCCTTAACTACATATAGTTAGGCCTCACTCTTTAAAAGAGCAATTTAAACCTGCTCTTTTCAGTGGGCTGCTCTTTGCCCCCAAAGAGCAATCCCAAACACAGCTAAGAATTTGTGGCTTATCCCATGTGCATGTCTGAAATATATCAAAATTTTAGAACCCTCCAACAACCAAAGCACCTGAAAAACAACAGAAGCAGATTCACCTGTTTATCTCCTGTAGTCAACCAGCCCATCAAACAAGGAACATTTGCTTTTATCAGGAAAATAAACAGTAGTCTTTTGATGATCCTTTTACAGTTATATTTTCAAATAAATTATAACAAACATTCAGGTGGCATCACCTCTCTCTTGGCAACCATCTCCCACATTGAGCCCCCACAAACTCCAGGCCCATTTTACCAGTCTCCCCCGATACTTGAATTCCCCGAAAGAAAAAAGAACACAAAAGACTAAGGTGAAGCTGAAACAGATGACACAAGCTACGTTGGTTTACAGTTGGGCTTCGGTGACTGGTGGTGGTATGGAGAAGTACCGTAAGCGCCATTCGATAGGCTCCTCATCGGTTGCCCATTCCTTCCTATGGACCCCTGTGTTTTAAAGCTGTTTCTAATATTTGGGTTGTTAAGGCTGGCCCCGACTCGCTCTGCTTGCATGGTTTGGAAATAGTGTGAAGAGCTAGCCATGTCTTTCAGATTTGGCAGAGGTTTTAGCACTTCAACAATTTCGCTCATGAGAGGTCGGGCTTTCGGGTCCCGGCTGAGACAGTGGTGAGCCAATTGGGCCGCCTTTTGTGCACCTTTGATAGAAAAATGCCCCTCAAGGCGAGGGTCTATGAGCCGATAGAAGCGCCGCCTTTCTCCGAGATGTGGCCGTGCCCACTCTACCAAGTTGTGCTCCCCATTTGGCCTGTTTTTATCCATCGATCTTCGCCCCGTGATCATTTCGAGTAGGACCACCCCAAAGCTGTAGACGTCACTCCTTGATGTTAGATGTCCTGTGGAAAGATGGATCAGACTAGACTCAAGACTACTGCAAGTAAATAAGCCTTCATACAATGTTTAGAAAGGGACTACAAACAAATCCATTTATGTCCAAATCCAAAACGTTTTACATATGGGATAATGGCTCCTCACTGACATTTATACACGTGATGGTGTTTAAATGATCTTACACCATTAAATTTAAAAAATTTATCTCACACCACAGAAGTGTGATTTATCATCATGCCATGTGGTGAACATCTCAACCGATCTAAATTGTTCAAGTAGCAATCCATCACTGGAACATATCTCAGCCCAAAGGAACAACCCTATAGGTGATGTGAACCATCCGATGGATGAACTTTATTATCAGTCATTAAAACTAAAAACAATGGTTGATGTTATAGTCAACAAATCGGATGGTACAAATCTCTAAAAAAGTTTGATTTTTGGACCTATTGTTTTTCAAGGTGTGATCTAGCACATTGAAGGTGTGGATTACCCACATCTTTAACCTTTAGTGGCATAAGATCATTTAAGCACCATTTTGGTGTTTAAATGACGGTCAGGAGGGTTGGGTCCTTTACATATTGATTAATGCATTTGTATTGGCTGATACCAATTTGTATCACAAATACATATCAGATAGAATACTTGCTTTAATTATCAAAAATACATATTAGGCAGAAAATTTTGATTCAAGCACGAAGCAGAGCCGACTGAGTTTCCTATTAGAGTTGTGCTGCATCAGAGTTCCACTCTGAGATTTGTTCATGGATGAAATGGAAACTGCAATATAGGATGGGGTTCCATAGTATATATTATTTTTTAATCATGTGGTGCTAATTGGCTAAGACAAGGATACAAATGATAAGTTAAATTTTGGAGAAAAGCTTAGAATTAAAGGATTTAAACTCTAAAAAATTAGCTTAACAAAGATGGAATACATTGTGAATGCAACGACCTAGAGGAAGATGCAGTCAAATAGAAAATCATCTTGCGCCTCAATGTCATAAATTTTAGTATTTGGACTCTACTATGCAAACTACCAGTGGGTTTGATCAGAAAATCTCACATAGATCAAGGTTGTGCACAGTGGAGACATGCGCGTTGTATGTTGTGTGATCGGGTATCATTTCAATTGAAACGATGTCTTTATAAAGTAATGTATCAGACCTGCATTATCGTTTAATGCAGATTATTTGAGCTACAAAGAGGCAACAAGGTAGTAAAATCATTGTTGTCAAATCGCATATGTGATGCTATGTGATGGCATAGTGTCATCGCATATATGATGGCATAACTTCTTTTTTTTCTCCAAAAAAATCCTCAAAAATCCCAAAAAAATCCCAAAACTTTATAATATATGTTGTGTTACTCTCTCAAGTCTCAACTCTTTGGAGTCTTCGCTTAATTAACTACAAAATAGAGCAAAAAAATGATAAACAAAGATTTAAGAGAGAGAGAGAGAGAGAGAGAGAGAAAGTACTAAAACTCAAAAAAGAGACCAAAGTGACAAAACTCATTCCTTGGATGGATGTGGTATGGATTAGGAAGAGGAACCCCCTATTTAGAGGCTTTGGGAAGGCCTAAAATGTAAAAAAAATAGAAAAAAAACTTCAATGGTCATATTTATGACCATTGGAGGTGTATGCGATCGCATAACTTCCAGATCGCATATGCCATCATGGCATATGCGAATATATATACACACACACACACACACACACAATCCCTGCAACCGGGTGCATTTTCACAAACCACTTGGCATGATCAACCCAAAACAACACCCCGTTTTGGGTTGATCAGCCATGGGGCATGTGGTTTTAAAAAAAAATCCCTTTTTTTGGACTTCTTTGGTCCTCATTTGATGGGTCAAAGATATATTAACCGACCCACCCGCACACCCCCCCAACACTGGTGCACTGAATTTGGGGCTCCTTTGCACATTTCAACGGTCAAAATGTATCGGGTTGTTCCCAAATTTTTGTGTGACACTTGATCAAACTTATCCAAGTTCCTGTGGCACCCATTTTTTGGTGATGGGCCACATGATCCCCAGCTGGTGTGGTTGCATGGTTGCATAATCCCCGGGCCTAATATACATATGTAGCGCCATTCTATAAATATAAACCCTAAGGAATGTCAATTGAAAAGGAATGTCCATCCAAGACTTGAAACAGCTCATGTACCGAAGGATTGAATAATACAAGCACAAGAAAGATAGAAGGGAAGACCAATAAAGATTTGGAGGAATTACTTGGAAACAACATTGAAGGATCGCAGAGTGAAACAGAGTTTAGCCTTGAACAACAATAAGTGGAAAAGTAGGACAAGCAAAGCCGACTCAAATTGATCGGACAAGGTGATGATGATGAAGATATCTATACATGTCTTTTGAGGTAGTGAGTGTTAAGAAACTAAATTTAGTATAAAAAATGCATTTTGACACAGTTTGGTAAATCCATGATTCATTGGTTTGATCTTTTGAGATGATAAATCATGAAGTAGGCTAACGACAAGCATTAGCTGATTTTTGGATTTTGTGGGAGAGCAAAACCTCATTGACTTCCATTAATCCCAAGTGATATAATAATCAAGAGCCCAGTTATAATATGTCCGCAGAGATTGAGAGGAACAACTTCCAATGCTAATTAAATTGTTTTACCTAAATCAGCTTTTGACCGTATCCCTACTTTGCTATATTTCTGAAGTAGCACGCTAGATTATCAGAAAGAACTCTAGTTTGCTCTCGTGTGGGAAAATTGGAAGGAAAGGAACATTTGTAACAAATACTCCCTGGCCCTGCATGGAGGTCCGCGTCGGAAATTTGGAAAGGGACATTTGTAACAAATAGTCGCATTTGGGTACATAAAGAGGGAGCCTAATCATTTAGAGGACTCTCTAGATAAGGAACCACAAAGTACTCCCTATGTATTGACAAAGGTCTCCCTCTTTGATCACAGATACCCTTATTTATAATCTTGTATTAGTTACACTTACATTAATAAAATTGTTATTCATCGAAATTTTGAAAAGAAAATAGTCCAAGGCCTTTTGGGTTTGAAATATGTATTTAGAAAAGCCAAGATTAAAATAATTAGTGACAAAACGCTATCTTTAAAAATGGACGATGGAAGGATTCGAATTCATGAAGAAATTTCCCTGTTGAATAATCACGAAGTGGAACTAGGAGAGTTTTGGGAAAGCAGGAAAAAAACAACTAAATTAAATGGCTCACTGGTTAAAGCTTTCTTTAAGCTTAAAGGGGTCCTGGGTTGAAATCCTCTTAAACCCACTTACCGTTTTAAAAAAATGAACGGGAAATTAAAAAAAAAAACAAGTCACTACTATACATGAAACTGCAGGCATTAATGGAATAGAAGAAATATGGCTTTTGATGGAAGAATCAAGAGATAGGCAAGCCCCTCCAAGATAAGAAATTTGAACGTTAGATCAGATGGGAAAATTTTAGTTGGAGATCGAGGCTAAAGTGGCCATATGAACGGAATAAAAATACCCATTTAGGGTATATTAGAGAGATAAGAGGAAAAGAAGGGAGAGCACAATAACACAATAGATTACATTGTTAAGGTTGAGATATCTTACAAAAGAAGTAAGGCCTCTTTATATAGAGTTCCCTCACTAACACTTTTTCGAGGTGGGACTAAACCCACACCTCTAAAGCTCTAACTCTAGGCACCAATATACCACTAATAAGCTCCAACAATCTTTACTCGGCAAGGAAGGCCTGAGGCTTAACCTTGATGGTCTATCTTTTGACTATTTACCTTCAAAAAAGTTGAATGGTTGGAAAGTGTTTAAGAAAGGAGGTTGATGCAGCAATATTTTATTCGAAAGGGACTCATATGGTTTCTTATTGGCATATGTACCAGGAGTGATGGAACATATTAAAGGAGAGTTGCTTCTGGTATTAAAGGAATATTATAATTGAGGACAAATTAACTCAGGATTCGATGCTTTTTCACTAAGATTATTTTAATCCCAAAGGAGGATGCAAAGGAAATGGAATATTTTAAACTGCTTAGCTTAGTCAATACTTTATATGATTATTGCTAATGTTTTTTACCTTGAGGATTAGAGACGTTTTAGGTCCGATTACCTTTAAGATCCAAGGTTACATGGTCCAAGGGAGACCAATTCTAGATGGTGTCCTCATAGCCAAGAAATGCTTAAACTAGACGCTAAGAGATTCGAATATTTCATGGAAAGTGGATGTGGAGAAGGTCTACGTTCATGTTAAACTAGGATTCCCTTCAGCATGTCGAAGGGAAAAAAGGGGCTTTGCGAAAAATGGATGGCAGAGCTTTACCCGTTGCATTGATGATTCATGATAACTTGATGGATATACGAGCCTGGCAGGGCTTTACCCATTGCATTGATGATTCATGATAACTTGATGGATATACAAGCCTCGTGCTGGCAACCCATCATTCCCATTTATGCCCTATCTTCATTTTTCTAAGCTTGAAAATGATGGGAAATGAAATGAGGTTGAGGCCTCGAAGGTGATTTGATTTATTTAAAAAGGACATGTTTCAATACAAGAGGATGCAAAAGATTCTATGACAAAAGAAAAGGATGAGAAGAAATGTTGTTCAATATATGATGTCGAAAAAGTGTTGATCCGAGCAGAAGTTACAGATGGACCAACAACAGAAAACGAACAACAAAGCTATGATACCCCAGATATGAGACAAATAAAACATGACTATAGATGCAGATTTTATAACTTCAAAATGAGGTATCCGACATGGATGAGATTATTTGAGATATCTAGGTATCATGGAAACAGAGTTCTCGAAACAATTCCCCGAATCCAAGGAGCGTGCTATAGTACAATAAAGCAAACACATGCGATTTAAAAAGATTGAGAGAGACCTTGAATGGGCACAACTGAAAGGAAAATTTTGTTATAAGAATAATTGTTATTGAAGCATTCAATAGAGCCTTAGAGCGTACTCTTGAAGTGCTCTGGTGGGACCTTGATTATGGAATTGTGGACAATTGGATGAGAGTGTGTTCCCCGCTACAGTATACCATATTGAAGAGAGCCAGATGATGGCTGGATAAATCTCAATTTTGACAATATTAGTAACGGAAAAATAGGCCCAGGTGAGGTGAGCGGAGTATATCACAAAGACAAGCGGAGGAAAGCATTTCTTACCAGGAGCATTTGAGTGTGTCAGATGATGAAGTAGAAGCGTAATGGATGAGGCATGGTAGTTAAGACAACGTTATAGCTTCGTCAT
The DNA here is from genome assembly GCA_021018995.1 of Chloranthus sessilifolius. Taxonomy (NCBI): domain Eukaryota; kingdom Viridiplantae; phylum Streptophyta; class Magnoliopsida; order Chloranthales; family Chloranthaceae; genus Chloranthus; species Chloranthus sessilifolius. Next base: position 8,638,520 of record CM037593.1, on the reverse strand, counting down.
AGCAATGCTATCTCATTTAGCGACAGAAAACGCCATAAGAGCTCAATAGCTAGCAACTATAATATAGAGAAGCCATGGTGACGATATAACAGTATAGTGCAATGGCGATGCTATCTTCGCCAATTTGTAAGTCATTTTAGCGTGTTAATGAGAGCAATTTTCAATTTTTTTTTAATTTTATGCATTGATAATAGTGTTTTAAGGGTACTCATTCACTCTCTCTCTCTCTCTCTCTCTCTCTCTCTCTCTCTCTCTCTCTCTCTCTCTAATTCATTACAGCTCTCTCCGTATATAGTTTTTTTGTTTATATTTTCTGTTTTTAGTTCTTTGTTTTTCCACTCAGCATATCGGATTTCCTTTTTACTTTCTGTCTATGTCAATTAATTTCACAGCACTCGGATCTCGTGTCTTTTTTATCACTAAACGTCAGCACTCGGATTTTCTCTCATTTTCTTTGACACTAAATGCTTGAGACTTGAGAGTTTGGGTTTTCTCTCTTTTTTTTCCCACTCAGCAGTCAACAGACAGTGTAGGCCAATTTGGATTAGATTAGTTTAAAGATTCTGCTCCCCAAGTTAAAATAATCTCAGGCAGCCCGATGAAAACATTGCAATTGCAAGTAAATAATCAGATCTAGAGATTCAACCACCAGCTAGCTGTAAGCTCAGCTGGATCAATATGAATCCATCTAGATCTACAGATATGGATTGGTCAAAGAGCATAATCTGTCCACTTCCATGGCCACAGACGATCCCAAATATGTAACCAGTCAACAGATCATAGGCAGAACATTAAACCCATTATGCATTCCACTTCAATTGGGCTACAAGCTCCAATTTCCGTGGGATCATCAAATTCATACAAATCAAGCATACGATAGAAGACAAATATAAATTTGAGTTGAATCAATTAAATCTGAAAGATTAAACTAACCAAGCTCACCTCAGTTGTCTAATTCAATCCACCAATGCACAATCAATGGTGTTTCCCCCTTAGTTAAATTAATCGCAGGCATGCAGGGCTATCTTATGTTCCTTTTTAATGAATAATGAATTAATAACACTTGTTTCAACTTTCAAGAAGGACTTATCAAATGATTATGATTTTGGCTATTTATGGGTTATCCTTAATTTTGTATATGGGCTTAGTGATATAATCAAATTGTTTCTTATTTTATTTTATATATATAATCAATAAAAAAATATAAAATAAATAAATAAAATAGCCTTGTCATGGCCTTGCTATTGCATAGAGAGCCTTGTCGCAATGCCTCGCCGCGACACCATGGGATGAGCAGTTCCTACATCTTGAAGATCAACGTAAGAAGATTATAGATTGAGGGCGACTCAAGTAATACTAGTAGCCGGCTGAGCAATGTTTCTCCTCTACAGCAGAAATATGTTCCAAAGTTTGAAGAAATTGATGGAACTTTAAATATGTGGAGGTTAAAAGGATCTACATTCATTCAGAAATATACAAGAACTACTAATAAAAGGGGCCAATACTTGCACACGCATTATAGGTCGTTGACTTGCGCCATAGGTTAAAAGGTTCTCTCTCTCTCTCTCTCTCTCTCTCTCTCTCTCTCTCTCTCTCTCTCTCTCTCTCTCTCTCTCTCTCTCTCGATTGGGAATGATGCTTTTGTTCTTTCTTCCTTGCTACTTTTCGACTTTTATGTTTCATACATAGATTCTTTTTTTTTTTTTGTTGATCGATAAAAGGAATCTATATAGAAAACAGCAAGACGCTATCGGAAAGCCATACAAAACATACACAATCAAAACAAAGGAAAGCACTGCCTCCTGCTACCTCCCCACATCACCCGTATCATCAGCCCGGGTCCCACACAAAAACATCATCCCCAGACCCCACTTCCCCCTTAGCTGCCCAGAGCCACATCAGGTCACGGATCTGCCGCATGATCATCCCCACCGTGCGTCCTTTATTCTCAAAGATCCGTTGGTTCCTTTCCCCCCACAAAGACCACAACACTGCAAAGGGAGCAGCCCTCCAGTAGTCAGACACAGGTCCATCTAACCGAACAGCCTCCCACGTCAGGTACTGAGTAAGGGGCATCGCCGGCATAACCCAAGACATGCCGAAGGATCGCATGACAATGCACCAGATCGCGTGTGCCACTATGCAATGCAACAACAGATGAGCAGCGGACTCCTCCTCTTCCTTGCACATAACACAGCGATTCGAAACGTCTTTACCCCTCCGAATGAGTTGGTCCAACGTTAAAATCTGGTCCTTGAACATAATCCACATGAACCTGATCAAAGGTCGCAGCAACAACATCTGGTAATAGGATCTAACCGAGAAACAGCCGTCACTATTGGGCCTCCACCTGCACACATCGCACCCGCTGCGATTCCGTTGGGTACCATAAAGATGCAGAAGAATAGAGAATGACGCCATCTCTTTGTCCCTCAACAACCTTCTAGTAGTAACAGTCCACACTCTCCCCCCCCCTCAGTCTCTGCCGTAAACTGGTCAACCCTCCCATGGGGATTGACCGAGATGGAGTACAGATCCGGGAAGGAAGATTTTAAGGGTTCCCGATCCACCCAAACATCCTCCCAGAACTGTATCCTAGTGCCGCAACCCCAGCTGTATCACAGGCCCCTGGCAAATCGACCCCAAGTACTGCACAGCGCCTTTCACCAAGCGGATGTGCCCCTATGACAGCAGACCGAAATGCCCCAATTTCCACCCATGGTGCCATACTTCTCACTCAGCACAACCCGCCATAGGCTATTCGCCTCATCATCCTTCCCCGCCTGCCAAAACCACTTACCAAGCAACACAATATTATGAGATTGCAGCCCGCGCATGCCCAAGCCCCCCACACTGATCGGCAGCAGAACCGTCTCCCAGTTGACCAAGTGGTCCTCCTGGTGGTCCCGGAGCCCTCCCAAAGGAAGCTTCTCTGGATTTGTTCAAGGCACTTAATAATTTTCACCTGGCATTTAAACAGACATGTAAAACAATGGCACAGCCGACAATACCGACTTCAGCAAGACCAGCCGCCCACCGCTGCTTAGCAGCTTCCCTTTCCACGTTGATAGCCTCAGTTCAACCCTCTGCACAACCGGATCCCAATCCCTAGCCGTAGGAGAACGCAAACCAAGGGGCAGACCTAAATAGCGTATAGGGAGCATACCCCCAGAACAATTCACAGTAAGGGCCAATTCGTCTATGGAAGTAGCATTGGTCCCGGTACCCGTGATGGCAAACTTAGACAAATTAATTTTTTGACCCGAAACCGCTTCATAGATGGCTAGAATGTCACTGAAGGACCTAAATTCCTGGACGTCGGCCCTTCCAAAGAGCAAGGTGTCGTAAGCAAACTGTAGGTGAGATATGCGCCGACCAAGACCTCCCACCCTAATACTAGTGATGAGATTAGCCAGCCTAGCCCTGTTGATCAGTCCCGAGAGAGCTTCCCCCACTATATTAAAGAGAAACGGTGATAGAGGGTCCCGTTGTCGAAGACCACGAGAACTCTTGAAGTAACCAGCGGGGGTACCATTGACCAAGATCGAGAACCAGGCCGAAGAGTAGCAGCCCTTCATTTCCTCCAGACCTCCCCAAATCCCATCCTTCCCATCATATAATCAAGGCAGTCCCAGCTGACACGATCGTAGGCCTTCTCCATGTCGACCTTCCACAGGGCAGCCAGGCTGCGATCAAGGTGAGCCGAATGAATGGTCTCCTGAGCCAGCACAACCTGATCAAGAAGGTGCCTACCAGCCACAAAAGCCCCTTGAGTATCCGAAATAATGGTCCCCATAACCATCTTGAGATGATTAGCCAACACCTTCGCAATGATTTTATACAGGTTGTTGATGAGACTAATAGGTCGAAAGTCCGAGATCTCCTCAGCCCCTTCCTTCTTTAGGGATAAGGGTAAGGAAAGTAGAATTGAGGGTCCGCCCTATAAACCCGGAAGCATGAAATTCCAGCAACACCCCCATCAGCTCGTTCTTAATGGTCGTCCAAAAACACCTAAAAAATTCCATAGTGAACCCGTCCGGCCCCGGGGCTTTATTCTTTGCTCCATGTCTAACGACATGCCAGACCTCCTCATCACTAAAGGGCTGTTCCAACAATAGTTGATCCTCAGCACTGATAGAATTGAACTGGACACCATCTAGATCCAGTCGCGTGAGCCCCTCATCAGCATACAAATCCTCATAAAAGCCCACAATACTGTCTCTAACCTCCTCATTCGTATAAGCCACCCCGTCGATCACAATTCTACCCAAAAAATTCACCTTATTGCGAGCATTGGCAATTGCGTGAAAGTACTTGGTATTAGCATCCCCTTCACGCAGCCACCTAACCTTAGCTTTTTTATTCTAGCACACCTCTTCCGCCAAGCATACATTGTTGAATTCCAATATCTTCAAATAGCGTTCTTGACGTTCATCACTCGTGAGAGATTTCGATTCCTCCACATTATCTAGTTCATTGAGCCGAGATAACAGAGCCTCCTTCACCTTAACCAACCCATACACCTCCTTATTCCAGATTTTGATCCGCTCCTTAACCCGTTGCAGCTTGGAGATGAACCGGTAGGTGGCAGTCCCTGAGACCAGCACCTCGCCCCACCACTCCACCACCCTAGCCCGAAAACTTTCATCCAGCAACCACATGTTTTCAAACCGCAACGGGGATGGCCCTTTTTGTCGGTCATCGCACGAGAGGACAAGGGGCTGATAATCAGAGACTGCCCTAGCCAAGCATTCTAATCTCGCACCCAGATAGTACCCTGCCCACTCAACGCTGCAAACAACTCGGTCCAACCTGCTCATAGTCGGGCAATCCTGTAGATTCGACCACGTAAAACACGACCTCGTTAAAGGTACATCTAGCAACCCCCAATCCGAAAAAAAGGAAATAAAATCTCGCATAACCGCCGCATCCGGCGGCCCTCCCTGCTTCTCCCAACCCCATCTAATGGCATTAAAATCGCCCCCCAAACAAAAGGGAAAGTCCCATCTACCCGCGAGGGCAGCCAGCTCCATCCAGAATTTAGGACGATCCAGATCAAAAGAAGGTCCATAGATTCCCGCAAACATCCACTGTTTCCCGAAAGCCTTATGACGGAGAACCACAGCAGCAAAGAAAATCCCCATTTCTTCGTCCAGCTTGTCAAAATGACGCAGATCCCAGGCCACAAGAATACCCCCAGCAGCCCCCTCAGAATCAACCCCCATCCATCCCCAAGAGTTTCCCCCCAAAACCGACACAACCTTCCTGCTGTTGCAGCTGCCCCACTTAGTCTCCTGCAGAGTGACGACCACCGGTCTGATTGTGTCAATCACCCGTTTAACCCCGGCCCTTTTAGTTTTCCCGCACATCCCCCTAACCAATATAGCAGGAAGCTAAACCCCCCCCCCCCTCCGGTCCTCCCCATTCGACATGCCCCACTGAAGCACAGCTAACTCCGCGCCCCCCCTCGTCTCCTCTTGACGCGAGTACGATTCTCCAAGACAGATCGGAAAACCTCTCGGAGCATTTCGTCGGGCCCTTTGGAAGTCATCCCGCGGTCTCGCCCAACCCGAATCAATTGATCTATGTCTTCCCTCAGATCCATGGCACCGCAAACTCCCTCTTCCTAAATCTCAACCATCTGATTAGGCCCCAGAACCTCCATTTCCCTTATCGGCCCAGACTCCCCCAAAGTGCTGCTACACGACACCTTCGACCCCTGCTCGGAGTGGGAAAGGGGATCCTCAGAATCGGGGGTACCAGCATCAGCGTGATTCTGACGTGAGTCCCCATCTTCACTATATGGGCACAGCTCCTTCCTCGAGTCGCACGAAGAGGGAACCAGAGCAAAACCATTGTCCATCCCCATCGTCTCCCCCATATACATCCCCAACTCCCTTTCTGGCCCCATCACGAAACACCCCGACCCTCTACCCAAGCAACCAAGGTCAATCCGGGCCAGGCCCAACAAAAGGGTAGGCCCCAAACCCGAAAGCAAAAAGAACTCCCCCGGGTCCGAGTGGACCCCGATCCATAAGAGAGAGCCCCACCGCTGGCTCCAAGAGAAACTGACGCAGGATACGCTCCGCGAGCATAAAGGCAAGTGAGACAATAAAGAAGGCCCATCGAGCAGGGGTAAAGCTTCACACCCCTCCCCTGCGTCCTCACACCCCTCCACGTCACGACCGATCTGGCTCAACCATAAAGAGCCAGGTGCGTCATAACCAATCCCCCTCCTACCCATCAACCTCCACGTGTCACCACCTCAACTACAAGAGCCCCTCCCCGTGTCACTTCCTCGAGTACGAAAGTCAACCCCTCCCCTCAACCCCAAAGGTCTTCGGGAACCTTCATGCGTCAGGCCGCGTGTCGGCCTCCCACACCCCCCCCCCCCCCATCCCCTTCTTCTGCTATAAACCCTAACACCTTTACCCTCGGTAACAAACTTAGCACCAAAAGGGTAAGAGACAGCCTCCGGCACCATCGGATCCCAGGTACGTCCCACAGCCCCATCCATCGTCTCGAGCAAACCCCCATCCTCACCTACCCTCTGCCATTGCAGGTGCACAGAATCGGCGACAGGATCCACCGGAGGCCCACCAGCCGTCGCCGAAAGGGATCCGATCACCTCACCCCCGAGATTTCCATTGTCGGCCGAGAGCAACTCCCCACTCTCCTCTTCCCCAGACAAAACTTCGAGCCCAGCAGGGCGATCATGGACCCTCCGCAGCCCAGACGGGTTATCTTCCGCTATCGCCGAGAACGGAGGCCCAGGGGGGAACCTCCCGTACGAGTTATCTTCATACATAGATTCTTTCCGGAAGAAAAATAAAAGGAAATGAAGAGAAGAGCATTACCCATCTCTTTAGGGTTATGTGAATCGAGAAGATAAATGGCACACATAATCGCAGTCCTGCAATCTTATAAATGTAATATGGGGATCAAATCTCCTCCGATATTGCCTATATTTACAGTCTTAGTATGTAATTTGGGCATCAAACCCATATATAAAAACCTATTTTTCAAACAAAAAATTGGAAAAAAAAAAACCCCCAAAAACTCATATTGAACTTAATTTCTCTTACAAAAGATGGACCAAAAAAAGTCCCGAAAATACTAACTATCGACTTACTGAAAACCTATATATTGAAACCCATTTTTCATACCAAAAAAAAACACAAAACCCATATTAAACTCAATTTTTCATTGAAAAAAATAGACCAAAAATAACCCAGAAAAACTAACTACAAATCTTTTATAAAACCTAGATTCAAACATTAACCTCTCGATGTGGTCGAAGTGGGAGTAACACTGTCCGAAACCCTAGAACTTATTGAATTCATATCCAAAACGCTAGATATTGTAGCGATTTTTTCAAATTCTTTTTTATTTTCAATCTTGAGGAATGTGTTTTCTCCTCTTCATCTTCATCCGAATCAGTTGCATAATCACGACGGAGAAGATCCATGAATTTTTTTCGTCTTTGTTTCATAGCAATCTAGGCGTGTCTTCTTGTCTTCCAAGTTCTCCCAATTCGTCTCCCGCTTTGTCTCTAAAGAAGAGTAAGAAATTTAAGGAAGTTTTAGGTTTTATATGTATGGTGCAACTACGACGGTATATTTTGTAATATTAAAAGTACTTAATATTTTTTATTATTTTATCATCTGGGGCAAAAACCTATAATGCGTGTGCAAGTATTGGCTCCCTTGATAAATCAATTAAGGGGTTTTTGCTAAAGGACTCACCTATTGGAAAGGGAAATAATCTGAATCTACTCTATTTGTAGGTTTTTTGCAGATTATTCAGATTTTTTTTGTGGATGATTATTAGTTTTTATTGTGGATTTGTAAATCGTAATATATGTAGTTATGAAGATTGTTCATGTATGTCTCTTTTTGTTTAATTCTTGAATAAAAGTAGATAGCCTTGAATTGTTCAAACTTCAAAGAAAAAGCCAAATCCGACAGAACTAGATCGGATAAGGCTGTGATGATGATGATGATGATGATGAAAGAAAAAAGGCAAATGATCTCACATAATTACTACATTATATTAATATTTAACTTCCATATAGAAAAAAATTAAAAAAGAAAAAACTATTATCTTAAAATAATGGAAAGTGCATGGCAAATCAACTAGGGGAGAGAAAGTGAAAGCGCTACAAAATTACTTAAATTCACTGCATTGGTAACAAACACATAAACCCCGGAATCAGAGACAAAAGCAAGTTGCAAGATGTTCCCTCTAGCATCTAAAATAAGCTGTCATTGATGCTCTGTTTTTTGAGTTTCTTCCTTTCATTTCTTCTGGTCATTGTTTTCTTTTGTTTTTTTTCCGTCGCTTTAACAAATGAGTCAAAGCATGGTGCTTTCTTAGTCATGCAAATGAGTTTTATGCGAGATCATTTTCCAACCTTACAATTGTTTTCTCGTTTGTTTTATGCAAGGTTTTTAATTCTTGGTAGTCAGTATCGAAGGCTGTATCGGCCTCCCTTTTAGGCTGTATCGAAGACTGTCATTGATGCTCTGTTTTTTGAGTTTCTTCCTTTCATTAGATGTTGGGAGTATCAGCCGGAACTGAGTCCTTGTTTCCTTTTTAAAGTTTAAAATCTTAAAAAAATTGGAAGATTGAATATTCGTATACCACATCAGTTGTTATCGGCTGATACATGTGTGATATTGGTATCACTATGAGCTTGGTGATCAGTATTGATAGAGTTTTCAAACCATGGTTAATTGACTTCCATTTTAGTGATACATACCCTTTTGTTTTCAATACAAATTGTAATTTGAAATTTCTAGGTTAATTAACTTCCAAGTCATATCGGATACATAATCAGTCGATATGACCCAATATGGTCCGATATTTGACCTGTTTGACCCAGTATTTGACCTCATATAAAATTGGGGTGCATATCTGTATTAGATGGGGTCTAACCCGACACATATTGGCCAATATGTATCGGATACATGGATCAAAATATCGTCCGAAACGTATCGGTTTTGGACTTGGATGATACGATAAATTGGGTTTTTCTCGGGCGTCTTAAAAAACAGTCAAATTATCGTTCAAATTATCGTCCAATGTATCGTCCGTATTGTCCGATAATTTCAAATTATCATTTTTTTTGTTTTTTTTATTTGGAAAAATACCAGAATGTATTGTTAGGAACCAATACATATCATCCGGTACATATCGGATTTGGGGCTGAACAATACGATATGGAAATCCGAGATTTTGATCCATGATCGGATATGACCCATAATTAAAACCACGAAGCTTACCACTACCTCTAGTTCATAAGAGGTATCGTACGAAGAGACTGAAGGTGCACTTTAATCATAACCTCACCTGTCATCACATACTCTGGAGCAGCATACCCATACGTTCCCATCACTCGCGTGGATACATGTGTCTTATCACCCTCGGGCCCATCTTTGGCAAGTCCAAAATCAGAGAGCTTGGCGTTGTATTCCTGTTAAAGAGTATGTTTTCAGAAAGAGTAGTATTAGAAAAATAATGATCACATGGTCCACAATTTTAATCACATACCGCATCTAACAGGATGTTTGATGTTTTAAAATCACGATAAATCACTGGCCTTTCAGCTTCCTCGTGAAGAAAAGCGAGGCCCCTTGCAGCACCAAGTGCAATTTTCATTCTGATGGACCACGCGAGAGGAAGGGACCCTTCTGCATATAACATGGTTGTTACCAGAAAACATTAAACATCGCCTAAAACAAAAGTAGCAAATATGTCAAACTGCAAATCATATAGTAAGAAGACAAAATGCCCCATATCTTGGTATTTTTTTCCATAGAATCACCAATTCCAAGTTTGTATCAGCGACACCCGAGACAAGTCTTGGTAACGGTTTGTACTGATACCGAGATGTGAAATCTTAACTGCAAATTCACCCAAAATACCTCTAAAGAATAAATAAACGCGGAAGTATGCACCAAAATCAATATCCATAATTCATGTCGGGTTATAATTCAACCACAAAATGTGACTGCCGACAGTTTTATTTGAAGGCAATCAAAACATGCAGTTTATATCACTTTAGGTATGATTGAATCACATGATTGAAATCAGAAATATTAAATTCTAATAAAACGGCTTATGGGATAGTGTGGATTATGGGATAGTGACCAAGTCTAGGTACAGGAATAAAACGGCTCCAGAAATATACAGAAAAAATGATAAATTTTGGCAATTTTGGGGAAAGAAGGGGAAATTTTCAAAAATAAATAATACATATATGTGTGTGTGTGTGTGTGTGTGTTAGACCAAACAAGGGTTTTCAAAGAGGTAAAAAAACATTTTTTCGAAAAAAGCTTTAAAAAGCATATTTTCAGAACAGAAAAAAAAAAAAAACAGGAACTTTCGAAGACACATTTTTTTCGTTCAAAAAAAAAAACACATTTTTGGTCACTATGGTGTGGATTGGCCTTTTCTAAAGAAAAGACTTTCTAGTTACACCAGAAAAAACGTATCAAGAGTAGAGAAGGTATGCATCAGAAGACAACTGCCAGAGAAATGGTTATATAATAGCACTGCAATGTAGTCCTTTGGTAGGGAAAGGAACCTAGTGGCGAATTCAGGGACCCAAAAGGAATGAGTGCGGCAAGTCAGATATGGGAATTCTCGTTTTCTACAAACTGATAAATACGTCTTCCCATAGATGCAAAGGCCATGGCTTACTTGTAAGGTTCCAAAATCCCAACCGTCTTCCCATCTTGTGCTAGTTAAAGCGGTCTTATCGTCGTTGCCCATCATCTACTTGTCAATGTTCAAATGCCCAATGGGAGTTATCAAGCGCCTAGAGCAAATTCAACGGCACTTTTTGTGGTAGGGACCTGGTATGACCAAACGATATCACTTAGTAAATTGAGACACTTGTTAGCTCCCCGTCGGATGTGGGGGCCTGGGCATTCAAAGCTTGAAGTGGACCAAGATTGCGCTACTAGGAAGATGGTTTTGGCGAGTGGGGAGGGTGGATGAGAGGGATAGTCTTTGGCGTGTGGTGTTGACCGAAAAGTATGGCAATTCTATGGGTAATTGGGGCAGCAACAACACGGTTCACAGAGGTACTTCGGCTTGGTGGAAAAGTATGTGCGGCACTTGGGACTTCTTCGCCAGAGTGCTGCGTTTCAGTTGGGGTTGTGGTACTCGGATCCGTTTCTGGGAGGATGTATGGGTGGACTGTGAACCCCTCAAATCCTCCTTCCCGAGTATCTATTCTATATCTATGAACCCTCATGGAATGATTGAGGAGTTTGTTTCTGAAACTGAGTGGGGTAGACTGTGGGATGTGGATGTTACTACCAGAAGACTTCTAAGGGACGAGGAGGTGGCATCATTCTCAAATCTTATGCATACAATCTACGGGGTTCAGCGGCACACTCACGGGTAAGACCGGATGATATGGACCCCGAGTAGAGATGGAATGTTCAGTGTCAAATCATACTACAGGATGATCTCGTGCCGCCCCCTGGTCAGATTTTGTGGCGTCAGCTTGTGGAAGGAAGCCATTCCTACTAAAATAAAGTTCTTTGCATGGACTCTTTTCAAAGACAAGATCCTTACTCTAGATGAGCTCATTCAGAGAGGGAAGGAGATCCCGAACCTGTGCGTTATGTGTAACAATGGGAGGAGACCGCTGCGCATCTCCTACACTGTGGGGTAGCTCATGAGATCTGGAGCGTCGTCATAAAATCGTTTGGTATGAGTTGGGTCACATCGGCGATGCCTTACCACCATTTCCTAATGTGGGAGTCCGGTAAAGTGGAGGGCCATCTTAGAGAATACTGGAGGGCAGCCCCTTTCGCCGTTTATTGGAACTTATGGAGCGAGAGGAATATGCAGATTTTTGAGAATAAAAACCGCCCGGTGGGGATGATCATGAAGTCGGTCAGAGATCTGGTGTGGCTTTAGGTAGATAAGGGCGGGAATGTTCCTAATGAGGAATCCTACCTGTGGGACCCGAGCTAAGTAGGTCAGATCCGGGAGTTTATTTTTGGTCTTGTTGTACCTTTTTTGGTTTTTTTGGTCATGTCGTTGTATTGATCTTTTCAGTGCCTTGCTGCTAATCAACATATGTTATTACTGATTTTTTTTTAAAAAGGCTTGGAAAATTTTGCATACTAAATACTAATATTCCTTATTGAGAATTAAAGAGCGCTTTTCACCATTTTTAGTGCTTTATGATGTCAAAAAGGATATGAAAAAAATGGAAAATTCAAAATTTGAGAAAAATTGTGTTCCAACAGTTCAACATAAAAATACAATCATAGAAACAAGGCATACTTGGTAGTAGAGAGCTATAATCTAACATTCTAAGTTCTAACCTTATGGTGTTGAATAAATAGTCATCTAATCCAATAGTTAATACAACACTGTCATAGCGGTGCTATTTATTGCTGCTATAATGGCTGGTCATTGCACCAATTAGATGTTTTCCTGTGAGGAACTTTTTTTTTATCAGTAACACAGAAATATATTAAAAACATAAAGATAAAAAGTAAATGCCTAAGCGAGGAGTGAGCAACTACCCAAAAAGAAGATACCCAGAAAACCTCACCCTCTCAAAAGGTCCCCGGATGACGTGACAGCACAAGGGATGGAAGGACACCTCATCTGAAGCGAACCGGGAGAGCAGCTACGAAATTCCAATCAGACTACCCCATTCATTCAAGAAGACCACATCCTCAGCAAGCTGGTGCCCAATCGTGATTCAACTTAAAAGTCCCTTGCAGCCTTAACCACATATTGGTAAGGCTTACCCAATCTCCCGAAAACGTTGTTATTTCTTTCTCACCAGATAGCCCAAACAACCACATACGCCACAATCTGCCACAGATCCCTTTCAACATCCTGGAGACCAACCCCTTCCCATTGTTCCAGCATGTCAGCCACTTTCTCCGGGAAGACCCACCTCATCCCAAAGATGCATATAACAACACCCCAGACCTTATTAGAAAAGGGGCAATGAAGGAGGGTGTAACAAACCAATTCTCTTCCTGATATACATAGCAGGCATTTGTTCCTAATGTGCACCCCACATCTGATGAGCTGCTCCCGCGTTAGAATCGTACCCCATGCAATCAACCAAGAGAAGAATCTAATATTTGGAGGGATTTTGATCTTCCAAGAAATTTACCCAAGTCGGCTCGTCAGCGTGGGATGGTCTGGGCTTGTTGAGGTGATTGTAAAAGGACCTCACCCAGAAGACCCTTTTAGCATTCTTATCTCAGATTCTGCAATCTTTGTTGGCCCTATCAGAGAAAGCGAGTGCAGCAAGAGAAATAAGCCAAAAAACTCATCAAGTTCATCATCTCAAAGCATCCTCCTGATAATAACATTCAAGGTGACCAACCCGTTCCTCGACTCAGCAATGTCATCTATCGGCGCTCTTTTAAGGGTGGCAATTCTAAAGATCTTAGGATATATATCTTTGAGGGCACAATCAGCACCTCATCTGTCCCTCCAAAAGTCTACGTCCCTCCAAAAGTCTAATCTCCATCCTTTCTGAGAGGAACTTCATGGAGAAGTAATTATGACCACACCCAATATCGTTCAAGGGAAGGTAACGCAATTTATAGACTCAAAGAGTCTCCTCAAGCTGGGTTTGAGTTTTTTTTCAGTAAGAAACAATAAATATATTTAAAAAGGAAGAAATGCATACCTGCAGAACGGCGAGAGGCTAAACCACAAACATAGACCCAAAAGGGAAAAAAACAAAAGAGCAGAAAAAACATAGAAAAAGAGAAAAACCATGTGCTGAGCAGGTACCCACGACCTCTGGACTGGCAACCCCAAACCCAAAAGCCCCACGGAGGCCGCTCACTAAGGGGATGATATTTGGCAAGCAGCTATTCCCATTGCTCCATAATCCTTGTGTCGTTCCTGCCATTACCATTGCCCATCCCAATCCACTCCACAATACATTCCGAGGCAAACTTGATAACCATCTTGTGATCATTACATCTATTCTGAAAAATCCTCTGATTTCTGTCCAACCAGATAGCCTACAACACTGCAAGAACAGCTGCCTCCAGAACTTGTTCCGCAAACCAGGGAAGCTAAAACCTCCAACAATTAAGGAGATCCCTGTAATTCTTCGGCACAAACCAGACAATGTCAAAAACTTGGGAAATCCGCACAAAATTCTTCTAACCACTCTTACAGTGAATGAAAAGGAGGCTGGCACTTTCTTCTTCCCTATAATTCTTCGGCACCAAACCAGGCAATATCAAAAACTTGGGAAATCCACACCCAAATCTTCTAAGCACTCTTTCAGTGGATGAAAAGGTGGCTGGCACTTTCTTCTTCCATGTTACACATGACACATATACTTATGATCCCCATCCCTCCCATCTTTAATTGATCCACTGTAAGCACTTTTTCCAAGCAACCATCCACCCAAAGAAAGTAATCCCAGGTGTCCCCCCCCACCTCCTTCCAGATTCTTTCCCACACCTTATTAGACTCTTCTTCTTCCACGCAGAATGTTGTAGGACTTCACTGAAAAATACCATTCTTTTTTATCAATAAAGATGAATTTCCATTGATAAATACAAATACATCGATGGGGAAAAATTATTCTTTCCCAACGGTCAAACTCTCCTATCCGCCCCTCGACCATTAGGCACAGCATCCCTAAGCATGCAAGCAGTGTTAGGATCAGCTCAAACTCCTCATCCCTAAGATTCCTTTTAAAAGTAAAGTCCTACCACGATCCCCCCACACCACCCTCCTGAATACTTCACCACCTCACTAGCGAGGTCCTTTGCCAACCACAAGACCATCAATACAACCAACTGAAACTCTGTGCCAAAGGTTAATCACCAAGACACACATCCTGCCAAAGTAGGATAAAATTGCTGACCCCCTCCCCCCAACTCCATTATGGTGTTCCGGAAAAAAAAAAAACTCCCCAATAGAGCAAACCCCACTGATGGGGACATCAACAACAATGGCGTCAGATTTGGTGGTTACAGTTAGTTACTGGCGGTTACAGTTAGTTACCAATTGTTACAGCTAGTTATTTATTTTCAAATTTCGAATATGTTTGTAAAATGCCTATAAAAGATTTTGTAAGGACTACTTTATTTAATAAATGATGACGAACTTTGCTATGCAAATTGAAAACGATATGTTTTCCTTCGAGAGTGTGATTCTCTCAAAATAGAAAAGTGATTCTTCTATACGCGTGTGATTGGTGCGAAGCCGATCATTCAATCTTCATATCCACTTTTATCTCACTTGAAGACGTAAATATTTGAATTCTTGTTTTCTTTCATTCTACCTACAATCTTATTTGAATTCTAATTGCCTAGAATCTCATTTCTCTTTGTTAAATTCGCTCATTTTCGAAAAAACTCCTTTGTAAGTTTGTTCAAATTCCTAAACTATTGGAGATCTAAATGTTCACCTAAGAACCGTAGTCTTCTAGATCCAAAAAGGAAATGTGCGGTGAAAGTAACACTAGTTTGGGCTATTGCAAATCATGTAATTGGAAATCTTTTCATTTTCTGTGTTAATTTGTTAAGGCAATTTATATTTTATTAATCTTCAATGAATCTCAGCCCATCTAATTCGCATTGTGTTAGTACCTGCATCACCCACGAAACCAAGTCGACCCCTCTGATGAGAAACAAGATTAACATACCACCAGCTCTCCCTTCCCCCATATTTATCCCCCAAATCCTTGCCCATAAAGCATCCCTTTCCTCGCCAACTCTCCACAGCCATTTACCAGAAGTGCTTGATTCACAATTTTGAGGTCTCTAATACCCTTAACACCTTCCTCCTTCAGCAACATTAATGTTTTTCAATTGATTAAATGAAACTTCCGACTATCCCCCCTCCTTGCCAACGGAAAGCCCTTTGAATCTTCTACACTTCTCATTGACCGCAATCGGACACATGTACATGGACATGAAGAAGACCGGCAAGTCATTCAAAGTGGCCTTAATATGAGTCAGCCCTCCCCCCCCCCCCCCCAACCGAAAGCAAAATCTCTTTCCAAATGGTTAGCATTTCTACAAAGTCCAAGAGCACCTTGTTTGGCATACCAAAGCATAACGGAAGACGCAGGTATGACAAAGGAAGTTTGTCTCATATACAACCTATGTAATCCGCAATTTGAACCATCTCCCCATCTTGCACCCCAACTCCCAGAATAATCGTCTATTCCATATTATCCTTGTGCCCCGATACAGTCGTATATCATCTTAACATACCTTTCACATACCACGCCTCCTCCAAGCTGGCCCCAGACAGGATCATAACGACATCTGCATACAACAAATGCGAGACATTCAGACCCTCCCTTGCTACACTAAAGCTTCTTAATCAATGCAAACAAGTGGCATGTTGGATAAGTTTGCTAAGAGCCTCCCCAACAATATTAAATAGCTATGGAGATGGATCTCCTGGCGTAGTCATGGAGTCTCGTTCACCAAGATAGATAACCAGGCTATAGAATAGATAGCCCTCATCCATCCCCTCCAACTTCGAGCCAAAGCTCATTCTGTAGAGCATATAGTCAAGGAAGGTTAAGCTCGCCTGATCATAAACCTTCTCCATATCCACCTTCCAGATAAGGCTCAGTTCCTTGGATTTATACCTCTAATTCAAAGCCTCATGAGCGACAACCGCCACATCAGTAAGTTGTGTCCCTCCCATAATAGCCCCAAGAAACTCTGAAACCACAAATCCAATATGGGTTTAAATCTATTAGCAAGCACCCTAACAATGCTTTTATACAAACTCCCAAACAGGCTAATAGGTCAAAAGTCACCAACCCTCTCAGCCCCTTCCTTTTCTGGACAAGAGTGGTAAAGGTATTCAACACTCTTCATATCCAACTTCCAACAAAAAATTGCTCAAAGACATCCATAATATCGCCTTTAAGCAAGCTCCACAAACAAGCAAAAAATTCCATGGTGAAACCGTCTGGGCCTTGAGCATTGTTTTATTAAGACCAAACACTGCCCTCTTAGGCTGCGTTTGGGTTAGCTCTTTCAAGCCAAAGAGCAACTCTTTCGCTCTTTAGCTCCAGCGTTTGTGTTGGGTCACACAACTCCTCACCCCATTTGCTCTAGTGGGGAGTTGTTTTTGTGATAAAACTGCTCTCTGCCAGAGTAGATTTAGTCTGCTCTGACAAAGAGCAAGCAAAGAGTTGCTTCTGCTCTTATAAGAGCTAACCCAAATGCAGCCTTAACTTCTTCGTCCGTAAACAACGCTTCGAGGTCACAATTGCTTGTGTTTAGCAACATCTTAAAATCCAAGTCATCCAAAGTTTGACCTCTCCCACTCCTTGTTACTATAAAGGTCCTCACAGAACTGCACCACTGCGCTCTCAATCTTCTCCTTCTCCTCCTTTCTACCATTCACTAGCAGGTATTGAATAGTGTTAATCTTCCTATGGCTATTACCCATAACAAGGAAAAAACTTGGGATTCATGTCCTCCACCTTCGCCCAACTCGTACATGCTTTTTTGCTTCCAGGAAATCTCCTCCTCCAAGCACTTCTGGTTATACACTTCTTTAAGACCCAACATATCCTTCAATTCCTCCACCGTTAGGTTTCTTTGGTCCTCACCTTGTCCAACTCTTGGATTTTGCTAAGAAGCTCTTCCCTCACTTTCCCTACTAACCAAAACACCTTCACATTCCAATGTTTGATAGCCACCTTTAAACTTTTAAGCTTCGTAGTCACCCGATATATCGTGCTACCTGCAATTTTCTACAATTTTGACTTTGCTGCCACCGTATTTGGAAACCTTCGTCCTGTAACAAAAAATTAAGTTGAATTGTATCGGACCCCTCCCCGCCAAATCGCATTTCAGGAGAATAGGAAAGTGATTCAACGTAGATCTAGCAAGTCCCTTGATGATTAGTCTAGGAAGTCAACAGGACCATTTCGTGTACTCCAAGTGAAGTACAAAGAGAACACAATTATTGTGATTTACATGGATGCTACCATCCATAAAAGATTACACGTAAACAATCTATGATCTGGAGCAACACCTGGGATGACTCCTTGACGTTCAAAATCTGTGAATTATAGTACTTTTTGCAAACAGTCATTCAATCAAGAAAGGCCTCTTTTTTCACAAAGAAAAGACCTCTCTTTGATAAAAAAAGAAGTTAAAGGTTAAGCCTGGGACTCTATAAAATGTTGACTCGGTTTCAAAATCATCTGAAATAATCCACACGTGAAAGGGGGGGACGTGAAAGGGAGGCCTTAGCCTAAATCTCCCAGGACTAGGCTTGACTTGACCAAACCATAAATTAGAATATGAATAACATGTGTGACTCTGCCAATACATGTGGCGTGAAAGAGAACTCAGCCAAGTCACACATTTGGGACTCTACCTATAAGTATCAGAATTACTAAATCAACTAGGTCCTGGCCTTAGGCCAATACAAAGAAATTGATATTTAATTCCTTGGAAAATGAGACACCCAGTAAGTTGACTTGGTTGATGCCAAAAGGGAGGGTGCATAGTGTCCAATGGGATATAAATAAGATTTATGATTACTGCAAGGTTGCCAAACCCTTTGATTCTACAAATCCCTTCTTGCTCATGAAAACTTGGACAACTGATATGCAACATAGTACTGATCATATATATATATATATATATATATATATATATATATATATATATATATATATATATGCAACATAGTACCATGATCTGCTCCACCAGCTCCTCATTCAATTTAAAGGTAATCCCATAATTCATTAAAACCTCAAAATCATGCAGTCCACAAACAGTGATGGAGTATAGACTGAAAGCCATCCTCTCTAAAAACAGTAAAAAAAAGGAGAGAAATATAACCTATTGTGCCATCTTCTTTAGAGAGAGCGTTAGGAGCAACCCACCCATCAAAGGAACCCAACCTAGTTTCCAAAAGATGAGAACAAATTATACACTACATCTTTGTGCTTCAAAAGAAAGCCCCAATGGCCCACTCATTCAAAGCAAGAAACTTTAATCTTTTCTTGAAATGACCCACCATCATCAATGTTTAAGCTAGAAGAAGTGTAAAGTGCTAAATATCTTCTCCTCCAACAATGTTTGCCTGAATCGCCCTTTTACCACCACTCCCATTCACCAACGCTCATTGTTTCCCTCAATAAACCAAATCAAAGATATCTCTTAAATGACATCATTATTGAATCCAACTCCACAACACTTTCTATTTAATTTCCCACGGAAGACCTCAACGGAAATCCAATCAAAACCTTCCATTTTTTAAAAAGTAATGCTCTCAATTCAACAAACTGAAATTATATCTTCGTATAATCAATCTTGTCAAGCAAGGATCAAATTATCGGGTTGGATTTCAGTTTCAGGCATGACCGAAACCGAAACTGAAAACCGAAAATTTGGCCGATAATATGAATTTCAGCCGAAATTTTGACCCCCATACAAATCTGGACCAAGTTTTCGGTTTCATTTCGGGCATGCCCGAAACCAAAAATTTTCGGCCGAAATCTTCAGATTTCGTCCGAAATTTTGGTCCATGCTGTCAAGTTCACTATCTTCAGGTATCGCCAATGTAAGGTTTTTATTGCCGATATAATAAATTTAAAATATATATATATATACTGCCAACCATTGTCTAGGGAGATACCCAAGACGATAAGCTCGTATGAGTATGCTCCAAACCGAGATGTATTGCCATATGTCTCGTTATGGACCCCTTCATAAAAACTTATGTACAAGAACAAAGTAAGAATTCATCAAAAAGTTACACTAATTAGAAAGGGCAACTTAACCATTTGGCTTTTAGGGTTGGAAGGATTAGGGTCAATAAGTAATATTAAGGTTTAAAAAAAAGAAGAGAGAAGAGGGGGGAGAGAGAGAAGAAAGAAATATAATGACAAGGCTTAGTGAGTTATTAGGGGTCCCTCAGTAACATTTATGTTAAGTTGTAACATACACACCAATATTAACTACTCACACACCCATTACAACACTATACCTACCTAAAAAAACTTCACCCTTACAAACGGATTCCAATCATGGGTCCCCTCCCCTTAGCCTTAGTTTTCCAGGGCTTTGACGCCCCTATTGCCCTGCTAGTGCTTTCCTCAACAAGCTTGCATATTCATCCCTAAATCTACAAGGCCACTTTAAAGTAAAGGGACATTCCAATTTCTCAAGTTTCTATCCACAGCCCTCCACTATTCTCTTTTTCCCATTCAGCTTGCCACTTGACAGGATGACACTTGAAAACTAAAGCCTTTCCCTTCGGGAAGTCCTTTAAATTTTTCATGCTTTTTGTCATCTTTCTCAAAATCTTGAAGAAAAACAAGTTAGAGAATATAAAATGTTGAGTTGATGAGCTTAATTCCTCCTCCTAATGATATGATTTTATTCCACGTGTTTTTGTTCTTTAGAAATCTCGATTTCAGATCTCATATAACAACCAATGTAATTCCTTCACATTACAAATCTCTGGATGATTGTGTCCCACAATGAGCAAAAAAATTGTAAGGTCAATATAAGAGATAGGAAGACTTGCCTTTATACACAACCACAACATAACAAAGAACAATAGCC
The DNA here is from genome assembly GCA_021018995.1 of Chloranthus sessilifolius. Classification (NCBI taxonomy): domain Eukaryota; kingdom Viridiplantae; phylum Streptophyta; class Magnoliopsida; order Chloranthales; family Chloranthaceae; genus Chloranthus; species Chloranthus sessilifolius. The sequence goes on along the minus strand of CM037593.1, from coordinate 8,617,932 downwards.
ATCATTAACTTTGATGTCGCAGAAGGGGCCTTCTTATAGGTTGATGCAAAGGCCCAAAACCACATCAAAGCATTGAAAGATCCCTTTGAAATTACTTGTCTGAACGGGGCTCCACAAAAGACCTAGGTTTCATTGAAAAATTGGAGATATGAAACGGAGAGACAGGTATATCCCTATTTTGTAGTCCTCGTCAGTTCCAAAAGTTCAGCCCTAACGATGAGCCTATTTTACACCTTTGCTACCGCCATGGAGAAAAAGTGCGAGACTAAATCTCCTTCCTTTAGCCCATGAGAACTTTTTAAGTATTTGGTAGGAGTCCCATTGACAAGGACTGAAAAGTTGGTTCTTCACAAATCAATGCACATCACCTACTCCTGAAACCCATTCTATAAAGCAAGTAGCACATGAATTTCATCCTTAAGAGAGCTCTGGCAGTATTTGTCATTCACTTAGGAAGGCCCTTAGAATAAGCATAAGACAAAGCATGGTTTTAAAACGCGAAAAATCGACTGGACTCGAAAGTAAGTTGAGTCAAGTTAACTCGAAGACTCAAATAAACTCAACTCGGTAATTTTAGTATATAGTTTGAAATACGTATCTTATAATAATAATAATAATATATATATATATATATATATATATATATATATATATATATATATATATGTTAAAAGGAATAAGATGGAAAGATATGTTGATAAAATGGGTAGTTTAATACTTCTAAAAAAACAGGTTTTAAAACTTTATATTATGAAAATATTTTATCTATAAGGGTAACCCTAGTTGCATCATCCTAACGAAATATTGACTCGACTCGGACTCAACTCGATATCCCGGAGAGTTGAGTAACCCGGCCGAGTTAACTCATTGGCTCGCCGAGTTTTAGAAAGATGAGAAAAAGTGTGTAAACACATTACAAATCCTCATCAAAGAAAATCCACGATAATCTCATATAAACTATGTGCCAAACTAATAGGGACTAAAATCCTTAAATTTCATGCTCCTTTCATTGGAATAAATAGAATGTAGGTCAAATTAGATCTTGCATTCAACTTTCGTCCTTAAAAATTCCAAAATGCTTGGTAGCAAGCAATTGAGAAATTCTTACTAATCAGAATCCCAAAAATTCAACCTACCAATCATTAAATTGTCATTTTCTTACAATAGAGATGGTATCAGCCACGAGCCACCAACCTATCAAGTAATTACTTGAGTCCCTAATCAACAAAATAAGTGTACTCATAGATGTAGTTGAATGGGACCCCATTTTCCTATCTATGCTTATCTTGTTTCTGGATATCTGTGCACCTTATCAGTACCTATGTATTATTTAATACATGGATAACCACACACAATAAATAATTTTCCATATCACTTCCTTATTTTTGTCATAGTACGCCTGGAAGAACTTTCTTTCTGTAGTATGTTGGGTAGCATTTCGTTATGGGGCATAGGATTTTGACGATTAAGAAAATTCTGGAAAGGTTTCAAAGAAACATAGAGCGGAGTCCAACCCTTTCCATGCCATAGAAGGTCAAAAACACTCTAACCAAACCCGCTTATTTGCAGGTTTCAAAGCAAGTTTCCCCCGAAAACCTGATCGATACGCATAACATTCATCAGTTGTTATAGCACACACAAAGCCATAAGTTTAGTTCTACGAAGCACATAACCAAGACAGCCTGTCAAAGTCTAAAACAAATCACAAGGCTCATAGGTGACAAAGGGAATATTTAGACCAATGCAAGCATTAAAATTGGGACATTTCAGGCACTCAAACTATTTCCCAGCTATGTCTTTAATCCGTTTTGTGGCACATAAAAGAGCAGCTGTTAGCATTACAAGCATTCTTAGGCCAAAAAAAGAAATGTCATATTTACGATAGGGTACCTCTATTCGCGCCTACCAGTTTACTGCTATTCGCCTACGCTGAAAACCATTCACTGCGTTGAATCAGACGATGGATATCGTTTTTCATCGCAATCTTCCACATAGTGGATTTTGACACCATATGCATACAATCAGACGGTCCATTTTTGTATCCACGTGTCACAAAGCCCTAAAAGGTGGCCATAAAGCCATGTTTGAGCGTGATGAGTGCCTTGTGATTTTTAGGGATCCATGCCACAAGTTAACAAAGAAATATCTGTCTGATGGTACGCTCATGGTCTTAAGATCCATTTTGTCAAAGATTTGAGATGGAAAACAATATCCATCGTCTGATTCAACGCAGTCAATGGTCCTCAGTGTAGGCACCCACCAGTAAACTGGTAGGCGCGAAGAGAGGTACTCTTTACAATATAGTTAAAAAACATCTATTGTCTTATATAGAACTCTGTACACCTATATGAGCCTTTTTAAATTATACCATCCAAAAAAATTTATTACGATTTTGTATTGGACAGTGCATCCTTTTTCAACTGCGGAAATCGACATGCAACACTAAAGATTTCAATCCTTCCCTTTCACCCCTAATGAATTGCTCAAGAACTTATATCTAATTCAAGAATATAATAATCAAAAAATAAATTTATTTAACCAATCATTAAGGATTCCAGATAAACCAAGTAAACTGCATATGCCAAAAAGGAGGACGAGTACATACTTCTGAAAAGGTGGTTTTCCAAGCTTCCACGAGGCATAAACTCATATACTAGTAGCCTCTGATCATCTTCAATGCAATACCCAATCAATTTAACTAAATTGGGATGGAGGAGGTCGCCAAGAAAATTTACTTCGGCCTACAAAGTCACAAAGATATCAGAATCCAATTATTCTACCCACATAATGGGAGAAGTGAAACACACACACAAAAAAAAATCTAGAAAAATGTACCAGCCACTCTTTATGCCCCTGAAGTCCATCATGGTTGAGAGTTTTCACCGCAACCGTAAGCCCCGTACCAGGTTTCACTGGAGCAGTTCCATTCTCCTCAATCCATCCCTTAAAAACACAACCAAATCCGCCTTCACCAAGAAGACTCTCTGGTCTAAAGTTCCTTGTTGCAGATTTAAGCTCATTGAAGGCGAATTTCCTCAGTTGAGAGGCAACTTTCAGTTCCTCGGTTACTTTTGGAGTAGATGGATTACTTTCTGCATTACTAGTTGTTGTGGAGGAGACAATGGGGGGAGCCGGTTGGTCTCTACTTACATCATTCGTCGATTTACTTTCCGCTGGTCCATGGACAAAACCAACATGTTTAAATGAATAGGTTCCACACTATCAAATTCCATATCCCATATATAAACAGATTAGCAATTTGTATCTCTAGTAGCACATGTACTACTTCCAATAGCTTTTACTTTTTATCACCAAGATTCAAAGCAGATTAAACCAATAAGTAAGATAACAAAAACAAATCAAGGGGGAAATTGCAAGGTCAAAAAGAACTACAGCTGGCATATTTAAAAGCAAACTGACTTTATCTTTACTAATGTACTAAGAGAAGGCTGAATAACACACATGGGTATTAATTTTGTTATTCATAATGATGGAAACACTCATCTTTTTGTTATTAGCATATAAATAATAAAATATTATTTTATTTTTTTACCAATAATAATAAAACATAATTTAGTGCTCAAATTTCACTAATGTGGCATTAAAGTCTTTTTATATTCATAAGTAAACCCTTTTTTTAGGGGGGGGAGGATCTCAAATTTCCCACCTCCACCCTCATGATTGCTAAAATCGGTGTCCATTTTCTCTCTAAATGCCGGGAAAGCAAATTATTCTATTTCAGCAGGCCTAGATCCATTATTGAGGCGTCTCTCCTGGTTTCCCTGGGAAATGTGGTGTCCTTGTTTCTCTGGGCTGCTCCATCATCTGGGGTTGCCAAGAGGGTGAGTTTTTTGTGGGGCTTCTTTTTTGGGTAGTATCTCGCTGTCCACTAAGGTATGTAGTTTCTTCGTTTTTCGTTCTTTTAATATATTGCTTTGCTACTGATCAATAATAATAATAATAATTATTATTATTATTATTATTATTATTATTATTATTAAAACTTGGCAGTACAGCACACCATTATGTGTATATATTTGGGTATAGAAACACGTATTTAGAGCACCTAAATTTATGTGCATTTAAATAGCATACAAGAAAATGCAGCTATGCACATAAGATCCACCTAAATTTCTTTGTACAGGTAAATAGCACGTGAAACCCCATTTTATAAGTACCACCAGAAATAGGCCATTACCCAATGCTGGTCCCATACTACGGGGTGTTGGGAGGGTGCACGGTATACAGACCCAACCTCTAGCTTTTTGATACACAAACTGGCTGCTCTCTGAAACTCGCGTATTCACACTCAACAGCCCAAGCCTTTTACTATTGCACCAAGCAATGGCCTCTAAAATTATACCTATATATATAGGTGATTTGAATCCTTGATTCTAAACACTAGTTTTAGAGGAATGTAATTATATTAGTAGGTCGGTCATTAGCCATATTAGGTGTGTGACAAGTAGAAACACTTACTAGGTAATTTTCATTCTTCCGTACTCTTGAGATCCGTGATGTAATAGATTAAATACATAAGCTATTAATGCATTGGGATGTGTGCTAAGAACACAACCCTAATTTCCTCCAACTCTCTTCTCCTTCTTCCTCCCCTAACCTTAACCCTAATTTACTATATAATTTCTGACTTGATATCCTCTTACCTCTAAACAACTAAACAACAAGTACTACAAAAAGGAAAATAAAGGAAGAGAATAACGAGAAACTTCTACAACATATTACTAACAAGAGTCCAGAACAGAATCCAATCATCTCCAGAGAGTATTCTTCCTTAAAATCTTGCAGCTCTCGGTGCTCCATTTGGCCAGAAATAAAAACTAGAACAGGGAGAAAACCCATATTTTCTAGAAGGGACACTGCACGAAAATGACCAAAATCTTCTTCTTCTAATAGATTACCACACTACCACATGGAATGGATCGAGGAACCGAGTCCTAGAGATATTTCTAATACTAACTGGTGACTCCTACTGTTGGGGAACGGCCGACCTCAACCTGCATTTATATGATTAAACCTATTTGCAATCAATAATCCATCAGGAGCCCTCCTATCTTCTTAATGCAGCAGAGCGGAGGAAGCATATCATCTTCCAACAAGATCCTACTAATGAAACTTACACCCATACTTGAAAATGACCAAAAGTACACAAATGGCCCTTTCTCCATTAAAAAATCAAACTTTGAAAAACTTCAAACCATAATAATGTTGTATTGATTTCAATGTTCCCCAGTGTAAACCTCATACAGAAAATCATGACCGTCGTCCGTCGATAACCTACTTTTCAGTGTATCAGATCACTTTTATAACAGTATATTTCATGAAATTTAACAGGAGAGAATAATGGAAATATCTGTTACAATTAAAACAAAAAAGAAGTTTTGATCGATATCTTACCAAAAAAAAGTGATCGAGCTTTAACCAACATAGGCTTCTAAGCCATTAAAATCTTACTTTGAAATTTTCAATGTGATTATTCATTGCGAGGAATTACATGTGCTCGTGATCTAATGGTTGAATTTTGTATATGATAAAATGCAGTAGTAATTTATAATTTTTCCAAGTAAAGATTGGACAACCACATTTCTGTATCATAATCGAAATCAAGCACCAGCAATGGTCATCCTCGGTTGGTCATCTATGCTATATGTATGCGCATGATTATAGATACAACACTCGAAATTAACACCAATGAAAGGATTCTAACCATTGAATCAAAATGCATTATTTGAACATCGAAAATGGACCACTGCCCCAACATGTTTTAACTCTCATCTTTAAGGACTATTGTCCCAATGTGAATTTTGAACTGTTTATTCACATCTACGTGAAGAGATGCCACATGTACAGTAAAGACGGATGGATAACCATGCATGGTGCTCAGGGCCTCAGGCCCGACTACCATACTCATTCTTCAATTAAGATTTTGGGTTTCAACTCATCATCCAAGGAAACAAAGATAACTAACATTTTAAAGAAAACAAACCCTAACGAATGTGCATATATATAAAACAAGTGATCAAATTTTCATAAGGATATCATGCAAAAACAAACGAATTAACAATATGTATTCAAGAAAGAAAAATTAAAGTAATCTTAAACAATGCCAACTAAACAATACAGAAATACAATAATCTTCAACGAAATTTTAAAAAAATGGACATGAATTACCATAATGAGTACCAGTACTGCTAATAGAGGTATCTACTTTGGATCTTGAAGAGATGCAGCTCCCAATAAACTTAAACTTAATCCAACACCCAGTAGTTTCTTCATCTTCTCCCGCATCTTTCTTCTTCTTATTTGCCTTCGATTTCCTTGGATCAGCCCATGCTTCCACATGAACAGAATCAGGACCTAATCCCATCTTCAAAACCCTAACCCAAATTTAAAAACCCATGTCCCAAACCCCACAATTCTCTCAAATTGATAGACACCCACAAACCAAAACCATCCTAAACCCCTAAATCTCCATAAAAGAAACCAAATTTACTCACCACAGAACCTACCTCTTCCAAAACTAAAATCCACTCAAAACCATTTAAGAACTATTCTAAAAAACAAAAAGTTGGCATAAAAACCCTCCAATCTCTCCAAGATCAGCTTAATACACCACAACCCAGTACCACAAACATCAGCCTTAATACGTCAAATCCCTCAAAACCAACACCAACCCAGATCACAAAACAGCCTTTTGAACAAAACCCATCAGTGAATCCCCAAAAACAGATATTTTCCCTAAGAAGCAAACCCAGTCCCATAAAAATCAGCCTTAAAGCCCCAAATCCCTCAAAACCAACACCAGCCCAGATCACAAAACAACCTTTTTAACAAAACCCATCAGTGAATCGCCCCAAAAGACAGAAATTTTCCCCAAGAACCAAACCCAGTACCTCACAAATCAACCTTAAAACCCCAAATCCCTCAAAACCAACACCTACCCAGATCACAAAACAGTCTTTTATACAAAACTCATCAGTGAATCCCTCCAAAACTCAAGGAACAAACCCTTTTCAGATCAAAATCGGCCCTCAACTTGTTGTCTCACTAAGGGTAGTAGAGCCCACGTACCTGCCCGTACACCATTACGGGCAGTGGATCACCTGCCCGAAGAAGCCATCAAACTAGACAAGTAGTACATATTAGTGTGAAGACCAGCAAGAACAAATTAAAAAGGCCAAGATCAGCGTAGAAATCGAGCGAGTACACGAGAAAGTGGGGAAGGGGTAAAGAACGGGCAGGTCGGGTAGCTATTGAGGGGGAGATTCGGGCAGAAGTGGGCAAGAGATTCGGAACCCGGGCAGCATTTGGCTCCTTACACAGTATCAAAGCATGTCCTAAACATCAATCAACCTCAGTTTTCAAAGCTTGCTTTCTTTAATCATCATTATATTATTTTATTTTTATTATTATTATAAAATAATATTGATTTCTTCTTTTACGAAAATAAAAACATGAGGTAAGGATAACGTGTATACATAAAAAATTAATTAAATATATAAATGGGTGAAAATTCGATCAAAAAAATCGGTTCAACAAACCGATCGAAACTGATCTAAAATTGAAAAAAATTGAATGATTTCCAATTGGTTCAATTTTCGGTTTTGGGTGGCAAAAGCCAAAAATCGATTAAGTAGGTTTAAAAAATTGACTCAAAAGTAGAAATTTTGAAATAAAATAAATTGAAAAAAAAAAAAATCAAACTAACTTGAACGGATCTTTTTTTGGTTTCAATTTCAAATTTTCAAAATTTAACCAAAAAGAAATCAAACCGATTTATTTCAAATAAAATTGAACCAATTTCAATTCGGTTCTATTAACAGAATCTACACCCCTAATAAAACTATATAAATAAGAGTGATTAACATCTCAATATAGAATATATTGGTAAGGATATTCACAATGATTTTAATATGAAATTTTAATCCGAGGAATACCTTAACATTAAGGGCATGTACTAAGTTACTAATCCTGCACCTATGTTAATTAATTTGCTCACTCATTAGGCGAATTGTGAATTGAATACGAGGAATCATATACGGCATAAAAAATGAATTGTCAAATTACTCCCGCAGATTAGATTCGTTTAAAGTTTTAAAAGTATAAAGAAATCAAGGTTTTATGTAATTACTATCTTATCCTAGCGAATTGGATTCATTTAAATAATAGCTTAGTAGCAAATTTTAATTCTTTCAATACATAAGGGTTGAACGTTAAGCATTTAATCTTAATTTTTAATAAGATTTAATTTAATTTAACTATCTGATTAGAGAAATACTAACTTGATTAGTTGCTTAATGGGTGGTTGGCTAGTTGGAATGAATAATAGATTTGGGGTGAATAGTTAAATTTGACCATTTTGTCCTTCATTAAAAATGATGGTGGTATAACATTACTTAAAAGTTGTAGTCAATGGCATTGGTAAACCCCTTGCCTACCATGCATCTCTTAAAAAATTATTATTTAGAAAAGGAAATCTGTTACAATTGCTCTAGGCTATTTCATGTGTAGTCGTCCTATACCTATGAGCATAAAAAAAAAAGCCTGTCAATTTTGAAAAAAGTGCCATCCAACTGGCAGCTAAGGTTTGCACATGAGAAAGCCACTAATCGCTTTAAATTTGAGGATATAATTTTTCATCTCAAACCTTCACATAATTGATCTTTGAGTTCATAGGTGTACTATTAGAGGGTCAAATATTGATTTTACGAGAAACACATCCCAAAAAGATGACCCAAGAACTACATTGGGGATACGATTATGATTATGATCACTTTTTGAGATGCGTCTCATATAACGAATTGTCTAAAGGTATGCTCATAATCCCAAGATCTATGCATGTGTTGTGTGAAAGATTGGGAGGAAAAAAGGTCTCTATTTTATTTAGAAAAATAACACATTATCAATTACTGTACCAAAAATCCCTTATCTTAGAATATTGAAGATGCCCTTGCCGCTAATAAGGTAGCTGAATTATATCTGCCTAGTGTGACTTTTCATGGAGAGCCTAATTATAGTCCAAGCATGAGTTCCAGCCCCTAATAAATTATGTTATTGAATGAATAATTTTTTCTCTTATCCTCTAAAAGGAGGAGGATAAATAACAGTTATATATCATATAAAAAAGCTATTATATCATTAGTCAACACATTGTAGGTAGAAACATTTCTTTAAAGATCTCTCATCCGAGAAATTTTCAATATAAAAAATTATTTATTTCAATCGGGTACCAAGTCATGATTCTCAAAATTGATTAATTTTATTTATCTGCCATTTAAAATCTAATGATAAAAAATATTAGGCTAAAAAATCATAAAGTCTCTAAATAATAAAACATATTTATGATTTTTTTCAAAATTATGCATCCACTTTTCAGTCTTGTCATTAAGAAGGTTGTTAAGGTTATCATTAAGCTGATAAAGTTAATATAGATTAATTATGGAAGTTTATATTAAAGTAATTAAGTTTATTTTTAAAAATATGGTAATTTTTCAATATATAAGTGAACAATTACTGTTAGAACAATAGGTTCAGGTTGCAAAAGAAAATAAAGATCGGAATTAAAATATACGTTGATCCGGTTCGAGGCACGCTAAATATCGTTGTCTTTAAACAGAGATTTTCCCCTACCACTATGATCTAGTGGTCACCAATAGGTTACCGGCAAATCGGTTCCAGGATACAACGAACCGGCAGCGTATCCGTGTGATCAGATTTGGTGAATCTGATCACGCAACCAGAACACCAAAAAACTAATGCGGAACTCTGAGAAGGAGAAAGCTTAAAGTCGCGGAGAAGAAATTTGCGAAAATATGCAGTCTTGCAAATGAGGGGTCTTGGGACCCTTTTATAGATAAAACAGGTGTAACCGAACGGACATATCTGTAGCATATAACTGAACGGTCGGATAAGACATATCCGTTTAAAATTCAAATGGGCGGTGACACACTTATTCAAAAGTTTAATTAAATTATTGTATCGCCACGTACACGTACACATACACGTGCGCGTGCGCGTGCGCGTGCTCGTGCTCGTGCTCGTGCCCATGCCCGCCCCGTCCCGACCCGACTCGGCTCGGCGCGCGCATGTGTGACTGATGGGTTGCATGGCGGTGGAAGCTACAAAATTCGGTGTCCCCCTGAGTGAAGGCTACAAACCTTGAGCCAAGACAAAAATATATAAGCCAAACCCAAAAAAGAGTTTACACGATGTGGGACAAATCCCAATTTCAAAAGCTTATTTTTTAAAACCTTTAAAATATCCAACAATCCCCCACTATTTTAAAGATTTAAAATAAAATTAAAAACTTTTCTTAAAAAAATAAACAATTCCCCACTATTTTAAAGATTTGAAATAGAGCAACGCTAAAAAATATACATAAATGAAAATGTCTTACAGACTTGAATTTTCACTTTAGTGAAAATAATTCAAAATTTATCAAGATTTTTAGTGAAACTAAGTCTTGAACTAACGATCTTATATGACAAATTGGAATTATTTCACACACATATTTCACATATTTTTGTGTTCAATAAAAGATTAGGACATTTAGGCCCTATGCTAGTACCCTGGTTTCCGTAAGTGTTTATGAGATAAAGCCAAGTCTCATTGAAAGCGGCTCCACCTTCACACTTATATAGGCAGACCTATAAGAAATGCCCGTGTAACTGTAACATCTCAACACATAGTGTTATAGGACTGTTAAGAGCAATGCTCTACCTCCCCTTATCCATTACAAGTGAAACACTACCCTTCCTGGGATGTATATGAGATTTATTTCTCATCAATGTAGTGTCCTTCAGCTGCCACAGATTTACGACTTGTTTTTCCCTTTGAACCTAAACATTGATTAAATAAATATTAGGTAGGGTTCCCATCATAAGTGGTTGTTTAGGTTTAATGGCTTTAAACTCATCCCGATTGACGTTTTATTAATCTCATCTCTGCCAAGGCTTTTAGTAAACGAATCTGCCAGGTTTTCTGCAGACCTGACCCCAATTACTGAGATTACTCCATCTCTAAGTAATTATTTTACATAGTTATGTCTTAGACCAATGTGTCTATTTTTTCCATTATACGTTTGACTATAAGCCTTTGATAATGTTGCTTCACTATCACAATGTATAGAGATAGGTGGCAATGGTTTAATCATAATTGGAATTTCTAGTAGTAAATTTCGTAACCATTCTGCTTCTTTTCCACTTGCCGCTAAGGCAATGAATTCTGATTCCATAGTGGAATGTGTGATGCAAGTCTGCTTCTTTGATCCCCATGAGATCGCAGCACCTCCAAAAGTGAATATCCATCCACTTGTAGACTTTGATTCTTCTGAACCAGATATCCAACTTGCATCGTTATATCCTTCTAAAACGTGAGGATATCCAGAAAATTGTAAACCATAATTAATAGTACCCTTTAAATATCTAAAAATATGCAAAATAGCATTCCAATGAACAAAACTAGGGTTACTTGTAAATCTACTTAACTTACTTACTGCAAATGCGATGTCCGGTCGTATACAATGCATTGCATACATAAGGCTACCAATAACCCTTGCATACATATTCTAACTGTTGCACACATCGTCCATCATTTTTAGTCAATTTAAGATTAATATCTAAAGGTGTATTGGCAGATTTCAAATCAAAATAATTAAATCTTTTCAAAATATTTTCAACATAATGAGATTGAGTTAAAGTTAATGTATTTCATTTCTTATAATTTTGATTCCCAAAATTACATATGCCTGACCCATGTCTTTCATGTTAAAAGATGAATTTAAGAAGTTTTTAGTTTCTAAAATAACTTCTAAATTAATTCTAAAAATAAGTAATCATCTACATAAAGACATATAATAACACCATTACTATGAGAAAATTTATAATACATACATTTGTCGACTTCATTAGTTTTGAATACAAAATTGGTAATAGTATTATCAAACTTTTCATGCCACTGTTTTGGTGCTTGTTTGAGCCCATATAGAGATTTAATAGGTTTACAGACTTTCTTTTCTTGTTCAGGTAGAACAAATCCTTCTGGTTGTTCCATAGAGACCTCTTCTTTTAAATCACCATTTAAAAAAGCGATTTTAACATCCATTTGATTGATTTATAACTTATGTATGGAAGTTAAGGCAATTAGAAGTCTTATAGTCAAAATTCTAGCAACGGGTGCGTAGGTGTCAAAATAATCAACACCTTCCTTTTGTCTATATCCTTTGGCAACCAATCGCGCCTTTTTTCTATAGTTCCATCTGTTCTAAGCTTTCTTTTAAATATCCATCTACATCCTATGGGTTTAGATCATTCTGGTAAGTCTACTAATTTTCATGTTTTGTTTCCCATTATTGAATCAATTTCATCATTGATAGCTTCTTTCCAAAAAACATTATCTCTAGATTTCATTGCGTCGTTAAAAGTGATAGGATCATCGTCTATATTTAAACACAAATGTTTCTTAGTACTTTTGGTCCTATTTCCTTCAATCAAATAGATATAATAGTCTTTTGAAAGACTAGTTTCAAATCGTTGACGTTTACTAGGTTCAATGATGACCTCTTCATCACTTGAAGATTCAATAACTTCTTTAGATTTAGAAGATTTTCCATCTTCATAAGATTTACTTTCAATATTTAATTTATTAATTAGAGTAGTGAACTTAGATTCATAGAATATAACATCTCTAGATTCTATTATAGTATTTTTATCGATGTTATCATTTGATTCCATAATTAGAAATCTATAAGCTTTACTATTTTGTGCATAGCCAATAAATGCACACTCAATAGATCTAATCCCTATCTTAGGTATTTTAGGATCTACTAATCTAACAAGTGCCCTACACCCCCACACTTTAAAATAGGTTAAACTAGGTTTTCGATTCTTCCAAAATTCATAAGGTGTAATTAAACTTTTCTTATGTGGAATTCTATTCAAAATATGAATAGCAGTTAATAAAGCTTCACCCCATAAATTTTTATCGGAATTAGCGTTAACTAATAATGCATTAGTCAATATTTACTAATGTTCTATTTTTTCTCTCAGCAACTCCGTTTTGTTGTGGCGTATAAGGAGCCGTCACCTCATGACGAATTCCATGAATTTCACAGAAATCGGAGAATTCATTTGACATGTATTCTCCACCTCGATCAGATCTAATGACTTTTATTCTTTTATTTAATTGATTTTCTACTAAAGTTTTATAAACCTTAAATTTTTCAAAAGCCTCATTTTTAGTATTTAATAAATATATATGAGCATATTTTGAAAAATCATCTATAAAAGTAATAAAATATCATTTTCCTCCTCTAGTAGGAACATTATTTAAATCACAAATATCACTGTGTATTAAATCTAATAAACATGAATTTCTAATAACACTAGGAAAAGATTTTCTAGTAATTTTAGTCTTAGCACATATACTACAAGCAAAAGATTCATGTTTTGAAATTAAATCTAAGTTACCCATACATTTCATATACCTATAATTTATATGTCCTAATCTATCATGCCATAAATTAGAAACAGAGACCAAGTAAGAAGAAGATGAGATTTTATTGATAGGATCAGTTACATTGAGTTTGAACATGCCTCCCATGGCATATCCTTTTCCAACAAATTTACCATTTTTGGATAAGATAAACTTATCTGATTCAAATACAAGTTTAGAACCATGTTTAATCAATAAACCACCCGAAACAAGATTCTTGCGGATATCGGGTACATGGAGCACATCAGTAAGTGTAACGACTTTTCCGGATGTGAAATTTAATTTCATTTTTCCACGTCCTATGATCTTTACCGTAGATGAGTTTCCCATGAAGAGATCTTGATCATCATCAGCTTTGTCATAAGTTACAAACATGTCACGATTATTACACACATGTTTTGTGGCACCAGTGTCGATCCACCATTCATTGATGTCACCAACGCATTGACTTGAAAAGAACGACTACGAAGTTGTTTTTCACTTTCACTGCATTCGCTTGATTCTTCAACTTCTTGAAGAGGCGACAATCCCGTTTGAAATGTCCGGGTTTTCCACAGTGATAACAACCACCATTCTTCGGTACTATGGTCTTATTCACCTTGGCGAATTTCTTATTCTCCTCAGAATGAGAATATCTTCTCTTCCTTTTCTTGGACGGTCCACTAACAACCTTAGACTGAACCAAATGTGCTTTTGATGTCATATCAATGCGATCTTCTGTTTTGTCCCTAACTCGGGATTCTTCCTCAATACGTAAATGAAGGAGAAGATCTTTCATAGAAATCTTCTCATTATTACGCTTAAGGATTTTTCGGTAATCTTTCCATGATGGAGGTAACTTGGCGATTACCGCACCAACCAGAAAATCTTCATCGAAATGAGAATCATTAGCAACCATATAATTAATAATAACTTGAAAATCATGAAATTGACTAAGAATAGGTTTATCATCAACCATCGTAAAATTAAAAAACTCACTGATAATATAAGAATTATACCCTGCATCTTCAGTTTTGTATTTCTTCTCGAGTGCATCCCAGAGTTCCTTTGAATTGTCGTAAGTGCGGTAGACGTCGAACAAAGAATCCGGCAGTGCATTCAAAATGTAGCCTTTGCAAGTGTAGTCGTCATCATCCCATTTCTGCTTTTTACGGCCTTCAGCGAGGGTGGATGATTCGGTAATAGTTGGACACGGAGTTGTGATAACGTATACAACTTTTAGTGTGGTTAATGAGAAATGCAATTTCTGTTGCCACCATTTGAAATTCGAACCATCAAAACTGTCTAACTTGTGGATGTTGTTAGGCAGCGCTGGATGAATCTTATCATTCATTAGAGCAGAAGTAGAGGACAGAATATGAGCCATAAATCTCGGTTTAAAATTGTTAGAACAATAGGTTCGGGTTGCAAAAGAAGATAAAGATCGAAATTAAAATATACGCTGATCCGGTTCGAGGCACGTTAAATATCGTTGTCTTTAAACCGAGATTTGCCCCTACCACTATGATCTAGTGGTCACCAATAGGTTATTGGCAAATCGGTTCCAGGATACAATGAACCGGCAGCGTATCCGTGTGATCAGATTTGGTGAATCTGATCACGCAACCAGAATACCAAAAAACTAAAACGGAACTCTGAGAAGGAGAAAGCTTAAAGTCGCGGAGAAGAAATTTGCGAAAATATGCAGTCTTGCAAATGAGGGGTCTTGGGGCCCTTTTATAGATAAAACAGGTGTAACCAAACGGACATATCCGTAAAACAGGTGTAACCGAACGGACATATCCGTAGCATATAACTGAACGGTTACACACTTATTCAAAAGTTTAATTAAATTACTGTATCGCCACGTACACGTATACGTATACGTGCGCGTGCCCGACCAGACTCGGCTCGGCTCGGCTCGGCGCGCACGCGTGCGTGTGTGACTGATGGGTTGCATGGCGGTGAAAGCTATAAAATTCGGTGCCCCCTGGGTAAAGGCTACAAGCCTTGAGCGAAGATAAAGATATATAAGCCAAACCCAAAAAAGAGTTTGCACGATGTGAGACAAATCTCAATTTCAAAAGCTTATTTTTTAAAACCTTTAAAATATCTAACAATTACTACATTAAAAAAGGACCATGCGATTTAGTAGAGGAATAGCCAATATGAAAGCATTTATAACTACTTTGGTACCCCAAAGAAGCCTCTCCAACAAACTTTAGTTTGTATGTTTAAAAAACTTTCTCTCTCTCTCTCTCTATATATATATATATATATATAAACTTGTTTCAAAGTCATAAGCATGAGCAATGTTTGGTACTCTACCACAAAGAGCATCGAGTGAAATGGACAAGGAATCGCCACCCAAGTTTAGAGGTGAATCTAATGGAGCCAAATATATAAAGGAAAAAGGATTATAGTTTGACTCCAAGCGGTCCATGCCATTAAAATCTGAACAAGGTGTCTGGTTTCAAACTGGGATGGGCTTTTGTGCACCCAGCTCGATTGACGACTTCGATCTTCTCTATGACCACTCTTCCATGTGTTGAGCAATAAAGGTAAAAAAATATAGAGATCAAGTAATGACTAATTAACCACTCTAAACTCTCAATCGAGATTATATATATATATATATATATATATATATATATATATATATATATATATATATATATATATATATATATATTACCTACCAATTAGATTGGAGGCTATATAAAGCGCTTCATCGAGGTATGATAAAATCTGATAGAGGTGATGAAAGAGCTTATGTAAGAGAGATGTTGGAATGTGACTATGAATGCCATTCAACGAGTATAAATGTGTAATTAACTGTTACTTAATGGCATACACTATTGCGGAATCAATAGGTAAAAAGCATGTAAGTTAGACTTGAATCTAGTGAATGTCCTCTAGCATAGATTTGAGAGAAACAAGAGCTTATGAAATAAGTATCGGTAGCCGCTATTGTACCTAATCACTGCAACAAAAAAGAAAATAAATGAAAAAACCTTAATAAATCCAATGGATAAGGACTGATCTAGCATCAATTTTAAGATAGGTTGAACTTACAATATGAGTATTCATAGCCCATTGTATCTACTGATTAGAATGGAGAAAAAAACAAAAATGCTACTCTATTATAGCAACTGCATGATTTAATCTCAAGGGGTTAAGCGAGCTAGCCAGGTATCTGCTTCCAAAAGTAGGAGACCTGAGTTCGAATCTCCTCTCTCCTTGAGGCCACCCTAGGAATTTATATCCTGTCTTTGACAAGATATGAATTTAAAAGTGCGATGTGCCCCGGATTAGAAGCGGTGTTCTAAGAGGCCCAGATACCCAGATTATCAAAAAAAGAAAAAGAAAAAAAAACAACTGCATGATTTAAAGTAAAATAAACAAGCAAGAAATAATCATTATATCAAATTAACCTTCCTAGAATCCTAAGTTTCATTGCAGAAGAAGGGCTTTTACAAAGGCTTCAATGGTTTAGATGGGTGTCAAGTGGCATAAAGGACCAATGATGGTCCAAGATGCAGTTGGGGCCACTGGGGGTCTGCAGGACCGCTAATCTTTTGGCCAGAGGCATATTAGTCCGGATAGGAGATAGGACTCCTTGTTTTCTGCCTGAAACATAGAAATTTATAAGGCATGTGTAGCTCATATATGCACCCTGTAAATTTACCATAAAAATTGTGAACATTAAAATTCTTCATTCAAACATGGATGGTTCCTGTCTACAGTCACCACATGCTTCCCCAATGCATCCATGTTTGTTTCGCACCTTTGTGGAAAGGGTTGTCAATGGGTCGATTTGTGAGCTGTAACTTGGCCAATTCGCCTAGTCTTTACTGTCAGGTTGTGTTAAAATTATAAAATAAAGAAGAAAATAAGAAGATGAACGATAGAAAGAAGAAGACATATTGCCACAATCGATTACATTGTTTACGGCTAGTTTCTATATTCTCACACAAGAAAGTGTATAAATAAGATTACAAATATAACCATCAGCGGCTATCTAGAAGTGGGAATGAACATGGCTAAGTGGATATCGTAAGTGAATAGTTATCTAATAAGGTATATTCTAATAGGTTGAGTAGCCATTTTCAAGCCCAACTCGATCTAGCTCAACCCGAGATGACATAAGGATTGGGTTGGGCAAGGGCATAGCCAAGAATTTTTGTTGGTGGGGGACTACAAATGATAAATATAATGTTAGTAGTTATTTTATCATCGATTTAGAGGCTTCTACATCATAGATTTGGGAGGCTTAATGACTTATAAACAAGCAAAGGTTGTATAAGAACCATACTTAATGGAAACTCTAAAGTTAAATGAGGGCTTGAGCCGATTTGGGGGGTTCTACATCATAGATTTGGGGCCTAGAAACTCTAGAGTTAAATGGGGGCTTGACCCCCACACCCTTCTATGTGGCTACGCCAGTGGGGTCGGGTTCAATGCCCAACCCAACCGATCCAATCCGACACGGTCCTAAAGCATAAACCCATTGACCTGGCCCTGGAGCCAAAACTTCTTGACTTCAAAACGTATAGCCAAACTCTTTTTTTGATATTCTCTACTCTCTATACGTTGTTCCTGCCAAGCTATATTTAGTTTGTTAAAGTGAGGGTTTTAATCATTCTCTTCAATTATTAATATTTTCTTAACAATTTGTGAGAGAAAAAATTTTCATTAATTTTTTGACTTTACAAAAACTGAACTAACTAAAATTAAAAGTAAAAAATTTCTTGACTTTATGTTCATCTAAATGGGGTTTTTCTCTAAGATTATACATGACTTTTTCCTTATATGTTTATACCTAACAAGGTGTCCAAATCGGCCTCGGTATCGGGTATCGGTCCTTGGAGGACCGATTCAACTCGACTGATACATATCGGCCGATACTGATACAAATCGGCCAATTATTATTATTATTATTTTTTTTAAAGGAAAATAGAGGTATCGGCGATACGTATCGGTTTCTCGGTAAACCGATATGCATCGGCCCCGATACGTATCAGTATCTCAACTCAGTATCTATCATTGATACGTATCGGTCTTAGTCGATTTTTTATACCTTGATACCTAAACTTTGATTTTTGTTTGTTTTTAATTGTGTAAGGTTAAAAGTAAAATAATTAATTATTATTGATCCGGTATGTTGGCCTGACTTTCTAGCTCGTCTAAAAAGAAATTTTAGGATTAAAACATTAGGGTTGACAACCCTATTTGTTTGCCTTGACCCCTACTAATTTTGCACTAATGGGAAGAGATGATCTCATTTTGATTGTGTTTACAATATATATAACTTCATATCACAAATCTCTCTGTAAGGCCTCATTTTAATGAATTTTGTTTAGGTGGGCAGATTCTTGAAGAAACTTCATACTTACGAAAATCCCAGTCCAAGCTTTCGTTGCGTCACTACGATTCTCCCTTGCCCTCCATTTCACAACACTCTTCAAGTTCCCATTTCAATGAATTCTCTACTCCGATGGACCCTCTCTCTCTCTCTCTCTCTCTCTTTGAGTCCACACCTATCTGTGCCTCTTACTCTCTTTTAGCCCCACCAATAAATTCTAAAACTAGCTTACACATGGTACTCTTTAGTAATTCATCTTTATAAATGTTTAATTACATACCATGATCAAACCATGCCAAATCAAGGATATTTTGGTAATGTTTTAAAGACCGGGTTAGTTAGGGGTTGAGAGAGAGAAGAGTGAGTTCTTTGTAGTAGGTAGGGTCTTAGAGAGAGAAGGGGCTAGGTGGATATATGAGGAATTTTATTTTATTTTCATCATAGTCTATAGTAATTTAATTTAGAGAGTGAGTATAAAGACAACAAAACTCAATATATATAAATATGGGAACAAGTGAGCGTACTCTAATGGATTTTCAAGATAGGTACACCAATCGCACATGGGGTACATGACACTTACAACACTATTTGAGTGCTATAGGGAGTTCCGTCAGGTTGTATAGATCAATTAAAATCAAACTAAAATTAAAAGTCAAAATTTATTCATGATTTGACATTCCAAATGTTAAGCCTACAAAAATACAAGATGGAGATATTATTTTAATTTTTTTAATGATTTAATATGATTATGTTATTCCACATGACACTCGAAACATGCACGTGTTTGGTGCCAAGTGGAGCTCCATGTGGACTTTGGAGTACGGTGAAGGTATTGATTATTTAATAATATAAACCTTTCAAGTATACAAGTTTGTGTAACTAGGGCAAATACTAAGGGTGTACCATGAGGACTATTTGTTTATATAAATTAAAGTCTTGATTAGAATATAAGTTTTTAGAAGTAAATATAACTATAATTATCTAGATAAAATAATAAAAATCGATTTAGAAAGCAATAGAGAAAACAGTCTATGATCCCTCTTGATTGCAGATTTGTAATTAACTCTAATTTGAATTCTGGGTAATAACATTCTCTTCACTACAAGCTAAAGCTAGGTAAAATAATCAGATCCTATTCATAGTCATGTACTAGTCGGGACAATATAATCCATCTAATCCCTAGCGATCTAATCCGTAAGCACCATTGTATGAAACCTATCAAACTAGGCTACAAGTACTAATTCGATGGTAAATTTTCTATCAAATCTAATCCTAATCCCTACAAGGTGATTATGATTATCAAAAACATAAATAAGGCGCCTTAACAACATTCACATCAAGTCACTAACAAGAGTGAATCTCAACCATACAATCACTACAATAAGATAATTTAAAATAGAATAAAAAATAGAATTTTAAATTAACTACTCATCTATGATCTACAAGAGATCCCAAACTTCGAAAACTAGCCACGAATCGTGGTTCTGATCTTCATCAATGAAGTACAACTCTTTGATTCGACCATATAACGATGGTTTACAATTCCCTCAATCTCACGAACTCTCAAACTCTGAAAAACTATAAAAACTATAAAACTATGAAATGAGAAGCTATATCTAAACCTAGGGTCCTTATTTATAAATCCATAAGGCCCTAGTATAATGAGATAAACTAGGAAAACAACTCTAAAATGACTCTAATTCTAAATAAGAAAGAAGGAATTCTCGGATTGTTTGTTCCTAGGATTCATACCAATATTGTTGCTGAAATTCCAATCTCGACAGGTCGAGATCCAATATCGACATGTCGAGATTGGCAGTTCTAGTTTCCTGTTGTGGAACTCAACAGGTCAACTTTGGATTCTGACCTGTCGAATTTTATATTTTCTTTCTTTCTTTTTTTAATCTTGACAGATCGAGATTGAACTTTGACTTGTCGAGATTGGTTTTCTTTCTCTTCTTTCTTTCTTTTCTTTCTTCTCTTTTTTCTCTCTTTGAGCTTATGCTTTCCTACTTTCTTTCTTTATTTCTTAGCTCTTTTCTTTCCCTTCTTCCTTTAAATCCTTTCCCTTCTTCTTTTAAATCCATAGTATATGAAAGCTAACTAAATAGAAACATTAGTCACCTTTCAAGGCCTAGCAACATTAAGATTTTGGGTAATTAATGTAAGGTTTTGAAGGTTGACCAAGTATGCCATTTGAGTACTTCCCCAACTCCCATATATATACAACAAACATGGGAAATTATGACAATGAATTTAAATACACGACATGGACTACACATACAAATGCAAGATTGCGTGTCATGTGTCAGACAAGTGCGAGTTAATTACACCACTCCTCTAAGTGTTCAACCACTCCCTAAGTTTTAAGAGGAAGAAATTTTTTTACTTTTTTTATCTTTCAAGTCACGGATCAAAGCTTATGACTTACCGCCTAAACATGGTGCATTGAAATTTTATACTTATGACCCAAACTCGAATGGCTTAAAATTACCCTTTTAATATTTTTATATAGTATATTATCGACCTTGGGCATTCTTTAATGGCTCATGATTCTCCAATTGGGTGCCGCATGGCGCCCAACTAGATCGAAAGTATGGTTTAGCCATGCATTCCAATGTATATCCTACATATGTATATATATCTTAGAGGGGAGGATATCATGACTATAGATCAAATAGTAAGTGTGTCGTAGTAGTTTCCCTATAAAAATATATCATAAGAAAAACACCCTATCTTACATTGTCCCCCAAACTCATAATTACGGTGAAGAAATAATTTATAGATTAATTAACATGAACATAAGATAGATTTTCGTCAAGATTTTTAAAGGTTAATTAATACAATGATTATTTGAACATAAAATAGCTTTTCATCAACATTTTCTTATAACACCTTCAAAAGACATCAACCAAATCTACAAAGGAGGGGTTAGATAAACATAAGGCTCACTTATTCGATAAGTAGATAATTGTGTCTTTCACATTTTGGCATATAATCATCTCATAATAAAGGTCATTTTGAGGTTGATCAAAGAATAACGAAAATAAAGTTTCATGCTCTCTCTTACATGATTGAATTTAGAAGTTTTAAAGTTCAAATCTTTTTTCCAAAAGAAGATTATTTCTAATTGTGGTAATACTTTCGTGTTCCTAAATTTCAAATGATTAAGAAATTAATCGAAGAAATATTCACAACAATCTTTCCATTCCATTATAGTATATATTGAAAGAAAGAAAAATAAAGTGGGGTTATTTAAGATATATCCAGGTATATCCTAATATATACAAAATTGTATTATTCATCACCTATAGTCTGAAAGGCTTTTTTAGAGTTGTTTACAAAAAATATTTGAAATTGATGATGTCCATTCATATAGTATGAAATTGATGAAATGAGAATAAGTTTTTGACAACTTACAACATTGGCACAATCATCATCCAATATACATTAACATCTGGATCAAGCAATGGAGGATCTAGAGTCTCTGTTTACATACTTGTTAATTGTCAACCCTTATGTTCAATGGTCCAACCTTCCTAACACTGTTCAATACAGTCTTCTAAATAGAGCATGCTACTCCTACTTTCCATTTCTAACAACGCCTTTAGTGATTTTTAGATGGAATTTGACATATATATATATATATATATATATATATATATATATATATATATATATATATATATATATATGCAAAAGATGAAACTTCCACCAAGTGTTATTAAAATGATTGTAAAATAAAATGAAGCAAGCAATTCTATTTTAAATGTAATGGAAAAAAGGGAAAATAAAGAGAGAGAAAGCTATTAAATTTTTTCAGTACATATCTTTATATATGTTTGAAAATTTAATGTTTGTCTGACAAACTTGAATATTTTTAGATAAAGGTTCAATTTCTAGAAAAACAAGTTGGTGCATAGTTTTGAAGAAGATTTTCATCGCAATTATAAGGGGAAATAGTATGGGCAATGGTCAAGTCCAACTAGGTTGAACAGGATTTCAAGTTCAATCAAATCTGCAGTTGGATATGGGAGAATCTTTTCTTTCATGATTTTCACTTTTTATAGGATGATGTGTTGTCAAGATTCTCTTGTTTCCAAGGGATGGAGATGTGGATGAAATCGAAATTCGATTCAACCCGGTTGGACCTAACCATTGCCCAATCAGTACATTATTATCGTCATCGTCATTTTATCTCATGTATTCAAAGTGGACTTAAATGGTACATATAATATATAATATTATCATAGTGAAACGTCATATAAAATATTTAGCACTTCTATTATTGAGGGTTCTTCGGACTTAAGTATATTTTTCAATAATATTAGGAAAGTTTGTCTTCACTCTGTTACATAACTTTTAATTTCACTGTAGCCCATTACATTGTTAATGATTGCTTGGGTATGAATGTGTTATCATGGATTACTTAATTTAATACAGTCTTTGTCCTTTCAAAGTAAAAATGGTCCAATACAAAACTGTCTATAATTACGATGCTAGAGTTATTCTTCAAGCCATGGATTAGGGGTATTTGTATGACTTGCCTAGCAATGGGACGGGAAAAATAATTATTCAAACTATACATAATAATTAGGTCATATGTTGACGTCATTCCTTTGATTATTAATATTTCTCCTCGTAATCCTTTAAGTGATTCAATCAATTAATCATTTAATTGTTAAGATTGCAAAACATGAATAATTCCTTCCATTTATGAACAATGTAACAAAAATTGATAGATAAAATAAAAAAGAGATAACAAAAGAATTTCTAATTACTTCCCATAATCTTAATATGCATCTATAGCTATGTTTGATGATTTATAAGTGAAAGAAAAAAAATTTAGTAATTGGAACTCCAATACACTTATATTTCTTGAAATATATCAATACCAACTTTGGAGTACGTATAATTACATAAGATAAGCTAATCAAAGAATAGAAGTGAAAAGGTTGAAAAGACTAGGTCACCTCTTAAGTAGATTAATACTCTATGAAATCCAATCATTCATGACTCAAGATTAATAAGCACTTCGAATAATTGAAAATATTTTTCACTTAAATTCACTTTTAGGTATTTAAAAATGACCATCAACAAAAATTATCCTATTTTGAAGAAAATCCGTTATAGGCTTCAGATTGTGTGCCTACACACATTGAAATGCTTAAATTATGGTAGGATATATCATTCATATCATCATCCTCATCATAGACTTATTGTATGGTTTTGAAGTCTACCTTTTGAGTCTTGTTTCTTCATTCATTTTATTCAAGGGTGTACTCTTTGTTACTCTGCAATCCTTCATCTCACTTCTTATTGTTTTCCTCCAGGGTCTTTGGTGGCCTTCCTCTTCTCCCACTTTCGTATGCTTGTATCATCTTAATCTTTTGTACAGATGTTAGTTTTGACCTCTAATGGACATATCACAATTATCTCAACTGACATTCCGCAATTTTTTCCTTTATAGGAGTCTCCCCTAACTTATATCATCCTCTCATGTACTCAACCTTAATTGTATTTTTTCTTTCCTCTATTCATCTATCTTAGCAGGCAGATATATTTTAACACGGCAAATTCATCTCAAACTGAGAATCAATAAATATAGAAAGGTATTTTATGGTGTCAATCCTTTAATAATGCATGTAAAGTATTAACCTACTCCAAGGAACAGACACATGTCAGTTGGTTAAGATTGTAATTATCTCAAAAGGACATCTAAATGATTTAAGATCAAATCTAAATAAAAATCAATGGATATAAACCATTTTAAACATTCTCAAGTTAATGAGGATGATAAGAAGACAAGGAATACTAAATTTAACAAGTTTTGAGAATCGTTTATAAAACATGATGAGTTTTAACAATGCAATTTTTTTATAAAATTAGCGTTAAAGCTAAATGTGTGCAAATAACTCACATCTATTTAGTTGACATCAAAATTTTCATAATTTTTATTCTGCGGGAATCTCACAGGGAAAAAACTTCATCCAATGAGAGGTGTTTTGGTTGAAATTATTTAGAAAAAATTGAGATAGGTCCTTTATACACTCTAAGCCATAAGGAAAATACAAATATGATGGAGTTTGATTATTAAATCTAAGCATTATTTTATCAACTAAAGAGGGAGGAATCAATATGGATGATTAATTTATTTTTCATAGTTCCTATATAATATTTTAATTACTTATTTATTTCTTTGGAAATAGATAGTGTTGAAACAAAATTTTCATAAAAGTTAATATGATTTAGTAAGAGGGGCAAAAGTTCCCTCAATGATGGTAGTATTTATTTTTTCAAGTATGTTATATTTGCTTGTAGGCGCTCTTCTCAAATTAGGGATATATTTGTTTGCAAATCAATAAGATATAGTTGCTTCATGCATGAAAGAAGTGATATAACTGATGTAATGCGTAAAGGCAGCAATATCTTTCTTATATAGATGAAAACAAAGATTTTATTATTGAAAAAGGAAAATTTATAATAAAATATAAAATATATCAAGATTATTCAGTGACATATCCTATACAATGAAAAAGTTTCAAAAGAAAATTTTATATTACAAGAAAGTTCTAACAAAAAGTGTAGAGTACGCAATCATTTTTTTCTAGTCGAATGGTAATTAAAAGGCTGTGAAGTAATACAATCGAGTTGCTGATATGAATGATAGTAGACCTTTAGAGTAAATATGTTGATTTTTAGAAGAGTAGAACAAAAGATATGAAAAGATAAATTTTGAAGGTATTGTTTGTTTTTTAAGATGAATTTAAGATTGAGGTCGTAAATAGTTTAAAAAAGTTATACTAATTTGTCATTAAGGGGCGCTAGCAACATGAGAAACATCCAATGGAAGAACACTACCTAGAGGGTGTATATAATTTACCTCACATTTTGCACTAACTCAACGCTTCATTTCGTATGTAGTGACCCGAGATCTCACAACCTCTTAATTGTAAGATCTTAGACCGTACGTTCGTATCGAGAACCATAGAAACATAATAAGGCGATAAAAGCACCTTAAATAACGGAAGATAAAATTTCTTTAAAACATTAATTAATCTAAATAAAACCCATGATAATGTTCTTATTCCAATAACAAGTCCAACATAATTAAAGCTTAAACAGTTTAGATAAAATACTAACTGATCAATGTCCCATTTATTTAAAATTATCAATAACTAGAAAGGAAAATAGCTAATTAGGCCACGAAGCCATCAACGCCATTCAATCCAGTTTCTTGAGCACCACGTGCCGTCTCATCGTCATAGACCCATACATTGTCATTGGCAACACTTGTGTCATCTGGTCACCCACATAAACAAGGGGTGTAAGTTTACACTTATATTAACCAGACATGCAATCCATTGAAGCATAAAATATCAATCCTAGCCATATAACATTTCGATATATTTCATGTATGTGTGCATGTGGCATATATAATCTCACTAAGCTGAAATGAACTGAACGTAAACATATATATTAATATTACATGAATGCATCATAACTTTTAATTTCATCTTTCTTGTCATTTAATGCACATTAGACTCCGTCCCGCTCAAGATGTTGGGTCTTAATCATGCTTATCACTTGTTAGTTAGACTCCGTCATGCTCAAGACGTTGGGTCTAATGAATCATGTTATTTATTGCATGTCAAACTCCGTCCCGCTCAAGACGTTGGGCTGAATCATGCTCATCATACTATTGTTCAGTTAGATTCCATCTTTACACAAGATGTTGGGTCTAATACCTTCTTAGACTCCATCGGGTACAAGATGTTGGGTCTAATGCTCATTAATCATAGCTTGACATTTCATCATATTTTACGTATCTTGATTGTGAATTATATAGATCATCATGGGACATATAAAGTGCATCAGAGTGATATCATACTACATATGCATTTAAGTGCATTTAATCATGGTACGTAAATATCAAAGTGTACACAATCATGGTGCATAAATATTACAGTGCATATCATACGATCATGGTGCATAAAACAGCCCCAGAATTCCAAAAATAATATCAAAATACTGCAACTTTGGGTCATCGGGAACTTAGTGCTACTTGCAGCTCAATTTGGACCTTTAAGACGTCATATTAAAAAACTGGCTAAAACACAAAAGTTGTAGAGTTCGTCGTTAGCTTTCCAACGCTGTAAGAATCGCCTTAATCCGAGTTACAGACAGAATGTTATGACCAAAATATCGAGGTAGTATCTGATGCAAAGTTTGGCGGGAATTCATGAAAATTGCTTTTAGGTGTCAATCGATTGATTTCAATCCGTGAGCATGCCTCAAAATATATCAAATCACATGGTGGAATTTAATCGGACTTCTTTTTAACCCAACATCATTAACATTAAAAATCTATTAATCATAGCATGCATTCATTTAATCATTCCATCATTATCTATGAAATAAAATCACTAATTTATATAAAAATCTATTAATAAAAAATAATATTTTAAGATCAATGGAAAACATGATTTCTTCATACCTAGATCGATCGTACTATTATGATTAGATTCAGATCCCAATAATGATGATGATTTTAGAAGAAGGTGAAGGCCGCTTGAGAATATACGCCAACGTCTCACCGCACTTCCAAAAGAAGGGTTTTAGGAAGATAGATCTAGAATTTCTTTTCTAAGGTCTCTAGGGTCAGACTCTAACGTCTCTGACGGCTCTATTCTTAAGGACTCTAAATGAGCTTATAATTTAGGGTCCTCCGTAAGACACTTATTTATCACACTTTGGAGATTATCCGGTGTTAAACTAACACAATAAGGAAGAGTGTATAGGCTTTTATCTCAAAGTCTAAAATAGAAGTTTAAAGTACACATAACAAAGTTTGATCCCTAGACCTCTTATCTAAAATTTAAAGCCTTTAACAAATAAGCTACCACATAACTTGTATTCATTAATGACGAAAATAAATATAAAAGCTTGAAAAACCAAAACATGCATTTTTAGATAAAACGTTTTGAAAACTCAAGGTATGCGGGGAATACGGTATTAAACACATACACATATTTTAGGTGTATCAAAGGTATAAAATTCAGATCATGACATCGTAGGTATAAAATAGTGTCGTTTTTTCCATGCGATTCATTTACGATATGTCACACCTATTCTCATATTTGAGATGTCCAAGTGGTTGGCCTTAATCAAGATGAGTATATTGCATTGCACATAAGTTGTGCATCATCTTTGAGATTCTAGAGTCATGCACCAAAGAATGTCTGGTTACCATTCACCTAATGTAATAGCCCGAAAAAAATCATGCTAAACTATGACCTCGAGATCCGTGCCCGATCGGTCACAGGTTTGACCAATTAGGAGTCCAATAGTTAGCATGAGGTGTGATGAACGGATGAAATGTGATAAATTAAATGTCTATGTGGTGTGTGTTGTAAATGTGAAGTCGCATACACCTATCGCGGTGTATGTGCTCAACACACACATGAGGAAAGGGATAAAAAGGGTTAAATAACCCTAAATGTGTGTTTTTGGTGGTTGAAAGAGAAGAAAAGAAGAGAGAGAGAGAGAGAGAGGAAGTAAAGAGAGAAGTTATTGCAACTGATTTGGAGGGGGGATTCAAGCGATAAAAGCCGGATTCAACACAGTTTGGATCTGTTAGAGCCAAAGCTGGAAACCCTTGCCTTTCAACCACTGGATTGAAATCAACTTGCGATTGATTCAAGGTAAATTTTTGTGAATAAAATGCATAGATCGTAGAGTCTAAATTGTAGTTGAAAATGGTTTAAATCATAGGATAATGGTTTAAAAAAATAGAGGAAAAAGTGTAGAAAAAGATGGGGAAGAACAGCTCGAAAAGGGCTGAATCTGACAATTTTGATTAATCGAAATTGGGTTTCGATTAATCGAAATTGGCCAGGAAGTTGAAAAGTCAGAGGACCCCGATTTCGATTAATCGAATTGGAATTCGATTAATCGACTTTGGATTTCGATTAATCGATTTGGATATCGATTAATCGACTGGGAACCTCCAGTGGACCCCAGGGGTTGGAGGAAATGGCTTGAGGAAAATCCACTAATCGAAATGGGATTTCGATTAATCGATTTCAGTTTTCGATTAATCGATTTGGGATCGATTAATCGATTTTAGGAACTCGACTACTCGAATTGAGAATCGACTTTGCGAAACAGAGAATTTCGATTAATCGAATTAGGATTCGATTAATCGAATGAAAATCTCGATTAATCGATTTGAGAATCGATTAATCGATATTGACTTTCGATTAATCGATTTTAGAAATCGATTAATCGAATCAGATTCGATTAATCGATTTTGGAATTCGATTAATCGACTGAGATAAATTATGTTGACTTTTGGGTTTGACTTTAAGATTCTTGGAGAGTCTTAGACCTTCTTTATTGCATCCTTTGTGATGTGTTTCACCTGTTATGTGGTACCATTGGTGGTACGTGTGAACTAATGCACAAGGAGCCACGTGGGACCTTGATGCGTTGAGCAAACAAAGACTTGAGGTAGGGAACACCTTGAACATGTACTTTATTTTACAAGAGCATGTATGTAATGATATAGGGTTCAATTCAAATGTTTATTTGCTTAAAGATTGTGAAAAGTGTGTGTGCGTGTGACACCCATAAGAGTAATGAGAATGAGCCATCCCCAAGGGATGAAGAAGTAAAGAGATAAGAGCATCAGGTGTGATGCAAGTAAATGGATGCATCCCAGGGATGTATCCAAGATTGAATCATGTTGATAGGGCCTAACTGATATAAGATAGCACACTTACACGGTGAATAACTATATGTAAGGCACCGATATTTTTATTATTTGAAGTTTGATAGGTTACCCCACCGACGTGGCGGGATATCCACGACTGACACGGCAGGATATCCGTGACCGATACAGTGGCGAAACCGTAGGCCAGTGCGGAGGCTTATCCGTACATAGTAAGCACACCCCAGGGGTGTTGATTTGAGACAAGTGAAACCCCGCCACCAATCCCCAGGGGAAAGCGGCTTGGGTACTATATTTGTATTCCCAGGGAATACGTTAAAACTGTGTATATAGATGACGATGAAGGGTATCTCATCGGGGCTCGATGCTATATTGCTCGGGGATTACTTAAGTTGAAAGTTTAAGTTTTGCTTTAGGCCTTTTCAGCATCATTCATGAGTAAATGAAAACATAAGTAATCAACAGTAAAACGAAATGCTTTTTAACTGTTTTCATCAATAACTGCATAGACACATCATGCATGGCATATCATGGAATATATGTGAGTTATAATTTATATGTTCAACCGTGTTTGTTCCCTATTGAGCTAGGATGTAGCTCACCCTATAGACTATACGTCGCAGGTCCACTACTAGCATTAGGAGGCTTCAAGAGACGCCGATCCCGGAATCGGACCTTGCGTAAGAAGAATTGGAGCCACCTCCTGAGGACTTCTTCTAGAGGACTCCGTTGTGCCGCTTTGAGGGCTTTTAGAGAGATTTTGTACGGCTTGGTATGTCAAGCCTTGATTTTGTTTAAAACCATGTATATAAGGAGTTGGGATTATTCTTTTGGGACGAACCATCCGTGATGATTTCTATCATCGATGGTTCGGATCGGTTCTCCATTCATGCAGAGGCATGAGGGTAGAACTGTCTTTTGGGGAGTTAATTAATGTAGATTTAAATTCTACAATTTCGTTTATTATACTTTTTGGATGCTTGATATACCAGTGTTCCGTGCTTAGCTAAAGGGCACGGTCAAGATGATCGTGCTGATGGCACGGGTTTCGGGGTGCCGAAATCCGGGATGTCACACCTAATATCAGTTCACATTAGAGTTGTTAGGTGGTACCCGACTCAAGAGTTGATGCTCTTGAGACTCGGGTAACTTTTTGGGATGCATGTCATATGGAACTATCATCTTTTCCCTATGATTTAGTCCTCATCATCTCGACAGATTGTCTGATTCAAACTTTCAAAGTAGTCAAGGCCATCCAAAATTAATGGTTTGTTGGATCTTATATGATAGGTTGTTTATTTTATATGACACAATTATTAAAAGGTATATATGATGATTGTACGTGGCACACATCCCGAAAAGGTAATTTAGAAAATAGCCCTTTGGAGGCAAAGAGCGGCTCTCTATTTTGGCGTAGAGCACGTTAGTATAAGACTGTGATTGGTTGTAAGCATTCTTAGCTCTCTTAGAGAGTAAAAGTGCTGGATTTGGTTATCTTTAAAAGAGCAATTTAAACCTACTCTTTTAAGTGGACTGCACTTAGCCTCCAAAATCAATCCCAAACACAGTCTAAGTCACCTGCCCAGACCATTATTTTGTGATATGCAAGAGGTAGTGAGGTTTTGGGTCAATTTAAAAAAACATCACGAGACATATCTGCAAACTAGCTACATAAAGAAGTCCTCATTGAATTGGGTAAATTGTGAACCCTGCTCAAATTGTAGTTATTGCAACTGCACTACCAACTTTCCATATAAAGAGTTTTAGAAATTAGTTAAGGAGTTTTAGAAAATTATTGATATTTGTAATGGGTAATGATCATCTCACTCAAAGTCGTGAGATTATATCAATTGAGTATCATATCGAAAGGAGTTGTAAAGAATCTAAAACTAACTTATGACATGATAAAGAGCAATCAATATTCATGATTAATTTATTTTTATTTTAGTAATTTTTATACACAATTTTAATTAGTTATTTATTTCTTTATAGAGAGATAGCTCTAAATAAAAAAAATTTATAAACGACAATTTGATTTAGTAAAAGGATTAAGATGTCATATGTAGTCTTTGTCTTTTCTTTAGTACAAAGACATCAAAACTACCTTTTGTGCAAAGAGGTCCCTACTATATCTTAGGGGTGCAAGTTTTGCACCGAAAACCGAAATTGATTGAAATATTGGCCCATCAAACTAGATTGATACCGGACAAAACCAAGAAAAGTTTCCGAAATCAAAAATTGGTTGGACAAAACTGACCCAAAATCGGAAAAAAACTAAAAGAAACCGAAATAATTGAAAATTTCCAAACGAACCAATTTATTTTGGTTCCAACTTCAATTTTTTTAAAAAAACTAAAGAAATTTGAAATAATAAAAAAAACAAAAAATAAATTTGAAATTGAAATGAACCGATTTATTTTGGTTCCAACTTCGATTTTTTTGAAAAATCAGTTAACCAAAACCAAATCATTTTGATTCAGTTTCGATTTAGGCTGAACCGAACTAAAAACAGAAAATTGGTTTTCAGTTCTTCTGTATTGGTTTAGTTCAATTCACTTGACTGAATCTGGACCCCTATAACATGATGCTACCTAGCTATGAGATTAATTTAACTACTCTTTGATTCATTTAATAACAACAGTAAAATGCCTATTTTTGTTTTCTTTAAAAAACTCCTCGAAAAGAGACTCGGATACGTTATTTGTAACTATAGATTCTTTCTTTGCCTTCGAATCAAATGGACATGTTTTTTGTCCAAATCTTCCATAAGATAGATCTTGAGATCATGGACGTACCATCATACGATGAGATATTACTTCCACAAAACACAAATACTACAAAGTAAATGCCATCATCGTCATATCATCAAATGTGGTTCTTGGGTTACCTTTTTATATGTGTGCCACATAGAATCGATCCCATGATGGTTGGCTCATGATCTCAAGGTCTATGTTGTGAATGATTGAGATAAAAAACATATGATTCAAAGCAATCAACGATTTTCACACGTGCAGTACTTGATTGTCAAGAAAGAATTTCCCTTTGCAAGTAAAGATATGCTACTTATATTTTGAGACTAGTGAATTCTGTCACAAAATTTTCCAAATTTATCAAAATGATAGAAAATTTCTCCAAATAGGTGGTTCACTGAACTTTTTGATGAATGTTCGCTTGATTCGTCGATTCTTCGAATTTTACTCAATTTTTTAAAAAAAAATTTGATGAATTTTCCGAATTTTTCTCATCGTGATATATGCTATAATTATACTTCGTATTATTTTTTATGATTGTAAATTGTTAATGCACGTGGACCACATAATTTTCAATAATCCACTCGAAATTTTCTGAATTTTGTCAGCTAGTCATGTGTTGATTCAATGTGGCATACATCCCCAAAAGTGGTCGTTATCATTGATGTACCATGAGTGTGGTTCTCGAGTCACTTTTGGGGGTGTGTGCCATGTGGAATCAACATCTAACCATGATCTCAAAGTCTATTGTGTGGAAGGTTGGAACAGAAAAAATCTCCATTGTCTGATTCAAGATAGTCAACGAAGGAAACCATCAATTTTGGGTGTTGGGATGGAGTGATTTTCAATAGCCAAAACAAGGGTAAGTTTATATTCTCAAACAGATCCAGATCTAAGGCTGTGTCCGAGGATTAGAAGAAGGTCAAAGTAGAACTTTTGGCATGGTAATGTGTGAAGATCATTAGGGTTCAAATTTTTTCGGGATGGGAGGTAGGGTTTATCTAATTCTCAACCTCTACCCTTTTTTCATGTCTTCCTAATGTAGTTTATGCAATTTTTCATATGGTTTATGGTGGTTTCGTCAAGTCCAACTGGTTGAACTCTAAATGCAGTTCAACCAATTTTGAGAACATTGGATGAAAGGGACTCTTGACTTTTATCTTTATTAGTTTGCATTATCTTTTGGAGCCCGTGCATCCAACGACCTCAAAAATTGGTTGAATTGCATTTAGAGTCCAACCAGTTGGACCTAACCTAAGCCCTGGTTTATGGCAGGATCTGGAGATTTGAGTTAGTATCTATTACAATCGAAGAGGTCCTGACCTTTTCATAATTG
Source organism: Chloranthus sessilifolius (assembly GCA_021018995.1). Taxonomy (NCBI): domain Eukaryota; kingdom Viridiplantae; phylum Streptophyta; class Magnoliopsida; order Chloranthales; family Chloranthaceae; genus Chloranthus; species Chloranthus sessilifolius. The sequence goes on along the minus strand of CM037593.1, from coordinate 8,584,261 downwards.
TTGGGAAGTACTGCTTTATTGTTTCTGCCAACTTAAACCCCTCATTATATATTTATATTAGCCTCCTTTTATGAAAAAATATATATCGGAATAGGATAAAAAAAAATGAACTGCTTGAGTGGTAGCTCAATAGGCATCATCCCTCCTTTGTGAGGCTTGAGGTCGTGGGTTCTACACTTCATGTTTGCTTTCTCCCTTATATTAATTAGGTGAAGGTTGTTAGATGGAATTTATTCCCCTTTGTGTCACTCAATGTGAATGCTTTGTTGTGTGGGATTTATTCCAGAAGTGTTGCTCCTCAACTAGCATACTCTCTATGATATGTAAGGCACATCGGGTTGTCTCTACCTAATATGACATTATCAACAAAAGAAAGAAAGAAAGAAAGAAAGGATTACTTCTATTTGCGCACTCACTTAATGATGTCCACCAGTGTGGTGGGCACTAGTGAGCACTTTCAGTAATAAGGTGGCCGAGAACCATTAAAATCCCTCTTTTTTCCGATATGGTTAATAGATCATTAAATTTCAAGCATGATTCAAATTTTAATCATTGGAATTACCCAAGTACTAAGGGGTCGTTGCTTGGTGCTATGGTAAAAGGCTTGAGTTGAAGATGTGGGTTCGTGTCTAGAAAGCAACCACTTTGTATGTAGAAAAATTAAAGGTTAGGTTTGTATCAGTGTGTCCTGTCCATAGTGACAAATTTTGTTTTTTGCAATATTTTGGTAGGTCATTTTGGATACATTTCGGGAAAGATTGGAAGTTTCGGAAAAATTTTGGGAGTACAAAAATAAAATTGTATAAAAATTTTATTATTATTTAAAATGGCTAAAATAATAATAAAATTCATTAATTTCAAAGAAATTTCGTTAATTTCGCTGAAATTAATGAAACTTTGGTGATTTTAGAGAATCACCGAAATTTCACTGAAAGTTTCGACCAACCCCTGTTTCGGTGAATTTTGGAGAAATTTATCACGATGATCCCGCCCACCCCACCTAGCACTCGGTAGGTACATCTTTTAGATCATGAAAGGACCAGAGTAATGATGTGTAGCATGCATTTGGATATACATTGGGTTAATATTCATCTCTTGCTCAAAATAAGTCATTTATGGCTACTATAGGAAGTTTGAGCATATCCAATATAGTATCTTTTTTGCTTCGCAAAGATTGAAATCAAGTTAATGTTCATTCTTTTTCTCTTTCTGTCGAACGAAGAAAAATTTCTGACCTCTCAATGACTAATTATTGAGTGAGACACAAGTTGATCAAATTTTATCGAATCATCTTGGTCGTTGGAATTAACGATGATCATCGATGAATGACTACCAAACCATGAAACCCCAACCTGTTAGGAAGGAAATTATTGAAATATCAGGGTGAGCTGAGGAAGGTTTGGCTATTTATTGTACTTAATAAAAGGGTGGAGACCCCTGAACTGTGGTTACCAACCCCTTTATTAAGTATGATAAATAGCCAAACCCTCGAGCCATGATGAGCAAGAAGACACCGCATGAATGGAAAAACGCAATAAGTACGGTTGTTGTCAAGTTGCAATCAGATTTTCTAAGTATGAAAGATGGAGGTTGTACTTTTGAAATTCAATTATAACAGTTTATATGGGGATTCAGTGAGATTGTGCTAGATAGAGAGAGAAACTGATCAAGGGAAGGATTCGTTGATGAGAACAATGACCTTGATGAAGCTTGCAATGAGGGGTGTGATCTCATTGAAATATTCAAGTTTGCATCATGCGTGAAGAAGGGTTTCGAATCCGAAGAGCAGCCACTTTCTTTATAAAAAGCTAGAGGTTAAGTCTGTATCTTAACCAAGGTATAAAAAATTGGCCGATACCGATACATATAAGGTATCGCCAATATCTAATTTTGGTTTTGTTGGTTTATTTGTTTTTTATAATACTTTTTCTAATGTTTTGTACTTTTCTTTGTTTTATAATGCTTTTTATAATATTTTTTCTATGTTGTCAATCTTATGACGCAACGGTGCACTGCATATGTTATTTTTTTTTTGTGCTATCAATCCCGCCAGTGCATACCTTATTGCAGTCTTCAGAGTTAGGGAAAAGGGTTCCTCTCGTCACACCCACTTGTTTTATTATTGAAAGCATCATTTATCGGACCCCTAAAATACTGTTGATTGCGTTAGATCCGATAATGGAGGTCGTATTTCACAGATATCTTTTACAATAGATCTTGAGATCATGGCGCACCTATTAAATGGTCATTGTTTGATTAAATATGTCATATCCCCAAAAAATTTCCTTGAATCATATAATACACGTCACCCTCAAACATGATTTTAAGGTCATTTTTAGGGATCTGTATTACGTGGAGTAAAAAACTTTCCGTCTGATAGGTGCACCATGATCTCAAGATCTACTATGTGGATGATCTGGGTGAAATGAGACTTCCATCCTTTGATTCTACGCAATCAATGTTTTTCAAAGGGTTTGGGACGTGAGCACTTTTAGTAAATAAATGGGCACCGACATAGTTACTCAAGTTAGGAAGTTGCGCTTGATTTTCTTGTAGTCTTCTTCTCTGTTGTCAATTGTCACATCATTTGTCTCCATTTAAAATAATTTTATATTATGCAATCAAAAGTGGTCCCGTCATTTTTCATTTTGTATATTATGCAATCAAAAGTTGAGTTTTGTACACATATTTTCTAGGTTTCAAATGAACAAGTATTAAAAGTACACCCTATGCACGAGGTACAAGTACTACACATGGGGTAATGGCCTTTTTCACATATGAAGATGCATTTTATTTTCTATTAGTTCACCTTGCGGATGGCTTCTAAAAAAGTGAGTGGAAACAAGGATCAAAATCTCGGTTTTCCGATCTATATCGGCCAACTTCAAAATCGCTACATATCGGTTTTGGACAATATATTAGTATGTATCAGCTGGTACGTACCAATGTATATGGGTCGATACATTTAATGCATCAACCCGGTGACCTCGGAAATTGATATGTATCAGTGTTTGTTTGAAATGTTGATCCATGAGGGGAAAGAGGCAACTAGGATATCATTTATGAATAGGGATGCAAATTCAGTGTACCGAGCCCAAACAAAACCAAAAATTTTGGGCTTCGGTTCGTATGAACCTGAATCGAAACCGAATTAAAATGTTTTTTTTTTTTTTTTTTTTTTTGAAACCCAAACCAAACTCCCGATTATTTCAGTTTTTTTAAAATATTTTTCTATTTTTATGCATTTTTTCAGTTTCTCTATATTTTATTTTACTTTTTTAAAATCGGCTTTCTCATCCTACCCCTTTGTTTCTGATTTTTTGCCACTCAAAATTGAAACCTAACCAATTCTGATTCAGATCAGTCTAAATCGGTTATTGGGCTGGTTTGAACCAGTTCAATTCTCTCGGTTTTCGGTTCAATTATGGGTTGCGGTCAACCCTTGTATCCCTATCATGAGTAATGACCTGAAATCACAAATGGAAACAGCCTCCTGTCCCAATCTCATAAACCTTGATGCTCCAATGAAATGAACAATTGAGCAAGATATCCAATAGCTTTTTCCAATTCGTGCCTCTTATTAATCTTACAACCAAGGTGTCAAATCGGGTATCGGTTTGCCCGAGGCTGATACGAATCGGCCGATACAAAACGTATCGGCCAATTTAATAAAAAAAAGAAATTGAAATCTCGATTAAAATCGAGACGTATCGGTATCGGCTGATTTTTGATACTTTGCTTACAAGACTCTCTAATGTAGCAGTTCATTTAGTAAAATTGAAGAATTTGGATTTGAGCTATACATAGAATCTTCAAATAATTCAACATTATAGTAATTAGGGAAAATTTCTAATATCTCTCATTTTAAAGTTATTTTTCTAAATTCACCTCATGTTTTTTTAAATATATAATAAACCCATGTAGTTAAAACCTAGTTATCTAAATGCTCCCTCAAGCATAAATATCTATCAACATCAAATGACTTTTATGTCAGAAAACATTATATATACTCAATTACTTTCAAGTAATAAATATACATACTTATTAAATTAATTTAATCATTTCAATGTAAAACTAATATTACATTCAAATACCAACACTTTTTTTTTTTCAAAATACTTTTAGATAATAATATCCTGAAACATATATACCAAAAATATATGTATATTAGCTTAAATTCTTTTTGAATCAATTTCGGAATATATCCGAACATAATCGTTGTTACCCCTGCCGAATAATTGCCAAATCCGAACTTTGTTACCATGGCAGTACCCTTCAAGTAATTTTAAAGTGACCCCACTAAACAGAAGTGGTGATAGATTTAAGCCATTCTAATCATAAATCGTAATTTTTAATAATTTTTTCATATTTTTTAATTTTATTTTTAAAAATTTAAAATTATATTTTATTTTTTCCAAACTTTTTATTTTTTTAATAAAATTTTTAAAATTATACTCTAACGGACATACTCTTGAACCCTGACTTAGTGACTATTTTTGTGCCTTGGCCAAAAAGGGGACGATCATAACACAATCTATTTGAAGGCAGTAATAAGCATGGCTTCAGATCTCAGAAATCCAAGATGCATTTAATAGGGGTAATACGCGAGAAGTCTCTTGATACAGCGGGAAAACAAAGAAATATGTTTAAATGATCTTATGTCATTAAAATAAATGTTTAATCTTACACCATTAAAGTACATTTCACTATTATGTCCCATGACACCTATCTATGATCGATCTAAATGGTCTAAGTGCCTCTTATTAGTGGAACACATATCGGTTAAAGAACCATAATTATAAAAGAATGCAAAGCATACTATCTAATCGATAAGCTACAATATTATTCGTTAAAAAAGAACAAGGTAGATATTGGGGTGCCCAGATTTGGACAAAGCATGAGGGTGGTCACATAGTGCGAATGATGAGTTAAAATCAAGTATCAAATATCGGTCGATATTGATACGTATTAGTTTTTCGGGAAATCGATACGTATCGGCACTGATACGTATTGAGTATCCAACTCGGTATCAACCGATACGTATCCGGTATCGGCTAATACTTGTATATATATATATTTTTAAAGAGCCCGATACGTATCGGTATTGGTCAATAAGTATCAGTCCTCCAAAGACCGATACTCGATGCCGATTCCGAGTTTGTTACCTTGGTTAAAATACAACTAAGCGTACAAAAATGATGAATCGATCATTTTCAATAGTTTAATATCCTATGGAAAACCCATCTTTCTCATTTCTATCCGTGGTGACCAAATTCTCTACCTTTTTGAAAAAGTTTATTCGCGACTTTTTGAAAAAGAGGATAATATTATAATTTTTCGCAACTTTTTCAAAATATCACTATTTTTAAGAATTATTTGCGAATTTCACGAATTATCTTTCCGAAAATTTCCACAAATTTACCCAATTTAAAAAATATACATTTTCTAGTTTTTGATTAATATATTTTATAATTTTTATTTATTTGTTTTTCCATATTTTGACCCTTTTTCATCCAAATTTATTGAATTTTGCTGAAAATTTTCCATGCCAAATTATTCCCCAACCCTGACTTGGTCACTAAGCTTCAAATGCCACAGAAATAAAAGATCTACTCAAGAAAATGGATTTTTTCCGTGCCAAATTCTTTCCGTACCCTGACTTGGTCACTAAGCTTGAACTGCCATAGAAATAAAAGGTCTATTCAAGAAAATCCGGCTCACCCATCTTGCTATACTTATTGGATTAAAATTCCCCATGAAACAGATAGTCATTTTCTTGGGTCACTTTTCGACCCATATATATTAATATATTGGGTTATACATACCAACGCATCGTCCAAAATTAATATATGTTATCCGATATGTATCAGTTTTGGAGCTAACGAATAAATCTAGATTTTGATCTTTAGCTATATCCATTGCACACGTAGCACGAGAGATCATTTTGATCTAACATATAATATAAAGACGCTTATATATGGTGGACCCTAAACAATAGATCATTGAACGGACCACTTATGTGGCACGATGCAAGTGCAGTGGGTCCCAGACTCCTAGCAATGCAGGTCGGGCCAGCCACTTCATCGAGTCACATAAGATTGGTTTGGTATTTGAGGTCTACTCATTATAATTTTTTTATTATAATTAGTATAATGTTGCAATCAAATGTGGACCAATTGTCTTTTCCCTAACCGTTAGCTTGCTAGATCTTGATCGTGTGGCCATCGTTTAACAACTGGTGAGATATTTTGAAGTGTGGTCCACATTAATCACAATGGGCAACAAGTGTGCCGTGGGGTCTAAGAGTAGTGGCACCCGTTAGCCCCCGAAAATTAATCTAGTACATCATATTATAGTCCTCTCATCTTCTTCACAACCGTTGGATTTGCAATTTTGATGGTGACCCGTAAATCAGTAAATGACCTATACGTGAGCATATAGATTTCACAAATCCAACGGTTTAACTGTGGCCATCTTGCAGATGGGGTCTGATTTGGATCGGATTGGGTTTAGCTTGAATGCGCCTCGCCATCTTTGAGCTCAACCCGCGCCGAATGACCCGACTCTATTTATTAAACCCTCAAGTTTAGTAAAAAGATTGAGTTGGGTCTGATCGGTTCAAGATGGACAAACTAGGTTAAAATATCAGACAGGCAGTCGGGTCATGTCAGATTGGGTTGAGGTTAAAAAGACTTCAACTTGAATCTAACCCGTTTAATGAACGGGTCCAAATTTCCACTCAAACAATAGAGAGATGCACCATAAAATAATATTGACGTGAAAAATAAGACTTACAAAGAGGGAATTAAAACGGATACATATTGACGTATCATCCGGGTCCAAAGCCGATACATATCTGTGAAGACTCAGACCCACATACCACAATATTGTTCGGTTCTAAGCTTATGTCCCCGCCTCAGTTTTGTCTTAGACATGAGCTTCAGTTCCCACCCAAAATGCGTAATGACATATGACGTTCGCAATAACATATAGTCCAAGGTTATGACTTTTCTCTATCCCATGTAAGACTATTACAATATCATATAGTACAACCAAATTGGCCGATCTTAAAATAACTTTTTATTTGAAAATATTAAATAATTAATAAAATATAAAAATAATATGACAATTTATTTAAAAGGCATTTAGATGTCTTGTCCCAGTTATATTGGATTCATTTGACCTCATATTTAACTAATTTAACCGATATTTGATCTTATATCAAATCGGAAGGTAATATATCATCATATCTTGTGGGAGCTAATCTGATGCATATTGATTGGATGACGGTGATGATGGTGATATTATTATGAAAGATCTGATAGTTTCAACCATCCGATTGGATGGCTCATAAAATGAGGTTTTCAAGAGTTTGGATGGCTCAGATTTGTCATCATATGCATCAACGGTTAGCCAAAAGAGAAGCTGTTTTTATCTAAATGACCCTCTATCTCTTCAACTCCAAATAAATAAGACACTGATTTCTCTTAAAACTGAATAAGGCATGGCTAATTAAAATTATCTTATTACAAAGCAGGTTTTCTGTTATTTAGTTAAATTCAGACTCCTTAGCCATCTTTCTCTATAGGAGATCATGAGAGACAAGGATGTCAAGACGGTGATGGTGATGGTGATGATGATGATGAGATCAGACGGTTCAGATTGATTATAGTAGTTCTAATCGTGCGGCTATAAGCGACTGTCAGTATACAAATGGCGACAGGATTACCAAACTCGAGGGCCTCCTCCTCTTTTATTGAAGTCCTGTTGAGTTTGACTGACGGCAATGGCCGATTTCACCCTCCTCTGATATTCTGCTAACCTGCGCGGGGGCAGCACACACTGCTAACGTGCGCACATGGGATTATACACTGATCCAATCACCGGACCAAGAAGAAAGAGCACAAGATCAACGGCGATGAGCAGCTCTTCTCCTCACACGGGCCGCGACTGCTTGATCGGACGGTCCCTGATCGCCCGTTACTCGTGCTCGGTCCGCGCAACGCTCGACGCGTTCCCCGAAAATTTCGTGATCACTGATCCGTGCATTTCGGGCCATCCGATCGTGTTCGCGAGCCCCGGGTTCATCGATTTGTGCGGGTACACAGTCGACGAAGTTATCGGACGTAACGGTCGGATGTTTCAAGGGCCCGGTACGGATCGGACGTCAGTTCTTGAGATCCGTGAAGCGGTACGAGGAGAGAGAGGGATGCAGATTAGCTTGTTGAATTATCGGAAAGACGGGTCGCCGTATCGGGTGCTGTTACAATTGAGTCCTGTTTTCGGTGTGGATGATGGGAGAGTGGTGCATTTTGTTGGTGTTCAGGTCCCGATTTCACGGAAATCTAGGGTTTTTCGATCGAGTTTGGGCTCGTGTCGGATGGAGATGTGTGGGGATTCCGTTGGGGAAATGGGACCGTGTCCGCCGATCTATTCGTTCATCGATTCAGATAACAGAGGTTTGTTTTTTGGGATTTGAGTAGTTCAGTTGCAAGAAGCGATTTTGGTTTAGTAGTGAGACTTTAATTTGATTCTCTGTTGTTTGATCTTCTGATAGGCACATATTGTTGATTTATTTTTTTATTTAAAATGATTTTATTTGATTTTTAATGATGTTTTCAGTTCAATTTGTGTTCTTTTTATATTAAATTGGGTTTATGGTTTAATTGAATAGTTAGTCAGTAGTAAGTTTTCACTTCAATTTGTGTTTTTTCATATTAAATTGGGTTTATCGTCTAATGCAATAGTTAGTCAGTAGTAAGTTTTCACTTCAACTTGTGTTCTTTCTATAGTAAATTGGGTTTATGACTTTATTGTCTAATGGAATAGTTAACCAATAGTAATTTGACGGTGTTTTTGAATGACTTTTATTTTTTGATGAATGGTGGTTGCGTAATGACTTTCGACGATTCTTTCTGATACGAGTCTTTATGATATATAATCTTTGTTGGTTTATAGTTAACAAGTGGTTTTTTGCCGACTGGAACTGGTTTCTTCCATGTTATTAATTGACGGGGAGTTCAAATTTAAATGGTCTTTGATATGTGGTACCTCTTTTTGTGGTAATGCTTGTGATATTCTGCAGTTTAATTGCATTCGGTATTTGCTGATGACTCTTTTTGTTTAGCGTGTTGTTCATGCTTCTTCCTTTTCTAGTATTGATTAGTTACCTGTTTGGAAAATTCTTGATGTTTTGCAGTTTAATTGAATTGGGTCTTTTGTTGATGAGTTTCTTTTTTGTTTAAAGTATTGTTGATGCTTCTTTTTCTAATATGGACTAAATTAGCTATTTGTAGTATAATGGGTCATCTGAACATATTCATTGGCTATTTTAGTTGGATTAGACATTGAATGTGGGAAATCTCTGTTCGTGCCGGCGTGATTTTTGTGGGTGCCTATGTTCGAAACCCACTGAAACCTGTGGCTGCTTGGATTCAGATGATGGAGATCGTTTTTCACCCCATTCTTTCACACTAGGGATTTTGAGACCATGAGCATACCATCAGACAATCAGTTTTTTGTTCCATGTGTCACTGATCCCCAAGAAATGGCCCTAAAATCACATGGCACACATCACACTCAAAAGATATTTTAGGGCCATTTTTTTGGGATATGTGCCACGTGGAATAAAAAAAAGACTGTTTGATGGGGTAAGCTCACGGTCTCAAGATCCATCGTATAGAAGGTTGGGGTAAAAAATGATCTCTATCGTCTGATTGCAAGCAATCAACAGGTTTCAGTGGGTTTCAAACATATGCGCCCTCATAAATCACGTCGGCGCGAATAGAGGTGCCTTTGAGTGTGTTGCATGGACATAGACTCAAGGATTTTTATTTTAGGGAGCCATTACTTGCACACAAGAATTTGGCCCTTGCACATAGTTTAATAGAGGACTTGGTATTTGGGGACCTGTGTCATATGCAAACACCATCCAAACTGTCTGATTTTAAGGGCATGGTAAAAGATCTTATATGCAAAAGATTGGCACAAAACACGATCTTTATCATATGATTCAATGCAGTTGTTTGATTAAACAATTGACTGCATTGAATCATATCATAGACCGTATTTGGTTCCACTCTCCTGCACCAGAGCTCTTTAGATGATGGCCTTCAAACCAGGCGACCTAGATGCTGCACTTGCACACAGTTTAAAAGAGGAATTGGTACTTTGGTGACCTGTGCCATGTGAAAACACCATCCAAGCTGTCTGATTTTAAGGGCATGATCTAAAGGTCTTAGATGCAAAAGATTGGCACGAAACACAATCTTTATCACATGATTCAATGTAGTCAATGGCCATTGTTTGATTTAACAATTGACTGCGTTGATCATATGATAGAGACCGTCTTTGGTTCCAATCTTCTGTACCAGAGCTCTTTAGATCATGGCCTTCAATTCAGACGGCCTAGATGGTGTTTTCATATGGAACAGGTCCCCAAAATATCAACTCTTTCTTTTAAACTATGTACAAGTGCCAACTTCTCATGTGCAAGTAATGGCTCCCTTATTTTATTGCACTAGTAATGGAAATTATTATAATAAGGAAAAAGTACAAAAGGCCGTGAGAGAATTGTAAAAGATAATACCTGTAAATAGGTGATTATTAATTCACAGATACAGTGGATTTTCTAGATATTCCTCCTTTGGCTAGTGAAATCGTGACCAAATTTGCTTCGCAAGGTTGATTTGCTTTTAGGGTTTCACGTTATTTACGGAAGAAGACGAAGGAATAAAGGAGAGATGAGAAATAGAGGAGGGGAGAGAGAATGAGAGAGATAAGAGAAAACATGAATGCGCTATCCACTATAATGTTATGTTATTTATGGATCATGCCACTAATGAAATATTAAATATCTAAACTACACTTCCACTAACTAGTATTTGCCTAACAATAAACGCTAAATGCAAACTCCTGAACCGTAAACTACTTCTAATAGTCTCCCTTAAGCTGTAGCATATATGTCATGCAGGCCTGCCTAGCATGGACTGAACTTTTTCTAATTGCTTATGAATAATTGCCTTGGTCATGGTATCAAAACATGGCCGATACCGTTACGTGTCGCTGTATCAGTTTTGTCGAGAACCGATACCGATAGCACCGATATGTGTTACTGTTATGAATATCTGTATCGGACCGATCAATGTTCTAAAGTCGGCGGCATTGGTTATATTCTCGGAAAAACGATAAGTATCGTCCAGCCCCAAAACCGATACGTATCGGACGATACATTCCAATGTATCATCCGAAATTTTGGATTTTTGTATGAGAGGCACTGATACGGTACCTTGAATGTACCGTATCGGTGAGGTCCAAAACCGATATGTATCATTTGATACGTATCGGTATCGGACGGTACCCATGGTCGGCGGGCGAGTTCGGGGGATCGGGTGGATTTTCGGGCGAATTGGGCCACGTGGCGCCTAGGTGAGCGTGCCAAAAACTGGGCGGTCACTATATATATATATATAAGTGTGCATATTTATACACATATTTTGATTTTACATTATACACACACACACACACCCTCGAATGGCTGAACTTGCAATTGCCAAGAGCTTTAGCTTCGGCTTTGGGGAGACGATGGAGTAGGGATGTGCTTAACTCTTTACTCTTAAAACCCTAAAGTTAGGAACTTATGGCTTATAATTTATTTTCTAAAGTAACTTATAAGTATAAGTTAATTAAATATAACTTATATAAAGTTTTAAATTATAATTTCTATAACTTATAAAGATAAGTTTATAAGTTATATAATATAAGTTGTAAAAGAAAAGCAAAATAGCTGGTGAGCGCCGGGCAGGGTTCGAGGCGGGGACGGGGCATGCGTCCCAGGCCCGGTCCTCTCGGGTGCACGCCCCGAGCCAAATCGGGGCGCCCGGGGTCCCAAACCGCCCGGGCGGCCTCCCCAACCGTTTTTAAGAACATTAGGACCAATACGGGTCAATATCAACTGATACAATCTCCGGTTCGACTGATATTGACTGTTGCAAGCCATTTTTTCTTGAATTTTTTTATTTTTAAATTGACCAATACTGTGTCAGTGATAGTATTGGTCCAAGATGAACCATTACCAATATTGATACCTTGGTGTCAATCTCATATCTCAAGTTTGGATTTGATATTTCATTGCTTTCCACTTCTCTTACAAAGTGACCGGCAAGCTCAATGTCCTTACCTCTCATGATAAACCAGATTGTTGGCAATATGCTGTGCTGCGTGATTTTCAAAATAAAGCTCCATTAGTCCTTCAACTTCAAAACCAATTTCTGCCATTAGTGCCTTCATCCCCATAAGCTCGTACATGATATGTGTCGTACCTTTGTATTCGGAGTTTGTACCAGACTTTGACACTGCATTTTGTTTCTTGCTTCTCTAAGTAACTAGATTCCCTCCTACAAAAATAGAATATCCCCTAGTTTCCTCCGATCAGACGGGGTTCCTGCATAGGATGCATTTGAGTACCCTTGTATGTGTAGATGGTCATTACATCGATACAATAATCCTTGACCAGGTGCACCTTTGAAATATCTAACAAGTACGTATTGTAATGGCCAAATAATTCAGCTTCCAAATAACCTCTAATATCTACTTGGATCCTCCAGTTGACTTTCCTTAACAACCAATTTGAGGTTGGGACTTGGAATCTCTATGTGTATCTGCTGGTTTTGCTCCTAACATCTTTGTTTCCTTCAACATGTCAATAACATACTCCCGCCACAACAAATTGGTATCAGTCTTGGATCTTGCTGCTTTGATACCTAGAAAGTATCTCAATTGCCCTAATTTTGTGTAGAGATATTTTTGGAGATATATATTCGAATCTTTTATACACCTCTACTGTCACTACCAATTAACATGAGAGAAATGGGAATATGCATTCGAATGCACGGCGGTGACAGTGCGTTAGAATTCTAGATCACGTGGCACGTGGCACGTGATCGCGAGTTACACCCATCCTCTAAGGGTCATCAAGTCCCATAGCGTTTTAGAAAAAAGATTTCAGACCATTTTTGTGACGATCCAAACCCACATGCCACAATATTGTCCGGTTCTGGGCTTAGGTCCCCGTCCTGATTTTGTTTCTGGCATGGGCTTAAGTCCCCACCCAAAACGCGTCATGACATGTAGCGTCCTCAATCACATATAGCCCAGGGTAAGGACTTTTCCCTATCTGATGTGGGACTATTACAATCCCCTCACCTTATAGAAGAGCCGTCCTCGGCTCTGATACAATTTTTGTGACGACCTAGACCCACATGCCACAATATTGTCCGGTTCTGGGCTTAGGTCTCCTCCCCGATTTTGTTTCTGGCATGGGCTTAAGTCCCCACCCATAACCGGACTATATTGTGGCATGTGGGTCTGGGTCGTCACAATTTTGTCCTCCAAATCTCAGTTCCCATCCACTGCCTGAACCCGGTGCATTGAAACTTTGCACCTTTGACCAAGATGGACCTGATCAACCTTGGGCAAGTTGCGATGGCACCCGATCCTCGGGTTAGGTGCCACATGGCATCCAGCTGGTTCGAACGCATCGTCCCGTGCCTCTTAACATAATATTGTCAACGTGCACAACCAGTATTATATGTTTTGAACTACCTTGATGAACAAAAACGGAGTAATTTGCATGACTCAACTAAGCCTCTATGACATAACAACCTTGCTAAACTTTGTAAACCATGCATGCCGTAACTGTTTGAGCCACATATTGCCTTCTGCAACCTACATACCATCCATAACGATCCCCTGAGCAATAAAGATAGGTGTTTGCTCCATGTTCACTTCCTCTTGGAGTTCTTTATGTTGGAAGGAATTCTTAATATCAAGCTGATAAAGAGGCCAATGCATAGTAATAGCAACAGAAATAATAACCCTCACTGAGTTAACAATAATAACATGTGTGATTTTTCACATCTTCAATCTAACCTTTTTTTATTAAATATAACATTATATTAGTTACATATCATGCCATTAATGAAATATTAAATGCATCCCTTCCACTGACTAATACGCCTTTTTTGTGCATATACTTAACAATAAACTCTGTAAATACAAACTCCAGGACTGTAAACATTCTACAATGACCCAAGGTTTTCTCAATCCAATTGTTAAACTATACGGATTTCTCAATCCAATGACCCATGTCAAAGAGTCAGACTTGGGGAGCTGAGAGAAGAAATTCTGGACTCATGGGCTCATCCCTATGAAAAAATAAACATAAATAATAAAGAAAACTTTTAAGAAATAAAAACTAAATGGAACCGAGATACAGAAAATGTAATAGCTTTTGCACATAATTTTATTAATATTGTACTTTTAATTTTATTATGGTAGATATATAATTTGTACTATCATATAATAATGCACATACATAAGCGTACTATAAAAAACATTGAAATGTTTTCAGATAAATTGACATGTAGTCTTTTGGAGACCGACTACTATGACCTCTTCACACCGATATTCCCATGAAAGGCACCCATGTGGCATACATCTTTGATCATCTAAAGTATTTCATGTGTATGGTTTAAAAAATCACACATAACAAAGAATTGGAACCATCTGATCAGAGCCCTATAATATTGATTGTTAAAATGTGCCCAACCGTCCATACTAGACTGCATAGATAGGACGGTTCAAATCCCCAATAACCGTGATTTTTGGGCCCACGGTAGCTCCCAAAATGAGCTGCAAATTTGATGACTTGGATTGCTCAAAAAATGTGCCACATGGCCAAAACTGGGTGCTTCTCATGGCCTTCGTCTACAAATGCTTCTTATATTCCATTACTCCCAATCTTTTATCGATATACAATAACTTAATAATATTGTACTGATATCTATTAATATGTATGTTTGGTTTTTAGAAGTTCAACACGTTTAAAGAGATGCTTGTTTGACTCAGATGACACCCCAAGTGAAGAGTGGGTGTAGCATTTGATATTGATGGTTGTTTCAGTTTGTTTTTCCTTCCTTCTGTCTTTTTCTTTTGTTTTGTTTTTTTTTTTTTTTTTCATTTTTTTGCTCTGATTTCATTTTGTTTTTAAATTACTTGCTGAATTTTCAGTTTACTGAATCTTTATAAAATGGTATCAACTGTTTTAGTTGGATTGCCAGTCCTTTCTGAACTTCCATCATTTATTACTCAATTTTGTACAGGATTGGAGGCTGAAGAGTCATGTGAAGCAAGCGAATTGGAGAAACAAAAAGCTTCCGCTGCTATTAACAAAATTCTATCTGCATTGATTCAGTATAGCGAGCTAACTGGAAGAGTGGTCTGCAGAAAGAGATGCAGCTCGGTCGCAGCTGGTCCTCTGCTTAGTTCATCCCTAAATACATCTCTTGGTAGAATCAAACAAAGCTTTGTATTGTGAGTTTTACAGGTTCTGTTGCCATTGCCTTACCATAGTATTCTCGAGATTTTGCATAGTGCATTCTGAGAGAACATATTTGTTATATTGCAGGACTGATCCACACTTATCCGACATGCCCATTGTTTATGCAAGTGACGCATTCTTACATATCACAGGTGCTCGGCTCTATTTCTTTATCGTAGAATATTCTGTTCATGATTGTTAAGATCATGGACACTTCCAATAGTGCAACTGACTTCCTCTATTCATGGCTCTTATTATTCTATTTGAATTGCTTTGTGCATGCGCATGCGGACATACTCACGCTCACCATATATAGCATGCTGCTTAGCATCATTCAGTAGGTCACTTCTCGGATAGTTGTGCACACACACACACACACACCAGCGGATGTGTGGCTATGCGTGCTTATAATGATCTGAATCATGGTATCAAAACTCTGCCAATACCGATGCGTATCGGATTCGTTGGGAACCGATACCGATACCCCCCGATACAGTTTTCGGGGCGGTATCGGTATCGGAGATGCGAGTCAGTATCGGCCGATACTGACCAACGACACTTTCTTCTATTTTTTTTCTTAACTTATTTTATTTTATTTTAAATATTGACCGATACGGTATTAGTGATACTGTATTTATATCTGCCGATACGTATCGGTCCAAGATGGGCCAATAAAGTATCGGTCCAAGATGGACCGATACCCAATACCAATATTGACACCTTGATCCAAACCAATCATTCAGCTACCACTTGATTGGCCCAATCCCAGATTTTGCTCAAATTGGACACCACAACTATCTGGCAATGAACTTTTTTGTGGACCATTGCAAATATCTTCATTGACTGTCCAAAAGCGAGCAATTGACTGGATGGTTAGAATTGTTCTATTAATGTGAATTTAACCTATATCTGAGAGGTTGCACATTGATTTGATTCTCTTCATCGAAGGGTCATGCACCAATTTGTAATGAATTTGCATAATAAACTTGAAAAAATATTAGAGAACAAATAATCTATTGAAAAGATTAAATTAATCTTTAACGGTGCTGCTTCAAGGAGGCTACCTCCATATAGTGCCTCTTTTATGGGGATACGTATTTACAAACTCACATATTTCTCCAAGCCTATCTCAACTCTAACCCTATTAGACTATTGGTAATCCTATGTAGGATCTTAATTATGATACCCTATCTTTATTCAATACAAATCTATTCCAACTTTTACCAATGCCCGCCCTAATCTTTATGTAAAGAGAATCTAAAATGGACAATTCCATTTCAAATTAGAAATCATTCCTCCAACTTCCCCCCCCTCTCACGGAGAAAATCTTGATTTGAACTTGTGATGTTTGAGGTGTATGATTGCTCTCATTTTGATTATCTTGGTCTTCAAGTGGTGCTTCAACACACCATTCTTAATGAATTATATGATATTGAGCAACCTTCAATTCTCTCATTCACAACGAAGGCCCTAGAAAGGGAATAATATGCTTTTAAAAAATATTAAGGCAAATAATGTATTGCTAAGACTAAACTCATTTTTAATTGGCCCACTTCAAGGAGTTTACCTCCTCACAT
The DNA here is from genome assembly GCA_021018995.1 of Chloranthus sessilifolius. Classification (NCBI taxonomy): domain Eukaryota; kingdom Viridiplantae; phylum Streptophyta; class Magnoliopsida; order Chloranthales; family Chloranthaceae; genus Chloranthus; species Chloranthus sessilifolius. The sequence continues at coordinate 8,567,305 of CM037593.1, read as the reverse complement.
TGTGTGACGGGGATGCCGACGTCGTAGACATTGGATATGGATTGTTTCCTGTATACCAACGTCGGAAGAAGTGGAATGGAAATTAGAAATAGGCGAAAGAAGAAAAAATTGGCGAAAGAAGAAAATTGGAGGAATCAGCCAATTCGATCGATCGTTTCGATCGATCGATCGAAATTTTTGATCGATCAAAGTCCCATTTCGATCGATCAAATGACATCGATAGAGTTATATAGTTATGGAGTGAAATTTCAACCGATCGAATGGACTATTCAATCGATCAAAAATTTTGATCGATCGAAACTTTAATTCGATCGATCGAAACTTTAATTCGATCGATCGAATGTCGACGACGATATTTTATATGTAAAATTTTTGATCGATCGATCGAATTTCAATTTCGATCGATCAAAATCGTGCCGGGATGTTTAGTTAATTTTGAAGTCTAAGTTCGAACTTCTGTTTTGAGGGTTTATTTGTCTTTTATTTATTAATTGTTTTAGGGTTTTCTTTTATTGAAAGGACTCCTATATAAGGTCCTTAAGTTGAACAATGTAAAGAATTATTGATGATTAATGAAAAGAGCTTTTGCTTGTGTGCTTGAGATGAGCCTATACGAAGAGTGATTCTTCTTCTCGAGAAGGGTTTGGTGCGAAGCTATGGGTGTGAAGCCCGCAATTCTATCTATCTATCTTCATCTTCTCTGCTTGTGTGTTGATCCTTACAATCCTAAATCAATCACCATCCCTTTTGAAATCCTAAAACCCTAGTTTTACCCTAAGCCATTGAATTGACCCGATTCAACAACTGTAGATCCCAGCAGAATTATTAAACCCTTCCGCACCAAATATTTAGAGAAAGTCAGTGATCCTATCATTGAATTTTGAGCGCCATAATCTGGAAAAACCTAGAGCTCTATCTCTAGGATCGATCTGCGCTGTAACCTAACGGATCTAGACTGAACCCTACCTGAAGCATATGCGATCCTCCCCATGGAATACTACAAAAACTTGAGGTATTCGTTATATTTTGTGAATTTTATTGCTTAATTTAATTCTAATTTAATTCCGGCAAAATCAATCATATCATTCATGTAGTTTAGGGTACCGTTTTGCGTTAGTTTTGGTATCAGAGCCCTAAGTTCTAGGTTAGGGCATACTGTGTGACATTGCATTCATTGCACTTTAATTTTAATTGCATATTATTTCAGTTTTTGGCCCAAGTGTGCACATCACGTGTTTGTCAAAAGTCCCCTTCATTGTCAGTTCATTTTGCATTCCATACTAGAACTCATCAATTAGTGAACCGTATCACCATGGACATGAGTGGAATTGCCGAGGCTCTTAGCGGCATGAGGGCTGATCTCAAATCGATCAATGATCGAATGACTGTCTTGGAGACAGCCCAAAGGACTCTCGAAACATCCAATGAGAGGTTGTTAGACAGAGTCAATCGGTTAGACGAGGGAGATGAGTACTTCGAACCACCCCGTGAGCGTAATGGTCCACGTTTCGAACGAAATGGCTACCAACATAATCGGAACCGGAACCAGAGGTTTGATCATCATGGAGATGACTACGACCCGGAAGGGAGACTCCTCAAAAATGTCCGAGTTGAGTTCTCGACTTTCGATGGACGACTAGACCCTCAGGTCTTCCTCGATTGGTTATCCGATATGGACCAGCACTTCGAGTGGTTTGGCATGAGCGATGAAAGATGTGTTAGACTTGTTAAAATGAAGCTCATAGGCCAAGCTCGTCTCTTTTGGGTCAACGTTGAATGCATCAGAACGAATGCGGGTTGTACTCCCATTACCCATTGAGAGGACATGAAGGAACGACTTACAGAGAAGTATGTTCCTTCTTCATACTACCATCGTCTCCTTGACCAATGGCAAAATCTGCGCCAAGTTAGTATGTCCGTATCGGATTACATTGGCAAATTTGAAGAGTTCATGATGAGAGCCAAGGTTTCCGAAGACCCTCAAGTCACTCTATCCAGATTTCGCACCGGATTGAGACTTGACTTGCAAAAAGAGTTAGTCTCTCACCTTGTGGAGACTCTCGCCGAGTGTTACACCGTCGTTCAAGACTTTGAACGATATTTAAAAATGACGGTGACTAGGCGATCTGATTTTCACCCCGGTCAATTTCGTACCGGCGAAGTGAAATCTAGTGCTGGGAACCCGCTTGCCAAACCCACGCAACCCACATTTATCAATGTGAGGTTTGACAAAGGTAAGGGTGTAGCCGGAAAATCCTCGAAAAGTGGGTCTCATGTTAAGTGTTATAAATGTCAAGGGTTGGGACACTTTGCCGCCCAATGCTCTACGAGAGACCCACAACGGAATCTCTTTATCGACGGAGAAGGGGAAGAAAGTGGAGTTTATGAGGAGGAGGTCTTTGAGCCGAATGTCACACCTAGTGATGAGGAAGGTGATGACATAGGTCGCGCTCTAGTGGTGAGGTGTGCCTTTGCACAACCTCAACGGGATGAAAAGGAGGATTGGCGAAGGGAGAATATTTTCCACACCTTTGCCACATGTGAGACAAAGAGTTGTAGGGTAATCGTGGATAGCGGAAGTTGCACCAATGTGGTGTCAGAACATACCGTCACCCGCTTAGGGCTTACACCTGAAGCCCACCCGAGACCTTACAAAGTCGCATGGGTTGACTCCTCATCCATTCCTGTATCTCAGAGGTGTCGTGTACTCATACAGTTGGGTTCATATTCAGACACCTTGTGGTGTGATGTGGTGCCGATGGATGTGGGCCACATTATCTTAGGAGGCCATGGCTCTATGATTTGAACGTGACCATTTTTGGTCGATCTAACATTTGCACGTTCAATTACAAGGGCAAGAAAGTCACTCTTAACCCTTTGGCTCCCAAAGCACCATCGGCCAATAGAGTTGAGAAGAAGGGAGGCCAATCCAAGGCCATCAATATTGTGAGCCCTTCAGAGTTCGAGAGGGCATCGTTAGATGAGTGTCGTGTATGTCGTTGTCACTGTTGAGAGTACTTCTGAGTCAGTCTGTGAGTACCCCAAGGAGGTAGAGACCATCCTGAATGAATTTGCGGATGTCTTCCCTGAAGACTTACCTAATAAGCTCCCTCCCATGCGTGACATCCAACACGCAATTGACTTAGTTCCCGGATCTACATTACGGAACTTGCCCCATTACAGGTTGAATCCGGTTGAGCATACCGAGTTGACTCGGCAAGTCAGTGAGCTCCTTCAAAAGGGGTTCATATAAGAGAGTCTGAGCCCGTGTGCCGTACCTGCTTTACTCAGCCTAAGAAAGATGGTACATGGCGCATGTGTGTGGATAGCTGAACAATTAATAAGATCACTGTTAAGTATCGGTTTCTCATACCGCGGCTTGATGACATGTTTGACATGATGGTTGGAGCCACTATCTTTTCCAAGATAAACCTAAATAGTGGCTACCATTAGGTGCGTATTCGCCCTGACGATGAATGGAAAACCGCCTTCAAGACCAAAGACGGTCTTTATGAGTGGATGGTCATGCCTTTTGGGCTTTCCAATGCCCCGAGCACATTTATGAGGCTCATGACCCAAGTGTTGAAGCCATTCCTTGGCAAATTCCTTATTGTATACTTTGATGACATCCTGATTTACAGCCCAGACAAGGGACAACACATTATCCACCTTAGGCTGGTTTGCGAAACTTTGAGGGGAGAAAGGTTATACTCGAATCTCAAGAAGTGCACCTTCATGCAGCACTATGTACTATTCTTGGGATTCATTGTCTTGGTAGACGGGATGGTTGCGAACCCTGCGAAGGTTAAGGCCATTGTGGAGTGGCTCGAACCTCGAAATATTTATGAAGTCCGTAGCTTCCACTGTTTAGCAACGTTTTATCGTCGCTTCATCCGGAACGGCTCCCATTACTGATTGCATGAAAAAAAGGGAGTTCCTGTGGAGCAAAGCCTCGACGAGGGCCTTTGCCGAGATAAAAGAGAAAATGGTTACTGCACCCGTCATGCGCCTACCAGACTTTTCTAAAGTCTTTGAAGTAGCATGTGACGCGTCGGGTGTAGGCATAGGCGGAGTGCTGAGCCAAGAAGGTCACCCTGTGGCCTATTTTAGTGAGAAACTCAATGAGGCAAACAGAAATACTCCACCTATGACAAGGAGTTTTATGTGGTCGTCCGATCTCTATTGTATTGGAAACATTACTTGAGATCGCTGGAATTTGTGTTGTTTTCTGACCACGAAGCCTAACGTTTCCTTGCTTCTTTGAAAAAGTTAAACCCGAGGCACACGAAGTGGGTCGAGTACCTTCAAGGGTTCACCTTTGTCTTGAAGCATAAGGCTGGTGCCGAGAACAAGGTCAGCGATGGCGCTTTAGTCGCCGAAAGTGGCGACTTTGCGCCTATGAGCACCGAGGTCGCTTGACGGAGCAAATTGAAGCAAGATTATCCCGATTGCCCGATTTGACGGACAGAATACACTGCTTTCCTTGAAAATCCAAACAACATTAACTCCGAGTATACCCTGCTGGATGGGTATTTGTTCAAAGGGAATCGTTTGTGCATCCCTCGTACTTCATTGAGTGATTTCCTCATCTAGGAGTTACATGCCGGAGGGATTATCGGACATTTTGGGTGCGATAAAACCAATGCGCTCGTCGAGGATAGGTTCTATTGGCCTAGCCTTGTGAGAGATGTCTTTAGGGTCGTAAAACAATGTCGTACATGCCAAGTTGCGAAGCATATCAAACAGAATACCGGCTTGTACACCCCTTTACCCGTGCCGCACACCCCGTGGCAAGACGTCTCTATGGATTTCGTGCTTGGAAGCACGAAATCCATTTTTGTGGTAGTGGACCGCTTTTCCAAGATGGCCCACTTCATACCTTGCTCTAAAACCTCCGATGCGGCTCACATAGCCAAATTATTTTTCGGGGAGGTTGTGCGTCTACATGGTTTACCCCAGACGATTATGTCGGACCGAGATGTGAGATTTACCAGTTATTTCTGGAAAACTTTATGGCACATGATGGGTACCATGCTCTAATTTTCGTCGGCCTATCATCCTCAAACAGATGGCCAAACGGAGTCCACCAATAGGAGTTTAGATAATCTCCTTCGTTGTCTTGTTGGTGTTCACCCTGGGGCTTGAGATTCTATTTTGCCTTTAGCTGAGTTTGCATACAACAATTCAGTCAATAGGTCCCTTGGTATGAGTCCTTTTGAGGTCGTCCTTGGTCATAGGCCTAGAACACCAATTGATTTTATTCCAATGTCTGCATCCCATAGAGTTTCTGAGTCAGCCGATTCATTTGCATAGCATAGACACGAATTGCATGCCGAAATTAGAAAAAGAATTAATGCTAGCAATGAACAATAAAAAATATTTGCGGATGCGCACAGGCGCTTCAAGGAATTCAAGGTTGGAGATTACGTCATGGTTCGGGTTAGGCCTGAGAGGTTCCCATTGGGAGCTGCAAAGAAACTTCAAGCCCGCGGTGCTGGACCTTTTAGAATTTCGGCAAGGAGCGGCCCTAATGCATATGTTTTCGAGCTTCCACCGGATATAGGGGTCAGCTCTACGTTCAATGTGGAGGACCTGGTTCCTTCTTTGGCCCTAGCCCCACCCCCTCACAACCCCTTTCAAGCAGCCCCGAGCCCAAATACTAGCCCCACCCTACAACCATGGATCAAAATATCGTCCGATACCGATACGTATCGGACGATACGCACCGGTATCGGAGGTGGACGATACGGTACATTAAAAGTACCGTATCGCCCTTTTATATGTGTAATATCGGACGATACATTCAATTTATCGTCCGATTTTTTACTGTTCCGGTACGTACCGGTTTTTTGACCGGACGATACGTACCGGTTTTCCGGCATTTTAATCCATGCCTACAGCCGCTATCCTTCCCTTCCCCACGCAAGCAGCGCAGAGATGAGATCGAAGGGATATTGGATGATTTGGTGATATCCACCAATGGGGGCGGAATTCAAAAGTACTTGGTCAAATGGTTGGGAAAGGCGGACTCCGAGAACTCATGGTTAGCTGAAGACGAAGTGCGACGTTTGGACCCCGACATGCTCGAGCCTTATCATGCTGCCGCTTCATTGGTGATGAAGCCTTTTAGGTCTGGGAGAATTGACGGGGACGCCGACGTCGTAGACATTGGATATGGACCGTTATGTGTATACCGACGTCGGAAGAAGTGGGATAGAAATCAGAAATAGGCGAAAGAAGAAAAAATTGGCGAAAGAAGAAAATTGGAGGAATCAGCCAATTCGATCGATCGAATTGAAGTTTCGATCGATTGAAGTCCCATTTCGATCGATCGAATGACATCGACAGAGTTATATAGTTATGGAGTGAAATTTTGACCGATCGAATGGACTATTCGATCAATCGAAACTTCAATTTGATTGATCGATCGAATGTCAACGGCGATATTTTATATGTAAAATTTTCCATCGATCAATTTTCACTTTCGATCGATCGAAATTGCGCCGGGATGTTTAGTTAATTTTGAAGTCTAAGTTCGAACTTTTGTTTTGAGGGTTTATTTGACTTTTATTTATTAATTGTTTTAGGGTTTTCTTTTATTGAAAGGACTCCTATATAAGGTCCTTAAGTTGAACAATGTAAGGAATTATTGATGATTAATGAAAAGAGCTTTTGCTTGTGTGCTTGAGATGAGCCTATATGAAGAGTGATTCTTCTTCTCGAGAATGGTTTGGTGCGAAGCCAAGGGTGTGAAGCCTGCAATTCTATCTATCTATCTTCATCTTCTCTGCTTGTGTGTTGATCCATACAATCCTAAATCAATCACCATCCCTTTTGAAATCCTAAAACCCTAGTTTTACCCTAAGCCATTGAATTGACTCGATTCAACAACCGTAGATCCCAGCAGAATTATTAAACCCTTCCGCACCAAATATTCAGAGAAAGTCAGTGATCCCATCATTGAATTGTGAGCGCCATAATATGGAAAAACCTAGAGTTCTATCTCTAGGATTGATTTGCGTTATAACCTAACGAATCTAGCGCCTAGACTGAACCCTACTTGAAGCATACGTGATCCTCCCCATGGAATACTACGAAAACTTGAGGTATTCGTATATTTTGTTAATTTTATTGCTTAATTTAATTCTAATTTAATTTCGGCAAAATCAATCATATCATTCACGTAGTTTAAGGTACCGTTCTACGTTATTGTGCCACTTGGGTTAGTGGCGTTCAAATTCACCTTTCTTTAAACTCATTATAACTGTGAAATTATTAGATTGTTTAGAATCCTATGTAGAATCTTGATTAAGAAACCCGTTCTTTATATTGATTAATAATCTAGCTTTATTCAAATCTTACTACTCCCTTATATTTATCTAGATAGAATCTTAAAATGGAAAGCAAGTCTAAAATATCATAACAATTCCATTTCAAATAGGAAAAGTCAAAAGACATTTGTAATTATATATATATATATATATATATATATCATCATCATCATCATCATTATTATAGCCTTATCCCATCTATTTGGGGTCGGCTTTGAAGTCCTATTTTCACTCGTTTCCAATCAGCGCTAAGCTCTCTGTAACTTTGCAATCCTTCATATCATTTCTCACAGCTTCCCTCCAGTTCTTCCCTGGTCTTTCTCTTCTCGTACTTCCTTGTGCTTGTAGTGTCTCAAACCTTCTTACAAAGTCTGTTTCGTGCCTCTGCCAAACATGTTCAAACCTCCTCAAGCAGAATTCCATAATTTTTACCTTTATAGATTCCACTCTCAAAATTTCTCTTATGTATTTGTTTCGAATTTTATCCTTTGTTATTCTACACATCCATCTCAACATACGCATCTCGGCCACATGTACTCTATCTTCTTGTTACTTTTTTGTGGCCAACATTCTACACCATGGATTTCGCTATATATATATATATATATATATATATATATATATATATATATATATATATATATATATATATATATATGGACGGTGACCTTTTGCCAAGCCTCCACGTGGCATCCGAAAACACTAGTTCGATGCCAAGTGGAGCACAGGTGCATTGCTTAGATCATCTTTAAAAAAATAAAATTGAAAACACATCTCCACCATGTGTTTTTTGAGCCGTGAAATTCGGACCATTGAAACTAGTCAAAATTTGACTTTTTCTTTATTTATTTTTAAAAGTTGATCTAAACAACACGCATGCTCCATGTGAACCTTGGAGGAGGGAATCGACTCACTATATATATATATATATATATATATATATATATATATATATATATATATATATATATATATATAACACTACTAAAAAGCGACAGGAAGATAGAGTACATGTGGCTGAGATGTGTATGTTAAGATGGATGCGTGGAGTCACAAGAAAGGGTAAACTTCGAAACAAGTACATAAGAGGAAATTTGAGGGTGACACCTATAAAGGAAAAAATTACAGAATATCGCTTGAGATGGTTTGGGCATGTCCATTAGAGGCCATAAACAAACCTTATACGAAGGATTGAGACACTACAAGCACAAGGAAGTAGGAGAAGAGGAAGGCTAGTGAAGACCTAGAGGGAAGCAGTGAGAAGGGACATGAAGGATTGCGAAGTTACAGAAAGCTTGGCGCTGATTAGGAACAAGTGGAGAAATAAGACTAGCAAAGCCGATCCAAAGGGATAAGGCTGCGATGGATATATATATATATATATATATATATATATATATATATATATATATATATATATATATATATATATATATATATAAGGGTGAGTAATTTACAAGGACTAGAAAGACAACAAACACTGTCCAAGACAGTCGTACAACTAAGTATAAAGCGTATGGTAATTTGTATACCAAGATAAGGCCGGAGGGGACTACAAGCTTACTAAGGCAAGAGAAATGAAAACTAGAGCCCTTGATCAAATAAGATGCATTAAAGATGAAGATCAAAATGCCTTGGTAAAGAAGATGAGGAAGGAATCTTAATGACCTACTAAATGCAAACTATGTGAGGGAAGTAGAGCAAAAATGGAACCAAATGAAGGGATGATTAACAAAGTATCTTAAATAAGTATAAAAACAGTCTTACCGAAAATGAAGAAAAGTTAAGCACTAAGACGGTGTATATCTGTAAAGGTTTAAATTTTGATGGGTGAATGGGGAACTAGAAAATCCTCAAAGAACATGGAAAGAGAATCCCCTTTAATGAGAGTAAAGGAGATATCTAGAGTTGCACCAACTATTGAGGTATTAAACTTTGGAGTCATATTAACAAACTCTAGAAGAAAGTAGTGGAGACTGTCTATGATAGGAATGAAATATTTTTGAGAACCACTTTGGGTTTATATCAAGAAGGTCGACAATTGAAACTATTTTCTTATCTAGGAAACTTACCAAAAAGTTCAGATTGAGAAGAAATTTTTGTCATATGATTTGTATGAGTTTGGAGAAACTCTAAGATATATATTGAGATTATCCAACACATGTATGAAAGAGAGGTAGTGTAAAGACTACTAAGATCCTAATTGGAGTTGGCTCCATCGATAGTTTGTGTCCTTGTATGTTTGCATTTGTTAAGTACGAATTGATAGTAGAAATATTAGATGAGTTTCGATAGGCTATGTTATTTGTAGATGATGTAGGTAGGCTAGAGAACAAGTAGAGGAAGACTCTAAAGTTGATATTAGATAAGCAGCCAAAGTGCCAGGTGGATTTGTACTCGGGTCACTATTTGGGATGTGTTCCACATGGAATCATCATGTGTGTTGTCTAATTGGTGCGCCATGATCTAAAGATATTTGATGCAAAAAAATGGACAAACAACGATCTCCATCATCCATGTCAAAGCAGTTAAATGCCATGCAAAATTAACTACCATATAACTCCAACGTTCCATTAGTTTTAGATGGCCTTTGACTCCTTTGAATCAAACAATGAAGATCTTCTTTTGATCCAACTTTTGCACCATAAATCTTGAGATCATGGTTGTAAAATCTCACAGAATACATGGTGGTTCCACATGGCACACATCCCAAAAAGTGAATAGACTACCAAGAGAGTCAGCACTCGGGTCTGGTACCCAATACCAACTCATAAATTTTAGTGAATTTAAAATTAACAAGAAAAAAGATGAAATATGCAATGTGTAATTTTTTTGGATACAAGAGCAAGGACGTTGATTGGGCAAGTTCCATAGTGTGATAGATGTCGATATCTAGGCATTACTGTATAATAGGAAGTTGGATTTGAGAGGATCTTAAACAGAATTGGTGCAGGGTGGATGGAGTGGAGATAGGCAAGTGGCATGTTGTATGGTCAACAAGTGTCACTTTGATTGACAAAATATTTTGTAAGGCGGTGATAAGACCTGCATTGTTGCGATCAACAAGTGTCACTTTGATGGAGTGGAGATACACAAGGGGTGTGTTGTGTGCAAGGAGTCAAATCGGGTACCGGTATCAGGTATCGGTTCATGGAGGACTAATATGAATTTGCTGATACTGATACAAAGCAGTTTACTTTTATTTTTTTTAAAAAAGAAAAAGAAAATACAGGTATGCTAGTCAGGTTATCTCGTTTGTTGTACTCAGGTATTCAGACTATAACTCTATAAGGTTCAATCACAAAACAAAATAAAATAATAGCCATATAAAAGTACCTCTCTTGGCACCCACCTATTTACTGCAAGCGTCCACGTCTCAGGACCCTTGAAAACCATTGATTGCGTCAAATCAGATGATGGAGGTCATATTTCACTCAAATATTTCACAAAATAGATCTTGAGATCATGGATCACCTATCATACGGTCAAGTGTTTGATTACGTTGTCACATATCCCCTAAAAATGGCCCTTGAATCCTATGGCACATGTCATGCTCAAACATGATTTTAAGGCCATTTTTTGGGATTTGTGATTCGAGGAATCAAGAAATCACCGTCTGATAGGTGCACCATGATCTCAAGACCTATTGTGTTGAAGATTTGGGTGAAACAAGACCTCCATCATCTGATCAGACGCAATCAACAAGGGGTTTGGGATATGGGCGCTTTCAGTAAATAGGTGGGCACCAAGAGGGGTACCTTTTATAAGGGGCGGCTATTTTTTTGCTAGTGACTAGACCTTCAAATCTCTGACTCTCTGAGACTACAACAGACAAGATAATAAAATAGTAATTTTAATATTTTATAATAGGTAATATCTATACCTACTAGGTTACTACAGTTAGCAAAACATTAATTTTAATTTTTTATTATAGCTATACCTACTAGGCTACTACAACTGTAGGTTAGCTTTGAATTTGACCGGACCCCAATCCGAATTTCAATCCGCTATATATCCCTTTCTTAGAGGTGAGAGTAACGGTAAAGAGTGATACACTGATACGTATCGGCGCCGATAGAAAAATCGATGCGTATCAGTATCGGCTGATTTTTTATTCCATGGCTGTGTGATCCATAGTCACAAAAGTGAAAAGTCTTTGACTTTTTCAAAAAATCGGAAAAAGTCGGCAACTTGCAGTCATCCCTGCGCAACTTGGCCGATTAATCGGCGATGTTTGTAATATGATCTTTTTTCTTCTTTTTTTCATTTATACTTAATGGGGACAAAAACCTTAGGTTTTGTACTGCTTGGTTCAGTTTCTTCATAATTTTTTTTTAGGTTTTACCTATTTTGTATTATTTTGTTCATTAAAACCATTATTTTTAACTTGTAATATGTTATGATATATTTATGTATATATATTTTAATTTTTTTATTTCCCCCTTTTTTCTGACTGTGACCGACTTTGACTGATATTTGCCGATTTTTCCTGACTTAGACCCTTGCTGACTCTCGACTGTGTGACTATGATGTGATCAACAACTGTTACTATGATTGAAGAGATATTTTTATAAGGTGGCTATCAGGCTTGCATTGTTTTATGGTGAGACTATTGGGCTATGACGAAGGGACAAGAAACTTGAAGACATGTGGCTTATATGTATGCTATTGTGAATGAGTGGAGTGACAAGAATGAGCTCGGATGGGAAGTTTAGGGCTAGCCCCAATAAAGAGAAATCAAGGAATGCCATTTGAGATGGTTTGGGCTTGTTCATCATAAACCTGAAAACCCATGTAGAGAGGATTTTCGTGTTTTGAAGACACAGAAATTGAAAAAAGGCCAGACTTGTAAAGAATTGAAGGAAAGTAGTTGATGTAGTATCAAAAGGAATTGATCAAAAAAGAGGAATAAAATCTGAAACGATGCAATAATACCCTAAAATTCAGCAATATAACCAACAAAAGATAAAGACAAAGCACCAATTCCCAAGGACACCTCTCGATTCTTCCACAAAATTATACTCATTAACATGTTTTTATAGCAATATAGAGGAAACTAACCTAGAACACAATTTCTGAATTAAATTGAAAGACCCATGGAATAAAAAATCGGCCGATACCTATACGTATTGGTTTTTTGGCAAACCGATACGTATCGGCGCCAATACGTATCACTGTATCACTCTTTACCATTATTCTTACCTCTGATGAAGGGATATATAGTGGATTGAAATTCGGATTGGGGTCCGGTCAAATTTAAAGCTAGCCTACAGCTGTAGTAGCCTAGTAGGTATAACTATAATAAAAAAATAAAATTACTGCTTTGCTAACTATAGTAGCCTAATAGGTATAGCAATTACTTATAATAAAAAATTAAAATTACTACTTTGCTAGCTATTACCTATAATAAAAAATTAAAATTACTGTTTTGCTATCTTGTCTGTTGTAGTCTCAGAGTGTCAGAGACTTGAAGGTCCAATCACCAGCAAAAAAATAGCCGCCCCTTATAAAAGGTACCTCTCTTGGCACCCACCTATTTACTAAAAGTGCCCATATCCCAAACCCCTTGAAAACCATTGAATGCGTCTGATCTGATGATGGAGGTCCCGTTTCATCCATATCTTCGACACAATAGATCTTGAGATCATGGCGCACCTATCAAACGGTGATTTCTTGATTCCACGTATCACAAATCCAAAAAAATGGCCTTAAAATCACGTTTGAGCGTGACATGTGCTATAGGATTCAAGGGCCCTTTTTTGGGGATCTGTGACACATGTAATCAAACACTGACCGTCTGATAGGTGATCCATGATCTCAAGATCTATTTTGTGAAATATCTGGGTGAAATACGACCTTCATCACCTGATCCGACACAATCAACAGTTTTCAAGGCTCCCGAACCGTGAGCGCTTGCAGTAAATAGGTGGGGGCCAAGAGAGGTACTTTTATAAGGGCACCTATTATTTTACTTTGTTTGTGATTGGACGTTATAGAGTTATAATCCGAGTACCGGAGTACAACAGACGGGATAACCTGACTAGCATACCTGTATCGATAAGAAAAATCCATTAAAAACAACCAGCGAGAGGCTGACAAAATACAAAAGGTAGAAAACCAGGGCCAAAAAACCGACCAAGGGAAGGAAAAAGAAGGAAAAAAAGAACAGCAGGGGGATAAATCGCCCAGCGGAAAAGCCCCTGCCAAACAAAGAACAACAAAATGCAAGGAAAAAGGTTAAAAAAGAGCAGCCGCCTAGCCTGACTCCATATTCGGGAGCTTGGAGACCCAAAGACTCAGAAGATCTTTAATATTCTTCAAGACAACGCTTGTAGGCCTACGTTTTCGATTGAACACCCGGACATTCCTCTCAAGCCAAATACCCCAGAGTGCAGTGTGGACATCCACTCTCCAAAAAGAGCCCAATTGATCGTCAAAGCAGTGGCCATGCCACGAGACCACGAGCTACGCGTATTCTGGGGCATCACCCAAGAGAGCTCAAAAGACTTGAGAATGGTACTCCAAATCTTTGCAGCCACTCAACAGCGGAGGAAAAGGTAGGGGATGGATTCCTCCGAAAGCAGACACATGGGACACCTATTAACCATAGACTTTCCCCTGATAATAAGCTGATCTATAGTCTAAACCTGACCAAGGATAGCCATCCAACAAAAAATCTGATCTTTCGTGGTATCGGTGTCGACCATATGAATGACCATCCAGTCCTGATCAAAGGCCTAGCAGAGAGGAAGCGGTAAAATGATCGGACAGTAAAAACCTTGTCGTCTTTTCCCAGCCAAACACGAATGCCTCTCTTGCGGCAGTTACGAACAACCCTGTACAGTGACTGCAGAAGGGAGAGGAAAAAGTCCACCTCCTCCTAGCAACCAGGTCCCAAGTGGGGGACCCCCCTCCTCAGAAAAAACCTTTGCCACCAAGCAAGAGGGGAGAGTCGTCACCCGAAAAATACTAGGAAACAAACATTTTAAAGAGTGGAGTGCAACCCAATGATCCTCCAATAATTGGATCCGAGATCCATCACCTCAACTAAATCAAATCCATATAGAGAACTTCGGCCAAATGCTGCATATACCTTTCCACCATGCAGAGTTCCGTCTAGAGACTTGAAACGGCCTCATTAATTTTGGCGCCAACATGAAGGCATGGCGACCTTGGAGCTGGGCATTTGGCTAGCAAGAAGGCGGTCGAACCTTGTAGCTAGTTGTGTAGCGCGTGTGCGCAGAGGCACGTGGCCCTGCGACACGTGCATGCGTCTCTTATACACGATGCAACGGTGACTCAAGATACGTGAGGATCTAGTGTGGCGACTAGACGCACGTGGGGCATGAAATGCGGTGCTCCGCATAGGGGCACGCGATGTGGTGCCTTGAGAGCGCGCGACATCCTAGTGCCGAGAGGCACGCGATGTGGTGTCAAGAGGACACGCGACATCCTAGTACCTCGAGGCACCTGATGCGGTGCTAAGACGGCATGCGATGTGGTGTCAAAAGGACACGCGACATCTGGTGCCGTGAGGCACGCGATGTGGTGCGAAGAGGGCACGCAACATCTAGCTTGGACAACATGCGATGTGGTGCCAACAAGGCACGTAACATCCAGGTGCCATGAGGGCTTACGAGGCGGTGCTAAGAGGGCACGCGGCATGCTGGTGCAACGAGTGCACATGACTCAATGTCAGGTAAGCATGAGACATTGTCGCGACACGGACGCGACATGGTGTCGTGCGGGGTTCGTGACACGGTGCCATGAGGGCACATGACATGAGGCCATGAGGGCCTCGCAACGTGGTCGCAATGTGGACGCGACACGGTCGCATGTGACACTGATGCGTGACCTGACAAGGCATGTGGGCATGGTAGATGGCACTGTGTGCCACAGATAAAGGTTCGTGTGCCACAATTAATGTCAAACCACTACATTTGTAGGTGTGTGCTATGGGCAGAGGACCGTGTGCCATGGTGGTATGTCAAACCAATAGGTTTGAGGTTATTTTGTTGGATGACCCAAGTTGGTGTTTAGACCATACTTGAGGGAAGGGAGCTCGGGAGCTATTTCCCAACACATGGGGTCATGTGTTGTTGGAGGAGCGCATAGGTCTTCTAGGTCTTGATGGGTGGGCCTAGAACGTCACTGCGGCGATGCCGTGTGTCACCCTAGGCGAGGTTATCATATGACCTGAGCTACGCGTCGCGGTGTACATGGGTTGACAACTTCTCCTGGGCACTCGAGGGCTATGTGGGACACTGTGGTGCACGTTAGCTGAGGGTCCGAAGCGGATATGTGCTGGTCGCGTGGGCCACACACGATGGTGGGCTTGGTTCAGTATGTCGGCATGACATGTATGGAATGGGATGACACAGGGTGAAGCTGGGCAGGCCAAGCCAGGCACCGAGGTGCTGGCATTCGGTTCGCGAGTAGACATGATGCGCCAAGATGGTGTGCCTCGGGTGAAGGCAACCATGAACGAGAGTTCCCATCCTCTTGGCTGGTGGTATCAGAGTGATGGTTGGACAGGCTGGCCTCGCTGTAGCGGCAGCGAAGCACCACATGTGCGTTGAAAAAGTTACCCTGTGACAGACTGCTATGTTGTTCCCCCAAAATCCCTACATCCAACCATACTTCTCAGCTAACATAGAGACCCATAAGCTATGCCGCTCCCCTTCCGTAACGACCCGCCACAGCCATTTATCAAGTAACGCAATGTTAGTGAGATGAAGATTACAGATGCCACGACCGCCGAAACACCTAGGGAGCTAACAAACCTCCCAACTTACCAAGTGGAATTTCTTTTCCAAACCGGCGCCCTCCCACAGAAAATCCCGCTTGATCCTCTCCAACTTATGAATCACTTCCATGGGACATAGGAAGACGGACACGAAAAAAATCGGAAGATTAGTGAGGACCGATTTGATCAACACCAACCTTCCCCCTCTACTTACAACTTACCATTCTAAGAAGCCAACGTACTTTTGAAAAAGATACACAATCGGGTCCCAATCCCTTGCATAAGGTTTCAAGAAGCCAAATGGCAAACCCAAGTAAGTAGTCAGAAAGGAATCATAACCGCAATTGACCTCCCGGGA
This sequence comes from Chloranthus sessilifolius, assembly GCA_021018995.1. Taxonomy (NCBI): domain Eukaryota; kingdom Viridiplantae; phylum Streptophyta; class Magnoliopsida; order Chloranthales; family Chloranthaceae; genus Chloranthus; species Chloranthus sessilifolius. Next base: position 8,550,870 of record CM037593.1, on the reverse strand, counting down.
AAGAGAAACGACCTCCGTCTCATCAATTCCCACTCCGAACACCTTAGACTTAGACAAATTGACCCACTGTCCCGAAACAGGTTTGTACACCATAACCACCTTTGCAAGAGCTTGAATCTCATAGGGAACCGCTTTACAAAATAGGAAGGTGTCATCTGCATATTGTAAATGAGAGATCGAACTACCACTCCTGGTTATGGGAGCACAAGAAATGAAATCATTAAGACGTGCTTGGGTAACCAGACCTCCCAGACCAAGTTGAATAGGAACGGGGACAGCGGGTCCCCCTGCCGGAGGCCCCTAGAACTTCCAAAATACTCAGTAGGAGAACCGTTGATGAGCACAGATAACCAGGCCGACGAGAAACTTGAAACCATCCACCTCCTCCACTGCTCTTCAAACTCGAAACACCGCAACATATATTCCAAGAATGCCCAATTTACCCGGTCATACCTTCTCAATATGGATTTTTCACACGACGGCTGGGAAATGATTGCACCAGGCTGAATGGATAGCCTCCTGAGCCACAATGAAGGTATCGACAAGTTGCCTATTATGGACAAAGGCCCCTTGATTAAGGGAAATCAACTTTTCCATCCTAGGTTTAAGCCGATTCGCAAGCACCTTGGAAAGAATCTTGAATAGGCAATGGGGCGAAAATCCTTGATTTCGCCGGCCCCTTCTTTTTCTGCCAGAAGCATAGTAAGGGTAGAGTCAAGGCTCCTACTGATCGAGGCACTTTCATAGAACTCGTGGAAGAAACCCATGATCTCCTCTTTAAGAGTGAACCAGAAACAACAGAAAAACTCCATTGTCAAACCATCCGGGCTTAGCGACTTGTTTTTGCCACTGTATCTAATAGCTTCCCACACCTCCTTTTCCAAAAATTGACATTCAAGATCAGCGGCGTCCTTTGGAAGCAGAGACGGGAACGGAACACCCTCAAGCTGAGGCCTACCCCATCCCTCATCGGTGTATAAATCCTTATAAAACTCGGCCACTTTCATTCTGATCTGCTCTTAATCCTCGTGCACCACCCCGTCAACTGCAAGAAATTATTCTTCCTCTTTACATTAGCCACAACATGAAAGAGCTTAGTGTTATGATTGCCTGCCTACAACCAATGGACCTTAGATTTTTGTTGCCAACATATTTCATCTTGCATACATCTATCGTTGAACTCCATTTTAATTCTAAGCCTTTCCTCACTTTCAGAAGGAGATAAACACCAATCTTCTTTGGTCAGGTCCTGCTCATTGAGACGAGATGAGCACTTATCCTTCCACATATGGACCGTGCCAAATGATTCTCTATTCCACTGCTTAATACGCCCCTTCAAATATTTAAGTTTAGAGACAGTTTAAACTTAGCCGATCCCCGAAGGGTATGCTCATGCCACCACTTGGGAATCAGATTTTTGAAATCCTCTCGTAGCATCCACATTTTCTTGAATCGGTAAGGTGAGGGCCGTTGGCCGACCGAGTCGCATTGCAGAAGTACCGGTCTATGATCAGGCACCGCTCTCGCGAAGCCATGAAGAACAACATTAGGAAACAAGTCTAATTAGGCAGAATCTACCATAAAACGATCAATACGGGTAAGGGAAGCAGAATCCTAGATGTTGGACCACGTAAAACGAGCTCCCACCAGTGGGAAATCAATAAGGCCCAATCTTGGATGAAATCATTAATCGCTTCTATCGAACCGCGATCAGGAAGCCCACCAGTCCACTCATTAGGGAGGCGAACAACATTGAAATCGCCCCCCACGCACCATGGAATTCCCCTCAATTAGCAATAATTACCAGCTCGAGGCAAAAATCCTCCCTACCTCAATAGGAAGACGACCTATAAACCCCGGTGAACACCCACTTCTTGCCATTGTCTTTATTCTGTAGAACTACTGAGGCCGAGAACGAACCAATCTCCTCATCCACGTTAATGAAAAGCATCGAATTCCATGCTAGTAGAACACCCTCTAAGGCCCTATCAGAGTCCAGGACAATCTAATTCCACCGATTACCGCCCAGAATAGAAGCCACTTTAGTCGAATCGCATCGACCCCATTTAGTCTCTTGTAACGTGAGCACAGCCGGATTGTGAGCCACGATGACCTACTTCACGGCCACCCTCTTTTTTGGGTCATAGGCACCCCTAACGTTCCATGAAAACAACTTCATAAAGTCTAATCGATGATAGCCCGCCCCGAGTGAGCAAGGGCCTCATGGTCCCCACGCTAACCCTAGCTAGTTCTCTGGATTTAGCGCGTCTACGTCCGGTGGCCTATCCTTTCCTTTGGTAGTGCGATGAAGATTTGAAGACTTCCCGCAGGGCAGCATCAGGGCCATGGTAAGGCATCCCGAGGTCTCTTCCAAAGGAGATAATCCTATCGAGATCATCCTTTTCCATAAGAGTGGGGGAAATAGCCTCAAACCACGATTCAACATTCGCAAAGGAGCAATCCAACCATCTCCCATCCTCATTATGCCTGAGCGATCTGAGATGGAAAGGGTCGTCCGTTGTCGAAAACCCTTAAGAAAAGCTCTCCGTATCGCCGGAAGAAGAGGAAGGCGAGGTTGCGATAGGGGACGATGGCAAGGAGGAAGGCGCAAGACTAGGCGAAGCTTGAATGGCGACACATGTACCCATCTCTAGATCATAGAGAGAACAAGTGGGAAGAATTCCGCCAGCCGGCCAAGGCCCAGAGGTCCATCCCACGTTCAGTCTATAGCCAACACTCGAGACTCCTGTCCATTCGCCCAAAACAAGACCCAACCCATGCTGCAGCAAAGGGTCGAGGAAAGCGGACCGCAGCCCGCATCAATTGAGATCCACAGAGGTGGTAGTAGTCGAGTCCAAAAATGAGCATAACATAAATCGACTTAGCCCATCGAAGCCCAAAAAACGCCTCCCAGTTTTGATGACCTGACAGCTTGTGTGACAGCCCAAATTTCTGCACCCAGAAATTCGTGCCATCAGGATCATACTTTGGATGATCCCCAGGACAAATCACGAAGTGTTTGCTTATATAGCGGAAATCAAGCAGACACTGTCCAACAGTGACAGATCGAGTCATCATATAAGGTTTTAAAAGATAGAAGCAATAACAAGGTATCTATATAAAGACAAAAGAATATACATTCCCAAAAGGGAACCAAGAAGAACCACTGGTGATGGACATTCATCACCCAAAATAATGGTTCCTAATAGTGGTTCCTACAGAATGTATACTAGTACAAATAAACAAACATTTATAATAATAATTACATACGGTGGCCACCAGGCATACAATAATTCAGAATTTAGTACAAAATCTCAAAAGTACAAACTAATACCCAGACGGCTAATGGAACTTGTCTGCTGGGGTATCGGTGTCCTCCTCAGCCTCAACCTCTGGATCAGGCTGGTAATCAGGATCGCTCTCAGTGCCGGGAGCTCTAGCCTAAGAACCTATAATTGTTATAGAAAATAGGGTGAGCTACATCTAAGCTCAGTAGAAGAATCTCAGCTAAAATTGTATTGAACATGCAAGACATGATTTGCAGATAGTATTTCAAAGCAGAAAATCAAATCAGAATATGCAGACAGGATAAATCATATGACATGTACCGAGTTTTCAAACAAGAACAGATGTTATGCATATATATCATTTGTGGCTTAAATTGTGAATATTTCTAACTTAAGAAACTCCCGTGACAATATAGCACGTGGTAATCAGGTGTATGCCGATAGGAAACCCTAACCAATAGTCGTTCAAATGAACAATTTCAGGATGCAACAATGCCTCATCTATGGAGCGCAATTGTGTCGATGAATTATCAAAGCAAATGCACGAATGTGCCAGGGCACAAATATACCACTGAGTCGGTGGGGATCATCTGGATTAAATACTTAAAATCACATACACATATATGACCTCAAAATCAGATTTCAGAAATCAGAAACAGGTATCAGAATACAAAAATCAGAGTGCAGAAACAGAGATAACCGATGGTTATTGATATGCAAACATGCTTTTAAAAACAGAACTCAGATACAGATGTGAAGAAACCATGAAATCATATTCAGATACACTTTTAGGTTGGATTTTCCCTACCTTAGATCAGACCTCTTTCTAAGCAAATCCAAAGCTTTTCAGAGCGTCATGATCTGATCCTAGACCATAAATATAGTACCCTAAGTGTCAGGGATGTCAGAACGTCAACTGGCGCGGTGTCCAGTAGTGTTTAATTTACAAAATTAAAACAGGGGTGATTGATCGATCAATGCCCTTGCTTGATCGATCAATCCTACTCCTTGATTGATCAATGACCTCATTGATCGATCAACCCCTCTAATAGCCCACAAGGAACAAAAGAAATTTGATCGATCAATCTCCTTGATTGATTGATCAATCCACACCCTTGATCGATCAATGCCTCATTTGATCGATCAATGCCCTTCTTCAATTCATGTTTTACAGAGTATAATTGATCGATCAACATCCCTATGTTGATCGATTAAGACCTCAATTGATCGATCAATCCTTAAATTTGATCGATCAATCTTCCATTGATCGATCAATTCTCAATTTTTTTAAATTTCCTTCCTCCTGTTCTCACACTATTCTTATATAGATTGATTGATCAATGTCCAAATTGATCGATCAATCTTCTTCATTGATCGATCAATTTCCTCATTGATCGATCATTTTAGTCCTTGATTGATCACCTCACTATGATCGTTCAACACCCCATAATGATCAATCAATACTAAATTTGATCGATCAATCTTCAGAATTGATCGATCAAATACCCATTTGATCGATCAATGCCCTTCGGGCATTGAACTTCTAGAAATGTGCTCCACTGTTACCATTTACCATTTATACGAATTGATTGATCATTTCCTAACCTTGATCGATCAATCCCAAGATTGATCGATCAATGCACTGTCTTGATTGATCAAAGATGACAGTTCTTTGTCATTAATGGCGGTCACTGGTTTTGACCTATTTTGACCCTTTAGCTTTAATGGTTTCTAACAACCATTAACACACACTTATTCACATATTTATGATATCCTTACTTCACTCCTTTTAAATCTAAAAGCTCACCTCTTTTTGGGCCCTTTCGGGGTCTCGGCAAATGCAATCCGAAAAGGGTTTCGGATCTGGAAATTAGGGATTTGTCGCCCCCTTGACTCGGAATGGCAATTTGTGGCTTCACTTCAACACGTAGTGATAGCACACCCTCTTGCCGATCAGATATGATGTACCAACGTCGATTTCACACTCCAAGATCACGTAATTACTAACCTAGGTTCTCTCGGCTTGTGGTTCTTCAAGGGAGTTGTTTCAAGGTTCTAACAATGGCTCTAGATTTTCCAGAAACAAGAAGTGGGGATGAAGATAGGTTTTACCAATCCCTTCTTCCTCTCTAAGCTCAACTCCGGTGTGAAGTGCCTATATCATTTCTATGGCGTAACACGCTCCACCAAGGTTCTACTAGCCTCGGATTTACGTGAGAAGTCACACATGACCTCATCTAACTACGGGCTAATATTATTTCTAGTAATATTAATTTCTAATTTTTAAATTTGTCTTGATTTTCGTGCCGGGCATGCATATCGAGCAGTCGGATTCTTGTTCGAGATTTTAGGGCTATTACAGCTTGTATGGAGGCCACGTGTGCGTGCAGTAGACTCCGGATGTAGAAAACCACCAGCGGTATTGAAAACCGTGGGCTGGAAAAAACTGGGAGCTTTAATTGACGTGCCAACTAAGGATAGCCCCCGCATTCGCCTGCTAGCCATGTGCCGGTCACCATCTCTACTATTTAGGGTAGGGTATGAAAAGAGGGGTTTGCCCTCCCAAGTCTTCTCCACACAAAGGCTGCCAACTGTAAAGGAAGGGCCCTGTGTCGCCTCCTACGCCATCGGATTGAAAGACCCATCTGACGCTTCCTGCCAATGACCGGCTACCCCTATGAGGAGAGGATCTACAGATCATATATAGTTCGAAAAACTATCCATTGGGTTCCCAGAGTCTTGTATGGTAGAGATCTCAGCCGTGCGAGGGATTGACGACGAGAGATTGGGGAGAGGAAGATCTAGCGGCCAGAGCCGTCCGCCATAATTTGGCAACATCTCTCGCCACTCAGTAGCTCCGCCCGTCCCTCTACCTCCTCCTTCGACGAAACATCGATCTCCCCTTCCTCTAGCATCTCTTGTAGACCGTCACAGGAACGATGGCCAGCCGGGGCTCCTCCACTCTTCGACGCAGAGGTCGACCTCTGATGGAGCACTGAATTCGAGGTCGAGCTCCTCTCCGAGCGCTGCCCCATCGAGTCCAAGGGCGAATCTACCTCGTCCCTCAATGGGTGAACCTCCGTCGAGACTTTTTTTGCCGGCACAAGCGAATATGTCTTCGTCAGCGCCCTGGACCCTAAGGATTCTTGGTGAGGCAGTTGTGGGAGGATCACTCTTTCCATCACCTCTACTTCTACGAAGATCCTGAATTTCTGGCCGTTGATACAAACTACACAGCTTATGGGGATGTACTCCCAGTTGTCAGTAGCCACCAAGATCCGGGCGTAGCTGCTCTCCCATAGATCCTTAGCACTCCAATCAATACAGAAGAGACGGCCTGATGCCCCTCAAGACCTTTGGAGCCCCAAGCGTGGATGGGTAGCCCAAATAATCTCAGCCAGACTCCTCCGTTCCACTGATTAATGCTAAGCTTTCCCACGTCTGCCTTCCAACGATCTCACTGTACAGGCACCCCATTGATCATGTCTTTTTTTTGTCTCCCAGAGCTCGATCGCCATTCCTTCTGACTAGAATCTTAGTAGATATTTTGTATCCGAAAAAGGAGAAATGGAGGGCCTATCCATAAAGCCCCATTTCAGATGTAACCATTCGTAGATTTTCGAAATATGTAATGAACCTTTACAAATGTGCATCACCACCCAGAAGTTAGGAAGATTAACGGCTAGAGATGAGAGTTGTGAACATGTAATGTGAAGGGAAGAGACTAGGCCCCCAAAATCCACGGACTTCCCCTTTGCTGGCGAGATCTCGCGACGGACATCAACCTCCTCGGGGCTGGCTCCGGTTGCCGGAAAAGCTGGTCTCCCTTCCTTATGGCTACCATTCACTATTTCCGCAAAAGAGCGCCCTTGTTGGAGGCGCTATGGGAACCCCCAAGTCTGACCCACCTTCACGGGGTCCGATGGCTGTTGCTGACGAATCTCCATGGATGACGCATTATCGGGCCCACCTTCATCATTTCCGCAGCTCCGTGAAAGCGTTTACCTGCGATGGACCACCCACAGCTAAAATCCCTAACCTGACTACCAGTGAGGAACACCTGTCCCTTGCACCTGGCCCTCGGGATCTGTTCGTCCGAAGCCTTATCTGCAATCCCATTTGCTCTAGTGGAGATGCATCCAAACCGGTGACATACTGAGCGTCTTCTCAAATTTGCATTTCGGCATGAAGAGCAAATCCAATCCCCCGCCCTAAGCACAATCGCCATTTAACAACCGAGACAATCCCTATATTGAACGTGCTCTATTTAAAATAAAATAAAATTAGACTTCCTATTAATTTGGAGCCCTAGGTAATCCCATTTCTCAATTAATAATCTCGTTCTTTCTTTAAACCACAAATTAGACTTCCTATTAAATTGGAGCCCTACGTTATCCTATTTCTCAATTAATAATCTCGCCCCTCTTCGTCACATCCCAATTTCACTTCGACACTCACGTCACCTTCTATTCCCAAATAACTTAAAACTCCTAAAGAATAGGAATCTATATGTCGAGATATCCCACCACAACCAATCTCTTTCAAAAATTTACTGCGCCAAAATATTTCTAAAACTCTAGCCAATTGCAATGCATAGGAAAAACCAACTTAATAACTCTTCTTGATTTTTTTTTAATAAAGCTGAATCTATCCTATTAGGCCTCAAAATAAATCTGAAATCCCACAGGCTTTAGAGCCGCCTTCTTGTTCCCCTTTTAAGTCATTGGAGGGGCTTCTTTAACAGTTCTCTAATAGGCTTGTTTAAAGTGTTTGAAGATCCATTAATTGTTCGAAGGCTCTGTTTCTGAGCTTTAAACCTTATTGCAGCTCCTGTTTTAGGCTTGTTTAGGTTCTTTTAGAAACCCATTTATATTTCAGGATTTTCTCCCCTTCATCTAACAATTTTCTTCCAATCTATTACTTTCTTTTTCTTCATAAATTTCCCAGCGTTCTGATTCACATCATTTCTCTCGAGAAACAGAGTTTAAAGGGGGCCTAATAACAGAACAATTATTGGGCCTTCAAACACTTTAAACAGGCCTTTTAGTGGGTTGTTACAAGCCAATCCAGTGACTTAAAAAGGGGACATGGAGGCTGTTCTAAAGTTTGGGATTTCAGATTTATTTTGAGACTTAATAGGTGAAATTCGGATCTGTTAAAAAATAAAAATCTCATGTTTTGCTTAATTCAACCACCTTGGAAGACTATTTTAGCATTCTTGCAGGGTTTGCTAGTTTTATGTCTAAACTAATACCCTCTCAAGCGGCTATCATGCACGATCGCATCAAATAAGGGTATCATCGTAATGACTCATTTAATAGCCAAACTTAACAATAGCATTGCTAAATATTATTGAACCATGCCCTTGGTGTCTACTGCTACTCATATATCACCTTTTAAGCCGACAACACACTTGTCCCTTCTCTCTTCATGAGTTGAGCCAGGAGGGAATACTATGTACACTTCCTCTTTAAGATCCATTGGAGGGATACATTCTTAACATCAAAGTAATGGTTTAAAATACCGGTTTTCTGGTACATATCATCCAATTCCAAAACTGGTACATATCGTCCGGTAAGTACCTGTTCCGGACGATACATTGGTACGTATCGTCCAGTACATTATCAATATATGTAATGCACCGGTATGATATCTTCAAAGTATCGTACCTGTGTCCTCCGAAACCGAGACGTATTGGCCGGTACGTACCAGTTTCAAACGAGATTTTGATCCATGGCAACAAGGGATAGGACACGAAAATATAGCTCAGAAACATGGGCAAAGTTGTCTTGATAATCGACTTCATAGGTTTGTGTAAAGCCTTTATGATGCGGGACAAATCGCACGCTAACCCTAAAATAGCATAATCTCGCACGATAGGGGTTAGGGTTCTCAATCTTTAATTAAAAAAAAAAAAAAAAAAGTGTAAGATAGAAGATCTTCGGATTCGCTCCAAAGAGGCTTGTTGGCTTCGTACAAACGATAACTTTGAAAAATCACTCCTCAAAGGCGAAAACTCTTCGCAAGTCTTCTAGGGTTTGCACAAAAGCAAACTCTCAATTTTCATTCATTAATCATTATCTCTATTACAAACTTACAAGGACCTTATATAGTAGGTTTCAGAAAAAAAGAAATCCCTAAAACAAATAAACACTAAAAGGCAAGTTTGCCCAAAAAAATAAATTCCGTCTTTTGGCGAATCTGAATCACATGACAAATCGATCAATCGATTCTAGGAGCGATCAATCGATTTATAAATCGCATGAAGTCACTGTCGACATTCGATCGAGTTTTAAATCGCATGAAGTCACTGTTGACATTCGATTGATCGAAAATAAGGACTCGATTGATCAACTGAGAGACGAAATTCGCCAAAGGCTCTGAACCCTCTGGCCTCAATCGGGATCGATCGATCGACTAAAACATTCCCTCAATTCTGCTTCATGGGCCATTTAAAAGCCCATTTATGGGTCCACTTTTTCTTTGTTGACTTTCTTAGTTTGACTAGTCACCATCCAAACATACGGATCTAAATTTCGCATCAATCCCCTCTACTTTGAAAAAGTTTGACCTCGAACTTTGGCCGGCATCGATAGAAGTTATTAAGTATACTTGCTCTTCATCGATCTCGGAATTTGTAACAGTCTTGGGCTCGGTAGGGCCTATCACGGATGCTTGTGCTTCAACGATCTCGAGCTCTTCAACGGTTTCGGAACCTGCAACGATCTCACCAACCGGTATGGACCCTTCAACTGGATGTTGTTCAAGCACAAGATTAATATGAATAACTAGATCTACTTGAGCAACGGGCTCCATTGGTTCTTCCATAGGTATGGAGGTACTCGGATTCACCGTGGGTTCGGTATCTTCCACTGGTATAGGTACTATCACAGGCGCGGGTGGAGAAACTTTAACCTGTAGAGGTCCTCTCACGGGTACGGCTATGGGGATGAAGCTTGTAACCTTCGGTCTCAAAGCTTGAATCACGTCTAATACGTCTTCGGATAAATCGTGAATATAACCTTTGATAAGTATTGCACTGATTTTCTCATGCCATGCAACCACGATGCTATGCGATCTTAACAACTCGCAGTAAACGTTGTTAAGAAGCGTCATATGCTTGAATATGGAACCATGTTGATCCAATGATCTACCTTTCTTCTTATACCATAGTTCATCACCATCGCCATCTTTTGATGAACGATTGGAATGTTCCACTGTTTCACGTTCTCATGGAAATCATGTAATCGTTCAAATCACGAAGGGCTTCGAAAACTTGATCTTGACTCATGATTCACCTATCTACTTGCAGAGGGTTTGAACCGCTTTGATACCAATTTGATGCGGGACAAATCGCACAGTAATCCTAAAATAGGGGTTAGGGTTCTCAATCTTCAATTAAAACAAAAAATATATAAGAAGAGTAAGATAGAAGATCTTCAGATTCGCTCCAAAGAGACTTGTCGGCTTCACACCAACGATAACTTGAAGAATCACACCTCAAAGGTGAAAACTCTTCGTAAGTGGTTTGCACAAAAGCATGCTCTCAATTTTCATTCATTAGTCATTATCTCTATTACAAAGTTATAAGGACCTTATATAATAACGATAACTTTGAAGAATCACACCTCAAAGGCGAAAACTCTTCGTAAGTGGTTTGCACAAAAGCATGCTCTCAATTTTCATTCATTAATCATTATCTCTATTACAAAGTTATAAGGACCTAATATATAGGCTTTAAAAAAAAAAAACCTAAAACAAATAAACACTAAAAGACAAGTTTGCCCATAAAAATAAATTCCGTCTTTTGGCGGATCTGAATCACGCGACAAATCGATCGATCGATTCTAGGATCAATCGACCGATTTATAAAGTTTTAAATCGCATGAAGTCACTGTTGACATTCGATCGATTGACGATTGACTGAGAGACGAAATTTGCCAAAGGCTCTAAAGCCTCTGCCCTCAATCGATCGATCGACCAAAACATGCCCCCAATTTTGCTTCACGGGCCGTTTAAAAGCCTATTTATGGGTCCACTTCTTCCTTTTTTACCTTCTTCGTTTGACCCGGTCACGTTCCAAACATGCGGTTCTAAATTTTGCATCAATAAACTGACGCGGGACAACAACCCTAAACTACGTGAATGATTATGAAGTGCTATTTGCCGAAATTAAATTTAATTAATTAAGCAACAAATCTTAAAATAATCGTGATACCTTAGGGCTTCGCAGATTTCTGTTTGATGATCACGTCGGTCGAGTAGGGTCCAGTCCGTTAGTCTCGGAAGGAAGATCCTAGAGATAGAATTCTAGCCGCTTCCAGATTAGGGCGCTCACTCATAGTTCAAATATAGAATCACCGGTTCTATCGAGGGTTTGATGGCTCTGGTAAATATAGGGTTTATGGTTTTGTGAAAATTGCAGAGTAATGGTTGAAATGGGTTGATTGGGATCGGTACGCAAGCAGAAAAAGATAAAACCAAAGATAAATAAAAGATAGATAGAGGTTGTGGGCTTCGCACCCTTGGGTTCACACCAAAACCTTCGCGGGAGAAGAAGAATCACTCTTCAAAGTCGCTCATCTCAAGCAGAAAGCAGAAGCATTTTTTCATTAATCAATAACTTCTTACAATGTCTTTTTAATGACCTTATATAGGTCTCAAAACAAAAGAAAAACCCTAAAATAAATACTCTAAAAGGACAAGTTTGCTGCAAAACTACGATTTCCATATTTTGGCGGAGCCCACTTACGCGAAAAATCGATCGATCGATCGAAAATTACCTTCGATCGATCTACTGAGAACAGAACTTCACCAGGACTCAAGTTCCCCTTTGTCCACAATTGATCGATCGAGTGCCTAGAATCGATCGATCGACTGTGTACACTTGTGTGCTCTTCTTTTATGCCTGGTTTCTGGAGCTGAAAATTCTGTTGGGCCCAAATCTCATGCTCTTGATCTTGGCGTCCCCCGTCACTTTTTCTACCAACTGGCTTTATACCTCTTAATTGAATCATTTGACCAATACTTCACATTATGGACCCACTTGCAACCAGTAACTTTCTTTCCTCTGACAACAGTAACTTTCCAAGTATTACTCTACTCAAAGTTGTCCACTTGGTATCAATCTTTCAAAGATGAGAAGTTACACCTCTTAAAAACGGTGTTTTCCTGCATTGTATTATCCTGTATTTCCGGGGTAAATTTTACTAAACCTTCTGAAATTTGCTTTACGTGTAGCAATAATTTTTGAAGCAAATCAGAGTCCCCTATGCCTTCAGATTGTGGGGTATCAGAGTCCCCTTTAAGGTGAGATTCTTCGGCTGGAGTGTTGGGTGGGGGCGCATTCTCACCATTGATCAGCTGCTTAAAAGGGCCATATATGAATGAGAAACAGATGTGCCTGATGCCTTCAAGAGGAGGAATCTATTGAGCACCTGTTCCTCCATTGCATCCTAAGATGGTGCTAGTTTGAAGGAATCCAAGGGTTTTTTGTGATATTTTGGTCCTCGTTATCCCTTGGGCTATCTGAACATAATCTAGCTTCTCGTTGGACCGAGCGCTCTGTTGTATCTTTCTCTTTTCTTTTTAGTATATATTCCTTAAACGAGTAATAAAATTGTTTGAAGCAAATCATCGGGTAATGCAAATGGTGGTACTTCACAAGGTTGCATCTTATTGATTGGCTTTCAACTTTTTTTTTATTTAGGTAAGCTGGGTTCGAACCTGCAACATTTAGGTTGCAACATTGTCAATTTCCCATTGTGCTACATGCCTTAGCCCTAGTTTCTTCATACTCTTAGGGAGGCGAACTCTATGACGGATTCCCTTGAGAAGGGGGTGTTCTATAGAGCGGCCCTTGGTGTAGGAAATAGGTTCCCAATTTCTTAATGTTCATTTTCTTTCATACTTGTTTGGGGTCCTCATCCCCGTACATCTTTTTTTTTTTTTTTTTCTAATTAACGAATCATTAGCCAATCCCAAAGAGACGGGACAAGACAATGATGAAGATGATTTAATTAAAGAGTCAATTTCAAATAATACATATGCATATCATAGGTTTCATGGGATTGGCTTTGTCCAAATTCTTACTTCCTTTATATTTTCATATCATCCAAAGCATTAATCAAGACCACTGTTTGTGTTTTTTTCTCTAGGCTACTCTAGACAAGAAGTCTTGGGACACAATTGTAGATTTCTAAATGGACCTGGTACGGATGTCGAAGCTTTATGCCAGGTACGAATGCGTATATATATATGTTCACTTCATTGGAGCTTCATCAAATATTTGCAGCAAAATTTGATACACTAAGGATGAGTTTCTTCCATTTGGGGATATTTGATTAAAAAATTATTCTTGTTCTCCATTGTTTTGTAGATACGGAAAAGCATACAAACTGAGCAAGCTTGTACAGTGCGTATATTAAATTACCGGTGCTTACTCTACTTTATTTCCCAGCTTGCAGCAAGTAAAACCAAAATTATATTAAAATATTTTCACATATTTTATGGATTTCTAGAAGTCACCGTTCTCAACTAATTTTAGTTTATTCTATATTTTCAGTAAAGATAAAAGCTCATTCTGGAATCTGCTCCACATATCACCTGTTCGGGATGCATCTGGCAAGGTACCATTCCACTAGTAACTCTTCTATTTAATGTATTCCCTGGTGAAATATTTTTTTCACACTTGTAATGCTTTGTTGTGTTTCTCTTTTGAATTCCTTATTCTGAATGAATAGTAACTTGAGAACCAGTGTTATATATATAGGATCCTTGTACGGTGATCCAAATGGGGCATGGTGGGTGTGTCCCAAGGTTCCACGTGGAGCTCCAAGTGGCACCCAAAACACTTGCCACATGGAGCTCGGGTGAACTGTATAGATCAATTAAAAATAAATATTAAAAAAAAACAAATAAGTTGTTTTTTTTATCAACAACGAAAATTATATTAAAACGCTCAAATGGGTAGAGAACATACAGGGAGAAAGCAGCGAGATGCTGCAAAAGACAACCCCAACCCACCCAGCCTAAAAGGCAGTCCTAAATAAACCTTGAAGACCTTTTGCCAGAGGAAGGAAAAAGGCTACTCTAAGGCGCAAGTTATCCCATTCTTCCATAAAATTCCTGCCCTCCCTCTCATTCCTGCTGACTGAAAGACTGACCCATTGCACAGCTAAGTCTCTGGCCAACTTCAAAATACTGAGAACTGGACGACGCTTCCTTCTAAAAATTCTCTTGTTTCTTTCTAACCAGATGGCCCACATAACAACATATGCCATAATGCTCCAAAAAGACCTCTCGATACCCTCAACGCTAACCCCACACCAATTTCCCAATAGTTGACCACGGGTTTGTCGGAAGGCCCTCGATATCCCTCGCCATCCATCAATGCATTAGGAGGTGGTCCAAAAGATTTTTTTAAAGGTAAAAGTCAACCATTGACTGATTTCAATGGTCCAGATTTCAAGCTTAAAAGGGATGGAAGTTTTGGATTTTTTTAACCTTGCTCCACATGACACCCAAAAGGTGTTTTGGGTGCCACATGGAGCTCCACATGTGACATGGAACCTTGGGGCATGCTTCCCTTTACACACACACACACACACACACATATATATATATATAATAAAATAAAACAAGAAAACAAAAAAATTATTGAAAACTTGGCATATAATCTCAGTACTACGTAGCATTTTACCCTTTTTTCTCTCTTAATATATTTCTTTAATATCGATAGTAAAAAAAGTACTATTATTCATTTAATGTTAGTATAATTGGTGGATACCTACATTCAATATGGTTGTTATAGGAGCAGATGAACATTGATATTAATATTTGTAGCATTTTTTGGTGGGTGTAAAATGCAAATAGATCAATCTGACCTTTATGCCACTCATTTCAAAAGTTCTTTTCAAATATTTTTGACAAGGTCAAGTCTATCAGTTTTTGCAGTCATAAAATTATTAGCAAGCTTATGTGGCAAACATAATGACAACCCCAATACTGGCCAGGAGGAGGAGATAAGAGACACTGCACATAGAATGGGTGCCATCTTAAGTGTAACACTGGTTCTCACAGTGCCTTTTCATTCATGTAACATTTTGGTTCTCCACCAGAGTTGGAGTAATACTGATTATGTAATCATGAAGGGGAGGCTATAATCGCTTATTCAGGCCCTAGCTCTAACAACACCACTATTGCTTGAGTGCATGGCACCGTTAACAGTAGGGCCCTCAACAAGCCAGGGTTCGCTTGAGATCGACACTTTTATGTTCGAGCCTAAAACTACTAAGCTCTTACTCTGCTCTATTGAGCTCGTGCTCCAAGTAATATGCTATTATTATTACTTATCATTTGAATTTATTTCTTATTATCTTTTTTTTTTATTACATTTTAGTTTATATCTGAATAACTAAAACTCCTAGTCAAAAGTATCTAATCATTGTATTTCATTTATAGCAAATTAGCAGAAGAGTCATAGAGAGGAGATGAGAATTAGCGATTAGGGTTTGAGCTGATAGATTTTGGTATTTATAGGTAAATTAGGAAAAAAAATTGTTAGTCTACTAAAAATAAAATATCCTAAACCATAAATAGTTAAAAGCTTCAAATAGAAATTAAATTTATATAATATAATTTATGCATATAAATATTTAAAAATAAATATTATAATTTGACTGAGCTACAACATACCCAGCTCGTGGTCAGCTTGATTGGAAACAAGCTCTTAACTCATAGCTCCGCTTGGCTTGCGAGCCGAGCTCAAGGTACTTGCAAGCTCATTTTTTTCCAGGCCGAGCGAGCTTCTGAGCTGGCTCGGCTCGGCTCGGCTCATTGACAGTCCTGGTTAACAGATTAAAAAAATGTAGAGGATCACATTAGAGGTCATATTGTTATTTAGGGAAACTTGGGTATTATAATCCAATGGGGAGAAAATGGAACAAGGTCCTTGGAGATTAATGAGAAATTTCTTTACCCGTCCAATTTCTAATATATCAAGATACTCATTCGTCCCCTAGTGTAAAGAGTACCTATCCATTCTTCCACCGCGAGGGGGCTGATTGAGCTGCAAACTGTGCTACTGAAATCTTTCCAAGGACGGAATTTTAAGGAACATCTTATGGCTAGGGATTTACATACTGGAATGACCACTGAATTGTACTTTGGCTATATGAATATCAGTTCAGCGACTATTTCTGTGGTGCTCTGATCAGCTGGGGACTATATGTATAATTTTCTACTATTAATAGATTGTCCATAATAATATTAAAAATTAATAAATTCTTGTTACATTATATGTTCTCTACAGGTAGCGTTCTATGTAGAAGTCCAGATGGATGAAGGTTCTAAGAATGAGGGGCATGGACTGAACCCTCAAATGAGACTGCTTGGTGCCGTTGGTGCAGTCAAGGTCGCAGTCAGGAGCTTATCAATAAGTCCTGGTCCTTCAAAGCCATAGAGTACAATCCATTTCACACACTTCAAGTTATGCATAATTCTCCACGATAGCGGGGCTTGTTCTTGCTTTCACGTGATCACGCCGACCTGAGAAAAGGGTGTTTAGTTCCTAAGTTCTGTGCATTACTTAGATACAGCCAGGATACAACGAGGGTGCAGCTTGTACACTTGTAAGTTAGCATCAGAGACAGGTAGAACACCCATTTTGATGATGTGTTTAGGTAACATATCTTGTTCCACAATTTCCTTTTTGCTGTTTGTAATTAGCCACGGTTTACGTATTGAAATTTGGGTGGGTTTGAGTGGAAGAGGTGGTCTCGTATAGCCTCTCGCTACTGCTATCTTCTCTCTTCTTGTACTATTTTTTTTTTCTAATGAAATTTCTTTGTGATCGAACAAAGAGAAAAATGAACGGTTTACATATTGATCCTATCAATGAAAATTCGAGATTTCTCACATATGTACTTATTATAGTAGTAAGTCTCAGTTTTCACCATTATAATGTAGTTTGAGTACTTATTCTTTAGTGTTACCATCGTCATCATCATCATCATCATCATCATCACTGCCTTATTCCATCTTTGCAAGTCCTATTTCTCGACTTGTTTCTAATCAGCGCTAACCTCTCTGTAACGTGCGATCTTATCTTATTCTTTAGAGTCCAGGGCCTAACACCAAGGAAATTGATTTAGACAAGATTATTCTTAAATTTAAAATAAAGTGAACCAAACTTGTTATCTAAGTATGAAACTAAGGCAAATGAGAGAAAAATCTAAGCTTGAAATCATCTGAAGGTTCTTGAAAACTCTGCCTAATTTGATTGAGCTTGGCCCTAGTTGCTGCTCAAATTATTGTACAAAAAAAGGTTGTAATGAGTATGAGAGTCTAATGCCCACTGCCATTGTTTGGCTAATGGAAATTGATTGTTTTAAAAGTTTTAAGTAGAGGAGCCATTACTTGCACAAGTTGGCCTTTGCAAGTAGTTTACAATAAAGACTTGGTATGTTGAGTACATGTGCCATGTGAAAACACTATCTAAGCCGTATGATTTGATGGATATGGTCTAAAGATATATGGTGCAAAAGATTGGCACATACTCAATCTTTATCATATGATTCAACAAAGTCAATTGTTGAATAAGGTAATGGCCTTTGACTGCATTGAGTCATGTGATACAGATTGTGTTTTGTGCCAATATTTTGTGCCTAAGATCTTTAGATCATGGCTTTAAAATAAAAAAAGCTTAGAGGGTGTTTTCACATAACATATGTCCCCAAATTATCAAGTCCAGCTCTAAAACTATGTGCAATGACCAACTTCCCATTTGCAAGTAATGGCTCCCCTTTACTAATGTTTTCTTCCCAACCCCTTGTAAGGATTAGAGGAGAGATTTGGAGCATGGATCAAAATATCGGAATTTTGATACGTATTGTCCTGAATTCTAGGACGATACATTGAATGTATCGTTTTGATACAATATATTTTTTTTTCAAAAAAAATTCAAATTTCAATTTATCATCCGTATTGGATAATACGGACGATAATTTGAATTTATCGTCTGATAATTTGGCCAAATGAGGTCCCTGTCAATCTGTCAAATTATCAGACTATCGTTCGATAATTTGGCCAAATGGGGTCCCTGTCAATATGCCAAATTATCAGACAATACATTCAAATTATCGTCCAATTTGGCAGACGATAATTTCTCCGTGTATCGTCCGATAAATATATGATTTTTTGGGGTACCCGGTAAAAAGGGTATTTACCGTATCATTCATGTCCAAAACCGATACCTATCGGTGTCGGACGATATTTTGATCTCTGATTTGGAGTAAGGTTTTTGGGATAAACCACCATAACTGCAAGTTGAACTAACCAATACCTCAAGAAGTGGAGGTTCTGAGTTCTAATCTCACCCCTTCTTCACTCTACAAGAATCTATCCTCTTGTGTGATGAGCTAATGTTGTGCATACTCAGGGACTTAGTCAGGTGCTCTAAGAGGCCGGATGCCTCATTATAAAAGTAAAGAAGGTGTGACTGGCCAATAATGTTTGGGGCTTAACCACCTCAGTTTTTGGCCACTTGGCATATTTTCTGACCAACTACACTCATTAGGGGATTTGATCTATTTGTTATATGGGCTCTAATATGGACAATTGTGCGTACTTTTTTTAATGGTTGATTGATCAAAGATGAGAGCAGGTGGTGTAGAATTGGGTGGGCATGACTCTCTCTCTCTCTCTCCACATGTGCCACTCCCTAGTAAGAGTAAAATAAGAAAAAAAGGAAAAGAAAAGGTCAGAAGTTGAGCTGAAGCTTGCAGCTCCAATTGGATTTGGATCAAATGTTTTAGTTCATGCTTAATACAACTTTAATTGCATTTTGATGGATCAAATGTTTTAGGACATTGAACAATTTCTACAATCTGATCAACAGCATACAAGGGCTTTTAAAAGGACAGCTAAACTACATGTGTGCAATGATCCATAATGAAAAAGTTGTTTTGATCATATTATGTAACCTGAGACAAGTAAGAATTGCTTATAAAACATCTTTAAAATAAAAGAAAAATGATTGAGAGATTATGTCTGGATATGGGTCGAGCTAGCCTGACCACGCCAGGTTCATGTTGAGGCTCAAACCTAACTTGGGTTGGGTTGAGGGAAGACCTTAATCGAGAGATGTAAAGGTTGACCCCTACTCGAACCCATTTGTAGCCCTACGACGGTCAGAAAGATGACCACATGGTTGAGTTCTATCTAAAAAAGAAACAAGTTTAACTCTGTTCATCTCAAAATCTGCACCGCGCACAGTTGTGCATAGGCCGTGCACCATATATTAACCTAAAAGAAAGGTAGGGTCTCAATGGGCCAGGCTTGAGCCCCGCTCAGCCCGCAGGAGGCAGGTTATGAGCTAAGGTAAGTGAGCCCGATATATAAATGGGATGGCCCAACCTGGCCTAATTAGTAAGCCGGGCCAGCCATGGCCTAGTTTAAAGCCCAATTAAACATTGGCCAGTTTAAACCGAGCTGAACTCCTTCCAAATCGATCAAATAAGTTCTTCTTTATAGAAGTTACCGGCCTGATCCGGCCTTCCATGGGCCAAGAGCGGGCTAAGGTAAGTACGGCCAATTCCTAAATGGGCTGGCTCAGTTCAATTAATAATTGGACCGGGTATGGTCTAGCTCCAAGAAGCCCGAATATAATTGGCCCATTTAAGGCCCGGCCTGGCCCATTGAGACCCGTAAAGAAGTTGGAAAAGCCACATTAGTTCAACCTCCTTTTTATCACTATATATATATATATATATATATATATATATATATATGTGTGTGTGTGTGTGTGTGTGTGTGTGTGTGTATAGGTTAGGGAAATAAAAAGAAGAGAGTGCTCATTCATCAATACCTTCTATGTCCACTAATGCCCTCTTTAAAATATATAACAAAACACCCTATCACACCCCTCTTAGAATCATGTACCACTCTCCACCAATTCAAACAACTCCACACTCAACTCCTAGTTAACGGTCTTCTTAACGACTCTCTTTTCCTAGGCAAGTTTGTATCCTGTGTTGCTCTATCACACCCAAAAAATTTACACTATTCCACTCTCCTCATCAACCAATCAAAAAACCCAACAATATTCGCATTGAACTCCGTGATCAGAGCCTACTCCAAGAGCACGGATCCCGTGGAAAGCTTCAAATACTATAACCAAATCCTCCACTCAAATCTCTCACCTGATAACTACACCTTCACCTTCCTAGTCCGCACGTGCACTCAACTCCGCTCACGTGACACTGGCCCGGCCGTGCACGCTGCAGTCGTGAAACATGGGTTCCACCACGACGGGCATGTCCAAAGTTGTCTAATTCACATGTATGCTGAATTGGGTTCGTTTGATGACACCCACCAACTGTTTGTCGAAATTCCCCACCCGGATTTGGTCATCCGGACTGCAATGCTGCGTGCGTCCGTGGGTTCTGGTGACATGCAACTTGCACGTAAACTGTTCGATGAAATGCCCCAAAGAGATCCGATCGCTTGGAATGCAATGATTGCGGGCTATGCGCAACACGGGGAGCCGAGAGAAGCGTTGAATTTGTTTAACTCCATGCAAATTGACGGGGTGGAAATAAACGAAGTGACGATGGTTTCAGTTCTATCGGCTTGTGCGCACTTAGGCGCAATCGATCACGGCAAGTGGGGTCACGTCTATATAGAGAAAAACAAGCTTCGAATGACCGTGACACTAGGGACATCACTTGTGGACATGTACTCAAAGTGCGGAGACATGGAGAGAGCCATGGAAGTATTTTGGAATTTGAAAGACAAAAATGTCTTCTCATGGAGTAGTGTGATGGGTGGGCTAGCCATGAATGGTGATGGTTTAAAATGCCTAGACATGTTTACCCTTATGATAAAAGAAGGGATTTCTCCTAATGAAGTCACATTTGTTTCGGTTTTGCGAGGATGCAGTGTGGTCGGACTAGTCAAAGAGGGCCGCAAGCACTTCGAGTTGATGAAAAGCTTGTATGGGCTCGAGCCTAAGCTCGAGCACTATGGGTGTATGGTTGACTTGTATGGTCGGGCCGGGCACTTGATCGATGCAATCAACTTCATTAATAGCATGCCCATGAAACCACATGCTGGTGCTTGGGGAGCTCTACTTAATGCTTGTAAGATTCATGGGAATACCAAATTGGGGGAATTTGCAATGAGCAAGATTCTGGAGTTAGAGCCAAAAAATCATGGGGCTTATGTGCTTTTGTCTAATATATATGCTGATTCTAAGAATTGGGGTGGTGTGATCAGTGTGAGGAGGTTGATGAAAGCTAATGGTGTGAAGAAAGTACCTGGTTGTAGTGTTATTGAGGTTGGTGGTCAAGTTCATGAGTTTTTTGTGGGTGACAAATCACATTATAGGTATGGGGAGATTGAGAAGATGTGGGGAGAAATTTCTAGGAGGTTGAGATTAGAAGGGTATGTGGCTAACACTAACCAAGTGTTTTTTGATATAGAGGAAGAAGAAAAAGAGGGTGCTTTGTGGAGGCATAGTGAAAGGGTGGCTATTGCTTTTGGTTTTGTTAATTTGAGTGAAGGTGAGACCATCAGAATTGTGAAGAATATAAGGGCTTGTGGAGATTGCCATGATGTTACAAAGATCATATCTAGGGTTTTTGGTAGGGAGATTGTTGTGAGGGATAGGAACAGGTTTCACCATTTTAAAGATGGGGGGTGTTCTTGTAAGGATTATTGGTGATGAATGAACCCGATTTGCCTCAGGCTCGTTTCTTATACATAAATTTCATTTTTTAAAAAGTCAATGGGAAAAAGATCATTACCCCCTATATAATGGTTCACTTGATCATTCGGAGGCTACTGTTCTGGCCAACTATTTCGGATGCGAGGTGGGGTCCATTCCTAACTCATATATGGGGCTGCCCCTTTGCATGGCATGCTGAAGCAGTTGCTATGGGACCCAATTATTGACAGAATCGGTAAAAGGCTTGCAGCTTGGAAGGGCAGCCTTCTATCTATGGCTGGGAGAGTGACTCTGATTAAGATTATTCTCGCCAATCTTCCAGTTTATTATTTCTTTGTTTTTGTTTGCCCACAAACAGTTGTTATGAGGCTTGAAAAAATTATGAGGCATTTTCTTTGGAGTGGATGGGTAGAAAGGCACTGTATTCATCTAATTAATTGGGACTCCGTGTGCTTGGCTAAAGAGGACAGGGGAGCTGGGTGCCAGAAGCCTTCTCCAAATGAACAAAGCTCTGCTGCGCAAGTGACTTTGGGAGGTTGGGGACGGATCCAACTCCTGGTGGGCCAACGATATTAGAGATAAATATAAGCTTTCTAGAGGAGGATGGGATCTCAGTGCTAGTAGGCGCCAACAAACTTCTGGATGGTGGAGAGGGGTTGCGGCTCAAATTTCAGATTTTTCCAGAGGCATCTCTTATGTGGTTGGTAATGGGCGTACTGTGAATTCGTGGCTCGGTAGATGGGAACTCCTGTCCCGCTCAAAGGATTGGTACCCAGATATTTTCATTCTCAGCAGAAAAAAAGGAACAGTGGTTGCCGATTGCGCCATTGCCTCTCCATTGAGTCTGTTCTGGAACCTGAACCTTAGAAGAGACCTTTGCGATGTAAAGATGGCCTCCCTCTATAACCTCTTGGAGGATATCTCGGGATTGCATCATCTTTCTAGCGAAGATGGCTGGAGAAATTGGAAAGAAACTCCCAATGGTTTCTTCTGTCAGTTCTGCATGTCATTCCCTTTGGAAGAGACCCCACATCAGTCACCCTTGGACCGGAATTTGGAAATCTAAGCAGATGGTGGGGAAGAGTTTGGGGTTTTTTGGATGCCAAAGACTTTGGAGATCTGCCTGCGCACATGCTGAGCTAGCTGCCTTCTTCCGGGGACGTTGGCCCTGTTTCTTTTTGTTTTGTTTTGCCTTTTTTTTTCTTGTTTTTTCTGATGAGCCTCTCGCTCGTCTCGAATCGTTGGTTGTAATTTTATTTCTTGGTGAACTTACTTCTTTGCTGATCAAAAAAAGAATACGGTCATTACCCAGTGCTGGCCTGATAATTATGGGGTGCTGGGACGGGTGGATGGGATACGGGACCTAATATTTTGCATTTTCATACACATAGTGGCTGCTCTCCAGACTCGAACCTGCTTCTTCACGCTTGACAGCGCAAGCCTTTTACATCAGCAGGGAAATCGATCCAGTAACTAAATGTCTCAAAAGCTCCCACTCCTTAAGGATCTCCTCCAGAGTTAGATCTGAGCATCACGGAGAAGCCAAACCCCACACCCCACCCGATCAGAGCTGTCAAAATCAGACCATCAATGTTTCTTATACACGCATTTCTCATATGTATGAAAGGTTGACAATATTGCAACTTCAATGTCGCAGGTTCGAGCCCAAGTTACCTATAATAGAAAACCTACTATAAAGAAAGTTGTAAATAGGATTCTTCTTGCATCGTTTTGGCAATCAGTTCTCCTTGGTATAAACTATGGCTGCGTATGGCATTGCTCTTTGGTAGCCCCTGCCATAGCAGAGCTCACCTACTTTAGCAGGTTACCATCCTCTTTGTTAACATCCCGCAATCTGCTTTAGCAAGTATCCCTTCTCCTTGATAACTCCTTGTATAGCAAGATTTTATGCATGATTTACAACCTCCATGCTCTCTACTAACTCCCTATTAGAGCAAATAGAATCAGCTCTAACAAGGAGTGAGTAGAGAGGGGGGTAGAACTGCTAAACAGGTAAATCATGCATAAACTCTTGCTATGCAAGGAGTTATCAAGGAGAAGGGGTACCTGCTAAAGTAGGCAGCGGGATGTTAACAAAGAGGATGGTAACCTGCTAAAGTAGGTGAACTCTGCTATGGCTGGGGCTACCAAAGAGTAATGTCATACGCAGCCTATATATTGTTGAAAAGGTGACAAAAAATTGTTCTTGGACACTGGAAAGTAGGTGTGACACCCAAATCTCAGTATCAGCGTACTTGGAAGAGTGAATGTTAGCTTTTTACACAAAGTGACTGCTTTCTGGACTTGAACCCGCCGTTTCACGTTTGACAGCTCAAGCCTTTTACCATTGCACTAAGTTGTACCGATAATTTAAAAAAAAACTCGCAAATTATTCATGAATTTTTCAAAAAATTGTGGTTGTCAATTTTTTCAAAATTTTAAATAACTTTGAATCTTATTGTTTTTAGTTTTTATTTTTTCTCGCTGATTTTGCCACCGAATATTTCCCTGAACTTGCTGGATTTTTCCGAATTTATCCTTGCCGAATTATTGTCGAACCCTGACTTGGTGACTATGAGCACTATTGGTAAGACTTTTTTTAAAAAAACTGGCTAACATGTTTATCATATTAAGAAAACAAAATTACATCCGAATTATCTAAGCGAGAAGCTTAGTCTGTGTTTGGGTTAGCTCTTATAAGAGCAAAAGCAGCTCTTTGCCTGCTCTTGGTTATAACCCATAAAATCTGTTCTAGGATAGAGCAGGCATCGAACAATTTTATTACTTAAAATAACTCTCCGTCAAAGCAAATGAGGCGAGGAGCTGTGTTACCAAATGTAAAAATAGTTCTTCGTCGGAGCCAAAAAGTGAGAGAGCTGCTATTTGCCCCAAAAGAGCTAACCCAAACAAAAAATCGCAGCTCAATACCGCTGAACACCTATGGCAAGGCGAGATCGGATATTTTCATCTCCAAGAATAAGAACTTCCAACGCGCCTCGATAAAGTAGCCCAGAACAGATTTGAGAGGAATAATGGTGTAAGACCTAATTTATTGAAACTTCAAAAGAACTACCTCTTCAAAATTTTTTTACAAGGTTTGCTGGGTCGCTTAGTTCGAATTGAGGTTTGCAATTTATGGTTACTTAGGGTAGGAAGAGTATATATATACATAGATTACCCTTATCGTACTCTGACATTCACATAGAAGTCCGCTTGGCCACCCAAAAAATGTTTTGCTGTCACATGGAGCTTCAGCAATTTATATAAATTATTATTTTTTAATTAAAATTAAAAGTCAAATTTTAACTGTGATTCAAGAATTCTATATATATATATATATATATATATATATATATATATATATATATAGGGCCGGGGATATGCTCCCGAACGTAGAGATAGCTCAGCGCCTATTGATAGAGGCTCGACACGTAGCGCATTTTTGTCTGATTTTGGTTGATGCGACATTCCAACCTTTTTCTTATTTAACCCCATTTTAACCCACTGACAGAATTAGAAAGACAAAGCAGTGCGAAGCGCTTGGGGAAACGTTCCTGACATCGCAAGTTGAAATGGGATCATTACCCTTCGAAAAGACCATTACTGTCTCATTTTTTAATCATTTTTTGTTTCTGTCTTCTACAAAGCGCTTACGCTTCGATGTAGTAGCGCCATCACTTCCTTTACGGAGCGCTAGCGCTTCTATATTGAAGCGTTAACGCTCCAACAGGGAACGAAATGTGCCTACAATTTGACACGTAGCACCCCTATCTTGACACATAACACCTTTTTGTCCGAAACGGCCTCTGACCTTGTATCATTTATTACAAGGTGAGCGTCTAATGCGACATTCCAACCTTTTTTTTTTTCATTTAACCCCACTTTAACCATAGTTACCACTGACATAATAAAAAAGGCAAAGCGGTGTGAAGCGCTTGGGGAAATGTTCCTGACATCGCGGGTTGAAATGGGATCATTACCCTTCGAAAAGATCATTACTGCCCCATTTTTTAATCTTTTTTTGTCTATTGCTTCTACGAAACGCTTATGCTTCGATGTAGTAGCGCCATTGCTTCCTTTATGGAGTGTTAGCACTTCTATATTAAAGCATCAGCGCTCCGACAGGGAATGGAAGACGCTTATTATTTGACACGTAGCACCCCTATGTTGAGACGTAACACCTTTTTGTGCGAAGCGATGTTTGACCTTATATCATTTATTACCGTTGTTGAAACTTTAAATGTGAGACGGGACAAAGTGAATAGGAATACGGCTTTTGACATTGTGGTTTGTAATGGCCATCATTATCATTCGAAGTGACTATTCGAGGCAGCTCTTCGAGAAAATCATTTTTGCCCCAATTTTCCATTTTTTTGGGTGCTTCCATTACAAAGCACTAGCGCTTCTTACAAGAAGCGCCATTGCCTCCGCTCCAATGCGCTAATGCTTCTATCATAAAGCGCTAGTGCTCCGTCCAGTAATAGAAGACGCCTTTAATATGACACATAGCACCTTTTAGTTGACACATAGCATCTTTTTGTGCAAAGCAATATTTGACCTTTACCATTGTCAAAACCTTAAATGAGAAGAGGGGCGAAGCGGATGGGAATATGGCGTGTGACATCGTAATTTGCAATGACCATTCGAAAATACTATTTAAGGCGGTAAATTTGTGAATTGAAAATCCACAAATTATTTTTCTTCTTTGCCATAATTTTAATCTTCTCAGAGCGCAGTAAGAAGACACATTGAAGCGGCAAACTCATTTTTCCTTTTTCTGAAACAAGGTGAGTGTCCTTTTATTTTCATGCAGCTTTAAATATGCGCCAATCCTTCCTTGATGGAGCGCCAACGCTCCTTTCATGGTGTGTTAGCGCCTCTGCACCTCTGTGTACAGGCACAATCTCTCCATGTAAGCAGTGCTAACGCTTCTTATTGGAAGTGTCAACGCTTCTATCTACGATGACGAAGCAATGACGCTCCTTTTTTCTGTCTTTCTGTAACTTTTTATAATTCGCAAATTTTTAAGATGATTATCAAGACTCCAGCGACTAAGTGCACCATTGTGAAGTATCGATCGATCTACGACGAGGCCACTGAATATAGGAAAACTTTGCTAATGGACAAATAAGGCAAAACTTCACATAAGAAGCGATAGCGCATCGATTCTGAGGCCTCATCGCTTCGCATAAGAAGCGATTGCGCAACTAGTATGAGGTGCCATCGCTTCCATCGCTTCTCATAAGAAGCGATGAGGGGTTATGCTAAGCCCCAACTCTTCACAGAAGAAGCATCTGCGTCGACACCGATTTATACTACTTAAATCCTTATAATTTTATGAGTTATACATTGCAAATAACTAAACGAAGAGATCGAACAACAACAGCCAAATAAGGTAAAACTTCACATGAGACGCGATGGTGCTACTATTTTGAGGCGCTGTCGCTTCACGTAAGAAGTGATGGCACAACTATTTAGAAGCACCATCGCTTTACATAAGAAGCGATTGCGGGCTATGCTGAGCCCCAACTCTTCACCGAAGAAACGTCTACGTCAACACCGCCTTATATATTTTGAATGTTTAAAATTTTATGATTTATACATTCTAAATAAGTGAATGAAGCGATATTGCGTTAGCGCTTACCTCTTATATCACTGTTCTGTATTTCTATCTACTCATAGCTCCAGAGAGAGAGAGAGAGAGAGTTGTCTCAGAGATGGAGCGAGGGCGCTTCCACAGAGAGTATTGCAACGAAGCGAGAGAGAGAGAGAGAGAGAGAGAGAGAGAGAGAGAGAGAGAGAGTTGTCTCAAAGATGGAGCAAGAGAGATGATGAGAGAGGGCAAAATTTTGAATTCATTTACCATCCTATATGACTTGACATTCATTTTGCTTTGAAGGCACTACCTACCTCAGTCTGGTGTAGCCGCCTGTGCTACCTACCTCTATACCTACCCCTGTCAGCAAGATCTCTCAGAGATATCTCTGTTGTGACTAACCCGGGTTAGAGCAAAAACACTTTCCACATGTGTGCTTTTCATTGGCCTAGCTCAGAGAAATCTCTACGCATGGGCACATTTTCCCCTTTATCATATATATATATATATATATATATATATATTATTGATTTTATAAAAAAATAAATATTTTATAGCTTTGGAGGTCAAGTCTTTAGCTTATACTGAGGCTTGAGTTTAAATATGCTAACAAATATATTTATAATTGTAAAAGACTCCAGGTATGCAAATTGGTTTGTTGCATGCATAGTCACCAAGGCGGGGTTCGGTAAAAGTCTGCAAGGTTAAAAACCGAAAAAATCCAGTAAAATTTGGCAAGTTGGGGAAATATTCGGATAAGAATCCAAGAGGAAAATAAAAAATATTTAAAAATTGAAGTTGCGCATTATTGACAAAATTCGGGAATGATTCGGAATAATTCATGAATATTCACGAACTTCACCAAATCAAGTTGATTTTTTGAAAATTTGCGGACAATTCGAGATTAATTCACAAAGGCCCAAATTCACGAATTATTCATGATTTTTTCAAAACTTCCGCGAATTTGGTGACTACGATTGCATGTTGGTTCACACATCTCATGGGCTTGAGCGAATTACGTAACTCTGCTTAAAGATTACTAGATACAAGTTGGTCTTATTCCTCACATGGGGTGAAATGGCAATATTTTACGTACCTTGGAATTAAGCAAAAACACATTCTAACCCCTAGCGAATCGCAAATCCAAATACAAACTGAGCGAACCAGTGAACCAGGTAGCATTGTTCATGACTTCAGTCAAAACCGGATAGGGCAAATAGATTAGCAAACTCATTAGCTAATTTAGGCAATTTCTCTCTTAAACCATGTAGAGCAAACTGATAACAGATCTTTATCTCAGAGACTATGAACTGTAGAGGGAACCACACTCCGTCATCTTTCTAATACTCATAACAACTTACAAGAAGTCAAATAGCTTAAACCAATGGATATTATACCATACAAAATGAAAACCTAAAAAAATAATTAATTAGAAAATCATTCATTGCTGGTCCAGTAATATTTCCTTCAGACTAGGGGCTGTGATTATTCCCCATTTCTTCCGAACACCCTCTAAATCCTCATCAAAATGTCGCTCATAGTAGACACACATCAGATCCGTGCACTGCATACCAGCACGTGTGGCCCATGGGAAGTAATGCCGGAAGAAAAGACTCCGTTGCTTCTCGTTAAACCTTGCAGAGCCCCCGATGACAGATAGGAAACACATGGGGAGAAGCATCTGCTCAAACTCGATCACTTTGAGAGACGATTCACCTATCAAATTTGTGGGAAGGCCAAACAGAACGTGCCAGAAATCATGCACCTCACGTGCACGTGTGGCCACGTAGGCCAGCTCTTCGGTGTCCATGAACCGCACAGGTGGGCGGTCATCAGGAGAGAAGTTTCGTGATCCCATGAATTTCGCGTATGCTGCACCGAATGTGTTTTCCGGAAGGTCCCATGCATGCCCAACGCTTGTTGATACGACACGAGGATGGTCTAAAAGAATGGCCTGACAAAAATAACTCCCAATGAGTTTCCTATAAAGTACAAACAATGTTACAAAACTGGACAAGTAGCACTATTTGTATAACTTGATGCGAAGACCACGATGGGCAGATTTGTCGTGTCGAACATCCCATCAAATGATCTTTATGGTGGTTTCAGGGTCGGTCAAGCGCCCTTAAAATGAAAGACTAAAAGAGGTTTGGAGATTTATGTAGCCGTTTATTTTGAAAGCGTTTGACCACCCAGTAGAGATGTTTTTTTTTTTTCGATTCAATTTTCGACACCACCAATCTAATTCTAATAATTGTGGACTTCGTGTTAAGTGGCATACTAGATGAAAAATAGTGCTGCATGTCCGAGCTTTGATGACCCGTTTTCTTATTAAAATAAAATGGTCGGTCACACTCTCAAACTCAAGGTACAAGGTATATACCATTTCTACTCGCAAGCAGCACACAAGCCCATTGGTTCAAAATCTTAAATAATCCAACTGATGATTGATAACCCAAAAGTCACTCCAGTGGGATGATCATGACCTTCAGATCAATTGGAGACTTTTGGAAGGTGAATCTAAGTATGGAGACAGTGGACAATTTTTCAGCCAGTTAGGATCATGATGAGATAATTTAGGCTACAGCGTATCTAATAGGTTGCCAATCAGCTACCATGTACAGCAGATGCTACCCACTGAATCCAAACCCCAAGATCAATGAGTCCTCCAGACTACAAGTTAGGGATGTCAACAGGCCAGGTCGAGTTGGGTTGAGCCAAAATCTAGGTCGGCCCGACCCTTTGGGCATCCGACCAGAAATACCGGACCTGATATAAAATATACAAAAAATATATCCTAATAGATATAAATTAACAGGTCGGGTCAGTTTATGTGGCTAATCCGATTCAAAAACATCGTCAGGCAACAGGCTGAGCCGACTCTTCACAGCCAAGGTATCAACTGTCAAGTATTGGCCGATATGGATCGGGTATCGGCCGAGACCTACCAAATTTGAAATTATATATATATATATATATGGTATCGGCCGAGACCGATACATATCGGTCCATCATTGCTACCTTGGTCACAGCCCTACTACAAATGGATCTAATAGAGTTATGCTTATGAAGCCAAGGCATATTTGCTTGCTTAAGTGTTTATGTCAGTTATGCTTATCTGTAAGTGGATAATGAACTTACTCTGCCTTCCTGGCTCTTCTTCATCCGATTGAGCACTCTCTGAAAAGCCGGCTTACCGGTTGTCTCACCCAGAGCAGCTATTAAATCTGCTCTTCTGGGGTCCATTAGTGCACCAACAGCTGACCCAAGGGCAACTGCTGCCTGCTGCCATCCCTTCAGCTGGATGTGCATGCTTTTTTGCATTTTTTGCTTATCCAATTACAAAATCTGACCCAAAAAAATGAACGATGGAAAGTATTATGGGGTGTTTAGAGAAAAATCAGGTACTAACTGACAGGCAAAATATGAAAAAGAAACTGACTCTGCTGACTGCATTTCCACAGATTAAGGCCATGACAGCCTACTTTTATGCCATGTGGCACACATTTTTGGTCAATCCAAGTAGCCCAACTAGCTGCCCATCATAAGAACATCTCAGACAAAGATTCAAGCCTAAAAGAGCTTTCAAACCATCCAATTGGTGCACTTTAATCTCAACCATTGAAAAATTTGCACAACCATCTATATTAGAGTTCATAGATTGAATAGTTCAAATCTTCTAATGAGCGCGATCTTTTGGGCCCATGGTAGGCTCCAGTGTGAGCTACTATGAATTGGATTGCTAAAATTATATGCTACGACCACAAACTGGGGCGGTCAAGCCCCAGTCGATTATTTTCCATTTATCCTATGGCTCAAAAAAAGTAATAAAATGAAAGGCATTCCAGAAAAGGTTGAAGGTTTATTTGCTACTTCTGATAATATAGGGACTAAATGGCACTAAAGTTCAAAGATACAGTCCAAATGCAGGTTATAGTTTTTTTTCTTAGGAAAAAAATTCCTAGAAGAAAAAGATTACAAAGGGTAACGCCAAGCGAGAAGCTTGTTGGGACACAAGAAGCACCAGCAAGAATACAAACAGAGCAGACAAGGAAATCAACGCCAACATCCCCTCATACCAATAAGAAAAAAACATATTTTATATATATATATGGGATATGGGTTGGAATGCATGGTGGATAGATGCATTCCAATCAGGTGGGGTCCATGTGGAAACTATCAAGGGGATTGGGCGAGATGGAAACTTGTCCATACATGATCAGAGGTCACTCAAAAAATTTGGGTATGATCCGATACATATCCACCGTTCAAAATGTGGTCAAAGGGGGAAAAATTCAATGCACCAAAATATGTGGGACGGTACCCAAACTTTGACCACAGTTTTGGCCACTGAAAAATAATTTTTTTTTCTAGATCACATGCCAGATGGCACATGATCCGAAAACAGGTGTTGTTTTGGGATCACCTGCCACGTGGCACGTGATCTGAGATTGGAATGCACGGGTATTCCAACCCATATGCCCTTTTGCCTATATATATAGGCAGGTTATAGTTATTTTCTGATTGGTAAATAGCAGATATATTATTGAATAAAGAAAAAATATTGTGAAAGCACAATATTTATTATTGTTGTCTATTCTATAATGACCAATGCAAACAAATAAGGACTTAAACCAAACCCTTGAAACAATAACTCCAATAGGGAACTCATTGTGATGCAGCCCATTGATGCATAGATAATCTTGACATATTCATTTGGGATGCATTTTCTCCTTAGCACCCACCAATTTTTTTTTCCCTCGGCACCCTATCATAGGTCATCTCCTAATCAATAAAAACCATATGTAACATTTTCCTTATATCTCTGCAGTTATCCAAGAAGTTTTCCTCGACGAGAAAATGACTTTAGTTGCTAATTTTCCTAGCATAAATCAAACCTAGTTCTCAAAAATATTTTTCTCTTCTCGTAGACAATGTTCTCTACTTCTATTACTCTTTTCAAGAGTTTTCTAGTTGCACTCGTAAGTTTAATACCACGATAATCAGAACTGTGATATATATATCCCATTTATTCTTATAAAAAGGATAATGATGCCCTTTTTCCATTCTTCAGGGATATTACTTGTTCTCAATATTTTATTTAACACTTTGGTCAACCAAATAAGAAGCGCATCCCAACCCCCCAACCCAACAAATATGATCCATATTTCTTGATATGGTCCTAATACTATTCTTTACTTCATCTTTGAGACGCTGGCAATGTTGTTCTTTACTCCTACCATAAATAATTGCCAAATGAAATGCATAAAAACATGTAATTGTTTTTTCAACAAAAAATAAAAGCAAAAACTACATTAGTGGAATGGATACAAGTGTTTTGACTCTAAAACGTAACGGAGGTTGGTGCATGGGTGTTACTTCATTCGCATTTATTGCATTCTAATTGTGAGGTGTATTATTGACCCTAAAACGAGATGGAGGTTTGTGTTCAAGAGTGTTACTTTTTTCAAAAGCAATCATTTTCCAATGAAACGAAAAACTATCGTGCTTTTGTCAAACCCTGCAAGCCAAAGCAATCTAGACTTTTGCCTCCTGGGCTGGCTCTGGTTGTGGTGGTTGTTTGTCCTGTCGCTGATCTGGCGATCTGACTGCTGTTCTGATTTGTTCTTTTTTTTTTCTGGTTTCCTTGTTTTTTGTGTCTGTCTGGTTTCAGCTTCTCGCTGTCCAGCAGGTATATATCCCCGTTTTCTATTGTTAGTCAATGCATTTCCTTTTTACCAATAATAACAAATAAAAAATTCCATCATAAGTAGTGAAATACCATGTTAGAAACAAGGCAATATAACTAGAATCATGAATTGCCCAATTACATTTCACATTAGCGATGAAACAGGGAATCAAATCATCCGCAGATGAGTAGAAACCCATTGAAACGAGTACCTAAATTATGAGCACCAGGACCAGTGTATGGACGTTGGAAGAGTGCGCACAAGGTCAGGCTAAATTTTGAGGAGGGTATCACCTAACTCCCAGAGTGGGAGATTCAGTTAGTATTTGGAAAGATAGTGTGGTGATAGTCCGCTTATGAGGTTTTCTTCGATTTTCAATCTCCAAAGAACAAAAATGCCAAAGTAATGCATGTACAAAATAGATCACGTAACATGGATGATGCAGTAACTAGCACTAACAAAATATGACTTGGGCTGAGATTAATTTTGAATTAACACGAACACTTAAAGTAATAATTTTCCAAGCAAATTAACAAAGAAAGTGGAAGAATTCCTAATCTACCAAATTTTGAATAGCTCAAATTAGTGTTAATTTCCATAGTACGTTCCCTTTAGGATCTAGAAGACTACGATTCTAATGAATGAACTAGATCTCTAAAAGCTTATGGTATTGAAGAAAACCAATAATGGATTATTTCAATTCCATACTAAACAATAAAAGAAAGGAATTGATCATATTATGCAATGAAAGGCTCAAAACGAATAATCTGGCACATAGGACTTAGAACGATCTTGGGCTTGGGAATAAGAAAGATCGAACAAGCAAACTTACGATGTTAATTAGAGATCAAAGGAAACAATGTAATCAAATCCACTTACACGTAATCAAGCGATAGAAGTGGATAAGAATGATAGATTGTTGACCTCACACAAACCCCACGGGAAAGAAGACTCGCTCTTCTAGTTGAAAGAATCACTCTCTCAAGTTTCAAATTTAATTCAAAGCAATCATTAATCAATCAAAAATCTCTCAATTGTCTTTACAAGGCTATATTTATAGCTAAGAAACCTTATGATGCGAAATCGAAGCTTACACACCGAGATCGTGATCGGATAAATAGGAAGCATCGAAAGAGAAAGTGGGCCCGCGAATAGGTTTTTAAAAGGCCCGTTAAAGATCCGTGTGTACGTTATTTTAGGCATTTTAAATCTAGGTTTAGTTTCCTTTTTTATTAGGATTCTTTTAATAAGTGGTTTGTTTTAAGATTAGTTTCCTTATTTGAATTATTTAGGGGTCAGGCACATATATGCGATATGTGACTGTTAATTTCGTCACTTTCAGTGCAACCATCGAAAACATGATCATAAGTCTATCAATATATGTTGAAATTGCGTGATTCTTGTCTTGTTGGAAAACTACTTGGATAAGCTTTCAAACAAGATCAATTTCACATCAATCGGACATCGTTTGACCCTTCAAAAGTGGTCGCATAATTAAAAAACGAGATTAGTGGTGAAATTAATTATAAACGTTAGATTAAAAAAATTTAATAGTTATTTTAGGAGTTTTATTTTCACTAGTATTCTTAGGGTTTCTTTGCTTTATAAATACATTGTAATCTCTTTTGAGAAAAAAATTAATGATGAGTTAATGAAAATTTGATTGCTTGGTGCTATCTTTGAGAGTTCGTTGAGAATTTTCGTCTTCCCCGAGCTTAGGGTTTGGTGTGAGGCCTATATTTTGGCTAGTGAAATTCCAATGATTTTCTATATCTTCTTATTTTTCTATTTTTATTTTCATTTTATCCCGGAGATCAAAACCATAATCTTGTCGTGCGGGTTTTATGCTACTTTAGGGTTAGCGCATTTCAGTCCTGCATCACCTTAACTCAACTTAAATCATCAACATAGAAAGACTCCTAGCTTAAAAAGGTACTAAACTTCTAAAATTTGCAACTAAACCTAAAATTTGTGCGCGATCTCGCTCTCGTGAAATCTAGACTCGCTTGATCAAGTCTGGATCTGCGAACTCGGTCGAGCGAGAAAGGAACTCGCTTGGCAATGTTCAAACTGTGTTGCCTAATTATTTTGGGGGACTCTCTGTCCGATCTCGCTCGAGCGAGAATAGAACTCGCTTGAGCGTGTTTGGGCAGAGAGCCGATTTTCTACCTTTTCTTCCTCTTTGCTTTCGTTAACATTCTTTGGCCCATCCTTGCGCGTATTCTCTCTCACGTGTTGCGCCCACGTATTCACTTCCTTCAATCGCCGATCTACAATGTGTGAAGCGCCTTGGGCTTTTTCTTGGGCCTTTGGTACGCGGTAAATGATACTTTGGATCTGATGTCCCCATCAATGGACTATTGGAATCGAAAGGAGGAGGAGAGGGGATTGTTTGAACTTTTAGAGTAGCTAAGTAGTGTGAAAGTGGATGATACTTAACAAGAGAAAAGGATGTGGCGTTGGAAAAAATCAAGTAAATTGACTGTCAAATCTCTGTGACTGATCAACCGTGGGCATCTTTGTGAAAAATTGAAACTGCAATGAAAGTAAAATTCTTTGCCTGGGAAGTGGCTTCGGGTAGAATTCTAACTTGCACGCAGCCATGTAAGAGGGGTATGTTGGCACCTAAGATATTGGTGTTTTGTAGGGAGGGGGAGGAAACAATCGCACACTTGATTGTAGAATGCCTTTTTTTCTACAATTATGGGACTACTTTCGTGCAGGTTTCGGGGTATCCATGTGTCTCAGAGAATCGGCTGACTTGGTGTTTGCTAACCACAAATATATTCCTTGTGTTGTTGATAGGGAGATCTGTTCTATGGTTCTGAAGATGTTTTGGATCTATTGGGTGTTTCCCCAGTCCTGGCTTGAGTTGCTGACTATGTGGGACATGGGAAATACGTGTGCTCTAAGAGGTGCTTTGCGGAGAGCTTCCCCGATTGATATTACATAGGCCATCTGGTGGGAAAGGAAAGATATGGCTTTACCAATTCACTGTTCATTTTTAACTCCCTTAGATCAACTGTGAACCTTTTATTGAGGTTTTTTTTTTGTCCAAAAACCCCTAGAGAGGGGTGAACCCTAGAGAGATGTGTGCCAACTGCCAAGTGAAATGCAGAAATCCACAGTTTTATAGAGCTATAAACCTCATCGATGATGGCACTGCCACTTTTAGCCTTGCCTTTGAAGATACGACTGTTTCTTCCCCTCCAAATTGCAACAAAAACAGCCAATGGCAAGAGTCTGATCTCGATACCAAAACAGGAAACTGAGATAGACGTGCTGGATAATTCCACCAAAACACTGCTACACTCCTTGGGGAAGCAACCAATAATACTCCACTTCCTTCGAAACTATATACCCATTTTCCATAAATGATTTCCAAAAACCAAAAACAAAAAATCAAATGAGGTTTTTCTCAGAGGCATTTTATCGATCAATTGGGCTACGACAAATGGAATACACACACACAATTTCTCCCAATAGAACACCAAAATATAACCACAGTAGAGAAATTTTCCTATAGTTAATTGATAAATTTTGCCTTACATCTGAAACAAAAATGGGAATTTTCTAATAAACTTCAGGTAAAATCAAATTACACAATAACAATAAAAAGGTACAATCCCTAATAATCTTTGGGTAAAAGATTCTAACCAATAAAAAACGCATATTCTGGTATTTATGGAAAATGAGAATTGCAAATTCACCATAAAAAAACAACCAAATTAAAAGAAACCAACTGCAAAAATAATAAAAATAACAATTACCTGGAAAAGAAAACGAGCGAGCGAGAGAGAGAGAGGGAGAGAATTCATTTAACGGGTCGGGTCGACTGAATCCAACATTTAACGGGTCGGTGACTTAACTGACCTGTCAGGTCGGGCTGGGCATCAGACATCTGACCGGAACTTTGGGTTGGTTGGTTTAGGTTAGGCAAAAATAGGGCATGGCTTCATCCACCCAAACCGATGTATTATTATCCTTACTAATTATTATTAGTAAGAATAATAACCGAAGTATTATTATCCTTACTAATTATTATTATTGTAATTAGTCTAAGCTACTCTTCAATTTATCGTATCAGAATAAGTTAGAGTCCAACTGAAAACGCTGCCAATTAAGAAACTCTCGCTAATTCTTTCGTCAATTAGGAAACTAAGTCCCCACATTTATTTCTAATTATACATTTATAAATACCCACTAATTAATAAATTTACCCTTCTTTCTCTCTCTCTATATACATTGAAGACAAAACTCGATCATCCTTTCCTTCTAGCTACAATAACAACCTCAACGTCTCTTTGCTGCTGTACTATCTCCCGATGAAGCTCCTAAGTCATCGGATTTTCATGTCTAAATGCATAGATATGGATCAAAATTTTGGACAAAATTGAAACATATCATCCGATTATATAAAAGCTAAAATAATATATTCCTATTTTCATCAGTTTTAGTGTTTTCATATTTTAGGAACAAAATACCCCTACACTACTTTATCTATGGTCACGTTCTAATTTTTTTGTAACCCTATATTTTCTAATTTTCCATAACTACATTTTTAATTAAATTAGGAAACTTCAATTTTTCCTTTATTTCATAAATATCTTCTAAAATCACTCCACTGTGTTATTTAATATCTCCTAAGATCTCTCTTGCTTAAAATTAGACATCTCCTAAGATCTCTCTTGCTTAAAATTAGACCTTTAAGTGAGAAAAAAAAAAAAAAGATTTAACCTAAGAATCCGGAATCATAAATAATTCCTAAAATCACTCCACCTTTTTAATAAATCTGTAAGCTTAGAGGTACCAGTTAGTAGAAAACTTTTTTAGCTCAGGAAGCAAGCTAAAATCTTAAAAGGATTTGTACATTTGCACCTCTTAAAA
The DNA here is from genome assembly GCA_021018995.1 of Chloranthus sessilifolius. NCBI lineage: Eukaryota > Viridiplantae > Streptophyta > Magnoliopsida > Chloranthales > Chloranthaceae > Chloranthus > Chloranthus sessilifolius. The sequence goes on along the minus strand of CM037593.1, from coordinate 8,512,683 downwards.
CTCCATATTCTTTATCTAAAGTCGGATTGTACATGTTAAATTGCTTTGATAGTTTTTTATTTGATGATAGAGATCGGTTTTCACTCCAATTTTTTTCCCAATAGATCTTGAGACCATGGACTTCCTATCAGATCATAACTTCTTATTTTACATAGCACGCTTCTCAAAAAGTGGCCCTAACTTCATCTCTTCGTGTGATGTGTGGCACCTGACTCTTTGGTCAATTTTTTCGGATTTATGTCAATTGAAATAAAAAAATGATCTTATGATGATATGACTATCGACTCAAGATCTTTTGTGTGAAAAATTGAGGTGAAAAAGATCTACATTGTGCCAGTAAAATATCAATCAATTGTTGATGCTCAAAAAATTAAGCCATCTGATTTGAAATTCATGATTAGAAGATCCTATGTTGAAAAAAGTGGCACGAAACACGATCTTTATCGTATGATCCAGTGCAGTCAAAGTCTATTATTTGATTCAACGATTGATTTGGTTGAATCATATGATAGAGATCATGTTTTATGCTAATCTTTTTCACCAAAGATCTTTAGATTCAACCTTCGAATCAAACAACTTAGATGGTGTTTTCACATTGCACATATCCTAAAAATTAATTATTTTTGAGTCAATTTTTCAGGATCTACATCACATGGAATTCAAAATTGACCATTTGATGGTATACCCATTATCTCAAAATCAATCGTGTGGAAGCTTAAGATAAAAACTAATTTCACTCATTTGATTCGACTCCAATATGACCTCACAAATTGGATGGTTGAGGACTATTTACAGATTTTAGGGTAGTTTAACAGTATCATAAAATGACCAATCCCTTGGATTTTATTTGTGGCAAACGTAGGAAAAATGAAAAAATTGCACTCTGAAGAAAATTTTACTTTTGGAACTTTTCATGATTTCCTTTTAAAATCACCCCATCAAAAGTAAAATAAATAAATATATATATCCAGGGTAATTTAACAGTATCATAAAATGACCAATCCCTTGGATTTTATTTGTGGCAAACGAAGGAAAAATGAAAAAATTACACTCTCAAGAAAATTTTACTTTTGGAACTTTTCATGATTTCCTTTTAAAATCACCCCATCAAAAGTAAAATTATATATATATATATATATATATATATATATATATATATATATATATATATATATATATATACCCAAAGATTTCTATCGAACAGGGCCTTATCTCACCTCCATGCATTGATCGCTTTGAATCATAGGATGAAGATAATTTTTTATCCTAATCTTTTAAAAAGTTGATCTTGAAATCATGGGCATATCGGTAAACAATCATAATTTTATTTCACATGGCGCACTAATTTAAAATATAACTTTAAAATCACATGACCTATATCACACTCAAACATAAGGAATCTTGATATTACAGGCATACCATCAAAATCTGAGAGTCTCATGCTGAGACCAAGATTTCTAGACCTATTCTATCGAAGATTGAGATGAAAAATCGTTGAACAAATTGAAAGTGTGTAGTGGTTTTAGCAATGTTTAAAAAGAAAAATCTTAGAGTTGAAAATAAAGGTACCTTATTACAAAAAGAAACGTCTCTAAGAACCCTATAAGAGAGAGAGAGAGCCGTGGTGAGGGAGTCATTACTTGCACCATAGTAGTTAGCTTTTGCACATAGTTTAAAAGAAAGGTTTGATATTTTGGGAAACTATACCATGTGAAAATACAATTTGAGTCGTCTAATTTAAAAGTTGTAATCTAATGATCGATCAAGTACTACACAAAAAAATTGGGCACATGATCGGATGAATAATCAACATTGAAAATTTGGTCCAAGGTACTCAAAATTAATAAACTAAGTTGGTTTGGAGGTCACCTTATCTTTTATTCATCAAATGAAGGCCAAAAAAGTAAATTTTTTTTAAAGTCATGTCTACATTGATCAACTTAAAACGGGTGTTGTTTTGGATTAATCATACCATGTGACAGTGTCGGTGACAAAACTTTGGTTGTTATCAGGTAGCTCAGGTATAAAATCGACTCAAGTCGGTGACAACCCTATGTAAAATATAGTAACAACTACTAGAATATAAACATTTTGATAGATTAGATGATCCGCCACATATTAATAATCATACAAAGGATATAGATAAATTATATATATAAATTAATTTTTTTAATAACTATAAGACGGAACATGTCCAACGCATGTGCAATTTTACTAGTATATAAAAAAACATGAAAAATAGGAGGGTTTATTGGGTTGAGTCAGGTCGGGTCAGGTTGGGAGCCAGGTCGGAGGCATGGACACCATTGGGTCGGGTCAGCGATATGCCATTTTTCCATTGGGAAGCCAAAATTTTGGCCCAACGTGACCCGTTGGCCATCCGAATGTGAGAGGAACCTTAAGAGTTAGTATAAGTTAAGTGGCCCATTAAAAAAAAAAAATCAAATGAGTCTCATATGCTAAATATGTCACGGTAATTGTTAATATTAATGTTATTTAATGCGAAGACTATGATGCTTAGATATGATATAATGAAGCCTGCATAAAATTATAATAGTTGACTAGCCAATCAAGTACTTCCAAAATGGATTTAAATATTCCATCTCAAAAAAAGAAAAAAAAAATGGATTTAAATATTCTAAAAAATTAACTTTAGCATAGTCCATTTTAAAAGAGTTTGACCAATCAAACAATCATCATAGAAATATTTTTTATATAATTTTTTATATCACAAATCTGAGCATATTGATCTTTGCATTAAATGATATACATGATGAAAAATACGCTTCACGATCTTAACAAGTTGACTGCTTGGAATATGAAGATGGACATCATTTTTTGTCCTAATCTTTTGGTTCTCTCACCATATGGTGAGATTTTGATTCCACACGTGGAATCAAAATTTGACAACTGATGAGAGAACATAATCTCAAGATTTATTTTGTCACAGTTTGAGACAAAAAATGATCTCTATCGTCTAATTCAAAACAAGCAATAATTTTTTGTGCATGTTGAACCAGAGTTGAGAAGAAAGAACCTTCGATTGAAAATAAAGTACCGGTTGAGCAATAGCTCATCAGGTATCCTCTTCCCTTGTAGAAGCAATAGGTCGTGGGTATCCCCACACCTGCTCTGCCCTGTGTGCAGGTCTCCTCCCAGTGTGGTGGGCCAAAAACGGATTATCTTTACGTGCATTGTTACACGGGCACTACATCTGAGGTGTCTATGGCGTATGGCATCCTCAAAAAAATAATAAGTGTTAAAAGATCTTTGCTTGTCTTTCACACCTATCTCACATGTGGGTAACATGTGCATCCCACTAAGGGCACATTAAGTTTACTGTAATATGTGAATACTACTTGTAATCACCCCATTTTACTATAAAAAAGTACAATTTTGCTTGTTCATTTTGATGTAATTTGTTGTGTTTTGTGCCTTAAATATTACTTACAATATTTTTTACTTACGAGATTATAACTCGTAATTTTCATTTGTTGCAAGTAAAATCTGCAACGGTCGCTCTATATTCGTACTTAAAAGTATATCAATTAAAAGTAAATGAATACCTTTGTTTATAGCCAATGAAATTGCAATCTCACCACTGACCACCTTGTAATTTGACGATGGAGATTGTTTCTAGTACCAATTTTCCACACAATGAATCTTTAGATCATGAGCGTACCATCAGACGATCACTTTTTTATTCCATGTGGCACACATCCCAAAAAGTGACCCTCAATCATGGTTGAGCATGATATATGCCACATGATTTTAAGGACACTTTTTGGGATGTGTACCACATGAAATAGAAAATTGACTGTTTGATAAAATATCCATGATCTCAAGATCTGTTGTGTGGAACATTGACACAAAAAATGATCTCTTTCGTTTAATTCAAAGGTAATCAATGTATGCCAACTGGAGGAGTTGGGGTGAAGTTACAGTTTTATGGAGTGTGCACTGTGCAATATTACATAGGCCGTTCACTTCGATGCAAAATGAATAATAACTCATAAAGTCGATTTTATACCCACTTTTTACGATGAAGTGAACAATCATTTTACACTAATTATGTACTTTTTTACAAAAAAAAAAGTGTACTTTAATACAGGTAAAGTGGATATTACAGGAGAAGGGATTACCTGGAAATGAACACGCCCTAAGTAAAATGTAAAGAGAAATGGGGTGGTTACTAGATTTTAAACCGGGTCGAGTTGGATCTTGTCTAGTCAGGTTGGGTTAAGCATATACATATGAGTGATCCATCGGGTCAGGTATGGCCATTTCAAAGTGGCAATCCATCATTGGAATATTTTTCTACCAATGAATCATGCCCATAAGTAGATGTGAACCACACAGTGGGAGAAGTTTAATATCAACCATTAAAGTTAAGAACAACCGTTGGCATTAGAATACATAGATAAAATAGTTTAAATCTCTCAAAAATGTGATTTTTGAGCCCACTGCACTTCAATTTATAATATATCATTTTGACATTGTAGATTACTCACATCTTAAACCATTAATGGTGTAAGATCATTTAAACACTTAAACACTACTTTGGTAAGTAAATTCCAGCCAAGAGGGTCATGTATTCTTGTATGAATCAATTTTATAAAAAAATGAATTCAAAATCGAGTTTTAAAATTAAAAGTCAAATATTATTTATATATGGAAAAGGCCTCCATCCTCCATGAGAGGACGGTCACCGTGCTCCAAGCTTTCACGTGGAGCTCCACGTGGCACCCAAAATATTGTTTCGATCCCACGTGGAGTTTGGGTGCATTGCTTAGATCATCTTTGAAAAAAAAAAAATTGAAAACTCATCTCTACCGTCTGTTTTTTGAATCGTGAAATGTGAACCAATGGAACCCGTCAAACTTTGACTTGTGAGTTTAAAAAGTTTTTTTCGATTTTTTTTTTTTAATATTGATCTATACTGTCCACTTGTGCTCCACGTGGATCTTGGAGGACGGTGACCGTCCTCCAATGGAGGACCTAACCGGCTCTCTTTATATATATATATATATATATATATATATATATATATATATATATATATATATATATATATATATATATGGAAAAGGTGTCCGTCCTCCAAGGTTCCAAGTGGAGGTCCATGTGGCATCCAAAACATTGTTTCAATGCCACATGGATCTCAGGTGCATTGCTTAGATCATTTTTAGAAAAATATAATTTTGAAAACTCATCTCTACTATGTCTTTTTTTAACCGTGAAATATAGACTATTGAAATTAGTCAAACATTGACATATGCTTTTTTTTTAAAAAAAATCAAAACTTATTTTTTTTAAATTGATCTAAATCATCCACCCGTGCTCTACGTGACAATCAAAGAGTGTTTTAGATGCCATATATGCATTCACATGGACCTTAGAGGACAGTGACCGTCCTCTCATGGACGACGGACCTAACTCCCTATATATATATATATATTATATTTTTGGCCTGTAAGCTAGGCTCGAACTTGCGATATTGAAGTTGAAATATTGTCAACCTTCCATTGTGCTTCCTGGTTAGATTAGAATTAGGTGTTGGTGTGTTATGTGCTCTTATGGGTGGAGAGTGGCCCTCATCTCCTTATAAGTTAGTGTGGCTGCCAACAAGGTTTAGGGGAGAAGTTATGTGCTCTCCGGATGAGATTCTCTCCCATGGAGGTTGGATCATGGTTCTAATTATCGGATGATTCAGATACATATCGGACCAATAATTATCGGCCAATGGATCCCTCGCCATCCAATCCGATTATTATTTGATACTTATGAAATATAACACATTATTTGAGCTTTGAACATAGTAGTATTTCTTCTAAGCTTTTAACATATTATTCAGCAATATAACAAATTGAAAAAAAAAGGTTAAAAAAAAAAAATCATACCGCCATAGACTGTTATTATATGCATGCTACAAGGATCAAAATTTCGGCCGAAATGACCGAAATTATCAGTTTCAGTCTGCACCGAAAAGATAATTTGGACCGAAATTTCGGTCATTTTTGTATGGGACCCAAAATTTCGGCGAAATTTCGGTTTCGGTCCCCTCCGAAACCGAAATAATACCCAAATTTTTTATCCTTGGCATGCTAAGACTATAACCATTGATAAATCAACAACCGTAAGTCTGTAACATCATTCATGACCATCGGCCATCTTACAAAACTGCGAAAAGAAAATGACGAACTCAACCATCCCAGCGTCGACAAAAAGAACGTTCATGGCCTATGATCATCATACCAAATTAAAAAACCATGATATTGTTCAAATTTCAAAATATAAAGATAACTACAACCATCAAGAACTCATCAAATTATCAACATCACCAAACCTCATATCATGGTCCGAGTCTGCATTCTCTGACAACTCATTAGTAGAAGCGTAAGCATCATCTTCAAAGTCATCGTCCTCGTTGGATAGCGGTACATTTGGGAATGCCAAAATATCATCGAGGTTGATTGGCTCAGAATCTTTTACGTCCTTACTTGCACTTATCTTCATTAATCGCATATTCATTCGAAAAAGAAACAAATCATGTAATTTTTTTTGTTTCACCCTGTTCCCCTTCTTCATGTGTGCTGCTTTAAAAGCGCTCCAATTTCTTTCACAAGCAAAAGCTCTACATGGTTGGCTGAGCAATTTGATTGCCAACTTTCGTAAAATTGGGAACTCCGCCCCCCACATGTCCCACCAAACTCCTGAATACAAATACATAAATCATCATTTGACAATTAAGAAGTCTAAGCTAATAAAAATTCTGTTAACTATAATAATAAATAAATTCAAAAACTCACTTGGATGTGTTTCATGAAGAGCTTCAATTGCCATAGATCCAAAGAGACATGGATCCCTTAGGTGGTAAAGTTTGAGCTCTCTAGTTAAAGCCATGATCTCATCAGATCGAACCATCTTTTCTCTTATCTTCTCGAATCCTGCTTTCACTTGTTTATCCAAATTCACGAGTTTATCGTAAAACAAGTGAGGATTTAGGTAGGCCGCAACAGCATGAAGAGAACTATGTAGATTTTGGTTCCACTGCTCATCAATGATTTCCCAATAAGGCAAAAATTTCTCACTCTCACCTTTATAAATTTCTTTAATTACATCTTTTGCCCTATTTATACTTCCATATAAATATCCCATAGTGGAGCCATCACAATCCACCATCCTTAACACTTTAACCAAGGGTTCAACAGTGGATAAAATTTCTTTCCCATTTTCCCAAAATACATCCCCTTGGATTATGTTCATCAATTCAATCCCTTCATCCATTTTACTTTGAGGTAAAGCTCTCCATTCATTTGAAGCAACCATAAATCGTAGTGCTTGTTCTTCTTTGACGATTGAATGCAAACACATGAACTGAGTAACAAATCTAGTTGCATCTGATCTTATCAATCCTCTACCATTTGTATGCGATCTCATCAAATCTAGAATGAGTTGATATTTATAAAAGAACTTCACCAATTTCCGTGCACTAGCTAAAACGGGCTCCACATTGGGTAGTTTATCGATCTCTTTTAAGATGATATCCAAACAACGTACAGCACAAGAAGTCTTGAATATGTTTGGAAACCTTTCTTCAATAACAAACTCCGCTGAATTACTAAACGAAGCATTGTCAGATATGAATTGCACGACGTTTTCGTGTCCCACTTCTTCAATTCCAGAGGAAATGAAATTTGCAATATAGTTGTCATCTTTATCCTTTCTAGCCATGCATTCGGATTTTAAAAGAATCGTCCCTTTAGGGGAAGATGCCAATAAATTAATATGTAGCCTCTTTTGCCCATCGGTCCATGAGTCTAACATTAAGGTACACCCTGAAAGAGCCCATGATCTTTTTATCTCCTTTATATACTCATCAACTTCTTCCTTCAATGATGGTAATAGCTTCGTTCTTAAAGTTTCACTACTCGGAGGAACATATCCGGGGCCATGATTTGCAATGGCTACGATTGCTTCACGGAATTCATCGGACATCAATAAACTAAATGGAAGATTGTATGCAATTAGAAACTTGACCAATGCATTGTCAGCTAACTCCTTTTCTTCGTTTTTTATCAAAGATGTCATCTTTAGCGGTTGCGCTTCTAGTGGCACTAAACCACACGTTGAACTTGCAGCTGACCCGGGAGAAGAATTGCCCCCAGTTGGCTTCAAAAAATTTGATATCTTTGTTTTTTTACGTGAGTCCATCTCGCCAACGGCTCTTAATGCCATTTTACAAACAGAATCAGGGACCGTTGGACATGGTCGCACATCCCTTTGCACTAACTTTGATAGATGAATCTTCATTCTTGTGATAGTTCCCACAAATTGTTCTTGGCAAAATCCACATCTAATCTTCCCTCCTTCGTCCATCATATACTCCCAAAATGGATCCTTTCGTCTCGGCATTGTAGTTCTGCTCAAAAAAGTAGATAGGGAAAAAAAAATCAAAATCAAACCAATGATAAGCTGATAAAATTAACAGTGTAAAGAGTGTTAATAATTAATAGTCACCACTCACCACTAATAAAGAGGGTTTATCATGTGCTGAAACAGTGAACAGGAATAAAGATAATTAAAAAAAAATTCAGTGTTGACACCTACCACTAAACACTGATAAAAGGGATTATCAGTGTTTTCAATGCAAATAAACTTCAATAACAATCACAAAAATAAAGAGTGATTCAAAAATATAATTATCATGGTAAGGAATCCATAAAATATATCAAAATAAATAAAATCATAGATTCAATGTAAAACACCGCTGTGAATAAACCCTAAATCAATAGCCTCAGAGCTGATTTTCATTGGCTGTCATAAGTTCATAACCTGAATTTGAAAAACAAAACTAGATTTTATTGGGGCTCTTCACAAACCCTAAAACCTCATTCTGTTGTGCTATCAAAAACCAGATTTCTGGGCTATATATCTCTGATTTGCATGGAGGTAATCAGTGAGTACCTTAAAATAGCAATGACATTATGTCTACATTCATGGAGAATCACAAGGATTCACTATTTTAAAAAAATAATAATAAATTACCGTTATTTAATAAAACTAAAAATAAAAAAATTACTATGATTCACAGTGATTTTATATTTAAATTTCTTTTTATATCACCTGTGTCAGTGCTTTTTCTTCTTCTGGCTAAGAGTTAATGTTTTAGAGAGGGGAGACTAAGAGAAAAGACAGGACGGATAGATTAGAGGGTTAGGGGTTTTAGATAGGGGACAGAAGAGAAGAGGGAGATGAGAGCAATAGGGTTTAAAGTTTAGTCGTTTAGTGAGGAGAGCTAAGCCGAAAGTCTAACTGTAGTTTTTTTTTCCTTAATAAAAAGGAGATTGGAGGGAAAATTGTTAAATTTTATGATGGGATGTACAGGGTGGATAGGTGAGACCTAAGTTGGCAGGTTACCTTTTGAATGCAGATAACGAAGGGCTTGAAAGTTGTTTTGAAGAGGAAATTTAAAAAGCCATGTTCAAAGGGAGTAAATAATAAAGCTCTGGGACCGGGTGGGTATACTATGGAGTTCTTTCAGACATTTTGGGAGGTGACTAAGGAGATTTGATGGAGTTCTTACAAGAAGTTTATGCCTTGGCATTCTTAGGGAGGGCGCTTAATGCCACTTTTATTTCATCTCACTCCATTCGACCATCCCACCTCTGCCTTCCATGTCTCTAACACCCCAGTTATCATCCATACAGCCGTATTTAGAAGAGATGACCAGCCGCTACTGACTCTCTCTTTCTTTCTCCTCCCCAACCCTCCATAATCATTTTCTCGGCAGAGCCATGTTAGCTCCAACATTCTCCTAATGCCCAACCCTACACCCTCTTTTTAAGAGTGGCACACTTCCTAATTTCTTTTTATTTTTTCGATTAGTAAAAGATATCCATTCCATAAAAAAACCAGCGAGAAGCTGGAAGATTACAAAACGGCCAAAAAACCGCCAAAGATAGAAGGCAGAGAAAACAAAAAACCGAAACCGAAGGCAACCCGCAGAAAAGAGGCATCCCGCAGAGATAGCCGACCTAACAAAAGCCCTCCACCTGCCCCCAATCATTGGTGGGGGGAGAAAAACTGAAGCGTCATCGCCACAGGTCTTCTATATCCTGCCCTCCATACTTGTCCAACAACGACCAGTGGCACACCAATTCTTTAATATGACATAGGATGGTGCCGACTAAAAATTCTGGCATTTCATTCAAGCCCAATGGTCCAAATAACCGCGTAGGTGCCCACCCTCCAGAAACCTCCTTGCTGACCGTATCATCTTAACCCATTCCACGAGATGAGAAAGTCTGGTAGGTTCTCCAGGACCACCCAGCTGAGATCGAAAGACTTTAAGATAGCGCCCCATATCTTAGTTGCAACCCAGCAGTGTATAAAGAGGTGAGAAATTGATTCTTCTGTAAGCAGACACAATTGGGGTCGATGATAACACCGCTTTAACCAATATCAACCTCCCCCCAACTACTCAGAAACCTTCCTTTTCAGGATGACAGGCACTGCTCAAACCTCTGCACAACCGGCAGCCAATCGCGGCTCGAAGGCTTTCTAATCCCAAGTGGCAGGCCAAGGTATCTAATGGGCAGCCTCTCAATACCACATCCCACCGACTCCGCGAGAATAGCCAGGGAATCCTCATCCACCCCTATGCCAGAAACAGTAGATTTAGAGAGATTGATCCACTGTCCCGACACAGCCTCAAACACCGAAAGCACATCAGCCATAGTGCGAAGACCAATCAAATCAGCCGACCCAAATAGAATAGTATCATCCGCATACTACAAGAGCGTGATGGCTCTGCCCTGCTCTCCAACCTAAATCCCAGCAAGCCTATCCAAGTCCTTAGCACGACCGATCAGCCCGGATAAAGCCTCCCCAACCAAGTTGAAAAGAAAAGGGGAAAGAGGATCCCCCTGCTTGAGACCCCTAGAGCTCTTGAAATACCCAGCAGACGTATCATTCACCAATACCGAAAATCACGGAGAAGAGTAGCACCCACGCATCCACTTCCTCCAAGTAGCCCCGAAACCCACCCTTTCCAGCATGCAATCCAAATTCTCCCAGCTGACCCGATCATAAGCTTTCTCTATATCTACCTTCCAAACCACAGCCGGCCTTCGGTGAGCGAAGGTCGAATGAATAGTCTCGTTAGCGACCGCCACTAAATCCGTCAACTGCCTACCACGAACGAAAGCCCCCTGCTGCTCAGAATGATAGAACCCATCACCCATTTCATCCTGTTGGCCAACACCCTTGAGGCCGTGTCGGTAGTCGGAAATATCCTCAACCCCCTGCTTCTTTGGGATGAGGGTAATAAAAGCAGAGTTTAAAGCTCTCCCGACAAAACCAGTCGAATGGAACTCACGAAAGACCTCCATCAGATCCGTCTTAATGACCTCTCAGAAAGTGCTATAAAATTCCATGGTAAACCCGTCCGGCCCCGGTGCTTTGTTTCTGCCACCAAATCTGATCGTTGTCCATACTTCATCCTCCGTAAAAACACTCTCCAACCCCTGCTAACCTCCTCCGAGAGAGAGAGGTAAAGGATAACTCATCCAAACCCGGCCTCGGGAGGCCGTCATCAGAGTACAATCGCTCGTCGAAGCCAACGATATTGTCCCGCACCTGATCGTGTCCCAAGTACGTCATCCCATCCACTGTAATGCTCCCCAGGTACTTATGCTTATTACGAGCATTAGCGACCGCATGAAAATACTTTGTATTGGCATCCCCCTCTTTGAACCATCGAGCCTTCGCCTTCTGCATCCAAAGCACTTCCTCGGCCCTACATACCTCTCTGAACTCCACCTTCGCCTACAAGCTGATCTCCCTTTCCTCCCCCGACAAGTTTCTAGTTTCCTCCAAATTGTCTAACACCCTTAGCTTAGAAAGTAGATTCGCCTTCCTAACTTGCACCCTTCCATAATCGTCTCTGTTCCAGGCCTTGATGCTATCCTTTAACCGCCGGAGCTTAGAGAGGAACCTGAAAGCAGCCGTCCCGTTGGGCACATGATCCAACCACCAGCCTCGAACCTTCTGCCGGAACATCTCATCCATTAACCACATGTTTTCGAACAGAAAAGGGGAAGGGCCCTTTCCGCGGGATTCGCACGTGAGCCCAATAGGGCGATGGTAAAATGGCCGTCGAAAGCTTCTCGGGCCCTCGAATATGTCGAGCCAATCCAGAGAGCAGAATCATCCCACGAGGGACGGCGAATCTGCGCAGACTCTCGACCATAAATGCGCCCAACCAGTGGAATATCGAATAAGCCCCAATCCGTAATGAAGGAGTTGAAATCCCTCATAACCCCCTGATTAGCGGGTCCACCCTGCTTCTTTGCGTCCCATCGGATAGCATTGAAGTCCCCAGCGAGGCAGAGAGGGAAATCCCATCGAGCAGCCATAGCATGAAGTTCTAACCAGAACTCTTCCCTCTCCCGATCAGTCGCTAGACCATAAATACCCGCAAAACTCCATAATTTCCCCTTCACTTTGTCTCGGAGCACCACAGAAGCCGAGTACCAACCCAATTCCTCCACCTTGTCAAACAGCACCGTCGACTAGGCCACAAGAATCCCTCCAGAAGCACCAACTGAGTCGACTCCAACCCAGTCTCAGCTGTTCCCCCCCAATACCGAAGCAACTTTTCTCCTGTCACAGGTACCCCATTTAGTTTCTTGGAGGGTGACAATAATAGGATTAATCCCCACAATCACCTGTTTAGCCCCCGCCCGCTTCTGCCGATCACATAATCCTCTTACATTCCAAGATAAGACCTTCATTCTGTAACCAGTTTATGCCCGCCCGACCAAAAGGAGACAAATTATATCCCCCCGCCCTCCTCCCATCCGACTTGTCCCATCGCAGCCACGCCAGTTCCCGCGACCCACCTCGCCGCTTTCTCATGGTGGTCTGACGGCCCATGCTAATCGACCTGAATACCTCACACAGTTCAGCCTGAGAGCCCTTAAATGACATCCCAAGATTTCGCCCCACTTCAATCAACCGATCTATTTCCACCAGCAATTCGACATCCAGGGCAAGTCCAGGAGGATCTAGGCATAGTTGCACCTGCATCTCCTCTTTCGTCAAACTGCTTAAGTTGCTCATCCCAGCCTCTGCCGTGTCAGGCCAGCACACCCGTTGAATCTCCATTCCCAAACCGTTAGAACCCGAATCGGTAATATCTCCCGAGCCCGTGTCGACATCCCTGGCAGTGATGCTACTCCAACAGAGGACCCCCGTCTTCCTCTGGTAACTCCTCCCCATCGTCCCCATCCTAAAAGCAGAAAAGGATAGACGAGTCCCCCCATCCAAATCGTGGGATACGATCTGGACCTCTGAGTCGATCCACCCTGAAGAGAATAGCCTAAAGCCCCTGACCCGTCGAAACACAGGGTTGGCCCGCTCGAACACCCCAATCCAATAAATCCTCCAGATCCAAAGCCAGTCTTCCCCGCTGGGTCCTCGAAACCCTTTATGGCCCGATAGACATGGGCTCCAGAGACGGATCACGTGGCCCCCCTTAAAGCCTTCGCTAAGTGTCAGCTCAGCCCACCACGTGTCATCCCCCCCTGCGCAGGTATAAACCCCCTCCTCCTACCAGTTCCGCAGTCAAACAGCAATAGCCCCCCCGAAGACCCTTTGGATCCTTCCAAGACTTGGCCGCGTGTCGACCTCACAAGGGTGCTCGCTTCCCGAGGCCCCTTCCAACGTCTTCTCCTTCTTATATAAACCCTAAGCTACTTTCTATTTCCAGCAGCAGCAGATCTCCGAAAAGGGTCGACCACCTCGAGAAGCATCGGATCCCAGGTACGATCCCTTACCTCGTTTGTCCCTTCCGATAGGAGGCCCATGTACTCACCTACCCTCTGAACATGCAGGTCAACGCTTTCTGGCTCAACGTACGAAGTAAGCTGGACCATCGATTCACCCGCCTGCTCAGCGACCGCCGACAACGCATTAGGACGAAGCTCGAAGCCCATCGCCGGTAGAGAATGAGCGACTCAGAGAGTGAAAACAGCCTCACCCGGCGTGGCCGGAGAAGCGAGAAAGCCCTGGTAGTGCGGCAAATCCGAGGCCGAGCACCCAATCGTGGCCGCCGCCGATACCGATTCGCCGGAGCCCATCCATGTCCAACTAGATCCGGCAGCGCCTGAACTTCATCTTGAGATTTAGCCTTTCAGCCATTTCATTGTCCGTCAGACTTCTATCCTCTTCAAGGAGATCCGGCTCCTTAAGACGATCAAGGATAGTCGCTTTCCATTCGCGGGACAGCCCGAAAACGTCTCGATTCCATTGCTTGATACGACCCTTTAAGATGAAATTTTCTATCTCCCCCCCCCCCAAACAAAAAAAGGCTCTCTAAATTTTCTTAATCTGGTTCAAAACAACAGCAGGGGCCTTGAACATAGCTAACTAAAGACAGGCAGGCTGGTTAGGGTTGATTGAATTAAAATCAATCTCCTCCCTTTGCTCAGAAGCTTCCCTTTTCAACCCGTCAACCTATTTTCCAATCTCTGGATGACCGGGTCCCACAAATTACCTTCCGGCTTTCCAACACCTAACGGCATCCCCAAGTATTTAATCAGAAGCTTTTCCACCACATATCCCACATCCTTGGGAAGATCCTCCATAGTCCCCTCTTCCACTATAATACGGAAGAGCTTGGAATTGTGGAGATTGACGTTCTGCCCAGACACCGATTCATAGATGGTCAACACCTTCCTATTGCAACTCCTCCATTTCAGCTTTACAAAAAATTATTGTATCAGTTGCGTATTGTAGGTGTGTTATGATCAGACCATTCTCTCAATCCTGAAACCTGAGAAATAATTGAGCTCTGAAGATCGTTGCAGCAGTACGCAGAGAACTTTTCCCATTATGTTAAAGAGCATTGGAGAAAGGGGGTCGCCCCTAGTACTCTTGAAGTACCCTTTCGGGATCCATTGATCAAGACGGAGAACGTAGCCGAAGAAACGCAGGCCTTCATCCATCATCTCCATTTATCTCCAAACCCCATCCTAGCCATCATGTAATCGAGGAACGACCGATTGACTTTGTCTTAAGCTTTTTCCATATCCACCTTCCATATAATGTCTGACATTTTAGCATTATACATCGAATCCACGACTTCTTGCTCTGTGGCCACCACATCTAGCATCTGCCTGCCCATGATGAAGGCCCCTTGTGGTTTGAAATAATCCCCCCAGCAAAATCTTTAACCTGTTAGCAAACACCATCGCCAAAATTTTGTACATACTACCCAAAAGACTAATTGGTCTGAAGTCTCTAATATCTTTAGCCCCTTCCACTTTGGGATCAAAGAAATAAAAGTGGCATTCATATTCTTTCGCAACTGGCCATTTTTTTGAACTCTGTGAAGAATGTCATGATATCTCCCTTTAGCACCTCTCAAAACTTCTGGAAAAACTCCATGGTAAAACCATCAAGCCCCGGTGCCTTATTTTTATCACTCATCATGATAGCCCTTTTCAACTTGTCTCCAGAAGAAGGTTCCTCAATGTTATCCTTTTTCAGAGATATTATGGATTTAAAATCTGACCACCTGATTACTTACAGAAGTCGAATCCTCATAGCTGACCGCATCTCTCCCTCCCTCCCTCTGCAACGTCTTCTTTGTGTTGTATGCTTTAACGGTTAATGTGAGTTTAAGGGTGTCAGCCATGAGAGAAGTGGAGTACTTTAGAGACTCATATTTTGCAAAGGTATTAGAGATATATTCTGGATTTCTTATACTCTTGACTCATATTTTGCAAAGGTACTAGAGACTCATATTCTTGATTTCTTATACTCTGACCCAATCTTTCAATTTGAAGATGAGTTCATATTAAGGAATATACTCTTCAAATAACTAGTTGTAGTGGTTGCATGAAGCTCATAGAATATGTATCAGCAACATTACTGTATTAAGAGATGAAGTATGTGTTGTATAATTTCAGAATTAGCCAATAGAACATGATAGAAATTTGTGTTAACCAAATGATAAGGATATTTGCTGCAATGGGAATTTTTAGGGTTCCTTGTTGTTTAACAAGTGAATGAGTGATCACTTTCTTTAGATCCAAATCTCTTGGACAGGTTTATTATATGATGGTATTAGAAACTCATTTCACTGATCTGATCTTTTAATTTGAAGATTCCTGTATATTTAGAAATATATTCTCTAAGAAGAAAAAATGTGCACAATCTAATGAACAATTCATCTCTCTTAATGAAATGTTCTAGCGAGTGATACATATTTTGCCTTTTGTCCCTTGCCTTACATGAGGCCCAAAGGTTAGTGTCTTAATTTCTATCCTACATGAAGAATTGTATATATTTAAATATGATTAATATATACTATAGCTCCATGATAAATGTGTAACCATAGTTGGAAGAAATTTGTGGAGACAATTCATGCTACATACAATGTACACAAATACATACATATGTGTGGGTTTTTCATGCATATATTGATGCAGTGCAAAATTGTAATCTATCGCAAAATCTGAGAAAGAAGCCTAGAGAAAATTGGAGAAGAATTGTAAAATAATAGTAATAATAATAAATTAATAAGTGAATAAATAAAATCATACTCTGGTGGAGGGTTGCAAAGTCTTCAACTTTCAATCCCATCACTTTTATGTTTAGCCTATTTTCAAGCGTGAAATAACATCAGATTGATGTGAAATTAGTCCTTATTTGAAAGCTTAGTAAAGCATCTTTCCAACGAACCAAAGAAACATGCAATTCCGACAAGTATTAAAGAAGTTATGGTTTGTTTAGGAGACTACGCTAAAAGTGACGGCTTTCAAGACTTCTAGCTAATTAGGATTAATTTTGTTATAATCTTATTTTAGCAAAATGGATTTGTTTCTTTTATTAAAAATAAGTTTTTCCTATTATTTAGGACTTTATTTTATTGTTTTAAAAAAATTAGGGTATTTCTTTTATTTAAATTAGGAATTGGAGTTATACTAGGATTTCTAATTTTATGCATTGTAAAAGCCTATTTAAAGGTCAATATTGTTGGAATTTAATTTTTTATTATTTATCAGCAAGCGAGAAAAAAATATATTAAAACGAGAAAGTACAATATACAGAAAACATACCTTAGTGGCAGTGAGAAACTACCAAAAAGCGGGAAAGAGAAAAGAAGCCCCACTTAGTATCTTACCCATGGAAAAAATAGAGAAAAGACCCATTGCACGGAAGCCAAGAGGGAAAGAAGGATGCATGAGTTATGGTATGAGGTCCCAGGAGTTAAAGAGGGCGAAGAATTCTTGATGAATTTGACCGTTGACCAGGGACACCCAGTTGACAAGGAAGTCCTTAGCGAAATCGATAACCAAAGCAAAAGGCCTAGCTTTGCGGTTGAAAACCCTACTGTTTCTTTTAAGCCAGATTGCCCAAGTGATAGCAAAAGGAGTAAGAGACCAAATTTGAGGAGAAAAGGTTATCTCGGGCTTCTCCCCCCGTCCTTTGGTGAAGCAAAAGGTCTAGAGAGGCCAAGAAAACCCAGGAAGTACCCTAGTTCCGAAGAAAAAAACCGCTACATTGGATCAAAATATGAGCAGGGCATTCCCTACTCTGCATACAAAGGAGGCACTTCTTAGGGACCACAATACCCCTCTTCCGTAACTGATCTCTTGTAATCCAACCCCAAACAGCCGACCAAGCAAAGAAGCGGCTTTTAGGGGGTATCTTAACCTTCCAAAAGTGAAGACACTTAGGCTTGTCTTTGTAAGTGATACTATGGCTGTTAAGGGTAGAGTAAAAAGACGAGACCGAGAACACTCCCTTAGCATTTTTGTCCCATAATTTGTAGTCTCTACCTGAAGAATTAGGAAGAGATCCGTGGAGCATACTCACTATTCTGAAAATCGCTCGGGGCGGCCGCCCAGGCGGTTCGGGCCCCAGGGCGCCCCGATTTAGGCCTAGGCAGACCGGATTTAGGGCGCCAGCCTAGGCCGCCTGGACCCGCCCCTGGCCGCTCCAGTCGCCCTAGTCCCCAATTTTTTCCATTTTTTTTTATTTCCTCTGTTGTTCTTTTCCTCAGTTTTTTTCTTCTTCTTCCCCGATTTTTTATGATCATGATTCTTGCACAACACTTTTTTTTTCCGGCAACTGAGCAGTGAGCACAAATCTTTTTTTTTGTTCTTCTTCTTTTTTTTCTTCCTCCTATTATGGCAAGTGGCACACACACACACACACACACATATATATATATATATAGCGGCCGCCCGGACGCCGCCCAACGATTTCCGCCCGAACATTCCCCCGACCGCCCGAACCCGCCCAGTGATTTTAAGAACACTGAGCATACTAAAGAGACTAATAAAATCATCGATTTCTTCGTCCTTGAGCATTCTTCTAGTGTTGACATTCCACACCCAAGTAGAGCCATTGAGCGAGGCAAAATCCTTACTAAGCCTTCTTGACAAGAAGCAATGCGAAAAATACGAGGATAGGTATCCTTAAGGCTATCATTACCAATCCATTTGTTGTTCCAGAAGTCTATCTTTTCCTCATCTCACCAATTGAACTTGAGGCATCTTTCATACTGATTCTTGACCGTCAGCACCCCCTTATACGACCCTGAGCAGCTGCGATGGGAAGAGGGAAGGTCTCATCCATTTCTATCAATTCCATATTTTTCCACCACGATTCTTCTCCAAAGAAGATGTCGGTGTTGTTATCCACAAGTCACTACAACCATTTTCCCAAAAGAGCCAAGTTCATCAGTTTAAGATTGTGGATGCCCAGACCACCATCAGGTTTACTAGTACAACAGTTCATCTAGTTAACAAGGTGAAATTTACAGTTGTTACCTCCTTCCCAAAGAAAGTCTTTGATAATTTTTTCCGAAGTTTTGATGACCGATGTCGGGGCTAAAAAGATGGACATAAGGAATATAGGAAGAGCCGAGAGGGTGGATCTAATGAGCGTAAGACGACCTCCATTAGATAGCATTCTACTTTTCTACTTGGTGAGTCTTTTACGAAAACAATTGGCCACCGGGTTCCAGTGGTGAATTCTAGGCTTACCTGAGCCTAGGGGTGAACCTAGATATTTAAAAGGCAGCTTTTCTTCTTGGCATCCGAAAGAGAAGTAAAGTGTTGGCTCAGGTTAATGTCCACAACTTTAACTTTTGGAAATTCACCTTCTGACCGGAACTCGCTTCAAACACTGCAAGGGCGTTGAGGACATTTCTAACCTCCGGAATGGATGGGTTAAAATTAATCACCATGTCGTCAGTGAATTGGAGGTGAGATATGGAGAGCTGGTCCGAAATGACAAAACTGTGGAAGAGCTTCAAAGAAGTAGCTTTATGGAGAAGTCTGTGAAGTGCTTCTCCCACAATATTGAAAAGAAGTGGGGTTAAGGGGAAGCCACGAAAGTATCCTTTGGGGCTCCCATTAATAAGAACGAAAAAGTACGGCGATTCGTAGAAAGCTCTGATCCAGCTGATCCACCTGTTACGGAAGCCCGTCCTTGTAAGAAAGCATCTAAGGAAATTCTAGTTAACTCTGTCATACACTTTCTCCCTGTTAATCTTTAAAATGAGGCCACCCCTTCCACTTCGTTTGACACTATCAATGGCTTCCTGGGTAGAAAGAGCACTGTCAAGAAGCTGCCTCCCCGGTATGAACACCCCTTGGTTCTGAGAGATCAAATCCCCAATGGCGAGTTTAAGACGATTGGCTCGGACTTTGGCAAGGACCTTGTATAAGCAGTTAAGGAGGCTGATGGGCCGAAAGTCTCGAATGTCGACAACTCCCACCAATTTAGGGATAAGGGAAACAAAGGTGGAATTGATTCCCGCGGGGAGATTAGTATAGTTTAAAAAGTCATTGAAGAAAAGAATGACTTCACCTTTGATAGTACCTCAGCAGGATTGGAATAACTCTATTGAGAACCCATCAGGGCCTAGAGCTTTATTTTTCACGCTAGAGAAAACTGCTTTTCTGATTTCTTCTTCTTCCAAAGGTAACTCGAGGTGGCTGCTTTGAGATTTTGAGAGGGAGTTAAAGCCACCCCTGGAGGGTGGGAGCACAAGACCCGGAGTGGCCATTCTTATTTTGTTTGGAGCTTTTGAAGCCCAAACAGCTTAAGTTATATACATAGCTTAGAAAAATCCATCTCTTTTCATTCATCCAAAAGTAAAATAGAGATAGGTACATTCTTTTAAGGGCTCTAGATTTTCCTCTTTAATCATTGCTAAATATACCCTTAAGAGGCAGGTAAATTAGGTTGATCATACCCTTAGAGCCTTGTATCCTTGGAGGTTGCTAGATTGGATGGAATATATCCTTAAGAGTCTGGTGTCTCCTTGTTGGAAATGTGTTGGGAGTAATCAATGGCGCACATATTGAGGTCTATCTGCCATTATAACATCAACTGAAATATTGTAGAGGAAAATTTTTGCTCCGAATGTGATGGTTGCATGATTTACCATTGTATATGTCGGGTGAGAGGGCACTACCAATGACTCGTATTCTCCTTGAAGCTATAAGCAACCCAGCACTGGATTTCCTCATGCTCCTCCTAGTCAGTATATCTTAGTCATTAGGTATGTAATAAACTTTTCATTAGTCATGAAAATACTACGTCTTTGACGTTGGATAGCAAAACATAATGGGGTTTATAACACCATACCGAGGCACACGTTATCATCTAGACAGAGTGGGCGCCCACATGACATGAATGAATTATTCAATCATGCACATTCATCATTGAGGAATGTAAACAAACGGTGGTTTGGTGTGCTTAAATCACGTTTGCTCTTTTAGAAGTTGTGTCGCAATTTCCGTTGCAGACCCACATGAAAATATTGATAGCAAGTATAACAATCCACAATTATATTAGACAAGAAGCCTTAGCTTATGCAAAATTCGCATGGTACAGTATAGCTGGGCTATTCATTGATGCAGGCAAGAGGACCTGAAGATGAACCCAATTTTGTAGCGGGAGATGGATGCAATTCAAAGGTCAATAGCTGAAGAATTTTAAAACACCCATAATAATCAGCATCGCAACATTTAAGTTTGATTTTAAGCTAAGAGACTTTAAACATTTAAATTTAACTTGTGGAAACATTGTACGGTTCTACAAAAAAAAATGGGTTGCGGCCCCATATTTAGCTAGTGGCACCTAAACCCCTATGGGGTTGGGGTAGCTACACAAATTATCCTATCACCACCAACTCTTAGGCCACATGGCGCACATGTTTGACCAATCCAAGTAGTTTAACTGCCAGCCTATCGTTGATACAAGTCTCTGCAAAAAAACTATCCGATTGGTGCACTTTAACTTCAATCAATAAAAAAAAGATGAACAATTGTCAATTTTAGAATTCATAGATTGGATGGTTCAAATCCTCCAGTGAGAGTGATTCTTTGGCCTACTTTAGTTTGATAATGATCTACTTGATGACTTGGATTGCTCAAAGACATGTACCACATGGCCCAATAAGTTGACAGGCATGGGATAAAGGCATTCATGTGCCATTATTTTAAAATAAATACATATATATATATATATATATATATATATATATATATATATATATATATTTGGCAGAGTGAATCAAAGTAAACCAACCACTGTAAATGTGTAACTGCAATATCCATAATAAATATAATCTAATGTTAAAAAATAAAATAAATTTTAGGGAAGAAAATAATAAATAGAAATTAAAAAATATATTATATTATTATAAGGGAAATTTCCCTACTCGACCCTGTCAGATTCACCTTTTCCGTCAAAGACCCTATATGTTCACCTTTCACCAAACCGACCAGCTCCAAGCCGACCCAACCCTAAGGAGAGTAAAAAGTCGAAGATACCCCTTCTATGACTTTCTTTAACTCAGAAAAGCAACCCCTTCTTCCTCATTTTAATCTGTTCCAATTAATAAAAAGTTAGAGGTGGCAAAGGTGAAGACATCTTCTTCCTCAATCCAGTCTGCTACAGTTTGGAAGTAGAAAATACAGGTTTGGGAGAAGAAGACCTTGCATTTTGCCATTGGAAAAAAAAAAACCCTACAGTTTGCCATTACGACACGAGATATATTCAGATTATCCAGTGTAAATCTCATTTTCAATTTCTTGGGGTTTCATAATGGTATAGTATAAAAAAGAGTTATATTTTATTGGTAATTTTTTTTTAAAGAAATGTTATCGCATTCGTAGACAAGACAGTCTATACCAATTGTATAAACGGTCAATACCGATTGTATAAACCGTCGATACCGACTTTATAGACAATCGATACCAATTGTATAAACGGTCGATATCGCCTTTTTAAACAGTCGATACCGATTATCTATAAAGTCGGTATCGTCGGTTTATACAATCGGTATCGATTGTCTATATAGTCGGTATTGATTGTATAGGCAGACTTCATCACCCTTTATGTCATCTGCCTTATGACCCCTTTCTTTGTATTATTCAACATATAGTATCAGAGATGGGCATTCCTCTTCTCTGTCACTATGAGTTTTCTTGTAAGCGCTGATGGCTTATATGAAGGTGAGCGACGGTGACTTCTTTCCATTTCGATGGGTATTTCTTATGAATAATTCATAAAGCGAACGTACGTTATCAGTTTTGCAATGGTGGATGAAACACTTTCCGTAAAGTTCTCTATGAAGATAGTGAATACCCCTATGTTTGCCGACATTTTGGACTCGAATGATTTTGGCCTCTCAATTTACGTTTTATAAAGCCGAGTGGACACCATAAAGATATTTATTATTAAAAAACCGCCATTCTTCCGAGTCGAAGCTGAACAAGTACCTCTTGCCAGGACCGATTTTGTGAATAACCATTCTTTTCAACCATGTAAGTTTGACGAGGATGGACCTATATACGAAACAGTCGTTTAGGCGATGACGACGATATTACGGCGAAGATGTCGGTTAGTAAAGCAACTATTGATTTAAGCAATGCTCCAGTTGAATCATAGGATGACCCATTAAAATATGTACATGGGTCACAACAATGTCGTCAAGAGTTAGACTACAAGTTAGAAAGGATGGGGGATGAAGACGATTTCGATCATCTCTTCCCCAGTGGATTCACAACTTGGTTGACTCGCGAATTATGTTCTACCATTCCATCGATGGGGATTACCGGAGGAGCTCAACCCCAACAATGTTGTTATGAGCACCCCTTCGGTGAAGGGTCTAGTCAACCACGTCAGAACCCTTCGGTAAAGGGCCTAATCAACAACATCAAAACCCCGGTGGTGAAGGGTCTACTCAACCACCTGAGAACACCGCTAGTGAAGGGCGTAGTCATCCTCAACCCCTAATGAAGATAACTTAGAAGAAAACGCTCAATACTATGATAGCGAACCATATGGGTTTAGAAAAGAGGATCCGAGAAATTTCGTGAAAAGCATTGATAACCCTCCAGTAGACGAAGATTACGAAGGGTCAGAGACATCGGGCGACTCTTTCGATCAAGATGCAGAAATCGAATACCGGAATTGGATGTTTAAAATTAGAGAGGTCTTCAAAGACAAGCAAACATTCCAAAGAGCACTGAAAGAACACGCGGTGGAGAAAAACTTCCAAATCCTGCCCTTGAAAACCACTAGTTATCGAGTGATAGTAGGATGCTACGAACCCAATTGTTTGTGGCGAATACATGCGTCTAAATTGAATGGGCTTGACTCTTTCAAAATTAAGACGTTCAATAGTACTCACACATACGGGGCTCCTAAAATCGGAGCGCACGGTCACCATAATGCAACAATCTCCTTCGTAGCCAACTATGTACGGGAGAAACTTATAAAAGGATTCGACTACACACCTGCATCGATAATGTTTGACATTGCAAAAGCTTATAACGTGCAAATAAAATATTTTAAGGCTTGGAGAGGAAAAGAACTCGCCCTGAACGATATTGGGGGCAGTTGGCAAGGGCAATTTGTGGATCTACTGCCCTACATGAAGGATGGAGAGGGTAGATGCTAATTTACGAACGTCCTTTCAACCTACGCCTGACGGTAAGTTTCAAAGATTTTTTTGGAGTTTTGGCCCATGCATCAGAAGCTATCGCAATACACTTCGTCGCATATTGTTTGTAAATTGCACACACCTACAGGGACGTTTCGAATGGATCATACTTATCGCCTCGGTGAAAAACGGTAATGGCCATATATTACCATTAGCGTTCGTCGTCGTCGAGGTAGAAGAAGAGGATACGTGGATGTAGTTTCTTGAACGGATAGATGCGTTCGTAATCGATCAGTTTAACAAAAATTTCGTTATTATCACGGACAGGTCGAAGGGTAAAATAATAAATGCGGTGAAATGAATCTTTCCTAACGCATATCACAGCTACTACATGCGACATATGACACAGAATTTGACACATCCTAAGAACGGTGCATTGGATCTATGGTAGTGCGTTGTGCGTGCATATTCAGTAGAGTGGTTTGATTATTTTATGAACAAAATCAAGGAAAATGTTGATCCTCGGGGCGTAGAGTATATTTGTAAAATAGACCCGAAGCATTGGGCACGCACACATTTCAAATGAAGGCAGTACGATTTTCTCACTACGAATAATGTTGAAAGCTTGAATAACGTACTGAAGCTAGCTCGGGAGAAACCAATAATCGACTTAATCAGAACTATTAGAGAGAAAGTCCCCGATTATTTTCAAAAGCGCCAATAGAGATCTAATAATTGGAACACTCTTCTCTGCCCGAAAGCAGGCGAGCACATGAAGAAGGTGCTCTAATGAGCTGGTAGAAAGAGAGCTCAACCATACATGCGGGATCATTTCTAAGTGAATTTCGAGAATTTCATACATCACGTCAACTTGGAACATAAGACATGTATTTGTCGTCGTTGGCACATTCATAGTTTACCTTACTCGCATGCCGTTGCGGCCATCAATCGAAGAAGTTACGATTACTATAACTTCTGTAAAAAGTGATTTTTCACCGCTTGCTTTAGATAATCATACGACGAATAATAGGTTCTCACCTTCGATAAAAGCCAATGGAAAATTCAAGCTGACCAACTGCTGAAAAATATGAAAGCGAGACCATCCTATAATTCCCGAAAGCAAGTTGGATGCCTGATGAAGAGAATGATAAGGTCTAAAGGTGAAGTTAGAGCCCTACAATGTGGAAGGTGCAGTGAGTATGATCACAATCGCAGGAGTTGCATGGCAATTGAACCGATGTGTTGATAGAGTACGTGCCTCCTTTATATAGTAAATCACTTTCTAATTCAAGCAATGATGATCGATATGGCTCTATTAAGAGATCGCTAGCAATCCTCTAAGAGATCGTTAACACTCTTCCATCAGAGCGATATTGTTCCATTAAGGGATTGGTAACTTGCATTTTCTATTAACAAATATGATTTTTTGGCAACTTGCATTTTCTATTAAGAAATGGGATATTTTGGCAACTTACATATTGGTCTGTATTTTCCATTATGAAAGTACGTCGCTTCCGTAACACAATATAAACGATAATTATGGACTTTGTACCTTCGGCGAGGGCAAGACATTGTTTACGCCCTGAAACTTTCGAAGTTGTGGACGGGGGAACTGTCAGACTCATTTCACGACCACTAATGGTACCGCTTTTATTATATGAAAATTTTCCTTTATAATGATCGCCTTTGTAACTCTTTTAAATTTCAAGAGTGAAAGAACCTCCGATACAGAATCATCCTCCGAAATTATGACACTTTAGTATAAATTTGACACAAGTCATCTGTCGATAGATGATAGGATTGCAATTCACGCGCGGTGGATGGAGATAGATCGCATCCAAAAATAGTATAAGAAGTCGGCTAGATCGTACAAGGAGCGTTACGAGACAAAGTTTGGCCGAAAATTCGATTCGTAATAGTTCTAAATTTGGAATGCAATATTTACAAATTTGAAATGTACATTTGCTTTGAATGCACATTTGCTCAAAAACTTAGAATATACAAATTCGATTAGTCATAAATTTGGGATGTAATATTAACATAGCCAATAAGTAAACAATCGAACGACTGTCTAAAGAGTCGTCAACGATGATGCTTACATAGGCGCTGCATAAATAATGGCCAACATTGAAATTCAAAACTAAATAAAGAGTTGTCATCATGTATTTTTGCTCCTATGTCTGCTCAATGGTGTCAACGACCAACGTCTCCTCAATGGCCCTCTCCGTTACAAGCTTTTTTTTCGGGGGTCCCTTTCGCTCGGTCCTAGGTTTCACGACAATGTGTTTCGTGAGTTTATGAGGTCTCAAGCAAGTGTCAATTTGTTGCTCAGGCACACCCGTAAACTGGGAAGTGGGTTGCTCATCACCAGTTGGTCCCTTATCGGCTTGAGACTCGAGTTGCTCGTCACCAACTGCCGGACTAGCTGTCGCGTCCTCATGTATGGAAGGAGGTCTCTTATCGGTTGAAGATGTCATATCGAAGGTTGTACTAGGCACCTTTGATAGCAGCTCCGAGATAACAATATCCTGACCATCCAATGAAACATTATTAGAAAGCTGGAATATATTATATTCACCTATACAAACTACGTTATAACACATACCTTACGTGTAGCCTCCAAAATCGTTTGAAGAAGTTCTTTCAGAATCAGTTGGTCCTTTCTGATCAACATGTTTGAGTGATTCATCGTCTGCAGCTCCACATCCCTTGAAGTGAGTCGTTCATCCAAGGAGTTGCATCGTGTCACGAGCCGCTCATTCTCTTGCTCCAAATGGCTCACTCTCTGGGTGAGTCTCTGGGTGAGTTTTAAGTTGTCGAGTATCAGACCGTCGATCTTCCTCAATAACGATTCACTAGAGGAGGTCGGTGCACTGGCACTCTCCTTCGTGACCTCCCTTGTTCTCGATCGCTCTAAATGGACGGGACCCTCTTCCGAGGATGATTCTTCGTCCGACATCGATTGAGCGTCAAAACCTTCCTCGTCAATGTCAACCGAAATGTAATTTCTCTTTTTCTTTGGCCGCACATCCACTTCCACTTCTACAAATTTCTTGAATTTCACCTCTTCATCAACCTCTTTCCTCTTCGCCCCAACGACCTTTCGATCTCTCAGATATTCTCGTACGACGGGTATCTCTAACTCAAAGGAAATCGGTTCGAGGGGAGCATAAACCTTACAAAAAAAAGAAAAAACTTAAATATCAGAACACTAAATCGAAAATAGAATATAAGTGCACGGTATTGATTCCTTAAACGGTCGGTATCGACTCTGTACGCAGTCAATATCGACTCTTTAAGAGGTCGGTATCGACCCCTTATTCAATCGACATTGGTATTCTTTACAATCATTAGCTTTAGAAATTTGACGTATTTAAAAAGACATCATACCTTGTTGTTCAGCATCTTTCCAAGAGTGTAGCCTTTCATCCTTGATTGCGCTTTCTCCGCCCATTTCAACAATCGTGGGAAAGGGTTCTTCAGGGGCGTTCTTTCAGGTGAGATTTGTGGCAGCATCTCATAAGCCCACCATTGAAGTACACAAATGCAGCCATAAACGTTGAACGACTTAAAGGTTTTACCCATGTCGGCAGCCTTTCTACTGGCCACGCCCTTCATTATATACTCAAGCAAGTCATGGTACACATGAAGACCCCAAGGAGTTCGATTGAAATTCTCGACGTCATCGATGAGGTCGACGTGCTCTTCCGCCAGTTGATGGTGGGACCCGGGAAAAAGAAATGTACACAGCACAAATAGAAGAGACAACTTTACAAAATCGTCGTCACTTTCCGCTCTCCTCATTCCAAAGTCTATATGAGAGCGGAGAATTTTTCCGGTAGGCAATCCACGAAAATATTTGTAGCGAATAGTTTCTTCTTCCGGTGGTTTAACGGAGGGGGTATACTGTTCGGGGCCAACTACGGCAATACCCAGTATTAATGCAATGTCCATCTTCCGAAGATAGACATCAGTCTTCCCGATTCGGAAGTGATTTTTTTCAACCCAAAAACTCAACATCGCATCGACGACATCTCCAAGAAAACCCACACCCTTTGGCATTTGAAATATCCCACCGAAAACTGATGCTCTCAGCAACTCCTTTCGCCTCGGACTAGCGTCATCGTAGAGCTTCCAAATGCCAATAGGGGAACATTTGGCAATAGCCCGTTGTACGACCATCTTGACAGCTTGTTTAAATGAACTGTAATAAAAAGGAAATGAGTGAGTCTCATATTAACACAAATTATTTAAATGAACTGTAATATATAATCAGGCTAAGAGAACGATATTGTCTTCCTATACAGTCGATATCGACTTACTAAACAATCGATATCAACTATCTAAACGGTCAATATCGACCTTCGAAACAGTCAATATCGACCTTCGAAACAGTCAATACCGACTGTTTAAAGGTGCGATATCGCTCCGTCATTGGGAAAATGAAAAAAAAAATTACTTTGAAATATAGACCGTCAATAGAGGAAGAAAAAATTCTACAGCAATAGAAGATAATTTGATTTCTAACTTACACCTTCCACCGACTTCGAATGAAAAGTAAAAAGTAAAAAAAGTAAAACAGTAATGACTTGAATATTTTACGGCAATTTATTAGCTTGGCGGTAATTTCGGTAAATCATAAAGGAGGGCGTCGGCTCGGCTACAAGCTGGTCGGTTTGGTGAAAGGAGAAACTATAGGGTCTCTTGACGAAAATGGTGAATCTGACAGGTTCGATTACGAAAATTTCCCTTATTATAATATTCCAAACACTCATTAAATCAAAAAGTATACACCTACATATAAATAATTAGAAAATTGGAAACCATTGCATTAAAAACTAATAACATGAAAAATTAGTGTACCCAAAACGGATAGGGTTTAAGATTTAGGTTTTAGGGTTCAGGAGATCAAGCCAAATTTGTGAATGCAACAACTAAAGCAAGGATCTCCCGAAAACTATATGCTTTCTATATATGATCTGAACATTGAAAACAAAATTAGGCAAGATATTTACGAACTTACCTCGAGAATCAACAGCTTCAAATGACGCTGTCCTCTTCTTCTTCTTCTTCTTCTTCTTCGTTCTCTAGTTCTCTAGGGTCTTAGATTTTTTTTCTAGTATACTAGGCGTAGTGGTTACAGTATGAAAAAGTCTCCTGTATAAGACAACAACATAAATATGGATATTAGTGAATCTAAGACCACTCATAGAGTCAAAGCCCATGGGATACCATTTTCTACAGTTCTACCTCCTATTTTTCACGGTTGTATGAAATTTTGAGAGTGACTTGGTCCACTGTGTTAGTCAATGTAAATGAACGGTGTCTGATCTATTTGGTGTTGCTCCAGCTTTTGGCTTCCGTTTAAAACAGATTCTCACAAATGTTAAAGCCGAAAGCTGATTTATGACCAATTTATCAGCTTTTGATCTCATACTATAGTGTGGTTTCCTAATATGCCATATAGTATGGATTTATGATCAATTTAAATGGCTCAGGCAGCAAAAAATTATTGAAAAATGTTACAGTCAAAGAATCATGCTCATAAGTGGACGTGAATCATTCAATTGGCAAGTTTGAATGTTAGTCATTAAAATTAAATACGACGGTTGATATTAGAATGCATAGATCGAATGGATAAAACATCTCAAAAAAATTTGACTTTTAGGCTCACTGACTTTCAACTTATGACCTATTACTTTGGCAGTGTGGATGGCCCACGCCTTGAGACCATCAATGACATTCGATCATTTAAGTACCATTTTGGTACTTAAATGACAGTAAATGAGCAGCTCTGAAAAAATATTATAGGGACCGACTCTCCTGATTTAAGCATCAATTGGTGTTAAAAACGATTTTACACCATATATTGGCTTATGATCTTGGGAATTCATACCGTCAAAGTAATACATCATCAATTGAAGAACTATGAGTCCAAAACTCAAACCTTTTGAGAAATTCAAATGATCTTATTTGTCCAGTCTAATAACAACGATTATTAATTTTGATGTCTGATATTAAAGTTTATTGATCAGATGGTTTACATCAACTTAGAAGCATGATCCTTTAGTTGGAACATGTTCCAACAATGGATTACCACTTGGAAAACTTAGATTGATTATAGATTTGTGTCGCATGACACAATGATACATCACACTTCATCAGTGGTGTAACTTAAAAAAATAATATTTTAATGGTGTAAGATAATTTAAACACCATTTAGTGTTTAAATGCCTGTGCAGAGTCATTATACTATTATATAGGTATGGTATTTGCAATCAAATATTCTCTACCTATAATCAGGGTTTTTCACATGTGAGAGCCGTTGATTCCCTTGAATCAGACTTCCAAAGTTGATCTGAGATCTTGGCACACCTATCAAATGACGGTCAAATGTTGGCCCTTAATTTTTTTTGAAAATGCTAGTCTAATTTTTCACTTAAATATAAATAATGTTATTTTATTCTAACAACTAGATGATGGTCATTCTACGCACTAAAAATAATATATCTTTTAGCCTCTCCATTAAAAATATTTACTATTAAAAATAATAGTAAATATTTAACGTAGAAGTTAAATTTTGTTATGTGGAATATATAAAAAATAATCTCCATCATTTAATCTAAAGCCATCGAAACTAAATGGTGTTGCAGTAACAAAAGAGGGTGTACTAGTAACACTTTTGTTCCAATCTTTGATAGCATATATTTTTGTATCATGGTCTTCCATTCACTCGGCACACTAAATAAAAAATATTGTCATTAGTCAAAAAAAAAATGTGACTGATCTCAACTAATCTTTGTCGTTCTGACTTATGAGCTCATATATGAACCGAAACCGATTGAAAACGGTAACTTGATCCGGGACAAGTATTGAAGAAACCAACCCAATTCTAAGTTGTTTTTGTTTCAGTCTCGGGTGACGGAAACCAAAAATCGATTATATAGGATCAGAAGACGGAAAAAGATATATGAAAAATTGAACCAAACCATATTCAACTTGTTTTGGTTTGATATTGATTCACGCTGAACCGAACCCAAAAACAAAATTTTCCCATTTTTTTTTAATCGAATCCGCACCTCTAGACATGATGATGTCCTTACAACCTTGTGGCACGATAATTGCTGCCATCAATGACCGGTCCAGTTTAGAGAGAGATCGAGCGCAAATATCCTATAAAACGATATTTTTTTTGTTCACACTTAGAGATAGTAACCAGACCGGTTATAATCTAAATCTATTAAAGTAAACCAAAAGAGGCTGATGTGGCAACACCACAATTTTCTAAAGAATTTTCTTTCTTTATATATATATTAGTTAAATGCACATGTTTCGCACTTCTGACACTTCGGGTTGAGATTATGATAATTGATGAAATAGAAGAATTAAATTTGTCCTCTATATGATAATTATAAAATTTATATTTATGACTCATAGAAATATAACAATATAAAGTAATTTGCAAATATAGTCTGTCATTCATATACGACCCTGAATATCTTCAGTCATACTTATACTACATAGGAGGGCTGCCAAAATATTGGCAAAAGTGAGCAGGAGCGAGCTTGAACCCAATGTTTGCACAATGGAATGACTCAGTTTCGTTAAGTGTTTTGAAAGTTTCAATTTTGTTCTCTATTTTGGATCTTGAATTAACATTGTAGATTGTTCTATTATTGGGATGACATTTTTCAAAATAGTATTATTCATCTTTTTTGGATTTGATATTCAGATTAGTAAGAAAATATATATATTATTGTAATAGTATTCGTTATCCAATTTTCATCGTCCATCGAGGGGTAATGATGTAATTTGGTAAAAAAAAGAGGGTAATGATGTAATTTGCTAAGAAAGATGGGTATTGATGTAATTTGCTAAATAAGAAAGTAGTAATATAATTTGATAAGAAAAATTGGTAGTGATGTAATTTGTTAAAGACCTTTTCAAACCCATTGGATAAGAATATTCTCTGTGCATGCTTTGTTTCACGTATCATCTCTTAAAACTCTCAATCTTTTTAAAGTCACTTTTGGGCTAAAGGTGCACAAAAGACAACTTTAATTAATATTTTATATTAATTTTTATAATGATTACAAAATATATATCATATGTTTACTAACAACACTAAAAGTTGTATGATATCATCAAATAAATGAGAAATCTATACTTTAAGGACATAAAAAAATGTAAGATTTAAAAGTAGAAATGTATTATAGTAAATTATACACGCCATATAAATGGTTAAAAAATTATCACTTATTTTATTTTTAAATCCGAGAGGACAATTGAGTCATTGACGATAGGACAAATTTAATTTCTAATTTTCAACCTTTACCAGCTTAGAAGCTATTGAATGCATTAATCAAAACAAGGACATTTCCATCATTTTATTTTAAAGTTACTTTTTTACTAAACTTGCACACAAAGGCAACTTTAATTAATATTTTATATTAAATTTTGTAATGGCCACAAGATATATATTATATGTTTGCTAACAACATTAAAAGTTGTATTATATCATCAAATAAATGAAAAATTTATACTTAGAGGACATAAAATAGTGTGAGATTAAAAAAGTAAGAATATATTGTAGTAAATTATATATACCATATAAATGATTAAAAAAATATCACTTATGTTATTTTTGAAATTAGAGAGGAAAATGGAGTCATTGACATAAGACTAATTTAATTTCTAATATCCAACCTTTATCGGCTTAGAAGTTATTGAATGCTTTAATAAAAAAGACCCAATAACAAAAAGAAAAAAGGATTACCTCTGATTGCGCATTGGGTGAGATCAGATGATGGAGATTGTGTTTCACCCAGATCTTCCACACAAAAGATCTTGAGATCATGTTGCACCTATCAGACGGTCAATTTTTTTATTCCATGTGCCACAAATCCCAAAAAATTGCCCTTGAATCATATGATACACATCACTCTCAAACGTCATTTTAGGGTCAAATTTTGGGGATATGTGATATGTGTAATAAACAATTGACCGTCTGATAGGTGCTACATGATCTCAAGATCCTTTGTGTGGAATATCTCCATCATCTAATTCACGAGTTTTAAGGGGTTTCTCACGGGAGTGCTTTCAGTAAATGTGTGGGCGAGAACAAACGTACCATAAGAAAGAGGAAATCTATATTCGCCCCATCAAAATCTTCAATTAAGTTTACATCAGGTCTGTACCTACATGTGTCAAACGCAATCCCCTTCCATGAATGTAATTACGTAAAATGGGTATCAATATTTGCAACCAAATATTCATTTTTGGAGCGACGATCTCCAACATAAAGTTTTCCTTCCGTGGTGCAGAGACCAAATCTTCAGCTGGAAATACAAATACCTATAAGAAATTTTTTTTTTTAAAAAGTAACCATTTACTACATGCAATGGCACTTCATTAAATGAGTTTTCTCTTTAACCTTATACATGTTTTAAATTACTAAAAGGACAATCGGACACCGCCTTCAAAATTCCATAAAGTAGAGATACATTGGGTATTACAAAAATTAGTAATGATGAATAATTTTGATAATGTGTGAAGTGAAAGCACTATTAACCATAAGGCAAGCCTCAAAAATTGTGATACACATAATTATCTAATTTAAGAATAAGTTAAAAGAAGGGATACAAAAGTATTGTTGTAACTAAAAAACAATTGATACATACCCAGAAAATGGATTGATTTAATTTATAAATAAAATAAAATATATCATTTTAAATTTACAATTCAACATCATATTTTTTTTATCCTTAACCACCCATTTGGCTTATATATCATTTTAAATTTACAATTCAGCATCATATTTTTTATCCTTAACCACCCATTTGGCTTTTATATATATATATATATATATATATATATATATATATATATATATATATATATATATATATCAAAAGGCGCATCCTATCTATAACGTCACGCCAACAAAAGCCGCTCCCAAGTGATACAACTCTTCGTTTCTACTTATCAGGAATGATCAGGTCTAACCAGGCTGAATCGGATTTCAAGATCAACCACATCTATAGATTGACTTTCATGGTTTTTAATTTTTATAGGATGACGTGCAGTCAAAATTCTCCTATTTCTAAGGACTTGAAATCTGGTTCAACCTCGTTGGACTTGGACATGACTATTGCCCTCTACTTAAAAATCTTGATCCCAACGCCTTCTCCTTAAAAATGAGAACCATGATATTGGTGTTTTGGATAGAGTACCTTTAAATCCACCCATGAAATCTTTGAGTTCACCCACATTGAAACACATTGATTAAGTTGAATCCAACGATGGAAATCGTTTATCCTCCCAATCTTTCACACGATGGATCTTGAGATCATGGGCGTACCATCAGACGCTCAGTGTTTTATTTCACATGGCACACGACTCAAAAAAATGACCTTAATATCACGTATAGACTCAAAGTTGACTTTAAGGTCACTTTTTGAGTGTGTATCACATGCAATAAAAAACCGACCATCTGATGGTATGCTCATAATCTCAAGATCCATCGTGTGAAAGATTGGGATAATTAACAATCTCCATTATCTGATTTAATGCATTCAATGTGTTTCGGTATGAATGAACCCAAAGATTTGGTGGCTGGACTTAGAGGTACTCTTTTCCATATCCACTATACATATTTACATCCTCTCCCAAATTGCAGAGTACTAACTCACTCACTTTCTCCGCATTCAGTGCCACTTAGTATTCAATACACTCGTGGGTAGCACCCATGGATCAAAATATCGTCCGATACGTATCGGTATCGGACGTAAACGACACGGTACATTAAATGTACCGTATTGTTAAAATATATGTATGTATCGAACGATACATTCAATGTATCGTTCGATATAGACCGGTACCGATACGTTCCGATTTTTTGACCAGACAATACGTACCGATTTTTCGACATTTTGATCCATGGTAGTACCCCAGCCTATATATATATATATATATATATATATATATATATATATATATACACACGGGAGAGGGGAAAATGTGCCCGAGCGTAAAGATATCTCTACGCCAATTGATATGGGTGCGATGCGTAGTACCATTTTGTGAAGTGATGGGTGGTATTCGAACCACTTTACTAACTAGGGTTACACTTTTAAAATATTTTAAAAGTTAAATATTCTTTCAGCCATCATTCTTGACTTTTTTAAAAGTCTTTTTAAAGGATCTTTCTTTTCTCTCTTTTTCTAAGAAAGTTTCAGACTTTTTTTTTTCACGTATATTTTACTCAAAAAATGTGAGCGTCCGACAACGAAGCGCTGGTACCCTAGCGCCGAGGTGTTGGCGCTTCGCTAAAAAATAAAATCGGAATGTCGACGCCTCTATATCGCTGTGTAGGCGCTTTAATTAAAAATAATAATAAATAAATAATTTAACGATAAAAAAATAAATAATAATAATTTTACGAGGCATCGGCCCCCCTAAAACGAGGAGCCAAGGTGTTAGTGCTTAACCCGGTGCTAGGAGCCAAGTTCCGCCGAGAAAGAAGCGTCATTGATCGCTACTTATGTGTGTATCTAATTAAATTTTAACTTATTGTAAGCGTACAATGGAATTGTAGAGTTAATATAGGATCGTTCCCACGAAGAAGTTATTATCTTATTTATTATCTATATTTATATTTCAAAATTTATATTTATCTTTTAAGGTTCTAAACTATTGGAGAAATATGAATAAAGAATAGGTTTTCTTAATCTAAAGTGCATAAAATAAATTCTAATCTTTTTTTAAATTGAGGTCGTTAATCTCAATCTTCAGCTATCGGATATTTATAAAAATAAACAGTACCGTATTGCAGTCTTCTAGAATTTGATCGTCAATCAAAGACTAAAATTCCTTAACACAAATTTAATCTAATCAACAATCTACCAAAAATTTTGGCGTCAATCAAACTCTAGAAAATTGAAGATGAAAAAGTAAAAACTTTATACTAATTTACAAATTTCAAGCTGAGTCGTCAATTCAAATTAAAACTTGGAGATGTCTACAAAGCAGTAAATAAAGCAAATAAATCTAAACTATAAAGCAAAATATATATATCTTTTATCCTTCAGTCCCAGTCGTCAATTTTGGATATCTATACTAATCTTTAGTACCCAATAGCAGTCGTCAATTGCTCTTGATAAAACCTCTGATATCTAATCTACTCTAACTATTTTACACTACTGATCGGCAGAAAATTCAACCTCAGTCGTCAATTGATGCTGAAATTTTTCAATGTTTTATTCCTGCACTAAGCTCTCTTATTTATAGATCATAAGGAGTCGATTTCTAAGACTTCTAATTCTAATAAAAGAAATTACTAAAATAAAAGTATCATAATATAACTCTAATTCTTAATTTTATTCTTCCTCGCTTTTAAACTGTAGATGTATTTTGGCTTTATTTCCTTAATAACAGCAGCAAAGATCTTCGAAGTTTATTTTTATCAATCTTTTCAAGATCCATAATTCACCAAACTTCTAATTTTAGAGATCTTTTGATTCGGTACATGACGGTGATAGTCTTCACTCACGCGATCAGCAGCAGCAGTTGTAGCAAGAGGAAAAACTTTTCTTTTATACAATCGTAAATTACGATTGTCTGTTTTCTTTTCTTTTTCAGAAAATTATGAATCACAATTTTCTATTTTCTGTCAGCTTCCAGCTAACGATTCTTTACTGCGATTCTTCGCCTTTCTTGCATCGTCTTTACTTGATACGGCTTTTCTAAATTACAATTTCTCACTTTTTAATATGTTATTTCGCATAATCGTAAAACACGATTCTTCATTTTTTTTTAGGCGAAGAATTGTCTCTTACGTTCAATCGTCTTTTACTGCTTTTTGAGTTCATTTTGGCGAATATTAACACTTTAACTCCTTTTTACTATTTTTCCTTAATATATGCACATCAGTAACTTGTTAGTAGCAAACTAAGTCCTAACATTACTAAGTTAAGGATAATAAAATAGTAAATTATGTGACTGATTATTTGCTACCAGACGACCATATTTTTGAAGTAAAAATATACCTGAAAAAGTAAGTTTGACGCTTTTTAAAAAAAATGAAGAAAATTAAATAAAAGAGACTTTAAAAAAGTCAAGAATGAATGCTGGAAGGATATTTAACTTTTAAAATATTTTAAAAGTATAACCCTAATTAGTAAAATGGTTCCAATATCACCCATCACTTTACAAAATGGTGTTATGTGTCGCACTCATATCAATTGGCGTAAATATATCTCTACGTTTGGGCACATATCCCCAGCCCTCTATATATATAAATATTTAGGGGTCCCTACACTAGTGATGCCACGTTTGAATGCAACACTAATGTCAAGAGCATGTGGCACGTGATAAAAAAAAAAAAAACTTATTTAAGTTCATAAGCCACATGGTTTAAAAAAAGATAATATTTAACCATTATAGTCATGTTCTTCAAGGGACAGGGAAGACCCACCCGGCCTGTTTCCAATGAGTATAAGCATAGGGTATTTTTGTTCGCACCCACCATTTTATTGAGTCACGTGAAATAAGTGAATTTTTTTTTTCTCTATTTTGAAAGATGGCACCCACCGTCTTTTTATTTAGTGGGCGCTCACCTTTATAATCATTTTTTATTCTAGTTCCTTTTTCTTGTTCATCTTCTTCTTTAATTCCAACAACCACAAAGAGATGCTAACATTACCGAATCACCCTCTTCTTCTTGTTTTTTTTTTTTAGTTTCTTTTTCACCTATATATATATATATATATATATATATATATATATATATATATATAGGTGAAAGGTGAAATTATAGTTGGTTTAACCTTTCGTTTTTCTGAACAATTGACTCCATTGGTTGATCATGTAATCAGGTGCTACACATCAGTCAACTAGCAATGGCTCTATACAATGTTCCCAGACTTTTATAGCAAGTGAGTTGTAAAAGCACCATTAATGGTGGGAGTAGAGCTCTTGTTGATATCTAGAAGAAGCTCAAACCTAGAAGAGGAGATTGAGGAGGGTAGAACAATTGAGTGTTGTTCGTTGTTGTATTTTTGTATAATGGCTTTGATCTACATTTAAAAATTAAATGGTGTTTAAATGATCTTACACTATTAAAATGCCACTTTTTACCTCACACCATTGAAGTGTGGTTTGTTATTGTGCCATGTGGCACACATCCATTATCAATATAAATTGCCCAAGTAGCAATCCGTAGTTGGAACATTTTTCAGCCAAAAAATCATGCTTATAAGTGGATGTAAATTATTTGATCGGTAAACTTTAATGTCAATCATCAAAATTGAGAACAATCATGAGTATTAGAGTGCATAGATCGGATGAATTGAATCTCCCAAAGAGTGTGATTTTTGAATCCATAGCTCCTCAATTGGTGATATATTACTTTGACGGTATGAATTTTTAAGATCATAAGCCAATAAATTGTTAAAGATTGTTTAAACATCATTTGGTATTTAAATAACGGTTAGGAGAGTTGGTCCGGTGTTTTTTCACCTCTGTTGAGAAAAAGGCTCTTTTTTTATTTGCACGTGGGGGCCTAGGCTTGGTGCAAAGATAGCTAAGCCTGTTAGAAATGCTTTATTACTTTTTTTTTTCTTTTGGTAACTTGGGTATCCGGGCCTCTTAGAGCAGCGCCTAATCTCATGGGCACATGCGCACTCTAAATTCAGCACATGCCTAATTGGCACAGGATATAAATTCCTAGGGTGGCCTCAGGGGGGGAGGAGATTCGAACTTGGATCTCTTACTTTTGGAAGCACGTACCTGGCCAGCTTGCCTAACCCCTTGAGGTTTAAATGCTTCACTACTTGGCTGTCAATGGGTTGGGTCATAGAAAATATGAGGTTTTTACCGGGCTAGATCGGGTTTTCAAGTTGGCTTGAGTGGGGTACGGGCCGAGTCTAGCATGTGCCATTTTCCGATTGATCAACCAAAATTTTGGCCAAACCAAACCTAACCCATTGATAACCCTGATTGGGTCATGTGAAGTTTGATATTTTATATAAAAAATAAAGTCGGTGAGCCGAGTTGGGTCAAATTGGGTCAGGCTTATTGTCTTGATTCGTGGGAACCATGGATCAAAATTTCGACCCAACCAAAACGAAATCCCAAAATATTGAGACTTCAAATTATCGGTTGATAATTTGAAGTCTTGATATTTTGGGTTTAAAAAAAATAAAATAAAATTTGGGTACATAAATATCGGCCATGGCCCTCAAAATTTTGGCCGAAATTTAGGTCAAATTTTCGGTTTCAGTCATGCCCGAAACCAAAAACGAAACCGATATTTTGATACTTGGTGGGAACGATAAGGCCGTGGTGCACCATCGGGGCGGGCATCTACCTTTGACTCGACAAAAATTAAAAATTTGAAAACTAAGGATTAAAAATTATGAAAAGAATATTAAAAGCGTAAAACTATTCTCACCCATTTAATAGTAAGTACCACAAAATTTTCACGAATGAAAACTATTGATTGACATGAATCAGATGATGGAAATTGTTTTTGGTTCCAATCTTCCTCGTGATAGATCTTAAGATCATGGCACGCCTATTAGACGGTAAGATGACCTTTCCGATAAAATTAACAATTGTGAATAAAATATAGAAAAGTTGCAAACTAATCGTGAAATTCGCAGCATTTTCTTTTTAAATTCAAATTTTTTAGCCGAAGCAATTAAACGTTAAGTTGTGAACTATTTGTAAAACAAATAATTCGCGTTTTATTCACAACCTTTTTCAAAACGTCGGGAGACTAAAATTTGGTGACTGATGCATGTTCACATTAGATGAACTGCATAAGCACTATCATTAGTGATAGCGGCCAAGTTGACACTAACTCCACCAATCACGTGAAGACACTTTTCTACAATACCCTTTTCTATCACGAAAAAAGCATGTAACCCCACATGAGAAATTGAAAAACTAATAACAGAACTACAGAATTTGTATCCCTTTTATTATAAACGGTCATTGACATATCACACCCCATCAGCTCAACAAATGCAAATGGTTACACCATGGCATGTGGATGAATGGGTCAATGATTTGGCTCATCATAAAAAATTCAGCATAAAAAAATTATTTTATGAATTTAGCCAAATGGGACATAAGTTTTGACCCATATTTGATCGGATAGAAGTTACTAGCTCGCTCTCTAGTGTTCCAACGGTAATAGAAATCTTTAGAATTTTTTCTAAAAGTTTTTATATTAATCTTTGGTTCCACACTCTTTCAAGTTTTCTCCCAAGCTCTCCACTCCTTTATGAATCTAGATGGTTATGGGTCTAGAACCTTCGAGCCTCCCTTGTTACTCTACTATTTTAGAGTATTCTCTGTTAAGTATAACAAATATATATATGGTACAAATCCGGTAGGAAAGATTCAATGTTGCATGATGCGTGACACAACGCTCCTCTAGAAGAGTGTCAGCGCTTCTCGCGAGGTGTTAGCGCTCCACTTGAGGAGTGTCAATGCTTCTCTATTGCGGTATCAAAGCTCCACTAGAGGGGTTCCAAAACTTCTCTATCGCAGCTCCAAGTTTTTTAGTAAAATAAATCATCTGATGGTACGCCCATGATTTCAAGATCAATCTTGTGAAAGATCAGGATGAAAAATGGTCTTTATATGAGAATCAAAGCAGTTTACGACAGGTTTGATTTTAAGAAGAAGAAGACTTCCTTGAAAAATGAGACAAAAAAGAAAGAAAAGAAAGATAATTATGAAAAAGTAAGTATGACACTTTCTTAAAAAAAAGAGAGAAGAAAAAGAAAAAAAAAGCGACTTCTGAAAAAGTTAGTCTTACAGTTGAAAGAAAATCTAGCATTTAAAATATTTTTAGTGTTTTAACCCTAGTTAATAAAGTATGCCCTATACCATATGTCGTTTATAGAGTAATCTGGGCATATAAAATCTCTATGCGCGGGCACATTCTCCCCTTGACTATCTATATATGGGAGCCGATTCCGTCCTCAATGGGAGGCCGGTTATAGTCCTCTAAGGTCCACGTGGCACCCAAAACACTATTTGGGTGTCACATGGAACATGGTGGATGGTTTATATCAATTTAAAATAAAAAAGATTTTTTGAAAAAAACTTTTAAAAAACACAAGTCAAAGTTTGACGGAAATAATCACGGTTCAAAAAACATATGATGGAAAAGAGTTTTCAATTTTTTTTAAATTAAAGATAATCTAAGCAATGCACCCAAGCTCTAAGCGGCCCCGAAACAATATTCCAAGTGCCACGATGAGCACCACGTGGAACCTTGGAGGACGGTGATTGTCCTCCATGCATGTTCAATAATATATATATATATATATATATATATATATATAGAGAGAGAGAGAGAGAGAGAGAGAGAGAGAGAGAGAGAGAGAGAGAGTTGTTGTTCCTTGGATTTCAAAGGAACTACTTCCTTAGGATTGGGGAATTGCTGCAATTCTTCCTGAATAGTCAGGATTCTTCATTTGAGAGTCACGTTGAAAGTCTTATCTAAACTCTTTCCACTGAAAATGATAAAGCCTATAAAACGATGAGCTAGTATCATTTCTTGATTATAGATTTAGATCTTCGGACTTGATGTACAAATAAAAGAGATGGAATAGTTGCAAATAGCATCTTTGTATCCTGCATATGTGTGGAACTCAAATCTCATTTAACAAAGCTATCAACATCTATCCTTTAACAATTTAACGGGAAATTGTTTAGGACAAGACTATAGAATAGCAAGAAAGGCTCTGCCCCGGCCAACCAAGTGAAAAAAAAATAAAAAATGAAGAGAACAAAACGAGAACAAAACTTGGTATTTGGTAACTCTCTAGTAGTCATGCTTAACTTTGAACGCAATTTATAGATTCTACAACAATAGTACTTCGAACTTGGAAAATAATAACAAAAATGGCTATAGCAAATTCTACAGATGCCACTGTTGGAACTAATGAAACAAATGATTGATCCATCATATGACAGCTGGTAACATTGTTTCGATTGACATTAACATAATAAGAAATTTTCGTCTATTAAGGAGGATTCCCCAAATACCTAAAACTGAGATAATCATGGAAAATGTGAAATATTTGATAGGATCTCTTTCGGGAACGTGAACTGTCAGAGAAATTCAAATTAGAAAACTAAAACTTTGTTTTGCCTCACAAAATATATATATATATATATATATATATATAGGCTTTGAGCTAGATCGGGTGGGGTGCCCAAATGGTTAGAGTTGGGGTCTGACATTTGCTGTATTCTGTTGGTCAGCCAATTTTTTTGCCCCAACCAGACTTGACCCATTGGCAGCCCTCATCGGCTCGTGTCATGTTGCATATTTTATATAAAACAATCGGTGAGCCGAGTTGAGTTAGGTTGGGTCGGGCACATAGTCTTGGGTTGCGAGACGGGTAAGGCCAAGGTGCACCATGGGATTGGGCATCTACCCTTTACTCAATGGAGAGCCAAACTATGGCCCGACCCAACCCATAAATAGCCCTAATACTAATTTTGACATAACCAACAATCTAGTCCAACGGGATGGGTCGACTCGATACTTGACCCGCCCGACACAAGTTTTTTACCGGGTCAGACATATAAATTTGATTTGTTTGATTGAGTCATGCATGAGGCATCTGACCCAACCTTTGGGTAGTATCTACTCTTGTGGGTCATTCCGAGTTCGCACGATATTTTCTGTATAAATTCAAGGAAAATATATT
This sequence comes from Chloranthus sessilifolius, assembly GCA_021018995.1. NCBI lineage: Eukaryota > Viridiplantae > Streptophyta > Magnoliopsida > Chloranthales > Chloranthaceae > Chloranthus > Chloranthus sessilifolius. The sequence goes on along the minus strand of CM037593.1, from coordinate 8,469,963 downwards.
GGGTTTTCAACTTTGTTGGATAGGTTTTGTCAGTAAGCTGTCCAATTAGGTCAATTTTTTTTTGGGTCAGATCGGGCATATATCCTTCCCATTGGGCCGGGTCAGCATGCACCATAAACGCCAGCCATAGTTCTTAGCCTGTCCCAACCCGACCATAAACAAGAAAGCTTTATGGCCCCCTAAATTTAGTGCAAGGAGCCATTACTTGGACTTGCTTTTTAAATGATTGCACCGAGATTACAATCAGACTTGTAATTTAGGGACATGTGACATGTGAAAGCACAATTGAGCCGTATGATTTAAATTTTATGATCTATAAATCATTAATAGATAAGATTGACATGAAATATAATTTTCGTCATGTGATTAAATATGGTCAAAAGATATTATTTGATTTAACAATTGACAATAATAGATTATATGATAAATATCATATTTTGGTCTAATTATATCCACTAAAGATTTATAGATCATAAATTTTAAATCAGATGGCCTAAATTGCGTTTTCGCGTAGATGTTCTAAAATACAAAGTCTTTCTTTAACATCGGTGCAGTCACTTAAAATCGTATGGAAGTAATGGCTCCCTTTAGTGAAACTACGCCGCTAACTTTCTAACTAATTTTTGGCGGTCAAAAATATCTGTGTACGATCGGCGGTGTTCGTAAATACCAACTCTCAAATTTTGTTCTGTTAAATAGAGAGAGAGAGAGAGAGAGCAGAGACGAGAGAGGTGAGAGAGAGAGAGAGAGAGAGAGAATGGAAGAAAAAGTAATATACATACCAGATTCATGGTCGGAAGCTGCGAATTCCATTGCCCAAGATGAATCATCTTCAGCGCCACCACCTATAGCTTTCATCTGCGGTGCTAAGAATGCCGGAAAATCTACTTTCGCTCGCCATCTCCTTAACACTCTCCTTACCAGGTATGCACAACTACCAACCCAAAACCAAGAAACAAAAATAAAAGAAAATCCACATACCGTAGATTTTTTTTTGGTTTTAAAAATCATTTTAAACCGAAATTTGACTCTTTTATGCGGACCCAGATCGATCCTCCGTTGTTTAAATTTGTTTCATCTTCTATTACTTATTAAAATCTTGTTATGAAGTTCGAATTCTTGCTCAGAAACGTTTGAGTAGAAGGAGTTCGACGAAATGTCTAAGAGAAATTATGTTTTTTTTATTTAATTTAATAGAGAAATTATGGCCTTAGACGGCTTTGTTCAAGATGTACGAAACGAATGGTATGTTAATAGTTGCAACATTGAACAACTAGACGGTGCTACGAGCACGCCACTTGTTACTAATGTACACCCACTAAAAATTTACGTGAAAGGCCAAAGGTGTACTTTAACTGATTTTCATGCTTATAAATAATTTGGTGCGTTAATAGTAGCAGCATTTAACAACTAGACGATGCTACGAGCACACCACTTTTTACTAATACACACCACTAAAAAAATAGCGAGAAAGGTCAGAGGTGTACTTTAACTAATTTGCATGCTCATAAATAACTTGGTGCCATGGGAAAAGGCTTGGGCTGTCAAGAGTGAAGACAAGGGTTCGAGTCCAGAGAGGAGCTACTGTGTGTAGAAAATCAAAAGTTAGGCCTGTATCCCGTCCACCGCTCCCAGCACACTGCACGTTAGGGATGCATGTCTTAAACGAAACACCGAAACTGAACCGAAAACCGAGGGCCCTGAACCGAACCTCACCGAAAACCGATTCAAACCGAACCGAACCCCCAATTCGGTTCGGTTTTGGTTTGGGTGGCTTGAAACCGAAAACCGAGGGGGTAAGTTGAGTAAACCGAAAACCGAGAAAAACAGAAGAAACCGAAAAAAAAAAATACATCAAAAATAAAATAGGTATTTTACCTACACCGAACCGAACCAAACCGAACACCGAATAATTCAGGTTCGGTTCGGTTCGGTTCACTGAACTTGCATCCCTACCGCATGTACAGGATCAACATTGGGTAATAACCTTTTTCCCTGAGGTTGATCATTTGATAAGAAGGAATTTGACCCGAGCGCGGGTCGGGTACTGAGTACCAACTCTTCATCTTTATATCCTACAAGACATGGCCTCTGCAACAGTCCTGCCTATGGAGCCTTTCTCGTTATTATTGTTAGATGGTGGAAATCTATCCCTTGATGTGTTAATAGTAGTGTTGAACAATTACTCAAAGAATCAAATGGCGTGTAGTTAGTAAGTTATAATTTGGTGTGTATTTAGCAAAATGTGGTGTACTCATGCAGCGCTGCTTGAATTTGCTTTTGGTGTGGACATAGAATCAGATAATGTGCAGTTAATAAGTTCAAATTTTGGTGTGAGCTAATAGTGGCGTGTTAGTAATAGTGCCCTCCATTTTTCTTGATGTGATTTCTTATGATTGCTGTTTATTTGTTTTTCATTTCCTATAAAACCAGTCTGCACCGGAACGGAATGGAATTTGGTTGTTTAGATGTAGTTTATAGATGGAAGGTCAGGTTTTGTATTGAGAAGTGATAAGGATCAACATGGTTGAGAACCAGTCATAGCTGTTTTATTTTACCTGTTTATTGACTTCCATGAGACTGATAGACCTGCCTGTCTATTCCCATTCGGTTTCTGAGATATAGTTCTTACTTTTATTTATTATTTATTATTTATCATTTTTTTTTTCAGTTACAGTAGAGTAGCTTATTTGGATACGGATGTCGGGCAGCCGGAGTTCACTACTCCTGGTTGTCTCTCACTTCATATCATCGACGAAAAAAATGAAGGTATTTATATTTGAATTCTATGCTTTGTTTTTGGGTTAATGGGGCGTCAGCTACATCAATGGATAAATTGCTCATAAGTACACATTTTATCCCATGTGGCACACATCTGTGACCAATCCAAGTCATCCAAGTGGCAAAATATCATGTCAACTGACTTTTGCCTGAAATGGGTGCTCATCAGAGAATTAAAACCATTTGACCAAAGTAGTTGCTTAGAGAATGTTGTTTATATTAAAGGTAATGTCCATATCGAAGTGCTCGGATTGGATCTTATGGACCCGCTAATGGGTATGCTTTTTGGACTAAGTGAAGTTCACATGATAGCTAACCACTTGGAATTGTAAACAATATGTGCCATGTGGCGCCACTTGGCCTAAAAAGATGCCGGTGAGAGTTGTCATCTATCGATGTAGATGCCTAGAGTCAGTGGCTCTCTTTTTATGCTGTATATGAGCTATTTATTTTTATATATATAAAAAACTAGCTGGTTGATCACCAAATTGTAGGAAGAGCTCATAAGTCATAAAACTTGTAAGACACATGCATTTTAGAAAGATATAAGTGATGTTATATCATCAAATAGTGGTATGCCATGAACACTTGAGTATATCCATTGCCTGAATCCAAAGAAGGGATCATGCTCGATTTTCATTACCAATCAATAATTTGTGACAATAACCATCTTATTTATTTTTCAAAACTGTATACGATTAATGAGTGATCTTTAGTCTTGTAGATAAGTGTGTGTTTGTGTGTTATTATTATTTATTTATTATCTTGGGATTTATTTTTGAGCAATTCCTTGTATATTTATGATCATTCTATACATCTTTGCAGATTTGTCGATTCTGTGTCTGAAAACGCCTGAGAGGTATGCACTGGTGATCTTTGGGGTTGATCAATTCTCCTTTCTTGTAATGGGTTGATTGTAAAGATCTTCAAAAATTATAGGAAATTGCAGTATGAATCTATATAGTGTTGCTTTATTTCATATATACTTAGAGCATTAGCAATGTGGAACATCTTGAAAAGGAATGAGATTGACCATTTTTAAAGAATGAACATTGTGGAGTTTGAAAATCCCATTTAATGTTTTTAGAATGATTTGTCTCTTTGTTGCTTACTAAAAATGGAAAAAACTTATAACCAGAGGGCAAATTCTCTAAATGAAGGGAAGAGCCTTTTGATCCGGACATCGAGGGATGGAAGGGAGCGGAGAAGGAGTTTAGGGGAGCGGCGAAGGAGTGCTGAAGGATGGAAGGGGGCCTCACCCAGACCCATCGTCATCCAGGCCGGAGATTGGGTTTGTAACGCCTGCAACAATCTCAACTTCTGTAGAAGAATGATATGCCACAAGATGGGATGTGGAGCTCACTGGAGAACAGGAACCACCATTACTAATTTTGTTAATCTTCCCCGTCCCCCTAGGGGAATGCCTCTATAACCAGTGTTATTCAAACAGCAAGCTAACGATATTAAGAAACGTTGGTCCATTGCAGGGACGTGGTTCAAAGGGGTGGCGAAGGAGCTTTTGGGTGACAATAACAAGCATCAGAGTAAACACCAGTCCCATGAGCACGGTCCACGCCATACTTTACCCTTTTGCGTCCTTCCAGACAACCAAGGGATTTTTACTGATCCATTCGGGACAAGCGCCTTTACAGTGAGGACGTGTCTATTTTTCTGGACCCCCTAACCCTCTACCCTCGCTTAACGCACCACCTGAGACTAACCTTTCCTTCTCTCTGGACTTTATGCCTGAACCCTCTCTCTCCTATCCTACCAAACTATGCCTACTAGCAGAAAGCATTAAAGGTGAAGCTGATAACATTGATATTGTTAATTTCTTACAAGGGTCAGGAGTGCACTGCAGGCTACATCAGGACATTAACACCAGTACAAAAAGTTCATCTAAACAGACACCCAACAAACAAAAACCATCCATATCCAAGCTAAGAAAGAGATTTTTGCCTCTACGATTTGGAGAGGGGGACGAAACAAGAGTGGAGGAGATTGCGTCGGGCGACATCTTCAGTTGGGGCAGCTACACCCTTCGCTTCGCCAGGTGGGAGGAGGTTGAAGTCAAAATGATCCTTCACCTCGACAACTCTGGGGTCTGGATCAACATCTACGGCCTCCGCCCCACACCTATGGTCTTTAACAATCCTCTGGAGGATCGACAACGCCTGCGGGGGGCTGCTCGAAGTGGACAGAAGGACCACTGACCACTCAGATGTCAGATGCGCCTGTGTCTGCGCTCTCGGGAGATTGGGGAGGGGTGTACCAAGGTGGAGAGATATCTCTGTTGGCCGGAGTCAGTACAGGTGCAATGTGGAAGTGGATAGGTCGGAACGGGTAATCAGCGGATATCACCGTGAAATAAGTGCCTCGATAATCCGGACCAGCCATGCACAACACATGCCGACAGGAGGGGAAGTATTGATCGACGATAAGCGGGATGTTTACAGGGTACCAAGGGCGGGAGAGCCGTCGCAACTCCCAGTATTTAACCAAAGGGGACATCACCTCGTTGGCATAGGGACGCCAACCGGTTTCGCGGACAGCATGCCGACGATGCGGCCGCAGGAAACGATCCATGGAGATATGATTATATGAATTTGGCGGGAGAGATCGATAGGAAAGGGAAAAGACCTCTCGTGGGAGCTAATGACAATTTTTTTGAATTTTAAATAGGAGCTAAAGAAATATCTTAGAAGGAAGATAGGAGTGTACGAACGATGGAGATGTTGCATGTTGAAATGAGCGGTGGAGATTTGCTTTCATGCACCGTACCTGTGGGGTCACCTGACTAGTTGTCATCACACGTCTCCGACATGCGGGAAAATCTTGTAACAAGCGGCGATGATGCGCCTTCCGACTTTCTAGCTACGACACGTGGCGAGGATGCAGAATCAAGACGGCTAACCTCTCCCCCAAATCCAGTTTACCCTTTCTCAAGTCCTGGGGGCCTTCCCGAAATTAGATTGTGTACGTCACAAGGGTAGAATAAGGGTTGTCGCTCTTTAGAAAAGTCGGCTGAAGGGCCACGTGGGGGACTGCGGGATGCACTACCTTTTTCTTTAGGCTTCAGTAATGATTTTGGAAGTCGACACGTCGGCGCTCTTGCCCTGCCTTGCCTCATTTTGCGCTGAGGCATCGGGTTCTCGGAATGTTGTATACACAAGCCAGGGCAAGAATACCACCCTTGTACCAAATCGAGTTGAACAGGCCGAACTGAATGCGAATCTACGTGATGATGCGAAGGATACAGATGTCACCCCTCTCCCTCTAGTGGAGCCACGCCAGCTCGCTTATGAGGACACGTCGATCATGCTAAACTGGCCCACTGGGCCTTTTCTAACGAGCCGGACCTTACCTTCGACTGTGGAGCCTATACTACTCCAAAATTTTCTCTTTCGCTGTCTTCCCCAGTTTTTTCTGCTACTTCTAATTTATGTATTTCCACTGTGAGTGTTTCTTGTAGGAAGTCTGCGGCATGTTCACTAATGCCGATCAGCCTTTGAACCAAGGAAGTGAAGGAACCGCCACACCTTCTTCCCCTACCGCTCCTACCCACTTACTTGTTGGAACCCACAATCCCTCGCCAGTGAACATGGACTGTCTTTCAAATCAACAGGAAGCAATGAACAATTTTGAAGTTAGGAAAACTCTGGGAATGACATATCTAGGGTCAGCGGACGTAATCATTGACATTTTCCACCAAATCCAGATGAAAAGGAGGGTTAGTAAAAAAGAGTTTAAAATCAAAGGGAAGTGGGAGGCAAATAAGTTCAAATGGGGTCTTATGTACTCTAGATCAGCTGCAAGGAAACTTAGAAAGAGGAAGAATATTGCTTCAATGGGGAACCTTAATATACCCTAAGAAGTAGGGGTTCTATCTCGGGGCTTTCCAATTTGCAATGGTGTTTGTCTTTTCTTTCTTGGAATGTAAGGGGACTGGGCGACAAGGACAAATGGGCTATCATTAAATCCACGATCAATATCATCAACCCTACGGTCATCTCTCTCCAGGAAACTAAATGGGAAGGAGTTAGTACTCGCCGAATCAGATCGATTTTGGGTAGAGGGGATTGGGAATGGGAATGCTTACCAGAGGACGGCCCAACAGGGGGAATCCTACTGGCTTGGAGGACTTCAGTTTTCGAAAAGTTGGAAGGGGAAGCGACTGAGTATTATGTATCAGCGGTGCTTAAGAGAAGAAGCGATGACTTCATAGCCGTCTACACGGGGGTCTACGGTCCGAACGATGTGGGCCTCCGAGAAGATCTATTCTTTGAGCTCAGCTCCATCTATAATAGATGGGGCCACAACCATAGATTGGGGGAGACTTCAATGTTATCCGTGAAATCTCCGAGAAGAATGGGGGCAATTTCCAGTGTACAACCGCCTCCAAGTCCAATGACTTCATTTCAGAATGTGCTCTTCGTGATGCTGGCATGAGAGGGGGACAATTCACCTGGACCAATGGTCAAGATTATCCCGGGCACTGTGGTGGATGTTTGTCCCACTATCGTTTCCGATCATAAACCAATTGTCCTTCAAACCTCTTCTGTGCAGGGGAACGGTCCGACTCCCGTCCATTTTGAAAATACGTGGTTACAAAGCCAGGATGTCCATGACCATTTGGAGGAATGGTCGAATGGAGGGGATAAGAATGTTTTTAACGGAAATGCTTCAGCTAGGCTTGTCTTTAAACTCAAGCTTCTCAAGGGAAAGATCAGAATCTGAAACATAGATGTTTTTGGAAATGTCTCTAAAGTCAAGGATCGTTTGCTCACGGAAATAAAAACTTTTGATGATTTCGAAGAAACTAGACGCCTCTCAGAGGAAGAAAAAGACATTCGGCTAGCTCTTAAGATTGCGTATAATCAGAAATGTACCCAAGAAGAGGAAATCTGGAGGCAAAAATCAAAACTGCACTGGCTCAAAAACGGGGATGGTAACACTAAATTCTTTCATTCCTACCAGGCTTGTTGGGAAACAATTGAAAGTGAGATCATCCTCTTCTTCGATGAATTCTTCCTCAGGGAAAATCTTCCAGCAGGTTTCAATTCTACGTTTGTAGTGCTGATTCCAAAGGTGGAGGGTGCGGTTAACATCAAGGATTTTAGAACGATAGCCTCCTTAACTGTATCTATAAGATCCTCGCCAAAGTCTTGGCCAATCGTCTTAAACTGTTCATAGGGGATCTCATCTCACTGAATCAGAGGTCTTTTTTCTCGGGAAGGCAACTTCTTGATATAGCCTTGTTCGCTCCTGAAGCAATTGACAGCTAAAAAAGAAGAAGAATGGGAGGCTTGGTCCTTAAAATTGACATGGAAAAAGCGTACGGAAGGGTGAAGTGGAGCTTCCTCCGCTACCTTCGTCTTAGAATGGGCTTCCAAAGTAGGTGGATAAGTTGGGTCCGTGCTTGTTATGAATCGCCGCTCTACTCCATCATGTTCAACGGATGTCCTAAAGGCTTCTCCAGAGGGTCCAGAGGCCTTAGACAAGGAGACCTGCTGTCTCCTCTCCTGTTTAATATTGTCGGAGAAGCCCTCCACAGTTTCTTTCTCAAAGCTTCCACTCTCAGCCTCTTCAAGGGTTTCACAATCTCTAAGAAGCTCTCTGTCACCCACCTCTAATTTGCGGATGACACGGTCATTTTCTGTAGCCCTGCTCTTCATGAAGTTAGAAATGTCCTCAACGTTCTCTTGGTGTTTGAAGTGGTCTCAGGTCAAAAGGTTAACCTTCAGAATTCTAAGGTGGTTGGCATCATCCACCCCTCCATGACTTCCCTCCTCGTTGAATCTTTCGGCTGTCTTCAAGAAGAGCCCCCCCTCAATTACCCTTGGCCTCTCACTCGGAACTGGCAAACCCAAGATCAACCACTGGGAACCGGTGGTCAACCGCTTTAGGAAAGGCTCTCCACTTGGAAGAGCAAAATGCTTAGTAATGGAGGCCTTCTGACCCTCGTTAGGTCTACGCTTTCGGCGCTACCTATTTTTTTCATGTCCTTCTCAGCCCCAGCCGCGATAATAAGCTCTATGGAAAAAATTATCCGAGACTTCCTTTGGGAATGAGGTAATAATAATGGGAAAGTGCACCTTGTTAATTGGAAGGATTGCTGTTCCACTAAACAGGAAGGGGGGTTGGGCATCCGCAACCTTAAACTCATGAATCAGGCCCTGCTAGGCAAATGGCTCTGGAGATTGGGAGAAGAAAGGAATAGGCACCTCCTATGGAGGCAAATAGTGAAGGAAAAATATGGAGTCAGCAACAATGATTGGGACCTCATTTCTAGTCACTTCTATAGCTCGGGATGGTACAAAGGTGTGGTGACAGTTAAGGACAATTTCGGTAATTGCCTTAAATACAACTGGGGTGACGGGGAAAAAATTGATTTCTGGCGAGACAAGTGGATCTCTAATGACAACCTCCAATAATCTTTCCCGAATATTTTCTGTATTGCAGCCCGTCAGAATGCTGTTATAAAAGATTTTACCTCTCAGATTGCAGGCACATGGGCTTGGAACATCAGCACTAGGAGGAGTTTGAAAGATGAGGAAATCGATGAGTATATTCAATTGCATAGTCTGCTCAGCAAGGCTACCCCTAACAACTCAGTATGATATCAGAATTTGGGATAAAAATACTAAAGGATTATTCACTGTCTCGTCCTTCTACTACACTCTCCAAGAGCACAGGATCACCCATAGGGACAAGCCTTCGTACTTGTGCTACTGGAAAGCAAAGATTCCTCCTAAAATACGTTTCTTTGCCTGGTCAGCGGTGTGGGGAAGAATCCTCACTACAGACCAGCTCAGGAGGCGAGGTGTAGCGGTCAGAAAAAGGTGCCTCCTCAGTGTGAGGACTAACGAATCTGCCTCTCATGTTCTCATTCATTGTAGCTTCTCCACGAAAGTTTGGGGAGCGATTTTTTCCATCTTCGGTACCTATTGGGTCTTACCGGCTTCCTTTGACCTTCTACTTCAGCAGTGGACCGGAGGTATGGACAGGGACAACCACGTCGCTCAAATCTGGGACCTAGTTCCCTATGCAGTTGTTTGGGAAATTTGGCTGGAAAGGAACGACAGGGTTTTCAATCAGAAAGCCAAACCGACTTCCATGGTTATTGATGCTGCTAAAGACCTCCTCATCAATTGGGTGGTATCAATCTATGGGCAGTTAGATAATGATCTTAGCATCCACCCTCTTCAACAATTGGGACCACTGCCTCTAAACACCTTCTTTCTTCCCTTAGCCTCCCCTGCTCCTTCTTGCCCAGCCCATAGACCTCTGGATCTTGCTGCAAGTTCCCATGGGTGTTAGCCTGGGAGTGGTTTGTTCTCTTTATCTTTGGTAGTACCTTACTACCGCCAAGGAATGCATTTCCTTTGCCTCTTTTTTAATATATTTCTTTACTTTTGCTGATAAAAAAAAAAAAATTCTCTAAGGCCCCGTTTGATCGCAAGGAAACTCCAAAGAGGAAATGAAATCAATTTCCTAGTTGGTTTCTTGGGAAATGATTTCTTCTAGAAAAGGATTTTCCACTGTTTGATTAGTGTGTTTGAGAAATGACTTTCATTGGAAATTAATTTCTCTTGTTCGATTAGTATGTTTGAAAAAAAAATTGAAAATGAGTTTTTAAGTTTGGATCATATATTTTCTACTTAGTGAGAAAAGAAGTAAAAAATTTATTTAGGAAAATACCTAGCTTATCACTTCGTGCTGCACTAGTCATAGATTGACTCTTTTTTTTTGGATCAAAATCATAAGCAAAGTCAAATAGTAACCAATGCTTTTTTTAATGATATTCTATTACGTTACAAATTAACACATAGTAATCACTATTTATTACCAAGTTACATAAGTCAGAGTTTGAAAAATCAAACTCAAACTTTGACCAAACTTAAAATTTTGATAACTAAAAATTGCAAAGCTAAATAACAAAGTTGTAAATGCTACTAGCTACAGTAAGGTTACATGTTGAAAGGAAATTAAATTTTTATAAAAGTTAAACTTTGACCAAGAGAAAATTTTGCGATGTACCAACAAGTTACAAAAGTCCAACTGCAGATTAACATAATAGTATTTATATACATTGTTAGGTTACACTAGTCAAAATTTGATCAAATATCCACTTTCAATAAAAGTCAAACTTTGATAAAATGTAAAACTTTGATCAATAAAAATTTTCAAGACTAAAGTACAAAGTTACATAGTAAATGCTAGTATGACTGTAAGGTTACATGTTAAAAGAAAATTCAATTTTAAAAAAAGTCAAGCTTTGACCAAACTTTTAACTTTGACCACTAGAAAATTTGGCAATGTACTGCTAAGCTACCAATTAACATAACAATATTCATATCCATTGCTAGGTTGCACTACTAACAAATTTGACCAGATATCTACTTTTAAAAAAGTCAAACTTTGAATAAAATGTCAAAAAAGTAAAATAAAATTTGGTAATGTACTACAAAGTAATAATTAACAAAATGATAACTTTATTGGGTCTACAAAAGTTTGAAACAATTAAATTATGTTACAAAGTCAAAGTTTGACTAAATATCAAACTTTGACTGATAAAAATTTACATTTTCAAAATACAAATAACACAGTAATAATCGTTATCTACTGTCAAGATACACTTCTCAAATTTTGACTAAAGTCAAAATTTGAATAAAAGTTAAATTTTGATTAGAAGTCAAACTTTGACCTATAAAAATGAGGCAATGTATTTTAAAGTTAAAAATTAAAACAATGATAGATATTTTTAATTATAATATTCTACTAATTAAAATTTATAACTTTTTGTAGAAAATCGAACTTTGACAAAAAGTCAAACTTTGACCAAGGAAAAATTGCATTGATACAGTATAAATTTATGTAGTAGTAGACTATCTATAAGCATGTTTTGAGTTTTTGACTAAAAATAAATTGTGTAAAAGTCAAAGTTTGGCTAAAGGTCAAACTATTGACTAATAAAATTGAGAATTTGGTATCACATTATAGATCAACACGTCAATATCATTTTTTCACCATTAATTATAGGAGTCAGTTTAATAAAAAGTAAAATTTTAATTAAAAGTCAGTTTGTCCCCTAAAAATTTGGTAATATATTACTAACTTACAACTTATTATCATGTTTCAGTAGTCAAAGTTTGATCAAAACTCAACTTTAAATAGCTTATAAATCCTATTAAAGTTTGATTAAAACGTTGACCAAAGTCAAATATTAGCTAAAAAAGTATGATTTAGATAATGTGGTGGTCATAGTGATCGTGTTGGTATGATTGTCATAGAAATGGAAGTTACTTTTTTAAAGTCAAAAGATAATTTTTTTTGCTTTTATGTTTTTTACAAGTAACTTTAGATTTGAAATGACAAAAAAATATTATTTTGTTAGTGGAAACTCAATTTCAGCCACTTAAAAGGTTGAAATGGTTTCTCCTAAAATGACTTGGTGTATGGAAATTCAATTTCCATGCGGGGCCCACTTAATTTCATTTCCATCTTCTTACATAGCTATCAAACAACAACAATTGGAAACTAAATTTCATTTCCACTTATGTAATTACATTTCCATGTTATCAAACAAGGCCTAAGCAATGTACTTTTGGAAATCTGTAACAAGCACAAGTGTGCATAGCAAAAATACAAGATACACAAATAAGAAGAAGATGAAGAGAAAATGAAGCAACAAACAAGAAATAATAATAACTATAATAACTATGATAGCTATGTTACATTGCACAAATCCGCATCTCTTGTATCGTTTAGTTTGCAAATGATCTCTATCTCCTCTTGCTATTATGAGATGGATTCAAGAATAACATTATGGATACTTCTGAAGATTTAATTTGTTTTTGAGCAGTTTTTTTCTTGGGAGCCATAATAAATATTTTTTTTCCATCATCGCCATCACAATCTTATCCATCTATATGGGGTGGCTTTGCGAGTCCTATTTCTCCACTTGTTGCTGATCAACGCTAAACTCTCAGTGACTTAACAATCCTTCATGTTCCTTCTCATTGCGTCCCTTTAGGTCTTCCTCTTCTCCTACTTCCTTGTGCTTGTAGCATCTCAACCCTTCATATAGGGTCCGCTTCTGGCCTCCGATGGACATATTCAAACCATCTCAAGCGACATTCCACGATTTTTCCTTTGTAGGTGCCACTCTCAAGTTTCCTCTTATATTTTCGTTCCGAATTTTATCTTTTCTTGTTACTCCACACATCTCAGCCACATGGGCTCTATTTCTAGTCATTTTTTAGTGGCCTAACATTTTACATTCCGCACCATATAATATGGCACGTCTAACTGTTGTCTTATAGAAACATCCCTTTAATCTAAGTGGAACTCTTGGGTTGCACAATTCTCTGCTTGCTTTCTTCTATTTCCTTCAGCCTGCATTAATCCTATTTAATAGTCCTCTTCATCCACCATCTGATGATAAAATAGATCGTAAATAGTAAAATCTATAACAATGTGGCACTAGTTTGTTTTCTTTTTTAACTAAGTCCTTCTCTAGGCTATGTTCACTAAATTTGCACTCATAATAGTAAATTTCCAATATGAAACGGCATATTTCTCAAAAGTTGTTGCATGTTTTTTGTGTGTGCATAAAATAGGATTATAGATGCACATTTATGCACCTCATCTATGCACATTACACATGTAGTTAAAGTGTTGCTATATGAAGACCAATCTCTTACCAATCAAAAAAATAAAAATGAAGATCAATCTCTCCATAAAACCTAAATAGCTAGTGAGATTCAAATAGCCGCTCTTGATAGTTGATCGTTGATATTAGGGCCATGCATGCCTTATAGTTGATCGTTGATATTGGAACCATGCAGGCTTGATAGTTGATCATTGATGATAGTACTAGGATTGATAGTTGATATTTCATATTTGCTCATTGATTTAAGAGAATCATAAAATTTTAGACTTGCATATTGATAGTGATAAGAAATTCAACGGGCCTAAATCAACCTCACAAAACCGGCTTGTAAGGTAAGGTATGCCCAAGATACAAATAGCCCAAGGAGGGTCAGCCCACAACCGATTTGGGACAAATCCACCCGCATGTGTTGGCGAGATTGAGTCAAATCACGCGGACAAAAAATGGGTGACGTGGGGAGAAAGAACGACTTTGATACCATGATAAGAAATCCATTGGACCTAACTCAACCTCACAAAACTGGCTTGTAAAGTGAGGTTTGCCCAAGATATAAATAGCCGAAGGAGGGTCAGCCCACAACCGATGTGGGACAAATCCAACAGATAATTTAATAGAATAATATTAAAATCTTGCTTAATATTTCAAAATTGGAGTAAAGATTTAGCTTTATTTTTTAAATTGGAGTAGAAAACTAGGTTACTAGAAGAGAGATATTTGGCAAAAGGTTCCTGTCCTAGGATCATGGTTTTGGACGCAACATATAAAAGACTGAAATGATATATAGTCCTGACTCAAATTTCAGTATTAATCATAGTTGATCTGATTAAGCAGCCCAAAATTGTTTAAGGACCTTAGATTTTTCAAGAGGTAATGACCATCTCATAGATGTGCTTATGATTTTACCTAATTCTACCAAGGGTGGGTTTATTATGTATATACATTGTGAGGATGCTATCATACTAGTCATCCAAGGAGCTTAAAGGAAGGTAGAACATCATCATGCAGCATAGCATCTTGTTATATACGTAAAGGTTAAGGGATCCCTACACTTAAGTGTAGCTTTTGATCGCTACACTTGAGTGTAGATCACATGCCACATGGCATGCTGTGACAGCCTGGATTTCCTTACCCCGAAACCCGTGCCGTCAGATCGTAGACACAATCTGAATTACCGAGTCATCCTTTATATCGGAGTGCTTATTTACAATTGTGACAGCTCGATCTTTCCTGAAATAGATAATTGGAAAGATCGGGTCATCAATCATTGGTAAGTTTACTTAAATGCGGAAGAAAAGTGCGCACTTGCGGAAGCAGAGCTATAGCATACAACATATGGCATCATAACCCAAAAAGATTTCCATCATTCCACATAACAAAACTACACAACCCACCGGTGAAGGCCGACCTTCACCTAAACAGTGGACAAAACTATACAAAAAAACATATACAGGCGTCGGATCATCACTGTACCAAGTATCCAAAAAGACAAAAATAATCCGCACTCAGCGGAGGTCCAAAGAAGCAGCCTAAGGGAAGAACTCCTTGGGTGGATCTTCCTCCTCTTCTGGGTTATAGTCTGCGTCCTCTTGTTCAGGATCCCTCTTAAGGTCTACACCTGCAGCTGCGATGTATAGTCGAGGGATGAGCTACTGTCCAAGCTCAGTAGAGAGAAAATAGTGCTAAATTATATCTTATCATTCTACTTCATGGTGTTGATACATAAGTAAAAGCAATTCAATTATATCGCACTAAAGCAAAGAGTTTAAATCTTGATCTTAAAACATGTCATGTCATGATGCAAGTGATGTACGGAGACAGTGCATGTCGGAGCAAGAAATCGGAACATAACTCAGAGCATATCAATGGGAACAAGCGTATAAAAGACAAGAATACATGTAACAGAGAATCGTAGCATATCAGATCCCATAACAGAGAATCGAAGACATATCGGTTCACATAGCATATCATATCGAATTTCGTTAGTGCAAGTATCCCGTAACGGGAACAGAGTAGTCTGTAGCGGATACAAGGTCATAACCTCGGAGACTCCACCCCTCTCTTGGAGACTCCACTCCCCTTACAACTAATGTGGACTCAGAACAAGTCTCATGGCAAAACATCCCATAGCGGGAACTGAGTAGTCCGTAGCAGACACAGGGTCGTAACCCCGGGGACTCCACCCCTCTCTTGGAGACTCCACTCCCCTTACAATTAATGTGGACTCAGAACAAGTCTCATGGCAAAGCATCTCGTAGCGGGAACTGAGAGTTCGTAGTAGACACATGGTCGTAACCCCGGGGACTCCACCCCTCTCATGAAGACTCCACTCCTCGTTGCACATGATTTCGGAATCAAACATTTCAAATCACATATACAAAGAACATAATTCAAGAAATTGGAACTTAACGAATCAAATGCATCAAGGTACGAAGTACATTAAACATGTGCGAAAATCAAATCTAAATCCTTTAAGAGTTTCAATATACCTATATAGCATTGCAGAAAAATATAATTCATTTGATAATCGTATCAGTAGCATGATTTCGAGAAAACATATAATCGGGCATCGAGGTTTCTCCCTACCTTAAAGTCGGAAACTTGCGAATCAAAGCGAAATTCCCCTCAATGGTCCCTCGTATTTACCCTAGATCACATATCGTACATATCCTAAGTGTTAACGAATCGTACTTGACATAAAACAAGGTCTCATTTAGTGTTAAAGAACAAAAACCCAAGCTCACAAAAGCAGGGTATCTCACTGCGACGGGCTACAGTGTCGCCGCGGTGAGGTATACAAGTTCCCTGTGGCACATACTGCCTTGCTGTGGTGAGTTTTCACAGAGCTGAAATGGCCTTTAAAATTATGTAGCACTCGCCGCGGCGAGTGCTTCAGAACACCTCTCGTCATAGCGAGGTGCAGGGTCGCCACGGCGAGTCTGGCAAAACTCGCATGTCTTTGGTTCTTTCTTCCAAGCCTGAAAATCCAACTTTTCTTGCACATTCTATCCTAGTTTCATATTTAAACGTAATTTATGACTTCTACTTTAATTCCACACGCATGCAACATCCGGGAACATCGGAATCGGAGGAATTAGGCTACCATGCCTCTTATGCGTCCGATCTTCGGGACATTGCATGCTGCCCAAATTCTTGGAAATCGGTCCCAAATTTAGAATTCTAAATTCATGTGGTCGCGTTACGAGGATTATCTTCTTAGCCTACACGCATGCGAAGTTCTCCGATCGATGTGTAGCGATTTTCGGCGCGCAATTGATCGACCGTTTGATCGTTCAAACTTCCCTCATTTGGATTGTAATGAAGTCGAGATCGAAGCTCGGCTGGGTGGAGTTTGCGGAGGGGAAGGAGAATTCAAGAAGATCGGGTGGCTGTGATCTCGTGAGGATAAAGGTACAAGGGCGGAAATGGTTCCTCCACGGTTCTTTTCTCTCCACAAGGAGGATCCCACGAGTTATGCATGAGTTATGCGTGTGAATAGTGTAAATGTACTAGATGGTCTAGATTGGGTGTGTAGCCTATACGCGGAGCTCGGTGTATAGGTTCCCAAGACGAATATAAAAATTAAAGTGCCTAAGACAAATATTAAAGGTAAGGTCTCAATGTTCATAATAGGTCTTGATTTCATGACCTTATGCTTACTAGTTCAGTTCAACTCTTTATCAGGGTTGCTCTCAAGGGCCTGTGTCAGTACCACGCGACTTATTACATGTACTCAATTACAATAGTACACTTGCATCTACGTACCATTATCGATTTCGATCCAAGGTGTCGATCGTACTTGATCACTGGCACGTGCACATACACGGCACAATTATTAGGGTCGACATTCTAGGGTGTTACACATGTGATTCCCAAACAAACTCCCGTTCTGGGTAGATCAGCCACGTGGCACTTGATCTAAAAAACAAAAACTTGTTTTTGTGACATTTTTCCTTCAAAATTGTGGTCAAAGTTTGACCCCCTTAACTTGGTGCATTAAAATTTTCTGAACTTTGACCAGATTTTAGACAGTGGATACAATGTATTTTCATAAAAAAATTTTGGATGGACCTGATCGATCTTGCGCATGTTGGCTTGGTACTTGATCTTCGGATTAGGTGCTACTTAGCACTGAAATGGCTCTAGGAGGCGTTTGAACGCTACACTTAAGTATAGTGTTCCGCTGTCCATGTATATATCTACACACACACACACAGACTCAACGGACCTGCATTTGGGTCAATCTCAAATCTGACACTCTGGTCAATCTCAAACTGACAATCTTTATTCTTGCGCTGATAATTTTGAGTGCCAAATCATTGAGAGATCAAAAGTACACTTTTCACTGATTTGTATGCTCATAAATAGCAGTGCGGCTCCCGAGGCTTAACCATTTGGAAAAAAAGGATATTGACCTGAGTGCCGCTGCTGGAACTCGAGTCGGGTTACTAATACCAACTATTTCTTTCCCATTTTTTTGAACTCTCTGTTTTCTTTTATTGGTTCATGAAAAGAAAACTATTATAGTACGTATGGTCGGGATTGATTATTTCTGTAGCTTATTCTAATTGTGGAAAATTCGATGGGTGTAACTATTTTGAAACATTTCACTTTTCTTTCCTCCAGTTGATACCACCACTGATAATTGCCATTACACTCAAGGATCAAAATATTGGGTAAAATTTCGGTTTCGGGCATGACCGAAACTGAAAATTTGGACCAAAATTTTGGCCGAAAACTGATAATTTGGCCGAAATTTTGACTGAAATTTTGAGTCCCATACAACATATGACCGAAATTTTGGTCCAAATTATTGTTTCGGTGAGGACTGAAACCGATAATTTGGACCAAAATTTTGGTCATTTCAGCCGAAATTTTGATCCTTGATTACAGTTCGTATTTCTCTGATGCACATCTTAAGCCTGCACATCATAGTTCTCTCATCCCTTTGTGGAATTCTTTTATGGTATTTGTTCTTGCAGGTCCATTTTCTTTGGTGACATTTCTTCAAAAAGAGATCCAAAAGCTTACACTAATAATATCTTCAGCCTGTATGATTACTTCCGCACACAATACTATCCTTCTAATGAGTTTGAAAATTCTGAAAAAACTAAATTGCCTCTAGTAGTTAATACACCTGGATGGGTGAAAGGTAAGTTTAGCTTTTAATTAGTTGTTTTGCTTCCATCTATTTAGAAACTGTCTCTGCAAATGGCTTTAACATCATGATGAAAAGCTTAAAGTCTTGGTTGCATGTGTTGGGCCTCTGTAATCCCTCGTGGGCCCGAGGGGAGTGGGCGCGCGCTCGAAACTCTCTCAATACCTTAAAACATTGAGTTGCGCATCTGCCATCGTCAAGTGGTTTTGGTTGGAATGGTAGCTCAATGGGGTGTAAGTTCCTACAAGTGGAATCAGAGCTAGGTCAGGACTTCGAGTCCTGGTCCGGTGGTACTAGTGAGGGGGGTGGGGGGATTGTTGGGTCCCTGTACAACCCTTGTGGGCACGAGGGGGGCCTCGCTCGAAATGCTCTCCCAACATCTTAAAACATTGAGTTGTGCATCTTCCATCACCAATTGGTTTTGGTCGGAATGGTAGCTCAATGGGGTATAAGATCCTACAACATGGTTTTAAATCTTTGTTTTCTGACACTTTTCATCCATGGCTGAAGCCGAGATCAAATGCTGTTTGGGGTGAGACAAATACATACCAGATGAGACATATGTGAAAAGAGGCCTATATACACTTCTTTTTCCCAATACATATCTCCACTCAATTTGTTTCGTCCATACCCAAAACCCACGATGCCTCGTTTCGGGTGAAAGTTAAACCATGCTTGTATTGCTTTTTCCCATAGAATGTATATTAGGAATATACTAATTTACTACAAAAAAAAGCCAAAAAGCCTTACAGAATTTTTATCATTTCCGTGGTTGCATAGGGATTGGTTATCATATGATCGTGGAAATGTTGAGGTACATTGCTCCCACTCATGTAGTTCAGATACGCATCTCTGTTGAGAGTAAGAATCTGCCATTTGGGGCATTCTGGTTAGATGGAAATCAAGATGAGCTAGTTAAGCTGATTGACATAACTGCTGCCCGGCATGACTCTTCAAATAGATCGTGAGTTCTTAACAACCTACATATTTTTCCATTCAACAATTGAATGGTTTTTGATTGAGTCTTGCTTTGGTTTATAGTGTAATATGATAGTTTCTGCTGATTGTAATTAGTTTCAGGTGGTTAATATTTTTCTTGCTGGACTTGTAAAGAATCCGATTTTACGGCATGATCAAATATAAATTGTATATTGAATTCTAAGCACTGTCGTTACACATTTAGGCCCCGTTTGAAGCGGCATCTCTTCTGCCTCCTGCCCCAATTAAATATTCTTTTGCTTTTGCGGGAATCAGTTTGGGAAAGAAGTGGTTTCTTATGAAATGCTAATCTGAATGACAGAATCACTTTTCAGGAACCAGAAGTGATGCCAAGGCCCTGAAAAGCATTGCCAAATGGGGACTTAACTTCTTGCATCTTTCTTAGATATTTTTTCGCGAAGTCTCTGCCAGCTTCTTATTGAAACACCACTTCTCATATGAAGATTTTTTCTGTTTGAATTTGTTCCACATACAAATTTTGTTCCCAATAACTTTTTGAAGGTTATCTAAGGGTAGTATATAAACAAATTTTAGTTGGTACAAAATCTTTGAGTTCAAGGTTTCACTGATTTGTTGACTCATTTTGGGTAATATAACAAGAATGAAAACTTCATATAAAAAATTAAGAAAATGGATGTTTGGAGTTTTCGTACTGCCCCTACAAAAGTAATAGAACTCCTTGTTACAATACAAGACAAACTTTCATTCTATAACAGTAATTAAAGATATCTATAAATATAAATTGGTGGAGGTAGATACATGGGTCAAAATCTTGGATTTCTATCGTATCGTCCAGCCCCAAAACCGATACGTATTGGTTCCGGACAATACATTCCAATGTATCGTCCGGAATTGAGTTTCTGTATGGGAGACACTGATACAGTACCTTGAATGTACCGTATTGGTGAGGTCCAAAACCGATACGTATTGGTATCGGACGATATTTTGACCCATGGGTAGATATATTTGCTCACCCTTGGGAGGGTGCTTCATGCACTAGTATTGCAAGTTGCAATTGGAATGGTGGAAGGTAGAGGTAAATTAATCTATTTTCTAAGGATACAACCTGTCAAAGGTAAAAAACAAAATATATTGTTTTGATCGGTAAGAAGAATCCATTAAAAAATGACCAGCGAGAGGCTAGTAAAATACATTGGAAAGGAAAAGGGAGAAAAAGGAAAAGGCCAGGGGGACAAAACCGCCTAGCGGAAAAGCCCCTGCCACCGAACAAAAGAAAAAAGGAAATTTAAAAAGGGACATCCACCGTGCTCAGCTCCATAAACGGCAGCGCGGAGACCCAAAGGCACATCAAATTTTTAATATTCTTCAAGACAACGCCTGTAGGCCTTCGTATTCGGTTGAAAACCCGGGCATTCCTCTCAAGCCAAATACCCCAAAGAACAGCGTAGATAGCCACCCTCCAGAAAGAGCCCCGTTGACTGTCAAAGCAGGGGCCCGACCACGAGACCACGAGCTGCATGATGTTCTCGGGCATCACCCAAGGGAGGTCAAAAGACTTGAGGACGGTTCTCCAAATCTCCGCAGCTACCCAACAACGAAGGAAAAGGTGGGGGATGGATTCCTCCGAAAGCAGGCGCATGGGGCACCTGTTAACCATAAACTTTCCTCGGGTAATGAGTTGATCAATAATCAAAACCCGGCCACGGATAGCCGTCCAACAAAAAAATCTGATCTTAGGAGGAATAGGTGTCGACCAAATGAACGACCATCCGGCCCTGATCAGGGGCATAACAGATAGGATGCGGTAGAAAGAGCGGATAGTAAAGACCCCGTCGTCTTTTCCCAGCCAACACTGAAAGTCTCTCTTGTGGCTGTTACGAACAGCCCCGTACACGGACTGCAGAAGGGAGAGGAAGGAGTCCACCTCCTCATCCTTGAGGGATCTCATAGCAACCAGATCCCAAGCAGGGGACCCCCCTCCTCAGAAAATATCTCAGCCACCGAACATGAGGGGAGAGTCATCACCCGAAAATACTAGGAAACAACCTTTTTAAAGGGTGTAGTGCAACCCAAGGATCCTCCTAGAACCAGATCCGAGACCCATTACCCCAACTGTATCGAATCCAAGTAGAGAAGTTTGGCCAAATTCTGCAAATACCTTTCCACCATGCAAAGATCCGATTGGAGACCGCAATATTGATCCCCCAGGAACCCCACATTCGACCATACTTCTCGACTAACACAAAGACCCATAGGCTATGCCGCTCTTCCTCCGTACCAACCCGCCACAGCCATTTACCCAACAACGCGATATTAGTGAGATGGAGGTTTCGAATGCCAAGGTCGCCAAAACACCTAGGGAGCTGACAAACCTTCCAACTGACCAGATGGTATTTCTTTTCCAAACCGACACCTTCCCACAGAAAGTCCCTCTCAATCTTCTCCAACTTATGAATCACTTCCATGGGACATAGGAAGACAGACATGAAAAAAATCGGAAGATTAACGAGAACTGATATGATCAACACCGGCCTTCCCTCGGTACTTAATAACTTGCGTTTCCAAGACGCCAACCTGCTTCTGAATCAATGCGCAACTGGGTCCCAGTCCCTTGCATTCGGCTTCCGGAGACCAAGAGGCAGACCCAAGTAGGTAGTCGGAAAGGCGTCATGACTGCAATTGACCTCTCAGGCAAGAGAGGCGACCTCCGTCTTGTCAATTCCCACCCCGAACACCTTAAATTTAGACAAATTGACTCGTTGTCCCGAAACAACTTCATACACCATAACCACCTTTGTGAGAGCTTAGATCTCAGAGGGAACCGCTTTGCAGAAAACGACTATGTCGTCTGCGTATTGAAGATGAGAGATCAAACTACCACCTCTGGTTTTGGGAACACCAGAAATGAAACCAAAAAGGCGAGCTTGGTTTACTAGACCTCCCAGCCCTTCGCCCACCAAGTTGAACAGGAACGGGGACAGCGGTCCCCTTGCTGGAGGCCTCTAGAGCTTTTGAAATACCTAGTAGGAGAACTGTTTACTAGCGCCAAGATCGATGAGAAGCACACAACCATCCACCTTCTCCACCGATCACCAAACCCGAACTGACGCAACATATATTCCAAGAACGCCCAGTTTACTCGGTCA
The DNA here is from genome assembly GCA_021018995.1 of Chloranthus sessilifolius. Lineage (NCBI taxonomy): Eukaryota > Viridiplantae > Streptophyta > Magnoliopsida > Chloranthales > Chloranthaceae > Chloranthus > Chloranthus sessilifolius. Next base: position 8,447,246 of record CM037593.1, on the reverse strand, counting down.
TTAGCCTTTTTTGTTGGATAAATTGGTTCCGATTGCAAAAAACGATAAAGATTGGAATGAAGAAATACGCGGACCCGATTCGAGGCACGTTGAATATCGTTGTCTTTAAATCGAGATTTGCCCCTACCACTCTGATCAAGTGGTCACCAATAGGTTTCCGACAAATCGGTTCCAGGATACAACAAACCGACATCGTATTCGTGTGATCGGATTTGGTGAATCTGATCATGCAACCAGAACACCAAACAACGCAAGATAAGGAATTTTGAAACAAAGCTTTAAAATCGGGAGAACATAATAGAAAACGCAGTAAGTTGAAATGTGGGTCTCGGGTCCCTTTTATAGAAAACAACAGGTGCGAAATCGTTTTGTGATCGGACATATCCGTTGACAATAACTGAACGGACTTATCCGTTGACAATAACTGAACGGACATATCCGTTGACAATAACTGAACGGACATATCCGTTAAAGGTAACTGAACGAATTTAAAATCAAACGTTTAAAAAATAAAATCAAATGGCTAAAATTCTGTTACACTTTTGTCCAAAAAGATTAATTAAATGCACCGCACCACACTGCATCGCCACGCCACGTACACATGCTCGTGCCCGTGCCGGTCCTGACCAGACCCTGCCCGGCTTTGCTTGGCGCGCGTGACTGATGGAGTGCATGCGGTGGAAGCTACAAAATTCGGTGCCCCCTGGGTGAAGGCTACAAGCCTTGAGCCAATGTTTCAATACATAAAACACAACCCAAAGAATGTTCTACACGATGTGGGACTATTAACCAAAAGCAAACCCAAACCAAAAGCAAAACCCAAAAACTTGGATATTATAAAATATCCAACAATCCCTCACAATTTAAAAATATCCAATAACCCCCCACAATTTTAAAATATTTAAAACAGAGTAAAGCCAGAAATATGTGCATAAATGAAGATGTCTTACAGACTTGAATTTTCACTTTAGTGAAAATAATTCAAGGTTTGTCAAGATCTTTAGTGAAACTAAGGCTTGAACTAACGATCTTATACAACAAACCGCAACTATGTCACACATATTTGGTGTTCAAGAGATTGGGAGAGGAAAAGGAAGCTAATAATTTGTGGCATCAAGTTGTAACCGCGAAATATGGGAATGACGCTGGGAACGCCAACAATAATAGAAGGGGGGGTCTAACTGGTGGAAGGCCATTACTAGTACCTATCAAGATGTATGCGATGGCACCAAGTTCAGTTGGGGTAACGGCCGACGGATTAAATTCTGGAAGGATGTGTGGCTGGGGGACCAACCTCTATCTCACAGGTTCCCCACGATCTACAACTTGTGTGACATGAAGGAGGAGGTTGTGAGATTTTTCTCTTGCACCGCTGATGGGAATACTACTTGGATCATCCCGATCAAGCGTCCGCTGAGGGATTGGGAACAGGACGAGTTCACTAACCTGATGGAGCGGTTACGGGAGACCTCCCCGAACGAGTCGAATGTTGATAAGAGGTTATGGAAGCACTCCATCAAGGGGATTTTTTCGGTGCAATCTTTTTATAACTGCATCCAAGCACCGGGAGAAATTTGAGACAACCAAGGTGCCGGCTAATGTGGAAGGCTAAAGTTCCACGAAAATTAAATTCTTTGGTGGCTGGTTGCTAGAAGAATTCTCACCAGAGATCAACTCATTCGAGAAACATTCCTATTATTAGTGCATGAGAGGGCGAGTCGGCTGCGTGTTCTGCCTTGCACCGCCTGACGTACATTTGGAATAGGATATTTAGAATCTTCAAGGTGGAGTGGGTCTGCCCAAGCGGGCCGGGGCAGATGATGGAAATGTGGAGGGAGATGAAGTTTGATGACCCGAGAAGAGATTTGTGGCCCCTTACCTGTTACGCGGTCCTTTGGGCTATCTGGCTGGAGAGAAACAATAGGATCTTCAGGCGAAAGGCTAATCCTTTCTCGATGGTTATCAGGGAGATCAGGGATCTTGTTATCAGCTGGGAGTCTAGCAGAATGGAGATCTTCAGTGATGGGCTTTCCCAATTTCTCTTGATCTGGGAAGACCTCTGCAGGTAGCAGGCGGGAATCGGTGTCGACCCACTTGCGTTTCTTTGTCCTATTGCTGGCTTTCGGGTGAGGAGTCCTTTCCGGGTTCCTTTGCGCTGCCTCTTTTGGGTAGTTCTTTACTACCCACCTTGGTGTGCGCTTCTTTTTCTTTTATTTCGCTCTAGTTTTTTCTCTTCTTTGTAGTGTGTTTTTGTTTATATATATATTCTCGTTACCGTCTCAAAAAAATAAAAATAAAAGGTTAGCACATTTAGGCCTTGGCTAGTACCCTGGTTTTCATAAGTGTTTATGAGATAAAGCCATGTCTCATTGAAAGCGGCTCCACCCTCACAGTTATATAGGTAGACCTATAAGAGATGTCGCTGTAACTTTAACATCTCAACACATAGTATTATAGGATTATTAAGAGCAATGTTCAATCTCCCCTTATCCATTACATGTAAAACACTACTCTTCTTGGGATGTATATGAGATTTATTTCTCATCAATGTAGTGCTCTGTAGCCGCTACAGATTTATGACTTATTTTTTCCCTTTAAACCTAAACATTGATTAAACAAATATTAGGTAGGGTTCTCATCATAAGTGGCTGTGTAGGTTTAATGGCTTTAAACCCATCCTGATTTATGTCTTGTGAATTCCATCTCTCCCAAGACTTTTAGTAAACGGATCCGCCAGGTTTTCTACAGACTTGACCCCAATTATTGAGATTACTCTATCTCTAAGTAATTGTTTTACATAGCTATGACTTAGACCAATGTGTCTATTTTTTCCATTATATGTTTGACTATAAGCCTTTGATGATGTTGCTTCACTATCATAATGTATAGAGATTGGTGGTAATGGTTTAATCATAATTGGAATTTCTAGTAGTAAATTCCGTAACCATTCTGCTTCTTTTCCACTTGCCGATAAGGCAATGAATTCCAATTCTATAGTGGAATGTGATGCAAGTTTGCTTCTTTGATCCCCATGAGATCGCAGCACCTCCAAAAGTGAATATCCATTTACTTATGGACTTTGATTCTTCCGAACCAGATATCCAACTTGCATCACTATATCCTTCTAACACTTGAGGATATCCAGAAAAATGCAAATCATAATTAATAGTACCTTTTAAATATATAAAAATATGAGAAATAACATTCTAATGAACATAACTAGGGTTACTGGTAAATCTACTTAACTTACGGCAAATGCAATATTCGGCCTTGTACAATGCATTGTATACATAAGGCTACCAATAACCTTTGCATATTCTAACTGTTGCACACATCTACCATCATTTTTAGATAATTTAATATGAATATCCAAAGGTGTATTGGTAGGTTTTAAATCAAAGTAATTAAATCTTTTCAAGATCTTTTCAACATAATGAGATTGAGTTAAAGTTAATGTATTTTTATTTCTTACAATTTTGATTCCCAAAATTACATCTGCCTTTCCTATGCCTTTCAAGCTAAAAGATGAACTTAAGAAGTTTTTAGTTTCCAAAATAACTTCTAAATTAGTTAAAAAAATGAGTAAATCATCTACATAAAGACATATTATAACACCATGATTACTAGAAAATTTATAATACATACATTTGTTAGTTTCATTAGTTTTGAATCCAAAATTAATAATAGTATTATCAAATTTTTCATGCCATTGTTTTGGTGCTTGTTTTAACCCATATAGAGATTTAGTAAGTTTACAAACTTTCTTTTCTAGTCAAAGTAGAACATACCCTTCTGGTTGTTCCATATAGACTTGTTCTTTTAAGTCACCATTTAAGAAGGTGGTTTTAACATCCAGTTGATGAATTTCTAACATGCGTATAAAAGTTAATGCAATTAAAAGTCTTATAGTAGAAATTTTAGCAATTGGTGTGTATGTGTCAAAATAGTCAACACCTTCTTTTTGCCTATATCCTTTGGCAACCAGTCTTGCCTTAAATTTTTCTATAGTTCCATCTGTTCTAAGTTTTCTTTTAAATATCCATCTACAACCTAGGGTTTAGATCCTTCGGGTAAGTCTACTAATTTTCATATTTTGTTTCCCATTATTGAGTCCATTTCATCATCGATAGCTTCCTTCAAAAAAGCATTATCCCTATATTTTATGTCATCGTCAAAGGTTATAGGATCATCTTCTATATTTAGACATAAATATTTCTTAGTACTTTTCGTCTTATTCCCTTCAATAAGATATATATATATATATATATATATATATATATATATATATATATATATATATATAATAGTCTTTTGAAAGACTAGTTTCAAATCGTTGACGTTTACTCCTTCTAGGTTCAATGATGACTTCATCATCACTTGAAGATTCAATAACATCTTTAGATTTTGAAAATTCTCCATCTTCATAAGTTTGACTGTTATCGTTTAATTTATTAGTCAGGATAGTAAACTTAGATTCATAGAATATAGCATCTCTAGATTCTATTATAGTATTTTTATCTATACTATCGTTAGATTCCATAACTAGAAATCTGTAAGCCTTACTATTTTGTGCATATCCTACAAATGCACATTCAATAGTTCTAAGATCTATCTTAGGTCTCTTAGGATATACTAATCTAACAAGTGCTCGACACTCCCACACTTTAAAATATGTTAAACTAGGTTTTCTTATGGTGTAGTTAGAATTTTCTTATGTGAAATTCTATTTAAACTATGTGTAGCGATTAACAAAGCTTTACCCCATAAATTTTTATCTAAATTAACGTTGATCAACATTGCATTTCTATTTTTTCTTTCGGCAACGCTGTTTTGTTGCGGTGTGTAAGGAGCCGTTAGCTCATGACGAATTCCATGAATTTCACAAAATTCGGAAAACTCATTTGACATGTATTCTCCACCCCTATTAGATCTAAGGACTTTTATTCTTTTATTTAATTGATTTTCTACTAAAGCTTTATAAATCTTAAATTTTTCAAAAGCCTCACTTTTAGTATTTAATAAATAGATATGAGCATATTTCAAAAAATCATCTATAAAAGTAATAAAATATCTTTTTCCTCCTCTAGTAGAAATATTATTTAAATCACAAATATCATTATGTATTAGATCTAATAAATATGAATTTCTAATCACACTAGGAAATGACTTTCTAGTAATTTTAGTCTTAGCACATACACTACAAACACCACTATTAAAAAATTCTTGTTTAGGTATTAAATCTAAGTTAGCAATGTATTTCATAGATCTATAATTAATATGTCCTAATCTATCATGCCATAGTTAGAAAGAGAGACCGAGTAAGAAGAACGAGAGATTTTATTGATTGAATCAGTTACATTCAGTTTAAACATGCCTCCCATGGCATATCCTTTTCCAACAAATTCGCCATTCTTGGATAAGATAAACTTATCCGATTCAAATACAAGTTTGAAACCATGCTTGATCAGTAAGCATGAATAAAAAAATTGAATTTTCGATATGTATCGTCCAAACGTTCAGGACGATACGTATCGTGTATCGGATGATACATTCAATGTATCGCCGACACATTGAATGTATCGTCCTAGTACATTTTTTTTAAATTCCTAAAAAATACATTAAAATTCTGGGACGAATGATAAATTGACCGATAAATTGGACGATTCGGATGATACGAACGATAATTTGATTGTTTCTAAGGGGGCCATAGAAAAACCCTAAAATTCTGAGACGGACGATAAACTGACCGATAATTTGGACGATACAGACGATACATTAGACGATACAGACGATACGAACGATAATTTGACTCTTTATTAGGGGGGGCGATAAAAACCCATTTTACCGTATCGTTTCGGTCCAAAACTGATACGTATCAGTATCGGACGATATTTTGATCTATGTCAGTAAGCCACCCGAAACGAGATTCTTGCGAATATCGGGTACATAGGGCACATTAGTAAGTGTCACGACTTTTCCGGATGTGAAAAAGCCACGCCCTATGATCTTCGCCGTAAGTGTCACGACTTTTCCGGATGTCAGTAAGCCACGCCCTATGATCTTCGCCGTAGATGAGTTCCCCATAAAGAGATCTTGATCATCGTCAACTTTTTCATACGTCACAAACATGTTACGATTATTACACACATGTTTTGTGGCACCCGTGTCGATCTACCATTCATTGATGTCACCAATCATGTTGACTTCCGAGAGAACGACTACAAAGTTGTTTTTCTCTTCCACTGCATTCGCTTAATTTTTTAATTTCTTGAAGAAGCGACAATCCCATTTGAAATGCCCGGGTTTCCCACAGTGGTAGCATCCACCATTCTTCGGTATTATGGTCTTATTCTCCTTGGCGAATTTCTTATTCTCCTTGGAATGAGAATATCCTCTCTTCCACTTTTTTTATGGTCCACTGACAACCTTAGATTCAACAAAGTGTGCCTTTGATGTCATATCAATGTGATCTTCGGTTTTTTCCCTAACTCGGGATTCTTCTTCAATGCGTAAATGAAGGAGATCTTCCATAGAAATCTTCTCATTATTATGCTTAAGGATTTTTCGGTAATCTTTTTTTAAGATGGAGGCAACTTGGCGATTACCGCACCAACCAGAAAATCCTCATCGAAATGAGAACCATTAGCGATCATATAATTTATAACTACATGAAAATCATACACTTGGCTAAGAATAAGTTTTTCATCGACCATTTTAAAATTGAAAAATTGACTAATAATGTAAAAATTATACCCTGCATATTCAGTTTTGTATTTCTTCTCAAGTGCGCCCCAGAGTTCCTTCGAAGTGTTGTAGGTGCGGTAGATGTTGAATAACAAGTCCAATAATGCATTCATAATGTAGTCTTTGCAAGTGTAGTCGTCTTCTTCCCATTTCTTCTTTTACGGCCTTCATTGAGTGTTGATGATTCAGTAACAGTTGGGGCGCGGTTTTGTAAGAATGTACACAATTTTCAGCGCGGTTAACAGAAAATGTAATTTTTGTTGCCACCTTTTAAAGTTAGAACCATCGAAACTGTCCAACTTGTGGATGTTGTTGGGCAGCGCAGGATAGATTTTGTCGGTCATTGCGAGAGAAGTCGAGGCTATGATATGGGCCATCTCGGTTTAAAATTGTTGGATAAATTGGTTCCGATTGCAAAAAAGGATAAAGATTGGAATGAAGAAATACGCAGATCCTGTTCGAGGCTCATTGAATATCGTTGCCTTTAAACCGAGATTTGCCCCTACCACTATGATCAAGTGGTCAGCAATAGGTTACCGGCAAATCGGTTCCAGGATACAACGAACCGACATCGTATTCGTGTGATCAGATTTGATGAATCTGATCACGCAACCAGAACACCAAACAACGCAAGATAAGAAACTCTGAAACAAAACTTTTAAAATAGGGAGAACAAAATAGAAAACACAGTAAGTTGAAATGAGGGTCTCGGGTCCCTTTTATAGAAAACAACAGGTGCGAAACCGTTCTGTGATTGGAAATATCCGTTGACAATAATTGAACCGACATACCCGTTGACAATAACTGAACCGACATATCCGTTAAAGGTAATTGAACGGATTTAAAATCAAACGTTTAAAAAATAAATCAAACGGTTAAAATTCAGTTACACTTTTGTCCAAAAAGATTAACTAAATGCACCGCACCGGACTGCATCACCACGCCATGTACACATGTTCATGCTAGTGCCCGTCCCGACCCGGCCCGGCTCGGCTCGGCGCGCGTGCGTGTGACTGATGGGGTGTATGGCGGTGGAAGCTACAAAATTCGGTGCCCCCTAGATGAAGGCTACGAGCCTTGAGCCAAAGTTTCAATACCTAAAATAAAACCCAAAGAATGTTCTACACGATTTTCCACAACGACTGGGGACTGATCGCGACGGGCTGAATGGATAGCCTCTTGAGCCACAATGAAAGTATCAGCAAGTTACCTGTTACGGACAAAAGCCTCTTGGTTATGAGAAATTAGCTTCTCCATCCTAGGTTTAAGTCGATTCGCCAGGACCTTAGAAAGAATCTTGAATAGCCAATAAAGAAGGTTGATGGGGTGAAACTCCATTGTGAAACTCCTAGAACTCTTGGAAAAAAGCCATGATCTCCTCCTTAAAGGTGGCCGAGCCTTGAGAGGTATGCTCATGCCACCACTTAGGAATCAGATTTTTGAAATCCTCTCTAAGCAGCCACATATTCTCGAAAAGGAAAGGCGAGGGTCCATGGCCGACCGATTCGCATTGCAGAAGGATGGGTCTATGATCCGACACTGCTCTCGCGAAGCCATGTAGAACAACATTAGGAAACATGTCTAACCAGGTGGAATCCGCCATAAATCGATCAATCTAGCTGAAGGAAGCAAGATCCTATAGGTTGGACCATGTGAATCGAGTTCCCACCAGCGGGAAATAAAATAGGGCCCAATCTTGGATAAAATCATTGATAGCCGCCATAGAACCACGGTCAGGGAGCCCACCCCGACTGCTCAGTAGGAAAATAAACCGCATTGAAATCGCCCCCTACAGACCATGGAACTTCCCATCGACCAGCAATAGTTGCCATCTCAAACCAAAAATACTCCCCGCCTCGAGAGGATGACAGGCCATAAACTCCCGTAAACGCCCACTTCTTGCCATTATCTTTATTTGTAGAACTACTGAGGCCGAGAACGACCGAATCTCTTCATCCACCTTAATAAATGTCATCGAATTTCACGCTAGTAGAACACCCCCCGAGGCCTAGTCCGAGTCTAGGCTGATCCAATCCCAACGATTTTCGCCCAGAACAGAAGCCACTTTGGCTCGCATTGACCCCAAGTCTCTTGTAATGTGAGCACAACCGGATTGTGAGCCGCGATGACCTATTTCACTCCCGCCTTCTTTTTTGGGTCGCAGACACCCCTAATGTTCCATGAAAACGGTTTCATAAGTCCATCCGATGAAATCCCGCCCCGAGAGAGCGAGGATCTCATGGGTCCCCCCTCCCTTCCCGTCAAACATTCCCCATGCCAACCTAGCAAGTTCTCTGGATTTAGCACGACTGTGCCCGGTGGCCGATCCTTTCCTTTGGTAGTATGAGGTAGATTTGAAAACTTCTCGCAGGGCATCATCAGGTCCATGGTAAGACATCCCGAAAAGGAGATAATACTATCGAGATCATCCTTCTCCGAAAGAGTAGGAGAAAAGGCCTCAAACCCCGGTTCAACATTCTCGAAGGAAACATCCACCCATCTCCCATCCTCATTATGGCTGAGTGATCTAAGTGGAAGAGGGCAATCCGTCGACGAACCCCCCTCAGAAAAGCTCTCTATATCGCCAGAAGATGAGGATGATGAGGTAGCGATATGGGACGTTGGCATCGATGAAGACGCACGATTAGGTGTAGCTTGAATGGCTGCTCATGTACCCATCTCGACATCATGGGCAGAACCCTTAGGAAGAGTTCTGCCAGCTTGCAGAGGCCCAAAGATCCATCTGAAACTCACGGTGAGGCCCGACCCATACAACAACAGGGGGCGGACCGCAGCTCGCATCGGATGAGGTCCATGACAATAATCGGGTCCATAATCAAGCAGAGCATAAAACCGGTTCAACCCAAACAAGCCCAAAAATCCCCCCCCCCCCGTGGATCCGATGACCTAGCGGCTTGTAGGGGCGCCACACGTACATACTTACAGACACCCGATGGAAAAAGCCACCTGCGGTATTGAAAACCGTGGGCTGGAGAAAACTGGCTGCAAAAATCGACGCGCCATCTTAATGCCTGCAAGCCACGTGCCGGTTGCCACCAGTTCTCTCAAGGGAAGGGTGTGAAAAGACGGGACTACCCTCCCAAGGCTTCTCCACTCCAAAACTGCCAGCTGTAAAAGGGGTCTGTGTTGCCTCCCATGCCATCGGATTGAAAACCCCACTGATACGTCCTGCGAATGACTGGCTACCCCTGTTAGGAGAGGGTTGGCATACCATAAATGGTTTGAAGAACTATCCGTTGGGTTCCTAGAGTCTTGTACGGCTGAGCTCCCATCCGTGCGAGGGATCGACGTTGAGAGATCTGAGAGAGGACGATCCAGCTGCCTTGGGTCGTCCGCCGCAACCCTGGAATGCGTCTCGCCAAGCGTCGATCTCCCCTTCCTCTAGCATCTCTCGCTGACCTTCATGAGAACGATGGCCAGCCGGGGCTCCTCCACTCCTCGACGGCGAGGTTGACCTTCGATGGAGCGCCGAATCCGAGGCCGAGCTCCTCTCCGAGCGCTGCCCCACCGTGTCCAAGGGCGAGTCTACCCTGTCCCTGAATGGGTGGACCTCTGGTGAGACTTTTTCGCCGGCACGAGCGAATGTGTTTGTTGGCGCCCCTGGACCCCAAGGCTTCTTGGTGAGGTTGTTGCGGAAGGATCATCACCCATTCCATCAACTCCACTTCTACGAAGATCCTGAATTCCTCGTAAAAAAAAAAAAGTTAGCCCATGGATACATTAAAATTTGAAAAAAGATAAAAGTAAAATGGTATCCCTATGCTTCTTTGCATATGTCTTCTTTTAGAAAATTCAGATGGATCTTTTTTTTATGATTAATAAAAATATCATATAAGGAGGTAGATTGAAGACACTGACAATTTTCTTTTTCTTGTGTTTACAATTTTGACTGTTGAAAGTGTGTCCAAAATTGTGGTTAAAAAGAAGTGGGTAAACTTTATTTAATTGGTAGCTTCGTTAACTGAAGACTTTGATGTTTCTATCTTCTTCGACGGGATTCAGAGTTAAGCTCTGCTAAGAGATTCTGCCCAACTGATGGGCGTCTGATAAGAGCTTGCTTCTCGCCAACTGAATCCTGCAAAAAAAGAAGCTAAAATGGCTTTTGCCGGGTTCAGTTTGTGAGAAGCAGAGCTGACCAAAAGGGGCCTAAATGTTGACCAATTCCTGGCCATATGGTGACTCATCTCCAAATTATGCTGTTTCAAAGTTGTTCATAATGATCATCTTTGTATCCATATGCTTAAAATATTTTTTCTTGTACATATACTATTTGTGTGTGCTTCTCTGTGACTATTGTTACTTTGTTAATATTACCTATCTTATGCCATTTTTTGTGTTTTGTAGGATGCTAGTAAAAAAGGATGGGCGCTGTTTACGAGAAGGTCGAATCATTGCTTACTTCAGGCAGTGCTTCCCAATGGACATGGAAATTGAAACATACAAGAAATTTGCTCGAGCCTTGGCTTCTCATTCTCCATATGAAGTTCCTATCTCAAGAATTAAAATTATGCATCTCCACTGCCAGGTTGGAATGAAGCATTAGATGAATTGCTCTAATTTAGTTTCAGTATTTTTTTTCTAAATCAGCATTTGTCCAATTAGGAAGGGAATGACTCTCCTAACTGTCTGCTCTCTTTCCGAAATGGAGTAAATGCATATATAATTCCATGAAAAGAGAACTTTCATTGATCTCAAGGTTGAACAATTTATGCTTTTACCCTTGAAGTTTGTGAAATTGAATTTTTCACAATATTCCGTAGAAACGCATTTACTACTTTTTAAAAAGGGAGTAGGACTCTGATGCCCCATTAATCCATATATAACATAACATGGATTAGCTCACAAGTGTTGCACACAAGATTATTACATTTCTTATCGGAATGTGTTTAGATTATTTTAAAGGGAAACCCTTACCCTTTTCTTTTGATCTTTTAGTTTTCCAGTTCAGAACATACTTTTCATGTCCTATCTAAATATTTTTTGAATTTATATGTTAGGTCCCGAGCAGTGAAATCTTTCACAGTTTGAATGCAACAATTGTTGGTCTGGCAGTTAGTTCTGAGAAGTCTTCAGAATCTGAACCTTCAACACCATGGTGTATTGGACTCGGTAATTTTCGTCAGCTACATTATCTTTATCAAACTACTGTTACTGATTAGTAATAAAGTCTAGAAAAGTTCTAGAGAAAAATAAGCAGAAAATTCTTGTGTGAATCATGCTGTTATGTTTAAAGAGTTGTATTACGTGCATGACTTGAGCACCGCTCTGTGCTCAAGTCAATCTCCCTCCACTACCATTGTGAAATGCACATATATATTTGAGTAGCAGATCAGTGAAAGGTCAAAAGCACATTGTCACTGGTTTCCGTGCTCATAAATAGTTGTGTACCTTTAAGGTTTGATTATTTTGGTAAGAGATTGACCTGGGCACTGCCCCCGATACCCTGGTTGGCTACTTAATATCAACTCAGTTTACGTAATGCGTTTCATGTCAAGATGCGAGATGCCTTGGTGTCTAACCTATTCGTGATGACTCGAATTTTGAGATTATAAACTGTGGTCCCAATTTAGATGACGTACACTGCCACTTGGCATAAGCTGCACATATCATTCCTTAACAGTTACTTAACCCACCTTTCTTTTGTGTGAGAATTGTGACACATAGTACAGTGATGTGGTAGAGACTGCGAGTCTCTTTGTTAGAAGGAGACAGGGACGGGGTTGTTTCTGCATTTCATTTCAGGCTTAATTACGAGCTTTTACAAGAATGGCATAATTTCACTGTCATGTCTTAGGAATTTTGTGCACTATCGTGTACACATGGTCCCCTGCCCTCCACTGCTTGTCTAATATGGCAGGCAACAACAGGACAAAGGCATTATAGTTTTGTCTTTAGGGTGTGTTTGATAAGGTGGAAGTGGCAATTCTAGGGTGGAATTGAATTGCCAATTCCACATTTTATGTTTGATTGGAACTTAAGGGGGTGGAAGTGAATTGAAGTGGGGCCCACAGGTGGAATTCACTTCCACCCACCAATTCCATCACAGCCAAAATCAAATTCCACAAATCAAATGGCTGACGTGCCAATTCCACGGGGAAAAATAGTCATTATGAAATAATTGGAATCATGGATCAAAATATCGTCCGATACCGATACGTATTGGACGATACGTATCGGTTTTGGACCTCACCGATACAATACAATGGGTTTTTATTGCCCCCCTGAAAAAACAGTCAAATTATCGTTCAATGTATCGTTCGTATCGTCCGTATCGTTCGTATCGGACTATAATTTCAAATTATCGGTTTTGATGTTTTTTTTTGTTTTTTGTTTTTTTAATTGTTTTGGGAAAAAATCAGAGAGTATCGTCCGAAACCGATACGTATTGGTTTTGAGGCTGGACGATACGTATCGAAAAAACGAGATTTTGATCCTTGATTGGAATGAAGTATTTTTATTTTATTTGCAGTTGCCAAAAATACCCTTTTCCAATTCGATAAGAATTTACTTCCAACAGAATCTAAGGCAGTTTGGCAAAGTTGCATCTGAAAAGCACTTTTCAGAGGTAGGCATATGCATGAGTAAGAAGAACTTGTCTGAAATATGATGCACCTCTAGCTGAAATAGGTTTGTCCTGCTTCTGAAAATGGTGTTGGAGCAGCAATCAACGCTGCTTCTCAAATATGGGTTTATTGAAAGAAGAAAAAGACCATGTTGCTTCTCAAAGAACATTTTCCCTTGAAAAGTGCTTTTTGGAAAAGTATTGCCAAACAGGCCTAATCAAACAGTGGAAATGCAATTCTAGGGTTGTGACTTCCCACACAACGTAATTAAACAAGAGAAGCGTCATTTCCAAGGAAGTGAGCGGGAAAATGCTAATTCACTTCCAAGAGCTGAATTCCACGTTATCAAACAAAGCTTTTAGGAAGATTTTACAATTGTTACTAGTTGTCATGGTTTGGAGTACATTACAATCCGAGCCTTATACTTGGGTAAGTGAGGACACATGTTGTAGACTGAAGAGGTCATGTTTGTCCTCTTTCGACAAAAGGGTTACTTTTGGCGACCTCAAAGTTTCGTGGGTATGAACATGCTTGCTGCACTATTAGGAAGTCATAAATGACTTCATTAATTAGAGGCCACATTTGGTTGCAGTAGGCATAACTCGATGATGATTCGATTGTTGTGGGAACTTATTCCCTAAACTGTGGTGGTTATTGCCACACTTCACAAATTTGATGCCTACAATGGTTATAAATTTTCTATTTCCATTATAATTTTTGAATGAGACTAATAGAAGCGTTGAATGATTTTTTATTTTTTTTCTAATGGGTAAGCTATGATTGAACCTGCACAGTTGTATAATGTTTCAAACTTAGCTTTCATATCTTTGGAGATTGTTCTCATAGTTTGTAACGAAGCATCATTAAGAACAACAAGCTTATCGACAATGTATTAACTTTTAAAAGGCATCCAACATACCAGTGTAATATTTCATTCAATAAAATCGACAATATATTAACTTTTTTTTTCCCCCATAAAATCACTTCCTTTTTATCTCTACAAGCCCCCTTGATCCACAAATTCATGCCACACAATTTCATGTTCTCTTTTATTTAACACCTATCCAATGAGAGTTTTCTTCAAGCCGCACGATCCTACATCAGAAACTTCTAGGAGACCGGATCTAGTGAGCCATCGGCTCCGACTGACTTAAAAAATAAACCAGCGGGATGCAACAGTGATGGATTTCATAGATAGATGGTGGCCACTAGCAAGCACGGCCGGACGTTGCGGGACATTTATCAACAAACTACTTGATGAGATCGAAGGCTAATATTTTATATAACCAATCACACATTCTTTCTTCAAAAGAACATGCGATTGCCGGAGTGTAACAGAGAAAATTTATGCTCACAACTGGCTCTGATCTTGCGATCAGGCTTGTCATGATCCTGGGTTGTGCTCTCGTACTCACTTATAAAAGAGAATATTTAAGATTCTAAGAGAGATAAACATCATATGATGTGTATCTCTCTTATAATCTTAAATGTTCTCTATTAGTAGTTTGGTTGGACAAAGAAAAGTTGTCCACTTGTTCTAATTAGTTTTTATGACTTACTAAATTTTATTCAGAACACTTACCAGAGCGTATATTTTGTGTTGGCTGCATGCCATTGAAGATTATATCATCTTGAACCTTCAGTAGTGAAAAAAATATCGAAAAATTTGTATTTAATTCTGTTCCTTTCGGGTGCAAGAAAGGTTTTTTGGCTTCTTTCTTTGCGATATTCATATTTCAGATTCACGAAGATATTCAACCACATCTTTTTCTCTCAGTTGTGAGGTATCCTGGTTGTGAGTTTTCAAACAGACTAGAGAAAAAAATTTCCTTCCTAGCTGTGATATTAGTACTTTGCTTCTCAGAGAACAAAATATATGAGCTGTGATATTTGAATCATATAGTTGTTCTTTTTATTTGTTGGTCTCTTCTTTATATTAATATGGAGACTGAAAATGGTGGCATTTCATGATATTATAACCTTATGCTGAATTTACGTGATGTGACTGTCAACTAGGAATTGTGAGAGGTATAGATATTTCGAAAGATTGTCTGTATGTGATTACGCCAGTTCCGCAATACAAGCTTGAAAAAGTGAATCTTCTTTTACAGGGCTTCCTCGAAATTCCCCCTGGTTTGTTGCAGGTAACTATCCCATCTAACTGCATTATTTCTACTGGATCCTTGTTTGTTCAATAAAGAAACTCTTATAATATATTCATTTCTCATACCAAACTACCATATCATCCTAAATCTCAACTTATGTCTTTTGTGTATGTTATTCATTTCTCATATCAAACTACCATATCATCTTAAATCTGAACTTATTTCTTTTGTGTATGTTATTTATGTCCCGAAGGACATAAATAACATAAGCCCATGACTTGAGTCATGAGACATAATCCCATGAATCGAGCTACCATTGGCTGCATGTCACATCAGTTAACTTCAAAGTCACTTGATGCGACATGCACAGCCAGTAGGAGCTCGAATCATAGGCTTATGGCATATGACTCGAGTTAGGAGATCATTTCCCTATATATATATATATATATATATATATATATATATATATATATATATATATATAATACAGTACATCAGCTCATCTTATCTCAGTTTTTTTATTTGGGTCTGTTTTAGCCAATGTTTTTAAAATTGAGCCAGTGACAAGACCAGCCGAGTTGGTCAGCGGACCATGCCAACTGAAAAAAATCTATTAAAAAAAAGGTTTAGTGGTCGACTGAAAACTTCTTGTTCTGAACAGACTGACAGTCAGATGGTATGGTCCGACAGTTCTGGGCATTCCTGAGGCAGGATGATGGTCCAACAATGGGTCAGCTTGGGGAACCTCACGGTTTTGGTTGGACCATGGTCCAACTGCCAGTCTGGTCTGGTTCTTTTTTTTTTAATCGGTAAGAGCCAAAAAAATATATTAAAAAGGCAGCGAGAAGCTGAAACAGTAAAAAAAGAAGCCCAGCCCGACCAAAGAGGGACACAAGCGAACGAAAAACAAGAGAAGACCAGAAAACATAGAATTCCCACATTGATGGGCTAGGGGGGAGGGAACTGAAAAGAAACAATCCCGGCCTAGCCCGGATCCCAAAGGATCGAGCCCCTTCCAGCCCCTGGCCGGTCCAAGTTCACCCATAAGCACATAAAATCCAGGACCAGCCCAATGGGGTGAAGCTTCTGGCCAAAAATGAGAGCATTTCTTTTGAGCCAAATGCTCCAGACGATCGCGAAGAAGACGACTCTCCAGAAAGCTCCCGACTGACCCTTCAAATTACTGCCAAACCAGGCCACAAGCTGTTGGGAGACGGATGAAGGGGTGACTCGGAGCATGTCAAAAGATCTAAGGATAACCCCCTAGATCGTGTTAGCCACCCAACAATGAAGGAAAAGGTGAGACACAGATTCTTCCGATTGCAAGCACATAACACAGACGTTGAGAATACTCTTCCCCCTCTGATTCAGCTGATCAATCATGAGGATCCTTTCTCTAACCAGGGTCCAGGAAAAGAACTTAACCTTGGGGGGTATGCCCGTTTTCTACAAGCCTGCCCAATTGCAGTTAACAAGAGGTCGACTCGACAGAGTCTAATAGAAGGACCTAACATAAAAGACGCCGTTCTTGCTGGGCATCCAAACTTGCTCATCCACACGAAGCCAGCAAGCCTAGAAAAGGAGAAACCTCTTCATCTCTAAGGTGCCTCCAGGTGATCACATTCCACAGCCCCTCCACCGATATCAGAATAAAAATTAGTCACCATTCTGCAAGAATCGGTCGCAATAGAGAATATAGCCGTGAAAGACTCCTTGAGATACGCATTCCATTCCCCCAAACCATGGATCAAAATATTGTCCGATACCGATACGTATCGGTATTGGACTCGAACGATACATTGAATGTATCGTTCGATACATTCAAATGTATTGAATGTATCGGACGATACATTCAATGTATCGTCCGATACAGACCGATACCGATACGTATCGTCCGATACGTATCGTTTTGGAGCTCGGACGATACGTATCGATAACCCGATATTTTAACCCATGCCCCAAACTGTACCGCACCCATCGGGAAAAGAAAGGCCATATCCTACAAATGCCCTTCCACAAAGCGGAGACGGATCTATTGGTAACAATTTTGACTCCCCAATTGTCATTCAGACTCCCATATTTATCAGTCAGCACAAGAACCCAAAGACTCTCTATCACTTTCCAAACCGGCCCGCCAGACCCACTTACCCAATAGAGCTGTATTGACCCATCACAGGCTTCGAATACCCAAACCACTGCAAACTAAGGGGAGTTTGCAGCTCTCCCAATTAACCAGGTGATACCTCTTGTCAAACCCGGACGCCTCCCACAGAAAATTCCTTTGGATTTGCTCCAATCTATGGATCACACTCATAGGCCACTTAAACATGGACATGAAGAAAATAGGAAGGCTCGATAAAACGGATTTAACGAGGAGAAGACCACCACCACCACTGCTAAGCAACTTCCCCTTCCACGAAGCCAGCCTCTGATCAAACCTCCGAACCATCGGATCCCAGGCCGAAGCTGAAGGTTGGCCAATCCCTAGAGGATGCCTAAATAAGAAATGGGAAAGGGCACAATCCTGCTCTCCGCTAGCCAGCCCAACTCAGCCAAAAAATGATCCTCAACCCCGATTCCAGAAACCGACGACCTGTGGAGATTAACCCGTTGTCCCGAAACCGCCTCGTAGATAGAGAGCACCTCTGACAAACATCTAAACTCAGCTGCATCTGCCTTACAAAACAAGTGCGTGTCATCCACATATTGGAGATGCGTGATGTGACGACCAGAGGAGCCCACTTGAATACCGGAAATAAACTCGAGCTGCCGAGCTCGAGTGAAGAGACCATCCAACACTTCCCCCGCCATATTGAATAGAAAAGGGGATAAGGAGTCTCCCTGTCTGACACCTCTAGAGCTCTTAAAATACCCCGCTGGGGCCCCAGTGACAATAACCGAGAACCAACCAGACGAGTAACACGCGCGCATCCAACTTTTCCATCTAGCCCCGAATCCAAATCTGCCTAGCATGCAATCTAGGCACCCCCAACTCACACGATCATAAGCCTTCTCCATATCAACCTTCCAGAGACCTGTGGGGCAGCGACTGAGATGAGCCTAGTGCACCTCCTCGAGCGCCACGACGGCCAAATCCACAAGCTGTCCATCCTTCACGAAAGCCCCTTGGTTTATCGAGATAACTTTACCCAGGAGTGACTTGAGACAATTGGCGAGCACCTTCGATATGATTTTGTACAAACAATTGAGCAAGCTGATGGGGCGAAAATCCATAAGGTCCTCAGCTCCTTCTATCTTCGGAATGAGCGAAATAAAGGTGGAGTTCAAACTACAGTCGATGAAACTACCCTCATAGAACTCCTTAATCACAACCATGAGATCGTCCTTGAGAAGATGCCAAAAACACCGATAGAATTCCATCGTGAAACCATCAAGGCTCAGTGCTTTGTTTTTGCCACTACACTTAATAGCTCGCCAAACCTCTTCGTCCTGGAGCGGCATCTCCACGGCAACTCGATCCTCCAAAGATATAGATCAAAACAGAACCCCATCCAGCTCCGGCCGAGACCACCCCTCATTAGTGTACAAGCTCCTATAATAGGACACAATTTGACTCTCGATTTGGTCCTGGTCCGGGTCCTAAAAGATGTAACCATCAACAGAGATTTGACCTAGAAAATTTTATTTTCCTCGAGCATTAGCAATCGCATGAAAATACTTGGTATTATTATCCCCCTCCTTAAGCCATTGAACCCTTGACTTTTGTTTCCAACAAACCTCCTCAGCCACGCATTTGTCGCTGAATTCCATTTTCTTAGATAGTTGCTCCTCACGTTCCAAATCCGTTAGGTCCCGGGTCTCTTGTAGCTCATCCAATTCCTTTAAGCGAGCAAGTAACATTTCCTTAGCAGCATGAACCAGCCCATAGAAATCTTTGTTCCACTCCTTGATGCAATTTTTAAGGTGCTTTAACTTATATAAGAATCTAAAGACGACAGTCCCAACAGGGTGAGTATCGTTCCACCACAGCGGAATGGAGGCACGAAAGTCGGCGCCAAGGAGCCACATATTATCGAACTGGAAGGGAGAAGGATCCTTGCCTCGAGACTGACACCGAAGAAGCGGACGGTGATTGGAGATTGCCCTGGCCAATCTTGACAAAAGAGCCGCAGGGAAGAGATCTAACCACTCCGGCGAAACGAGGAAACGATCCAACCAGCTCAAAGATGGGGAATCTTGAAGATTAGACCCCATGAATAGAGCGACCGAGAGCGGGAGGTTGACTAGCTCCCAATCATGAATGAAGGAATTGAAATCTCGCATGATCGCGACATCCGCAGGTCCTCCCGTTTTCTCGTGCGGCCATCTGATGGCGTTGAAGTCACTAGCTAAGCAAATCAGAAGATCCCAAGATCAACGCCATCGCCGCCAAAAATGTAAATATTGAAAAAAATCCAACTTTTTCCGTTGTCTCGGTTCCGAAGCACCACAGAGGCAGAAAAAACCCCCACTTCAATTTTCTAAAATATACACAAGTTCCAAGCCACCAGGATGCCCCAAAAGCTCTAACTGAATTGACCCCTATCCAACCCCAACGATTTCCACCAAGCACGAACGCCACCTTTCCGTGATCACAACTGCCCCACTTAGTTTCCTGTATCGATATGACTGCCGAGTTGTGCAAAGCTATAACCTTTTTAACTCTCGCACGTTTTATCGGGTCGCAGATACCCCTCACATTCCAAGAAAACAACTTCATAAAGAACGCAACGAAAGCCCGCCAAAACCAGAAAGACAATCCATTAGGCACCTCCGGGGCCCCTTCCATCCGACATCCCCCATTGCATCCTTGCAAGTTCCCATTCCTTGGATCGTTTTTCCTTCTTCCCGGAGACGGTAGGCCAATGGTAGAGGGTAGAATTAAAGACATTGCTGATAGCGTCGTCCGGACCTTGGAGGGACATCCAAGCGCTCCCGACCAAATCAAATGAGCCTATCCACAACATCGGAGAGTGGGGGGGGGGGCTTACTGCCAGAATTACCTCCACACCCAGAGGGAGGAGAGATCGAAGAGTCGGAACCACAAGGCGATCCGAAAGAACACTGAACCCAAGCCCCATAATCATCCCGCCGCAAGGATCTAATGGGTAACACCTCCTTCGAGGAAGAAACCGATGTGGAATCAGAGTCCGCAGTAGAAACGGACAAGGACGAACAACCAGGAACGACGTGGTCTAGATGGAAGGAAGAAGAACACAGGAGCCCCACAGGCATGGCCTTCTTCAATGGATAGCACGTGGCCCACTGGGCTGAGCTAGGGGTTGAAGAGGGACACAAGGCTTACAATATTAGTCTTGTCAAATTGCGATCTCTGTGTTCTGTATATCACAATTCACTCTCTTAAGGTCTCAACACACCATCAACAATAACAATGCACACACACACACCAACATGCCCCCTCAAGCTGGAGCATAGACATTTGAGCATGCCCAGCTTGACAGTGATGTCATGAAGGAGGGTAGGGCCAATGACCTTAGTCAATATATCTGCTAACTGCTGAAATAAAGAAACATCGATGAGCTTCAACGAACCATCCCACACTTTCTCTCTGACAAAATGCACATCCACTTCAATATGTTTGGTGCGTTCATGCAGAACAAAATCATATGGAATCTTCTCTGCAACCTCATTATCACAATGTAGAGAGCGGAGCCACAAAATTACATGTGTGTAATATCCTGATACTATGCTTCAGGACTAGAATGAGGGACCACATGTTTCTTTCTACTACTCTTCGTGATCAAATTGCCTTTCAAAAAGACACAATATCCATGCCGAGTGGCAGTCAATAATCGATCCTGCATAATTTGCATCTGTATATCCACAGATACCAACATGACCATGTGATCTATATATAAGTACACAAGAGGGGCTAGACTTAATATAGAGAATGTGATGTACTGCCGCAAGATGTGGAGCCCATGGGGCATGCATAAATTGTCTCACCAAACTAACAACAAAAGTAATATCTGGTCGTGTAAGAGTGAGATAAATTAGGTGGCCCACAAGATATTGATACTTATAGGATTCGAAAGAAGATCATTCTCACTGTCATGTAGAGAAAATTTCGAGTCCATTGGAGAAACACTCATGCCACTATCACGTAAAAGATCAAGGGCATACTTTCGTTGCGAGAGGAATATTCCCTTTCTAGAGCTAGCAACCTCAAGACTAAGGAAATACTTTAAGCTTCCCAAATCATTAACTTCAAAAAGGTCAAGCTCCTATTTCACATGAGATATATATGAGGAATTATTGCCTGTGAGAATGATGTTGACATGCCGTTGACATAAACCAAGAGAATAGTACAACCCATGGCATGAATGAAAAAAGTATGATCAAATTGACTTCTATGAAATCCTAAACTAAGCACTATTCCACTGAAACGATGAAACCAAGCGTGCGGTGTGACTGCTTCAAACCATATATAAATTTTCGATGTTTAAACACTTTCTCAAACTCTCCCTGAAGCAGGACCCTGAAGGGGGATTTATATAAACCTCATCAGTGAGATGCCCATGGAGAAAGGCATTCTTCATGTCTACTTGATAAAGGGGCCAATCTTGATTGACCGCAATAGAGATAGGGACTCTCACAGGATTCAACTTAGCAGTTAAGAGAAAATGTTGCATTAGAATCAATACCATGAGTTTGAGAAAAGTCGTGAGCAACAAGGCGCACTTTATAGCGGACCATACTACCATCTGGGTTATGCTTCACAACAGAGACCCACTTACATCCCACAGTCCTCATCCCTTCAAGAAGGGAACTATTTCCCACATATGATTACTCTCAAGAATATTCGTCCCCTAACAGTACGGTGTATAGTCACTGTATCAATAACAGAGAACAATGTCCTGTAAGAAGGAGATACCTCATGATAGTACTTTGCCAAAAGGTTAGTAGTACATGAACGAACCTTCTTGTGAAGAGCTATAGGAAAATCACGATCATATGTAAGGTTAGGAGTAGGAAATGAACTAATAGGTGTAGCATGCAAGGGGGTATAACTGCTTGTTGGATCAATTGGCGCAGAGGATAGAGGCTGGGGCATGACTAAGGGAACTCCATGCAGATGTTTGTGAACATAAAAGCGTAACTCCTTGTGATGATCTGCAAACACAAGATGAACGAGGGATGGAGATGATGAAAGATCAACAAGAAGGGGTAAAAGACTGAGAGACTGGAGGAACATGAGATGGGATAGAACTAGACTAAATATGAGGGGAAAAATAGAGAACATGCTCAAAGAAGGTAACGTCCATAGTGATGAAGAACTGATGAGACTTGGGTTCATAACGCCTATAACCCTTAAATTTATTGGAGTAACCACTGAAAAACACACTTAATGGAGTTGTCGTCTAATTTGTTTATGGCAGGATTTTGAACAAAACATGTGCACCCAAACACAAGTGGTTCAATAGGGTGTATAACTGTCACACCCCAAAATTCTATACCCCGCGAACTTCGGGGCGTGAGCAAATTCAATAATCAAAACAAAACTAAGGGTTAACCAAAACACATCATCTAATATTCCATTCATGATCACAAAAAGATGAGGGTACATCATTGTTACAATTCATTGTTTATCGTGAATACAATTACAATTCCAAAAACCCTTACAACCAACGTAAGACTTGGCTAACTCCTTGGCTCAAATCAGGAGATCCTCTAACGTCTCCTCTCGAGAGGTCTGGTTATTAACTTGATCTGCCGCTGCAATGTTAACAACGGGAGTGAGATAAACTCAACAAGTGGCCCCCTAATAATGTCTAGTAACTACGTCTTAATAACAAAATGAAAGACGATTCATAGATGAACATTCTATCGATTTCAGCAGTTGTATATATATATATATATATATATATATATATATATATATATATATATATATATATATATATATATATAAACAGTTTCGCCAATCGTTCCCAATACATTGCATGTGCACTATCTTCAAGTATGAATGAGGTGTATGTGTCAAAACATGACGTTTTTCTTCGAAAACAAAAGAAATAACTTAACATTAGCGGCTACACGTTTATAGGTGTAGGTTCTACTGCTATAATACCGGATCCATGGTACAGCCACATGTGACCCCTTTGGACTTCACCTCCGTCCAGGTGATCCTTACCACATCTCATTACATGTCTAACTTTCACGCCTTACCATGGCAGGTAGGTAGGCACACGTCATAAGCGGAAGCAATAACACGGACATTCGTCCCAAACCCATGCCTGCCCGATGGGAGGATCCACACAAGAAATATCATATATTTATATCAATACACAACGTATGCAATGGAAAATCATGCGTTCAATGATTGATGCTTTCCATAATCAAGATGGTATTTCAGAATGTTTTTCGAAATGTAGTATAAACTATGATCAGTCTGTTTTCACAATCATTTTCTCTTTCGACCAGTTTATGATAATTCATGCGATATCTATGCTTACTCATGAGCTCAATTTGAAGACATGTTATTAAGAATTTACTATGATTTACTCCATGTCAGAATTTGAATTGACAATCACAATCATGTAGAGATAAATGAACCAGCCCTTACATGGTTATTCTAACATACTTATAATATCATCACCAAACAATATTTCACAGATGTATCACACTACCTAAGGGTTTCAGTTCATAATTATAGGGTCGCGCGTAATCGCGTATATATATATATTATTCACGTAGTATTAATTTACTTAATCAAAATTGGGTGATAAGGGTAGGTCACTTGCCTTGATGCGCGCCTCCTTGGTGATTGCGGTGGGAGTGGTTGGAGTTCGGGTCGCTCGACGTGTTGCCTGCATGAGAACGATGGTGTGTTAGCGCTAAGCGATGTCTTGACCAATGAATTGAATAACTACGTGGGGAAATATGAGTTATGAGTTAAGTTGGTTCACGGAAGGGTTAGCTGATAGGGTATCGATTGGGGATGAGTCGAGTTTCGAGATTGAATGAGATCATGATAGGCCGATAGGGTATGTCGATCGGGTCGGTCATAATACCGGGGATATTACGAAGGGTAAACACATTAAAACCCTTTCGACAATCCATGCTAGGGACATATTTTCGTGAATACTTAAGGATATATTCTATAATAATTGACTGATTTTAAACCTGATAAATAAGCATAAAAATATTTTATAAAATGGATTAGAAATCTGCGATTATCCTTGACCTGCTTATGGCAAAATTAATATAATGAATAAATGGCTATGTATAATTATATATATAATTAAAATATATTTCTATACCTCATACCATATATATATATATATATATATAAACATAAATGAAGAAATAAAATGGGAGGCTTAAGGCTACTGGCTGGGTTAGCACAGAGAAGAAAAACGGCTGAGGGTTGAGTATGGCACGGGGGGAACGAAAAGGGTATTGGTAGAGATGGGGGTGAGACACATGGAGGGAAGATGGTTCTGTTGACAGGTTCGGCATTGTCGCCGACTGGAATTATGCCGATCGCGACGACGATGGCGAACGATAGTCGCGAGAGTGTGCCCAGCAATGACGATCACGCGGGCGTCGAAATGAACGGTCGGGATCGTTCCGATAATCATTGCCAGAGCTTGAGCCGGCCATAAAAGAAAAAAACAGAGGATGGAGAAGAGCAGAGGGAGAGATGAAGAAGAAAAAGAAGAAGAAGAAGAAGAAGAGGCTTACCAGGGAATCGAATGGTGGGTTGGAGAAGAGGGGGTCGACCCTATTTATAGCCAGAAGGGGAAGGGAGGTGACGTGAAGGGGATGGTGCTGCCGTGCACAGGGCCTTTCTTCGGACGGTGCCGGACAACAGGCCATGCCGATTCAGCGAAGTTCTTGCCTCAACTTCTGGGTCGACTGATGGGGTAGGTGGGAGAAGGTTTGGGGGTTAAGCAGCAATAGAAAGAAGGGGGTTTTATGTTGGGTCTGGTCTGGGTCTAAGTTGGGCCATGGGGATGGGTCGGTCAGACGGGTTGGGTTCTCACAATAACCTCCAAAATCCGAGAAAGAGAGCCCTTAATAAAAAAACATGCACTAAGTAGAGCCATAGATCAATAGGTCTTAGGCGTATGGATCACTTTTAATAAAGAACGTGTCATACCAATGAGATGAGGATGCTTACATTCCACAACACGATCCTGTTGAGGAGTGTAGGACATAAAAACCATGGGCAATTCCATGCCCTTGAAGATATTGGGCAAAGGAATGAGAGGTGTGAATGAAGCCAAAAAAGTTACAGTCTCTCAGAGAATAATCACACAAAGCATGCTGGCTTGAGAATCAAGGCGAAATCACGAAGAATAGAACAATATGGAATTTACACTACGGGAAAAAAGAAATCTCTGAGATGCCCTCATTGGTAGCCGCGAGATTCATAAAAAAACTTGCCTAAAACATGTCCAAATATCATGGAACTAGATTCAAATATTCATAAATGAAAGATTACAGTCTATCCATACCAATATGTAGAAGATCTATGTCTTACAATTGTCAAAAAGCTCCATTCTTAAAAAAAAGAAACATCCATAGACGTATAAAGACGATGAGTGAAAGGATCATAGCACTCATATCCTTTAATTTTTTTTTTCTCTGAGACAATAACAAAGCTATTATATTAAAAAGAAAGGAGAAACACATACCTTAGCGGGTAGTAAGGCACTACCCAAACAGAAAACCCCCAATAACCTCAGCCGGGAACCCGAGCGGACCCATGACAAAGCCCATCCCAGCAGCGACCGCCTCGGCACTCGCCCCGAAGACCCTTACCGGACGCCGTAGTCCCAAAGCATTAGGAACTGCTGCATCCCTTCCTGAAAGTTCGCCTTCTCAGTCGCCTTCCAACTAACTACCAAGTCCTTGATTTGACGAATAACCATCCCGTACGCCATAGCCCTTCTTCTAAACACTCTATTATTCCTCTCAATCCAGATAGCCCAAAACACCTCGTAGACGGTTACAGACCACAACTCCTTCCGGTGCTCATCTACTTTCACTGCCGTCCACATTTCCATCATTTGGGTAGGCCCTTCCGGCATAACCTAGTACACTTTGAAGAACCCAAAGATCTTACTCCAAATGCTGCACGCAAAAGAACAATGCAAAAGGATATGTGCCACCAATTCTCTACCTCTCATGCAAAGGAGGCATTTATCTCTTACGGGAACGTTCCTCCTCCCCAGTTGGTCCTTAGTTAGGAGCTTTCGTCACACCACTATCCAAGCGAAAAATCTGATTTTGGGCGGAATTTTGATTCTCCAAAATCCGGCCCACCATTGACCACTATTGCTGCTCCTATCCGACTTCAGCATCTGCCTGTAGACCGAATTAATGGAGAAGATCCCCTTGGCTGAATACTTCCAGATCCTTTGATCCCTGTTACTGTCATTTGGGATCAACCCCCTAATTAATGTCATAAGGTTCCTAAATTCAGCCACTTCCCATTGTCTGAGGCCGCGCCGAGTTGAGACATTCCAAACCCAGGAGCCCTGCACCCAATGCACAAAATGGCTAATCACCGCCTCCTTCGAGTCGGAGAGCATATAAATCGTAGGGAACCTAGCAAGCAGCAGTTGGTCCCCCACCCATATGTCGTTCCAAAACCGAATCCGCTGCCCATCTCCCCAGCTGTACCTCGTACCATTTTGAATTAAGCTCGCACAACTCTTCACCTCTTTCCACCAGGCTGACTGAAGTTTGATTTTGAAGATGTAGTGCCAAGGCTCATCCGACGCTCCATACTTGTTGGTTACCAGCTGCTTATCCCTTTCCCTAACTTCACCTATCTGCCAAAGCCATTTGGCGAGGAGGGCCATGTTTACCAACCGAAGCCTTCGAATACCTAATCCCCTCCTTTCTCCTTACTGTCGCAGCACTCCAGCCACTTCATGAGATGAAACTTCTTCCATTCCCCAGTGTCATTCCATAGAAAATCCCGGATAATCTTCTCGAGCTTATTCATAATACTCACCGGAGCCTTGAAGATAGACATCATGAATATCGGCATAGAAGCAAGCGTGGCTTTGATGAGCGTTAACCTCCCCCCATTACTCAGAAATCTGCTTTTCCACGTAGCCAGCCTTTTCTGGAATCTTTGAAGAAGAGGCTCCCATCTTCTCGCTCTACACATCCCTATCCCCAGCGGAATCCCAAGATATGAGACCGGCAAAGAATCGTTCCTACATCCCACCATGGCTGCTACTCTCTTTGTTTTTGCGTTCGAAATGTTGATGCCCGTCAGACTAGACTTATACACGTTAATCTTCTGCCCTGACACACCTTCAAAGAGAACCAAAATATCGGTGACCGCCTTAACTTCCATATCCCCCCTACTGTCGTTGCAAAAGACCATCGTATCATCGACGTATTGCAAGTGAGAAATAGACATTCCGTTATCCACCACTGTAAAACCCGAGATGATGTTCCTCTCCTCCGTCCTGGAGAAAAGCCTATGGAGAGCCTCCCCAACGCAGTTAAATAACATAGGAGATAGCGGGCATCCCTGCCGCAGACCTCTCTTACTTTTGAAGTACCCATGAGGCACCCCATTGATCAACACCGAGAACCTAACCGAGGCGTAGCAGCCCTTCATCCACTTCCTCCATACATCACTGAAGCCCATTCTAAATAGCATGTAGTCTAGAAACTCCCAATGAACCCTATCATACGCCTTTTCCATATCAATTTTAAAAATCCAGCCTTTGTCCTTCCGCTTTTTAATCGAGTCAATAGTTTCCACTGCCGTAACAGCTATGTCCAGCAGTTGCCTGCCCGGGATAAAAGCGCCTTGCACATATCACCCCCTTGAGACGAGTAGCCAGCACTTTAGCGACGATCTTATAGGTGCACCCCGTTAGACTGATAGGCTGAAGTCCAAAATGTCACTGGCCCCATTACACTTAGGTATAAGGGCTATGAAAGAGGAGTTAATACTCTTTGGCATCTTACCGTGCATATGAAATTCCCCCCAAAAGGCCATGAAGTCCATACTAATGATCTGCCAAGCATATGTGAAGAATTCTATGGTAAAGCCATCCGGACCTGGAGATTTGTTACTGCCCAACTTCTCCAAAGCAGCCTTCACTTCTTCCTCCATGAACAACCTTTCAAGGAGCGTGGCATTGTCCGAGTCAATGGAATTAAAGGCCATTCCCTCCAGAGACGGTCTCACTACCTCCTCGGAATCGTAAAGACCCTTATAGAACTCCACAATCTTAGCTTGTACCACCCTCTCATCGGTGAACCTAACTCCATCAATTTCGATATCTGTAATTCTGTTCTGGGTCCACCGACCATTTGCCACTGCATGAAAGAACTTAGTGTTGTCGTCACCCTCTCGCAGCTGGTGAGCTATTGCCTTTTGCCTCCAAATCTGTTCCTCTTCCCGCACTTTTGAATTGTAAGCCACTTTAAGCGCGAACCTGACTTCCCTATCCTCCTCCGATAGCGGTCCACATTCTTCCAGCTGGTCGATCACCGCAATCTCGCCCAATAGGCCTTCCTTAATCCTTCCCCCCGCCCCGAACTTATCTTTGTTCCACTCCTTTATATGGGCTTTCAACTGCTTCAATTTTGTGGTGAATATGTACGATGGCGTGCCAACTATGTTACTGTTGTTCCACCACCCTTCCAACCTCCCTTGGAAGTCCTCGTCCTGAAGCCACACGTTCAGGAATCGAAAAGGCCCCGGGGTACGAGGCCCATGCGAACAACTAAGCACAATAGGTTTATGTTCCGAAATAGAAGGGTGTTGGATACGGACCGTAGCATTCTCTATATTACCTAGAAACTCGACATGACAAAGGAATCTATCTAGTCTGCACAAAATTGGTTGTTCCTGACCATTCAACCAAGTAAACCACCCCCCCACCATTCCTAGATCAAAGAGGGAAGCTTGCGAAGTACACTCTGTGAATAGATCTTTAGCTGTCAGGTCTATCTTATATCTTTTAAATTGAGAAGAGTAACCCACAAAAATACAATTAATTGATTTATCATACAATTTCTTCCTCTGAGGACTAAGATTTTGAACAAAATAGATGCATCCAAACACTCTAGGAGTAACATGGAATAAAGTCTCCTGAGGACGTGATGCGAAAAAATCGCATGCTAACCCTAACATAGCGTAAAAATCACATGATAGGAATCACTCAAAGGAAGAAAAAATAGCCTCACACTAAACCGCACGCGGGAGAAGAATCACTCTTCTAACGAAAATTGATCTTAAGTTCTCTAGAATTCACACAAAGCAAAACTCATAATTTTTTCATTCATCATCAATAATAATTCTCATAAGAGATTACAATGTGTATTTATAAAGAAAAGAAACCCTAAGAATACTACTTAAAATAAAACTTCTAATCAACCATTAAAACTTTCTAATCTAGCGGTCATAATTAATTTCACTATTAATCCCATTTTTTAAAAATTACGTGACCACTTTTGAAGGGTCAAATGATGTCTGATTGATGTGAAATTGGTCTTGTTTGAAAGCTTATCGAAGTAGCTTTCCAACAAGACAAAAATCACACAATTCCAACACATATTGGTAGACTTATGACCACTTTTCCGATGGTTACACAGAAAGTGTTGAAATTAACAGTTACATATCACATATATGTGCCTGACCCCTAAATAATTTAAATAAGAAAACTAATTCTAAAGTAAATCATTTATTAAAAAATCCTAATAAAAAAGGAAACTAAACCTAGATAAAATATTGTCTAAAATAATGTGCACAAGCGTCTTTTTTAAAAAACCATTCGTGGGTGTTCACTTTCTCTTTTGACATTTCCTCTTTATCCAGCCACGATCTCGGAGTGTAGGCTTCAATTCTGCATTAGGACGCAAACAATGAAAATGAATGACACCACTAAGCACTCGAGGGGAGTGAGATTTATCAAGAAGCAGGCAGTTAGAAGAGCCATAGACCAATAAGATTTCGGAACATGCATACCTCTAAGTAATGACTGAGTCATACCAATAAGATGCATGTGCTTACTCTCCACAACACCATTTTGTTAAGGAGTATATGACGCGGGACGGGAACCCTAAAATGCGTGATTATGATTTTATGCGATTTTGTCGAAATTAAATAAAATTAAATCAAACTTAATCTTAAAACTATCTTAAATACCTTAGGGTTCAGAGAATTCAGGTTGGTAGATAACGCGAGATCCAGTTAGGGTCCAGTTCGATGCGCAAGTACTATTAGATTTGAGGTGAGATCGGCCTAGAGATAGAACTCTAGCTTTTTCCAGGCTTGGGAGTTCATCTTCGATCTGACGTAGATTCGCAGGCTCTAACTAGGGCTTTGGAAATAGGTGTATGGTTTTGTAATGGGCTTATGGTTTGATTTATGACTTAGAAAAGGGTTTTAGGGCTCTGTTTGATTTGGGATTCGGAAAGGGATTTGTGGTTTTAGGGATCAAGAAATTAATAGGTTAAGATGTAGGAAAAACCAGCAGGGATCAATAAGGCAAAAGATTCAAAGAAGACAATGATAGATAATAGAGAAAATAACAATGGCTTTTGGGAATTACTCCCTTGGCCTCACACCAAACCCATCTCAGGCAAAGATTACTCAAGCATAAAAGCATTCAAATAATCAATCAACTAATTAAAAGTCTTTACAAGTCTCAATATATAGGCCACCAATAATTAAAAATCGAAATAAAGAGTTCTAATAAAAATAAAACACAAAAAGACAAGTTTTCGCAAAAAAACTCAAAATCCGGAAAGCCCGTCACGACGTCCACGGACGTCCCGTGACCTCTGAATGCATAGGGGCAAAATCACGGACGTACCGCTCATCGTGAACAAGAATAATTTTTTTTTCCTTGACGTTCCCCGTCATTCTCCTCCACTCAAAATTTTTTCATCACCGATGAAACACGCGTGTTGTACTCGGACTCAGGCTCCCTCTCCTCTTCTTTCGACGCCGGTAGAAACGATGGGGTCCGAATCCAATGTCCATGTATGTGGTGTCCCCGTCAATTCCCCTGGACCAAAAAGGTTTCATCACTGATGAAACGCGCTCGTGGTAAATGTCTAGCAGGTCGAGGTTCAAGCGACGAACTTCATTCTCGTGGACCCAAGTGTTTTCGGACTCCGATTTGCCGAGCCATTTAACCAAGTACTTCTGGAATCCCCCGTCATGTGTAGAGACGGCATGATCGTTGATTATATTCTCTATCTCGTCTGATCTTTGTCTGCTTGGGGAAGGAAGAGGTATAGGTTGCAAGGTTGGATTGGGGATGGGGCTAGGAAGTGGTTGGAGTGGGTTTTCAAGAGGTGGGGTGAAGCCCAAATAAGGAACCGAGTCCTCCACATTGAACGTTGAAGTAACCCCCGTGCATGGAGGAAGCTCGAGCACGTATGCATTAGGACCACTCTTAGCCAAAATTCTAAAAGGCCCGCATGGTTGAGCTTTATGATCCCGATGGGAACCGCTTAGGCCTAACCCGGACCATCACATAATCACCCACGTGAAATTCTTTATAACGCCTGTGAGCATCTGCAGATAATTTATATTGATTATTGCTTGAATTGATTTTCTGTGTAATTCCGGCATGTAAGCTATGAATGTGTTGTGCAAATGCATTGGCAGACTCTGACACTCTGTGGGATGCAGACATGGGGATCAAGTCTAATGGGGTCCTAGGCCTATGACCATGCACTACCTCAAAAGGACTCATGCCTATGGACCTATTGACAGAATTATTATAGGCAAACTCAGCTGTGAGTAAGATGGTATCCCAGGCCCTAACATGATCACCGACAAGACTACGAAGGAGATTCCTAAGGCTCCTATTGGGGCTTTCGGTTTGGCCATCCGTTTGAGGGTAGTAAGCTGTTGAGAATTAGAGCAATGTGCCATCATGTGCCAAAGGGTCTTCCAAAAATAACTAGTAAATTTAACATCCCTATCAGACACAATGGTTTTGGGCAACCCATGAAGACGCACTACCTCCGCGAAAAATAATTTAGCAATATGAGATGCATCGGAGGTTTTGGAACAACGAATGAAGTGGGCCATTTTGGAAAATCGGTCCACTACGACAAAAATGGAATCGTGCTTCCTAGGGGTCTTAGGAAGTCCAAGCACGAAATCCATAGAGAGGTCTTGTCACGGTGTGTGTGGCACTGGTAAAGGAGTGTACAAGCCAGTATTTTGTTTGGTCTTTTTTGACACTTGGCAAGTACGACAATGTTTGACAACCCGAGCGACATCTCTCATTAGGCTAGGCCAAAAGAACCTATCCTCTACGAGCGCAACAGTTTTATTACGCTCGAAATGTCCGACCATCCCTCCAGCATGTAACTCCAAAATGAGAAAGTCACGCAGTGAAGTGCGAGGGATGCAAAGGCGATTGCCTTTAAACAAGTACCCATCCTGGATGGTGTACACGGAGTGTATGCTGGTCGGGTTACTAAGGAGAGCAGTGTACTCAACCCCAAAATCTGGGCACTTGGGGTATTCATCCTTTAACTTTTCGAACCCGATGACCTCAGTGCTCATTGTGTGCAAAGTCACCACTCGCCGACTAAGTGCATCAGCGGCCCTATTTTCAGCACCAACCTTATGCTTTAACACGAATGTGAACCTTGAAGGCACTCGACCCACTTCGCGTGCCTTGGGTTCAACTTCTTCTGTGAAGCAAGAAAGCGTAAGGCTTCATGGTCAGAAAACAACACAAATTCATGCGATCTAAGGTAATGCTTCAAATACCAAAGAGATCGAACAACCGCATAGAACTCCTTGTCATAGGTGGAGTATTTTTGCTTCGCCTCGTTCAGTTTTTCACTAAAATAGGCCACAGGGTGACCCTCTTGGCTAAGCACTCCTCCTATGCCTACACCCGATGCGTCGCATGCGACTTCGAAGACTTTGGAAAAGTCCGGTAAGCGCATGACGGGTGCACTACTCATTTGTTGTTTGATCTCAGCAAAGGCTTTCATGCTGCTTTGCCCCATTTAAAGTCCCCCTTTTTCATGCAATCAGTAATTGGGGCCATAATGGTATTAAAGCTTCTGATGAAGCGACGATAAAAAATAGCCAAACCATGGAAGCTACGGGCATCGTGTATGTTTGTAGGCTCGGGCCACTCCACAATGGCTCTAACCTTTTCGGGGTCCGCGACCATTCCATCGGCCGAGATAATAAATCCCAAGAAAACAACAGAATGTTGCATGAAGGTGCATTTCTTGAGATTTGCAAGCAACTTCTCGCCCTTGAGGGTCTCACAAACCAACCTAAGGTGGTTCAAGTGTTGATCCTTGTTATGACTATAGATCAAAATATCATCGAAATCAACAAGGAACTTGCCTAGAAACGGCCTCAACACTTGGGTCATGAGTCGCATGAAAGTGCTCGGGGCATTAGAAAGCCTAAATGACATGACCATCTTTAGTCTAAAAGGCGGTTTTCTACTCATCACCAGGGCGGATGCGGACTTGATGGTAGCCACTCTTAAGGTCGATCTTTGAAAAGATATTGGCACCAACCATCATGTCAAGCATGTCATTGAGCCTTGGTATGAGAAACCGATACTTAACGATAATCTTGTTGATTGCACAGCTATCCACACACATGAGCTATGTACCATCTTTCTTAGGAGTGAGTAGGGCAGGTACGGCACACGGGCTCAGACTCTCTTGAATGAACCCCTTCTGAAGGAGCTCATTGACTTACCGAGTCAACTCGGTGTGCTCAACCGGATTCAACCTGTAGTGGGGCAAGTTTGGTAAGGTAGATCCGAGAACTAAGTCAATTGCATGTTGGATATCACGCAGAGGAGGGAGTTCGTTTGGTAAGTCTTCAGGGAAGACATCTGTAAACTCTTTTAAAATTGGCTCAACCTCCTTGGGACACTCGCTCACCGACTCGGGAGCACTCTCTACGGTGACAACTACATACACCACACTCTCTTCTATCGATGCTTTCTCGAACTCAAAAGGGCTCAAAATATTAATGGATTTAGAAGACTCGCCCTTCTTTTCGACGATGTTGGTTGATGGTGTTTTGGGAGGCAAAGGATGTAAGGTGATCTTTTTGCCCTTATGCATGAACGTGCATATGTTTGTTCGACTAGAAAGAGTCACGTCCATGTCGTAGAGCCACGACCTTCCCAAAATGATATGACCCACATCCATCGGCACCACATCGCACCATAAGGTGTCCGAATAAGAACCTTACTGAATGGGTACACGACACCTTTTCGACACGGGAATGAATGAAGAATTGACCCATGCAACTTTATAAGGTCTCGGGTGGGCTTCAAGTGTAAGCCCTAAGCGGCGTACGACATGAGTTGATCTAACATTAGTGCAACTACCGCTATCCACGATGACCCTACAATTCTTTTCACCAAATCTGGCATAGGTGTGGAAGATATTCTCCCTACGCCAGTCATCCTTTCATCCCGTTGAGGCTGTGCAAGGGCACACCTCACAACTAAAGCATGGCCAATAACATCACCCTCCTCATCACTGGGTGTGCTAACCGATTCAAATACTTCCTCTTCAACCACTATCTCATCATCATCCTCCTCTCCCTCAATGAAGAGAGTCCTTTGGGGTTCTTTCGTAGGGCATTGGGCGGCAAAGTGTCCCATCCCATGACATTTATAACATTTTAATTGAGAATTAACCCTTGAGGATTCTCCGACTACACCTTTTCCCTTTTCAAACCTAGAATTGGTAGGGGCAGGTTGTGTAGGTTTGGGAGGAGGATTGAATCGTCCCTTCATCGGATCGTTGGTTACTATATTGTGGCTCGGTTCTCTTCACCACCGTAATTTTCAAGTACCGTTCACGATCTTGCACAACGACATAACATCTTTCAAGAGTTTCTACGGGGTGAGAAATCAATTCTTTTTACAATTCAAGTCGCAATCCGGTGCGGAATCTAGAGAGAGTGATTTCAGGGTCTTCCGATACTTTTGCCCTCATCATGAACTCTTCAAATTTGGCAATGTAATCAGTCACGGGCATACCACCTTGACGTAAATTTTGCCACTAGTCGAGGAGGCGTTGATGGTATGATGAAGGAACATACTTCTCTGTAAGTCGTTCCTTCATGTCGTCCCAACGGGTAATGGGAGGACAACCCGCATTCACCCTGATGCACTCGATATTGAGCCAGAAAGGTCGAGCTTGACCAACCAACTTCATCTTAGCGAGTCTAACGCAACGGTCGTCATTCATGGCATACCAATTAAAGTGTTGGTCCATGTCAGAAAGCCAATCGAGGAAGACGGTAGGGCCCAGTCTTCCATCGAAAGTCGGAATCTCAACTTGAACGTTCTTAAGGAGTTGAACTTCGGGGTCATAGTCATCTCTACGATGATCCCTACGGTTCCGATTGTCTTGGCGACCATTACGTTCTAAGTGAGGACATTCACGCTCTTGGTGCTGATTTTTCAGCTCACCCATCACTTCTAGTTGGTTGATTTAATCACGTAATCTATCATTACCAACTCCTAGGGATGTTTGGGCTTGCTCAATAGTATTCAGACGGGCGTTAATCGCACCCAATTCTTCTCGCATAATGTTAAGGGCATTGAGAATTGCACTCGAGTTCATGGTGATCACACAGTCTACTAGGGTTCTAATATGAAATGCAATATGGGCTCACAAAAAGAAATTAATGCAATAAAATAAATATGACAAGCAAAAATGTCCTAACCTAGAAAACCTAGGGCTTTGATACCAAAACTGACGCCGGACGGGAACCCTAAAATGCGTGATTATGATTTTATGCGATTTTGCCGAAATTAAATAAAATTAAATCAAGCTTAATCTCAAAACTATCTTAAATACCTTAGGGTTCAGAGAATTCAGGTTGGTAGATCACGCGAGATCCAGTTAGGGTCCAGTCCGATGCGCAAGTACTATTAGATTTGAGGTAAGATCGGCCTAGAGATAGAACTCTAGCTTTTTCCAGGCTTGGGCGTTCGCCTTCGATCCGACGTAGATTCGCAGGCTCTAACTAGGGCTTTGGAAATAGGTGTATGGTTTTGTAATGGGCTTATGGTTTGATTTATGACTTAGAAAATGGTTTTGGGGCTCTGTTTGATTTGGGATTTGGAAAGGGATTTATTGTTTTAGGGATCAAGAAATCAATAGGTTAAGATGTAGGAAAAACCAGCAGAGATCAATAAGGCAAAAGATTCAAAGAAGACAGTGATAGATAATAGAGAAAATAACAATGGCTTTTGGGAATCACTCCCTTGGCCTCACACCAAACTCATCTCAGGCAAAGATTACTCAAGCATAAAAGCATTCAAATAATCAATCAACTAATTAAAAGTCTTTACAAGCCTCAATATATAGGCCACAAATAATTAAAATTCGAAATAAAGAGTTTTAATAGATATAAAACACAAAAAGGCACGTTTTCGCAAAAAAACTCAAAATCTGGAAAGCCCGTCACGACGTCCACGGACGTCCGTGACCTATGGACAGATAGGGGGCAAAATCACGGACGTCCGTCATTGTTTCACGGACGTCCGTCACTGTTCACGGACGTCTGTCACTGTTCATCGTGAACAGTAATAAATAAATATATATATATATATATATATATATATATATATATATATTTATTTTTTTTTCCTTGACGTTCCCCGTCAGTATAAGGACAAGACAACTGATGAGATATGCCATGGGACCGAAGGTATTGATCAAATGCATGAGAAATATATTCACCACCATTATTTGTACGAAGATTGTTGATTGAGTTTTCATAATAGAGTGAAACTCCTGAAATTTTTGAAAAACCTCATCTTTAGATTTCAACAGGTATAACCAAGTAAGACGTGTAAAATCATCATTAAAAACTACATAATATCTAAAACCATCCATGGATAAAACAGGGGAAGGACCCCACACATCTGAGTGTACTAAATCAAAAGGTGCATGAGATCTATGCATATGAGCAGGATAAGAACTATGATTATGTCTCGTCAATTCACAAATCTCACATTTAAAATGAACAGAAGGGTATAAAGATTTAAAACTAGGAATGAATTCACAAAGTGTTTTAAAACCGCCATGCCCTAATCAGCCATGCGACAAAGATATAGTATCACTAGAAATAACAATAGAAATAGAAGAATAGAAAAACAATAGGGGCATCATCAGAAACAACAGCAGAGGGCGCTAAGCTATTCACTCCGTCAAAGTAGTATAGGCCTTCACGCTCTATGCCTCACCTATCATATGGTCGGTAGCACCATAATCAATGACCCAACGAGGCGAATATGAGGATGTGGAAGCCGTGAAGGCAGAAGTACCTGATGCTCCAGCAGTGGAAGTAGTAGTTGTGGATGTAGGTGTAGAAGTATGTGATCTCAGCTCAGAGCAAACCATCTCCAGTATATCGAGCGAAGATAACTTAGAGAATCGAAAGAGGAAGTGCCACTGACATCACTAGTAGGTCAGATCCGGAGGCGGAAGCAGTATACTATGAGCAGAAGATCTCGGCTGAAATGAATCTGGGTACCCATAAGCGGTCACGATCATGTCCAGTCTTCCGACAATGCATACAAAGACGGTTAGAGCCACAGCCTCTACCTTTGCCACCACTACCGTTGCAACGTCCACGGTCAGAACCTCTACCATGACCAGCCTGAGAATCAGTGATAAAGGCAAAACTCTCTAAAGATGCAAAAGTAGGAGCCATAATAGTACGTCGCTGCTCCTCAGAAAAAAAGGATCCTATATGCAGTGCTGAGAGAGGGAAGAGGGCGTGTTGTAAGGATTTGTGTCTGTGTCTGCTCATACTCAGGACGAAGACCACCCAAAAAGGCATAGATCTGCTGACGCTCATGTCTTTTAGCAAGTATGGATGCCACCTCAGCACTGAACTGAGTAATTGGTTCATAATGACTGAGCTCCTCCCACATACTTTGAAAGAGTAGTGAAATATTCTCCCATGGTTGGTCATTTCTCCTTGCCGATACTCAACAATGATCCGGGTATCATGTTCAGTTGGGGCAAAAGTTTCTTCAAGTTTAGTCCATAAAGAGGGTGCCGACTCATAGAACATAAAAGTTTTAGAAATATTTGGGTCCATAGAGTTGAATAACCAGCCCAATATAATGGCATTGTCGGCTTCCCAATCACCAATTTCTGAGGAACCATGCTTAGGTTTAGGAAGAGACCCAGTAAGTCCCATCTTCTTTCTACCTTGAAGATATAGGGTAATAGCTCTTTTCCATTGAAGAAAATTTGAAGAATTCAATTTAATTGTTGTGATGCTTGGCGGTAAATTTTCAGCACTCATGCCAATTATCGCCCATTTTAGCAATCAAACAAAATATTCAAGGGAGAAACGAATAGCATGAGCCACAAAAAAAATATGAGAGAGAACAAACAAGTAGTAATCAACATATGTCGCAACCAACAATGGCAGCAATAAAAAACCAGCAATGGTCATCGATGGCAGCAATCGAAAACCAGCAAAAAAATGGCTATCAATTTGAATACCTGGTGTGATACATATTGTCAGCCAGCAATATGTGAACGCATATCGATTGAAGACGATCTGCAGCACTGCAATATGTACTAGAAGCTGAAGAAGATCCGAGAAAAACCATAAAAGTCATCACACGAGAAACACCATAAAACCAGCAATGGTCATCAAACGAGAATCACCATAAAAGTCTCATATCAATGGGTTTCAGAGACTAAACTGATATATCTGCAACAAGTTTCACTAATCACCTGATCCACATGGAATGCTGGGATCCAGAAATATGAATCTGTCAAGATTTTCCAGATTTAAAAAACCTCTGGAAAAGCAATCAAAAACAGCATTTTCAGAACTCGCTTCAAGAAACAAAACGAAACCCAGGATGAATCCGATCAGATTGGTGGTCATTTCGAGTCAAACCCAGGTCAGAAAGTTTGGCCTGGCCGATGTCAGCATGCTGACATCAGCAAGGTGATGAGTATTGAACTGTAATCTGCTCTGATACCAACTTGGAGTAATGAATATGAGAGAGAGAAGATTAGGTTAGATAGATTAGGGTTAGGGTTGATACGTTGGATTTAAGTTAGGGTTAAAGAGAAGGAGAGAGAGGAGAAATAATTAAGAGGTCAATGGGCTTGATGAGTATAACGAACTCATTAGCTTTTATATTAAAAGTATTAATACATGCACACCCAATGTTGAGTAATACACACCAACAAGCAACTAGTGACTAAGTGTAACTAATAACACTTAACAGTTGGGACATTGGCACGGACAACCACGAAAATAAACATAATTCACTCAAAAGTCGATCAATAATGAAAAACCGAAACTGATCCATATAGGTATATATCTGTTCATTGTCTCACTAGAATCAGAAAGCTTAAGAACCGAGATCCAATCTTCAAATGCATTCGACATAAGAGGAAAAAATATCAGCATAAAAATTTGAACCAAATGACGTAGATCTCGAGCCAATGTTGACCTTGTTGACATCAACATGATGTCAACAAAGTGACATGTGTAGATGGGTTTGGCTCTGACACCGAGAAGAAGTTTAGGTTTAGGGATTTAGGCTTACGATTTAAAGATTTGTTTAGGGTTTGGATGAAGGAGAAGAAAGAGAGAGAGAGAGAGAGAGAGAGAGAGAGAGAGAGAGAGAGAGAGTAATGGGCTTTGTTACAGCAATGTGCTCTATTAGCCTTATATTAAGTATCAACAATAAAAGTAAAATAATACTCTCTACGGACTACACGGACACACACCATCAACTAACTAAAAACTTACCGTCAACAATAACACCGCACACACACCAACACAGGCCAACTTACCTTAGGATCCCATGAAAAAAGAAAGCTAAATAATTTCTTTCAGCATCCTTAAGATCCATAGAAGTGAAATTTCATAGTTTTGTGGCTCAAAGGTGTTTATTTTGTTTTTGCTATTGTGTGGAGTAAAACCTCCTTATCCTTGTTGATTACGTTATGAATAGCATAATTTGAATTTTTATTGTCAAAACAGTTATGCAAAATTCACTCTAGTATGAATTTATTTTATTTTATTTTTTATTATATTATTATTATTATTATTATTATTATTTCTTGGATGGGAAAGCTGCAATTGAACCAGCGACCTCAAGGTTGCAATCTTTCAACCTTCCTGTAATCCTGTTGACTGTAGTGTAGAGAGTGGAATTGAAATAACTTGGTTGTATTCCTTGTTTTAGTTCAAAATCCCAAATAAAATCCATTAGGTTAGTTACAACACAAATTGGAAGAAACTTTGGTTTATAACTGGTGGCTTTGGACGTTGTAGCCATCCACACTTTATTCACACCCTCTTGATGGTAAAAAAATTGTGACAAGTGGAGTGATCGCAGGTATCAATAGTTTGCTGACACTCTACATTCATGCCTCGTGATTGGCACATGGAGAAAAAGATGTCCATCAAAACAGTTATAATAATACCTCTGGTGTGTGTAGATAATATGACATATGCCCCTCTAGTAAAGAAGACACTCATTTTACTCCAAGAGCATGTGATAAAATGCTAGACCAAGTTTTCGCAATACCCAAATTGGAATAGATATTGTTATTAGTAAAAAAAGGGAATACATATTTTGTAGCTATTTAATTGCTTGATTCCATGGTCCTCAAAATGAATGCTTTAGCTGGATCTGCCAAAAAAAGGGAATAGATATTTTATAGCTATTTAATTAAATGGGCCTCAAAATGAATGCTTTAGCTGGATCTGCCAATAAAAGAGAATAGATATTTTATAGCTAATTAATTGCTTAATTAACTGGGCCTCAAAATGAATGCTTTAGCTGGATCTTCCACCCTGAACTGATTGGGTGTCTTAAACAACTTATGACCATTCAAATTTGGTAATTGAACTCTCATATGTATTACTCTATATTCCTAATTAAAACACCTAATCAGTTCCCTGTGAGAATTTTGGACCCTCAAATCACTCGGTGGACTCAAGGATTAAAATATTTCCATTCTGATACATATTGCTGGTTGTTTATTAAATTTCTCTGGCAATGAGCTACATATTGGTTTGTATTTCCCCATCTAGATTGGAACGTTTTTTCATATGGCAGTTTTTTCATCAATGCAGACCACTTGATGCAAAGGACCTGATGTAAAGATCTGTTGGTCGAAGAATGCT
The DNA here is from genome assembly GCA_021018995.1 of Chloranthus sessilifolius. Lineage (NCBI taxonomy): Eukaryota > Viridiplantae > Streptophyta > Magnoliopsida > Chloranthales > Chloranthaceae > Chloranthus > Chloranthus sessilifolius. The sequence goes on along the minus strand of CM037593.1, from coordinate 8,405,640 downwards.
TCGAAAATCATTTCCAACGTTTGATACAGAGTGGTCCAATGCCTTAAAAATGAATGGCTAAAATGGCATTTTCCCCCTTTGAATCACACGATGGCGATATCTTTTTTATGCAAACTTCAAACCACTAGATCTTTACATAGGATCTTTCGCATCAAGTGGCACACTTGATGAAAATAGTGCCACGTGTACCCAATTAGTACCAATCTAGATTGGGAATGGGTCAGTTACTCTATATCAGCTCATGCCTTTCATCATCATATGGAAGTCCCTTAGATCTCCCAGGAACTTAAATAGCAACAGGCAGACAAAAGCAAGAGAGGAAATTCAAATGTAGGCCCATCTGATGAAGAAATTTTTAAAATTTTCAACTTCTTATAAAAAAATTCAGTGAAGGGTTCAATCCATAACTACTGATAATTATGCCAGATGTTTGAAATTCTCACACCCATATACTAGACAGTGAATAATGGATGATGTGCCTAGGGGGTCAGGCCAAAATCCAGGTTGGCCCGACCCTTTAGGTACCCGACTCGACCTGACCCGTTTGGCCAAGAGTATGTACCTGATCCAACTTGAAAATCTGGCTTGGGTCGTTCGGCCAGTTTGGATGCTTCAAGCCTGACCCAACTCAACCCCATGGGCACTGAAGTTTTCTTTTTCCTGTTTATCTTTCAAGCTGTTTATCGAAGAACACCGGTTTCTATTTTCGGACTGATCGTTTAATTTTCTGCAGGTTAAAGGATGTGTATCTCCTTACATGTCGAGAAATGTGATAGCACCAGACCAAGCGAAAGGAAAACCGACACTTTCAGCCGATTATTAATCAAAAAATGTTCCAAAGCCTTGTGAGTAGCATTTATTGCTGTAGATTATTTCAGGTAATTATGGATCATATTAACTTCTTACAGGAACTAGAAAACCCACTTATACATGCATTTTCATTCAAAACTAGAGGATTTGAATCATCAAGTGATCAATCTCATTTACCGAAGGGAACCAGTATTGTTGATTAAGATTGGTTCATTAAATTTTGGTTTTAATCTGTATGGAAACAATATGATCTTTTGCACCATCGCAAATTTTACACATGCCTGTTAATCTGAACCATCCAAACAATATAGATCCACTGTAGGTTAATAGGTTAATATAGATTCACTGTAGGTTAAAAACATTTAGCTGGTGAATACAGGATACAGTAGGGAGCCGACCCAACCCAAAAAAATGGGTTGGGTCAGGCCAACCCAGTTCACAATATATATATATATATATATATATATATATATATATATATATATATATATATATATATATATAGATGGAGAAGGGGAATTTGCATTTGAGTTTAGTGTGAAAACTCTACACTAGAGTACTAGATCACGCGCCACATGATCGCGAGGTACACCACATCCTCTAAGAGCTCACAACATCCTCGAGTGTCTTAGAAAAAAAGGACTTTTTTGCCCTTCATTTCACATGTTATAGATATGTTTTTCCACCCCACCAAAAATTTCCCATTCATTTTTTGTTCCTCTGACAAAAAATCAATGTTGGAAAATCACTTTATTTTTTTTTGGGATGGTCGTTGATCAACCTTGCTCATGTGCATGTGGCAGTTGATCCTTGGGTTGGGTGCCATGTGGCACCTACTGATTCGAGCGCATGACTCAGCTATGTGTTTGAATGCATATCTCTGCGCCTCTCTCTCTCTCTCTCTCTCTCTCTCTCTCTATATATATATATATATATATCAGTGTTTAAATAGCGTTTGAGGTGTACTTTTCGCTTTGAGGTGTAAGAAGGCGCAGTGAGGCTTAAGCCTTGCGTAAATTTTTATTTTTTACTACTTTATCCTATTTTTTCTTAAAAGTTTAATTTTCTTTCGCAAGTTTACCCTTTCAAAGGATTACTAGGGGATGAAATAGAGGATGACCTTTACAACTATCTAATAACTTAAAATTGCAATTTTACGTATGTTCATATTTTGAACCCTCCTTTTGTAATGGTAAATGGTTGCACATTTACACCTCCTAATGTCCTTTGTACCTTGAATATTCATTGGTTTATGATTATAAATTATTTATTAATTTTTTTATATGTTTTCAATTATATTTTATCATTTTTTATCAATTTTTTTTGTAACTTTAAATTTATTATATTTTTAAAATAAAAAATTAGTGAGGATTACGCCTCATGCCTTGCAAGAGGGCTGAGTGCTATGCCTTGCGCCTTACGCTATTAAAAACATTGATATATATATATATATAGACACACACACACACACACACACACACACACTATTGGGTCAGGCTGGCTGCTTCAACCTCACCCGTTGACAGGCACTGATGTTTACTAATTTTTTAAAAGAAATGCACTTGAATTTTCTAAACATTTTCCTTTTATCATTCAAACTGTTTATCAAAGGACACTCGTTTCTGTTTTAGGTCTGATCATTAAATTTTCTGCAGATGAAAAGATGTGTATCTCCTTACGTCAGTCCCTAGAAATGTGATGGCACCAGACCAAGCGAAAGGAAAACCGACACTTTAAACAGATTATTGATCAAAGGAAGTTTTCAAAGTCTCGTGAGTAGCATTATTGCTTACGATTATTCAGTTAATTATGGATCAAATTAACTGCTTACATGAACTAAAAAAACCATTTATAAGTACATTTTCATTCCGAAGTATGAGCTTACGAATTATCAAGAGAACAATCTCAAGAATTACTGAAGGGAACCTGCATTGTGGATTAAGATTGGTTGATCAAATTCTGGTACTAATTTAAGTTTAAAACAATATTAGATATATTGCACCATCGCACTTTCTACACGTCTGTTAATCTGGACCATCCAACCAATGGGCTAAATACAAGGTTTTAAATGCCGGTTGGTATCGGATTGTACTGCTCAGTGTTCCGGTACCTGAGTTGGGCTGTACAACCCCAACTTTGGGGTTTGTACTGGCCAGCACAATTGTATGATACTGGACCTGGCCATGAGCGGTACCAGTTCCGAGATTAGAACCTGTGCTATATTATCCCAATCAAGTGCACCACTTCAAATTAGTGCTCTTTTGCAGACTGTGGTGCCTGCAACTTAACTGACCGTCCGAAAGAGGTGATGGATCAGATGGTTATACAGATTCTCTTTTCTTACACTTATTTTTCATTGTTGGCTTAATTTCTAATAGTTAAAGCAGATGCAGGATTCTCTGTTCTTTTTGTTTTCCTAACTTCCACAGCATAGATAGATTACTACCATTAGATCTTCAGCCAATGGTGATACAACAGTGTCACTGCCACTACTTATCGATGACTTGGAACCATGGTTCATACTCTCGTCCGAAACCAGAATGTATCGGATGATACGAACCGGTTCCAGAGGTCACCGATACGATACTTTCAAAGTATTGTACCAGTGCACTACATACATATTGGTCATGTTTCATACGATACATACCAATGTATTGTTTGGAACCAATACGTATCAGACGATACGTACCGGTTTTGGAGCTGGACGATATGTGTCGGAAAATTGAGATTGTGATCCATGCTTGCAGGGCCGGCCCTAAGATTTTGGAGGACCCAAGACAAGTTCCAAAAATGGGGCCCCCTTTCATATTAATCTTAAATATATATATATATATATATATATATATATATATATATATATATATATATATATATATAATAATTTTATTTTTTTTACAAATAAAATAATACTCATTAGTTTTAGATTACAAATATCTTCTTATTCCATCTATTGTTTATAATTTGAAAATGCAACTAACAAATTAACGAAAGTCTATATTAAAAAAATAGCAACACAAAAAGGGAAAGGCTAAATAGTAGAACATACTCGAAGAATCGAGTAATCTAACCAATAACATTTGAACATTTTTATTATTTTAAATTCCATTGAATCTTTCATTGTCATTTTTTAATACTGTAATAGTCTTAAAAAATTCTAAAACTAGGTTCATTGGATAAGTCTCGTTGAATAGATCAAAATTGACAAGTCATTTGTAAAAAATGGAACTGTAATGAGTCGGAAATTGCTATTTTAAGTTAGGGTCATTTAATAAGATATATATATAAGGGAACCTCCAAATGTGCCTACACCCCATATCTTTCACTCAATAGATCTTGAGATCATGGTGCACCTATCAAATAGTCGGTTTGTGATTCAACATATCATAGATCCCAAAAAAATGGCCATAAAATCACATTTGAGCGTGATGTGTGTCATATGATTCAAGGTCATTTTTTGGGGATTTGTGACACATGGAATAAAAATTGATCGCCTGATAGGTGGGCCATGACCTGAAAATCTATTTTGTGAAAGATAGGTTTGATAAGTGATCTCCATCATCTCATTCGAATGAATCAATGGTATTCAAGGGATCTGGGATACGGACGCTTTCGGAGTATGTGTGGACCGTTTTAGAAGTACCCTATACATTAAGGATTTGGTCAAACAAATCTAGTCCAGTCAAAAAATGGGCTAGAGAATCTATAACGTCAATATTTATGGCGCAAGTGAGGGCAGTGACCAGACCAATGACCTACACCGACTCGGCCGAGACTTGATCCATGACCCATTTTAAAAGAAAATGTAAATATGAGACCTGAGAAGAGTTGAGCCAACAACCTGGTAGATAAAAAGTAAAATCACACTAGTCACTTAACCAACTAAACAATCAAATCGTTTCAATACATTTATACATTAAAAATTAGGGTTTTTTGCAAATACCCCCGCTGAGTTATGCTGATAATACAAATAATCCCCTCTGGTATAGCTATTTGCTCTAAACTCCCTAGTTAGCATTTTGGTGTTTATAAAACAGGTTTTTTGCATATATCCCTTGTGTTATGCTAATATTATAAGAAACCCCTGCGTTATGGGTATTTATTCTGTAGCCACTATTTTTGTATTTCTGTTTCATATAACCCCTCCCTTAACTAGCCGTGAGTTTATGGATGGAAAGTCTATTTTGCCTTTAATGAAACCAATATTTTAAAAATACCACCATTTTAAAAGACCCTTCATTCATCTATATTTACAAGTCATGCCATTAAAGTTTATCACCATTCTAAAAGGCCCTTCATTCACCTTTATTTGCAAGTCATGCCATTATAATTTACCACTATTCTAAAAGGAGTACCTTTAAATCCTCCCACAAAATCTTTGAGTTCACCCACACTGAAACACATCGATTGCATTGAATCAAACGATGGAGATTGTTTATCGTCCCAATCTTTCATGAGAACGATCTTTAGATCATGGGTGTACCATCAGACGGTCGATTTTTTATTTCATGTGGTACACACCCATAAAAGTGACCTTAATATCAATTTTAAGCATGCACGTGATGTTAAGCTCGCTTTTCTAAGATGTGTCACGTGAAATAAAACACTGACCGTCTGATGATACGATCATGATCTCAAGATCTATTGTGTGAAAGATTGAGAGGATAAATGATTTCCATCGTTCGATTCAATTCAATCAACGTGTTTCAACGTGGGTGAACTTAAAGATTCAATGGGTGGATTTAAAGGTACTCTTCTAAAAGGCCCTTCATTCACCCATCAGATTTAAGACTCATCAGACGCGATTAGGCAATCCAATTCCTAAAATAAAATAAAAGGATAAATTTTGTGTACAGAATGATAATATGAAGCATTACACTATTATTAGATAATGGTTACCATTATACCAACGATGATATCGTAGTGAATCCGATCAATTGTATAACCAGTGATTCATCAAATGGAAGCAACCAATTGAATTTGAAAATTTTCTAATCCATAATTTGGCCTCAAAGCTCGGGTTCTGTGGGGTAGACTAAAATGTTGGATAGACACGATATTTTATATACAATCTAGGAAATAAGGGGTTTTGAACCGGATCAGGTTAGATGAAGTAGGGGCTCGAGTCCGGTCAGCTGTCAAAATTTTGGCTTGCCCCAACCCATTGACAACCTAGTCTTTACTGATTTTTAGGGTCTTGATAGTTGAAAGAGCAAGTTTTTGACACAATAGGCTCTTCATAAGCTTGATGTTCTCTTGATATCAATGATGCCGATAATAGCCTAACAATGAAAATACTCAATGTGCATTATGAGTTATGACGTCACTTTTAGTAAACTCCACTTGAATACAACAAAGCTGGAGGATAAACCGATAAAATCGGCCTTGTTTGGCAACCCAGGTTCTAAGGATCGGCCAATACTGAGAAAGAAAATTGTGTCAGTAAGTATCGGCCAATACTAATTAGCCTTTCATTTGATAGGTCTTGAATCATATAGGAAACTGGAGGGACGGGTATTTTGAGTGGAACATGTAGATTAAAGGTTTTCTTTTCAAGAATAATTGTATCGTTTGACACATATCCGCTATTGGTTGAGTATTCGTCCAAACGTTGTCATGCTTTAATGGCGGAATCACTCATCTGATGAGTCTTGAATCTGATGGGTGAATGAAGGGCCTTTTAGAAGAGTACCTTTAAATCCACCCACTGAATCTTTAAGTTCACCGACGCTGAAACACGTTGATTGAATTGAATCGAACGATGGATATCATTTATCCTCCCAATCTTTCACACGATGGATCTTGAGATCATGATCGTATCATCAGACGGTCAGTGTTTTATTTCACGTGGTACACATTTCAGAAAAGTGACCTTAACATCACGTGCATGCTTAAAATTGATATTAAGGTCACTTTTATGGGTGTGTACTACATGAAATAAAAAATCGACCGTCTAATGGTACACCCATGATCTAAAGATGGATCTAATGAAAGATTGGGACGATAAACAATCTCCATCGTTTCATTCAATGCAGTCGATGTGTTTTAGCGTGGGTGAACTCAAAGATTTTGTGGGTGGATTTAAAGGTACTCCTTTTAGGATAGTGGTAATTTATAATGACATGACTTGTAAATAAAGGTGAATGAAAGGCCTTTTAGAATGGTGATAAAGTTTCATGACATGACTTGTAAATATAAATGAATGAAGGGCCTTTTAGAATGGTGGTATTTTTAAAATATTGGTTTCATTAAGGGCAAAAATAGGTTTTCCATCCATAAACTCAATGCTAGTTATCGGCAGGGGGTTATATGAAACAGAAACACAAAAGTAGGAGCTATAGAATAAATACTCATAACTCAGGGGGTTTCTTATAATATTAGCATAACACAACACGGAGGGTAAATGCAAAAAACCTTAAAAATTATATTAAATAATTAAATGGTAAAGAGTAAAGACTTTCAAGATTTGGGAGCCGAGGCAGCCGCCTCTTTGGCCTTGGCTCAGAGCCGGCCTTGCATGCTTAGAACAGTTGAATTCATTGTACCGATTCAGACGATACATACCGGTTTTGGAGCTTGACCATATGTGCTAGAAAACCGAGATTATGATCCATGCTTGGAACAGTTGAGTTCGTTCTCTTTCTATTAGTATGATTTGATTATAATGTAATCTGGTCAAAGTACCATGACAGTAAACAAGCCAATCCCGTCGGACGTACGTGTTACACGCTGATCTTTGATCTAGATTATCTAAATACTCCTAGTGTTTAGATATTAGGTTTGCGAATGCCTATCACGTGCCATCATTATCATAGTCTTATTCCATCTACTTGAGGTTGACTTGATGAGTCTATTTCCGATTTGTTTCTGATCAACACTCAATTTTCTGTAACTCAGCAAACCTTCGAGTCCCTTCTCATTGCTTCCCTTCAGGTTTTAATTAGGCCACTTTAAAAAATAATGCCTCAAAAACAAATTTTTTAGTAAAAAAGACCCGACCTCAAACGTTTTAGAAAAGCGGTGCTTTCCCAGATTTTGGAACTTCAGAAAATCGTAAAAACACGATTTTTCTAACACGTTTGAGGTCAGGTCTTTTTTGCTAAAACGTTTGTTTTTTAGATATGTTTCTCTAATTATTCCTTTTAACTAGTCTTATCCCTCCTTCCTTATACTTGTAGTGTCTCAACATTTCATAGAAGGTTCGTAACTGATTTCTAATGAAAATATTCAAACCAACTCAAACGGCATTCCCTAATTTTTTCCTTCATAGGTGTCACTCTCTCAAATTTTATCTTACAAGTATTACCCACAAATCAGTCACTGATATCTACTTTGTATTGGAAAACCTTTTCAGTGTTATTATTTTCTATTTTCAGTAATATTATTTTTATAAGAAGCTGCAGCTTGCATTTCCTTAAATCCATTTGCAAACGAAGGAATAACTTTTTAGCCACTCCATACTTTCAAAAGCTGATATTCACAAATTTCAGGGGCCCTGGCCACTGCAGAAGTCAGCTTTTGAGAGAATTGATGGGTGGTAACTCTTCATGAGCTAGTTATATGAGCCAGTTAGTCCATTCGGAAAATACCAGCACATAACCAGCGCCAAATATAGACTCTTGTGTCCAGGAAATTATTTATTTAAACAGTGCCCTCTACCTGGCATTATGGTTGTCAATGGGTCGGGTCGACCCAATATCCGATCCGAGTTTATGATTGGGTTGGGCATGCCAAATATGTCTACCAGGTGAAGTAGGGTCGACCGAAGCCAACTTCCGGATTGGGTCGGGTTTAAATGCATGACCTAACCTGCCCCAACCCAACCCAATAACCTACCCTCCCCGACCCGATGACCTTACTCAGCGTTATGACCTGATATCCAACCTGCCCATCGGACCTATTAACCAGCTTAAGTTATAAGTTTAAGCTATAATATATAGCTGAAATGCTTAGGCCTTGTTTGGCAATCTTCTTCTAAAAAGCACTTTTTAAGAGAGGAAATGCTGGATGAGAAGCACATTTCATCCAAAGACATGATCACTTTTAGTTGAAAATGGTGTTATATTGAAAAGTTGCCTAATATTGTTTCTCCCATTTTTAATATGCGATGAACCTTTTAAAAAAATAATATTTGAGAAGCACCATATAAACCACTTCTTCACAACACCTTAAAAGTATTTTTTTTTTAGAGAAGGTTTGCCAAACATGACTTTATGCATTTAAAAAAATCTCTAGATTCCTCATCAACGCAATGAAATGGTTAAAATCCGTAGAAAATTCAAAGCCTGTGAGGTCTCCTAAAGACCGCAAGACAGTGGGTCAATAAGAGAAGCATTTATAGATATTTCCATGATAAGCAACCATTTAAGGTAATGCAATATAATGTTTTTTAAAAGGATTATCTAGAATCATGCCTCCCTGAGGATTGGAATTAGTGCTTTGAGAATAGCCCCAATTGTTGGTATCACTTTCATGTATTAGAGTGCTCAAAATATGTGACAGGTGGCCTAAATTGAGTACATCTCATGGCAATGTCGATATAAAGTGATCACCAAGTAGGGTAAAGGTAGCCTAGTACTAACAACCAAAGTAGATTACCTAATCAACATTAATTTGCTGCCATATGACACCTAATGATATGATTAGGTGCCACATAAAGAAGCGGTTCGATGATCATGACATTATCTTAAAATAAGTCATATAATGCACGAAAAATAAATTATTTTCTACACGATTGACATCATGGACCGTATAATTACATGTATATACTTTTTCGTAATAATTATGATCATCAAACCGCTCCTTTACATGACACTTGATTATGTGCTTGAGTGTCACATGGCAGCAAACTAATGTTGGACTAAGTATGTTACCTAGTCCTTAGTATGAGACAACCTTTACCCCTTTTATAATAATTATTAAGCTAATCTTGAAGCACTTTTTAACAAGCTTTGGCTTCCCTATTTGGCAAAGTTGCATATAATAGCAATTTTTAAAGGGAGACATCAACTTGAGTGAGAGACACTTATATGAAATAAGATGCAACTCACTAGCTGAAATAGGCATATGCTAGTTCTGAAAATAGTGTTTTGGAGAAGCCCAATGCTGCTTCTCAAATATGTGTTTATTAATGGAAGAAAAGGAGAATGTTGCTTCTCAAAAAATATATCACATTGCTTCTATTATAAAAAAACCCAAAAAAAAACATCACATTGCTTCTATTATAAAAAAAACCAAAAGAAACATCACATTGCTTTTCAAACAAGATTTTGACCTAAAAAAGTGCTTTTTGGAGAGGTCTTAAGCCTTGTTTGGCAACTCGGCTTTCTAAAAAAAACACTTTTCTAGTGCTTTAAAGAGGTGTTTCACCTATTGCTTTTCAAAAATTGCTTTTCAATAAGGTCTATCACATTTTTAAAATGCGGTTGTATTAGAAGCTGCATATCACATTCTATCATTTAGAGTTCAGTTGACTCCACCACTCTTATGCTCTATTGTTCCATTGTGTACGATTGCTTCAAAAGAATTTTCTTTCATTTACAATTCAGGTATATGCTTTTATTCAAATATTTCATTTTAATTTATCGCACAATGATCATAACGGACAACGATTGTACAATTGTTATAACGGACAACGATTAACCTCAGTGTATTTAAGTAAATTTTATTTAATTAATTTTTATTTTATTTTTAAACTTTTAAAGGATATGTGTGTGTGTGTGTATATATATATATATATATATATATATATATATATATATATATATATATATATATATATATATAGGGAGCCGATTAGGACCTCCAATGGAGGACGGTGACCATCCTCCAAGATCTACGTGAAGCACAGGTGGACAATTTAGATCAATATTAAAAAACAAAAATTCGAATTTTTTTTTTTTAACCCTAAAGTCAAAGTTTGATGGTTTTCATTCGTCCATATTTCACGATTCAAAAAATACACAGTGGAGATGAGTTTTTAATTTTTTTTTACAAAGATGATCAAAGGTATGCACCCAAGGTTCACGTGACATCGAAACAATATTTTGGGTATCACGTGGAAGGTTGGAGGACGAATCCCTTTTCCATCTATATATATACATAATATCCGAGCAGGGTGTTGGAACACTCAACCCAAGCTCGGCCCGGATTGATCCGGGTTGTAACGTGTTTAGCTCGATTCGGATACCCGGTCAGGTTTGCTTGATAGAAAGTATCACTTTTTTAGGGTCGGGTGCGAGCCAAAATTTGGGCCCGGCCAATTGAGAGCCCTAGAAGCAGCCATAAATCAAAATCTTGGCGAATCCATAACCCGAACCATAAATTGGTTAAAATTTCCATAAATTTTGGTCAAAATGATGAATTTTTTCAAAATATGCTCCGAACTTCACTAAACTTTACCGAACGTTATTTCATCGGTTTTTGTTACTCATTAACATTGTTAGAATACAAATTTACACTAATAAAGCTAATTTTCGATCACACAATGGATCTTGAACTCATGTAAAACTTGTCAGACGGTTAAATTTTGATTCCATATTGAATAAATTTCAAAAGTGACCCAAGAACCCTTCTCATGATACACCCATGATCAGGGTCATTTTGGGGATGTATGCCACTTGGAATCAAGATTTGACCGTTTGCTAGTTGGGCTATGATCTCAAGATCTACTGTGTGAAATATTGTGCACCTCTATATTTATGGGTACCTCTATTACCGCTCACGCAATCTCTGAAAGTGCCCATATGTGCAAGCCCTTTAAACTTATTGATTGCTTCGGAACAGATGATCGCGTTTCACCTTTATCTTCCACACAATGGATCTTGAGATCATGACGCATCTATTACGGTCAATTTTTTATTCCACATGTCATAGATCCCCAAAAAATTCCCTTTCGATCCTATGACACACATTACGCTCAAACGTGATTTTAGGGCTATTTTTGGAGGATATATGACATTTGAAATAAACAACTAACCGTCTCGCAACATGATCTCAAGATCAATTGTGTGAAAGATTGGGGGTGAAACAAGATCTCCATCACCTGATGAAAGCAATCATAATGATAAATCACATTTTAATGGTATAAAATAAAAAGTGCGTTTTTAATATCGTAAGATCATTTAAACACAATTTGATAAATCATAGTTGTGCGTCACATGACATAATGATAGATCACACTTTAATAGTGTGAAATAAAAAGTGATATTTTAATGGTGTGAGATCATTTAAACATTGTCTAATCGATCATAGATTAAAGGTTGGGCAATGAATGTGAACCATCCAATTGATAAACTTTAATATCAACTCTTAAATAAAAAATAATGGTTGATATTATAGTCCACAGCTTGAATGATTTAACTATCCCTAAAAAACAATTTTGACGATTCAGATCACCTACATCTTAAACCCTTATAGTTTATGATCATTTAAACACCATTCTTGTTGTGTAAGTGACTAGCAAGAGAGTCGGTCTCATACTCCCTTGCATATATATATATATATATATATATATATATATATATATATATATATAAAAGAAAAAATAAATAAATAAATAAACAAAACAAAGGATAAACAGGAGAGGAGGAAGCTGCTCCAAGCCTCCAACAACAGTTAGGTACGACTTCTTCTTATCTTCTTCTAGGTTTTTGAAGCCAGATTTTTTTTTTTAACCAAATTTCAAAAATGCACAGTTGCTGCATTCTCGGCCAATAATTTCAAATCGGCCGATAATTTGAAATTATTGGCCGATAATATGAAATTATCAGCCGACATTTTAAAAAATGAAATTATCAGCAGATAATTTGATAATTTGGACGATAATTTCAGTTTTTTTTTGCCCTCATCTGAAAATTACTAAATTTTTGTTTGGGAGGGGGCCGAATCCGAGTCATCTCGGCCGCAATTGCGGCCGAGATTTTGATCCATGGTAGCAGCAATGAAATAAGGCTGAGAAATGATCAAATGTTTTAAAGGTCCTTCATACGCCCAAAATAAATATTAATCGAGTTAACCTCTCTAAGACCAGTTTCGGATCTTTGTATGGGACACCCTATATTTACTTATTTTAAATCTAACTAATTCCCGAATGAGCGAATGAGCTCGATGGCTATATCCATCTCCATATAAAAGGCCAATCTAAATTCCCAAAAACAGGGCAAAAAGAGAGTGAAAGCGGGTGGAGAAAATGGAGAGTGCGAAGGAAGTTCGACGGCGGAGAATCGTCGATAGGGGATCTGACCGCCTAGCTTTCATCACCGGTCGGATCCAATCAATACCATCAGCATCATCACCACCGTCGGATCCTCTGCCAGATCGAACCAACGGTGAGGTCATCAATCCCTAATTTTGAATATTATTCACTTTTCTTCTTGTTCTTTTCTTGTTTGATTTTTTTCATATTATTATTTTCTTAAAGTCGGAGGGGTAGTATTGGTTGTTGCCTCGCTAAGATAATTGTACTGTATGTTGCATCTAACACTGTCCAATGGTGTGTGTTAAGATTTCTGCTTGATCAACATTTCAATTTTTTCATATAATTTTGAGGGGCGTGGTTTGAAAATTTTAGCGAAGCAGTTATAAAGTTTGGATATAGAATGAGCCACTATGATCGGGTGTATATATATATATATATATATATATATATATATATATATATATATATATATATATATATACCTGGTTGTCCGGGTCTCTTAGAGCACCGGACTAATCCCAGGGGCATGTGTGCGCTCCGAGTTAGCTCATGGCAGGTAAGCACAGGATATAGATCCCTAGGGTGACCTCAAGAGGGGATTTGAACTCAGTCTCCTGCTTCAGGAAGCGGGTACCCAATTCAAGTGTTTATGTTGATTACATTGTTCTCACTAATACCCAATTCAAATGTTTGATTTAAGGATTTAGACCCTCTCAAGTCTCAAGTACTTCCTTGTGATTGATGTGATTAGCATGGATCCAAATTTCGTCCCATACCGATACTTATCGGTATTGGTGGCCTCCGATATGGTACATTGAATGTACCATATCGGCTATATGTATGGCTTATACCAAATGATACATTCAATGTATCGTTCGATACGGACCGATACCGATACGTATCGGTTTTGGGCTCGGACGATACGTATCGGTTTTCCGGCATTTTGATCCATGGTGGTTAGGTCCAAGAAGTATATATATATATAAAAGAGGAAGTATGTTATTGATCTTTTCAAGCAGATATACATGTTGGTGTCTAGATCGATTCTCCTTTGGACCTCATCATAGGATGAATATTGAGGTTGGTGAGATGATGGTTCAAAAACCCGGAAACCCGACTCGACTCAACAATCAGCTAGGTCAAGTTAACTCGAAGACTTGAAAAAAACTCGACTCGGTCCGACTCAGTGTGTATATATAGAACAATCTCTCAAACAAGAAACTATTTAAATGCATTGTACTCAAAAGGGTTATTTTGTAAATTAGAATTAGCAAAGGGCATTTCTAATATCATTTATAAACAATAAAAAGTAAGTATTTTAAATATTGACAATAGCTCAAGGTAGTTAAGGCGGTGTGGCGAGGTCATTTATTTTTATTTTTTTATAATTTTCTTTTTATATATTAATCATTAATATATATATATATATATATATATATATATTTTTATTTTTTTTAATTTATTATTTTTTATAGAAGACAAAAAAATTTAACTAATTAATCAAGCATAAATAAATAGCGATAAATAGAGAGAAAAAATTAATTATGAAATATGAAACATCAATAAATTTGGAACATGAACAAGTATAAATAAAATTTGAATATAACATATCAACCAATATAGAAAGATTAAAAGAAATGAAATATTCAAGTACACAACGACACATAATGTAGTGTCGCCCATTGCTCAATTCATGATAAAGGTTGCAAGAAACCTATAAAAATGTTTAGTGATTGCGAAAGCGAAGATCTTGAACTTGCGAATATGCAAATAAAAAAAATCAACTGAGAGAGAGAGAAAAGAGGTTGAGAGGGTATTGCACTGAGAAAGAGATGAGAGAGAAAGGGGTTGCGAGAGAGAAAGGGGCTGAGAGATTAACGATAGAGATTAAAAAAATATCATACTTGTATTTTTTTTTTGGGGGGCTGCATGAGACAGAGAGACACGAGAGAGAGAGACGCATAAGAGAAAAGTTGCGTAAGAGAGTGAGAAGACGAAAAAGGGGAGATTTGGTCTCCAAACCCTAAATAACTCATATATATGTGGTAACTTATAAAATATAAGTTATAAGTTATAAGTTAATTTATAAGTATTTCAACTTATAATTTATAAAATTATAACTTATTGTAATATAAACTATTATATTAATTTTATAAATAACGTTCATGGCAACGCCATTCCGCTATGACATCGTCATTTCACCATTGCTGCCATTTCTGTTCATCTGGCGAATTCTATTGTCATTCTCCATGGCATCGCCTTAACTACTATGCAATAGCTGGAGACAGATTGTCTAAACTCTAGAGCCCAACCGTCCCATCCATCTACTTTTACCTTTCTTTTTCCCAGACAAAGACCCTCTCACTCTCACTCACTCTCTCTCTCTCTCTCTCTCTCTCTCTCAGCATTCCATATGCAACTATGCAAGCCTCTCTCTGAACACTCAACATGCAGTGAATTTTATCGGCCCCACCGTCTCTGGCAATTGATGCTCCGTTTACTGCCATCATCTTTACTGCTACCGCTCCACCACTATCTTACTGTCTACACCATCTCTATCAAACTCCTCTCTATCTCTCTCACCACTTTTCTACCTATTTTTAAAAAATAAAGGAAAAAATAAAACTTGAGAGACTCGGCCGAGTTACTTGGGAAACTCGACCTAGATACTCGAGACTCAAAAAAACGAGTTTCTCATTGAGTTTACTCGAAACACAGTTGAATCGAGTCAACTTGGCCTGTTTCGAGTAACTCTACTGAGTTTTTAAACCATGGGTAAGATACTCAAAGGTGTGACATGTCAAAGTTTTCTTGGGAAACTAATATATCTTAATGTCACTTTCCCATATAGTTCGTATGGTGTAGATGTAGTTAGTCAGTACATGCATTCTTAGCCAAGTTGCCACCTAGATGGGGTGCACAAGATTCTCCAGTTCTAAAATTTAATCCGCACAAGGGTAGTTTATACCAATGCTATCTGGTTCATTGGTTTGCTTAGTTCGGGTTCGCAATTTGCAGTTCTCCACTCTTCACTGAGCCTGATTCACTAATGGTAGGGTGAGTTTTACAATTTTAATAGTCAATATTTATTTTTGTTTTTACTACTTTTATTACTTAAAAAAAAAATTAACAGTTTTATATCATTAATAATGAATTGAGCAGTTGGTTCCATGTCTGGTACAAAAACAACATAGTCAGGATTTGAAACTCTTGTTAACATTTTTTGAAAGCACATTATCCAAAGAGTGAACTGCCTGTTCGCTGGGCGAACCGGATTAAACGTTGAATCTGTTCTAATCAAACTGGTGCACGGTTTGGAGTGGGGTTGAGCAAATTGGGTAACTTTGTTGTAGACAATAACCATGGACACTTTAATGTGGAGGTATATGCTAATGTTGACTAGGCTGGATATCTTAATGACAAGAGACCCACTATGGGATACTATTAAAGGTGGCAATGGACTGAGTATCCCGCACCAGTCCACTAGGCCCGACTCAATATAAGGATGGTTTGGACTTGACCATGCCCGTAGGTGGCTTGGGCTAGCAATTAAAGCCCAAAATTTAAACGGTTTGGGCGTGGGCTTAAGCCCTTAGGCCCATTGGGTTCTCATATATAATATGTATAATGAGTTTCACTTGTAATATTTTTTTAAAAAAAAAAAATCTAATTCGAGAGGTATGAATATCGGGGTTCATAAGCCTTGCCTTGTGCTCAGGGCTGGCGATTGGATTTGTGATTGGTGTCGCAATATCAACTTTGGTCGCCGTTTGATATGCCATCGCCTTGGTTGCGACGCCACCAGAGCACAAGGTAAGGCTGTTTCATCCGCGGATGATCGTATTTCTAACTCGAGGGGGGAGAGGCAGACCTTCCTAAATGAGTCTCATCTAAGGGATGTGCGTCGGGGGTGGTCGATTGTCTCCCGGAGAAATTGAGTGGTGGACTCTGCCTCGCTGGTGGTTGGGGACCACACTCCCTGTTCGTTGGATGATCGAGGTGCGAGGCCTTGCCCGGTTCTGGCGTCAGTTTTGGATGACCAATCCGGTCCTGGGCCTCTCTGTTTTGATCTCTCGCACCTTCGATCTCTTGCGGTTAATCTACGCCATTTCTAGGTGGTCATCGGTGCAAACAAAGATACACTATCATTGCTATTTGTACATAGATGGATTAATTACACATGGGAGTTTTCTGATCGTCCTAAGGTATCACCTATTTCTTCCTCTCTGTTCCTCCTGCGGTTCGGCTCGGAGGTTCGGGCTGTGGGTCGCCTCAAAATGCGGATCCTCATAGGCTGCTGTCCGGTTGATTGCAAGCGATGGGAGCTTTCCGCTGGTGGGGTACAAGTTGTGGAGGAGAATGAGGGCATTTGGGTACAGTTCTTTGGTCTCCCGCTGCATGCTTGGTCCCCGGAGGTCTTCCTAGGGATCGGGAACCGGTGCGGTCGCTTTATGCAGGTCGGCCTTGGTCCATGACCTCAGGACTAAATCTCATGTTCGCATCCTCGTCGCTGTTGAGTCGGTCGACTGAATCCCTCGCCTCATTGATGTGCTGATCGACGGCCAACGCTGTCAGCTCGTTGTAGAAATCGGACGTCGGGAGCAGACGGTCATTGAGCATCATGCGGTCGAAGTTGCTTCGGGGTTGGTACCCTCCGGCGTTGGCCTCGTATACACTTGATGGTGGAAGTTCGGGCATTCTGGGATCGATCGGACATGGAGGGCTCTAGCGGATCGGAGCAAATGGCGGCCTCGAATGGGTGCTCGGCCACGGATCTGTTGCACTATCGGGGCTTTCCCGAGTCTCCGGTCACGTCGGGCGAGGCTGCTCTCACTCTCTGAGTCGCTCATTCTCTACCGGCGATGGAAGCCAGCGATTCGTTTGATCTATCTTGGCGGAGATTTGGTCCTGGTGTTTCTCGATCCAGTTACCCGTCGTTGAGCTACTGACGACACGCATGTTGGAGGTAGGTGAAACGAGGGGTTGTCGGAAGGGGCCAGACGAGTAAGGAGCGTGCACAGGATCCGATGTTTCTCGAGGTGGTCGGCCCTCTTGAATCTGCGGCTTATGGGGACAGCGGTTTAGGGTTTATATATTAGGAGAAAGGCGGAGAGGGGCTTGAGGGCGTCTGCTACGGTGTCGACACGTGGCAGTCTTGAAAAGATCGAGAGGTCTTGAGGTCTGTTCTTTGGTTATTCTTGAATGCAGTAGTAGGAGGGTTTTACCGCGAGGAGGGAAGACATGTGTTGTGGCACTCCTCGACGGCTTTTAGGAGGGCCACGCGTTTCGCCTCTGGTGGCCACGTCTGTTGGGCCTTAAAGGGCATTGAGGACCCAGTGGGGGAGACTTGCTTTGGATCTGGGGATTTATTGGATCGGGGTGTTCGAGCGGGCCCACCCAGATTTTCGACGGGTCAGGGCCTTTAGGCTATCCTCTTCAGGGGTGGATCGACCTGAAGGCCTAGATCGTTTCCCATTATATGGATGGGGGGACTTGTCTTTCCTTTTCTGCTTTTAGGGTGTGGACGATGGGGAGGAGCTGCGAGAGGAAGACGGGGGTCCTCTGTTGGTGCAGCACCACTGCCAGGGATGCAGACACGGTCTCCGGAGATGTGATCGATTCGGATTATGACGGTTTGGGAATGGAGATTCAATGGGTGTCTTGGCACGATTGAGAAAGCTGGGGAAGCAGTTTCAGCAGTTTGTGAAGAAGGGCTAGGTGCAACTATGCCCAGACCCCATTGAGGTTGGACTTGCCTAGGAGGTCGACTTACTGGGGGAAATAGATCAGCTGATTGAAGTGGGGCAGAATCTTGGGATGCCCTTTAAGGGATCTCAGGCTGAACTGCGGGCGGTATTCAGGTCGGTTATCACGAGCCGTCAGATCACCAAGAGAAAGCGGCGAGGTGGGTCGTCGGAACTGGCGCGGCTGCGATGGGATATGTCAGATGGGAAGAGGGTCGGGGGGATGTAGCAGTCTCCTTTCGGTCGGGCGGGCTATGAATTGGTTACGGAATGAAGATCTTATCTTGGAATGTAAGAGGAATATGTGATCGGCAGAAGCAGGCGGGAGCTAAACAGGTGATTGCAAGGTTTAATCTTGTTATTGTCTCCCTCCAAGAAACTAAGTGGGGTACCTGTGACAGGAGGAAGGTTGCTTCGATATTGGGGGGGGGGGGAAGCTGGGAATGGGTCGGAGTCAACTCCGTTGGTGTGTCTGGTGGCCTGGTCGACGGTTCTGTTTGACAAGGTGGATGAGGAAATTGGCTAGTTCTTGACTTTTGTGGTGCTCCGGGACAAAGTGCAAGGGAAACTATGGAGCTTTGCCTGGATTTACGGTCCAACGACTGATCGGGAAAGGGAAGAGTTATGGTTAGAACTACATGCTGTGGCTGCTCGATGGGATTTCCCTCTCTGCCTGGCTGGGGACTTTAATGCTATCCGATGGGACTCAGAGAAGCAGGGCGGGCCCGCCAATCAAGGGGTAATGAGGGATTTCAACTCCTTCATTGCGGACTGGGGCTTATTCGATATTCTACTGGTGGGGGCACAATTCACGTGGTTGAGTCTCTGAGTTCTCTCTTAGCGAGTTGGGCCAGATTCTGTCTTCTGGTGGCTCGACATTTTCGAGGACGGTGGAAGCTTTTGCACGGGCCATTTCGGACCATCGGCCTATTGGGCTCACTTGCGAATCTCGCGGAAAGGGCCCTTCCCCTTTTCGATTCGAGAACATGTGGTTAATGGATGAGATGTTCCGGCAGAAGGTTCGGGGCTGGTGGTCGGATCATGTGTCCAACGGGACGACTGCTTTCAGGTTCCTCTCCAAGCTTCGGTGGTTAAAGGATAGAATCAAGGACTGGAACAGAGACGATTATGGAAGGGTGCAGGTTAGGAAGGAGAACCTACTTTCCAAGCTGAGGGTGTTAGACAATTTGGAGGAAACCAGAAACTTGTCGGGGGAGGAAAGGGAGATCAGATTGCAGGCTAAGGTGGAGTTCAGAGAGGTATGTAGGGCCGAGGAAGTGTTCTGGATGCAGAAGGCGAAGGCTCGATGGTTCAAAGAGGGGGATGCCAATACGAAGTATTTTCATGCGGTCGCTAATGCTCGTAATAAGTCGAAGTATCTGGGGAGCATTACGGTGGATGGGATCACCTACTCGGGACACGATCAGGTGCAGGACAGTATCTTTGGCTTCTACGAGCGATTGTATTCTGATGACGGTCTTCCGAGGTCGGGTTTGGATGAGTTATCTTTCCCTGCTCTCCCTGAGGAGGTTAGTAGGGGGTTGGAGAGTGTTTTTTCGGAGGCTGAAGTATGGACTGTGATCAGATTCGGCGGCAGAAACAAAGCGCCTGGGCTGGACGGGTTTACCATGGAATTTTTCCTTACCTTCTGGGAGGTCATTAAAACAGATCTGATGGAGGTCTTCCGTGAGTTCCACTCGACTGGTTATGTCGGGAGAGCCTTAAACTCCACTTTTATTACCCTCATTCCTAAGAAGCCAGGGGTTGAGGATATCTCCGATTACCGACCAATTAGCCTGACTAATTGCCTATATAAGATTGTATCAAGGGTGCTGACCAACAGGATGAAAGGGGTGATGGGTTCTATCATTTCCGAGCATCAAGGAGCTTTCATCCGTGGTAGGCAGATGACGGATTTAGTGGCGGTTGCTAACGAGACTATTCATTCGGCCTTTACTCAACGAAGGTCTTCTGTGGTTTGGAAAGTAGATATGGAGAAAGCTTATGACCGGGTCAGCTGGGAGAATTTGGATTACATGTTGAAACGAGTGGGTTTCGGGGCTACTTGGAGGAAGTGGATGCGTGGGTGCTACTCTTCTCCGTGGTTTTCAGTATTGGTGAATGGTACGACTGCTGGGTATTTCAAAAGCTCTAGGGGCCTCAGGCAGGGGGATCCTCTTTCCCCTTTCTTTTCAACTTGGTTGGGGAGGCCTTGTCTAGGCTAATAGGGCGTGCTAAGGACTTGGGCAGGTTTGCTGGGATCCGGGTTGGAGAGTGGGGCAGAACCATCACGCACTTGCAGTATGCGGATGACACGATTTTATTTGGGACGACTAACATGACTAAGCTCCACACTATGGTTGATGTGCTTTCGGTGTTCGAGGCAGTGTCGGGACAGCGGATCAATCTCTCTAAATCAATTGTCTCTGGCATTGGGGTGGATGAGGATTCCCTAGCTCTTCTCGCGGAGTCGGTGGGCTGTGGTATTGAGAGGCTGCCCATTAAATACCTTGGCTTGCCGCTTGGGATTAGGAAGCCTTCGAGCCGTGATTGGTTGCCGGTTGTGCAGAGGTTTGAGCAGCGGCTATCTTCCTGGAAAGGAAGGTTTTTGAGCAGTGGAGGGAGGCTGATATTGGCTAAAGCGGTGCTATCGTCGACCCCTATCTTCTTCATGTTTATGTTTAGATGTCCCGCCAAGATTCTTGATCGTCTGGAGCGTATCCAAAGGTTTTTTCTTTGGGAAGGGACAAGTTTAAATAGGCGATATCATTTAGTAAATTGGGACACCTGCCAGTTGCCGAATGCTTGTGGCGGGTTGGGGATTTGGAACCTTAAAAGAACCAACTTGGCGTTGCTAGGCAAATGGATTTGGAGAGTGGGGAGGGAGGAGGAAAGGGGAAGTCTGTGGTGGCGGGTACTAAGTGAGAAGTATGGGCTTTCCTGGGGGAGTTGGGGGGTCGAGCTTTCTACCCACAGGAGCACTTCGCGATGGTGGAGAGAGATTTCGCGTGTTTGGGAGTTTATCACGAAAGGGGTTCGATATTGCTGGGGATGTGGTTCCCGGATTCGTTTTTGGGACGACCGCTGGTTGGAGGTTGGGCTGCTTAGAGATATTTATCCGGATATTTATGCCCTATCGCTGAACCCGGGGGGCAGGTTTGACGAGTTTGTGTTGGCCATTGGTGGGAGGACTGTTTGGGACGTTGCCATCAGAAGGTGCCTTTGGAACTGCGAGGTGGGGTATTATCTGGATTTGTTGAGTAGGCTGTATGAGACTCAGCAAAACAAGTCACGGGCTGACCAGAGGTTTTGGGATTTGAATCGAGATGGGAAGTTCAACGTCAAATCGTTATACCAATGGATGTCGCGCCGTCCGCTTATCAGGTTTGAGGGTAGATGGCTGTGGAGAGAGCCTATTCCGCTCAAGATCCAGTTCTTTGTTTGGGCGTTGTGCAAGGACAGAATTCTTACTAGGGACCAGCTGATTCGGCGGGGAAAGGATGTCCAGAGCTCGTGTGTTATGTGTTCTAATGGGGAGGAGTCTGCGTCTCAGCTCTTCATTCATTGCCGTATGGCCTATGAGATGTGGGGAGCTATTCTGAAAGATTTTGGTATTTCTTGGTCTATGCCGCAGTCGCCTTATTTGCTGCTGCTCAGCTGGGAAGTAGTGAAGCTGGTGGGGGATGGACGGCTCGCTTGGAGGGCGTCGATGTTTGCCGTTATGTGGTGCCTATGGCGCGAGAGAAATCTCAGAATTTTTGAAGAGGTATCCAAACCTCTCGGTATGGTCATCAGGTCGGTTGCAGAGCTGGTGAGTTTTTGGGTTGGGCGGGGAAGGTTGGGGACAGCTGCTGCAATTTCTTGTGGGACCCGGGTTAAGGGGGCTTCGTTCCCAATTTGTTGTCTGTTAGTGGATCTCCTTTCTTTCCTTTTTTGTAGTTTCCTCTTCCTTTGTGTGTCGAGATTGTATTGGGTTTCAGCACCTTGTTGGTTTTTAATACGATTTTCATTACTGATAAAAAAAATAATAATAATAATCTTAAAGAATTATAGATTTTTTATTTTCAAACTCTACACTTCATGAAATAGATATTAACTTCTTGTTAGATATTTGCAATATATCAATGTTTCTATTTTTATGAGTATAACTAATTTTTTTCAAATCAATAAGTAATTTATAAATGAATGGGTCGGGCCACGTTGGGCTTGGGCTTTGAAAGTTTATGATTGGCTGGGGATCTTTCTTTAGTTGAGTAAACTCCGTGATAGAACTACTCGAATTTGTTCCTCCCTTGAACCGGAGGCTAGCCTGGCAAGACTAGCAAACCATTGGTTTAGTATCCTTTAGTGCAATCTACCAGCACCAAAAGTGTCCCGTTATCACCAAAAGCGTTTTGTTGCCACCTCTAGATATTGTACCTTTTTAATCTGGTGACGTTGAAGAGCAAGAAGCAAAATATGGTTGTGTGCTCGTGCAAAAGTAGAATATAGAACCATGGCTCATGATTCTTATGAAGGGCTATATATCAAAATCGTTCTTTCAAATTTAGTAATTAAGGTAAAACAACCTATGAAGTTTTTGGGGAGAATGAAGCAGACATTTATATTGACGCCAATCCTATAAATCATGAGAGAACTGCACATATCGAGGTTGATTGTGAGGTGATAAGGGAAAAGGTGGTCTCTATCATGGATCAAAATCCTGGTTTCGGTTTTTATCAACCACCCGAACCATAAATTGGTCAAATTTTCGGTAAATTTGGAAATTTGCTCTGAACTTTACTGAACTTCATTTTTTTAACTCTTTCACATTATTAGAAGACATATTTGAAATATTGAGACTAAATCCGGCAGGATATGGACAATATTTGATGAAATCCGACAAGATCCGGCTAAATCTGGGAAGATTCGGCGAGATACGACTAGATACAGAGAAATCCGACGATATTTGGTAAGTTACGGTAACTTTGGGAGAGAATCCATCAAAGTCCGGCGAGAATCAGTCAAAATCTGGCAACTTTTGGCGAAATCTAATGAGATTCGGTAAGTTATGGTACGATGCAACGGGATTTCATCAAGATTCAATAATATCTGGCGAAATTTCCTCAAACTATGGAAAGAGAGAGGAGAGGAGAAAAATAAAAAATAAACTAAGTGTAAATGAATGAAACTCGGGTAAATGTATGGGAACAAAAAAAAATTCAAAGCAAAAGACCTTTTAAAAAAATAAAATTTCAAGTCTCTGCCAAAAAATTCAAATTATCGGCTGATAATTTCAATTTTTCGCCCCCACCCGAAAAATTCCAATTTCTCGTTTCGGTGGGGGCGGAAACCGAGTCATCTCTGCCGAGAATTTGAATTCTCAGCCGAGGTTTTGATCCATGGTCTGTATACCCTTCATGGTAGCTATCAAGAACAACTCAAGGATGTACTCTCTAAGGCTGTGGGAAAGGCCAGACTACATGAACTTGTATCTAAGATGGGCATGAAGTCTTATCAATTTAGGAATTAAGGTAAAAAAAACCTATGAAGTTTTTCGGAGACAATTAAGTAGTCATTCACATTATTGCCAATCCTTTCTATCATGAGAAAATAAAGTACATCGAGGTTGATTTTATTTTACAAGGGAAATGGTCTCTGAAATGCTTTGTACTCCTTATGTTAGCTTTCAAGAATAACTTGTGGGATATGCTCACTAAGCTGTGGGAAAGAGTAAAGACAAGACTACATACACTAGGTTGAAGTTGGGCCCATGGTTTACAATACTGGTCTTCCCGTACGAATCGTCCAGCTCCAAAACCAGTATGTACCGATTCCAGACAATACATTGGTATGTATCGTCTTATACATTACCAATATATATGTAAGGTGTATCGTACCGGTGACCTCCGAAACCTGTACGTATCGGATCATACGATATTTTGAACCATGGTTGGGCATGATTGACAGTTATGCTACAACTTGAACGGGTAGTTAAGGTGTGGTAAAAAGGGTAGTTTAGTTATAATGTTAGTTGTTTCCTTTATGTTTTGTTAATATTTCTATGTAAGGTATATTGGTAACTTTGCACGGATATATACCAACGATAAGAGGGTATGAGAAACAAGTGACTCATTACCCTAATTTTCTCTTTTCTCTTTCCCTCTCTCTTCTCTATTCATCCATTTCTCGCAATCATTTAACCTGCAACTTCATTGTCATTGTCTTATCCCATCTATTTAGGTCAGTTTGGTTGGGTCGGGTTCTGATTGAGAACCCGAACTAGAACCATTCATTAACTGGGATGGGATTTCCAACCCAACCCAGCGGGTCAGTATTTTGGACCCAAACCCGAACCCTCGAAGCTCGTGACTTTGCAGCCCTAATGTCGCGATAACTTCCCCCATGGTTATTGGATAAGCGAGATTTCAGGAGAAATCTTGGGGATCACATGTGCACTCTTGATGAATAAACTGATCGTTCCCGTCCAATGCTAAGAGAAGATGTCTTACGGTTTAAAGTTCAAACTGGTAAATGTAGAAAGTGTCATTATGCAATAAAATAATCTCACTTCAAGGTGAATCACTCTGACTACAAACATATTTGCTACCCTGAGCTTTGATGTGAAGGTCTTGGAGAATGGAGACCGATTTGGAGCTTTGTGAGGCTGTTCATGTGACTACAGGGGAATTTACAGAAATTGCATTAAGTGGAGGTATTAGTTGGGCTCTCAATGGGTCGGGTGAAAATTTTGGTTGCCCGATAAGAAATATGCGAGTGTCCGACCCAACCCAATGCGACCCGACGGTGCACACAGGCTGACCAGACCTGACCCGAAACTTTGACCCAACCCGACCTGGTAAAAGCCTCTGTTTTTCTAATGTTTTAGGTATAAATATCATGTCGGGTCGACTCGACTGACCTGAAAAATATCCGACCCGACCCGGCAAAACATCTTGGTCGACCTGACCAGAAGGTCGGGCCGGGTGTTTCATGCCCGACCAGACAAGTCAATTTATGTACCCAACCCAGTAAAAAATTGGGTCGAGTATCGGGTCGTTCCGTCCTGTTGACTGCCCTAGATATGAGCAGTTGATGGGATGGTGTGGCGGTTCATGGGGGCCTTTTGTTGAAGTGGTTTGAAAGTAAAGAGAAATGTTTGCACCCTTGGAACCAGCTTATAAGTCTCTCTCTCTCTCTCTCTCTCTCTCTCTCTCTCTCTCTCTTTGTGGCTTTAGTTTTTTATAAGTAAATTTTGGTGAAACCTCCTTAGGCCTTGTTATGTTTGTTTTTGGGCTTTTACTCTTCCTAGCCCATTTCGTGTACCATTTTTATATTTTGTATTTTTGTCCTTTTTATGGTCTTTTTTGTATTTGTTCTCTTTTTGGCCCAGGCTGAGCTCCTCGTTGACCCCTTTTGATCTGTTGTACTGTAATTCTATTTTATTAATGGAAATATAGCATTGTTACCGATAATATATATATATATAACATAAGCGTTTCAGCATTGTGATTCAGGTTTGATCCGCAGGTTATGAATCGACCTACTAAAAAAAGAAAACACTGCAGTGAAGTTTTTCGAAATATTACTTGCATTAATTTGTACTCATGTGGTTCATGTTTATATTTAAACAAGAAATATATGATCTTTAGATGTCCAAGCATAATAGGCTAGCTTTCCAGCTTATAATGCTTTGTTTCTTCCAGCACCTGAAACAGTAAAACCTTAGTGGAAGTACAGAATTTTATGCAACAACATTTTTCGTTAATCTGCAATATGAATCTTACCTTTAGTGTAATATGTGATAATGAGTGTGAGAACAGGAATCATCTAACTGGTTAATCTCCAATTTATTTTTGATTTAATTTGGTGTCCTTGTTGATAACCACGAAGCTAGCCATCTTGAGCCAAACATTTCCTCTCTTTACGGCCATGCTTATGGCCCTATGAACTTGCAACTACCCCCCCCCCCCCTCCCCTTTCTTTTTCTTTCTGGCGCCGAGCGAGTGATCTGCTGTATTTTTCATTTTTATTAATGTTAATATAGCATTTTCCAATGTATAAAAAGAAAATTGTATTCTGCTCTGCTCGCTTAAACTAACTTTTATTTATTTGCATTATGTGATTGCTTATTTACTGATTTGGTGTTGCAGTTGCTCCCCACGATAAGGACGAGGTTGCTGGCTCTGTGTTGCCAAAATATGACGCAACTAATGAAGTTGCAAGGAGTACCTATGAAACTAGCAGCAGAACAGAACCATTACAAAAATCCGAGACAAGCGATGAAGCTATAGTGAAGGCCTTCGATAGCGGAAGCAAAGTAGAATCGTTGACCTCTTCAGCATTTCGAACTTCATCTAATCCAACAGTTCATAATTCCAAGCCACCATGTGTAGTAAACCCAAGGCCCAATCATCCCAAAATTTTCACAGCCAACAAACTTATATCCTCCATTGCTGCTTCCGAAAACATCCGTCTACTTTGTTCAGCCATTATAGCTCTTTTGGTAGTTATTTTTCATCACAGATGTCTAGTAGGCAGCATCATCACAAGGAGCGTAATATTCCGACCGGTTTTTTTGGTATTATTAACTGATATAACCATTGTGGTTGGACTACTATTGGCAAACGCAGGAAGTTACGGCAAGGCCGAGAAGGAATCTAGACGAACAAATAGAGATGAAGATGGTTGGACGCATAGAGTCGAGAAGGCTTTGGAGGTGGGATTGGTGTTGCAGAAGGCCATGCGAGTGGCTGTGATGGATTGCAGTGTCTATGGCGTAATCCTGATCTCTGGACTCCCTCTGATGCAATATTGGTCAGCGGAGTAGTGGGATCAAACTTTTGTTAATTTGTTACTTGATTCATAGTTTCGGAGTATGATCCAGATTGCCGAGTTGACTCGGTAGTTTCCTTTTGATGTTTTTTGTCAGGAATGCGAGACGGCTATGGTCAAGCTTCCCAGTTTTGGAGAATAAGTAATTTGGCAATCAACTCAAAAAATTATATAAAGAACGTGGAAACTGTGTATATGGGATGTAGAGAGATGCTGTTTTGTGTTACTGTAAACAGGTTTTGAACTTGCTGTTGTGATTAAGGGCCTAGCCAATTGATGCTTCTTCGATGTCTTAAGCAGGGTATCAAAACTCGGCCGATACTGAAACGTATTGGGGATATATGTCTTGGCTATTGCGGACACAATGGCCAGTGCTGAAGGGTGCATTGATGGTTCCAGTGGAACAACACCGCCATTGTTGCAACTCGAGCATGCTTAACTGACTAGATTCGCCGTTGTATGTTGATCAATGACTATATTAGGAGCAACACTGTTAATTAAAAATAATAAAAAAAAACAACACTTAAGGGCTTGGACTGGAGATCGGGTTGTCAATGGATCGGGTCGGACTAAAATTGTAAAGTGCATATTCCCGACATCCAACTCGAAAACCAAACCCAATGAGTTAAAAAACCTTCTATT
Source organism: Chloranthus sessilifolius (assembly GCA_021018995.1). Lineage (NCBI taxonomy): Eukaryota > Viridiplantae > Streptophyta > Magnoliopsida > Chloranthales > Chloranthaceae > Chloranthus > Chloranthus sessilifolius. Next base: position 8,377,434 of record CM037593.1, on the reverse strand, counting down.
TTCCTTGATTTTCTATATGAAATATCGGGCGGACCCTTCATCCTTTGACTCAACCTGCTGATGGGTCAAGTTTATGCGTCCACCCGGTAAAAAATCTGGATTGGAGGGTTGGTTATCGGCCGAACATGAACCGACCCAATTCCAGCCCTAACAATATATATGGGCAATAATCCCATGACTCGTCATACTCATTTCCCTATATATATAATATTTACTTAACATTTTTTTGTTTAAATCGCATTTGTACATGAAAAAAAATGTATAAAATGCATTTAAAACACATGTTTCATATATTATCTTGTATAAAATACGACTTTTTATACGTTTCTTTAGCAATGTGTTTTATATGCATTTTTTTTCAATAAATCATTGTTTTTTATGACTAGGTTTATGAGCATACAAATCAAAGAGCATGCCTTTGACCTTGAACTGGTGTGTAGATTGCTCCGAAAAAATATCTCTATTATATGATTCAAAGCTGCAAATTACTTATAACATGGTAATAATGTTTGTTCATGCTATAGATCTTTATATCATGACATGATATAAAAATGGTCACATGCCAAAAAATAAAAAGAAGTGATTGGTTTCCTAATCACCCTTCGAAACGAGTCCGTTACTATGCTTGAGCTATTTGACCTTTCACGAATTTCAGGCTCAAAAATATATGTGCTACCCCCAAGTTGGTGGAGGGAGATAGCTAAGATCAACTCCATGAGAAAAGAAAAACTTAAAGAGAAGGGGAAGAGGGGTTAGATTGGATGGTTAGGATCAGATGCATTTCATTTTTGGACTATGGCCAATACAAATTGGTCCCAACACTTGAACGGTTGAACCAATAAATGCATTTACCATACGTACGGTTGAGATGGCTTTGGAGTCATTGTACTAAAAAGTATGAGTGGCAACTGCCAAGTACCAATAATGGTGCTTTGAGCCATCTAAATTGGTCATAGCGAAAAACGAGAATAGAAATCACAAGATTGGATGGATCAGTGATCTAGTCATCTAGTCATCTCACTTGAGACCCTAATTTTAATGTCCCAAAAAATTACAACCATCGGACGATCCTGACCATCTGATCGGAAGCCTACAAATGAACGGTGAGAATGGGTCACCAACAGTCGATATTAAATACGTAAAAGGTACACTGATCAGACGGTTTAAATCTTCCCATCAGCTTGACTTTTTTGCTACCACTGTTACATCTCATCCAGATGATTGGGTGCCATCACGTGTAAAATGTACCTGGCCTAAGCATTGACTCACCTCCATCAAGCCAAAAAAAAAAGATGGACGGTTGGGATTATCTGATCGACGTGTTTAAAAGTTGTAAACTGATGATAAAATCTGCAAAATGTACGGCATATGAGATACCCATGTACGATTCTCTATACTGTGGCCAGGTAGGGGGTAATTTCCATAAAGCATGACCGTTAGAAGTGGAAGAATACCTACCGAACAACTCTGCACGTCTAGCTATTTGGGTTCTTCTCTCAACGGCATTTCGTCGAACATGTGGCAGGAAATAGCCGATTTTTAAGTTAAAATGATCGATCCATATATTAGCTATCTATTTTGACCAATTTCCCAGGAGAACGGCAATTAATCTGAATTGGTTTGGAGATTGAACCCATTCGATTATGCACAGATTATGGTCTTGGTACTTAGTCCCTATCAAGATCATGGTCTGACCCATCGTCGTCTCCTCGTAATCCCACTTTGTTCTCGAATCACCGTTTGAATTCTCTAATTCCACTTCTGAATCTCTACATATTGGGTTTTTTAATTTGTTTGTTTGATCTCGTGGTGGTTTGATTTTTTTCAATTTTTTCTTTTTACTAATATTGAACATTGATCAATGGAAGAGAAATTGAGCGAATGCACCACTTTCAAGTTCGGTAGTTTTTTATCTATATTGATCTACCCGATTCTTGAATGGGTTTTAATTATCATGTTGTTCGCCGAAGGGTTGATCTCATTTGCCGCGAACGAGTTTTCACGGTACTTCGGTTTGAAGATCCCGTGTTTGTTTTGTACCAGACTCGACCACATTCTTGTTCGTCGAGAACCTGAATCCTACTATAAAAGCTCGATTTGTAACGTCCATGCAAAGGAAGTGTCGTCACTTGCATATTGCCACATTCACCAACGGCTGTCGGATATCCGGCGGATGTGCGAGGGGTGTCTCCTCTCGTTTGCGACCGAAAACAAATCGAATTCGGAAACTTATAAATCTCTTGTAGGGATTTTGGGGGCCGATCTCGAGTGCTCCGTCGAGGAGGACCACAAGATTCATTTGAAATTGCCTGCCAAACGAAAAGAGGATCAGTTTTGGGTGGTCGGGAAAAGCAGTGTTCATCGATGTTCTTGTTGCAATGAGCCCCTGAGGACTAGGTCAAAGTTTTCACAGAGGAAGCTTGTTTCGACAATGGGATCAGGTATAACGTCAGTTTCCGAAACTCCAATTCTTTCGAGGGTTGTGAGCGCCCGAGAATTAGAAGGCTATGGCTTGGATCCAATGTCATACGTTCGGTATACGGAGCTCAAATTTACGTCAGACACGGAATCGGAGTTGCCAGATGATGATGGTTTGAGTGCAGTGAATTCCAAGCGTTACGTCTCCAAGGATGGTACTGTTGTTGATCCAGATGAACAGTTACGCCTTTTAGAACCAGATGTGTCCGGATTGAAGGAGCCTGGCTACGATGGAGATTCCTCATTGCTGGTTAAAGATCGTTGTAAGTTACAGATTTACTAATTTTGCTCATTCCAATAGATTCATTTGGGCCGACTCCCTCACTCAGCTCCTCTGCTCAGCTGAATTCTTCGTTTTGTTAATAGAAATATAGCTTTATTACCAATAAAAAAAAAAAATCTATTTGCTACGTTCTTTTTTGAGGCAAATCGATCGTGTTTATTTACCTATTTATTTATTTTGTAACAGGTAAGGCATACGATTCACCTCGAGCCATCGTTCTACGCAGGAGGTTCCAAGCCCAAATGAACGAATTGGCTAAAACCCAAATGAGCGAATTGGGAATGGAGGGTTTTGAGGAAAAGATCGTAAGTGAAGTTGATGGCGAAAGCATCGTGCATTTGCTACAGAGACGTGTTCATTTGGATCGGAAATCGTTGATAGCTTTGTACATGGAACTTGATGAAGAGAGAAACGCTTCTGCGATCGCAGCAAACCAGGCGATGGCCATGATAACGCGGTTGCAGGAGGAGAAGGCGGCCGTGCAAATGGATGCCTTGCAGTACCAGAGAATGATGGAGGAACAATCAGAGTACGACCAAGAAGCCCTTCAAGCTATGAAGGATGAGTTAACAAAAAAACACAAGGAAATCAAGTTTTTGGAGGCGGAGGTAGAGAATTATAGAAATAGGCTACATTGTCAATCCGCGGAGTCCAAGTGGCGGGATGGTACATGTTACAGGGATGACGAATTGCAAAGTGATGAGTACGATGTAGAGGGTGGCCATGATGACCGGAAGTTGAAATTTCGCTCCTACTCGGTTACTCTGAGGAGGTTGTGAAGGACCTCAACTTCTGAGGGAGATAGCTTGTCTCCTGCTGTGGCATCTGATGCATTGAAATTTCGCTCCTACTCGGTTACTCTGAGGAGGTTGTGAAGGAGCTCAACTTCTCAGGGAGATAGCTCGTCTTCTGCTGCGGCATTTGACGCATAGAGATAGGCCGCTGGAAGGTGGCATTGCATGAGGTAATTTCATACGAGAATTTCAATCACTATTTATTAAGTGAAATGATCATGAATTTGTGCCCTTTTGGACTAGGTGGCATCTGATTGATGGAGACGTTCCAAATAATTTTTTTTTGGAATATTTGTATTATTTTCTGAAATATTTTCATATAATTTTTGGTGATTCTTATATAAAGGGGACCTCGGTTTTGCTATTATAAAAGGTGCGTTTGTATGGACTATTGTTAGGTGTGCGAAATTATGGTGTAGTAACGTTAAAAATGATTAATGGCCATTTGGTGTGTTTGGCTCGTCACTTATAACGAGACGTGAAACTATAATTACTATTATTACATTTTTATACCACATCTCAACCAATTCTTCACCTACTTGATTGAGACTCCTGTCAAGTTTTGTCAATTCCTCTTATCTTCTTAGAGACCTCGAGAAAAATAAGATAATTGAATAAGAAAAGTGAGAATAGAATCAGAGAGAGAGAGAGAGAGAGAGAGAGAGAGATTCCAGTTTTGGGAAGATCGGTGGTGGGACATTGTGTTATTTTCTAGAATATTCCCCAATCGATGTAGAATTTTGTCAAAAATGGGCATTTTTCTTTTGTAACTTTGCTATGAAAGCTGGGCTAAAATGTAATGTGGGACCTACGATTAAGAAGAAACCTAAAAGATGAGTAGATAGGGAGTTTCCTTATGTTGCTTGATGGTCTTAAAAATGTAACTTAAAATATTGTGGATGTTTTAGATTTGGGAAAATAATGGATCTTCTATTTTTTCAAATCACTGTTTTAAACATTAATGTTGGAAGCCCCTCATTGTGTTAGTGTGGGGATCATAGTCTTCTCTCTTGCATAGAAGTGAAACAAAATATTAATTTTGGATCACCTTTGCAATAGAAAATAGATCTAATTTGTGGGTCCTATATAAGCGTCGAAGAAATGGTTAACCTATCTACTTAATGTAAACCACTAGGAAGGGTGTGGAAACACTTCCTCGTATTGTTTGTCTGATGTACAATAAGGGTGATTTATCATAAGAGTAATGTATCATAAGGGTGATGTGCCATAAGTGGGATGTACCATAAGGGTGATGCAGTGTAAGGGTAATGATATGGAGCCTTTGGGAGGAGATACAGAAGAATCTTTGAAGATTACAAGAGCAAGATTGAGTTCTTTGAGTTGCGCCATCAAGAGTTTCTACCAAATTAAGCAAAACATCAATAAAAAAATTGATGAGGATATAAACTTAGCTCTGACACTCGGAAACCCGAGCTTGGCTAGTATAATTGGTAGTGTTTTTCAGGACATGCCGCCTGAAAATTTTCAGGTAATTGAAGAGTTCTTCTAGTCTACTCCCCACTGCCTGGTACAAAAAAACTTAAATGAAACAGAAGCGAGGGCATTACTTCAAGGCCAAAATATATATATCCTTATGCCTACAACGGTCATGCATTACTGAATGTGGCTACTAAAACATCAAAAGTTGGTCCAAAGAGAACCCGAGCAGTCCTCGCCTCCTCGGAGGCTTATAGCTATTATTGGTGATGTTGCCTTAATTTTCCTTCTTCATTCCCACATTAGAAGAGAGGGAAATGAGAAATGAACAAACTTGCTATGAAAGGAGTGGGAAAGGAGATCACCACTATTTTGAAATAGTTTCTATGTCATAGATATGCTGTAGCTTGGCTGTATCCATTGCTTTATTTGTATCCTTTCGTGGAATCTCCACTGTAGGGGCTTCTTCCTTTTTTTCTGATCGGTAAGGGGCCGTGGCTGTTTTTTGTGTTCTCCCATGTTTATTAAATTTTGTTATTTATCAAGATGAAAAATAAAAGAACATAATGGGAAAAGGGTGTGTGGTGCCTTGTGCTTTAGGCATTGCCCATTGTGCACCTCTGCCGTGAGCATGCATTCGTTGTGTTACAAGTTACAATAATGTCACTCCGCACTTCACATCTATGAATCATCTTGTGGATCCATTTATCTATGTTGAATCAACAATGCATGTTGACATATACTTTGCCTTTAGAAGGGTCCATCAATGTCAGAAACAAGAGCTATCATGTAACCTACAGGGATCAACCCACCAAATCATCCATAGCAGTCATTTTTATAAACTGTTACAATTGGTGTATGTGTGTGTGTATATATATATATATATATATATATATATATATATATATATATATATATGGGAGCCGGTTAGGTCCTCCAATGGAGGACGGTGACCATCCTCCAAGATCCACGTGGAGCTCCATGTGGCACTCGAAACACTTTTTGGGTGCCACGTGGAGCACAGGTGGATAGTTTAGATCAATATTAAAAAAAAAAAATTGAAATATAAATTTTAAACCCACAAGTCAAAGTTTGACGGTTTTCATTGGTCCACATTTCACGGTTCAAAAAATACACTGTAGAGATGAGTTAAAAAAAATTTCTATCAAAGATGATCTAAGCAATGCACCCAAGGTCCACGTGGCATCGAAACAATATTTTGCGTGCCACGTGGAAGGTTGGAGGACGGTGATCACCCTCCATTGGAGGACGGATCCCTTTTCCTATATATATATATATATATATATATATATATATATATATATATATATATATAATTTCATTGGTAGGAAATGGAATTACTTCAGGGAGCTCATAATGAGGAACTACAGCTCAGAGAAAGCAAGGAGTGAAAAAGAGAAAAAAAAAGTGAGGATGGGGGCTCCCGAGCCGGGAGACCTATATATTTAGAATAATATTATTGTAGAAAGCCAAAATTTCCAAAGCCGACCACCCCTTAAACTCCATGCTAATAGAAGCCCATTCCAAAAGAACCGATTTAATGTCGTCTAAAATGATAAAAAAAGGCCACGAGAACAGCCATACAATGTTTACTTGGTAATTTACATCTCAATGAATCCCTTACAATGTTTCTAGAATCCAGAATTGTCAAAAGCTGGTCAATTCCGATGTTTCGTCTCTCTTTTTTTTTCTTTTTTAGTAAGGAAGCTGGGATTGAATCTGCGACCTCGAGGTTGTAATATTGTTGGAAATCATTATGATCAAACTGAAGAAAGTTCCAGCCATAACGAAAGAAACAGATAATAAGACTACGGAGTTGAATATTACATGACTAATCCTGAATCTCTGATCAATGCCAGTTTTTATGATCTCTAAACTTCATATTCTGCCAACTTTCTTTTAGAAATTGCTTCTCTCAATAGATTCTAAATGCTTTCCACTGTTGATTTGTATGTCTGTTCTACTTCTTTGCAGAGACCATCATGATCATAAAAGAGGATGGATTACAGAAGATCTTACTCAGAAGCTTCACATAACGGTTCAGAAGCTTCACATAACGGTGTTCTTATTTATTTGAACATGTACTTTCTTGGCTTTTGAGTTTTAATATTATTAAATTTTCCCTGTAAAATCATGGCCATTGTTGGTTTGATGATACATTGTATCTTTAGTGCATACATATAAGTAATATTGTGTATCTCTGATCAGTGGGGGACCTATTTGTTAGAAAAACTTCGGAAAGTTAAAAGTTTCCTGTTTATTTTCTCTAATCTACATTGCCTTTTTCTTTGGTACACTGACAGAATTTTACTGATTTTCGGTTAGTTTGTGAGAGAAAAATATTTGTCAAAAAACTCATAAAAAATGGATGTTCATTCATCATCGACGTGGTTTTAAATATTGGCCGATGTGTATTGGTTCAGGCCAAATCTGATACAATATATACCCCCGATTTAATATGGCCTCAAATATCAGTCAATATCGGCCGATATGAACAGGATATAATACGACAAATGGGCTTTGGGAATTTTTTTTTAATATTTTAAGTTATTAATACAGTTCTTTAATATTTTGAAAATTAAAAAAAGGTCCTTTAATATCGGCCGATTTGGTGTTTAAATGATGGTCACGAGAGTCGGTCCCTATGCAAAAACTTTTTGAAAATAATCTTATTTTCTAAAAGGCCTGAAAACTTATAATATTAATAGAATGGTATAATTTTTTCTTAATTAGCTTGGTATAATCGGGTCCGACTGAACCGGTGCATTTGCCACTGCAGTGTCCTATATAATTATTAGAGGATTGACAGAGCTTGAGAAGTTTGAGGCTCAAACAAGTTGTAGGAAAGGGCAAGGGCCTGTGGCACAATCGAAGGTTGACAATATTGCAACCTCAAGGTTGCAGGTTCGAGCCTAGCTTATCTATTAAAAAAAAAAAAAAAAAAAGTTGTAGCCATACTTACCAAGAGGAAATTTTGAAAAATCCGGCAAGCATGGAAATACAAAATAACGAGAAAAAAAAATATCAGCAACATCCGGAAAAAAATGGGAAAATGAGTAACGAAAATGCTTAAAGATATTAAAAATAGTTTTTTTTTTACAATAGTTAGGAAAAATAAAAAAATTGCAATTAAAACATGAAAGTCTCATTTTTTTTATTTGCTTAAAACTCGCTTTTCTAAGAAAAAATGTGCCTTTTAATCATGTTACCAATGTTTTTTTGAAAAAAAAAAAGAGATTAAACAATAACGTCAATTTCGTAAATTTAGTTGTAGCTAATGACCCTTCATTTAGGGTTGTTAATGAGCTGAGTTCAAGCCGAACTAGGATCAGCACCAGGTCGGCTCTACTATACAAAATGTCAGCTCTAGCTCAGCTTTACCAAACAAAACCTCAGCTCTAGCTTGGCTCTACCATACAAAATCTCAGCTCTCACTGGGCTCTACCATACAAAATCTCAGCTCTAGCTCGGTTTTAGATTCTTTGAGCTTGAAACTTCCAGGCTCTAACTCGGATCTGCGGAGCTCGAGCTAGAATAAATAATATTATGAATATTTATTGTTATACTTTTTATTTATTTATTTATTTTACTGCCTTTTAAACTATCTATGGCTGTGTTTGGGTTAGCTCTTTCGGAGTAAAAGAGTAGCTCTTTTGCTCTTTGGCTCCGGCGGGAAACTATTTTCATGTTTGGTAACACAGCTTCTTCCCCCATTTACTCTGGGAGGGAGCTGTTTTAAGTGATAAAACTGCTCTCTACCAGCTCTTCGTCAGAGCAGATTTTATCTGCTCTGATAGAGAGCAGGTAGAGAGCTGCTTTTGCTCTTATATGAGCTAACCCAAACCCAGTAGTTAATGCTACTAGCCTTCGAGCTGGCTCGGCTCTTTGACAGCCAGGCTATCAATGGGCATTGGATTTGAGCTCAAATAAATATCTCAAGCTCGAATGGACCCAGTCCGAGCCCGCCCCAATTGTGCATCCAAGCAGAGTTTGGGATTTGTATTTAGGATAACAATAATTGGGCCGAGCCCAGCCCGAATTTCTATTATGGGTCTTGGTTTTCCGGCTGAAAATAATCGGTGCAGACGAAAAGCCAAGCCGGACCTGTTGATAGCCCTATTTAACAGCCATACTCATGAACCTGGAAACTAACATTGAGAAAAGAAACAACCTTCAGTCATTTAGATCATATGCTCCCTGGTTCTACATTGGGAAGTGTTGCTTCATGTGTTAAATTTGTAATAAGAATATATTGTAACGATCTCGGCCTGCATTGGTACACTTGAAGTGCAGGGATCCCTAACATATATATATATATATATATATATATATAATCTAAAACGAACTATTATTCCCCCGTCTTACCCTCTGATAAATTGGTCTTTTAAAACCATTTTTTGCCTCCCTGCAGCAAAACCAAATTAATAGCTAATTTACTAATCCGATAAGTTCGAAATTGGGTTCACACTCCGGCAAGATCAAAATGTCAGTTTCGTTTTCAGGACTAACCGAAACTGAAATTTTGCTGGTTGGCTGGAATATCGCCCAAAAATTTGTATTTCATACACTACAATCCCCAAAATTTTGATTCGGTCCATAATTTGAAATTTCGGCCAAAATTTTAAGCCATACATTCCGTTACTATAAAGTGAATCCGTATCACTAGAGGTACTATGAGTTTTAATAGTATTTATTAATTTTACACTATATATTTGTACTCTATAATAAAAGGAATACAAATGACCTCTTGATTAACTATAAAACTTAAAATCTAAGTCTTAGGTTCAAATCCCCTCTATGCTTTTAAAATTTTGTTTTAATACAAAATAGTTAGCATTAGTCAATCTTGCCGTACCAAATCAAAGTAAACTGAAATGCATACCCAATTTATGATCGATCCCTGCAAACTTACAGATAAAAAAATCATCTGTCGGAACCGCCGTTGCACAAACAAGTCCATTGACCGGAGGCTGTGAAGGTTGATATTTACGGTCAGAGATTCATATTTGAAAAGGAAGAGTGGACCTATTAGATGATCATTCACAGCACTAATTAGATGGCCTCAGCACTACCCAAATTTTGATTAGCACTTCTTGTGTGAGTTGGTATTTGGTATCCGGGCATGTACTGCACTTGGTACACAGGTCTTGATTATTTTTAAGGCACGCACAAGACCATGCAGACTGGCGCTTAGGCAGTTCACAGCCCCTGTAGATAGCACAAATACTGCAATGAATATAACTTCAGTAGTGAATAATGCTCCCCAAAAGTTCACCTATTGGATAATCTCAACCGTTCACCCAGCTCGCTGCTTTTTGGATGGTCAATGGGGTTGGAGATTCACAATGGAGTACTTTTGGCACCATGGATCATCAACATAAGAGTTATTTCAATATGGAGCAATGCGCTCCCTCCATTGGAGGATCCCTGATAATTCACCAAATTCATTTGCATGAAGAAATTTATTTGAAAATTCCAAATGGCAGGCAGGTTTTGTGCAGGCGGATGACATGGCGTGACGTGATTGGCTGTCCCGACCTGCATGCTTGGGCCCTACTGCACTTACATCCAATTCCATTGCACCACATCAGCCACCTACACTTTGCCAGCACAAAACCTGCCTGCCATATAACGCTGTCCAAATTTACTTACCTTATTAATGTAGTATAAGAGCAGCCTGCCTAATGCTTCAATTAATCTGAGCCGGAATCAAAGGTCAAAAGCGATAGTAGTTCTCCGCAGTGTATATATATATATATATAGCGAGAGAGAGAATTCCCGAAGCTACTGAGTGATTGCTTAAAAAAGGCCCATCGTTCATTTATTTATACTAAATCAATCGCTCCTGATCATGTCTATACCATAAAAAAAAATTGGTGCATTCACGTCTATACCCATTCGACCTTCTTCTGTCTAAGTGCACTCAAGAAGATAGTCACCAAGTCAGGGTTCAGCAATAATACAGCAAGGTTAAAATTGAGAAAAACTGGTAAGTTTTGGGCAATTCGGGGAAAAGGAAAGGGAAAAAAGGCCTACAGAGTATGATATATATATTTTTAACATAATTAAAAAGTTCCGATTTGTTGAGAAAGTCACAAAAGTCGCAGTTTTTTTTTTAATTCTAGAATAATTAGTGATTAATTTGTAGAACCTCCAAATCACATTATTCGCAAATTTTAAAAAATTCAGCGAACCATGCTTACTAGGACAAAATATCAATGCTACAAGCCGGCATTGCTAAATACCGACGAATAAAAATTCAAATATTTGTAGTGTGTATCAGTTTGTCTTAATAAACGCCAAACAATTGACTGGTATTTTTAGCACATAAAAAAAATTAAGAAATTGAGGAAAAGTACTAGTGGGATTTCAGTAAATAATTTCATCAACTTCATAGCAGAGAAAATTGTTTTTGTTTAATTCTGTTACACTACCAAAATGGCATGGGGCGTATAAATAGATATATCTTGTAATAAATAAAGAAGATATACCAGTTATATTTGCTGCTTTCTTCTTCTTTAAGGATACAATAAACAATACACATTAAAACCCTTTCAAGAGTGTTTTTTAAACTAGCATAGCAACAGAAGAGCGCAACTCCAAACAAAAGAATGATAATAACAAGATCTCTCCACTTTACCAAAACTACTTTCTAACAAGACACATCTACAGAACCATGGTAGGCGGTAAAGAGCCTTACCAGTGACCGAGAAAGTTACGGAGATTACAAAAAATAGTCTGGGGTCTTGCGCCTCGTGTCGGGCTCGATCTGGCGGGGAGCTGGATCGAATTGTAAGAAATTCTGATCCATGTTCTCACCAATCTCGAGGATCGCAGCCATGTTCCCGCAACGGTAACAGTAGTTTGGAGCACTGAATACTGTCACAACATTCTTGTCCTGCAAAGTGCATAACAAAGAAATCAGAGGCCGAAACGGTCCAAAGTAAGATGAAATAAAATATTTGGGAGTCAAATCATATACCATCTACTGATCTACTCAGGAGTAATAATTGCCCAATTTATCCACCACCAAAAAACATTCACCCTTGGCCGTGGTTTTAAATATCGGCCATATCCGACACATATCAGTGGATAAGTATCGGGTTAGGCCTCATCCGAGTTGATATATACCCTCAACTTAATATAGGGTTGAAAATCAGGTCAAACATTTCAAATATCGAGCCAAATTGGGTCATATCCAATCCTATCGGCCGATACGTATGGGACATGAGTCGGACAAAATCTCAAATATACCCTTCTTCAGAAAAAAAATTATATTGTAATATTTTTTTACTACTGAAAATTAAAAAAAAGGGCTTCCAAATATCGGCTGGGTTGGCGGATACCTATCCGCCATATCAGATACATACCAGCCTGGGACCCAGCCGATATACAGATATGTACCGACGTTAAATCCTTGCCCTTGGCCTTAACAGTAAAGGATCACCCGAAGCATTGAATTGAAATTGTGGTCTAGCAGTTAAAAACAAACCTGACACCAATTGAAACCTTCCATGACAAGCTGATGTGCTCTTGCAACAAGGGTGAGCCCATTGGTGTGATTAAACTGTGAGGCAATATCCTGCCCAAATGTATAGCCAGCTCCTCTTGGTGATATTCCCCAGCCACATCGGTCGTCCGGATCAGACCACAGAAGATCGCACATGGGTCCTTCGTGTGGAACCTACTCTCCCCACATAGATATCAGGTGTCAATGGACACGCGAAACAAATACCAGTTACTAAACAGCCCAAACTACAACTTAAGATCAAGTAAAATGTGTTGTTTTGGGTTGATCATGCCACGTGGCACTTGATCTGGCGTCCAGATGCAGTGTTCCAGGGCTGCATCTGGATACATAACCCCTGCGCTCATCTGTATATATATAAGCATAAACCAGATTGCAATCATAATTATAAATAAATAATAATCAACAATATTAAAAAATGTCTAACACAAATAAGATTGAAGTCTATACCTCCTGTATACGGTCCAGGGCACGGATATTATCTAATGTATCCAAGGATGGGGAGAGACCACCATGTAAACAGAATATCTACGAGATAAAATAGTAAGTATTTGTCAGGAGTAATGATCACGTAAGCTACGTTATTATAAAAAATCACAACGTTCTGAAACTCAGACCTGACTCTCAATGAGGGCTGTGAGAGGTAGATAATCAAAAAGGTCAGTGAAATACTTCCACACATTTGCATTTCCATACTTTCTCAAACATTCATCGTAGAACCCATATCTGAAACCAGAACCACAACATTAGTAATTCCTACAAATAAGTTTCGACTATAAAGCAGGGTCACCTAATTCACTAGGGCCCAGCGAATCGCGAACCGGTTCGATTTGCTCCGGTTCGCTAAGAACAGGCGAGCCAGCCAATACTAGAATTTTTTTTTTAAATGCAAAATAATGTCGACAGGATTCAAACCGTCATTTTATCTAAGCGTTGTACCGCTAACCAGCACCCCATCGCAGTAGCTTGTGAATAGTTTCCATATTTTTTTTTTAAATATTGCAAATCTGAAATTTATATGTTATTAGTTAAATTTAAAATTTGTTAAATATCCTTTTTATTTTCTAAAAGAACTCATCCTACCCCTAGCGAACCGGATTTGTTCGGATGTAGCGAACCACAAATTACGAACCCAAACTCAAAACGAGTGAATCAACGAATCAGGTAACATTGGTATAAAGTATGAAACTATTGCAAGAGTGCCTGCAACTCACTGATGTGGCACTGTTCGCTCATGAGGCTTTGTATTCCAAATATAAATCAAGAGCGTTGGGTATCATATGAAAGTACATATGAGAAAGGCATATGATCGGGTGAGTTGGAGCTTCTTAGAGTATATGCTTCATAGAGAGGGTTTGGGGAATCAAGGAGGTAATAGATAAAAGTGTGCTATTCTACAGTTTAATTTTCTATAATGGCTTATAGATCTCCATGTGGGTATTTTGAAAGTTTGAGGGCTTTAACTTTTAAGGCAGGGAAATTCATGGTTGTCAAAGCGATGTTATAGCCTCTCCATGACAAATGGCGATAAGAAACTCCATATACAACCAAATAGCGAGGATGGCTGCGTCGTCATGGTGGGGCATTGCTATGGTGTCGCTATGCACGCTATTTAATTTTTTGGATTATAACGTATTAAATAAATAAGTTGTAAATATAATATTTTTATAAATTACAATACATATACATTATAACATTATTATAACTTATAAGTTAAAACCCTCGCCTCTTCCATCTCATCTCTCTCTCTCTCTCTCTCTCTCTCTCTCTCTCTCTCTCTCTCTCATCACAGTAACTACCAACCCCAACGTCGGTGACACCTCAGTGTCGACACTACATTAAGTGTAATTGATATTTCATATTTATTTATACTTGTCATGTTGCAAATTTGTTAATGTTCCATATTTGATGATTAATATTTGATTTGTATTTATTGATATTTGTTTATGCTTGGAAGGCTAGAACATAAAATCCTCAATATTAGTGAATCATAAAATGATGCCTAAGTAGTTGAATTTTTTTTCTTTCTTTATAAAAATATAAAAACAAAAAAGATATGTTAATGATTAATAAATAAATTATTTATAAATAAAAAGTTTAGTAAATAGCCTCGTCATGGCCTTACTATAGCGTAGTGAACCTCTTCGCCATGACCTCACGACACCACCTTACCTACCTTGGGGAAATCCTTTGTCCTCGTTTTTGTTTAACATTGTCGGTAATGCCCAAAGTAAAATGATTCAAACTATACAGGTTTAAAGTGAATAGAGAGTTTTGGAAATTACTCATCTTCAATATGCAGATAACATATAATCTTATTTGGAGCAAGGAAGGAAGATATTTGGTGTGTTAAAGTTACTCTCAGATATTATGAAGCCAAATCAGGGCAGAAAGTCGATATGGAAAAAACAGCTCTAATAGGAATTAAAGTCGAGGCATGAAGTTAAAAGGAGATTGCTAGTTATATTTGTTGCGGGTGGGGTAGTTTACCATCGACATATTTGGGGCTGTTGTTATGTATTGGACTCCCGAGTAGGGTGCTTTGGGACTGGTGGAAAGGTTTGAGAAAAGGCTGGCTGTATGGAAAGGAATCTTGCCATCTATAGGATAGGGGGCAGGTTGCCGCTTGTTAAAGAAACCCTTTAAAATCTCATAACTTTCCCTCATGTATATGTTCAAGTGTCCATAGTTGTCATATAAAGACTGGAATTAAATCCAAAAGAACTTTGATAGGAAAGGAGAGAAGATAGCCAGAAGTTTCATTTAATAAACTCAAAGGTTTGCTTGTTGCTAAGGAGGGTGGTATTGGAGTTAAGAGGTATGAGATGCATGAATCAGGCCTTGTTGGGCAAGTGGCTCTAGAGGGTTGGAGAAAAGAGGTATTGTGTCAGAGATTTAAGGGCTGAATATTGGGGTAGACAGAATGGATAGCAACCTAGTATTGTCGGGAGGAGGTCCCAGTGGAGAAGAGTATGCTCAGTTGGGGGGTCCTTCCCGTACTGCATTAAGCTTGAGTGGGGTGATGCAAGTTACTGTTTTGGCAAGATGTGTGGTTGGGGAGATCAAACTCTAGCTGACAGACTCAGGGAACTATAGAGTTTGGCCGTGAATCTTATGGAGGTGGCAAGAACTTCAGAACAAAATCGATAGTGGGAACTAAGGATTAGAACAGACTTGAGAAATGAGGAAATGGATTCAGTCACTTGTCTCTTGTCTCAGTAATATGGGGTAGCTCCTAATAGTAGAGGTTGTTTTGGGAGAATTTGGTTCCGAGATAAGGAAGGCGGTTTTTTTCGGTTAAATCCTTCTACAACCACCTGTGAGGTAGGGAGTCTGTGGCTAAAGTTTAGAATAATCTATGGAAGACTGCAGCCCCTCCTAGGATTATATTTTTGGGTCGACTATAGCCTGGAAGAGGTGTTGACAATGGCCAACTGAATAGAAGAGGAACAAGACTGGGGACTGTGTTACGTGTAATGGAGAAGAGGAAATTGCAAATCATCCATTCATTCAGTGTTCGTTTGCTAGAAAAATATGGGTGTTCATCCAACCATGTTAGAACTTAGAGGTAGTTGGCGTTTTGGGGTGAGGACTTCAAGCTACCAACCATTCGTGAAATCAGTTAGACAGAAAAAAGCTGCAAGATATGATAACATGATGGACGGATTTAGAAAGTCGTGAACAATACTAGTTGCTTAATATGTTTACATATAGAAAACATTTTAGAAGACCATTTATTAATATTCTTGAAAATTCCATCTAGGAGAATAGATGCAGTCATGAATGATTTCCTCAGTGACAAGCCTACTAGAGGAAGAATTGACACTTAGGCAATGGTTTCCTATCCATAGGCCTAGACATGCTGTTTGGGTGACAATCACCTAAACATGCCTAAGGCTTAGGTGAGCGCTTGTGAGTTGAGATCAAATTTACCACCTTACTGAATCATTCCTCCCATTAGGGAAGAGAAACATGAAATAATATTATAATGTTGGATATTCTTTCATTTTTCATTAAAATCTTAGCTTGTAAGTGAGACTCCTAATTCCCCCAAACTTATTAAACTTATTTGTGGACCTACGGTTATTTTGTATTGACAGATATTTTGTCCCTCCCTCCTTTCACACATGTTTGGCAATACAATCCCTAGTTACTTCCTAACGACAATACATTATTACATAATTACTTTATGGTGTTATTATCTTTGGTTCTGTTTGGCATGCTCCCATGGACCCGATTCCTATTTGTGGCTCAGTAAACCAAAACACAATTAAGAAAAGGCAAAAAACACAATAACGATTACTTTTTGGTAAATTTGGCTTCTGGAATGGCCAGCAAAAGCTAAAACAGCTTTGTTGGGATCAGTTTTAAGCGCTACTCTGCGTGAATTCGGAAGTGGCATCCATGAATCAGTTTTAAGTGGAATCAGCTCCTTGAGAGCATTGCCAAACAGGGTCTTAGAGTACATTAAAAAAATTAATTTTGCTTCCTCAATTTACAAGCAGTAGAAACATTATTTTACTCAATATCCACCATCTATGTTAGACAAAAGAATAGGAAAAAGTGCAAAACAAAAAATATGAATCAAATTCTGGGAACATATATCAACCCATCACCACAAGCCAAATAACTAAAACAACAACATTTGGGTTGACCCTCCTGTTATGCCGGCATCGTCCTAAACGAAGATAATCCCCATGGGAGTCGAAATATACGAGGTAACATAACCCCACATAACCAGAGCCCATAATTCACCAGTGAATTCAGCCTCGCAATGTACTTAAGTCTTTTTCTTCTTATTTTATATTACGTGGAGTACTTATGTTGTTTGGTGGTCAATCATTTTCATTACTTGTTTACACTGCAGTGTAGCTATTCTCTCTTAGGTAGCTTCAAGCTCCCAGATTGGTTATCTCGCTTGCAAATAACCAATTTGAGAGTTTGAACCTGTCATGCTAAGAAAGAATAACCACACTGCAGCACAAACAAGTAATAAAAATGAATAAACAGCAATAAAAAAAAATACTCCATGTACAAAAGAAATATATATATGTACATTGTGAGGCTTAATTAACTTAGTGAATCATGGGTTGGATGTGTTGCGTTTTGTACTTCTATGAGGACTATCATGGTTTGACAATGCATGCATAACAAGAGGGTTAACTCAATTGATGTTGGCGTTGTTGTTTGGGTTTTGTTGATCATAGTTTAAAAGTCAGAACCGGGCTCGAAAGCCAGTCAGGTAGAGTTTAACTAAAATATTTGTATAAAACTTGACTCAGTTCGACTTGGTAATTTAGTAAATGTAAAAAATATATTTTATAAATATATTTAAAAAATTAAAAGGAAAAAAAATAGCAAAAATATACATACAAAAAAAGGGGAGGGGGGAACAAGTAATAGTCACTATATTCATCGTGAATCAATGTGATCCACATGCTTGATAAAAATAATAATTAAAACCCTATAATTCTTCTCCTCTTCGCCTTTCCCTTCTTTACTTCATTCCAAAATGAAAGAAAAAGAGAATTGCAAAAGTAGGGTTTCTAAAACCTTATCCCTCAAAAATATTTTAAATAGAGTTAGTTTACAAACCACGACTACATCATCCTGGAAAAATCTCAACTCAACTCGAAATCTAGCGAGTGTACCCAAACTCTCGACAATCAAGTAACTCGGCCAAGCTACTCGTCGGCTTGCCTAGTTTTGGAACAACTGCGTTGAAGTTAGATATATGTTTCTAGAATTTGGTTCATATTTTTATTTAACAATTTTACCTATTCTTTTGTCTATTACTTTCCCAAACAAGGATTGTGGATACTGAGTAGATATATAAGAAATGGCATTACCATTGCTTATAAATAGAAAAAGAGGAAGCACAACCGCAACCGAAAAGAAATTTTTTTATGTAATCTAAGATAATACCACAAGATACTAATCATGTAATAATGTATTATCATTATCTGCTAATTACATTACAAAAAGTTAACATGATATGTTCACATAATCTACATCAACTTTTAAAAACATTTATCAATGGCCATATCAGACGCCACACACCTGTCAAAAAAAGTTGCGAATTTTGAGTCATGGGGCATGATGAGGAATTGATGTATTAATCATTCATGAATGATTTGCTATATCTAGAAGCATACAACATTCATTGGTCCCCAACTTGTGTTTTTCTCAACAATTATTTATCTAATATTCTAATCAAATTGATAAACGCTACGCTTATGAAAACAAATAAGAAGAAAATAATCATGAAAATGTGTGTGTGTGTGTGTGTGTTTTTCTCAACAATTATTTATCTAATATTCTAATCAAATTGATAAACATTACGCTTATGAAAACAAATAAGAAGAAAATAATCATGAAAACAATTATATATATAAGATTTCCAAAATCTTCATTTTAAATCAAATCAATATCCCTTATCAAATACCATGAATGATTAACTTTAATATAAAAGATTTTAAAAAATTGAAAAAAAAAAATTGAAACTTATATTGATACCTATAAATGATATGGGTAGATATTGGTCAATAGCTAGGGGATAACAATCCACATGCATGGTATTGGCTGATATCTTAAATAATGGTCAACACAATAAATGTAGAAAATATATGTTTTCCTTCACTTTTAGAAACAAAGAACAGAGCACCATATGCTAACATGGTCCTCGAGATCGTAAATAGTTGGACATGAAAAGTAGAATCTTTTACAAGTATGCCCTCTTATAAGTCGAGCAGTTTCAATCAGCATGGAATGTTCACAAACACAAAACCCACCCTACTGTTAGGGCGTGCTCCTAAGCTGCGAGTATATATGTTTGTCTCTCTCTCTCTTGTCAATATTTTAGAAACTGGACTGGAAACTGAACCACAAATGGGGTCAGTCCAGGTCAGAACGGTTCGAGCACTGGTCTGACCAGTTAGAACGGCTTTATACACAACTTAAGTTATATAAGTTTCACAACATATATAAGTATAATAAGTATATATGGTTTTTTAAATTTATATAATATATGTTTTACTTACCTTTAAATGTATTTAGTCTCAATTGATGCGGATATCTCCAATCAATGCCTACTGCCTATCTTATCTGGATTTTTTCTTCCTTGTTTTTCCGGGTCTCTCTCTCTTTGAACCAATCATAACACTAACCTCAACCTTGATTTCACTCGTGTCCATAATCTCAAATGCCAAAACCCTTTTCAACTATAAAGGAAGTCCTCTCAAACCATAGCTGCTTCAGTGCTGGCACCAATCAAAGCGAGATGCACAAATGACATCTCCAGATTCACCACAAGATCTTTCTTGCTAGTTTTAATTGCAAGTGACGCATACAACCAGAATTCATACTGTTATTTTAATTTTATTATTTTATATTTTTTAATCATTTGCAGCATAAATTCCCAGAACTGGTCAAAATGCAATCGGAAACTGTGAAGTGAAGCTGATCTGAGAGTGTTTCTACATGAGAACGCCCAGTTCTCAAAGAACCGTGCAGATCAAACGGTTCAGCAGTTGGACCCAGCATTTTAACGGCTCAGGTAGTTTTAGAATTTTGTATGGTCCAAAATCAGGACAGACCAGCAGAGGCTCGGTTCCAGTCGAACCATGATCCAACGAGGGCCCAGTCCAATTTTTAAAACATTGCTTCTAGCAAGTACAAACCCAGCACACTACTGATCAGTAGGGGTGCAGGTGGGCAGGGTCAACTCAACGGGTCACGCAATATGACCTGTCACGGGAAGAGTATGGGTTCAGATTTCTGACCCATCGGGACACGTCAGGTTGAAACTTCCGACCTTTTGTTAAATGGGTTGGATTCAGGTTAAGATTTTTGACCCAAACACGACCGAGTCGATCCGAATCCCTCCATTATATTTTAACCTAGTTTGTCCGATCCGACCTGACCCAACCTGAGTAATTGCCAAAAGAGTCGGGTTGGGGATTGAGGGTTTCAATAAACAGGTCGGGTAGGGTTCGGGTAGGTCAGGTTCACGTTGACCACAACCGAGCCCAAACCTGACCCATCTGCACCCCTACTGATAGGTTATGTAATTAAGCTGTGAGTATATATGTTTGTTTAATTTCTTGCACATTTCATGATGGTCTCTATAGGGACTAGGGGCACTAGATATGGTTCTCATATGAGAAACAGAAATTTGGATTTTTTCCCTTAATTTTCAAGAAGTATGTCTGGGAAATATTTCCTTAGCACAGGCCAATCCAGCCATTACCAGCAATGTTTGTTGGAAATTAAGGCGACCAGGTTGGAGAAAAGGGTATTACACTTGAGTTATTTGCCGGCTCTCATGATTTCCTCTGAGGATCGTAATCCTATCTCTGTAGCGAACCTTCAATGCTACTAGAAGTGTGACAGTCTCCACAGAATAATATCCACGATCTGCATTTTCAGAAGAAAATAGAGATTCAACAAGACTACATTTATTTAATAAAATGAAGCAACCAAATGCAAACTTACAATTTGATCAAACTACATACAATACAATGCACCATCACCGCTTACGAGTCAGCGCTAAACACATCGTAACTATGATTCACTATGCTTATCACTCTAGCAGCAGAAGAAAGCTCAATTCCCCAGAAACTATAACACATCGTAACTATAATTTGAACATTAGATGCCTTACACAAATTAAAATAAAAAAGTATCATAAAGATAATCATGTGGAAGAAAGTGTACCAAAACACAACTAAATTTTCAAAAAATAAACCACAAACTATTTCCCTTCAAAATTAAAAATTAAGATGAACATTCATTCCCTATTTTCAGAAAACTAGTATATGGTTGTTTGTTCAAAGCAAGCACATAGAACTGCACATATTACTCCCCCGGACATCTTCGTAATCACTTAAATTAAACAGCTAGTATAAATATATCTTCAACCAGTATCTTTACTCTTTATTCAGTCGTATGTTGTAAGCAGTTGTAAGGATCACAATCACATTACACCATGGAGAGTACTACCAAGCTACCAAAATGGCTTAGACCGCGTGACCAAAGAATGAAATTAAACGATTTTGTACTTCTACTAACTATGATTCACTATGCTTATCACTCTAGCAGCAGAAGAAAGCTCAATTCCATAGAAACTATAACACATCGTAACTATAATTCGAACATTAGATGCCTTATTCATCACACAAATCAATGGCAGAATTTTATAAGCCAGACAATTCCAATGAGAAATAGAACCAAACGGTACAACAAGAAAACCCATGCATTTCATTTCCACAACATCAAAATCAAAGTTACTTAGTCTGCTGGTTCATATGGTTCAAATCCAGGTTTGCAATTTGTAATTCGCTATTATCAAGCGAACGAGATTTTCCAGGGGTAGGATGAGTTTTAAAAGAAATTATTAATTTTGTATTATAAATTTGCACTATTTATTTTACTAAAAGAAATGAAAATGACCACTTGATTACCTATGAAAATTGAAATCAGTCAAGTTAAAATCTCCTCTATATGCTTTTAAAATTTTATTCTAACAAAATAGGTGTTAACCAGTCAAATCGCTTGTCACGCCGAACTAAACCGAATTGAACTGACTGGTTCGTTGTACTTGATTCGCGATTCACTATGTGAATGAGTGAATTAAGTAACATAGATGAATTAATGAAACTAATCGTGTCACTTATGGATCATTTCTCTAATCTCTATTTAATAAGTAACCAAACAATTAACACATTCAAACACATAACAAAGTTACTCTTTAATTCTCTATAAGTATGGTTGCCATCATGCAAAATTTCATAAAAAAACCTATCTAATTCAAACCATAACTTCACCAGAGAGAACAGAATCAAGTAACCATCAAAATGTAGAATATTAAAATCCAAAACTAAGATAGCTTGTAAATCACATATATAGCCACAAATTTTTGGCAGGTTAGAAAACTGAGGATTAATCCTCCTCAGATTTGATCTCCATCAGGTAATCAGCCCGTTAGATATGTTAGAAGGGGAATAAATTTACGGCTTTGATGTTTTTATTGCTTGCTTTTCCACTGTGTTGGCTGCATGATTTATTGTTTTCTTTCGTTTTTTTTCTCTTTTTTTAGTTCATGCTTTTGTTTTCTTCTTCTTCATAAATTGATCCAAATATTAAAAAAAAAAAAAAAAACATTTCAAATAAGCAAAGAAAGTCAAAATCCCCAAAAACAAGACACAAAATTTGAACGCCTTAATGTTTTTATTGCTTGCATTTCCACTATGTTGGCTGTATGATTTGTTGTTTTCTTTCGTTTTTCCTCTTTTTCTAGTTCATGCTTTTGTTCTCTTTCCTTCTTCATAAATTGATTAAAAAAAATATTTAAAAAACAAAAAAATAAATAAAAATTTCCAATAAGCAATGAATGTCAAATCCCCCCCCCCCCCCAAAAAAAAAAAGACACAAAATTCAAACCGAAACATAAACCCTAGAAAAATAACCGACCTACGTAATCGCCCATGAAGAGATAATTAGTGTCGGGAGCGTTTCCTCCGATCCGAAACAACTCTATGAGATCGTGGAATTGGCCGTGTATGTCACCACATACGGTGACCGGGCACTTCACCGGCTGCACGTTCCACTCCTCCACGAGAATCGCCCTCGCCTGATCGCAGAGCGCCTTCACTTCGGCCTCCGCCAGGTACTTGCATTCCATCAAATGCTCGATCTGACGGTCCAGATCCGCGCTCGAAGGCATCGTTTCCTTAAACTGCCGATCTGGATCGGAAAACGATCGGAAAACACGAGATCGGCCGGAAATCTGATAGAAATAAGATCAATCGATTTACAAAGAGAGATGTTAGGGTTTTGGATCGTCGTGATGACGAATCGCTCAGAGATGATAACAAACGAGAAGCTTTGGTTTCTCTCTCCTCTCTCTCTCTAACCTGAATTGAAAATCGAAAACAAGAAAAAAAAGGTGAAGACAGGAGTAATAATAAACAATGATAAAGGGCAGAAAGAGAAATCTGAAATGAAATGAAATGAAGTTTAAATTTGGATTGAATTGAGATTTGATTTTTTTTTGTTTTGGTTTTGGGTAGCGCCAAGTATTACACGTGTTGAGTTGTTGCCCTCTTAGAAGCGAACTGTGTACAGTGCACCCCAGCTGAGGGTAGCAATTTTACTTATTTTATGATATTTGACTCAGGAGGGTGCGCAGGTTACCTTTCTCCTCCACATGCTACAATCTTGTGCAGGCAGATACTACACCACAAATCAATCCCCACGGTCCTTGGGACCCTAAAATGAATGGTTAAGATATAGGTAGCTATCTAAATAAGCTGTCAACCATAGTGACAAATTTTGTTTTCGATAATTTCCCGATGGTATATAGGGCATGGGTTAAAATCTCGAAAAAATGATACATATCGTTCAGTCCCAAAACTGATACGTATCGGACGGTATATTCCAATGTATCGTCCGAAATTTTAGTTTTTTATATGAGAAGCACCAATACGGTACCTTGATTGTACCGTATCGGTGAGGTCTAAAACTGATACATATCGTCCGATACGTATCGGTATCGGACGATATTTTGACCTGTGGTATGGGATCCTTTTGGTACATTTTGGATTAATTTTAATAAGTTTCAGAGATTAAAAATATATTTAATATTTTTTTAAAAAATTACTATAATATATACTAAATTACTAACATAATTGAAATATATATATATATACCGAAATTTCTAAAATTTTGCCGAAAAATACAAAAATTACCGATATTTTCGTTTGACTCCCTTTTAAGCGAATTTTGCAAAATTTCGCTGAATTTCAGCGAAATTTGTTACTTTGTTGTCAACAGGTCGGGTCAAAATTTTAGCTACCTAATAAAAAAATCGCAAACACCCGACCCGACACAACCCAATGGTCCGCTCAACGCAATTTCACATCTTTAAAACTGTAGTCAAACGAAAAAATTAGAATTGACAAATTAATTTATCCTAAATTTCCAACTTCCACATTCAACCATGGCCTAAGTGTAGGATTTGTTTTTTCCATAGCTTAAATCGACAAACATCAATATTTTATTTTATTAGATCAATTAATCAATAAACAAAGTCTATATTTTATTTTGAGATTTTTACATTTACCCTCTTAAAATATGTCATATTTATACTTTGCTTCCCGAGTTTAACCTATTAACACTGTGATCCTTGTTTTCGTGTTTCCTTTATTTATTACTTCTACAATGATGAATTAATCGCTAACTATTATAAAAGTAAACTTTAACATGTTTGAATCAAATGATAAAAATCATTTTTCATCATAATATTCTACGGAATGAATCCTATGAGTCTACCATCAGACCTTCAAAATTTTAATTACATATGACAGATAATACAAAAAGTGATCATGATCATAGGTGTACATTAAACATGGCTATTAGATCACTATTCAATATATGTGATATGTAATCAAAATCTGAAATGATAGACTCGTAATCTCAAGATTCATTGGGTAGAAAATTATAGTAAAAAATAATCTCCATCATCTTATTTGACGAAGTCAAAATTTAGTTTTATAATAGTCAATGATTGATTCATCACTATAAGGACCGCAGTGTAAATACGTCAAATCCGGGGGATGGAGTGTAAATACGACATATCTTAGGGGGTATTTGCAAAAATCCCTTTATTTTTCTACACAACCATCAATATAAGTGACATGCTCGAAAATTGAAATTAAGGGCTCAGTGCTTGCTTTTAGATGTGGCTTTATACCTTTGTCATTATCACATGATCTATTGAAGGGATCAACTACTTACACCTAAACATTGTGCTATTATACCTCATTTAAATGGAATATCATATAATTTTGGCACTTGGGATATATGAAAATATCATGTGCAAGTTGTTTGACTTAAACATCACGATGTAAAGATCTTTGGTGCAAAAAATTGACCCGATATACGATCTCTAACATATGATTCAATGTAATCAACTCTTGAATCAATTGATGGCTTTGACTATGTTGAATCATATGATTGAAATTGTGTTTCGTGTCAATCTTTTGTACCAAAGTTCTTTACGTCATAGTTCAAAATTTTGGCCCATAAATCAAATTATCGCCAAAATGCATCGGTTTCGGCTATAGCCGAAATGATATGATGAATATATCGGGAATTTAGATGATACTATAAATTATCGGCCGATAGCTTGAAATTATTAGCTAATGATCTATTAATCTCTATATTATCGGTCGATAATATGGAGATTAGCAAATTATCTGAAGACAATTTCAAATTATCGGTCGATAATTTACAGTCTCATCCATTTTTTTTATTAAAAAAAAAATGGTATCGGGTATAGTTCCTTTGTGGATTGATACGAATCGGCTAATACATATCAGCCGATACCGATACGTATTGGCCTATTTAAAAAAATAAAAATAAATAAAATACATGTATTGGCCGATACCTGCTACTAGCCCGTATATACCAATACCGATACCGAGTTGGATACTCGATACGTATCGGCTCGCCGAAAAACCGATACGTATTGGTATCGGTCGATATTTGATACCTTGTTGACGAGTCAAACCGTAATGAAAAATACTATGCAAACCATACTAAGGCAATGGTCAAGGATAACCAGTTGAAACAAATTTTGCGTTCGACCATTTTTATAAGATGACAGTTATTAGATTACTGCTATGCATCACTTTCTACAAATTACCCAAACTGTCTCACTTTCTACAAACTACCCCACTTTCTACAAACTATCCAAACTAGCCTTTTTATTATATTATAAATATGGTATGGTTGTATATATGAAAAGCATGAAGCAATAACAAAGTGTAAACTTTGTCTTATTTTGTTTTTACAACATTTTTATGTTTATTTAACATGGTATCAGAGCCACTCAGCTCCTGAAATATATATATATATATATATATATATATATATATATATATATATATATATATATATATATTTTATTTTTTTTTCTCTCGTTGAATATTTGGTTCGTCAATTGGTGGACGGTCGGTTATCTTTTGCTTCAAATTTGATTAATGATATTGTGTTTCTCTATTATTTTCATTCATCCGATCATCCGGGTGCTACCCTCGTTTATCGGTGAAAACTATTACATTTGAAAAAGATTGATGAAAATTGCATTAAATGCTAAAAAAAAACTTAGATTTGTTGATAACACTCTCAAGAAACCAACTACAAACTCTGTAGAGCTTCAAACGTGGGATCATTGCAATGACAAGATTTTGTCATGGATACTCAATGTCATCGACAAAAGTCTCACCAGTAGCATCATCTATGGCGATATACCGAGTGACGTATGGTTGGATCTCGAAGAACGATTCTCACAAAGTAATAATCTTCGAGTCTTTCAACTTAAATGTGTACTATGTACGTTGCAACGAGATCAACAATCATTGGTAACCTACGATAATACCATGAAATCTTATTCAGATGAATTAGGAACTTATGTATTTATGTGTCCTTAAATTTATACTCGCAAGTGCACGAATCGTGATGTAGTTAGTGGGTGTAAAGTACGAGATCGTTCCCACGAAGATTTGTTAGAAAATTTAAAATCAAAAATAGCAATTAACTAAAAGAATTTCCATAGATCTATCACAGTAACCAACAACTTAAAATTTTGAGAACTTCTGATAAATGAGATAAATGCTAACTGAATTTAAGAATTAAACAATTAATGAAAGATAAGGATTGGGATGCTAAATCCTCCCATCGTAGGTTTATCATTTACAGAATACCAATCTGTGAATTGAGATGTGAGATTTTTAACAGATTTCTCAAAAGAAGCACTGCCCCATACACACGTGAGTTCTAAAATATAGATATGAGATCATGGAGATGTATGATTAACATCCCATGAGTGTATGATTAACACTCACACCTCGGACAACATTTAGAACCCAATCTTTAGGGTAATTTCTAAAGTACAATCTAAAATCAAGGAGATATATGATTAACACCCCATGGGTGTGTGATTAACACCCACACCTCAGATCGTAATTGGAACTCACCATTGGGATAAAGTCATACTATCAATCCGAGATCAAGGAGATGTATGATTAACACCCCATGAGTGTATGATTAACACTCACACCTCAGATGACAGTAAAACTTCACCCCGAGATAGGTAATAATTAGGATAAAATCATTATTGCAGATCTGAAATCATAGGGCATGATTAGCTCCTAGATCTCAGACTGAAATAATGATTTCACAATTTTCAATGAATATTAGGGTCTTAAAAAATATCTGACATCTCAATCACACAGATTTATATTAATATAAATAAATACCTCGGATGGGGTTCATTAGATCTCCATCCTTAATAAAACTAGCCACACATAATTGAAATAAGTAATAAAATAAATGCAGAAGTTGAAAATGCCATTAAAATACCGTAAAGAATTATCCACAAAAATCCACGAAAGCTTTAATCCAAAGTACGTACACCTCCTTCTTGAAAGTGGATTTAAAACAGAAAAACTAAGACTTATCTTCTTCTCAAAATGAATATAAAAAAGGTAGTTCAAGAAACTGGAATCAATGCCCTTACACGTTGAAAAGCAGAAGACTAAAAATAGAAAAATGTAGAAAAATGAAAACTTTCAAAAACAGAAGTCTCCAAAAAGAAGAATGCAGAAGAAAAAAGGAATAATTCTCCCAAGGACTCCCCGAATGAATATAACTCAAAGAATATCTTTCTCCTTAATTGTTGAAACGGAAGCTGCTTTTTCCTCCTTGAATCCAAGATTTTATTCCGTGAAAAGAGTACCGAGATTATCACGGCCAAACAAAATTCCAAACTCAAATTCATATCATATTCTGTTTTGAAATTCCAAATCTTCCGGATTAGGTCTATCAATCGACCACCCAGATTTTCGTGAATTTCCGCTACACTTTGCATCAGAAACTGTCTCGGTATTTTGGCCATAACTTTCTATCCCGAAGTCGGATTGAAGCGATTCTTATGACATTGGAAAGCTAACGACGAGCTCTACAACTTTTGTGTTTTGACAATTTCCTGAATCTAATATCTTGAAGGTCCAAATTAAGCACCAAGTCGGGATAAGTTCTGAATGATCCAAGGTAGCACGAATTTGACGTTATATTCTGAACTTTTGGGTTATTTCATGCTCAACGTATCTCCAAACCTGTAAATCACTAAAATTATATAAAACATGTTAAATGGCTTTCATCGGGTAGCTAAATGTAGGTCTTTAGGGGTGAAATATCATTATATTTCACTGCACATCATGTATTGACATCCGAATGCACTTGTGGAGCATTCAAAGAGCTTCAACAATTTCAAGAAATAGAACCAATCTACCAATTTTTAATGGGACTCAATGAGACATTCTTCCATTCGTAGCGAAATTCTAGCCATAGATCTTCTTCCTACGGTTAGTAAAGCATATGTCATTATCAACCAACAAGAGAAGCAAAAACTCTTCCACTTGTCTACTCCACACACCAATGATTCGGTGGCACTCCTTGCTAATATTCGGCATCTTAATGTTGGTGGAGATAACCAACTCAATCAAATTAGTAGACAAGGCCGAGGACGTCTTCGTTGTGATCATTGTGGTATGATGGGTCATATAAAGGTAAAATGTTACAAGACAGTTGGTTACCCACCAAATTTTGGAAAAGGAAAATGAAACCAACCATACAACAATCACACTTCATCAAACGTTATTACTGCTCATAACGCTTCATTATTTGAAACACCTAACAACCCTCAAGATGGGATAAATCCAACTACCGATCATGCTCTCCCCAATCTTTCGACAGAACAATACCAACAACTCCTATCAGTGCTCAATGCCAATGAAAAATCCGCCAATCTTGCTGGTAACATGCCATTATTTATTTGCAATTCTATTAATTCATTTCCTTTCACCACATGGATTATTAATAGTGGTGTGTCTGATCACATGACCCCTTATACATCTTCTTTCCACGAGTTTGATTCAAACTCCTGAAGCCAAACCCGTTAAGCTACCTACTGGTGATGTAATAACCATCACACATGTTGGTTCAATCAATCTTTCTAATATTATTATTTTACATGATATTCTTTGTGTACCCCAATTTCAATTCAACCTACTATCTGTTCGTAAACTAATGCAACAATTGAACTGTGCTGCTATATTTTTTTCAACATTTTACATTTTTCAGGACCTGTCACCGAGGAACCTAATTGGAGCGGGTGAAATAAAGGATGACCTTTATCATTTCATCCAACTACCAACATCAACACCACCAGTCATGCTTGTTACAAGACTAAACTCCAACCTTTAGCACATGCGACTTGGGGACCCTTCTACTGCTCATCTATCTAATTTGTCTTTTCTTTCTAAAGATATTTTTCACTTTAACTCTCATTATGATGTTTGTCAAATTTCTAAACAAATGGGCAATCCTTTTCTTTAAATGATAATCATAGTAGTCGTTCATTTGATCTAATATATTATGATATTTAAGGTGAATATCCTACTACATCCCTCACTGGCGCACACTACTTTCTTACTATTGAAGACGATTTTTCATGTTGTCCATAAGTTTATCTTATGTGTTTTAAATTTGAAACATATTCATTTCTTACAAAATTTTGTACAATGATTAAAAATCAATTTAAACACCCGATTCGTCAAATAAGGACCGACAATGGTATGAAATTTCTTTCAACTGCTATGCAAAATTTTTTCCACGAACATAAAATTATTCATCAACAAACTTGTGTTGAAATCCCTCAACAAAATGAGGTGGCATAGCGAAAATACTAGCATCGCCTTGAAGTAGCTCGAGCCTTACGTTTTCAAGCCAACTTATCATTGTATTTTCGGGAGAATGTGTACTCATTGCCACTTACCTTATCAATCGAATTCCTACACCAAACCTTAATGGTAAGACTCCTTATGAAATGCTTTTCAATTGATCCCCTACCTATAACCACCTTCGCATATTCGGTTGTCTTTATTATGCTCGCACATTAAATGCACAATACACATTGCCATAAATTCCCCCCTCGGTGCCTCACAGTGTATATTTGTTGGATATCCTTTTAGTCAACGTGGTTATTGAGTATATGACATTAACACTTGACGTCTTTTCACTTCTCGTGACGTTGTGTTTATTGAATCTACATTCCCTTTTCAGTCACAAATAAAGTCCATCTCCGAATTCATCCCCACTATACTTTATTTACCAGTTAATGATAAAGGGAATACTACTATTAATTTGAAAGATCAACCTTTTTCTTTTCCCATTCCCGACAATGCTCATAATATTCCTCCACCTACAATCCAACCCCATAAACCTAATTTAGGTATTTTACCCACTCCACAACGACTTGAACCACGTCGATCTCAGCAAAATATTACACACTCAACTCGCCTTAAAGATTTTATTTGTCCTATTTTACCTCATAAAACTTCTTATACTTCACCAACTAAACAACTATCTACAGGTACTACATACCCTATTTCTACGTCTCTCTCATATGTACATTTTTCTCCTAACTATATTGTTTTCTTATCTACTACTTATTCCTATGAAGAACTTCAAACTTTTTCACAAGCTGTTAATATTATTATTGGCGTGATGTAATGTTTGCGAAGATAGATGCATTACAACAAAATCAGACATGGACTTTATAACCATTGCCACCAAGCAAGAAACTCATTGGGCGTAAATGGATATACAAAGTCAAATATCGGGCCGATGGAACTATAGAACGATTCAAGACTCGTTTAGTTGCTAAAGGTTACACTAAAATAGAAGGGTTGAATTATCATGAAACCTTTGCTCACATTGCTAAACTCGTCACTATGCGTTGCCTCTTAGCCGTAGCATCCATTCGAAATTGGCCTCTCCACTAGCTAGATATTAACAACGCCTTCCTTCATAGGGACCTGCGCAAAGAAGTTTATAAGCAAATTCCTCCTAGTTTCTCTCAACAGGGGGAACATCGTGTTTGCCGCTTACACAAGTCCCTTTATAGTCTCAAACAAGCATCACGTAATTGGTTTGTAAAATTTTCTACTACCCTTAAAGATGCTGGTTACTCTCAATCAATTACGGATTATTCTCTGTTTACACGGTACAGGGGTTCTACATTCACAGCCTTCTTGGTGTATGTTGACGATATCATATCGACTGGCAACTGCACCACTTCTATTAATGACCTGAAGACCTTTCTCCATAACCTTTTTCACATCAAGGATTTGGGCCTCCTAAAATATATTTTAGGAATTGAAGTTGCACGATTTCTAACGGGCATTTTTTTGAGCCAGCGAAAATATAGTCTTGACATACTCGCCGACGGTGGAATAAAATCTCCGTTTAACTAACAAACATGGCAAACTTCTTCTTGATCCAACAGTTTATCATCGCTTAGTTGAAAGAATTATTTACCTTATTACAAGGCCTGAGATAGTTTACTCTGTGAATATTCTTAGCTAATTCATTCATCAGCCTCGTCAACCACATTAAGCTGCAGCTATTAGAGTAGTTCGATATCTCAAATCTTTTTCAGGCCAAGGCATCATGTTACCATCCGATAGTTCCTTCAATCTCTCTGCATATATCGATTCTGATTGGGAAAGTTGCCCCATGACACGACGCTCTATCATAGGATACTTCATCAAGCTCGGTCGCAGTCCAATTTCATGAAAATCCAAGAAACAATCTATTATTTCTCGCTCTTTCGCTGAGGCCGAATATAGAGCTATGACCAGTGCTACTTGTGAACTTGTCTGATTAAAGGCGCTTCTTAAAGATCTTCGAATTTATCATCCAAAACCTATGAAACTATTTTGTGGCAATCAGGTAACACTTCACATTACTGCAAATTCAGTCTTTCACGAACGTACAAAACACATAGAGATTGATTGTCATTCAGTTTGCGAAAAGATTACTTCAGGCACCCTAGTCACCTCCTACGTGCACACAAGCAATCAACAAGCAGACATCTTTACTAAAACATTAGGTCGTGATCAATTTCAATTTTTACTCAGCAAGTTGGGCGTTTCGAATCTCTACGCTCCAACTTGAGGGGAGTATTAGAAAACTGCTATGCACTACTTTCTACAAACTACCCAAACTACCCCACTCTGTACAAACTACCAAAACTGCCCTCTTTATTATATTATAAATATGACATGACTGTACATGTGAAAAACATGAAGCAATAACAAAGTGTAAACTTTGTCTTATTTTGTCTTTGCAACTTTTTATATTTATTTAACACATGTAGTCAGGATTCTCTCATTTTCAATGGCTATAGATCGGGTTGAACACAAAATTAGGTTCAATCAGTTAGACCTGACCATTGCCTGCATACACTAATGGACCATAATAACTTTCATCCCTTATGCAAGGAGAGTTTGTATTGTTGCCTAATCTGTGTACTAATGGTCATACTCCACCTATCGACCATAGCCACCAAGTTGGGGTTCGATATTCAGCGTTGGTATAATTCAAAAATATTCTAGAAGTTCGAGAAAATATTCGGAGGAAAAATCATAGAGTAAAAAAAAGAGATTTAAAACCATAAAAAAAAAAAAAATTAATATTTAAAATTCACAAAATTTTAAAAAAATTCAGAATTATTTGCAAATTTTCGTGAACGCATGAATTCATGAAAATTTCACAGAACCTTAAATGCATGAATTATTCACAAATTTTAAAAAAATTAGCGATTTTTGTGACTATATTATCGACTATGGGCAATGTATGGGTCAATTTTCTGCTATCAAATTGATCAAGGCTCGAGAGATGTATGGGTCAAGGCCTAATTTTTAGGGTCGAAATCATCGGCCTACCAAAAGCTCGTTCCAGCCATGCTCTATTATATTAATAAGAAAATACTAGGGTAGCCTGACTTGAACCTGATTCAGGTTGGATTTGGGTTTGAGTAAGAGAGAATAACATCATATGATGTGTATCTCTCTTATAATCTTAATTATTCGCTAATACCCTCCCGCAATTGCATGTTCTTTTGAAGAAAGAACATGTGATATGTTATATGAAATATTAGCTTTCGATCCCATCAAGTAGCTTGTCAATAAATGCCCAACAATGTCCGATCATGCTTGTTAGTGGTTACCGCTTGTATGTAAAATTCATCACTGTCGCATCTTGCTCTTATTTTTTGAGCCCGTCGGAGTTGGTGGCTTATTAGATAAGGTTCATCATGATCTCTCTACAACTTCTGATGTAGGATTGTACGGCTTGAGGAAAACTCTCTTGAAGAGGTGTTAAATGAAAGATAATATGAGATCGTGTAACATAAATGTGTGGATCAAAGGAACTCTTAGAGATAAAAAGGAAGGTAGTGATTTTATTGAAAAAAAAATCTAGTAAATAGAAAAGTGTAAGAGAACACAGTCCAGGACCATGGCCGGCCCAATTGCGAAATTGGAGCTAGTCATCTATAAGAGTACATTTTTGCAATAGTTTTTTTGTATTTCATTAATAGCGAGAAGCCTCTTTAAACTGAAGTGAATACAATCAATTAAGATCTCTAGTCTCTAGAGATATTTAAAATTTAAAATACTTCGTAAAATATTTATCTAAATATTTATAAATCTCAATCAATATAATCTTGCCTAAAACATCAGATATCATAGATGTGTATCTTTCTTTCAATCCTAAATATATATATATATATATATATATATATATATATATATATATATATATATATATTTTGATAAGTAAATATTCTCTATTATTGAGTAGCCATAGATGTGCATGTCTTTCAGTTCTAAATATTTTCTATTATCAAGTAATCTGGTCTGAACCGAATTATACCTGAGCTAGAGCCAAGCGCAACCTGATCTATAATCGGATTGGGTTCAAGGCTAGGCTTTTCGCAAAAATATAATCAGGCCGACCAAAAGCCTCACCTAATGACATCCATGTGTTTAGTGGTGTAAGATCATTTAAACACAACTTGATATTTAAATGACGGTAAGGAGAGCCCTACGCTCTTGCCCATGGTTTTAAATATCCGCTATATCCAATACATATAGGTCGATATGTACCGGATTAGGTCCCATCCAATATGATATACAACAAAGGGAGTAAAATCAGGTCAACAAGGTCAATATTAGTCATATCGGATCCATATCGGTCCATGGAAATGAATCAGACATGTATGGGATAAATAACGGGTATGAATTGGATGTAATAATGGAAACACCCTTTCGGCAAAAATTATATATATATATATATATATATATAACACCCTATATCAAAAGTCGCACTGGTTAAGTCATTGCTACATTGACATGTCATGTACACTATTTTGGGGTATTGTTTGTCAACTCAACATTTTTCATTCGCATATTAATAAAAGGTAAATTTGTATACTTTGAGTGCCTATTGGATAAGAGCAATAGCTTAGGTACATTCTATCAAAAAAAAAAAAAAAAAAATAGTTTTGGTACATTATTAATGACACGGTAAAAATTAGAGAGTTATTTTAAAATTTTCCTTTTAATATAATGGGGCCCACCCGAACTATGAAAATCCGCGCCAATCACCTCTTCAAATGAGTGGTCCAAGAAATTTGGTACTAAGCTTTTGTCCGCCATAGTCCTAATATCTTAGTTGATGACCCAGCATTTAAAATAAATCTAGATCAGAGTGGGCCCAATTATATTTGTAAAGAAATTTAAAATTTTAGACTAGAGGCCCTACTTTTAATTGGCTGGCCCGCTTACTGCTGCTCAACCCTAATTTCCATTTGATTTCTCCAAATGTCTATGAGATACAAACCTAACCTCCCTCGTTTTATTCATGGCATGAGCGTTACGTTTCGCCATCCCACCCAAAACGCATCATATCTCTGCGACGATCCTGACCTGATTCGATATAATATTGTCTGATTCTAAGCTTAAATCCCCGCCCTGATTATCCAAAATGCATAAGAGAGGGAAAGAATCACTTATAGCGGAAAATAGAGAGATTTCAACAACAGAAGCTAAAAGCTCCTTATAGTTACTTCTACTGGTTTCCTTTTTTAAAGAATACCTTGAAATTCACCCACATAATCTTTGAATTCACCCATACTGAAACACATTGACTGCGATGAATCATCCAATGGAGATCATTTATCCTCCCAATCTATCACATGATGGATCTTGAGATCATGAGCGTACCATCATACGGTCAATATTTTATTTCACATCACACACATCTCAGAAAAGTGACCGTAACATCACGTGCATGCTCAAAATTGATATTAAGGTTACTTTTTTGGGTGTGTACCACATGAATAAAAAACTGACCGGCTGATGGTACGTCCATGATTTCAAGATCCATCGTGTGAAAGATTGGAATAATAGACAACCTCCATCATCTGATTCAATGCATTCAATGTGTTTCGGTGTGGGACTCCAAGATTTGGTAGGTCGATTTAATGGTACTCTTTTTTAAAGGGTGGAAAGCGCTTGCCAGAAGCGAAAGCAGAAGCGGGCATGCGGGAAGGAACTGTTGCCAATATCACTCTATTCTAATGTTTGGTAACATGCGGGAAGCAATGTTACCAAACAGGCCATCTACTAAGCAATGGACAGTGTTATACAGTGGACAACTTTTTATAGACAATTTTATAGGCAGCTTATGTGGTACGACATGACTAGCTGCACACAGTGGGGCCCAAACACTACAGCCGTCGCACCACATAAGTTGTCTACAACATTATCTATAAAATATGGTCCATCATTTATAATTTTTCCTAAACAATAATGAATGATCCATTTGCCGAGCAATTTTTTTTGCTTTTTATATAAAAGACTGTCAGCGTAAATGACATAGGCTGTGTTTGGGTTAGCCCTTTGGGGTCAAAGAGCAAATCTGGAAACTATTTTTACGTTTGGTAATACAGCTCGTATCGCCATTTGCCCAGACAGACAGCTATTTTAAGTGATAAAACTGCTCTTAGAGTCCTACCTGCTCTCTTTATCTGTTGTGACAGAAAGCAGTCTGAGAGCTCCATCTCTCTTATAAGAGCCAACCGCCAACCCAAACACACCCTAAGTTAATTTCCTTCTACTCAAGTACTTAAACAATATTTAAGGGCATGCAAATCGGTGACTTTTGACCTTTGGGGATTTGAGATTGACACAACGTTAGTTAATGTCTCTATTGGTGCTCAAATTCAGGTATCTTATTGCCAAATAGAACACGTTTCACAATTATAACTAGCATTTTGACCTTGAGCGGTCGTTTGATAGAGTAAACCCTAAATGCATTTCGACGCTTTTTTGCTTACGATTATAAAAATCGCATACGAAGAGAGACCCTCGTATGCCCTCCTTGTTACACGTAGTCACGTGTAACGACGAGTGTCAGTTATAACTGTGAAATGCGTCTGCAATCAAACATGCCCTAAATCACTTAATCTCAAGAGGTTTGGCGAGCTGGCCAAGTACTTGCCTCAAGAATTGGGAGATTGGAGTTTGAATCCCCCTTTGAGGCCACCCTAGGGATTTATATCTTATACTGACCTGGCATGTGCTAACTTGGGGTGTGCACATACCCCTAAAATTATTGGGTGTTCTAAGTGGCATGGAACACCTAACTTATATATAAAAAAAGTCATTAATAGAGTACACATGTTAGATCAATTTAATTGGAGGGTTAATTAGAGGCCATCATTTAAACATCTGTAGGCAAAAAAAAATCATGTTGTACTTTAATTTCAACTATTTTTAACAACCATTCTTTTAAAATGCAGAGATCCATATGTTCAAATCATTCAATGAGTTTCATTTTCGGTCTACTTTAGTTCAATATATGAACTATCATCTCGATGGCTTAAATTTCTCAAAGTCATCTTCACATCATCTAATATGCAGACATTAATAAAATAATCTGTTTAAAAACAGTTATGTTCCATTATTCTAAACTATCTCTATTTGCGCCTACACTAAAAAATCATTGACTGCTTTGAATCAAACGATGGAGATCGGATATCATCCCAATCCTCCACACACTAGATCTTTAGACCATAGTCGTACATTAAAAGGATAGTTTTTGTTTCCACATTGCACATATCCCAAAAAAATGACCGCAAAATCATGTTTGAGCTTAATGTGTGTCACGTGATTTTTGAGGCACTTTTTTTTGGATTTGTGCCATGTGGAATAAAAAATTGTGCGTTCTAAAGTACGCCCATGGTTTCCATCGTATGAAGATTTGGATGAAAACTGATATCTATCATCTAAACCATTAATTATGAGAACACGAGCGTCACATCCTACAAAACACATGGTGGTTTCACATGTTACGCATCCCAAAAGTTGACCTGAGTATAAAGATCGTCAAGCTCGAGTTAGATAACTTAACACAACTCAAACTTAACAGGGGTTTTGATAACCCGTCCGTGGGCAATTTCAAACAAAAACAAATTATAAAACTTAGAGAGAGAGAGAGAGAGAGATGGCATGTTTGATTCCAAACGAGTTAAGGGCACTCGTGATTACACGTGACGACGTGTAACGAAGAGGGGATACAATGGTCCTTCTTCGTATGCAATATTCCATAACTATAAGTTAAAAAGTATGTTAACTCGTTTACTCTTTGGTCTATCAAACGACCGCTCATGATCAATTTGCCAATTATAACGGAGAAACGCATTTCATTTGGTAATCAAAAATGTATCCAGAGGGACGAGTAATATAGCACGCTCGGCCCTACTAGGGGCTTCATAGAATGATGATTTCAAAAACTTGAGGGGGCATGTAACCCTTCTCCCCAAACTGCCTCCACCAGCGGAAGTCTTGTTACTTATTTCTCTTCAATCCTGTTCAGCGCTAAACAATAGTTAACGAGAAAAATGGGCAAGGCAAAATACCGAAAAAAGAAGAAAAATCAGAAATTTTCAAGAAAAAATTGAAAATAATTTTTTTTTGTACAAACGCATTTAGGGTGCGGAAGACAAATCTATCATAAGGGTGATATACTACAAGGATGATGTACCAAAGGCTGACCCACCGTAAGGGTGATGTATCACATGGGTGATATATAGAAAGTCATCACTCAGAATGTTGTACTTCTCATTCAAGCAGATGACCTATTATAGAGGTTTTAATAAAACATCAAGGAAGACTCTAGAACATGGATCAAAATATCGTTTGATACTGATACGTATCGGTTTTGGACTTGAACGATATGATACATTGGGTTTTTATCGCACCCCTAAAAAGCAATCAAATTATCATTCAAAGTATCGTTCGTATCGTTCAATGTATCGTTCGTATCGGACGATAATTTCAAATTATCGGTTTTGCTATTTTATTTTTTTGGGGAAAAAATAAAAAAATATTATACGGAACCGATACGTATCGATTTTGAGGTTGGACGATACGTATCGAAAAAATAAAATTTTGATCCATGCTCTAGAACCCTATATTTGTATCCAACTGGTAGCAACAAAAGGAATGAGATAACAACTAGGACTGACGTGGACGAGCCGTTACGAACGGCTAATATCCGGTGTATCGCTAACAAGCCTCCTCTAGTTGATGGGTATCTCTTTAACCATCAACTTGTTCTGTAGTGTTAACGACCTTGTCCCAAATGAAGTGATAGTCCACCTCGATGTGTTTGGTGCAAGCATGAAATACCAGGTCGAGGCAAGAGAGATGACACTAATGTTGTCGCAACAAATGATAGGAGTTGGATGCAGAGGAAGATGAAGGTCGCATAGAAGCATATGTACCCAAGTGACGTCGGCTGTTGTGTAGGCCATGGAGCGATATTCCGCCTCTGTTGGTGATCGTGCAATAGTGCATTGTTTCTTAGCACACCATGAGACCAGATTCAAGCCAAAGACGAGACAAAATCCCGTTGTGGACCTGCGATCATTCTTATTACCTGCCCAATTAGCATCATTATAGGCGGTGAGATGAAGTGGGCCATTCTGAAACAAGAGCCCGTGACTAATGATACCTTTGCATATCTAAATATACGTTTAACGGTAGTGAAGTTCGACACTATTGGTGCAACCATGTGTTGGTAAACACTGTTGATGGCGAAGGAAAGATCTGGTCTGGTTATGGGTATTGCAATGCCCCTCTGCAATAATTTTGTTGAAACGGATTGGAGACCTGAGAAGGATTGTTGGGAGATGGAGTGTGCTGATGAGATGTGTATGCAAATCGTTTGCCATGAGGCGGGTTGTGGTTGGAGGTTGCAGCCAGGGCAGTGTTGAATTCAACAGAGGGCAACAATTCATTTTCAATGGCCAAATTTATCTCTTCCGATCCAAGGAGAGAGTTGAGCTCTAGGGGTTTGATCGGTGGTGAGCGAGTTCGGATGGTGCATTTGAACGAAGCAGATTCGCTTGCAAGACCACGATGAGTGAAGTAGATGATAACATCTTCCGGCATAGGGGCACCAGCAGCAACGAGCTTGTCCGTGTTGGTCTTGATTTTTTTGAGATTTTCTATCATGGAGAGAGCTCATTTTTTGAGATTGTAGAGGTTGGTCTTTGTTATATTTATTACTAATATAATAAATAATTTAATAAATTTAAAAAAGTAAAATTATATTGGTTTCTTAGTTTTTTGGGTTTGGTTTTAGGCAATAGATGTTCTCAAGTTTTATATGCAAATAAATAGTCTCATATTGGTAAATATAAAAAGTGTCTATGCTATATATAGTACCTTGCACCTTTTATTATTGACGAGCCACCGCCTTCCCGCTTACACACTTTGCACTTTGCACGTGCGCATCGACGCAATGAGAGGTTTGACTTTTTGATCAGGTAGATCCAACGATCAGATTATTCATGAGTCGGATTGGGCCTAATGGGCCACTAATAAGTGGGTCAATTCAATTCAATTTGGCCAAACGGATTGGTCAAATGTTAACCGTTGGACCTAACCATTTCATAACTACGTATAGAGGTGTGTAACTGTTCGAATTTGAATTCGAAAAGGTGTAACCTTTCATACAGCCGTTGGATGAAGCGGTTGAGATCTTTGGAAGATCTAAGCCGTCCAAAATATGATTGTTGGTCCAACAGTCATTTTAAAAAGTCAATATAAGGAGACCTTAGGACACATATTTACACACTCTAAAATCCATCGAAATCCTTGTATGAGAATTCCTCTTGCTTACTTCTTTTATTGGTACTTCATTAGATTGAGTTTTCTGAGGCGATCCTCTACTGTTGCAAAGTAATGGATCACATCAAAGAGATTGGGTTCATTGTATCTTGGAAACGTCTCGCTGGTGTCATATTTATTATTAATATAATAAATATTTTAATAATTTAAAGAAAATAAAACTTTATTTTGATTTCTTAGTTTTGAGTTGGGTTTTAGGCAATGGATATTATCAAGTTTTATATGCAAGTAAATAGTCCCACATTGGTAAAAATAAAAAGTGTCTATACAATATATAGTATGCACCTTCTATTATTGTTTGACAATAAGAAGCGAAGAGTGTGCCTAGCGGCGAGCCGCCACATTTGCGCACGCGCCCGCGTGTGCATGGCGATTGGTGTTTAGGCGCGCACGCACTTTGCACGTGCACATCGTCGCAAGGAAATGTTTGACTTTTTGACCAGGTAGATCTAACGGTCAAATAATTCATGGGTCGGGTCAGGCCTAATGGGACACTAATCAGTGGGTCAAAAATCAAATCTATTGGGCCAAACGGATTGGTCAAATATTGACCGTTGGACCTAACCGTTTCATAACCGCTTATAAAGATGTGCGATTATTCGAATTTGAATTCGAAAAGTTGAAACCTTTCATACAACTGTTGGATGAAGCGATTGAGATCTTTGAAAGATCTGAGCCGTCCAAAATATGACTGTTGGTCCAACAGTCATATTGAAAATTCTATATAAGGAGGCCTTAGGACACAAATTTGGATACTCTGAAATCCATCGAATTCTTTGCATACAACTTGAGAATTCCTCTTGCTATCTTCTTTTGGTGGTACTTTATTGGATTGAGTTTTCTGGGGTGATCCCCTACTGTTGCAAAGTAACGGATCACTTCTAAGAGATTGAGCTTGTTGTATCCTGAAAACGTCTCACTAGAACCCTTTTGCAAACTCGAAGATTTACTCGAGTAGGGAGCGAATAACGTTTTAAAGACAAAAATTACGTGACTCGAGCCCAATTCTCTTGCCCTTTTCATCATTTTCGAATTTCTGTTTCTAATTTTCTCTAACAATTTTAAAACGCTATTATGTTTTATAATGGCTTCAAATCTGAATGTGATGACTCACGACTTTGTCAAATTGGAGCGATTCGACGACAACAACTTTAGAAGATGACAACAAAAGATACATTTGGGATTGACGACTTTGAAAGTTGCTTATGTCCTAAATACTCCAAAACCCGCGGAGCCTGAAGATTCTGATGGAGAATCTCTTGCCAATGTTCGTAATCGTCAGAAATGGGAGCAAGATGGTTATATCTGTAAAGGGCACATTCTTAATATGCTAGCAAATTCACTCTTCAATGTGTACCAAAGCACGCCGTCTGTAATTGAACTTTGAAAGGCGTTGGAGACAAAGTACAAAACAGAAGATGTCAGTACAAATAACTTCATTGTAAGTCAGTATTTAGATTTTAAAATGACTGATAATAAATAGATTATTGATCAAGTTTAGAAGATTCAATATATTATTGGTCAAATTAATCAAAAGGGCACAAAAATGGATCTAATTTTTCATAATCATGTAATTATCCACAAATTGCCTACCTTATGGAAGGACTGCAGAAACACTTTCAAACATAAAAAGAAGAACTTTCGTTTGAAGAGTTGTGCCACCATCTTCGAGTCAAAGATGAACTTCGTGTTCGCGACAAAAAATATGAGTAGTCTCAATTAACTTCAAAGGCTCATATGGTGGAGGTTGGTACGTCCAAAGCACATGAAAAGCGGAAAGACAACTTCAATTCCGATAAGACTAATAAGAAAAATAAGAGCCAAGGTCATCAGGGTCAGAAGAAAAATGGTAGTTGTTATCACTGTGATTAACCCGATTACTTCAAAAAGGATTGCAGACTTCTTAAAAGGGAAAAAGAATCTCAAACGAATGTGACTGAAGAAATGTTTGTAGCCATGATTTTCGAAATCAACATGGTTGGAAGCGAAAAAGACTAGTGGATCGATTCTGGTGCCACTACGCATGTTCGTAATTATCGATCTTTCTTCGCCAACTATGTGAAGGACACAAACGGACAAGAACTCTTCATGGGGAACTCTTCAACTGCAAAAGTCAAGGGTTCAGGGAAAATCAATCTCAAATTGACCTCTGATAAGACTCTTACTTTGACCGATGTACTATATGTTCTTGAGATTCGTAAGAATCTGATTTCCAACAATTTATTCAATAAACATGATTTCAAGTTAGTGTTTGAATCAGATAAAATTGTAATCACTAAGGGTGGTATATTTGTGGGGAAATGATATGTCTGTAATGTGATGTTCAAATTGAATCTAATCATTGAAATGCCTTCTTCCGTTTATATTGTTAATTCTCTTTCATTATGACATGATAGATTAGGGCATGAATGTTAATCGTTTAAATTCTATGATAGAATTAGGATTAATTTCTAGATGTGAGAAAAATATTCATGAAAAATATAGAATTTGTGTTTAAATTAAAATCACTAAAAAACCTTTCAATGAAGTAAAAAGAAAATCTCAAATTTTAGAACTCATTCATACGGATATTTATGATTTAAATAGTATTTTAACTAGAGGAGGAAAAATATATTTTATAACATTTATTGATGACTATTCTAAATATACTTATGTTTATTTACTAAAACATAAAGATGAGGCTTTAGGAAAATTTAAAGCTTATAAAGAAGAAATTAAAAATTAGTTAAATTTTAAAATTAAAACTTTAAAATTTAATAGCGGAGGAGAATACACTTCAAATGATTTTAGTGAATTTTATGAAAATGTGAGGGTCGTACATTTTACGACTGCACCTTACACTCCTCAACAAAATAGTACAGCAAAAAAAAAATCGAACTTAAATAGAAATGGTAAATGCTATGCTTTTAAATTTCGATTTAAATTTAAACTTATGGGGTGAAACACTTCTCACTGCTTGTCATCTTTTAAATAGAGTGCCACAAAAAAGTTCTAGTATAACTCCATATAAGTTATGAAAAAAAAGAAAATAAAATCTTAAATACCTCAAAGTGTGGGGTGTCGAGCACTGGTTAGATTACCAGATCTTAAAAGACCCAAATTAGGTAATAGAGCTATTAAATGCATATTTATTGGATACTCATTAACCAGTAAAGCCTACAGAATTTTGGTAACTGAATCTAAGGGTGCAATTGATTAAAACAGTATAATTGAATCTAAAGATGCTGAATTTTATGAACATTATTTTTCTTCTATTTCTAGAATTAATAAAAATTCTGATAAAGAAAAATTAATTATAAATTCTGAAAATATAGAAAACACGGATCTCAAAAAAAGTAAAGGAGTGAAAAGAAAAATCTTCTGGTTCATATTTTTATATGTTTGTAGTAGAGGGAAGAA
This sequence comes from Chloranthus sessilifolius, assembly GCA_021018995.1. Classification (NCBI taxonomy): domain Eukaryota; kingdom Viridiplantae; phylum Streptophyta; class Magnoliopsida; order Chloranthales; family Chloranthaceae; genus Chloranthus; species Chloranthus sessilifolius. The sequence goes on along the minus strand of CM037593.1, from coordinate 8,333,322 downwards.
GATCAGAACAGGTAAAGGAAACTATATTTTCTTTTCATATAAAAAATGATCCTTTAACATTTGATGAGACTATGAAATCGCAAGATGCTGTCTTTTGAAAGGAAGCAATAAATAATGAAATATAATCTATAATGGGTAATAAAACATGAAAATTAGTTGATTTCCTAAAAGATTTAAACCCATAGGTTGTAAATAGATTTTCAAACGAAAATTAAAAGTTAATGAAAATATAGATAAATTTAAGGCCAGACTGGTGGCAAAAGGAAGGTATTGACTTTTTTTAAACTTACGCCCCAGTAGCTAGAATTTTAACTGTTAGGATCTTAATAGCATTTACTTATATTTATTATCTACAAATTTATTAAATGGATGTAAAAATTACATTCTTAAATGGTGAATTAGAATAAGTTTATATGGAGCAACTTGAAGGTTTTGTAATGACCAGACATGAGCATAAAATTTGTAAATTAATTAAGTCTCTTTATGATTTAAAACAAGCTCTTAAACAATGCCATGAAAAATTTGAAGGTGTTATTGTTTCTAACGGTTTCAAAATTAATAAATCTGATAAATGTGTTTATAGTAAATTTTCTGCAAATAAGGGAGGTATCATATGTTTATATGTAGATGATATGCTTATATTTAATACTAATTTAGATAGTATAATGGATGCCAAATATTTTCTCTCTTCCAATTTTAGCATGAAAGATATGGGTAATGATGATATCATCTTAGGAATCAAAATAATAAGAAATGATAATGAGTTTACGTTAATCCAGTCTCATTACATAGAGAAAATTCTCAAAAAATATAATCATTTAGATGGAAAACATGCATCTACACCATATGATCCTAGTATCAAACTTATTTATAATAAAGGTAGATCTGTAAATCAGTTAGAATATGCTAGAATAATCGGTAATTTAAAGTATGCAATGCACTATACTAGACCTAACTTAACATATGCAGTTGAAAAATTGAATAGATATACTAGTAATCTATGTCATAATTATTAGAATATTATATCTTGTGTATTTAGATATTTAAAAGGAAGTGTAAATTATGGATTGCATTATTCTGATTTTCCTAATGTTTTAGAATGATACAGTGATGCAAGTTGGAATTCAGATTCAGATGAATCCAAAGCAACGAGTGGATAGGTATTCACTCTTGGTAGTGCTGCGATCTCATGGGAATCTAAAAGGCAAACATGTATTACTCATTCCACAATGGAATCTGAGTCTATTGCCTTAACGGCATGTGAGAAAGAGGTAGAATGACTTCAGAATTTACTCTTGAAAATTCCTATATGTCCAAACCCTATGTCACCTATTACAATAAATTGTGATAGTGAGACTAAAAAAGCAAAAGTTTACAATAAAGTTTATAATAGAAAGAATAGACATATTGGTCTACGATACCGTTATGTTAAAGAATTACTCAATGATGGAGTAATTAGGATAGACTCAATTCGGACCAATAATAATTTGATTAATCCGTTTACTAAAGGACTTTCTAGAGAATTGGTCAAGAAAATATCTATCAGAATAGAACTAAAACCATATAGATGATCACATTCGTCAGAAATCCAACTTAATATTTGTTCAACAAATTCTTAAGTTCAATGGAAGAGTATGACATGAGAGTAATAATTATAAGCACTTTAATTTAGCTAAAATATCCATCTCAAGTGTAAAGTGTTTGAAATCTGTAATGAAAAAGAGAAGGATGAGTATTTACTCTTAATAAGTTTGTAATATTTTATGTTAATGTGTTTGATTACAGAAACACATTCGACATACTTATGTGAATGTAGAGGTGCTGTCGCTTCCTATGAGATTATGATTTTTCTCAAAAAAATATTCATGAAACCAGGATATAAGCACAAGGCCATAATAGTGCTAGCTTTATAGAAAACTCGATCTTAAGAAATTACGTGTGTGCTATTTATCCAGTCTTGTCACATAGAGTCCTCAGTTCAAGACCATGGTCTCTGTGCACCCTGATAAGACACTTTGATAAGTTTGCACTAAGTGAAGGTTCAAACCCAAAAGGTACCTTTCATGATATGCACATATTTTTGGTACCGGTGCCTTTATTTTATTTGAAATTTGTGAGAGATTGTTATATTTATTATTAATATAATAAATATTTTAATAATTTAAAGAAAATAAAACTTTATTTTAATTTCTTAGTTTTGGGTTGGGTTTTAGGCAATAGATGTTCTCAAGTTTTATATACAAGTAAATAGTCTCATATTGGTAAAAATAAAAAGTATCTATGCTATATATAGTACCTTGCACATTCTATTATTGTTTGACAATACAAAGAGAAGAGTGTGCTTAGTGGCGAGCCGCCGCATTTGCGCACGTGCGTGCATAACGATTGGCGTTTAAGTGCATTGGCGCTTTAGGCACGTGCGCATTGTTGTAAGGAGAGGTTTGAATTTTTTACCAGGTAGATCCAACGGTCAAATAATTCATGAGTCAGGTCGGGCCTAATGGGCCATTAATCAGTGGGTCAAATCAATTATATTGGGCCAAACGAATTAATCAAATATTGACCGTTGGACCTAACCGTTTCATAATCGCTTATAAAGATGTGCAATTATTCGAATTTGAATTCGAAAAGTTACAACCTTTCATACAGCCGTTGGATGAAGGGTTGAGATCTTTAAAATATCTGAGCCGTCCAAAATATGATTGTTTGTTCAACAGTCATATTGAAAATTCTATATAAGGAGGCCTTAGGACACAGATTTGGATACTCTGAAATCCATCGGATTCCTTACATACAACTTGATAATTCCTCTTATTTTCTTCTTTTAGTGGTACTTCATCGAATTAAATTTTTTGAGACGAACCTCTACTGTTGCAAAGTAACGGATCGCATCCAAGAGATTGAACTCGTTGTATCCTGGAAACGTCTCGCTAGAACCCTTTTGCAAACTCGAGGATTTACTCGAGTTAGGAGCGAATAGCGCTTTAAAGACAACGATTACTTGCGTCGAGTCCAATTCTCTTGCCCTTTTCATCATTTTCGGATTTCTGTTTCTAATTTTCTCTAACAACTGGAACCCTTTTGCAAAGTCGAGGATTTACTCAAATAGGGAGCGAATAACATTTTAAAGATAATGATTACGTGCTTCGAGTCTAATTTCTCTTTCCCATTTCATCATTTTCGAATTTTTGTTCCTAATATTTTTCTAACAATCTTCAGCTCATGAATGTGAGAGGTTGAAAGAGACATGAATTGCTGGGACAAAGCATCCCATATTTTCTTGGTGGTAGAGAGATCAATGGTGTACGGAAGAATAGATGTTGAAAGAGTTGCAGTGATACTGTTGATTAGCAGGTTGTCGAGGTTGACCCATTGAAGATATTAATGGTTTGGGGATTGATTTCCATCATAGTCGGTGATCTCTGGCTTGGGACAAGGGGACGAACCAGTGACAGCCTAATAGGTGATTGGCTTTTAGAGCATTGTCGATGTTGGAAGAGTCAAGTTTGACGGTGAGAGAGTTGTGAGGATTAGAGATGAAGAAGAGGAGTCTAAGGGTAAATATGAGATATTAGGGTAATATGAAGATGAAGAAGAGTAGGAGGCCATGGGAGGCAGCTAAAGCTCGTTGGAGTTTAGGGTTTGGAATGAAGGGGGCTCAAGCCCGTTGGATCGAACGTGGGCGTTGGCCAGGGTCGGCTACTGATACAATATAGAAAGTCATTCAAGAAGATGACCTATTACAGAGGTTTTACTAAAACATCAAGGAAGACTCCAGAACCCTATATTTGTATACAGCTGATAGCAACAAAAGGAATGCTATAGCAACTAGGGCTGACGTGGACAAGCTGTGAGGAACAGCTAGGATCCGGTATATCGCTAACATGATATACCATAATGCAATAAGGGTAGTAAACCTTAAGGGTGATGTGCAATAGGAGTGATGTATCATAAAGGTGGCCTAGGGTTCCAAAATTTGCTAAGAAAACGCATTTAAAATGCAAAAATCCCATTTTCTAAAAAATAAAAAAAACTTTCTTTTTTAAAGAAACGTGTGTTAAATGTGTTCCTAACATTTTTATGCACAAAAGAAAGCGTCAAAAATGAGTTTCTTTCAAAAAGATAAAAAAGAAGCAAATTTTGGTAACATTGGACAAACTTAAGAAAACAAATGTTTCGGTAATCTGTTCATTAGAAGTTTTCTAGGACAAAGATACACGTGAAGGCTATGACGTGGTGAACATTGAATCTCATGTCCCCCTCCAATCATCTCTCCTATGTTACAGTGATCTAAGTTGTTACAGGCATTTTATTGACACAAATGGAATAAATAGGGTAGATGAAACAGTAAATTTGCAATCCTGCCCGAAATGGATTCCAAAAATAAATGATATAAATAGGTTGCATCATCAATCTTGGTTTCTCATGTGTCCTTAATACAAACTTTACTCCTTTTCATGGTGAGGTTCTTCTTTGCCATGTGATAATGTAATAGTTTTAGAGACATCTTTGAATGGGGAAAAGCCACAAAAACACTTGCCTTACCAGGGATTCTCTTCTCTAATCGTGAAGAGATACAACTCCCTCCACTGCTACGGCTTCTTGATTTTCTCGATCCCTCCTTGACAGAATTCTCAGCGCCTGTGGTCTCCAAAGGTTCTTCTTTGCTGCAAATGGACATTTCCGGTTCATCTACGGAGCGCTTCTTGATGAACAGTGCGATAAAAAAGCCTTCCATGTCCACAGTTATATCTGTTCTTAGCAAGTGTTCAGCTGTACAACAAAATTAATTTTGCAGTAAGAAATTGTTATCATCATCAAACATCCATGGCCTAGAATACTATGTGAGAACTATAAAAATAATAATTTGATGGGGAAATAGTAAGGTCCAACTGGTTGAACCAGATTCGGGTTCAACCAGATTTGCAGCCTTTCTATAGAGGAGAATGTTGACTTTCACAGTTTCCATTTTTATAGAATGATGATATGCAGTCAAGGTTCTTCTATATCGAAGGGCTGCAAATCTGGTTGAACACAAAATCTGGTTCAACCAGTTGGACTTGACCATTGCCCTAAATGATTCTAATTTTGAATTAGGCGATATTAGATTATTTGTCGTCCCAATCTTCCACATATTTGATCTTGAGATCATTGCACACCTATTAGACGGTCACATGTTGATTCCATGTGGCACACATGGGGATGTGTGCCACACGTAATCAACATGTGACCGTCTGATAGGTGTGCCATGATCTCAAGATCTATTTTGTGGAAGTGTGGAACATTGGGACGAAAAACAATCTCCACCATCTTATTCAAGGCCTTCAACGGTTTTTTATGATGGACAATCGTGTGTTCTTCACATGAAAAACGGGTGTGAATAACGCCACCCATATATTAAAAATATCTAGCAAGAACAAAAGTTATGAAATGATTGGTCATGCTGAACACATCATGCAGCGATCCTAGGTATAGACCAACATTTAAAAGCAAATAATAGGTCCTACATATGCAATTTTTGAGCTATGTGATGTCCGCCATGACTGAAAAATAGATAGTTTAGGCCGTATCATAATTATCATAATCACCTAGTCCCTCTTTTTGGTGACGAACACAGCATGCATAGACACGCAAATATTATGCCAGATATACATGAATCTAACACCATCCTATGTAAAATAACTATGTAGCTTGTGCTCTGGGCCTGCATATCTTTAACGCCTGCCCTGAAAATCAGGTGGTGGGACATGCTGGCCCACATCCCAACACCATCTAAGTTAATCAGATGACTGGGAAGTGTCTTGTCCATATGTATCTACAAATTAAAACAGATATTTGACTGCCAATCACTCTTTAAAAAGGAGCAATGCGAAATGAGATTCAGTCTGCAGAGTATACTCACAGCCTTCAAAGGCTGGCAGCCCTCGGCGAGGCCACTGGGGGAAAGGAGTTGCAAGTTGGAAGCCTAGGGAAGCAGCAAGGGGCAGAACCGATTTGACAACATCCTCATTCTCCGTTTGGTGGATGGAGCAAGTGCTGTATACCACTTTTTCCACTGCCGGAACTGTACATATCAAATTGCGTAGCATGAATTCTTGATCATTAACATAACCATTTATTAAAAAATGATAACTATTTACATCAGGAAACAAGAAAAATAAAAAGCAATAGGAATCGATTTTGATAACAACCAGAACTAAAGAATTAGATCTCTACCTATTATATGAGGCCTGGGACTATGCGCCCAGATGCAGCCCTAAGGCTGCGTCCAGACCAGCTAGGCACCCGTCATGAGGATCGGGTGCCACACTTGGAAAAGATCGATCAGGTGCCATACAGAAAATATGGGCCTGATCCGATGCATATCCACCGTTGAAAATGTGGTCAAAAGTGCCCAAATTCAATGCACTAGGTTGTTTGCGTGTTACCTTATCTTTGGCCCATGAAATGAGCTACATGGCTGATCAACCCAAAACGGGTGTTGTTTTGGGTTGATTATGTCACGTGGCATGTGATATGTCATCCGGGTGCAGGTTGCAGCCCTTCAGGGTAGCATCTGGCTGCATATCGCCTGCGCTCTCTCTCTCTCTCTCTCTCTCTCTCTCTCTATATATATATATATATATATATATATATATATATTTGCTAGGTATCTCTGTCTATTATATGTTCTGCTAGATTATATCCAAAAAAGAATTATTATGTTTAATGTTTCTTCTGCATGTGACCACAGTATAAACTCAGCACTTGGACTCAGAACTCACCCAAGTACTCGGTCCAAAGGCGGGATTATTCACTTACTATTTATGCATTTGCTTACATGATAGAAAATGATTATCTACGGATATCGGTAGTACTCATTAAGCATTTAAGCAATCATGTGATTAACATGAGTGGTGTCCGACCGGAACTAAACTGGTAATCACAAGAAGTGTTTAGTGTGAACCAAAGACGGATAACTGGCAACATATAGGATATTGTGTACATGTAGGTAATCACAAGATGTGTTCAGTGAGTAATATTTTAAGGGGTATAACAATGAAAAAGGGTGTTGAGTGTAATTAGCTCACACTCCAAATTCTATCCAGATCTCTTCTTCCTCCTATTCTTCTTCGCTAACCTAACTAATCTCAACTTTAGCTGGTATTTGTCATGTATCATATATATAGTGAGAGTGATGTGTGAAAAGTATTATTGGGTATTGTATGTAGTTGTTTCCCACTTAATGTTAAAGCTACTGGGCTCTCTGTAACCCTAAACCCAACCTTCATCGTCCTTCTTTGAACCCTATCTCAAACCCTAACTATTCTAACCTCAACTCAAACTTCTCTATGGCCTAAGTTGGGGCGTTCTTTGGTGCCTCTACTGTTGAGGATGTTTGTCTGCATGACTGCTAGAGATAAGAATCTAACAACATACCATCCTCAAGGCAAAGAATTTCAATTTTCCAACTGTTGCATTATATGCTGCAACAATGAAGAATCCATCAGTCATCTACTTATTCATTACAATTTTGCTACTTCTGTACGACATTACCTTTTCTCCCTATTTGGCATTCATTCTATCATCCATGGCGGATCTCATTCCACGGTAGCCGTCAGAACTATTCATCTCTTTGGGCAACTTTGGAGCTTTGTTCCATATGCTATCTATTATAAGGTATTTGGTTTAGAAGAAATGCAAAGACCTTACGATAAGTATAAGACCAAGAGCAGCTAATTGGACTCAAGTAAAAGATTATGGAGCAATGATTAGAGGAAATTGGATCCAAATTTTATATATCGGGAATCTCAAGAAGACCTTGAAAACTATTTGGGTCCCACATGAAAATTGGCTAGAACTAAATTTCAATTGATGCTCCTATGGTAGTTTGTAGGGCTGATAGAGTGGGCTTTTTAAAGAGGAAGCTAATGGGATGCTTGTGTGCTTGAAGGCTCGAAAAACATTGCCATCATTGTTGATGATCGTGGAGGATGATTCCAACAATCTTTTGCACTGGTCAAAGAAGGAATACGACATCATTGGCATCTGGCGGATATCTCTGATCAGATCATGGACCTGAGAGCTACCAAATTGTTTAGTTTCAAAGATATGTTCCACGAGGAAAGTAGCCTAGCGGATGAGTTGGCCAAAAGCGATGCAGACTGGACAACTTTAGTATTGGCTACCCTAGGCTAGTGTCTTACTTTGGCAGCCTATGCAAGTGACTATGGTTTCCATTTTGGGTTTCACTAGGTGCTTCCTGTGACCAATTCCCTATTGATCATAGGGGAATTTTTTACTTTAGAACATCTTTTGCAACCTTTTATTTAATGAAATCCATTATTAAAGATTTATGAAAAAATTTGGCAATTAAGCCTAAAATAAAATCAAACAAAAACTATGAACGGTTAATAGGAGTATTTGCATGTCTTTATGAGTAAATTTTCTTGATTGAATGGTTTTTGGTCATTTAAGACAGAAGAGGTATTTTAATCTTTTTGTATATTGAGGAAAGCACCATGGTTCAAAATTTCGGCAGAAATCTGAAGATTTCGGCAGAAATGTCTCGGTCCCCACCGAAACCGAAATGAAAACCATATTTTCAGTAATTTTTGGTCCCTGTGAAGTTTTCGGCCGAAATTTTGGTTCAACATTTCGCCGAAACGAAACGAAACCCGAATTTTTTATCCTTGGGTAGCATGCTCATTTGAGAAAAACAGGAGGGGTATATTCAGTAGTTACTAAGTTCAGGTTACAGTTGGAAGTTATGATGGCTACTAGAGGTTTTGGGAAATTTAACCCCTTGGGATTTTTCCTTTTTTTTTTTTATAGGTAAGCTGGGCTCGAACCTGCGACCTTGAGGTTGCAATATTGTCAACCATGAATTGTGCTACAGGCCCAAGTCCCAACCCTTAATACCTAGGGATAGTTTAAACATTGCTGAGGATGTGAGTAAATAAATATATGAGGGTATATAAGGTATATAAGTTATGAGGAGTGTTTTGCTAATTTGATGTATTTAGCATTATTATTATTTGTCATCCTGTTATTCTGGTTGACAAATAAATAGACTAACCGAGCCGGAGAATTTTTTGTTACGTGGTAGGAGACCGCTGAAGCGTGTAGGGAATACAAGCAGCTTTGGGGCTTGGATCAGATCCCGTTTGACAATCAGAAGGGAACACACTTAAATACAGGCAGGAAAGGTTTAAAACTCCTAACAAGTCGAGCAACAATATGATAGATGAGGTGGGATTTTCTACTCACAAAAAAACCAAGTCTTGATGGACTCGTTTTGAGAGTAAAGGGAAAATTAGGGGACTAAAGTTTGCGAATTCCGACAAGCTCCGTGAGCGGTTGATTGAAGGGGAAATAATCCCCTTGTTTAAAGACAAATTGAAGCGATAGAATATGCTACCAAGTGGGTATACAAACCACCATTCTTTAATCTGATCCGCATTTGATAAATACTGCTAATGAGTTTTGGGAGATGAACAATCAATCTCCCTTACTAAAAAGCATGATCCCAGTATAGACGAAGGCATCGTCAAAAAGATACATCGATCCATGCCAGCGAGATCTCTTGATTCTACTCGAGATGTGATTGGTCTCTCTTTTTTGTTTTCTTTTTCTCAAGAAAAAAAGAAGTGTCCAATGAAAAAAATGAGTAGGCGCACCAGTCAGCGACTTGGTTCACTTCTTCAAGCTCTGCTCTGTGCTTTGAAGCCTGCTTAGGAGCAACTTTTAATTTGTTATGAGCCCATATGATGGATTCTATAAGTTCTTGCCAATACCCACAACTGCTGAATAGAAACATTAAACTAGAAGCCTAGAAAAAATGAGCAACTGGTAAAAAAGGCCATATGCAGATAATGAAGAACCATAAGACTGAATTAACTGAGATGTTTGTGCCCATAAAAAATCTCGGACCCACCCATTCCTCCCGTGGTATGAGTAACCACCCTTTGATCACTTATACTACCCCAAACATCCATCAACATCTACTAGCAGGAGAGAGTTCAGGGAGGTGTTTGAGGAGTACAAGCTTTTGAAACTACGAATATTTTTTTTTTATTATTTTTTTTTTATTTCCTTGTTTTTTTCTTCTTTTTTTTGGTGAGTGAGGGTGGGGGTGGGGGGTGGTTACAACAGAGGGAAGGGCATCAACCACATTCAATCAATAATAGATAGTCCTTAGAATGCGGAATGAAGATCTTATCCGGAGGCAAAACTCAAATGGCGGGAGAATGATTTAAAGGTCACTATTCCTAAAGAGGCCGGAGTGCGCTCCAGGAAGGCTCAGATCCAGAATGGATTACGTATAATTGGGATAGGCTCATAAATGAGACTCGACCCAATGAGGGGAAATTGCTTTTTTTATTAAATTAGAAAGAGCAATCTCAATAAAATTCAAATAACTTCTCTCTTAGCGAACTTTTAGAAACCGCAGGATATCAGCAAGTTGCATAGATTTTATGCTTCAGGAGATCCCAAAGTTCAACTTGAAGGAGTCTTGAGAGCTAGAGAGTGGGTGAGAATTGAGAAATGGTGACAAAGAGAGGGTTTCATTGGAGAGAGAGAAAATTGAAAAAGGGAACGAAAAAGAAAAAGGCTGTTTGTGAGAGAGAGAGATAGAGACTTGAAGAAGAAGATGAAGATGGAGTATACCCTAAAGTATTTGGAGGCAAGTACCATTTCAAGGAAGCCCCATGTTTATTTTCTCTGTGCTATTACTTACGCCTGAATTTCTGAAGTTACATAAATCTGAATTTTAGTAGAAATTTACATCTATATGGAATTATACGTTGGCAATCTGCTACCTTCATTTCCCAACATAACAGAGTATAACACCTTTAACTCAAAGACTTATTACAAGTCTCCTGCACTTTTTGGGGGCAAATATTCTTCTCCTAGTGAAGAAGATTGACTTTCTTAACTCAAAAGGAATCCCATTGAATAGGTTCTAACATTTCTGTCAGACAGCTGTTCAATCCCCCAACAAATGATCCCTAGAACCAGAACCCTCAAATCATGAGATCCTGGCCATTAATCACGATCTGATCAAACATCACAATTCATCTACAAAAATAAGTGTGTTTGCCCCCTTTGAATTCAGGAATATATATGTATATGTTAAAGAACAGATCCTATTCAAGTAAGGTCTATAGAAAAGCTTACTAAATAACATCCACAATCTTGTTATGTACTATATACAAAGGATTCAACTTTTGTTCCAGTAATATGTATTCATCTTATTAAAGCAGAAAGTTAGAAACTAAGCATCCACAAAAAACACTCCTCAACTGTAGGTGATCTTAGTGCAAAAAAATTAGTAAGTTAGTCTACACTCTGGACTTGGGTTGACAATATTGTAACTTCAAGGTCGCAGGTTTCAGCTCAACTTATCTATAAAAAAAAAGGTACTTTACTCTGGGTAGGGGTCTCACGAAGTGGGATCGGGCTGGGTTCAGGCTTTAAATTGGCCAATCGTTATTTGGCCATAGCAGTTGGACTGGGTAACTAATTGAGTCCATCAGGCCTACACTATATAGCCCATACCTTTCCATGGCAGCCTGGTCTCCCCATTGAATACCTTCATATTATCAAAAGTTGAGCTGGGGCCTTAAATGGACTGATTCTTAAACGGAACATAAGAGTTGGCTCATACCCAGCCTGGATAACTAATCAGGCAGGGCTGGGCCGGTTTATGAATCCGGTCTATGCCACAGCCAATACCCAACCAATGGCGGGCTGGGCCGGGCCCAAGCTCGGCCAATTGGAACCCCCTAATAGTAGGTATCATGTTCTAGAGAAATCAGTACAACTAAAATTTCGGAGGTCTATATGATGCAAATAAGGAATCTAATTTGCTCCATCAATTAGCGCCTAAAACATGGTTCAAAATCTCAGACGACACCAATACGTATCGTCCGATACGTATCGGTATCAAAGGCCTCCGATACAAGATACATTGGGTAAGTATCGACGATACATACCCAATATATTCAATGTATCGCCGAGACATTCAATGTATCGGCGATACCCGATACATATCGTCTCAGTATTGATGGTGGGCGATACATATTGGAAAAACTAGATTTTGATCCATCGTCTCAACCAAACATGCATAAGGTTCATGAGAAGACTTAGCATTTTTCTGCAAAGCATGTTTCCCCTTTAAAGACCAAAAACAAGCTTTCTTTCTGTTTTAGTATAGATTAGCCTTACAAGATAACGCATGTGCAAGAGCCTTCCTTTGAAAAGTAGCAAGCTTCTTTACTCTTTGAGAGTCAGCAACATCAGCAGAATGGCCTATTAATATTATGGAAAATACAGGAGATCAGTTATAAACAAGAATGTCTATGTCAATATAGGACTTCAAAAAATAGGGTAGATGAAAATTGGATATTTGTTATTAGAGTCAAGAATGAGGAACATCGAATTTAAAGAAAGAAATTACTACAGACGATTTGGAATGAAAGTTCTTCTGGAATTTATTTTCATAATTTACTTAGTGAAGTAAACATTTGATATGATGCTAGAGCCTATAGAATATAGAATTGAGGAACCATAGAGAACTATTAAAGGACATGCAATCCATGTAGAAAGCAAACTCATAAATAAAAAATGGTAGGGTCAGTCAATGGGAAAATGTAAATAAAGTTTGATTTCTAAATTATAAGTATGGTGTGTCAACTGCCAAGTATAGGTATAGATCAGAGAAAGTTAATGGTATTAATCACATGCATGGTTCAGCATATCATCCAAAACCGGTACGTACTGGACGATAAGTATCGGTCTCGGGGGTCATCGGTATGATACTTTGAATGAATCGTACTAGTGCAAATACATATATATTGGTATGTATCATCCAACCGGTTCATACTGGACGATAAGTATTGGTCTCGGAGGTCATCGGCATGATACTTTGAATGAATCGTACTAGTGCAAATACATATATATATTGGTATGTATCGGATGATACATGCCAATGCATCGTCTAGAGCCGATATGTATCGGTTTTGGACTTGGGCGATTGTGCTAGAAAACCGGTATTTTAAACCATGATCACAGTTACATTACAAAACTAGATAGTTCTCTGACTAACACCGTCCACAGCTGGAAAAAAAAATATTGGGGCACATGTAGCTATATATTAGATGCCAAGCCCCCAAATCTTGTCATGATCCAACAGATTCTGGATATACAATGAGGGTGGGTGCATTAAAAATCCAAGGTGTGTGCACTACCCTTAACTCAAAAACATAAAAATCCTGTTATTACGATTGTTGAAAAGGAAGGACTCAACAACTGACAGGAGAAATGGGTCAAGGTAAATACAGCCAATAACGGTAGATGGGAGCTTGTATGCACCAGGTTTTGACACCTGTAAATCTGGTCTGTTGTGCACTCAGGATATGGTTCGCTAATGGCGCAATAGGGCATCACATTTCTAAAGCTGCGTAAGCTGCAATCTTGCATGCTCTTCCTGACTGCCGTGAAGCTGTCTTGCAGCCAACCTAAAAATTTGAAATGAGAGAGACTCAAATGTCCTTAGTGACACAGGCTTTCACCTGTTAAAATAACAGTAAATGTCATGTGTAAATCAGTATTTAATGCTTTGGACAAGGAGTCGTAATGCTATTAAGGCAGCATGCGGCATGTGTACTCTAGAGCATGGTATCAAAACTTGGCCAATACAGATACGTATTGGCAATAGGTATCGGTTTCGCCGGGAACCGATACCAATACCACCCCGATACCAGTATTGGGGTCATATCGGTATCGGGTATCGGTATCGACCGATACCCCCTTGATTTGAATTTTTTTTTAAAAGTTGTTTCACCTTTTTTTAAAAAAAATTCTGTATTGACCGATATCGATACATCTTGGTCCTCCATGGACCAATACCGATCCTGACTTCGATACCTTGCTATATAGAGTGCCAAGTAGTCAAGTACCAACCATCCAAGTTCGCTTTGAAGTCGAAGGTAGCAGCATCATGTTTCCTACAGCGACCCCTTTCTTTGCTGTGAAACTATATCTAATGGCTGACTGTCACATAAACATTTGCTGTGACTAAGGATGTCTTATTTTTGTCTGGAAAGACACCGTTGAAGGCGTCTCAGCATCACAGATCAAAATAGATGCTGCCAAAAGGCTATTGGTGAAGGATCTAGCTCCAAAACGGATATCTAACAGGAGATGACACATGTGCTATTTAAAATGGTGTATTGTTATTAAGGGGACTGCATCCCCTGTCACATCCCGATAAAGCCATTTCTTGCAGGGCTATAAAAAGACCCTACTCTCCTGACCGTCATTTAAACACCAAAATGATCTTACACCATTAAGGGTTAATGATATGGGTAATCCACACCGTCAAAGTGATAGATCATACATTGAAGGGCAAGGGCAATTGACTCAAAAATCAAACTTTTTGAAAGATTTGAATCGTCCCATCTGTTGACTATATATCAACCGTTGTTTTTAGTTTTAATGGCTGATATTAAAGTTCTTCAATTGGATGGTTCACATCCACTTATAGGCATGTTTCTTTGGGCTGAGATATTTTCCAACTATGGATTGCCACTTGGACAATTTAGATTTGTCAAGATGTATGCCACATTGCATAATGATAAATCACACTTCAATGGTATGAGATAAAAGGTACAAATTTAATGGTGTAAGATCACTTAAACACCATTCTGGCATTTAAATGTCGGTCGGAGCCATTATCCCTTATAATTAAAAGACAAAAGTTTGTACAGTATGTCATGCATCCCATTCATTAATTGCACAGATTAGGCATCTCATCCCTTAGATTCTAGACTTAGGAAGCAAAAAATAATATCAGAAGCTGCCATGAAAGAATTCATATGAATTAATCCATATGATGCTTTCATTTCTCGTGGAGGTTTAGAATTCATATGAATTAACCCTAGGTAAATTTTGAGACTATAAAGTAGGTTTAGAAATTAATGTTTATTTATGTCTCAATCTTTCTTATTCTCTTATTTTTATGGTCATGGGGATCCTCTCTTTTTTTTTTAACATGTACAATTTTATTAAAAATGGAGAAATTAATCAGTTATATACATAAACGAATAAAAAATTGGCGTCCCATTTGGTTTGCAAATGTAGTCTGGAAATAACTTAGCTTCATATTTGCAAGACTGATATGGAAAACAACCATCGTGCTGATGCTAAATATACTGCATTTTAAAATTGTAGGTTATGAAAATTTTCTGAATTGTTTTTTAAAACACCATACAGTTTTGGATATTATGCTGGAAAATTGCAGAATCAATTACTCTGAAGTATGCCATTTCCCATTCAAAAGATGGATGGGGTTATCTGCATTTTATAATGGTCAGAAATTATTTACTAAAGGTGACGAACCTTTTCCCAAATGATGGTTTAAACTCCCACCCCCCAAAAAACATGCTATATGAAATTGAAGGGATACATAGCTTTAAAGTGAAATATAAATATACAGCAATTTAAATTTAAAAGTTGTCCAAATTTTCAATTTCTTTTTACAACATCACCATGTAGTTTTGGAAATTATGCAGGAAAAATATAAAATTAAGTACACTGAGGTTATTACTGTTTCCCATCCAAAACATGGATGAGGCTATTGGCATTTTTAATGCTTAAAACTATTTATTAAAGGTAATTAACTCTAATTATGACAGTTCCAAATGATCGTCTAATTTCCAATAAAAAAATTAAAAAAAAATCTATAGGAAAATTGAAAGGCTAAAAATCTAAAAGGGATGCATAGCTTCATAAAAGAAATATATGGAATCAAGAGCTGGCAAATTATGGAAGAAGCTACCTATAGAGTATGATGGAAGCAGATGATCTAATCTCTCAGCAACAGTTCCAGAACCAGAGCATGAAGGATCTAAGAGAATAGCACGGACCTGCATAGAAGCTCTAGTTGTAGGAAACAAAGAAAATATATAGAATGAAAAATTAAATTGTAATTGCAGTATAAATAACAAAAAAAACAAATGTTAATATCATATATTTTCATCTTCTTTCCTTTTTAGCTTCAATAGTATGAACTTTTTCTTAAGAAACAATAAAAAGTTCAAGAGGGGAGATTCCCTCACTCTTATAACATGCTGACAAAGGACCTACGAGAGGCTTCGAAACAAGGTTTTAAAACCCCGTATCAGCCAACCTTTAGGCTGAAACATATCACTGTTCACTGATACCGATATTTATTGGCCTATACCAAGGGATACCAAATCGTTATTTGTATCGTTATTAAATCAAACCAAAACTGATGCATACACCAATATGCATTAATATCAGCTGAGTTTCGAAACCATGGTCCCAAAGTTGAGAAAACATTCTAGAATTAGGAAAATAGATATTTTATTTTTTTATCAGTGAAAATAATAAATATACTTTGACTCTAAGAAAGATATTCAAAATTTTAAAGATAATTTACGGTTCGCAGATACCTTATGCGCCCATAATTAGGAACGAGGAAGACAATTCGGAAACGAAGCTTAAAAAAGGGTATGGGATCCCCTAGTGTCGCAGGACCCATCTTCTTTTTTAATGTAAAACAGCAAAGGATCTTCTATGTGCTCTTTGAAAAGGAAGCACACCTTATAATAATAATATTAATAAGTGGAATCCAAGGTGCCCTTTCAAAGGGCGTTTGGGAGACACTATGTTTTAAAAAGGCAGCCCGGACAGGGGCCTTCTAAAGGGCACTTAGGAGCCCATGATTCTAAAAGAAATGAGCTAATAAAACTCCTCTTCCCCATTTTTCACATTTAACATGAGAACTTCTATTGAATGGAGTGCGGTGGATTGAACATCTAAGGAGCATATATTAGTTGAATGTCCACCCATTTGCAGGTTGAAACCTATTGATTTAAAAAGAATTAATCCTTAGGGACAGAATTTTTAGTCTCAAGAGGAAAAAAAACTTTGGGGTAGGATTTTTAGTTGAAGGAGTAGACTTTGCTGACGTCAGGAAAGTCATCCTCCGAAACATGAAATCATCGTCATGGTAGAGAGGATTGTTGTGATGACCTAGACCCACATGCCACAATATTGTCCGGTTCTGGGTTTAGGTCCCCGCCCCGGTTTTGTTCCTGGCATGGGCGTTACGTTTCGCTATCCCCACCCAAAACGCGTCATGACATGTAGCGTCCACAATCACATATAGCCCAGGGTTAAGACTTTTCCCTATCTGATGTGAGACTATTACAATCCCTCCACCTTATATAAGAGTCGTCCTCGGCTCTGATACCATTCTGTGACGACCCAGACCCACATGTCACAATATTTACCGGTTCTGGGCTTAGGACCCCGCCCCGATTTTGTTCCTGGCATGGGCGTTACGTTTTGTCATCCCCACCCGAAACGCGTCATGACATGTAGCGTTCACAATCACATATAGCCCAGGGTCAGGACTTTTCCCTATCCGATGTGGGACTATTACAATCCCTCCACCTAATAATCCCACAACGGATAGGGAAAAGTCCTGACCCTGGGCTATATGTGATTGTAGACACTACATGTCATGATGCGTTTCGGGTGGGGACGACGAAACGTAATGCCCACGCTAAGAACAAAATTGGGGCGGGGACCTAAGCCTAGAACCGGACAATATTGTGACATGTGGGTCTAGATCGTCACAATTGTCAATCACAGAAAGTTCCTCGGCTGGCTGTAGGTCTCTCCCAATGATTATCGGGCCATGAGGCGAGTTGAGCGTCGGAGTGCAACCTCTTCAGTTTGAGGGCGTGCCCTTACCATATGTCGTACATAAGTGGATGAAATGTCCTTGCTTGCCAGTGAGTTGAGAGAAGTATGTCCCACCGGGCGTGCTAGAAATTGTGCACAATAATTTGTTTAAGAAATTGCATAAACAAAAGCATTGCACACAACAAATTTGTTATTGATATCTGTACTTTATACTTCCAGTTATCGCTCTCAATGCCCCGTAATTACAATGATTACAAAATAGGATTGTAATGAATACCATAAATTAAAAGCTACAAATACAAATAAAATAATGTCTAAAAAATATAAAAGAAACGCAGATAGTCTTTGCCTTTGGTGTTGGTTTCCTCCTTGTGGTCTTGCAAAGTTATGCAACTCGTCTCTTTAGTAGATTGAGCTTTCTGAAAGCTAGCTTAACCTTCAGTCACTATAGATATGACCCATTTAGGGTTCGACCTTTGGTTTGCGAGACTTGAATATCCTAAAGATTGACCTTAATCAAGTAGGACCTGAATAGGTTAAGAGTTAGCCTTGGCTCATGTGATTGTGACCCTTAAGGGTTAGGGTTGACCTTGGTCAAGCTGGAATGGATTCCAATAGGGCTAGAAATAATCTTGGCTCATGCAACTGTGACCTCTTAGGGTTAAGGTTTGATCCTTGGTCAGGTGTGAGAGGACCCAAATGATGCAAGACAAAAACACTAAACCCAAATTATGCGATTTGAAATCTCAAATTGGGATTTTATTGAGCAGCAGAAAATTTAAAACCATCGCAAAAACTCATAAAATATTTAACAAACTCACTAGGGCTATTCGATTAATCCAATTTACTGTTCCGTTTGCATTCAGTCCTTTCCAATCTAGAAAATAGGGTCCAATGATAGACTCTGATTTTCAATCTACTTAGGGAACCAAGAGACAATCTAGGTGATGTCTCTTGACTCCTCTCTAGGGCTTGAGGAATTTAAGGCCCGAAAGATTGAAATTAACCAAAGGAAACTTAACGGATGGGTTTAAACTTGGGAATTCGAAATTGAAACTAATCCCAGCAACAATAACCAAAAGACAAGATTTATGAATTTTGGATTTTAATTGAAGAAATAAAAGATAAAATTACCTGACAATAATTAAGAAGGTAGATAAGAAGATGAAGAAGATCCAAGGAATTTCACCAAGGAAAATATTGGCGTCATACCTAACCCCACTGGGAATTGAAGAATTGCTCTTCAAGTTTTGAAAGAATCGTTCTTTCAACAAAAACTCATCGCAAGTTCTCAAAGGTTCACTCAACGCAAAATTTCTTTCAATGATCATTCATCAAGTAACTAAAAATTGTCTTTACATGTCCTTATATTCATGGGTAAAAAAAATTATTTTCTAGTGCATATCGTGCAGCTCCAAAACCAGTACGTACCGGACGAAACGTACAGGCTCTAGACGATACATTGGTATATATTGTTCGATACATTCAAAAAGTGTATGAGAGGCACTGGTACGGTACCTTGAATGTACCGTACCGGTGACCTTCGATACTGAAACGTAAAGGACAATATGTATCGGTCGAGACTTTGAACTATACTTATATAGGCATAAAAAGCTAATCTAATATAAACTTCCAAAAATAAAAGACTCATAACTAAACTAGACTTAAAACATTAACTTTTCGACTCGGTCGCCAACCTATCGCTGCTTGATCTTGCCTGCGCGAGATTTAGGCTCGCACGCACGAGTCTGCCAAAAGAGTTTTTTTCTAACTCTAGTCAAGCTCGCGCGCACGAGATTGCGGGAAATCTGATCTGTGTATTTCTTGCACACTCATCTTGCTCCCTTTTAGCTCCTTTTCTCCCCCTTTCTTTCCTAAAGTGCTATGAAAGGCTTCGATGCTTTGGGTCTCCTCTTGCGCTTTCCATACACATCGTATCGGTTGATGTCCCCATCAATTTTCCTCAGGTAGGAGAAATGCATCACCAATGAATTACACAACCAGACAACCTATTCATCGCGACACTAAGTGCTCCATCCTTGGCTTGCCTTTCAACCTTATAAGATACTCTTGGCGCTCCTCTGCTTTGGTATTGAAACTCAAAACCCCCAAAATCTTTTCACCCAATCCTCTCTCATATTGTACAGGTAGTATTTAGCGGATCAATTGGCAAATGGGATTGGACTTGGGTGAATGGGTATCAAAGAATGGATCTTAGGGCATTGTTGATAGACCTAGGAAAGGTGTAAGATCCTCCAACTTAATTATCACATTGGTATCCACGTCTAAAGGAAGATCCAGACTATCAAAGCTACCCCCTTTTAAGATTGTGAAAGGCCCAATATTGCAGGCTTGCAAACCTTTCGCAATTTCTTGGAGGATTTGCTCGAGTCTAAATTGGATCAACACAAAATTGCCATTCGCAAAGTCGTTGAACAAATTATGTGCATTAGAAAAAAATTCATATCCTCGTTGCTCAATCTAACCTTATTATTGATTTCATGCAACTTAGATGATTGTATGTGCCTAAAGACTAATGATTCATGCATAAAGCACACGGTATCGTCCTTTTCATCGGGACTTAAAACATTCCTACCACAAACTAGACTCTTTTTCACCACTTCTATCTCTTCATCGCTTGGGATCTCGGGTTCATAATTTTTTTCTTCTAATTCTCCGTGTTCCTTGTCATGTTCCTTTTTAATAAGCAAAGTTTGAGCGGGAACTTTCGTAGGACATTGAGCAGCAAAGTGCCCGAACCCTTGACACTTATTTGATCACCACTCTTAGGACTTTCACTTATCTTCCCCTTTGCTTTATCAACTTGCGAATTCTCCGACTTTGACTGTTGACCATTAGAATTGGTCATCATCTTGATAGGAACAATCATAAGCTCAAAATTGTAGAAATCAGATCGCCTATTGGTCAGTGTTTCTATGTATTGTTCTAACTCTTGCACTATGGCATAACACTCTTCTAAAGTCTCGACAGTATGGTGAATTAATTCTTTTTGTAACTCCGGACGAAGACCCATCATAAACCTAGAAAGAGTGACTTGGCTCTCTTCGACCACATTGGTTCGCATAGCGTACTCCTCGGACTTAGCAATGTAATTGGTGACTAACATACTTCCTTGTCGAAGGTATTGCCGTTGATTGTGTGTAGGACGGGGGGGCATACTTCTCATGGATCTTCTCTTTCATTTCCTCCCACGTGGAGACAGGTTCACGATCAATGGACTCTCTATGACACTCCACGTTGGTTCGGAAGTGTCGGGATTGGCCCTAATTTCATCTTAGTCAATCTAACTCTTTGCTCACCCATCATATCATACCAAGCAAAAGAGTGCTCCATATCCAACAGCCAATCAAGGAAGGCTTTAGGATCCATCTTCCCATCATAGGTTGGAATCTTAATACAAACAATTTAAAGAAATTTTTTGTCCGAATCACCCATCGATTCATGACACTCGACATATCGCCTAGGGGGAGTCCTACTAGCCTCAGTATAAACAACATCTCTCCTTCTATCCATGGTTCTTCTAGGAGGTGTCTTATTATCCACATTATGTAAGGACTCTTGGAATTCATCCAAACGGGTTTCCATCCCGGCCATATGATCAATAAGAGCTTGCAACATCGTGTACCAATCTGATTGAGGTTCATTGGCGATCAACAAAAACACAAACACCCATTAGAATGAAAACGAACACCTATATGAAATCCTAAAAGTCAATCTAGAATGCAAACACAAAATATGAAACCCTAGTTCGACTTAAGATGCAAAAACCCTAAACTAGAACTATGCTCTGATACCAAATTGATGTAGGACACAAACACTAAACCCTAATTATGAGATCATAAATCAAATTGGGATTTTATTGAGTAGTGGAAATTTTAAAACCATCACAAAAACTCATAAACTATTTAACGAACTCACTAGGGCTAATCGATTAATCTGATTTACTGTTTTGTTTGCATTAGTCCTTCCCGATCTAGAAAATAGGGTCCAATGATAGACTTTGATTTTCAATCTAGTTTAGGGCACCAAGCAACAATTTAGATGTTGTCTCTTGATTCCTCCTTGGGGTTTGCAGAATGTCAGGCCCGAATGGTTTAAATTAATCAAAGGTAAATGAACAGATGGTTTTAAAATAAACAAAGTTAAGAACTTGGAATTGAAACTAATCCCTACAACAATAAACTAGAAGACAAGATTTATGAATTTTGGATTTTAATTGAAGAAATAGGTAGATAAGAAGATAAAGAAAATCCAAGGAATTTCACTAAGGAAAATATTGGCTCCGCACCAAACCCCACGGGGAATTGAAGAATCGCTCTCTCAGCAAAAAGTCATCGCAAGTTCTCAAAGTTTCACTCAACGCAAAATTTCATTCTATAATCATTCATCAATTAACTATAAATTGTCTTTGCATGTCCTTATATAGGCATAAATATCCAACATAAACTTCTAAAAACAAAAGACTCCTAACTAAACTAGATTCAAAACGAAAACTTTTCGACTCAAACTAGGCATGCTGACCTATCTTGGCTCGAACTCGCACGCGCGGGATTTAGGCTCGTGTGTGCGAGTCTACCAGAAGAATTATTTTCCTAGCTCTGGTCGAGCTCGCACACACGAGATTGAGCAAAATCCGATCTATGTATTTCTCATGTGCTCCTCTTGCTCCCTTTTAACTCCTTTTCTCCTCCTTTCTCTTCTGGAAGTGCTATTAAGGGCTTCGATGCTTTAGGCCTCTTCTTACGCTTTCCATACACATCGTATCGATTGATGTCCCCATCACCAAATAGGGTTAAACTTAACCTTCGCTCATGCAATTATGACCCCTTAGGATTAAGGTTTGACCTTGGTCGAGTTTGAAAGGACCCAAACAGGATTAGGGTTAGCCTTAACTCATGCAACTGTGACTCCTTGGGGTTAGGGTTTGACTTTGGTCGAGTTTGAATGCACCCGGATAGGGTTAGGGTTAGCCTTAACTCATAAAATTGTGATGCATTAAGTGGGACATTCGCTCATGGCTCAAGTTGAGGTTGGTTTGGTTCGAACCAAGGGTGGGACTTGATAATAGATATGGATTCTTTGGCCCACTAGGAAGTTACAAGTCAGTTTAGTTCAAACCAGGGGTATAACCCAACATGGATGGTTTGGATCATGGCAGAGTTAGGATAGTTTTGTTTGAACCAAGGAGGTGACCTTGCATGGATGGTTCAGACCATTGTAAGGTTAGGGTTGGTTTGGTTAATTTAAACTGGCATGGATGGTTTAGACCATCGAGAAGTTAGGGTTCATATCAAACCTTGGCTCTAGCCTAGGTCAAATGGTTCGAACCATGGCCAATTATGTTCATGATTCGAACTTGGGTCTAGTCTAGGTCAAATGGTTCAAACCAGGGGCAATAAAGTTCACATGTTTCAGACCTTGGGTTTAGCCCAAGTCAAAGGATAACACCATGTTAAAAAGCACAGCCCATGAAAAAGTACACTTCAATTAGTTTCATATTCCTCAAAGTGAGCCCAGAAGATCAACTTGCCAATATTCTGATCAAAGTCGTTGGAAGAATGAGTTTGTGTGACATTATCTTCTAATTGGGCATGTCCTGTAACGACCCGAAATTTCCAAGCCGAAACGTAGAGATTTCTGGGTCACTAGATCATAGGTCATAATCAATATACAGAATTTCCTTGGTATTAATAGAGATCAAGCAATTATAAACTGAAATAACCGTTCAACACAAATAAATGAATGTTGTTCAACTAATAACACCAGTGACGGTTGTACATCACCTAAACAGTGGTAAGTAAAACAATGTAACCAATATTCAGATGGCATCCATTAAACATTATACCAAATATAAGGCCGAGATCGACTAAGGATAATAACTCTCAGATGGAAGATCTTCCTCATCTTCCGGCACCAAATTGGGATCCTTGTCAGCCTCAATACGTGTGACACATAGTGTCGGGGTGAGCTAAAATTCCACGAGCTCAGTAGGATAATCACAATATAAACTTGGATCTTATTTACTCAACATAGTTTTCAATGATTAATTCGAGATTTATCGCTAAGAATGTGAACCTCAGGGAATCTTATTGTCATGTTCGAGATTTAGTTCCATACGATCTTTTAGTCAATTATCTCACATTTCATATGAATGCAGAGTTACAAAAATTTCCATTACATGTTATATACAACTTGTTATATTCATGCATGACTTAAATAATAACTTAAAAATCTCTAACGCAAGTATAGCGCTCGAGCCAGAGGCAGCCGATCAGAATCCAAACCATCTTCATTCATGAACAATTTTTCAGTATGCCCAAGCTTCTACATTGTGAGGGAATACTTGGGCGATTCAGAGGTCATCATCACGGTCTAGTAGGTGTCGAAGCACAGTTCAGTAGGTGTTGTCGCACTAGATTCGTTCAAATCAACTCTTCAAATCCCATGCATGTTTTATTAACACAATATTGTGTTTATAATACATAGCTAATTCAAAATTCAAATTTACTCTCCAATTTTTCGATGAGAGTTCAATGCATTTCAATGTTCAATGAGTTCCAATATTCGATGTGAATTCAATGTATTTCAATGCTCGATGAGTTCCGATATTCGATGTGAATTCAATGTATTTCAATGTTCGATGTGACTTCAATGTGTTTCAATGTTCGATGAGTTGCAATATTCAATGTGAATTCAAAGTATTTCAATGTTGATGAGCTCCGATATTGATTGAGAGTTCCATATTCTAGGTGTATTACATGTGCAATATACATTAAATCAAATTCAAATACACAATAATGGCATAACGATCAATGATTTCACAATCTATGGCTAACAATACGGGTCATTTCTAACTTGCCAATCACTAATGACTATGAATGAAGAGATAACATGTAAGAATGCATTGTAATTCCCCTACCTCGGTCCTAACGTCGCGAGAAGGAAGCGAGATGATCCTTATCGATGGCGATCGATAACCCCCTCTACATCACATACACAAGTGATGCATCAACGATTGATTATAATTATGACAATCCAAAGTACTTAACACTACTTCAAAAAGAGGACTGAAACGGCACTCTGATTTAACTCACCCGAGCGACTTATCAAAGAACAATTTATGTGCAGTCTTTAGTATCTCACTCGAGCGACAACCAAATTCGCTCGAGCGAGATTCGGTCGAAAATTTGACCTTGATTCTGTAGCGTTCTCGCTCTAGAGAAATTGAATCTCGCTCGAGCGACCCTGTGTGAGTATTGAAAGTAAACCCTATTTTCTTTCTAGCTCGAAATCGAAACCCGAATTAAATATGTGAAAACCTGACAATTATTAACTAGAACCTAAATTTCTCGAAAATAGAATCGTAATAAGGAACAATGATATCTACCTTTTGGGGTGTGAACAGTAGATCTACGATGATTGATGCTTGAGGTGATTTGGGTCGAAAACTCTCGTCCGTCCGGTGCTCCTATCTTCTCCCTCCTTGACCAGATGGTGGAAGAGATCAAAGAGTTCCTTGTGGAAGAAACATCCAAAATATTTTAGGGTGAAAGAGATTGAGGAGAAGAGTTGTGACGGTTAGGGTTTTCTGAAAGGAAAAAAGGAGACGTTTTTCTTACGGTTCTTTCTTAAGGAGAATTCTCAAAGAGATTGTGACTAGGTTTCTCCGTAAGCCACTTTCCTATCACTTACAAGAGATTATTCAGTGTTAAGCTGACACACAAACAAAGGGTGTGTAGGCTTTTACCTCAAAATCTAAAATAATGGTTCAAAACTTACATAAAGTTTTGAATCTCTAACCTCTTGCCTATAATGCAGGCCTTCAACCAGCAGGCTACCACATAACTTGTGTTAACTAAGGACCAAATTAATTATTAATCACAAATACCACATACGAAAATCTGGGTCGTTACAGTCATCTATGCCCGAATTTGAGGGAGAGTGATGGTGTGTCACTAGCATTAGTTGGGTGTCATTAGTGAGCAGAATACATGCATAATATTGATATTATTGATACACATGAGATCCTATTGTTAGGTATGGAGCAGTACTTGAGGCGGATTGGGCCTGGGCGCCAGCCCGAGCGGGCCCAAAATCGGGGCGGGCCCATATAACCTCCAAATTTTAAAAAAAAACCTAAATCTATTCTCTTCCTCAGTTCCTCTCTTCCTCTCGTCCCTTCCACCGCCGACGACACCGACGACCACTGGCGACCAGGTAAGGGCCTCTTTTTTTCCAATTTTTTCCATTCTTTTCACCCTTTTATTTTTCTTTTCTTTTTTTTTGCAGGATCTTCTTTGAAGCACAATCGGCAACAGCCGCAGCCCAGACCCCGCAGGTAGGGGCATTTTTTTTTTTTTTTCCATTTTTTTTCACCCTTTTTTATTTCTTTTCATTTATTTTTTCAGCTTCTTCTTTGAAGTACAGTCAGCAGTCCACAGCATCACCGGTGACAAGGTAGGGGCATTTTCTATTTTTTTTCCCATTTTTTTCTCCCTTTTTTATTGCTTTTCATCTTTTTTTTTCAGCTTCTTCTTTGAAGCACAGCTGGCAGCCACAACATCACCGGCGACCATAGGTAGGTTTTTTTTCAATTGCATCAGTTTTTCTTTTTTTTTTCTTCTTCTATCCTGCAAGGAACAGTGAAGTACTATATATATATATATATATATATATATATATATATATATATATATATATATATATATATATATGCTGCAAGCAATGCATCAGTTTTTCTTTTTTTTTCTTCTATTATCCTGCAAGGAACAGTGAAGTACAATATATATATATATATATATATATATATATATATATATGTTAGACTGTGTGTGTGCGCGCGCGCCAGTAAGTAACTTATCATACTCAATCCATCTTCTTAACAAGCAGTGGAAAGCAATCAAGAAATAGATTAAAATTTGTAGAAACTTTTTATGCAATAAAAAATCATTGAAATTTTACTTTGCAGAATGAGGTACAGCAGAAAGTAGTGAATGGTTGAATGATGTTATGTATCAGGTTCTTTAGCTGGTGACATAAATCTTGTATTGGTTTGCCTTGCCTAACACAAAATAGTTTAGACTACATTTTCACATTATAATGGCTGATACCAATTCGTATCATTTATATGACCCAAATACAGTAATCATTATTTGTGCGAGCAAATTGACACAGAATACCAAGCTGGATAGATTATATATATATATATATATATATATATATATATATATATATATATATATATATAGTGACAGCCCGGTTCTTGAGGCGCCCGCCTAAGCACTGGCCCGCCCGATCCGCCCAAAAGTCCACCCAACCGCCCGAACCCGCCCGCCGACTTTAGGAACATTGGGTATATATGATAATACTGAGTGCGTGAGACATTAAACTTAAACCCAATTCCGTTACTTCTCTTAAACCCTCTCCAACCTTTCTCATCTATCAAACCTTAACCAAATTGATCTAAATCTAACCCAAACTAAACCCTAATCTGAAACTGACTTTAGATTTGGATGAGGATGCACCTATATTAACCAAGCAACAAGTTGTAACAACAAGAAGAGAACTTCCAAGTAACCTAAACCAATATTTTATCACCCATGACGCCCTATTTTTCCCATCAATGAAAAAAGAGAGAACATCATTTGATATTGCCAATAGAGGAACACATTCTAGAATATAAAATATTACATACCTTTGAGTACAGGGGATCTTTCGGAGCTATGTTTAGAAAGTCACCATGGAAAATGTCCACATCTTCAGATCAGGTTAAGGAAATAATATTTACACGTTCTAAATTTAAATCAAATGCTAAAAAACTTTTTTAGAAATACATAAGAACATAATAAAACCAAATTGAAAAAAAAAAAATCCTTCTTACAAAATGAAATAACCACTCCAATAAGGTGTTCATGCTTTTAAGTAACCCATACAAACAAGAGTAAGGACATGGATCAAAATCTCATGAAGAATAACAAGCCCTAAAATAGCCAAAGCATAATTACATTACAAAAGGATAACATCATGTTTAAACACTTATAATTCAAAACAGTCATTGTCAACATTATTTGTGAGTATTTTGGACCACTCTAATGCATTGTTATGTTAAATTTGTTCATTCAAATATTGAAAATACAAGAATGAATACAACAATTTTTCCAATGATTGGTCTGTTTTAGAGCAAAAGTCAATGGACAATTATTACAACCTTTAGTTGTTGGTTTTGTTCTTGTAACGCCCCGGAATTCATACCTTTGAATCCCAGGAGTTACTAACTTATCTTCTTAGGACCCGACAACAAAAGGGCTAGAAGCAAAAACATATACGGAATAAGCAACATCAATTGAACTAAGGAGAGATAATAACAAAAACTGTCATTCCTTCCAATGCATTTCTCCACAAGTCTCTTAGCTAGTACATGATATCTCAAATTGAAAGATAAACTAATAACAGAACAGATAAAGCTGGAATCATACTATACTAGCTTACACTTGCACACTTGATCGGCATTAAAGATTTTTAGAGCTTACTAACTTTCTTTCCATACCTTACGTAGCTTTTTTGGACTTGCTTTAACCATTATTTAGTGATTGTTTTTCCTTTTCTGTCGAGTGACTTCTCTGTACATAATAAATAGGGTACCTCTATTCCTACCTGATTACTGGGGGACACCTAAACTAAAACCCGTTGACCGCCTTAAATCAAAGGACTGTGATTGTTTTTCATGCCAATCTTCTACACAATGGATCTTGAGACCATGGGCGTGCCATCAGACAATCAAGTTTCTGATTACACGTGACACAGATCCCAAAAGGTGGCACTAAAATCACGTTTGAGTGTGATGTGTTCCATGTGATTTTAGAGCCACCTTTTGGGATCGTGCCACGTGGAATCAGAAACCTGACCGTCTGATGGCCCGTCCATGGTCTGGCATGAAAAACTATCATGATAGTCTGATTTAAGACAGTCAACAGGTTTTAGTGTAGGCGCCCACTAGTAATCTGGTAGGCGAGAATAGAAGTATCCTAATAAGTGTGAGCGAAAGAACAACAGCGTAGTAAGTCCTACCCCCTTGACTCCAATAGTCATACAAATAAAATTGAAAGTAAAACTAGGCCATCTAATTCAAGACATATAAGTGCCGGTGAGTGCCATTTTAGTATGCATACGAGGACATATGAAGAGATATTAAATACCTAAATCTCATGCAGGGTTCTTCTGAGAACTTCTTTCTTTTCTTATTGAAGAGTTCCTTTCCTTCTCAACATAGTTTCTTCTTTTCTAGAATGCATATTGATGCAGAAACTAACACCATGCAAATGTGATGGGCTGCGATTAATCGAGAATTAAAATAAGTAATTGAAATATAAATTATCTAACAAATAAACACATAAATTAAAGAGAATTCCAATTAAATGATTTGACTTAGCCCAAAACGGTGTTACTTTTGCCGTATGTTCCCTTTAAGATCAAGAAGACTAGGGTTCTTAACGAACAACTAGATCTCCAACAATTTAGGCATCGAAAGAACTCGCAAGTGGGTTCTTTCGAAATCGGGCGGAATTAACAACAAGAAAAGGGATTCTAGGTATGTAGAAACCAAATGGTTAAGAATAAAATAAAGTAAGATATTAACCAAATACTTACGTCGACGATTGAGATAAGAGTAAATATGATGGATGGAAATGTTGGCCTCACACCAAACCGCACACGGATAGAGGACTCGCTCATCTACGTTTTGAGAGAATCACACTCTCGAAGAAAACCTTCGCCCTCATTCTTTAATTAGGAGTCTTCGTGACGCTTCTTTCACCTTCAATAGTAAGCGGTTATTTGAATCGGATGTCCCCATCAATTCCCCCAGGGTTAGAAGAATTCATCCCCTATGAATATTGGTCGTGGAAGTGCTCGCAGAGATCAGGATCAATCAGTTGGAACTCTTCTTTTGTAATCCACGTATTCTCTAAATCTGGCTTATTCTTCCACTTGACAAGATACTTTGGAAATCCCCCTTGGTTTGTAGACACAATCTGATCTTCCAAAATATCTTCAATTATCTCACGAGACAGAAGTGCAGGTGGGGGTAAAAGAATAGGGAGAGAAACAGAGATAGGACAAAAGGATTAGGTGGTGTAATTGCAAGGCCATTGGACAGTACGAGATTCTCCACATTGAAAGTTGTACTAAAACCCAATTGTGGTGGTAAGTCTAGGACATAAGCATTAGGACCGACACGCTTCAAAATCCTATAGGGTCCAGCACTACAAGCTTGTAACTTATTAGCAATTCCTTGAGGGAAGCGCTCAGGTCTATTTCGAACCATCATAAAATCACCCTCTTAAAATTCTTTGAATCTTCGATGAGAATCTGCAGAAAGCTTATATTTTTCATTACTCACATTAATTCTTCTTTTAATCTCAGGATGACGTTCATGAATGCGATGTGAAAAATGTAGAGACAGACTCTAACGACCTCTGATAAACCAACATCGGAATGAGATCTATGGGTGTCCTAGGTTTGTAACCGCGCACAACTTGAAACGGACTCATCCATATGGTTCTATTAACCGAATTGTTATATGCAAACTCTACAATAGGTAGGATGGAATCCCAACTCCTAACATGATCACCTACAAGACACCTCAAGAGATTTCCTAGACTATGATTAACAACCT
The DNA here is from genome assembly GCA_021018995.1 of Chloranthus sessilifolius. Classification (NCBI taxonomy): domain Eukaryota; kingdom Viridiplantae; phylum Streptophyta; class Magnoliopsida; order Chloranthales; family Chloranthaceae; genus Chloranthus; species Chloranthus sessilifolius. Next base: position 8,302,907 of record CM037593.1, on the reverse strand, counting down.
CAGTTTGTCCATCGATTTGGGGATGATATGCTGATGAGAATTGAAATCTTGTCCTCATTTTATGCCACAATGTCTTTCAGAAGTAACTGACAAACTTAACATCTCTGTTTGATACAATGATCTTGGGCAAACTATGTAAACAAATAACCTCAATAAAGAAAGGTGTAGCAAGTTTACTTGCATCTGAGATTTACAAACAAGCTATGAAATGGGCCATTTTCGAGAAACGGTCCACAACAACAAATACCGAACCATGTTTGTGGAGGATGCTAAGTCCGTAGAAAGATTTTGCCATAGAGTATGTGGCACAGGTAAAGGTGTACACAACCCAATGTTTTGCTTCCTTTGTTTTGCCAATTGGCAAACGCGAGTTTGATTGATATTTTGACAACATATCGTGCGAGATTAGGCCAGTATAACCTATCTTCAACCAATGTAACTGTCTCGTTATGACCGAAATGCCCCATAACACCCCCGGCGTGTAATTCCCAAACGAGAAAATCTCGTAGAGAAGTGCAGGGAATACACAAGCGGTGTTTTAAAAACAAATACCTATCGTATAGGGTATATTCACACAATCTTTCATACTAGTCACTCATGAGTGAGGCGTAGTCTTCTCCAAAATCTGGACATGTAGGATAATCATCCAATAAACGCTCAAATCTAGTCACCTCAACATTCATGAAGTGCAACGTCGCCACTTACGAATGAGTGCATCAGTAGCCCTATTCTCTACACCAGCCTATGTTTCAGCACAAAGGTGAACCCTTGAGGTTGCTCCACCCATTTCACATGTCGCGGGTTTAGCTTCTGTTGGGAGTTCAAAAATTTTAGGGTCTCATGATCTGAGAACAGAACAAATTCTTGCGGTAACAAATAGTGTTTCCAATACGTGAGAGATTGTGCCACTGCATAAAATTCTTTATCGTACGTAGAATATTTATGCCTGGCCCCATTTAGCTTTTCACTTAAATAAGCTATAGGGTGATCCTCTTGACTCAATACTCCACCTATATCTACTCATTACATGTCACACACCACCTCAAAGATTTTATAAAAGTCATGAAAGCGCATAATAAGAGCCTCCGTCATACGAGACTTAATCTCCCTAAATGCTTTTGCTGCAGCAAGTGTCCAACTAAACTCCCCAGTTTTTATGCAATCGGTGATAGAGGACCTTACCGCACTAAGATTACGGATGAACCGCCTGTAAAACATTCTAACCAATGAAAGCTACGAACTTCATGAATGTTCTTAGGCTCAGGCCACTTCACAATAGCCTTGACCTTTTCCGGGCCTGCAGTCATTCCTTAAAACGTTACGACAAACCCTAAGAAGACAACACTTGTTGTCATGAAAGTACACTTCTTTAAGTTTGCGTATAATTTCTCTCCTCTGAGAGTCAAACAAACTTGCCTTAAATGACTTAAGTAATGTTCCATGTTGTGGCTATAAATAAGGATATCATTGAAGTAAACCATTAGGAATTTGCCTATGAAAGGCCTCAACACATGCGCCATGATCCGCATAAATGTGCCTAGGGCATTTGAGAGCCCGAAAGGCATGACAAACCATTCATATAAATCATCTTTGGTTTTAAAGGCAGTTTTCCATTCGTCCCCGAGACGAACTAGAACTTGATGGTATCCACAGTTCAAATCGATTTTTGAAAAAATTTGGCACCAACCATCATGTCCAACATGTCGTCTAGTCTCGGTATAGGAAACCGATACTTGACCGTGATTTTATTAATGGCGTGGTTATCGACACACATCCTCCAAGATCCATCTTTTTTGGGTGTGAGCAGTGCAGGCACAACACATGAACTCATACTTTCTCTAATGAATCCCTTTTGGAGAAGTTCATCAATTTGCCTTTTCAACTCCGAGTGTTCAGATGGATTCATGTGATAATGGGGAAAATTAGGCAAAGTAGAATCGGGAATCATATCCATAGCATGTTGAATGTCCCTTAAATGTGGTAATTCATTTGGGAGGTCCATGGGAAAGACATCATGAAACTCCCTCATCATAAGTTAAACCTCTTTAGGAAATTTAACACTTGACTCTTTGGGTGACTCCATTGTAACGAGAAAATAGATAATGTCCTCTTCCATAGCACCTTGCTCAAACTCTTAAGGGGCTAACAATATTGATAATGCCTTAGTTGGCTTCTCTCTCTCAACTAAGCCTTTATCCTTTGATTTGTTTATTTTCTTTGTAGTCGCTTTAGGAGGTAGAGGATTTATTCTATTCTTATTACCTTTGTGCATGAAAGAACACACGTTTGATCTCCGGGACAATGTCACATCCTAATCATACAACCAAGGGCTCCCAAGGATGATATGCCCAACATCCATAGGCACAACATTGCACTATAAGGTATCCTTATACGACCATGGGAACCTTACACCTATGTGAATCTAGGATGGATGATGAATCGACCCAAGCTACTTTATAAGGTCGCAGGTGATGTACGGGTGTAAGTCCCAAGCGAGAAACTGTGCTTTCAGAAACAAGATTGGTACAGCTTCCACTATAAACTATGACTCTACAAGCTTTCTCACCACACTTCGTTATGGCATAAAATATGTTATCCTTTTGTCAGTCATCACTCTCCTTTGATTGGGTTAGCGCGCATCTAACCACAAGAGCTCGAGATATATTATTGTTCGCAACAGGGTAGGAGATTTCCCTAAGACAAGCTACAATTCGTTCCCCTACATGATCTTCTTCATCACTAGGGAATGATTCGGTTTCATAAACCTCTACTTCCCCGTTTTCCTGTTCATCTTCAGTTTCCTCTGTTGCGAACAAATTTCGGTAAGGACATTGTGCTGCAAAATGTTCAAAGCCATGACACCTGTAGCACTTGCTCTGACCACCACTCTTGGGGCCCTCTAACATTGGACTCTTACCCTTATCAGCTTTAATCACTAGTGTGGCAAGTGAATTAGACCTAGCCAAATGGGCGTTGATAATAGACTTATACTCAGAACAGTTAGACCTATAACCAGACCCACTAGCATCAAAATGTTTGGATAGAGGGGTCTTAGGGTGTCGTTCTAACTCTGACTCTAGAGAAACACTCTTCTAGATCGGTAACAGGATATAGAATAAGTTTCCGTTGTAATTTTGGGCGGAGGCCCATTCGAAATTGAGATAGCAATATTCCATAATAATCCCCCCCCCCCCTAAATTGTCTTTACAATGCCTTTTATAGGCAACTAATCACACATTCGAAATTGGACAATAACCGACTCACGGATGTCCGTCAAGCCCAAAGTAATTCTATAAATTTGAAATATAAAATAACTAAAACCGTTAACTAAAATCACGGATGTCTGTCCAGTATTCATGGACGTCCGTCATGCACTAAAACAGCAAGTCTTCTAATTTACGGGCGTCCGTCTTGAAATCATGAACGTCTGTGATTCATTTCTTCATAATGCCGTCATTCTTTAATTAGGAGTCTTCGTGACGTTTCTTTCGCCTTCGATAGATCATAGGCGGTTCTTTGAATCGGATGTCCCCATCATATATTTTCTTTTATTTTACCTTGAGAATTATCTTATCCTCAATGTTACCTCTGACACTTCTACTTGTGGGATTTTTGTCGTGTTGATACTTGGTGGCACTTGGACACTCCTCAAACAACACAAAACTTATGACATGTATGAAAATACCACATAATACCATCAACAGGCTCATCGTTTTGACAACGATAAAATGAACTTCATTTTTAAAAAAATGTGCAAAGTTTAGTGACTGCTAAATAAAATGTTTGGGTCGTTGAAAAGGACTTTTATGATATAGTATACTTTTATTTAGGTTCATGATATATACTATGTATCTTTTCGTTACATCTCAATTGGCCCTCTAAGATTTCCCTTCAATTTTTTTCTATATATGTTATATTTATTTAATTTATCTTTTTTAAGGTCATGCCAAAAAAAAATCATGCTGCCGTATTGAAATCTTTAGAAATCGGCATGCCAAACATCTATTGACACCTTGACACTTAGTACCCATGCCATGTGTCTAGGTAACACTGCTTATCCGTTATTTTCGTTTCATAGTATTTTTCCCAGCTTATATCACTTATTATTCCATTGTTCAAAGTGGTAGGGGGTGCTTATCAAAATCCAGAGTGGTCTCACAATGTGGGGTTAAACATCCCATAAGCAGGAACAGAGCATTCCATAAGCGGAAACAGGGTCATAACCCCGAGGCTAGATACGTGCGTTTTTATCTCACGAAGATGGTGTCAATCATACTACTAATGATGCTAACTACATGATCAAATTAGGAGGAACACTGTATGAACATTCAATTTCAATAATCTGGTAGAGAGATCCATATTAGAAGTCATTTTTGGGGGATGACAACTATTGAGTTAGTGTTTTGTGATTACCAAGCCATGATTACTACGCATGTTGTGGGATCATCTAGCCACGTAACCTCTCGGTGACCAAGCTATAAAGCTTAAGTCAACTACACCCATGTTTCGAAAAAATAAGAGCAATCTTAATAGGCATCAATACAGTTTAGTAGTACATATGACTATATGTCTTGGCAGTGTATATTTTGTACTAATAGGAATGCTTAGTCGTTCTTCATGTTGTACCTTAGGTTGGACCTTTTTGTCATTGCTAATTAATCGCTTAAATATACTCTAAGAAGGAATCTGCATAATTTTGCACAAATCTGTGATTTTCCCTGTATCCCTCAATTCCTTTATACATGATAACAAGTAAAACTAAGGAACTGAAACTTGTTTCTAGAGCAAGGGCTTTAAAAGAACATAACATGATGTGGTTAAAACCCCAGAAATAAGAGATACCTCAAACAAAGAAACAGCTAAGACCCAATAAGGTCTCCATTACTTGATACTAATTACGAGGAATGAGTAGGACGCATTCTGAGGGATAATGATTGACGTAACAAAGTATTAAATACCTAAAATACCCATAAAGTGCATAATCATACACTCAACAAACAGGAGTTAATGTGACTATATCCATGATATCAAAATGCTCAAGTGCAGTTGTTACTTCCCCAAAAATGAAAATAATTGAAGCCCTTTCTGGTCAATGGGGGACATGATAACTAAACCTGAGAATATCGACTGGAAAATTGTTGATAATTCACAAAAAACAGAGCCAGCAAATTCACATTAGTATATATGACATGATAATATTAGAAAAGATATTACCATGTCAGTTTTCCTCGAATTTATAAGTAAAATAACAATATCTGAACCTGAGATTACCATGTCTTTTATATCTTCCTTTGGATTCCATGTGTTTTGAATGATCAGTTCTTATTTCAGATTCTTCACTAGAGAATTTGCCTTTGTTAAGCAAGTAAAAGCTTTGAACATTGCAACCAAGATTGTCAAAACACCTAGGCCTTGCTGAACGACATTATCTTATATTTTATATTATAATTATAATGCACATATTAAACTATATAAAGGCCTTATCATGTAATATCATAGGGAGCCACTATTTGCACACGGAAACTGACCTTTTGTGCACAGAAACTAGGCTTCTGGAAGGGAAATTTTCAAATTTTCAAGTGCAAAAGCTGTGTTTCCGTGTGCAAGTAGTGGGTCCAAATATAATATTATATAGGATTAATGAGAAGTCACCGTCATCAATAGGCACTCAGAAGTGCCTTTTGGTGACAAAATATGTGAGTGCCTTCACATATTTGAAGGCACTCAGAACCGTCTGACATCTGTAGATGTCAATTTTTTACAGGAGGTCCTTCTAAGTGCCACTGTGTTGACTCGAAAATTTTGGGATTCGGAACTCTTTCTTCTTCCACTTAGCCTTAAAAATCAGATAGAATAAATTAACAGAAGGAATTAGGAAAATAGACTATTTATAGTTTTTTTTTAACAAATCCTACTCTAAATAGGATTTACAGTCCAAAGTTATGTTAGACATCTAGGTGGCTAGAAAAATATTCTTAGCCACCTAGATAGCTAGAAAAATATACGTAGCCATCTAGGTGGCTAGAAAATATACGTAGTCACCGAGGTGGCTAGAAAAATATTTATCCACCCTAGGTGGATAGAAAAATACTTATCCACCTAGGTGGCTAGAAAATATGCGTAGTCACCTAGGTAGATAGAAATATACTTATCCACCTAGGTAGCTAGAAAATATACGTAGTCACCTAGGTGGATAGAAAAATACTCATCCACCATAGGTGGATAGAGCTATACTTATCCACCCTAGGTGGATTGAAAATATACGTAGTCACCTAGGTGGCTAAAAAATATACGTAGTCACCTAAGTGGCTAGAAAAATACTTATCCACCCTAGGTGGATTGAAAATATACGTAGTCACCTAGGTGGCTAAAAAATATACGTAGTCACCTAAGTGGCTAGAAAAATACTTATCCACCCTAGGTGGATTGAAAATATTTGTAGTCACCTAGGTGGCTTGAAAATATACGTAGTCACCTAGGTGGCTAGAAAAATACTTATCCACCTACGTGGATAGAAAAATACTTATCCGCCCTAGGTGGATAGAAAAATACTTATCCACCCTAGGTGGATAGAAATATACTTATCCACCTAGGTGGCTAGAAAATATACGTAGTCACCTAGGTGGCTAGAAAAATACTTATCCACCTAGGTGGATAGAAAAATACATATCCACCCTAGGTGGATAAAAATATACTTATCCACTCTAGGTGGATAGAAAAATACTTATCCACCTAGGTGGCTAGAAAATATACGTAGTCACCTAGGTGGCTAGAAAAATACTTATCCACCCTAGGTGGATAGAAATATACTTATCCACCCTAGGTGGATAGAAAAATACTTATCCACCTAGGTGGCTAGAATATGCGTAGTCACCTAGGTGGCTAGAAAAATACTTATCCACCTAGGTGGATAGAAATATACTTATCCACCCTAGGTGGATAGGAAAATACTTATCCACCCTAGATGGATAGAAAAATACTTATCCACCCTAGGTGGATAGAAATATACTTATCCACCCTAAGTGGATAGAAATATACTTATCCACCGTAGGTGGATAGAAAAATACTTATCCACCCTAAGTGGATAGAAATATACTTATCCACCCTAGGTGGTTATGAGAAAAGAATGATCCGCGTGAAAACAAAAACTTACGCAGCTCTCTCAGCCGCTCATTTTATGAAAACCTTACCGGAACCGTAGGATCGTAACTTCTATAACCGCTACCATAAATCTATAAATAGCATACTCGTCCTCATTGGAAGGGATCCGAAAATTCTGACACAGCTCTGCCGAAAATATCTCCGATTCTTCTAAAAAGACTTTAGGGTATCTCCGAGATTCTGGCTATTCCTTTCATCTTTTTTATTTTCTATTTTTTAAAAGTGGACAGGAGGAAAAAGTTGAGGTTAAGACATTTAGGATAAGGGCTACGGCCCTTACCTAAAAGTGATACGCCTAGGATAAGAGCTACGGCTCCTCCTAAGTAGGATTTATGATGCAATTTGGGATTACGCGTTACGACTCGTACCCATATCTTGTATACTTAGAAATAGTTTAGTCACGTGGGTACGACCCTGGGCATAACTCCTAATACACTCGGATTGCAACTACGAATTCGATACTCATACGGGTTGTAATCACAAACCTGAAGAATGATTTCGGACTATAATACCCAAAATATTAATCTATGATAATTGGAGTTTCCCTCGCGGTTCGGATCATCACTCCCTCAAATGAGGGTTTGGACCTTAACTTCGAGATCGAAAATTCTTTCACAGTAGACTCGCTGACTTTTAGTTAAAACGATCATAATATGAGATCGTAACGAGATCCAACGGTGGATTTATTGTATATTGACCAGATCTTGTAATTTTGGTCAAATCCAACGGTAGAATTGTTGACTTAGTCAAATGATCATAATGAGAGATCGTAATGAGATCCAACGGTAGATTTATTGCATATTGACCAGATCTTGTGATTGTAGTCAAATCCAACGGTGGAATCGTTGACTTTTAGCCAAACGATCATAATGTGAGATCGTAACAAGATCCAACGGTGGATTACTATACATTGACCAAATCTTAAGATATTGATCATATCCAACGATAAAATCATTATAAAATCATCTATGATCATCAAAGTTTAAGGAATTTGACGATATCTAACTCATGATTAGACACTTTATCACTAAAAGTGATAACTCCTTTGATAATCAGTTGCCCGAAGAATGGATTCGGTATTCGAACTCATCTTTTAGACCAGAGAACAAGAATTCATTATAAGACTCGTCCACGAGTTTCTTGCTCCAGTAATGACTTGTGCTTTTCGATCAAATGGAACCGGCTTTTGGAGGAGGGGTTCTCCCAGCCGTCGTCCCCTATTTCATATTTCTCAAATCTCCGATGAAGATAGTCTGCTATGCATATATCTCATGACGGATTGAAGATGCTGATGAAGACTTATAATTAGAATTTTTAGTTTTGTTTATTTCAGAGATGTAATTACGTTATTTATCTTTATTTAGTAGCTTTTAATCAGAGGTATTCAATTTTGATGTAATTAACGGGGAATTGACTGCGATACCCGGAAGTGTAAAGTCCGCCATTTTTAATAAAACCCTCTCCTAGCGAGGGGAAATTTGTTATGATTGATTTGTGTTAGATTTATATCATACGCAAATTTGTTGTTTACACACTACCATTATCTATTGATTTCTTCATCTGCATTCAGCTCTCCACTTCGAGTTAGTTTAATACAAGTTGTGACACCTCTAGTATGAAAAGCAAAACACTAAATTTGAATACAGAAGTAGATTCCACAAGATTTCCAGTTGTTAGAAATTGGGGAGATTAGATAAATTGTTGTTTGGAGGGTTTAGAGGTAAGAGGCACTAAACTCTACACTCTTTTCCCGCTGTGTACTTTGTGAACCTTTATTGCTAGTTAGTCGTTTGACAACTGCCTAGTCACCTAACATGAAAAACCGGGGAAAAAAAATTTCTGCGAGATACATGGAACCACCTGATGACATTAGAATGGATATGCATTTTTTTATTTTTTAAAGTATGTAAGCATGGTAATGGGGTTCAGCTACATGGGATCCTAAGAGGTTTTATCTTTTAACTACAGTTACATAGAAATGTTATAATTGAATGAGTTATATCAATATACGAAACTTTATTAAAATGAGTTATATCAATATACGAAAACTTTATTATTAAAGAAACAAAATTTGCTGAACTGAGTTATATCAATAAAAGAAACTTCACTAGTAGAGAGTTAACAAAAATGACTTCTTCAATAAAAAGAAACTTCCTTACTAAAGAAATAAGATTTGTTAATAAAAGAAACTTTATTAGTAGAGAATTAACTAGTGCACCCAAAAAATAGTATATGTATTTTCCAACTTATCAGTCATCAACATAAATTGAAAGGTTTAAATTACCATGCATAAAAATAATAATATATGCATTTCTTATTAGCCTCAATATAGAAGAGTATATATGTTAACCCTAATGCCATCAATTTTGTAACTTAAAGTTCAATATTACAAATATAATGCATTTCTATAAATAAAAGTATCATGCATACACACACGTGCTAATGTCATACTAATATCATATCAATATCACACCAATAGAAAATGTATTTGATATGTTTTTCTTCATACCATACCACTAGAAAATGAAATTGTAATGATACTAGCGGGATTTAGGCTGTGTTTGGCATAGCTTCTGCTAGCTCCCTGCCAGAGCAGGGGTAAAGCAGGTTCCCTTTCTCTTTGTTAAATCCCTGCTACCTGCTTTAGCAGGTTCCTCTTCCCCTTGCTAACTCCCTGCAGAGCAGGATTTACCTGCTCCAGCAGTTCTCCGCTGCTCTCTGCTCACTCCTTGCCAAAGCAGATTTTATTTGCTCTGGCAATGAGTTAGCAGAGAGCAAGGAGGTAGCTGCTAGAGCAGGTAAATCTTGCTTTGCAGGGAGTTACGAGGAGAAGAGGGGGCTGCTAAAGCAAGTATATCCGGCTCTGGCAGGGAGATGGCAAGAGCTATGCCAAACGCAGCCTTCATCTCGGATATCTATGGGCATATCAGTTGGGTCCCAAGCCGAAACATATCCAATAAGTATCGGCCAAACCAGCTGATATTCAAGCACCTTTTTTTCATTTTTAACATAATATAAATATATTAAAAATTGCAAAAAGGGCATTTTTATAATTTCTGGGTCATATTCGATACATATCGGCCAATATGACCCGATATGGTCCGATATTTGACCAGTTTGACCTGATATTTGACCTCATACTAAATCGGGGTTCATATCCGAATCGGATGGGGCCCAACCAAAAACATATCAGCCGATATGTACCTTCCTAGGATATTATATCTACTCCAAATACCCCAACAATAAGCTACGGCATCATGTGATGAGTATCTGATGAAATGAAACACAAGCCTTTCATAAGATTAATGGTGGAGAACAACTGGAACAAAATGTAGAGATCCATGTTTTTTCTGCATACATTGTTATTTTTATCTGTTGAAGAACAGTTTCTAATACGCATGTTCATTTTGCTTTGCACTCAAATCCTGTGATTTTCTTTAACGGTTTGTCTGCAAGTAGTCAATGTCACACAAACACACAAATATATTTTGTCCTACTGTTAAAAGCTCTTGTTTTTGTATAGTAATGGCAGTTTAGTGTCTAATTTCTTCTATTTTCTGTTTTAATTGCTAATGTGTACTTGAGAGAAGGTTTTGTATCCTAGATTGCAATTAAAAACCTTTAATTTGAGTAGAGATCCATGTGATGAAAATAATATAATAAAACCATTAGTAATTCAAAGGCATCCTAGTTCATACAAACACAACCAAGGTATCTAACTCGGGATCGGTCTCAGGTATTAGTCCATGGAGGACCGAGACGTATCAACCAATATGTATCGCCGATACTGGTATCGGGGTGGTATCGGTTTCCAGCGAAAACGATATGTATCATTGATACATATCGGTATCGACCGATTTTTTATACCATGCCCTACAAACTGTCCACAACAAGTAATCTTGCCCTGCTCTTCAACTTCCCACTTATGGAACTATAATGTAAACAGAGGAGAAAAAGTACCAAACACGCTGTCATGTAAGAGTAGATGATCAATTGCAAGATCATGCAGCATGCAAAGGATACTAGAAGCTCCAGCCCGCCTAATGGTATCTTCTAAATTTCTAACCCGTTCCTTACTAAGTTCACATGCTATAATCTTCCCCCTTCCCCTCATGAGTGCAGCAAGGTGAACCGTTTTGTTTCCTGGAGCTGAACAAGCGTCAAGAACCTTCACAAACAGAAACATGAACATGGAGTGAACAACAGCCCAGAATAAATAACTCGTAAATGCCAGTATAACATGTAAATGTCAACTCAAACACAATAAGGTATCAGGTGATTAAAGCATGTCATTAAGAATAGAATCGATGACCTTTCACAAGAATTCCTTGCATATTCATGCTTCAAACCATTGTGACAAAATACGGCTTTTTTTGAAAAATACGCGTATAATATGCATTTGTTTGCCACAACGTACTAAACACGTAAAATACCCATATTTAAACATATATGTATATGTATTTTTAAATAATACACGTATTAAATGATTTTCCCATAATTCACCGTATTTTTAAAAACAAGTTAAAAAAAAAAAAAAAAGATTTTAATATTATCTTGTTTTTTCCTATTTTTCCTGATTTTTTGCGTCATCTATATTTTACTGTGTTTTTCCCTTTCAATCACCCCCCCCCCACCCACCTTTTCCCATATTTTGCCTCTTTTTTTTTCCAACTTTCTCGCTCACCATATTAAACCCGTACCCATATTTTCTCACTTTGCTTCAAACTTTGGGGGAAAGATAACAGTACTGCAAATTGACAGAACTCATAAATGATGCTTTTGTCTTTACAACTTTGTGTAGTTTCCCTTTTATCGCTCTATCTCAAGTTCAAACATGGCAAAGACACTAGCGATGGTGTAAATGAATCACTTTTTGCTGTATTTGCTCAAATGATTACATAAAAAAAGGTCAACGATTTTTTTTTATAATTGAAAAAAAAAAAAAAAAAATTGGCTTTCTTGTTTATGTATTCACTGCACAATGAAAGAAAAGGAAGTATTTGTTTCACTCCGATAAAATCATAGATGGGGTTTAATGCAAAGGATATGAATGCATTTCCATACTTTTTAATTTTTAACATTTTAAAGTAATTTAAGTTTAAGAGGTTTTACTTTTCTCCTTCCATGTTTATTTCCATAAAGTACAGATCTGGAGATTTTTAGCTTTCCTTCAAACTCTAGTCCCCTAGAGTTCGTAAGAAAGATTTCTTTGCAACCGCATTAGTACTTGAAGGGGACATCAAGATCGAGAGCGTTGGAATTGGGCAGCAACAGATTTTCTAGCGTAAGAAGAAATGACGTAAGAAGAAGCGATGGAAGAGTGACCTAAAAAAAGACTTGAGGCGTGCTTTAGTCGATCGATAGATCTCAGATATTCGATCAATCGATTGAGGACAGGGGCTTTTGAGCTTTTGGCGAATTTATTCTTCTTAGTCGATCGATTGAATTCAAACTTTTGATCAATTGATTGTGGACTGAGACTTCAAGCGACTTTATTATTTATAAATCGATCGATCAATTCTAGAAATTCTCTATGGAGAGTTGGCTGCAGTGATTTCTCTGTGGAGACTTGCTACCAAATTTAAAAAAGATTGATTGCATTCTGAATTTGGACAGGTTTATTGCTTCCATATTCACCAAGAGGGCAATTTTCGAGCTGGTCGCCTGACTCAAGGAGCAAGGGCCATTAATATCTGCCTGAGATCTTTAGAGCAATAGCATAATACTATAAGGCTTGCAGAGTTATTGGGTGGGATTATGGCCCTTGTGTTTTCATATGGGGCTCAAATTTGACCCCTTGCTCTGTAATTTATATTTTCATGCTTTGTACCTTTTCTTGTAAACTTTTGAAAGAGTACTATATACCACAGGTTCAAAAAGCAAAAACAAAAAGCTGGACCAATTTGGGTTCCACCTTGTGTTCAATTTCTGATGGAAGAGTACGATAGAAACTAGGGCTCTTAATGGGTGGGTTTGGGTCAGAGAAAAATTTTAGCTGCCCGTTGGGTAAAAGGCATATGGCTGACGTGATGGTGCAGCCAAACCCGACAAGTCAAGGGTATATGCCCAATGCGACCTGCAAACCGACATGACCCGATGCTCGATCGGAAAAAACCCGACCCATTTAAAAATCCTATTTTCCTTAATTTATATAAAAATATCGGGTATGGTCGTGTCGACCCAACTGGGCTTTTTCCCAACCAGACCTTTGAGTCGACCTAGCCCCACCTGAAGATCGGATTGGATGCTTCATGCTCGATCAGACTTGACGGGTCAAGATTATTTGCCCAACCAGGTAAAAAAGCAGAACTGGACAGGTGATATTGGGTCGACCCAACCCGTTGACAGCCCTAACAGGAATTGTCGAGAGAAGACTCTACTAGATGCGGACTTCAGTACACGACTGTTGTTGCAGATGGATCTGATCAGAATCATCTTTTTGTCTTTCATTTTTCCACAATACAAATTGTGATACTTTATCTTTGTGGCATTGCCAAACTTTGGAAAGAATTTCAAACTTTATGCATTTTGGTCTGAATTTAAACCCTTTTGTCAATCTGTTGAATTTCAATGTGAAGTTTGTGATGTTTCCATCATTCCATGTTAGAAGTACTTATTCTTCTCATATGCATAGATGTAACTCTCCTCTTGATATTGTGCATTCTGAAGTATTGGGTCCTTACCCAGTTACTTCACTCGATGGTTTTCACAACTTTGTCACTGTTATTAATGATTACACACGTGCTAGATGGTCATAATTGTTGAAAAACAAAAGTGAAGTCTACCAAATTTCAAAAATTTCATGCTTTGAACCGAAATCAGTATGGTAAGGTTAAAGGTTTCAATAGGGCTGGGCTGGCCCGTCAACCTGCCTAGCCCGACCGTAAAATCTTAAGAATAGGACTCCAAATTGGGGAAAAGGGCCCGGTTAGGGCCGCAAAACCAAAAACCCGAGTATAAGGTTATTGCTCACAGCCTGTGTGAGAGTTTATGGCTGCACTCTCTTCTACCTTAGCTCAGATTTCCCATTAGTGGCTCCATACTGCTTCAATGCGATAATGAAGCAACTGAAAAGATTGCTTCGGAGTCGCTGCTACATAAACAGCAAAAGATATTGAAGTTGACATTCACTTTGTTCGGAAAAAGGTTTAGGATGGATCCTAGAATTCATTGATGTATCTTCCTCGGAGAACTTGTTGGTGTATTAACTAAAGCCGCTGAAACTAGTACTCTTCATGATGTTACGTCAAGCTGGGCATGTTGGATGTTCATGTTCCAGATTGAGGGGGCATGTTGGTGATGTACAATATGTTAGTATGTGTGCGTGTGGTGTATGTAGTACTTATGGGTGTGTAGGAAAATTTTCTATTAATATAAATGCTAGTGAGGACCTCTCAACTCACTAAGCCTTCCTTTCTTATCTTCTCTTGCTAATATTCTTCTCTCTTCTACTTTCTCTAAACCTTAAACCAACAAAGTTTTTTTTTTCAATTACTGCTGATAGAATAAAGGATCAACTTAACTGAGGATGTTAAACCCATTCCTTTTTTGTTTTCGATGAATTTTTCCTTGGTTTGTTCTTTTCATGATTCTGGGTTTCTTTTTGTGAATTTTGTGGGGTAATTATAGTGCCATAGATTAAAAAATAAAAAAATTAACAAATGTTAATTTGAATGTTTCGGTGTGTCCCCATCAAGTGCAGGAATAGAGAGCTGGAAGGCTGTCCTCATGAAAGGGAATAGAATTACCTAGTTACCTGATCACTTCAATTGATCACATGACTAGGGTAGAGGCCCTTTTGTGGGGCTCCAATTATATATGCAACGAGAGTACACATTGTACTCTATCTCAAGCACCTTGTCACGGGGTTACTCTTCCAGCAGTGTTAGCCAGTGTGGTACCTAACACTCAATGCGCTAAGTCAACCTAACTCTGATACCAACTGTCATGGGGGCATCCTTCGACGCGCCATCAACCCGTGCGGTGCTTCGCTACTGCATACAACGAAGCCAACCAATCTCTTCATCAGCTCTGATACCACCCGCCTAGAGGACAGGAACTCCCCCTCGTGGTTATCTCTGTTTCGCGGCCTACCATCTGATGTATCGTGCCCCTTACGACACGCTCGATTGCACCAATGTGCCTAGTGCTACCGTGCTCAACTGAGTCCCACGCAGCCTGCCACGTGTGTGTTCCGAATTACTAGCACACGTCCATACTTGGCCCACATACTATCGTGCCAACTGAGTCCCACACAGCTCTCGGGAAGTTGCCCAGCCGTATGCACCGTGACGCGCAGCTCGGGTCATACTTCAACCTCACTTTGGGTGCCACACGGCATCGCTGCGTCGACGTCCTAGGCCCACCCTTTCAAGCCTAGGAGACACTTGCGCCCCCTCTGGCAACGCAAGGTCCCGTGTGGGTGGAAGGCATTCTCCAACACCTCTCCCACATAGATGGTCCAAACATCATCTATGGGTAAACAACTAAAGAACCTCAAACACGTTGGTTTGACATACCTACCCCCATGGCACACGTCTTCTGCCCGTGGCACACAATGTCAAGTCCCAACCATCACGCACGTGACTCCCTGCATCGTCTTCCCCTGCGACTGTGTCGCGACCACCACAACACGACCACGTCGCGAGGCCCTCCTGACACCACATGTCATGCTGTCTCAGCACCAAGATGTCGCGTGCTCATCTGGCACCACATCGCGTGCCCTAAGCACCATGCTACAAGCTCAAGTATTGACCCCATCACAACCTGCTACATAGAGCAAGTCAACAAATCAAAAGGATAAAGGTAGGGGCCCTGGTGAACTGTTAAAGAAAAGTGATTAGGTCTCTTATATCTTCTAAGCTAGTGTTTAATCGTTAGTGTTGTTCATAAGCTAGAGTACGATGTTAACTATGAGCATGACTACTTTGTCACTATTATATGTTGGTTGTAAATGGGACTAAATAACCAATCAAAAAAAATATTTTGTGACAAAATGCTAGGCATGATGCAGTGCATTTCTGATGTAGAAACCAATGTTCTTAAAGCTGCCTGGGCAGCCGCCCGGGCAGCTTGGGCCCCCAGGTGCCTTGATTTTGGCTAGGACGCCGCCTTGGGCGGATCGGATTTGGGGCGCCCGCCCAAGCCGCCCCGTACCCGCCCGAGCGGCCGCCCCACCCTAGTCCCCATTTTAAAAAAAAAAAAAAAAAACTCTTCTTTTTTTTCCCTTGGAAGCCATTATTTGGCATATTTTAGAAGGGTCTTCGCACTCGGAAAATTGCGCCTTGCACCGACTTTAAAGAGAGACTTGGTATTTTAGTGACATGTGAAGACCATTAATGACGTCAAATCAGATGGCGGAGGTCGTGTTTCACCTCGATATTCCACACAATAGATCTTGAGATCACAATACATCTATCAGACAGTCAGTTTTTTATTCCATGTGTCACAGACACTCAGAAAATAGCCCTAAACTTACGAAATCAAATTTAAGCGTCATGTGTATCATATGATTGAAGGGCCATTTTTTGGGGATCTTTGACACATGGAATCTAGCACTGATCATATGATTGGTGCGCTATGATCTCAAGATCTAGTATGTGGGATATTGGGCTGAAACAAGATCACCATCATCTGATTCGAAGCAATTAATGGTTTTCAAGGTGTCTCTAACATGGACGCAAACAGAGATACCTAAGAAAAATGTGGGTGTTCTTGGGTGTGTGTGTGTGTGTGTGTATATATATATATACTTCGGGACCGCCCGGATCTTGGGGCACCCGCCTAGGCACCGCCCGGCCCGATCCGCCGGAAAATCCACCCGACCGCCCAAACCCTCCCACCGACTTTAGGAACACTGGTAGAAACTAACATGAAGCAAATGTGATGGGCTGAGATTAATCGAGAATTAACATAAGTAATTGAAATAAAAATTATCTAACAAATTATCACCGAAATTAAAGAGAATTCTAATTAAATAATTGGACTTAGCCCAAAATAGTGTTACTCTCGCTATACGTTCCACTTAAGATCTAGAAGACTAGGGTTCTTAACGAACAACTAGATCTCCAACAGTTTAGGCTTCGAACAAACTCGCAAACGGGTCCTTTTGAAATCAGGTGGAATTAACAAGAAAAGGGATTCTAGGTATGTACAAATCAAATGGTTAAGAATAGAATAAGGTAAGATATTAACCAAATACTTACGCATACGAGTGAGATAAGAGTAAATATGATGGATGAAAAAAGTTGGCCTCGAACTAAACAACACACAGATAGAAGACTCGCTCTTATAAGTTTTGACCGAATCACTCTCGACGAAAACCTTAATTAAAACTTCTCAATTTGCATAGCAATAATCCATAATCATCCCCCCCCCATGCCTTTTATAGGCAACTAATCACACATTAGAAATTGGACGATAACTGACTCATGGACGACCATCCAATCATCACGAATGTCCGTCATGTATTAACAGACGTCCCTCAAGCCCCAAGTAGTTCCATAAATTTGAAATATAAAATAACTGAAACCGTTAACTAAAATCACATATGTTTGTCCAGCATTCACAGGTGTCCGTCATGCACAAAAACAGCAAGCCTTCTAATTCACAGGCATATATCTTGAAGTCACGGGCGTCCGTGATGCATTTCTTTAGAACACCCTCATTCTTTAATTTAGAAGTCTTTGTGACGCTTCTTTCACCTTCGATAGATCATAGGCGGTTCTTTGAATGGGATGTCCCCATCAATTCCCCCTGGGTTAGAAGAATTCATCCTCGATGAATATTGGTTGTGATAGTGCTCGCAGAGATCTAGATCAATCAGTTGGAACTCTTCTTTTGTAATCCACGCATTCTCTAAATTTGGCTTATTCTTCCACTTAACAAGATACTTTTGAAATCCCACTTGGTTTGTAGACACAATCTGATCTTCCAAAATATTCTCAATTATCTCACGAGACGGAAGTGCAGGTAGGGGTAAAGGAATAGGGAGAGAAACAGAGATATGATAAAAGGATTAGGTGGTGTAATTGCAAGGTCATTAGACAATACGAGATCCCCCACATTGAAAGTTGTACTAATACCCAATTCTGGTGGTAAATCAAGTACATAGCATTAGGACCGGCACGCTTCAAAATCCTATAGGGTCCAGCACTACGGGCCTGTAACTTTTAGCAATTCCTTGAGGAAAGCGCTCAGGTCTATTTCGAACCATCACAAAATCACCCTCTTGAAATTCTTTGAACATTTGATGAGAATCTGCAGAGAACTTATATACTCACATTAATTCTTCTGTTAATCTCAACATGAAGGTCATGAATGTCATGCGCAAATGTAGATGCAGATTCTGATGATCTCTGATGAACTGACATCGGAATAAGATCTATAGGTGTCCTAGGTTTCTAACATGCTCACCTACAAGACACCTCAAGAGAATTCCTAGACTCTGATTGACAACTTCGGTCTGTCCATCGGTTTGGGGATGATACGCTTATGAGAATTGCAGTCTCGTCTCCATTTTATACCACACTGTCTTCCAAAAATAATTAACAAATTTAACATCTCAGTTCGACACAATGGTTTTGGGCAAACCGTGAAAATGAACAAACTCACTAAAGAAAAGTGTAGCAATTTTTCTTGCGTATGAGGTTTTTGAACAAGCTATGAAATGTGTTATTTTCGAGAAACGGTCCACAACAACAAATACTGAATCATGCTTGCGGAGGGTCTTACGAAGCCCTACCACAAAGTCCCTAAAAAGATCTTGCCACGGAGTATGTGGCACAGGTAAAGGTGTATATAACCATGCGTTTTGTTCCTTCGTTTTGGCAACTGACAAACGCGACATTGATTGACGATTTTGACAACATCTCGTGTGAGAATGAGCCAATAAAACCTATCTTTAACCAATGTAACAGTCTTGTCGCGGCCGAAATGCCCGGCGACACCTCCAGCGTGTAATTCCCAAACGAGGAAATCTCGTAGAGAATTGCGGGGAAAACAAAAGCGGAGTGTAAACAATAAATACCCATCATGTAGGGTATACTAACACTCTTTCAGATTGGTCACTCACAAGTGAAGTGTACTCTTCTCCAAAATCTGGACACGTAGGATAATCATCCAATAAACAATCGAATCCAGTCACTTCAACATTCATGGAGTGCAACGTCGCTACTCTACGACTAAGTGCATCAGCAGCCCTATTCTCGATTCAAGCTCTATGTTTCAATACAAAGGTGAACCCTTGAAGTTGTTCAATCCATTTCACATGTCACGGGTTTAGTTTCTTTTGAGAGTTCAAAATTTTCAAAGCTTCATGATATGAGAACAAAACAAATTCTTGCGGTAATCAGTAGTGTTTCCAATACTTAAGATATTGAACTACCGCATAGAATTCTTTATCCTACATAGAACAATAAATGACCCACGGACATTAGTCAACCCCAAAGTAGTTTCATAAATTTGAAATATAAAATAACTAAAACAACTAACTAAAATCACGGATGTCTGTCTGGAATTCACGGACGTCTGTCATGCACTAAAACAGTAAGCCTTCTAATTTACAAACGTTCGTCCCGAAGTCACAGATGTCTGTGATTCATTTCTTCAAAACGCCTTCATTCTTTAATTAAGAGTCTTCGTGACGCTTCTTTCACCTTCGATAGATCATAGGCAATTCTTTGAATCAGATGTCCCCATCAATTCCCCCAGGGTTAGAAGAATTCATCCCTGATGAATATTGGTCGTGATAGTGCTCGCAGAGATCGGGATCAATCACTTGGAACTCTTCTTTTGTAATCCACGTATTCTCTAAATCTAGCTTATTCTTCCGCTTGACAAGATACTTTGGAATCCCCCTTGGTTTGTAGGCACAATCTGATCTTCCAAAATATCCTCAATTATCTCACGAGACGGAAGTGCAGGTGGGGATAAAGGAATAGGGAGAGAAACAGAGATAGGACAAAAGGATTAGGTGGTGTAATAGTAGGGCCATTGGACAGTACGAGATCCTCCACATTGAAAGTTTTACTAAAACTCAATTATGGTGGTAAGTCTAGGACATAAGCATTAGGACCGACACGCTTCAAAATTCGATAGGGTCCAACACTACAAGCTTATAACTTCTTAGCAATTCCTTGAGGGAAGCGCTCAGATCTATTTAGAACCATCACAAAATCATCCTCTTAAAATTTTTTAAACCTTCGATGAGAATCTGCAGAAAACTTATATTTTTTCATTACTCACATTAATTCTTCTTTTAATCTCATCATGAAGTTCATGAATGCAATGTGCAAATGTAGAGGCAGACTCTGACGACCTCTGATGAACTGAATCGGACTCATCCTTGTGGTTCTATTAACTAAATTGTTATACGCAAACTCTGCAATAGGTAGGATGGAATCCCAACTCCTAACATGCTCACCTACAAGACACCTCAAGATATTTCCTAGACTCCGATTAACAACTTCAGTTTGTCCATCGGTTTGGAGATGATATGTTGATGAGAATTAAAGTTTCATCCCCATTTTATGCCACAATGTCTTCCAAAAGTAACTGGCAAACTTAACATCTTTGTCTGATACAATGATCTTGGGCAAACCGCGTAAACGAACAACCTCACTAAAGAAAAGTGTAGCAATTTTACTTGCATCTGAGGTTTACGAGCAAGCTATGAAATGGGTCATTTTCGATAAATGAGTCATTTTCGAGAAACGGTCCACAACAACAAATACTGAATCATGTTTGCGGAGGATCTTAGGAAGCCTTAGCACAAAATCCATAGAAAGATCTTGCCACAGAGTACGTGGCATAGGTAAAGGTGTATACAACCCCGTGTTTTGCTTCCTTTGTCTTGCTAATTGGCAAACGCAACATTGATTGATGATTTTGACAACATATCGTGTGAGATTGGGCCAGTATAACCTATCTTCAACCAATGTAACTATCTCGTCACGACTAAAATGCCCTACAACACCACCGGCGTGTAAAAACAAGGAAATTTCATTGAGAAGTGCGGGGAATACACAAGCGGTGTTTCAAAAATAAATACCCATCGTATATGGTATACTTGCACTCTTTCAGACTGGTCACTCACGAGTAAGGCGTAGTCTTCTCCAAAATCTGGATAGTAGGATAATCACCCAATAAACGCTCGAATCCAATCACCTCAACATTCACGGAGTGCAACATCGCCACTCTACGGCTAAGTGCATAAGTAACCCTATTCTCTACACCAGCCCTATGTTTTAGCACAAAGGTGAACCCTTGAAGTTGTTCAACATATTTCACATGTCACGGGTTTAGCTTCTTTTAGGAGTTCAAAAATTTTAGGGTCTCATGATCTGAGAACAGAACAAATTCTTGCGGTAACAAGTAGTGTTTCCAATACTTGAGAGATTGTACCATCGCATAGAATTCCTTATCGTACGTAGAATATTTCTGTCTGGCCTCATTTAGCTTTTCACTAAAATAAGCTATAGGGTGACCCTCTTGGCTAAAAACACCACCTATACCTACTCATGACGCATCACACACCACCACAAAGACTTTAGAAAAGTCCAGACGACACATAACGAGAGCCTCAGTCATAAGGGACTTGATCTCCTTAAAAAATTTTGTCGCAGCAGGTGTCCAACTAAACTCTCCCTCTTTTATGCAATCGGTGATTGGGGACGTTACCGTACTAAAATTACAAATGAACTGCCTGTAAAATGTGGCTAACCCATGGAAGCTACGAACTTCGTGAATGTTCTTAAGCTCAGGCCACTCCACAATTAGCCTTAACCTTTTCCGGGTCCGCAGTCATTCCTTCGGAGGTTACTACAAACCCTAAGAAGACAACACTTGTTGTCATGAAAGTACACTTCTTTAAGTTTGCATATAACTTCTCTTCTCTAAGAGTCGGACAAACTTGTCTTAAATGGCTTAAGTGTTGTTCCTTGTTGTGGCTATAAATAAGGATATCATCGAAGTAAACCACAAGGAATTTGCCCATGAAAGGCCTCAACACTTGCGTCAAATTTTTCCATGAAAGGCCTCAACATTTGTCATGTTTCGCAAAAATTTGTTCGGGACATTTGAGAGCCTAAAAGGCATGACAAACCATTTATATTAACCATCTTTGGTTTTAAAGGCAGTTTTCCATTTGTCCCTGAGACGAACTAGAACTTGATGGTATCTACTCTTCAAATCGATTTTCGAAAATATTGTGGCACCAACCATCATGTCCAACAAGTCGTCTAGCATCGGTATAGGAAGCCGATACATGACCGTGATTTTATTAATGGTGCGGCTATCAATGTTCTTTAAGATGTTGGGCGTGGTTGAACGGTTGGATGGATGTTCGAGCGGAGGTCGCCAGGGGGAGCCAAGGTGGGCGCCCCAAGATCCGGGGGCCCGAAGTATAAATATGTGTATATATATATATATAATCATATAATGACATGAATACTTTATTTCAACATAAACATATATAACATTCAGATCTACTTATAGGCTCATCAATCATATGATTCAAATCCATTCATGGGCATGTTTCTTTGGGCTAAGATATGTTTCAATGATATATTGCGACTCAGACAATTTAGATTGATCACAGATATTCACCACGTGGCATAATGATAATCACACATCAACAGTGTGAGATTAAAAGTCTTAACTTTAGTGGTATAAGATCATTTAAAGCCATTTTGGTGTTTAAATGTCAGTAAGGAGCTATTTATCCAAAGGCAATAAGGGCTTTAAAGTTTAAGGGTCGTCGATGGGTCAGGTTGGGTGGTGTCTAGTAAAAAATTGGCATATTCCCAACCTTTTGATAACTCAACCCGACCCAATAAAAGTCAGTTAATTTATAAATCACCCCGACTTTAAAAGCACAGGCGGCCGCCTAGACCACCCAAGCGGGTGCCCCAAACCCAGCCCGCTTGGGAATCTCCCCAGGACTAAATAGGGGCGCCCGGGGGCCCGAACCGCCCGAGTGGACGCCTAGGCAGCCACCCTAGCCACCTTTAAGAACACTAGCGGCTATCGACACACATCCTCCAAGATCCATATTTCTTGGATGTGAGCAGCGCAGGCACGGCACATAGACTCATACTTTCTCTAATGAATCCCTTCTTCAGCACTAGGGAATTATTCGGGTTCATAAACTTCTACTTCCCCGCCTTCCTATTCATCTTCAGTTTCCTCCGCTATGAACAAATTCCGGGAAGGACATTGTGTTGCAAAATGTCCAAAGCCATGACACCTGTAGCACTTGCTTTGACCACCACTCTTGGGGCCCTCTAACATTGGACTTTTATCCTTATCAGCTTTAATCACTGGTGTGGCAAGTGAATTAGACCTAGTCGAATGGGCGTTGACAATAGGCTTAGATTCAAAATAGTTAAGACTTATAACCGGACCCACTAGCATCCAAACAATTGGTTTGAGGGTATCATTCTAACTCTTCGACTCTAGAGAAACACTCTTCTAGATAGGTAACAAGACATGGAATAAGTTCTCATTGTAATTTTAGGCGGAGCCCCATTCCATATTGAGATAGGGTAACTTTGTCCTGTTCTTCGACATTAGCTTGGAACATCAAGTTTTCAACCTTATCAATGTACTCTGTGACCGACATATTCCCTTGGCGAAGTGATTGCCACTGATCAAGAAGACGTTCATCATAGTATAGGGGAACATACTTCTCACTCAGTTGGATCTTCATGTCTGCCCATGTGGAAATGGGAAGAAGGCCCTGGGATTGTCTATGACGCTCGATACCCATCCAGTAAAGCCTAGCTTGGCCCATAAGCATAACTTTCGCAAACCGGACTTTGCACTTCTCGGACATGGCATGCCAATCAAAATAGGCTTCCATGTCAATCACGCATTCTAGTTTAAGTTTAGGTTGTCTCTTTCCATCAAAAATAGGAGCATCCATCTTGATGAACTTCATGATTTTGTCATCCTGGTTGCGTGGAAGATCGTGACGGTGAGGATCGTCTCTTCCTTGATCATTGATGTGGAGTCGAAAATGGTCATCAGTGATAACCCTATTAATTTTCACGACACAGGTTACCAGATTCTCATGTCGGGTTTGTTGATCACACAACTGATTTTGTAGTTGTGTATGGTGATCAAGCATTTGGCCTTGGAGATCTGCCTGACACGTAGCCAATTTAGTTGTAAGTTCCTTAATAAAGGCTTCGATCCTAGCGAAATCCATAATGACGTAAGACAAATGAAACCTAGACACTGACAAATCCTAAACTGACAAAGCTTTGATACCAAATCTGATGCAGAAACTAACACAATGCAAATGTGATAGGCTGCGATTAATCGAGAATTAACATAAGTAATTGAAATATAAATTATCTAACAAATTATCACAGAAATTAAAGAGAATTCCAATTAAATAATTTGACTTAACCCAAAATAGTGTTACTCTCGCTTACATTCCTTTTAACATCTAGAAGACTAGGTGACGCGGGACGGGAATCCTAAAATGCGTGATTATGATTTTATGTGATTTTTGACAAAATTAAATAAAATTAAATCAAGCTTAATCTCAAAATTAACTCGATACCTTAGGGTTCAGAGAATTCAGGTTGACAGATCACACGAGATCCAGTTAGGGTCCAGTCCGATGAGTAAGTTCCGTTAGATTTGTGGTGGGATCGAGCCTAGAGATAGAACTATGGCTTTTCCAGGCTTGGATGTTCGTCTTCGATTCGTTGTAGATTTATGAGTTCAAACTAGGGCTATGGAAATAGGTTTATAGTCTCATAATAGGCTTATGGTTTGGTTTAGATTTATGGCTTCAAAAAGGGTTTAGGGTTTTGGGATCAAGAAACTAATAGATTTGGGGTTCAGAAAAAGGTTTAGGGTTGGATTGAATTAGGACTTTGAAATATGGGATCAAACTTAGTTAAAACATTAAAAGCAAACAGAGATTCATAATAGAAAAGATAAAAAAATACCTTTGGGAATCACTCCCTTGGCCTCACACCAAACCCATCTCGGGAAGAAGAATATTCAAGCATAAAAGTAGTCAAAATATTCAATAATCTCACTAAATTGTCTTTACAAGCCTCTTTATATAGGCTACCAAAATAAAATTCGAAATAAAGAATCCTATTACCAATAAAACACTAAAAAGGATATTTTCGCAAAATTTAGAAAACCTCGTCACGACGCCCACGGACCGTCCATAGTGCCCCACGGACAGCCATAACCTACGAACAGTGAGGGGGCAAAATCACGGACATCCGTCACTATTCACGGACGTCCGATACTGTTCATCACGGATGTCTGTGACACTGTTCACGAACGTCTATGACACTGTTCACGAGCATTGTTCATCAAAAAAAAAATTCCCTCCCTTGAAGCTGAAAATTCTTTTGCGGCCCAACTCCAGGCTCTCGATCTTGACGTTCCCCATCATTTTCCTCCATTCAAAATGTTTCATCACCGATGAAACACGCATGTTGTATTGATCATGTTTATTGGGGCTCGATCGGTAGAAGTCTTTGCAACTAGCCCAAACAATCTCGGCTCCTGGTGACATATGATCCTCATCTCAGTTGATTGTAGCGGGACGCACATGGTAAGCCTCTCCTTGATGAACCTGATAACCCTGCTCGCCAACCCACTCTACCAAATATTTTTAAAGCTTCTCATAAACTCTCCCAAACCCGAAAGAATTCATTCTTGATGAAATGTAATCGCTATATCGGTCGGAAATATAGAAACTCCAATGACAAACTCTCTCATGATTGGCCATACACCATCAGTAGTCGACTTACTAACACTCTGCACCTCATAAACCAGAATCATTCTGACGCAGGTGAATGCCACAAGATCATCTAAAATTTCCTCAATTACCTCTTTTCTCTGCCTATTAGGGAAGGGAAGGGGTATCGGTTGCAAACTTGGGAGTGGATTGGGGCTATGAGATGGTTGAAAAGGATTTTCAGGAAGTGGGGTTAAACTCAGGTAAGGTACTAGGTCCTCCACATTGAATGTTGAAGTAACCCTGTACCTAGAGGAAGCTCAAGCACTTATGCACTAGGACCACTCCTTGCCAAAATTCTAAAAGGTCCAGCACTTGTGGATTGGTGCTTATTTGCGGATCCTGATGGGAACCACTCGGGCCTAATTCGAATCATCACTTGATCACCCACCTGATATTCCTTGAAACGCCTGTGAGTATCAACAGATAATGTATATTGATTGTTGCTTGAATTAATCTCTTGCTTAATTTTGGCATGCAATGCAAAATGAGACTCAAAACTTGACTCACAACAAGACTCGAAATGTGAAGAGGTATGCAAGTCGAGACTATGATGTGTATGTGTATCTATGGACTCGCTACTCTCATGTGCATGCGACACTAACGACTCACATGTAATGGCCTCTATTGACACTAGTGAATAATGTGTGATCGAATCAAGTGACACTATTGGCGCATGTGGCCTCGACTCAACGAATTCCAATGACTCATTGGTAGGTGAATTGATTGGCTCGTGTGTACTCGGTTCGACCAAAACCAAAGACTCTGAGGTACTCGATTCAATTGACACTAATGGTTCTTGTGTACCCAGTTCTATGGACTCGTGTGTACTTGACCCAACATCACTATTCACAAGGGAAATAGAAGTCTTTTCAACACAAACTAGACTCTCGTCAGCTTCTTCCATCTCCTCTTCACTTACACTTCCTCTTCTATTTTCATATTTTCCGACTCCTTAGAACTTTCGCTTTCAGTCAATAAATTCAGAGTGGGAAGTTTAATGGAGCACTGGTAAGCAAAGTGTTCAAACCCTTAACACTTAAGGCAATCAGGACACTTATCTGTCTTGGTTTTCAAACCCCGTACGAGGTGACGGTGTGTGAAAGGAACATACTGTTCGATAAGTTCCACCTTCGTGTCCTCTCATGTGGAGATGAATTTATTCCGAAGAGACTCAGTGCGAAGCTCTAAGCGAGTCCAAAAATTTTTTCCATTACCCTCCACCTTTATTTTCACTAGCCTAGCTTTGTACTCGTTTGGTACGTCATACCAATCAAAATAGTCTTCTACACTAGACAACCATTCTACGAAGGTTTGAGGATTCATCCATCCCTCAAAGTTTGGAACTTCATCCCGAATAGATGTTAAAAACTTCTCAGCGGGATCGTACTTGGGTTCGCTATGATGGGGGTATCCCCTGACTCTAGTCCCATCACAACTTTTGGGACTTTGCCAAGAATTTGGAGCTTAGCGGCTCCCATTCTTTATCGCACACATTTCGGCTTTGATGTCTCTAATGACATTGGCAATCTCGCTCATGCTCATAGTGAACACGGCTTACTAACACGGGTGCTAAATGACATGCAAACGTGAACCACAATGGAAGAAGAATTTTATCGAACACTAGATGTGCACAAACAAAACTGAAATATAATGCAATAAATCAAAATGTCACACAATATGCCCTAACCTAGAAAACCTAGGGCTCTGACACCAAACTGACGCGGGATGGTAACCCTAAAATGTGTGATTATGATTTTATGGGATTTTTTCCGAAATTAAATAAAATTAAATCAAGCTTAATCTCAAAATTAACTCGATACCTTAAGGTTCAAAAATTTCAGGTTGACAGATCACACGAGATCCAGTTAGAGTCCAATCCGATGCGCAAGTCCCGTTAGAATTGTGGCGGGATCGAACCTAGAGATAGAACTCTGGCTTTTCCAGGCTTGGATGTTCGTCTTCGATTCGTTGTAGATTCATGGGTTCAAACTAGGACTGTGGAAATAGGTTTATGGTCTCGTAATAGGCTTATAGTTTGGTTTAGATTTATGGCTTCAAAAAGGGTTTAGGGTTTTGGGATTAAGAAACTAATAGATTTGGGGTTCAGAAAAAGGTTTAGGGTTGGATTGAATTAGGGCTTTGAATTATGGGATCAAACATAGGTAAAACATTAAAAGGAAACAGAGATTCATAATAGAAAAGATAAAAAGATACCTTTGGAAATCACTCCCTTGGCCTCACACCAAACCCATCTCGGGAAGAAGAATATTCAAGCATAAAAGCATTCAAAATATTCAATAATCTCACTAAATTGTCTTTACAAGCCTCTTTATATAGGCTACCAAAATAAAATTCGAAATAAAGAGTCCTACTCTAGGAAGCACGGATACGCGCAAATGGGCGCTGTACCCGTATCCTATACGTTTCGGATACGGGTACTAGTGGGATATGCGTGCATGCGTATCCCACGAGTTTCCCAAAAAAAAAAAAAATCGGGTACAGTACGGCCGGGAATGGGTTGGGATACGGATTTGATTTTTTTTTATTTTTAAATATATTTTAATCCCTATTTTTTAGGGTTGCATACGGTCAGTATATGGCTGCGTTTTTTAAGGCTGCAAAAGGAAGGAAAAAAAAAAAGATTATAAGAACAGGCTGTTTTTTAGTGTTTCAAAAGAGAGGGGAAAAAATAAAAGGAGATTAGAAGATGAAGAAGAAGAGAAAATAGCAGACGAGTGAAACGACGTACCTGTTGCGCTCCCTGCAAAGGTCTTCTAGACTTCTACTCTTCAGCTCTTCTCAAATCAGGTATTAATTTACCATTTTATTTTTCCTTTCTTTCTTCTTCTTCTCTCCCTACAGCTCTTCTCAAATCAGGTATTAATTTACCATTTTATTTTTCCTTTCTTTCTTCTTCTTCTTCTCTCCCTGCCCTGAAAAGGGTTTTTTTGGCTGCGATTCTGCGAAGGGTCTGGCTGCAATTCATTTGCTCTCTGTTTCCTAGCTGCAGCGGTAGCAAAGCCTTAAGGCTTTAAAGGTTTTATTTTATCTCTGGTTAAAGGGCCCAACTCACTTGACCTCATATACATCTAAAACCAATGTTTAAATGATCTCCCACCGTTGCGCTATCTGTTTGCTTTGCGGCAGTAGCAAAGCCTTTAAACTTTAAAGGTTTTATTTTGTCTCTGTTTAAAAGGCCCAACTCACGTGACCTCATATACATATAAAACCAATGTTTAAATGATCTCCCACCGTTGAATGTCACTTATAAGTGGATGTAAACCATCCGATCAGTGAACTTCAATATCAGCCATCAAAATTAAGAGCAACCGGGGACATTAAGTGCACAGATCGGATGGTTCGAATCTCCCAAAAAACGTGATTTTTTTTCCCATAGGCCTTCAATTGATGATATATCATTTTGACGGTATGGATTTCCAAGACCATAAGCCAATAAATGGTGTAAGATAGTTTAAACTGTTTTTTAGAGGGCACGACTCAAGAATAATAAATAAAGATGGGCTGCTTATCCGCAAGATAAAATAGTTCATCCCAATCTTCAAAACAATAACCCAATGGATCAAATTAAGGGCTTTTTATTCCGTGTGGAATAAATTTCAAAAAAAAATAACACTAAAATCACATGAGTGAGCGATGTGTGCCATGTGATTTGAGGGCCACTTTTTGTTTGTGTGCCAGATTAAAAAAAAAAGACCATTTGATGGTACACCCATGTTCTCAAGATCCATTTTTTACATGTGCCACATAAAATAAAATTGACCGTTCTTTTGTGTGCCACATTAATTATTTATTAACTATTTTTACATTTAAAAATATCCCAAAATATATATAATTATATATAAAACAATTTTTTAATACAAGTACCCCCGCCGTACCCGTACCCTGATTTTTTGAAAATTGTCGTGTCACTGTACCCATATCGTATCGTACCCGTATGTCGTACCCGCACCGGTGCTTCATAGGTCCTATTACTAATAAAACACTAAAAAGACAATTTCGCAAAATTTAGAAAACTTCGTCACGGCGCCCACGGACATCCGTGACCTACGAACAGTGAGGGGGCAAAATCACGGACGTCTGTCACTATTCACGGACGTCCGATACTGTTCATCACGGATGTCCGTGACACTGTTCACGGACGTCTGTGACACTGTTCATCAAAAAAAAAAAAAAAAGTCCTCCCTTGAAGCTGAAAATTCTGTTGCGGCCCAACTCCAAGGCTCTCGATCTTGACGTTCCCTGTCATTATTTTATTTTTTTCCCCTCCCTTGAAGCTGAAAATTCTGTTGCGGTCCAACTCCAAAGCTCTCGATCTTGGCGTTCCCCATCACTAGGGTTTTTAACGAACAACTAGATCTCCAACAGTTTAGGCTTCGAACAAACTCGCAAATGAGGTCTTACAAAATCGGGCAGAATTAACAATAAGAAAAGGGATTCTAGGTATGTAGAAATCAAATGGTTAAGAATAGAATAAGGTAAGATATTAACCAAATACTTACGTATACGAGTGAGATAAGAGTAAACATGATGGATGGAAAAGTTGGCCTCGCACCAACCGCACGCGGATAGAAGACACGCTCTTCTAAGTTTTGAGAGAATCACACTCTCGACGAAAACCTTAATTAAAAGTTCTCAATTTGCATAGCAATAATCCATAATCACCCCCCCCCCCCCAAAAAAAAAAAAATAGTCTTTACAATGCCTTTTATAGGCGAGTACTCACACATTTGTAATTAGAAAATAACTGGCTCACAGGCGTCTGTCCTATCATCACGGATGTCCCA
The DNA here is from genome assembly GCA_021018995.1 of Chloranthus sessilifolius. Classification (NCBI taxonomy): domain Eukaryota; kingdom Viridiplantae; phylum Streptophyta; class Magnoliopsida; order Chloranthales; family Chloranthaceae; genus Chloranthus; species Chloranthus sessilifolius. Next base: position 8,272,163 of record CM037593.1, on the reverse strand, counting down.
AAGTAGTTCCATAAATTTGAAATATAAAATAACTGAAACCTCTAATTAAAATCACAGATGTCCGTCCAGTAGTCACAGACGTCCATCATGCACTAAAACAGCAAGCCTTCTAATTCACAAACATCCATGATTCATTTCTTCAAAACGGCCTCATTCTTTAATATTGGAGTTTTCGCGACGCTTCTTTCGCCTTCGATAAATCATAAGTGGTTCTTCGATAAATCATAAGTGGTTCTTTAAATCGGATGTTCCCATCAATTTCCATATACATGCTTCAAGTCCTACAATTTAACCAAGAGTGAGGAGCATGGTTCAAATTTCCGCCAAAATTTTCAAATTTTCGGCCGGAATGTTCTGATTCTTGCATGGACCGGAACGGAAACAAGGTTAATCCAAGCACCCCCTAATTTTCACCTAAATTCTGCCAGGAATTTCATAATTCCAGAATTCCAGCTGGAATTTTGTATTTTCCATGAAAAGGTGAAACTTAAAGTGGCACCACATAAAAATCCTAAAATGTCATTGAGACCCTATTTTCTCTTCTCTCTTCTTCCTCTCTCCTCTCTACCTCCCTCTTTGCTACTTGAGACCCTACCTCCCTAAATTTAACCTCATTCGACAAGATATTGGCAAGATATTGGCGGATAATCAACATAAATCCACCAAAAACCATTGTAAAGTAAATTTCTACCTTCCTTGTCTTCTCTTTTTCATTTATTTAAGATAAATAAAGTAGATCTATTCATTTAAGAGGAATGAGTGTACAACGTACACTTTTTTTCTTGTTTAATTTTATCATTTTATGCATTGTATTTATGACTAATTATGTCAATGTATGAAAAAATTGAACCATGCGTAACTATCGTATAAAAGCCTAGAACTAAACTAAAAAAAGGTCACCATCGTTTAAAAAAAAAAAAAAACATCTTAAAAAAACTACTTTCCTGGAATTTCTTTGATTTTTTCAGATTTTTTTAATTTAAATAAAATTTGTACATGCTAGAACATTTGTCAATGATCCGCCGGAATTTTCAAAATTCTGCACGGAATATTGGAATTTTCCATTTTGGGGACTGACTGGAACATTGCTGGAATCTGGGATTTTGAACAATGGTGGGGAGCATTTTTATGTTCCTCCATGCTCTCACTCCACATGACAAAGCAGAGAAGATAATAATTTTGATATAGAAGACAGGGCAATTATGGAGAAAGGGCGATCATGGCATTCTACTTTTATGTGTAGAGTCAAACAAGGTAATTGTTAGCATTTATTCTACCTAGGTAATTGTTGTCTTGGAACTTACATTGGTTTGTGGGTTCAAGTCTTCTTACATTATTATTTGTGTTTAGGTTCCATACCCTTAATAGGTTGTTGCATTGGAGGTATCTATACTTTAAGGAGATTAGAGTCTCCATGCACCCCGTGTCTAGCTTTAATGACATTAGAGGCTTCAAGAGGGCTGGAATATAAGGAGGTCTTCCATTTTATGAAATATTTCATTATTGCAAGCTTTTAAGCTTTCTTGTTATTGAGGAATATAGTGGATGTCTAACCCTATATCCATCAATGTTATCGTGAGTAATGCTTTAATTTGTTTCATTTTATAGCAATTTTATTCACTTGAAACCCTTCAACCCTTTCTCTTGGTTGTTTATTCATCCGAGTTCTCGTTATCCTATTCAGATAGCTTGAGCTTGCATCAAGGCATCAACTTTTATTGACTATAGTTAGAACAAGTGGATGCAGAATGTAGTTTTGAGCATGTAAAAAGCAATTAAAGTCTAACAGTGGTAAGCAAAAACACACCTCCCATCCTGGTTCAGGTCCAAGGGCAACTGCCACCATACTACTAGCCTTACCCTGAGAAAATAGTCAAGACAAAAGATAATTTTAATCGAGGAATGGAACAAGGACAATATAAGAATGGAGACAAATTTGATTGATCAATAAACTTATATGTTAGATATGTGCCTGTCAAAATATAACAAAATCTCATATCAACAGTCAAGCATGAGAGCCGGGTTCCTTGGGAGAATCATGTTGTCTTTACATATTATGTACTTTTATTGGCAAATAAGTTTATAATTTCCCTAAATAAGATAACACTTGAATCTTGCTGAGTGAACCCAAATTGACCATGCCCTAACACATTAGACTTGATAGGCTTGGTGTTTTAATCAACTAAAACTCTGTTTGATAACGTGGAAGTGGCAATTCTAGGGTGGAATTGAATTGCCAATTCCACGTTTTTGTTTGATAGGAATTTAAAGGTGTGGAAGTGATGTGGCAGCCACACGCGTAACTCACTTCCATGCACCAATTCCATCGTAGTTAATCTTCAATTCCACGCATAAATCGGCTGAAGTGACAAGTCCATGGGCAAAATAGTCATTACGGAATAATTGGCATGGAGTATCTTAAAATTCAGTTTTTTCTTTTACTTGCATTTGCTAAAAAATACCCTTTTCTAATTCCGCAGGAATTATTTCCCAAAGACTCTAATCAAACAGTGGAATTATAATTCCATGGAAGTTACTTCCCACACAACATGATCAAACAAGAGAAGTGTCATTTCCAGGGAAATTCAATTCCAAGGAAGTGAGCATGAAATTGCTAATTTTCTTCGAAGAGCTGAATACCAAGTTATCAAACATAGCCTAAAGTAGAGACTCGCTTAATTAAGCAAAGACTCAATGGATCTTTAATGGAAACCAATGTTTCTCTTGAATCTAAATGGGTTTAGTTTGCAAATAAAACGAAACATTCCTGTTGCTTTGTCTCAAGAAAATGTTTCTTTGTTGAGTGTGAACATTCAATTACTTTCCAAATAAAGAAGCATACAAAAGGCATAAAAAAATCCAAAATTTTATTAAAAACAGGAGTGCATAAATAAAATCTGAAATTTATTAAAAACAGGCATGCAGATAAAAAATCAGGTACAAGAAGGCATTTAGATTCATATAATAATAATGGAAGTACAGTCCACCAAAATCAGCATATATTTGTTACTGATTTCCTTCCCAGTGAGATCCATCTTTTTTCCTCCAATAATTTCTTATGGTGTAGCTTTGGTCGTTCTGACTAAACCCACCACCAATTCCGTGCTGCTCAAGGTGATTACTTTTGCGGGAAGGGCCCTTCTTCATAAAATTATCATTTTGGACCATCTTCAACATTGTGGGTTTTCTTGTCCTAATAGGTGCATCCTTTACAGCTTGAAGGAAGGTTAGACGACCTGCTAACTCATTGAACCGTAACAAAGAGGAGTTGGAATTCTTTGCTTCACATTTTTGTCTTGGTATTTCTATCATCTGTGTTATGCTCGAGTGCTTCAGAAGTTGGGCTTTTTCCAACAAGTGGATCATTTCCTGTGGTGTACATGTGCTATGGCCATCATATCTAGTATAGGGTGCAAGGAATGATCATATATGGAGCCGAGGTCCCCAATTTTCAAGGTAGGATAGATCATATAAAAGATGGAATCTTGGGGGGCTACCTACACATAAAACCATTGACTGCTTTGAATCAGACGATAGAGATCGTTTTTCGCATCAATCTTCCACATAAGGAATCTTGAGATCCCGGGCGTACCATCAAATTGTCAATTTTTTATTCCATTACACAGATACCAAAAAAATTCCATAAAAGCACATTTGAGCATGATGTCTGCCATGTGATTTTGGGGCACTTTTTTGGGATCAGTGCCACATGGAATAAAAAACTGACCGTCTGATGGTACCCTCATGGTTTTCAGATCCCTTGTGTGGATGATGGGGGCGCATAACAATCTCCATTGTCTAATCAATGCAATCAATGGTTTTTGGCGTAGGCGCCCTCCAAGATTCCGTGGGTGTTAATAAAGCTACCCCTTACAATTATAGAAGTGATTTTAGAACACTGGGAACTCCAGCAGCCAAGAAATTACTAAGAAAAAACTATATGCCAGTAAAACAAATAGAAACTAAAAGACCAAAATCTTACTTGTAGAAAAAGACTTCCATTCATGACCATAGGATTATCATGCAAATCTGTCCCTGATGGGAGCACCAACAAGTCCGGAACAATGTCATCTTTTCTCACCTGTCCCATATACGTAAGGTTATAGCAGTAACAGAGCAGAAGATATTGAGATGCCTCTCATAAGAGAAAAGCTACTTCTAGTTATTTAGTAGTGTAGTGTAAATTTGTAACTAATGATATGGATTTACGACCATGAATTTTCTCTATAGCTACCAAATCTGTTAAGGACAATATAAAACTTTCTTATGAAGAATTGGCTCAATGGAAAGAGTTGAAAACTGAAAATTAAATTAACAAAACATTAATAGCGTCCGGGTTAGAATTCTGATACCAGAAAAGAAAAAAAAAAAAAAAAAAAAAAGGTATCTGGATAGAATAGCAGATGTGCATCATGCACATGGGTCTAAATCTCGGATGATACCGGTACGTATCGTCCGATACGTAGCGGTATCGCTGGCCAATGGTACACGATCCATTGGGTACATGACGCGGTACAGTAACCCTAAAATGTGTGATTAAGATTTTATGCGATTTTTGCCGAAATTAAATATAATTAAATAAGCTTAATCTCAAAATTAACTCGATACCTTAGGGTTCCGAGAATTCAGGCTGGCAGATCGCGCGAAATCCAGTTAGGGTCATCAATCCAATGCGCAAGTCCCATTAGATTTGTGGCGGGATCGGGCCTAGAGATAGAATTCTCTATTTTCCAGGCTTGGGGGTTCGTCTTCGATCCGATGTAGATTCGCAGGCTCTAACTAGGGTTGTGAAATTGATTTATGGTTTTGTAATAGGTTTATGGTTTGGTATAGGTTTATGGTTTAGAAAAGGGTTTTGGCTCTGATTGATTTCGAGTTCAAAAGGAGTTTAAGATTTTGGGATCGAAATCAATAGATTGAGATTTAGAAAGCAAGTAGAGATCGATAGATAGCAAATATAACAAAGATCAAAGAAAATAGATACCAAATGATGAAAAGATAGCTTTTGGGAATCGCTCCCTTGGCCTCATACCAAACCCATCTCAGGCAGAAGAATATTCAAGCATAAAAATATTCAAAATATTCAATAATCTAATTAAATTGTCTTTACAAGCCTTTTTATATAGGCTATCAAAGTAAAATTTGAAATAAAGAGTCCTAATAATAATAAAACACTAAAAAAGGAAAATTTCGCAAAATTTGAAAACCCCGTCATGACACCCACGGACGTCTATGACCTACAGACAGTGAGGGATCAAAATCACGGACGTCTGGTACTGTTCATCACGGATGTTCGCCAATGTTCACGGACGTTCGTTACTATTCACAATCATTGTTCATCATTTTTTTTCCATGCTTTCTTTTCTCCCTTGAAGCTAAAAATTTTGTTGCGGCCCAACTCCAATGCTCTCAATCTTAACGCCCCCCGTCAGTACGTATCTGCGATACATAACTAATATATTTCATTTTTTCATTGTATCGCCGATACATTGCATGCATTAGCGAAACCGATATGTATCGTCTAGGTATTAATGGTGGACGATACGTATTGAAGAAGCAAGATTTTGATCCATGATCATGCAATTAAAGTAATTTCTGAATGGCAAATTACTTCATTTCAAGTTATCAACCAAGATGTTCATAGATGAAAATGATGATCAGCATACTTATTTTTTATAGGAAAAGGTAACATTAGAGTTAGTAACCTATACGCATACATATAAGAAAAAATTTAAACCTCCCTCCGGTATAGACAGAGATTCTATTATGGTCCAATTCTTTTTTATTAATAAGGTAAAAAATATATTACAAACATAAAGGAAAACAAGTACATACCTTAGCAGTAGTGAGGAACTACTTAAAGAACAGAAAAAAAAAAAAAAAAAAAAAAAAAAAAGGAAGGGGGCCCCTATCAAACTGTCAGGCCCCGAGCAGCAGAAAGACCCAATGGACCTTCAAGAGGGAAAGACTGCCAAGGGAGGAGAAGGGCTAAGAGGCCGGGTCATCAATGGATAGGGTAAGGATCCGAAGAGAAAAAGTTACACAGAGGTCCTAGGATTCAAAGAAATCAGAATGCTCTTGCAGTAGTTAACCATGAGTCATCACCCAATTAAGGAGAAGATCTCTGATAGTGAGCTAATAACAAGGAAAGTAGATTTGGCCAATCGTTGAAAAACCCTATTGTTCCTTTCCAACCAAATGGCCCACAAAACAGTGAAAGGAGCAATGGCCCAGATCTGTATTTTCCCATCATCAAGAGGCTCCACACCCTCCCATTGTTCTAGCAGAAGGTCAATGTTATCCGGGAAAACCCATAGAGCTCCAAACAAGGAAAGAACAGCTCCCCACACTTTCGCAGAGAAATTGCAGTGGATCAACGTATGGGAGGCCGATTCTCTTCCCGTCATGCAGAGGAGACACCTATTAGTCAGAGAAAACCCACGCTTCCATAGTTGATCCTTAGTGAGAATCCGGCCCTAGGCCGTAGACCAAGCGAAGAAACGAAACTTGAGAGGAACCTTGGCCTTCCAGAATCTCAGACTTTTCGGCTTGTCCGTTTGAGAGATTGTGCTTATTAATGGCCGAGCAGAAAGAAAAAACCATAAAGCGCCCGGTTTTACTCCTATCCCAAACTCTGCAATCCGTGCTGGTACGATTGGGGGTAATATCATGAAGCTTGCTAAAGAGGCTGATGAATTCCTCAATTTCGTCGCCTTTCAGCATTCTCCTACATTCCAGACCTATTCACTCCATTGTTAGAGACCATGTCCTTGATAACAGCATTTTGAAGTGTGGCAATCCTGAAAATATTTGGGAAGGTAGAGCTCAGCTTATCCTCACCCAGCCATTTATCATTCCAGAAGTTGATTTTCTCCCCATCGCCCAAGTTATACTTGAAGCACATATCGAATTGTTACATCAGCAATATCACCCCTTCATACCACCCCGAGTCATTGCGATGGTGAGTGCTGAGATTCAAGAAATCAAGGATACGTGACGCACTCCTGGAGCGCAACTCCAACCCACTCCCACGTCTTCTAACGTTATATGAACAATGCTGCACTTGTGGAGTGCAGCCTAATGCATTTGGGATTCCTAATTTTCAATTTCGGTTGAGGGAAGCCCCCATGATTTCCACACGACTTGGGCATGTTTCCATGACAAATTTTAATCATCCATCACATGGCTGAAGTGTCTAAAAACTACCAATGAGTCATCACCCACTAAGTTGACCCCTATTTGCCTATAAATAGACCTTGGGGTCTCTTTCAAAGGGGAGTTGGAGTTTGCTGCAATTCTACTATGTTAAATCAATCCCAGCAAGACGTATTAGAAAATTGAAAAAGAACATGAAGAAATTCCTTCTCCAAGCCTTGAGTTCAAGTAATGGTAATATTTAATTTACTTTATTTTATTTGGTTCATCTCATATTTTCTTACATTGGCCTTTAAAACCACTTGTTAGAATATTTCTCCCTGCGAAAAACGAGTATGACGATCATCCAAAATTTGACTCTTGGAATTGCCATCTTCAAGGGACAATCAAAAGAAGAAATACATTAAACGAAAGATTTCTGGAAATATCCTCATATCGCTGAAAGGTGATAAGAGGATAATTCAGAAGCCCCTTTTCGGGACAAACCGAAAGAGAGCATGGCATGTTTGTTTGAAGGGCCATAAAGCTAACGAAAGCAGGGCGACCCGGGGGTGTCGCGGGGTGACAGTGGCCAGCAACTCCCAAGAAGCTTCGAATTTCGATTACAGTGTTAGGTCTGTCCCAATTTTTAACAGCTTCAACTTTAGCAGGAACGGGATCTACTAGTACACCTTCCTTAGATATTACCTTCCCACAAAGATCACCATTTCCAGCCATAACTCAAATTTACTCAATTCTCCATAAAGCCTGTTCTCTCCTCCCTCTCGATTGTTACAAAGAGTGGATCAGAATATTGTCGATAAAGATCACGACAAACTGGTCCGGGAAGGGATTGAAAACCCGATTCATTAGGTTTAAGAAAGCCATGGTCAAACCAAAAGACATCACAACAAACTCATAATGCTCATACCTTGCGGGGAATGCTGTCTTCGTCTCGAATACTAAATTGATGGTACCCTAACCTTAGATCGATTTTTGAGAATACCTTCACACTTTGTAACTGGCCAAATGGGTCACTGATTCGGGGTAACGGAGACTTATTCTTGAGATTCGCTTGATTTAACTGTCTTTAATCTACGTATAATCTCATGGACCAATCCTTCTTCACAAAAAGTACAGGGGCTCCTCAAGGTGAAACACTAGATCAGATGAATCCCTTCTCAAGTAGTTGGTCCAGTTGCTCCTTGAGTTCTGTGGGTGTCATCCTCTAGGATGCTTCATAGAGATCAAGACCATTCCTGGGATTAGGTCGATCGTAAATCGGTTTCTAGGTTTAGCACATAGGATTCTTTTAAGAGTAGGATATTGTCTGGAGACTTACTTAAATTATCATAGGACAGTAGACTGATGGTATGGTATTCATTATTTCCTTTCATGGTTGTTGTGGCGGATGGACCACGTGGATTTATTTTAGACAGTTGATTCATTTAAGATATGAGAATGGTTTTGCTCATTTTTGGAGTTATAACTGCAATTTCATTCTTTATGACATGAAATATATTCATCAAATGGTTATGATGTAGAAAAAAAGCTTGCTTTCTGCTAAGTGTTGCCATCAGTTAGTAGTAGTTGTCTTTATGCTTATATTATGATGATAGCAATGCGAAATTCCATTTTCGCGTTGAGTGGGATTTCGAGTCGTTACAAGTCCAATCAGGGTTACCCGATTCGCTAATTATGTTACCGAACCCCAAACTGTTTCGCAGCTAAGAGGCCAACCAGAATCTTTTAAGATTTTTTTAAAAAAATCCTGCAATGTGAAGTTCTTTAAAAGATGAGAGGACTTGAACCTTTAACCTTCCTACAAAGAACCAACATGCCTGACCAACTATCCCCATTTACTTTTTGAAACTAAGTCCTACAGAACCGGGTCCACTTGACAATGGCAAATTGCGAATCCAACCTGAACTGAGCAAATCAGTGACACATTGGGTTCAACAGACCTACTATGAATTTATGATTGCAGGAGACTCAACAAACAGTATCAGGTGGCTCCTTCGAAAGAGTGATGGATTGCGGCATTTCTTCCCCTTGTTTAACAAGTTACTTATCTTCTCGATGGGCTTATCATATCTTTACATTTCATATTCAGAAAGGCCAACTCCATAGCAGATGGCCTATCGAGAGAGGAGGTGAATAGAACCTCTTTAAGCATTAGAGAGTCCCTTCCTCTCCTTTAATTGATTTTTACCTTGTAACATAATCTATTTTAAAGCTCTTCAATGTAATTTGTAAGAAAAAAATGCTGAAGGAAGCGTAAGAAGCAATCTTAGTATACTTCATTAAATATGACATAAGCTAACATAAAAAGAAGAAGATTATGTCTCCTCGCCTCTGCCCATTTGAAAATATCAAGCTTTTTCCTTGTTTCACTTTTGGGGGAGCTCCTCGCTTCCCTCTAGACCCACTGTAAGCATAGTTTTCATTAATGAAATCATGGCTTATTGTGATTGAAAATAATAATAATAATATCAAGTTTCATCACCCCAGAATATAGGGGGCCATTGCTTGGTGCAATGGTCAAAGGCTTGGGCTGTCAAACGTGAGAACGTGATTCGGGTCCGGAGAGTAGCCGCTTTGTGCGTAAAAGCAGAAGGTACAGCCCCACCCCCCAGCTCCCCGTAATAACAAGACCAGGACGGGTAATGGCCATTTTTTTTCACCAAATAAAAGAAGTTCCAAGAATCAAACAGATCATGAGAAAACTGAAGACCTGAACAGAAAAAAATGCTAATATAATTGTTGAGTAAATGAATAAATTACCATGCTTATTTTTCCTAATTCTTGTATGGCGTATTCTGTATCCACTTTGAGTAAATTAACACGAACATATCGAGGCTTGGAAACACCTGAAAGGAAATAATTTTAAAAACATTCATCACAGTGTAGTACAAGCAATGCAATTTCAGCTTTACGTAAGAAAAAAATTATTGGATTGGGCCTGTAGCCAAATGGATGGTTGCTGACAATATTGCAACCTGAAGGTCACAGGTTCAATCCAAGCTTACCTATCAATAAAAAAAGGCAGGTGTTACTACCACACCATTTTATGTTACAGACACCTCACATAAAAAAGGAAAACATCGGTTGACTGCTTTAAATCAGACGATGGAGACCATTTTTCGTCCCAATCTTCCACACCATAGATCTTGAGATCATGGGCCTACTATTAGACAGTTAGATGTTGATTACACGTGGCACACATCCCAAACAGTGGAGGTGAACCACGTTTGATGGTATGATATGATTACGTTCACGTTTTGGGATGTGTGCCATGTGGAATCACATCTGACCGTCTGATGGTGTAGACCTGTGATCTTAAGATCTATTGTGTTGAAAATTGGGACAAAAAACGACCTCCATCGTCTGATTTAAAGCAGTCAACGGAATTATCCTTTATTTAAGTGAAGTAGCTGTAACATAAAGTGGCGTGGTAGTAACATCAGCCTAATAAAAATCAATACACGAATTCTATATCAAATTCTATAGGCTTTTTTTCCATTAAAATCTGAACAGAACATGATTGCAAGAGTTCTACATAAAAGGCTGGATTTTCAGAATGCAAGAAACATGCTTTTCCAATGAAATTGGCATATTCCTTCTTTGTATTACTAGCCTACAATAGTCTGAGTACAAGAAGTCGTCTGCTTTAAAGATTCATTTCGTTGAGTACCTGAATTCACATACAATGCCTAAATACAAGTAGTACCAAGGTGGTAAGAAGTGGTGTCAAGTGCAAACAGTGTGGTCTTGGGGTAACGTGGAAGATGACTTTCTACATGAAATTGAGGATGCATTTGGATGCCGACTGTGGCTCCCTCCCTCCTCCCACCCTCCCTCTCTCTCTCCTCTTAAACTCAAACCTAAAACCTAGGGTTACACCCTCGAACTTTAATTATTGAAATCCAATTGTAACATTTGATAAACTGGGATGTGGTTACATTACAAGAGGTTTAAAAGCTTGGGAATACACCAATGGAAAGATATGCACATAGCATCATTGGGAAAAAAGCTTGGGAATACACCAATGGAAAGAAATGCACATACCATCATTGGGAAAGTGGCTAATAATACGGAGGTTTGAAAACATGTCATAGATGAACTTGGCATTGGTGGGAAAGTGGTGGCTTTGGAGGACAGGTAAGGAACACAACTCACAAGAATTTTCAATATCGGAAAAATATGATTGAGACAGTACATCACACAGGGAAGTCAAAGGAGTTGGGATGGTGGAGGGTGGTATTTAGGAACATGAGATCTTTTGAAAAGAATTTTAGGTTTAAAGTCAAGAGTGGCAAATCGAGTAAATGGTGAGTGACGATTTGTTCCTTGTCAAGTATAATGATCTATATAATTTTATGGTGTCCAAAGGTGTGTATGTAATAGTTTTATGGTGCATCATGGAATATACAAATAGAATACAAGGGATAGAGAATTTTACAATCAGGCTAGTCTTTTGCATATGTTAGAAGCCTTTTTTTTTGTAACAAGTGTAATCTGTTACAAAGGAAAATGGCGAAAGAATCTATATCTCTAACTCAACATCTAACAGTACGGTTTGGTTATGGGAGTCATGTGGAGTCTTTCAGTCAAGTCCTTTTACGCTTTTCTTTGCAGGCAACTGCTGTTCCAGGCATCTTGGACATCATCGTGGGATATATCAATCCTCCCAGTTTGCTTATTTTCGGCTGAATGCGACTATGGTATAAAAAAATTAACTGTGGAGAACCTCCAAAGGCACAGTTTTATGATGGCAAATCCATGTATCGTGTGCCTAGCAACAAAAGAATAAATTGCTCATCTCCTGATGCTTTCTTTGGTTTCTCAATGCATATGGCAATTCTCGTTTTTATTTTTTAGAGTGGAGTTGATTTTCCTCGTGACATGCCCCGACGTTCTAAGGAGATCGGGACTCGGCCCTTTGTGTAATGAGAACACATTCTTGGAGATTGGTTCGTACAGTGGTTATTTGAGGTATATGGATGGCAAGAACTATATGAACATCTGAATCATAGGGAGGACGACATCAACACCACAGAAAGACTTAATTATAACGGTGGGACTTGTTAAGCAAGAGCATTGTGATTTTGAATGGGAAGATGTAGATCAGGACCATTGTTACCTGACTCGCTGTTTCGCTCAGTTTGAATTCGGGTTCGTAATTTGCAATTCGCTAAGTCCATGCAAACCCAATTCGCTAGGGGTAGGATGAGTTTTAAACAAAATAAAATATTTTATTTTTAATTTTATTATTAGTTATTATTTGTGTTAATGTTGCTACAAATATATTTAAAATTATGTAGAAATTGTGCAATAGGAGTAGAAGGAGACTGCTGGTAGCACATGCCATGCATGACTAAGGAGGCCAGGGTTCGAGACTATGCAGCTTCTTTTTACTTTTAGTTATTAAAAGAATAAAAGATCTGCTGTGTAGCCGGGTTCGCCTATCCAGGCGGAACCGGACTGAATCGAACCACAAACCAGTTCTCATCGAACCGGTTCCCGATTTGCAGGGTATCCAGCGAATTAGGTAACACTGATCAGGACAGAAAGAAAAGCGGAAGAAAAAAGATGCTGTGGCAACCGGCAATCATCACCGAAAGGAACTCACGCACAACTTTGAAAATAGGTATTTAGGTTTGAAAGCTGTAGAGTTCACAACAGAGATTCAGAAAATTATCCTGGGACAGATCGTAACTGGGCTAATATATAGAAGCAAAGGTTATAGGCTCTCTCTCTCACGGGAATATAGCTTATATCAACCCTTTTTTTGACTTGACAACTATTTAAGTTCCACTCAATTACTATAATACTATGGGCTAGAAAAAAGAAAGTAACTCCATAGAAAAGTAGATGATGAATAGCAAGCCAAATAGACAAAATATTAGATGTTAGCACGGCCAAAGTAATAGAGTTAGGTGGTCCAAGAGAAGCTAATAATATGGTGGATGAACTACGAAACAGAGGGGTAACCAGTCTTTCATGGTGGGGATTGGGGAATACAGTTTAACAGCATAGGTCAAAATATAATCCGATACCGATATGTATCGGTTTTGGACCTCACCGGTACGATAAATAGGATTTTTCTCGGATACCCCTCAAAATACCCAAATTATCATCCGATACGGGCAAATTATCATCCGATAATATGGTCAAAAGCCATTGCCCCTTAAAATCTTCAAATTATCGGACAATACGGGCAAATTATCACCCGTATCATCCGATAATTTCAAATTTTAGGTGTGGGGCCCAGCCACTTAAAGGGCACAGGTTTGGTGGTTTTTTTAGCCGAAAAACCATTCTTCTTCCTCTCATTTCTTCCTCTTCTTGGCCATTCTTCTTCCTCTTCACTTCTCAACCATTCTTCTTCCTTTTGGGTCACCCGGAAAGCTCGGAATCACCGCCGAATCACCAAAAAACACGGAAAAGGTACGTGTTCTACCATTTTAGGTCATTTTTCCCTCATTTTTTTATATTTTAAGGATTAAAATTTCAAGATCTACCCTTAAATATGGTAAATCTAGCCTTAAATTTCAAAATCTACCCTTAAAATGTCAAGATCTACCCTTAAATTTCAAAATCAACTCTTAAATTATTTATAAACATTAAAATAAGAAATATTAACAAAATAATTAAAATAAAGAACATCTCATAATTTTGCCATTTCTCTCTATAATTTTTTAATCAAATTGTGTAAATATATTTAATTATTGATGCATTCTTTTAAGCATGTTCTATATTTTTATTGTGTAAATATATTTAATTTTTTTAATCAAATTGTGTAAATATAACACATGCGACACATGTGTAATTGTCTAATTGATATGTCACATGTGTCATGGGGTATGTGACCTGTGCCAAAATTAATGTGCCATACATGTAATTGATGGGTCACATGTGTCACATACCCCATGACACATGTGACACATGTGCAATTGATGTGTCATGGGGCATGTGACCCATGCCAAAATTGATGTGTCATACATGTAATTGATGTGTCACAAGTGATACATACCCCATGACACAGTTACACATGTGTCATGGGGTATGTAACACATGTGACACATCAATTACATGTGTCACATGCGTAATTGATGTGCACATCAGTTACACATGTGTCACATGTGACACATACCCCATGATACATCAATTACACATGTGTCGCATGTATTATGGGGTATGTGACATGTGTCACACTTGTCATGGGATATGTGACACATCAATTTCAAATAACTATGATTTTGAAATAAATATAATTTTCAAATATTTTAAAAATTAAAATAATATGATTTCCTAATACTTTCAAAATTAGAATAATATCAACTAAATACTATTTTCAAATGTAAATTTTTAGAATAATATGAAATAAATATGGTAAAATATAATCTAATATGATAAAAATAAGAATAATATCAAATAAATTTTCAAAAATTAGAATAATATCAAATAAATTTGGTAAAATATAATCTAAAATTTTTAAAAATTAGAATAATATCAAATAAATTTGATAAAATATAATCTAATATTTTAAATATAAGAATAATATCAAATAAATTTGGTAAAATATAATCTAAAATTTTTAAAAATAAGAATAATATCAAATAAATTTGATAAAATATAATCTAATATTTTAAAAATAACAATGTTATGAAATAAATTTTCAAATGTAATATAAAGTTTGTAAAAATTAGAATAATATCAAATAAATTTTATTTTCAAGTGTAATCTAAATATTTTAATTTAATCCAATCGTTTGCTCATTAATGCGGGTGAAATAAATAAATATGGGACGATTATCAGATCCAGCTTGGCAATACGGCATAGCAATAGATTGTGATAGACTTCGAATAGAATGCAAGCTTTGTGGGAAAAAATTACTGAGATGAGGTATCACACGGTTGAAGGAGCATTTGGCTCATGTTAAGGGAGAGATAATACCCAGAGAGGTGAAAGATGTCAGAGTCAGTTTACAAGCGACTAAGGGAAAAAAAAAAAGCATAAGCCGACCGAGATAGAGAAATGTATGAGAAAATAAGGAGGGGAGAACCAGAGTTTCCTGCACCTGAACCTGATAATGATGAGGATGAGGATGAATAACCAGCGAGAGTTATGAGGGAGGTGCTAGAGAAGCACGACAGCGACGAGATCAGGAAGAAGCCGATTATCGGTTTCGGTCTAGGTTGAGGGGCCCATCCATGCCTGCTGGTGGTGGTGGTGGATCTAGTCATAAGCCACATGTTGTTGTTGATGATGATGAGGATATTCAGAAGATTGTCGGGTTGCGTAGGTCAGCATCCGTGAGGGAGACCAAGTCATTTACTACATGTCGTACTACAGGTATCATGGATTCGTTCATGTATCGAACAGAAAACTCCAAACAAACTAAATTGAGTGCAATGTCACTGAAAAAATTGAGGAAGAAGCTTGAAAAATTCATTACAAAGTTCCCGATATACAACCACATTCCGAGTCAGGTTGTGGAGTCATCGTACTTTGAAAGTATGATTGATATAAGTGCAGAAGCTGGTCCAGGAGTTAAAAAGCCCACTGCATACGAGGTATCTGGGCCCTTACTAGATGATGAGTACAAGGAGGTAGAAGCTTATGTGAACAGCTTCCACTAAGTATGGGATGAGAGAGGTTGCACAATTATGTGCGATGGATGGACCAGTCTTACAAGGAAGAGTTTGATCAACTTTTTAATCTACAGCGATGTCGGAACAATATTTCTAAATTAGTTGATGCTTCTAAACACGCGAAGACTGATGATTACCTATTCCAACTGGATAAGGTAGTTGAAGATATTAGAGAGAAGAGGTTTGTGCAGGTGGTAACAAACAATGCAGCCAATGAAGACAGTTAATGTTGAAGAGACGTCACTTGTACTGGACTCCGTATGCCACTAATTGCGTGGACCTCATTCTTGAGAATTTGGGAAAGAGAAGCAAGGCACAGGCAACTATTCAGAAGGAAAGAACAATTACTTCTTACCTATACAACAGTGATAAGTTGGTGAATTTGATAAAAGACTTCACCAAGAACGAGCCACTCCAACCTACGATTACATTATTTGCGACACAATTTCTAACCCTACAGAGCTTGGCTAGATATAGGCATGAGCTGAAAAGCATGGTCAACTCCGAAGAATGGAGAAAATATGAGTTAGAACTCCCACGAGCAAAGAGACCTGCTTGCAATGAAGTTACTGACTTGATCTACAGCCCCCAGTTTTTGGCAGATGTTGACCACCTGATCACCGTCACTACCCCGTTGGTGCAAGTGTTGACGTTGATAGATGGTGATGAGAAACCAACGATGGAATATGTTTACAAGTCGATGGATAAAGTAAAATTGGCTATTAGAGTCAAATGTCCTATAAAATATAAACGATATTGAGCGATCATCGACAAGAGGTGGGATGCACAATTCCATCAGTACTTGCATGTCGCAGGTATAACATGTTAAACTGCTTATGTAATGATTTTTATTTATTTATTATTTTCATATTATTCATTGTTTTCATATATTGATGAGATTGTTCATATTTGATGTATAGCACACTACTTGAATCCGGCCTTCTAGTATACGCAACGCTTCGAGTTGGGTGAGGCCGATGAAGTGTACAGCGATTTGCTTAATGTGATCCAACGAATGCTCCCTAAGTTGGCGAACCAAGGTCAAGCCATAAGAGATGTAAGTAATATATCTTATAACTAATAAGTCAAGTGTCATATGATCTGTTTATTGATATGTGGGTTATTGTATTCCATCTTTGTAGATTGACATGTTCCACAAGAGACATGGGTCATTTGGGACCTTGTTGGCGCAATCCCAAATCAAGTACGATAAACCTGATGATTGGTGGATGCACTATGGAGGTGATGGCCCGATACTGAGGCGGGTTGTAATGTGGGTTTTATCGTAAATATGTTCCTCGCCCAACTATGAGCGGAATTGGAGCACCTTCTCTCTCATTCATACGAAGACAAGGAATAGGCTAACTATAGAACGATTGGAAAAGTTAGTTTATTGTCACTACAACATGCAATTAAGGGTCAGGAATATGCAGAGGACCAACCGTGGTAACCAATTATATGAAGTCTTAGTTCATACAATTTTTATTTGATGTAATTGATGAGGCATATACTGATTCATCAATCATATTCTACCTTACAGATAGTGAATATTTTGATCTCATCTAGTTGGATTATATATTCACAGAGGATGACCCTTTGAATCAATGGATTGAAGAGAGAGGAGCCAGTGTTGGATACTGAGAGCACTGCATGGCTGGACCATGTTGAAATAGTAGCGAAGGAACAGGCTTCCCAACCACCGAGGAGGAAAAGAAGATTGAATCGTCATTCAGTTGTTGGATCTGATGACGAAACGCAGCCCAGTAGTGATAATGACGATGATGGGAGTGATGGTGAGGGTGATGGTGGAGGCGATGAAACCCACGTTGGCACTAGTGGTGAAGGGGATGATGTTGATCTTTATTCTTATAGAGGTATTGCCGCATGGGAAGATGATGACCCGATAACAATATATGGCACTCCTACATTTAGAGGTGGAGGGGTTGAAGGAAAAGGAGCGTCAGAATCTTACCAAATACCACCACCACAAGGTCCACAAGATGATGTGGGTTATATGACTTTTAGCTTCGAAGGATTTAGTTTACAAAACACCGAAGATTCAGCAACCAGTAACCCATACTACCGGCCTCAACCAACCAACTCCGGGCCATATGACTTCGTTGGTCAAATTTTTGGAGGACCGACCTTTACCTATTACACTGAACCATATTTGTCACTAATGCCTCAGTTTTAAGGGGGCACATATGATCATGGGCATCAATATGGCCAACATTATAGGGAAAGCTCGCGCACCAATGATGATGATCACAAGGGCCAAAAACCATCATGAAATTCAATGTGGCTTTAAAGTAAGTTTTTCATGTACAATATACCTTCTAATTTTGATCATGAGTTATGTACAATGTAATTTAGGTTCTACGTTGATAAAATTATGAAATATGCATCAAATAAGCTTTAAATAAATTTTAAAAAGTTGAAATAAATAGAAAATCATTAAATTTATTTTTTCTGATTTTTTTAGATTTTTTTTTTTAATTCAATGTATCAAGACGATACATTCAATGTATTGCCGATACATTCAATGTATCGAACGATACCCGATACATATCGTCCTGGAGGTCATGACGATACGTATCGTTTTTCCGATATTTTGATCCTTGGTTAACAGTGATTTGGAACCAATAATCATATAAACAACCATCAAAAGAAAAGTATTGGGGCTTGAGACATAATTCTAAAATAAAATTTGAGTGAAGCAGTCAGTATTATGGCATGTCAAAAGCATTAGAACCCAAGTACTTCTGGAAGCAACCACCACGTAGAACAAAAAATGTTGATAATGGTTTCAAACCATTTCAAAAATCAGAAAGCGTGCATCTCTCTGCTGACACGAATGCTGATAACTTTTTTTCATAGATAAGTTGGGATTGAACCTGCGACCTTGAGGTTGCAATACTGTCAACCTTCCATTGTGCTACAGGCCCAAGCCCCACAACAATGCCAATAACATTAATGGTTTTATGGGAGTTTTATAAGTTCGAAAAAAAGAAAAGAAAAAAAAACAACCAACTATGTCATGTAACAACTAGATTGCCTTGTAGTACACAACCAGCTGACTCTACATACTTTGTCTTGTGCTTGACACTAAAATACAAAAGAATGATGCGTATCTAATACTATCCACCATGTTTGATGCATGTCTAATACTATCTACCATGTTTGTAAGAAAATTTTCTAAGGGCAAACCAGGAGTTTGATCATTTAGGAGCATTAAGTCTTCAACACGTTTCACTTTTTCTTTCACAACGAGCCGAGCTAAAGCCGATTGAAGAGCATTTTTGCGAATCAACACAAAATTTTCGGCAGCACCCACCAATATAACAGCCTACAGGAATAAATTGAGTCACTGATTGCAAAATAAACAAGACAATTTGCAACAAAGTTAACACAAGAAATTCTATACACTGAATAGCAAAAATGATTAGCATTAATTACTCAATACATAGTAAAGATGGCAAAACATTTTGTATTAAATTGAAAGCTAGATCAGGAAAGCACACTTAACACAATAGACCACTCAACATGAAATCTACCGCAGAACTTGATTCAAATAAGGATCAATAACATATGATAATTATTATAAGGACAGCCTACATCCCTCATATATATGCATGGGCAATTACTGAATGTTGATGTAACCAAAGGACTATTTCCGCATTATCAAAGCCATTAATCATATTCTCAACAGCTTCAAAACTTTAAATTTCTATGCTAGCCCTTAACCATATTCTCAATAGCTCCAAATCTTCGAATCTATATGCTTTGGACATAGTTCTTCACATGAGCTAATCCATTTGAAATCATCTCCTAATCTAGGAAAGTTTGTTCAACTTCATAGTTCTGTAAAATCGAGTTTCACCCTCACTTCTTTTTGTTCGGTCGGAATCTTTAGTTGTATAATGTTTTTGTCACTAAGTATTTTTATTGTTCTTTATGCCAACATCTCAAAGTAATGAGGATGGTGCATTCTGGGTTCAAGCACTTGCCACTAAATATGCCACTATGACGAATGGTTGGGAAATTTCCAAGCAGAAACCAAAGGGGATCTGCTTTGACAATTGCATTCGATTTGAATCCTTCCTATGTCGTCCGCCTCTTATGCTCATAATTGGACCTCGTTATGGAAGAATTGTGCCCCACCTAGGATCCTTTTCACTTGTCGGATAGTTGTGCCCCACCCTATTCTTGGGAGTGAGTAAGAGTTTATCGCAAAGGTGAGCTGTGCTATTTTCCTCGTGGGGTGGTATTGAGTTCCATGGTAGTGACAAAACCTATTGGATGATCTCTATTCTAACATGGATGTCATGCGGGGCATTTGTCTTGAAGGAGATGATAGGGTGTTTAGGTTTCAAAGGGTAAGGAAACTCTTAGAGATGGTTGGGGAATTGGGTACGTCTATTTGTGCCTACAAGATTACTGGTGGGCGCCTAGACTAAAAACTGTTGACCGCGTTGAATCAAAAGATGGTGATCATTTTTCACTCCAATCTTCCACATAATGGATCTAGAGACCACGAGTGTGCCATCAAACAGTCAAATTTTTTATTCCATGTGGCACAGATTCCAAAAGGTAGCCCTAAAATTACATGGCACATATCACGCTCAAACATGATTTTAGGGCCACTTTTTGGGATTTGTCGCATGGAATAAAAAATTTGAGCGTTTAATGGCACACCCATGGTCTCAAGCATGGGTCAAAATTTTGCCCGATACTGATACATATCGGACGATACGTATCAGTATCGGAGGTCACCGATACGGTACATTGAATGTACCGTATCGGTTAAATGTATGTAATGTACCGAACGATACATTCAATGTATCGTCCGATACGTACCGGTTTTGGGCTCGGACAATACGTACCGGTTTTCCGGAATTTTGATCCATGGTCTCAAGATCCATTATGAGGAAGATTGGAATGAAAAACGATCACTACCATTTGATTCAAAGCGGTCAATGGTATATAGTGTAGGCGCCCACCAGTAATCCGATAGGTATGAATAGAGATACCCTTGGGGAATTTGCCAGGGACTGCATTCTGACTGGGTGGCTGTGGATAAGGGACTGGTTTGGTCTTGGCTGAAGAAATTACAGACTTGTGGAACAGCATGGAGGTCAATCAGGTGTAGCGGTTTGTGGCTGTTTCCCAGTGGTATTGAAGCAGTGTAGGACAACAGCAATCCTTTTTGTTCGTGTGGGGCAAGGGCAGCACTGTGTAGTATTTTTGCTGCAGGTCGTGTATGTATGTTTAGTGGTCTCCTGTCATTTTTGGGTTCTCAGTGCACTGGTATCTCACTTTGGCTTTGCTGTATTGCTTTTAGTTATTTATAAATTTTGCTTTTACAGGTCAATAATAGTAATAATAATCTCATAAATAATAGCACTAAAGTTTTTGTTAGACTCAGGCCTGAAAAGTAGCTCTCGCCAGACTCCGGTAGACCTTCCTTGGCCCTTCACAGGCTCGGGCCAGCTTTGGAGTATGCAATTCCAAAAAAGGTCAGTACTTTGTAATGTTTCAAGATCAAAAGATGTTTTTGGTAGAAACTGTCCAATTAAATCAAGGAAATTTTCGATATTTGCGTAGTCTTGCTCATGTTATTTTCATCATTTTCCACATGGATGTCAACCATAGGTCAAAGTCTCAGAAATCCGATATGTAGTCCAACCTTCCGGACGATACGTATCAGCATATCGGCGGATACATTCAATGTATCCATCTGGTATAATTTTTATTTAAAAAAAAAAAATCACAAAAAACACCCTGAAAATCTGGAAAAATATTTTAAGGGTTTCCAATTTAATTTAAAAAATTGTGATACTTTGGAGTGCGTTATCGGCAATTCGGGGGCATAGAACATAGTACATAAACATTATACATGAAAATAACATTAAAGTCTATTGATCATAGAACATAGTACCTGAAACTAGGAGACTTAAAGCCACATTGAATTCCTTGGTGGTTCTTCGTCGTCACCACCATCATCATCATCATCATGCCAGTTTTGCCTATAGTGTTGACTATATTGATACCCAAGATCAGATATCCCCCCTTCAATCCGAGGCACAGGGGATGGATTAGTGTAATAAGGATATGTCGGTCCTCCAAAAATTTGACCAACGAAGCCTTCATGTTGGGGGTAGGTTGGTTGAGGGGTTGGGTATGGGTTATGGTAATATGAATTTTCAGTGTTTTGTATTCATATCATCTTGTGGGGTTTCGTAAGATTTTAAAGCTCCTCTTCTTTCAACCCCTCCACCTCTAAATGTAAGACTTTCAATCATTGTCAACGATTCATCGTCCCATTCGATAATACTCCATAAGAGGGACCCGGCTCATCGCCTCTACAACCATTACCACCGGTACCAGTACCAGTATAGGTTTCATTGCCTCCATTACTACCCCCATCATCATTATTGTCACTATCGGTCTGTGTTCCTTCCTCAGGTTCTGAGGGGGATTTGCAGCAAAATCTTTTTTCCTACTAGGTGGTTGAGAAGGCTGATCCTCCGCCATTCTTTCAGTATTGTCCAACCATGCAATGCTCTCACCATCCAACACTAGAACTTCTCCCTCTTCAATCCACTCATCCAAATGATCATCCTCCACAAATATATGATCCAACTAAATGGGACTAAAATATTCACTATCTGTAGGGCAAAATATGATAAACTAATTAGTAACACCTCAATTCGATAAAATATGAAATGTATGAACTAAGAAGCTATATATGGAGAGGTCTCGACCCCAAAACGGAGTGAGGATTTTCAGGAGACAAAACGGGGGGAGGGACCTACAGGAGACAAATCGGAGCTACCGAAGATGGTTTTAATGTGGCCGAAAGGGACCCGATGGTGGTGTAAAGCTTGCGGCAATCTAAACTTTAAGAGGAGAATCAGGTGTCATTACAGTGGATGCGATGCTCACTGGAGCACAGGGATCTCAGTCTCCAATTGCATCAATTTTGGGCCTACGTCCAACGGAAGGAGAGGAGCCGAGTGGCCAACAATCAAACGGTTATAAAACGACGACAGGAGCGAGATCTGAAGAACGGATGGCATATTGCCGGGAAATATTACAAAAAAGCCAATAACTTATTTAATGCCCAGGGGATTGCGAAAGGAAGACAGCGAGAGGATAGGGTTCGCGTGGAATGCAGTGGCTTACTTTCTTCGTCTACAAATGGTAAACAAGACAACCACGATTTGAACTTTGCCTTGCCAAGGAGAAATTTACCACAGAAGGCGGAATGTGTCACCATTAAAGTTACAGGGGAAGTTTATGATAGCCTTAAAGATAATATCATAAAGAGGATCATCATATTAAATGTTTACAACTACTTGCTTGATGTTGCTTACATTAAAGAGCAGTTACTATACATGCTCGGTGACAGAGGTCTAGATGAAGTTACAATTTCAAAAATAAAAAAGGTTGCAGTCTTCAAGGATGAACGCACAACAACGGTTGATCTTCTTGCGAAAGTTGGGTCTTCCCTCTGAGGGGGAGTTCTGGTGAGTTTCCACAGGTGGGAGGAGTATCTCTTTACCACAACCGTCCAAAAAGACGAAGATGATGGGCTGTGGTTGATCATTTACAGCCTTCCTCCCTTCGCCTGGACAACCAAAGCTCTAAGCAGCATTGGACGAAGGTGTGGAACTTTCCTCGGGACAGACTCGCAACACAGGTCCAGAGGACATCAGGTTTGCGAGGGTAGCGGTTCGCACCGCCTATGTATGTAGCATACCGCGGTGGGGAGATATCCTCATCAACGGTTGTCAGTATAGGTGGTGGGTTGAACTAGATAGGCATAAAGGGGTAACGGTTGCTGACCACGACGTAATACGAGCAGGACGGGTACGGGCCAGAGAGATACAGGATGCGGCGATCACAAGGATGGAAGTTTTCGGCAAGGTGGGCGAGGTTGACGGGAAACGGCAAGTTAGGCAGACAACAGAGCTCCCAGAACTGCAGCACACAAGGATCAGGCTCCATCCGGGCAGGTACGCCAAGACGGTAACGGATTGCGCCGTCGAGGGACCCCACAGCTCTCACGAGTCGTCGTGGCATGCTGAGGTGGAAGAAACAGGTAAAAAAATTCTTGACCGGCGGAAAAAAGACCTTCCCTAAAGCTACGCAAGCTTTACCTAAAGGGGATATAGACAATCACCAACTTTTTATAGATGAGCAGATCAAACATGGAATTCCGCCATCATCGAGAAACGAAGCATCTGACAGCAGATATGGGGAGACTAGAATTTCAAATATTTGCAAGAAAGGGACGATGTCCATTTATTACGAAATGACGTATCACCTACTCTAGGCGGGATGGCTGATGGTACCCAGTTGTCGAAGAGACGCGTGAGGGCTGAAGGTAATGACAGCACACAACGTATTAAATGTAGCGACCAGGCTTTGATTACGTGCCGCATTGTGGCTTTGGACGATAGTGGGTTCTCGAATTCTAAAGGAGATAGTTTGCTATCACATCAGGACGGGGTTTTATCCATCTTCAATACTATACATGGACAAACGTCGTTTAAAAGGCAAAGAAAAGTGGGATGCTGATTCAGTAACACGTCAATCAATCTGAGTGCAGCGAATCGGGTAGTAGTGGGTCTCGAATGGCACCGGGCCGACCAAGCGGTACTTTGTAGCCAGACAAGTCATGGTTGTTCGAAGATGCGGATAATACGGTTAACGGGCCCTCTGTCGAGCCCATTGCCAATTTTGGGCTGCATACCGAGCCCATTGATTCTTATAATGGGCCTTTAAATTGTAATAATAGATGTAGTATTTCTAGGTCACTAAGACCGGGACAAACTTCTTGTGTTACTAGTGTATCTTTGGGTGTTGAGTGCAGATGTATTGGGTTTGGTTGCAGGTCCAAACGCAATAGCCCAACCCCATCGCAACAAGCTTCTCTTCTGATGTTGCGAAAGAGCCATGTTAACGAGGGGTCCAGATACTCCGACCCCATTGAAGATGACTCTTATGAAAATCTCAGTTTGCTATCAACGGAAACGATCTGGGAGGGGGAGAGATTGATTACTCTCGAGACGACATTGGCGATTTCCTCTAACATCAACTGAAAGGGTATTGAAGCGATACGGGAACATTATCGAAAGGGGGAAAGAAATATCCAAGGCGGAAGAAGCAAAGGTGAGAAAGTGCCGAGTGAGGTCGAGATGGGGCCTCTACTATTCAAGACTGTGGAAGGGTCAGAGGAAAGCCCAGATCACAGAGGAGAGCTCACCGCCGAGAGGGCTCAGGCCAAAGGCCCTCTAGTGGCTACCTCGTCTACCAATTGGTTTTTATGAAGTTTTTAAGTTGGAATGTTTGAGGTTTGGGTCACGCGGACAAAAGGGCCCTGGTCAAGTCGGTCAGCAAAAGTCAAAAGCCGGATATCATTGGGTTACAGGAAACCAATGGGGAGAATCAGGTGTTGTGATAATATGAAACTGCCAAGCTTTTCGTGGGAGTGGAGGGCTTTGGAAGCGGAAGGATTTAGGGACGGATTCCTTTTAGCTTGGGACCCGAATTGTTTTACGAACATGGATTTGGAGATCGGGAATTATTTAGTGGCGGCACTTTTTCAAGA
This sequence comes from Chloranthus sessilifolius, assembly GCA_021018995.1. Lineage (NCBI taxonomy): Eukaryota > Viridiplantae > Streptophyta > Magnoliopsida > Chloranthales > Chloranthaceae > Chloranthus > Chloranthus sessilifolius. Next base: position 8,246,756 of record CM037593.1, on the reverse strand, counting down.
TTGCAGAAATGGAAATCAGTGGACTGCCATTACGGTCTACGGTCGTAACGATAATAGGCGTAGAAGAGAATTTTTCTTTGAGCTAAGCGTTGTCATCAGCAAATGGGACTCCCCTGTGTGCATAGGGGGAGATTTCAATGTGCTATTAAGTGCGGAGGAGGAGAATGGCAGACCAATAGATATCACTACGATGGAGCTATTTTTGGAATGCATCTCACAAAGTGCTTTATTTGACCCGGGGATGGCCAGGGGGTAGGTTCACGTGGACAAGCGGTCAAGAGGATCCTACCAAGTGCACGTTGGACAGATTTATTTGTCGGATGGAATTCTTAGAGGTAGTTTCAGAGCCTATAGTCCATCAGTTAACTACAACCATCTCCGACCATAGGCCGATTGTTTTGTCTAGCAGTGACTATAGCAGAAATGAATCTCAAGCGGGTATGTTTCGTTCAATAACGTGTGGCTGCAGAATGAGGAATTCAACAATGTCGTGGGCTCTGCCACCTACATCTTTACTTCAAAGATGAAGAACCTGAAATCAAAAATTAAGGACTAGAATAAGGACACCTTTGGGAAGCTGCTCCAAATGAAAGAGAGCATTCTTGCTGAGATAGTGGTTTTTGATAGAACAGAAGAATCTACCAAGTTATCGGAGGAAGAGAGGGAACTCAAGGTGACTCTAAAGATGGAATATAATCGGCTTGTTCTAGAGGAAAAGGCTTGGTGGCAGAAATCGAAAGCTCATTGGCTGAGGGAGGAAGATGGCAACACTAAATTCTTCCACTCCATTGCTAATGGGAGAAGAAAGAACAACTTCATCTCAGCTGTCACAGTTAACGGGGTATCGCATACGGATCATATTAACGTTCAAAATAAGATTGTGGAATTCTATGAGCATCTCTACGATTCAGAAGAAATCTACAAACCCTCTATGGATGGTATTCCTTTCCATTGCATCGATCTAGAAAAAGACAAGGATATGGAAAAGGGGTTTGGGGAAGAAGAGGTTAGGAAAGCTATGGAAAGTTTGGGAAAGAACAAGTCGCCAGGACCAGACGGATTCACCGCTGAATTTTACAAGTCTTGCTAGGATACTATTCGCTTTGACTTTATGACCATGCTTCAGGAATTTCAAGAGATAGGAAGAGTGGCCAAAAGTTTGAACTCCACATTCATAACCCTTGTCCCGAAATGTGTCAGGGCTTCCAACATTTCGGAATACAGACCTATCAGCCTTAAAGGGTGCGCATACAAGGCCATCGCTAAAGTGTTGGCTAATCGGCTCAAGGAGGTAATCGGTCAGCTCATTTCGAATGTGCAAGGTGCTTTCATCCCGAGTAAACAGTTTTGGATATCGTGGCATTGGCGATCGAGACAATCGACTCTATTAAAAAACGTAATGAAAAGGGTTGGATTCTAAAGATTGATATGGAAAAAGTTTATAATAGGGTCCAATGGGATTTCCTGGATTATGTTTTACACAGAATGGGGTTCGGGATCAAGTGGAGAAAATGGATGAGAGGCTGTTATGAATCCGTTCAGTTCTCGGTCCTCATCAACAGGATTCCTCAAGGCTATTTTAGGAGCAAAAGAGCGTTGTGGCAGGGTGATCCAATATCACCCCTCCTGTTTAAGTGTGTTAGGGAGGGACTTCACAACCTATTCAAGAGGGCTAAAGAGATAAACTTAATAAAAGGGGTTTTGACTGCGGAAAATTGACCGCAGATTTCGCACCTTCAATATACGGATACACCATGGTTTTTTGTAACAAAGGTGATGGAGACCAGGAGTTAAAAGCGGTTACGAACTTATTAACTATTTTTGAGGGAGTATCTGGTCAGAGAATTAACCTCCATAAATCGAATCTGGTCGGAATTAATGTGTCTATTCAAGATACCGAATGGGAGGCCTGAGAAGTTCGATGCAAGAGTGAATCGTTCCCCATTAAGTATCTTGGCATTCCTCTTGGGGCCAGAAGGTGCAGGGTTCGAATTTGGGACATGGTAATTCAGCGATTTCAAAAGAGACTTGCCACTTGGAAGGGCAAACTGCTCAGCAATGGGGAAAGACTTACCCTCATTAGATCCACCTTTGCGTCCATTCTAGTTTTCATGATGTCTCTCATCAAAGCTCCTATATGCGTTACGAAGAAGCTCGAGAAAATTGTGAGAGACTTCCTTTACGAAGGAGTTGGGGACCCAAAGAAATTTCATCTTGTCAAATGGGATGAATGTTGTGATAAGAGAGAAAACGGGCGGTTAGGAATCAGAAACTTAACTCTTGTGAATAAGGCCCTCCTAGCCAAGTGGCTTTAGAGGACGAGTGATGAGGAGGAAAGGAACATTGTTTGGTGGCAAAACGTCTCAACTAAGTACAGAACAACAGCCGAGGATCTGAATGGCACCATCAACTCCAACCATCTTTCAGCATGGTGGAAGGTCGTGAAAGCGTGTAGTCAAGAAGTCTGATAGGGAACGACTTTCAGCTGGGGAGATGGCCGGAAAATTAGATTTTGGAAAGATATATGGGTTGGGGAGCAGCCCCTCCAACTGGTCTTCCCTTCGATTTTTCTACTCTCTGATTCGAAAGACGACATAATCAGTAACTTTGGGCAATATATCGATAGGAACTTGGTGTGCATTGTTAGACTTAGAAGACAGATGAGGGGTTGGGAGATGGAGGCGCATCAGGACTTGCTAAGAGTCATTGGGGGGATTTCGCCCAACTCCACCACTAGAGATTGGAGATTATGGAAATACACGGCTAAAGGCAACTTCACTGTTAAATCTTTCTGTAACCGGTTGTTGATGCACGAAAGGATGCATTCTTATACCAGAAGATGGTTCGAGTTCTTGAAGGTCAAGATGCCGCCAAAAATAAAATTCTTCACCTGGTTGGTCAACCGGGGGAGAATCCTCACTCAAGATCAGTTGATTAGAAGAAATATCTCGATCCTGAACAAGTGCCTTTTATGTATGAGGGAAATGGAATCAGTGGCACACATTTTGTGGCACTGTTCTTTCACACAGAGCATTTGGAATAGGATCTTTCGTATTTTTAATGTTCAATGGGTTCTTCCTTTTTGGCCTTCGAGCGTGATGGAAATGTGGAAAGATATGGATGTAGATGACCATATGAAAGAGTTATGGCCGCTCACGGTTTATGTTGTCTTTTGGGCTATATGGAGGGAAAGAATTAACAAAGTTTTCACACGTAGGGCAAAACCATTTTCTTTGGTTATCCGGGATATCAAAGATCTGGTGGTTTCTTGGAACACTAGCAAGATGGAGGATTTCAATAAGGGATTCCTGCACTTCATGCTGCTTTGGGAGGACTGCGGCTTGTAAGTGCTCGCAAGTGTTGTTGTTATCCTCTGGTTGCGATTTTTTTTTTGGGGGGGGGGATATAATGCTTTGTTACCATATCCAAAAAAAAAAAAAAAACTAAATAATTGTTTAACCCGGTTGGTTCACTCCATGGTCCTAACGTTTCCAATCGGGTCATAGTTAGCCTATTCCTTTACTTTGTGTGGATAATAGAAAATATACTTTAATTCTGTTCACAATTGGATGAGGAACTTGTTTGGGATAAAACCCGCATGGCACTTAGTCTAATTATGGGTCCATCCTTCCCATAGTGCATCCACCAATCCACCGGTTTGTCATGATAAATTTCGGATTGCACTACCCTCTTTCCAAATGACCCATGTTTCTTCCGGAACATATCAATCTACAAATAGTCATACGACAATGGCTTAGATTGGGTGGAATATTATTATATTATATTAAACTTTAATATGATAATACTTACATCTCTTACAGCTTGACCTTTATATTATATTAAACTTTAATATGATTGGGTGGAATACTATAATGAGTACTTACATCTCTTACGGCTTGACCTTGGTCTGCCAGCTCTGGCTCCAACCGTTGGATGACATTGAGATAACCATTGTACACTTCATCGCTCTCATTCAGGTCAAAGTGTCGTGTTTATTGGAAGACGGGGTTCAAGTAATGTGCTATGCATAAAATATGATCAATGAAATTAGTAAATTAAAATAATTTGCCACCACAAAACTATATGAAAGTGGTGGAAAATAATCCAAAATAATGGTACACATACCTCATATGTGTGAATCCGGTGAGGCGGCGGTGATCCCTAGTATTTTCAGATGGTGGAAGCCTCCCAAAATAAATCTCAGGAGAAGAGACTAGAGAAAAAACATATAAAATGGGGAAAAATAAGGATATCATGAGCTTATAAGTGGCTGGGACCCACTTTCAGAAAGTTTGAAATTATTAGCGATAATTTGAAATTATCGTCCAATACGGGCGATAATTTGCCCGTATCGGCCGATAAATTGGCCTTTTTAGGGGTGCCCGATACAGAGCCATTTTATCGTATCGGGCACCCCCTAAACCGGTACGTATCAGACGATATTTTGACCTATGATGTCAACTCAACTCAACTGTGTATTCTTTAGTCAAGGAAATGGGCTTTTTCTTTTACAAGGGATTACTTTTCCTCTTGTTTAAAGCTCGGCATTTAGCTTTATTGCATGAAAACTCCTCTCTCCAGCAATTTCTCGCTTGCTCTATCTTTCCCAAATATTGGTCTTGGGAGAGATTATCGCACTAAATAAGAGTGCCTCTGTGGATGGTCGGCAAAGTATTGATAGTGTTGTGGTAGCTTATGAATTCATATACAACAGGCATAAGGAGGAACTCCTGGAATGATTTGGCAATTAGACATGGAAATGGCTTTTGATCAAGTTAGAGTGTTCGTTATGGATTACACGCTTCAAAAATATGAATCCTATCAAAAATGGAGAAAATGGATCCGAGGTCGCATTTCTGTTGCTTGATTTTCCCGTGTGATCCATTATCTCCTTTCCTATTCGATCTAGTCGGATAAGGATTTAGTAAACTGATGAGGAAAGCGGTCAAGGTGGAGTTAACCAGTTGTTTTAAGCTCAGTAGAAATGGGTCAGCAATCTCCCATCGTTAATATGTTGATGATACAATAATTTTTTGTGACATGGCCAAAAGGGACCCACAGAACGTAAAGGTTATCAGAAGATGCAATGTCAAGCCAAAAGTTGAATTTGAATAAAACCGTAGTGTATGGGGTGACATTGGAAGAGAGACCGATTATGGCGCTGAAAAATGTAAGGGGTTGTGGGTGGGGAAGGCTCCCAACATAATATATGGGTTCATGCTATGAATTGGTAAGTCATCAATTAGTCAATGGGCCGATAATTGAAAGAAGTTGATGGATGAGAAGGAGTTCGATAAGCAGGTTGGATGAAACGAGCTTTGTTGTTAAAGGGGAGAGACTCACTTTTGCAAAGTCTACAGTCTCGAATCCGCCAATTTACTTCATGTCAATATGTGAATGCACATTAATGGTAATAAAGTGACTGGAAACAATCCCAAGGAATTTATTGTGAAGTGGCAATAGGAGCAAGAGAAGAACCTGTGTTTAAATGGGATATGATGAGATTTTCAAAAGAAGAGGGTGGGTTATGAATCAATGTATTCGTAGATTGAACCTAGTCCTATTGGGTAAATATCTTTGGTGGTGTACTGAGGAGAGCGAGCAATGTGAGCGTAGGGTATCAGGTTGAATATGGAAGAGATGGCTATGGGTGGTCCATTAGGGAGCTAAGAGGAAGGCTAGGTTTGGGTTGATGGAAAGGTGTAAATAAATCGAGACAAAAGTTTGATGAAGGAATTAGCTTCCAGGTGGGGTCAGATCTTAGAACAGTTTGACCTGAGGACGAATAGTTTGACCTTAAACAATTTTCAAGTCAACCTGTGCTCAAACAGTTTGACCTGGCTGCCATCAACATGACATCATGTTGATGTCAGCAATGATGACATGTGCAGACAGGTTCAAGCTCTGATACCAAGAAAGAGATGAGTTTTAGGGTGAAGATTAGGTTTAGGGTTGAGAGTAAAGTTTGTAATATTAGGTCTAGAATTTGAGAAGAAAAGAGAAGAAAGAAAATAGAATAATGGAGAAAAATGACTTGGTGAGAAAAAGATCATCACTAGCATTAATATCAAATTTTTACATACACACCCAACATTATGTACAGTACGCCACAAGGACAAAAAGACCTGATGTAGACATGCCCTTGAAAGAAATCACACATGGGATATGGTATCCCTTTCTCCGGGAAAAATGACTGGGATGCAAGTGGGTCTTTGTCGTCAAGCATAATCCCAATGGCCGCTAGATGTAAGACACACCTTGCTTAGCATAGATGCAATCAGATATATGGGGTTGATTATGATGTCACATTGTCCCTGATAATGTGTGTTCTCATATCCAATGCAGCCAATCAAATTGGCCACTTTATCAACTAGATATGAAGAATGTATTTTTTAATGGTGATCTCACTGGGGATATTTATATTCGATCCTCCACTTGGCTTCCTACTTCAGGAACAGATGGGAAAGTATATATATGATTTGAAGCAGTCGCCTCATGCTTGGTTCCAGCGTTTTAGTGGCATTATCATTAGTGGAGATGTCACTCTGAGCACATTGTCTTTTATCATTTTTTTCATGTTGGTCGTACAATCTTGTTGGTTTATGTTAATGATATTATGATTCCTTCAAGTGATTTATGATCAGACTCAAGGTCGGTGACTCTATGAGGGACTTTCTGGTTTTACAGGAGGGGGATTGGATTTGCTCCCGGTGCCGGAATATTAATTTCAAACGAAGGGTCCGGTGCCATCGGAAGGGATGCTCTTCGGAGCGGTCGATGGGGAAGGTGGTCAAAAGCGCCAGGGCCGATGTTGGGCCGGCTCTTTCGAGGCAACCGGCCACCATCGACAACGCCCAACGACGGGACCTTTCTTTGGGGTGGTCGATAGTGGGTCCCCGTGGTCGTCCGATTCGGGTTTCGTCGGTGCCTTCCGGTTCCCCTCGTTTGGAGGGAGGTCATAGAAGCTCCCTCTCCTTTTTGAGCAACGAGTTTACGTCGGTTGCTAATAATATTCAAGATTACTGGCTTGTCATTCATTGCGTGAAAGAGTCTTTACAGTTGATGCAAATTTACATTTGGCTACGCCAATGGGATTTCCTTTCTAGACCGTCAGTTTCGGCTCTATCTGAGACGAAATTCCTGCTGCGGTGCCCCTCGCGTGATTCGCCCAATGCTATCCTTGACAAAAAGTTTTCCTCCATCAACGGCAAACCAGTTCTTTGCGCTCGGTGGGGGCCAGATATTATTAGGCCTCAAGTTCACCGCTGGATGGGCGGTTTTTGGATTCGGTTATTGGGCCTCCCCCTCTAGGCCTGGACCACCGAGGTCATCCAGGGGATTGCTGATCGCTATGGGGGGTGCATCCTCATTGATCGGAGTACCGACGATTTGTGGGGGACACGGTACGCCAGGGTCTTGGTTCGGGCTGACGATTGGGAGGCCATCCCCCGAGCGTGCAAGATCTGCCTCAACGGCCAAGAACTCACTATCTTCGTAGAAATTGAGCTCGTGGAGAGGGTTTTTTCCCCTTTCCAGGCGCATCACGAACCCGCGAGGCCCGGGGTTGCCGATGTACACGTACTCGGTTGTTCCACTGATAAACTCTCGTCGATGGTCAACCCATTCCGGGATCGGGAACCAGGGCCCATGCTACAACTGGGACAAACCTCGAAGGATGGATCGGCCTCGGGGGGTGCCCGGGATACGACGCTCCATCCAATGTCGATCCCGGTCTCGGGTTTGCCTTCGGGCTCTCAGGGCGGCGCCGAAATCGCTGGAAGAGATGGTGAAGAGGACCTGCCGGTTGTCACGGGGTCGCACTTCCACAACCTCAGTCCCGTGCGGCACCTAACGCACGCTTCGCTAGGTCAGCCTACTTCTGATACCAACTGTCGCGGGAGCGTCCTTCGACGCGCTTTCAACCCGCGCGGTGCTTCGCTACCGCGTGCAACGAAGCCAACCCATCTGCACATCAGCTCTGATACCACCCGCCTAGAGGACGGGAACTCCTCCCAACATGGTTGCCTCTATTTCACGGCCTACCATTCGGCTCATCGTGCCCCTTACGACACGCCAATCACTGCGCTACTAACTTGGCCTCGCTTAAGCTTCACCACATGCCGCACTAGTACCTCGCTAGTCTGCCGAACCAAGCCCACAGCCTTGTGCCTCGCGCTCGCGTGCCCAACTGAGTCCCACGTAGCTTGCCTTCGTGTGCGTTCCGAATTACTAGCACGCGTTCATCTTTAGCCCACATGCTGTCGTGCTCAACTGAGTCCCACGCAGCGCCTTGGTGTTCTCACGCGAGGTTGCCCAGCCGTATGCACATGACGCGTGGTCCGAAGCCATACATTAACCTCACCCGGGTTCCACACAGCATCACTGCGTTGACGTCCTAGGTCCACCCTTTCAGCCTAGAGACACTTGCGTCCCCTCGCAACGCAGGCCCCATGTCGAGGAATAGCTCTCTAGCTCCTTCCTATATAAGGGTAAAACAGGTCATTCGAGAATGGCGAACCTCAAACCCCTTGGTTTGACATACCGCAACGCCTCATGCATCGCTAGCCCACCTTGGCTATGTCGCGTCCGTGTCGCGACCGTGACGCTCCGCGCCATACCCTCATGCAACCGTGTCGCGTCCTCGCAGCGCGACCACGTCGCCAGGCCTACTTGGCCCCATGTCGCGTGCCCTCCTGGCACCACATGTCGTGCCACACGCACCATGCCGCAAGCTCGAGTATTGGCCCCGTCACACGGTGGTGTCTGCGCTTTCCGTCTTGCCCTTGGCCACTTGTGGTGCCTCGGCTATTGGGATGCATGCTAAGTTTAGGGAGAAGGGGGACCTAGAAGAAGGGGGGTGATCCCTAAGTTTCGGACGGAGGGTGGATGGGTGTCGGAGGAGAATAGGCTACCGGGGGGGCCCTTGCACGGACTGTTGCGCGTGGACGTCGGTGTAGCTTCAACGGCGACGATGCAGCCCTCCGCTTTCGGGACCTCGGTCTCAGTTGAGCTCCATCTGCCACCGTCGAAGTTTCCTACGGATGTGATCTCCTCGTACCGTATCGCCGACCAAGGACAGCTGCAAGGTACAGGGGTTGGTGAGGTAGTGGAGTTTCCTAAGCAAGGGTACGACGTCTGCCAACGTACCTGGGATCCGATTGCAATGGAAGCTTCTAATCCGGTCGTTGTGGACAAATCGCCTGCGGAGCTCAAGGCTTTTAGGGTTTACAGAAGAGGGTTTCCTTTTAAAGGCAGGTGTGGGGGTGGTTTACTGGGAGACCAACACGTGTCTCAACAGCTTCTGGAAGCAGGGTTTCTTTTGACATTGGGGGCCAGCTGTCTGAGGACCACGTGTTCGGTCCACGTGCTGCTCCGGGCCAGTCGATGCTTATTAAGGGCGGGCCGTGTGGGGGCCAACGGGCGGGTAGTAACGGGTGGACCTGCCTGGGTGTTGACCCATGGGGCTGTCCAGTCTTGGCGACCCAAGGGCCTTCTGGGGTAGGGCTACGGATTAGTTTCGATCGGGTCCTCAAGGGCCTGAGTTTTTGGTCCCTCTCGCGTGGTCAATCTAACGTGGAATTGGGCCACGGCCTTGTCGGGTCTGGTATGGATAAGGGGAGGTGTTGTCAAGCTGATAGCGAAGGATTTTCTTCTCCACGTTTGGATTAGGACGAGATGGCTGGGAGAGAGGTTGAGGATCTGCGGTTTCTGGCTTCGGGTGATAGGGGGTCCCTGCCCAGACCAGGTGAGGTGAACAAAGGTTTGGAGCTAAGCCTTGGGGCTGAGTATGTCGCGGCTTCTAAGGAGCCTATTTCCTGGTTCGAGCAGAGGTCTGAGGCGATGTTTCAGGGTCGTCAGGAGGAGGCAAGGAAGGAGACAATGGAATCATCTTCTTTTAGTTGTTTGACTGTTGCTATGGGTGAGGGGGATGTCCGAGCAACGGATCAGAGTGAAGATATTGACCGGTTGATTCGTGTGGGACGTGATTTAGGGATGTCCTTCAAAGGGCCAAACGAGGAGCTTCGGGAGGTCTTCCGCTCAATTTTGTTGAACCGTACAAGGATTAAAAGGAGGAACCGGGGAGGGGTGCGGGAGCTCGCTAGACTACATTGGGGGATGGCCAACAGGAGGGGGGTGGGGGAGACATAGCTCCCTGCCGTTCTATTTGGGGAGGGATGAGCATGGTGGTAATGAAGATGTTATCTTGGAATGTTAGAGGAATTTGTGGGGTCGGTAAAAGGGCGGGGGTGAAGAGGATGATCGCTTCTCTCAAGCCGGTGATGATTACGCTACAGGAGACCAAATGGGGCAATTGCGATAGAAGGAAAGTGGCCTCGGTGTTGGGAGGAAAGTGCTGGGGATGGACGGGAGCTGATTCGGAAGGAGCTTCTGGGGGATTTCTGGTTGTTTGGGATAACCGTTATTTTGATAAATTGGATGAAGAGGTGGGCCTTTTTTCTGTTGCTGTGGTTCTGCGCCACAAAATTTCGGGGAATGAGTGGATGTTTGCGGGAATATATGGTCCGTCGTGTGATCGGGATCACCAGAATTTTGGATGGAGCTGGCCGCTTTGGCAGGAAGGTGGGATCTCCCTTTTTGCTTGGGGAGTGACTTTAATGCTATACGATGGGAGTGGGAGAAGCAGGGGGGCCGCCGGATGCGGCTGTGATGCGGGACTTTAACTCCTTTTTTCGTGATTGGGGACTGATGGATGTGCCGCTGACTGGTTCGCGGTTCACGTGGTCGAATCTTCAGGACTCCCCATCCATGAGTAGGCTGGATAGATTTGTCTACAGTGTCGATTGGATGGATCTTTATCTGGGGGCTGGGTTAGAATGTATGGCTCGAGTTGTTTCTGATCATCGGCCACTTGTGCTTACGTGTGACTCTCGTAGTTGGGGGCCAGCCCCGTTTCGGTTTGAGAATATGTGGCTGTTGGATGAGAGTTTTCGAACCAAGGTGGGGGAGTGGTGGAGTGGAGTGTTGGTTTCCGGGACGGCGGCCTTTAGGTTCATATCCAAACTGCAGCGGGTCAAGGACAAGATCAGAATCTGGAACAAGGAAGAATACGGTATGGTACATGTGAAAAAGGACAACCTACTGACCACACTCAAGGAATTAGATAATCTGGAGGAGTTGAGAAGCCTTACGGATGAAGAGAGACAAGTGCGATATTGATCAGTGCCGAAATGTGACTATATTTCGCACCTTAATCCCTACACTTATCTGTCCGATGAAAGCATCTGATGGTTGTTGTGAGGTTTTAATGATTACATGTGTTTCTGACTGTTGGATCGTAGAAGAGCATAAAAGAGGTTAATTAAAAGGATACACATGGGCTATGAACAAAAAGGTCAAAAGAAGCACAGAACTCCGTGAAGCAGCCCAACATTCACCAAGAGAGGGAGAATCTAACCCTGGATGTCAATCGATTGAGGGATAAGTGTCAATCGATTGACAAGAGAAGAGAAGTCCAACTGTACTTCTTCCGAATCAAAACTCAATCGATTGAGTTTTGATTCTCAATCGATTGAGGCTATTAGGAATAGGGTTTGCTCGGCCCTATATAAAGGAAGCTACGAATCATTAATGGGGGGGTTCTCTTTGTGATTATTTTTGAATATATTATTGAGGGTTCTTCTTGGTTCTTTTTCTCAGTAGATTGTATTAGGATTATTTTTAATTCTCGTTGATAATTGTGAGAACAAGAGTATTGTAAGGAGATTTTTTGAAAAATAAAAGAGCATTGTTAACATGATATCTTCGGATCTACAACGGGTTTGTATACCGAGGATGAGCGGCTAAAGTAATTTGTTCAAGGGAGTGGCAAACCGGAGATAAGTAACTGTTTTATTATTGTCTCTACAATTTCATGGTTTGTCATTGAATCATTCTGTTATAAGTGTGTGCGTGATTGAATATTTTCGAGTCTTCGTTTACAGTCATTGATCATGGTTATCAACGACTGTAAAAGAAGCACTTCATCTAGATCTGTTCCTACAGGCCGATCTAGGCTGCGGAATGATTGATTATCATTGTCGTGATTTAGGACTTTGAGATATACTATGCTTTTCACATGACTCATACCGCAATGATAGGCCGAGTCATAGTGTTTAGATAGGGTATGTCGGATCCATAGTTGCGTTCTTCTCGATTCATTTGCTTTCCTAATAAATGATGGTGTTTTGACTTAAATTGAATTTGTGAGACTGAATGGTAGAAAAGTTACGTATCGATGGTTAGCTAGCTCCTTGATCAATTCATAAACTGTTAATTTTCTCCTTATCATAATTTGTTTTGTCATAGTTTAATTAGTTTTCTTTTATTGCATTGAGAATCATTGGTATTTGTGTGGTAAAAATTGAATTTCTCCCTTGGTAATTCCTTGGGTGTGTTAAAGTCTCTGAAAGAATTAGATAAAATGCACGTTTTCCCTGTGGGTTCGACACCCCTGTTCTTGCCATTCTACAATAGATCTTGTGCACTTGCAAGGGTTTAAATTAAAATACACCAGGTATCTTAAGAAATTGGAGTTCAACGATGTCTGTTTGGCGGAAGAGGTGTTGGAAGCAAAAATCCAAGGTGAAATGGTTGCGGGAGGGGGACGCTAACATGAAGTTTTTCCATGCGATCGCCAATGCGCGGAATAAGGTCAATTTTTTGGGCCGAATTATGGTTGATGGGGTGGCTTTTACGGAGGAAGAGGTGAGAGAAAACATTGTCGGTTACTATAGAGAGCTGTACTCGGACGAGGGGTTTCTGCGGCCTGACTTAGATGGTCTTCTTTTTCCGACCATTGATGCCGAGGGCAGCTGTCGTTAGAGCTGCCTTTTACGGAAGAGGAGATCTGGCGGGTTATTAAATATGGGGCTAAAAACAAAACCCCTGGGCCTGATGGTTATACTATGGAATTTTTCAAGCGTTTTTGGCCGATTCTTAAGGAGGAGCTGATGGAGTTCCACTCCTCTGGGTTTATAGGGCGGAGTCTCAATTCGACGTTTATCACTCTCATTCCCAAGAGAGATGGGGCTGAGGATATCCCTGACTTCCGACCTATAAGCCTCACTAATTGCCTCTACAAAATTATCGCGAAGGTCCTGGCTAACCGTCTCAAACCGGTTATGGGTGTCATTATCTCGGTTAATCAAGGGGCCTTTGTGGCTGATCGGCACATTCTTGATCAAGTGGTGGTGGCGCAGGAAACCATCCATTCGGCGCAACTCCAGCGAAGACCGGCTGCCATTTGGAAGGTGGACATGGAGAAGGCTTACAATCGCGTGAGCTGGGACTGCCTTGAGTATATGCTGCATAGGTTGGGTTTTGGGGAGCTTTGGAGGAAATGGATGAGGGGATGTTAAACCTCGCCATGGTTCTCCATCCTTATCAATGGTACTCCTGCTGGTTACTTCAAGAGCTCTCGTGGTCTTCGTCAAGGGGATCCTCTATCTCCTTTTCTCTTTAACTTCGTGGGGGAAGCTTTATCGGGGCTACTCACTCGGGCCAGGGTATCTAATCTCATAACCGGAATCAAGGTCGGATCTCATGGTAGATATTTGTCGCATCTTCAGTTTGCGGATGATACTCTAATCTTTGGTATGGCCAATGTTCAGGAATTTAAGTCTTTGGCTGATGTTCTCTCCATTTATGAAGCGGTCTCGGGTCAGAGGATCAATTTAGCTAAATCTGAGATAACGGGTATTGGAATTGATGATGCCCTGTTAGATGAGCTGGTTGTTTCCGTGAATTGTAGGGGGGGAAGCTGCCAATTCGGTATTTGGGACTGCCCCTTGGGTTTCGCTCTCCCACAGCTAGGGGATTGATTCGAGCAATGTCTACTTGGAAAGGAAGGATGCTTAGTAGTGGGGGGCGTCTGGTGCTGATCAAGGCGGTCTTGTCGTCGTTGCATATTTTTTACTTATCCTTATTTAAATGCCCGGTGAAAGTCATCAAGCGCCTTGAGCAAATCCAAAGAATTTTCCTATGGGAGGGCTCGGGGACTCCTAGACGGTACCACCTGGTTAACTGGGATACCGTCGGGTTGCCTTTCAATTATGGGGGGCTGGGTATCTGAAGCCTGCAGAAGACTAATATTGCCTTGCTTGGTAAGTGGTTGTGGCGGGCGGGGAGGCAGGACGAGGTGAACAGTTTGTGGCGGGTCGTACTTAGCGAGAAGTATGGCAACTTGGTTGGAAATTGGGGCATCTCGATGGCGGGTCACAGACGTTTTTCGGCTTGGTGGAAGGTCATTTGTAGTATGGGGGAGCAGTTCTCCAGAGGCCTGCGCTTTAGTTGGGGGTGTGGTACTTGCATCCGCTTTTGGGAGGATATCTGGGCGGGCAGCGAGTCCCTAAAGTCCTCTTTCCCGGATATCTTCTCCATCTCGGTGATCCCCCTTGAAATGATTGCTGACTTTGTCTCCGAGACCGTGGGGGGGAGACTATGGACCGTTACTACTAGAAGGCTGCTAAGGGATGAGGAGGTCACTTCCTTTGATAACCTGATGCTGCTGTTGTATAGCATGCAGCGTAATCAGGTGGGGACGGATCAGCGCAGGTGGAGGCCAAGTACTGAGGGTCTGTTTTCGGTTAGATCGTACTACTCGATGCTCTCATCTCGGCCCCTCATCAGATTTAGTGTTGCTGGTCTGTGGAAGGAGGCTGTCCCGGCCAAAATCAAATTCTTTATGTGGCTCACTCTCAAAGGAAGGATTTTAACGTTGAACCAGCTTATTCGTCGGGGGAAATCTATCCTCAACTGCTGTGTTATGTGTAATCTTGATGAGGAGACCGCTGATCATCTTCTGCTTCATTGTAAGGTGGCCCATGCGGTGTGGTCTATCGTACTTAAATCCTTTGGCATTTGTTGGGTGATGCCGGTGTCGCCCCTCTCTCTTTTTTTGATGTGGAATCTTGCGCTTGCTGATGATCCGAGGTCTGAGTGCTGGAAGGTGGCCCCTATCGCAGTATTTTGGACTTTATAGGGTGAAAGAAATCATAGGGTCTTTGAAGATAGGAGTCGCTCGGTGGGGCTGATTATGAAGCACGTCCATGACCTGATGTGGCTCTGGGTTACTAAGGGGAATGTGGGGTCGGGGGGGGATGTGTTTGTGTGGGATCCGGGTTAAGTCCCCGGAGTTGTGGGTGTGCTGTTCGCAGCAGTTTCTGTTTTGTGCTTTTCTTTTTTCCGGTTTTGGTCGTGTCTTGTTGTATTGGGTTTCTGCAGCGCCTTGCTACTTTTCAATATACACTCTTTTTACCGATCAAAAAAAAATATTATGATTCCTAGAGATGATTTTCCATTCATACCCATAGGTCAAAATATAGGCCGAAACCGATATGTATTGTCCGATACGTACTGGTTAGGGGGTGCTCGATACGATAAAATGGCTCTGTATCGGGCACCCCTAAAAAGGGCCCCAATTTAACGGCCTATACGGGTAAATTATCGCCCGTAATGAGCCGTATAGGACGGTAATTTCAAATTATCGCCGATAATTTGAAATTATTGTCCGATAATTTCAAACTTTCTAAACGTGGGTCCCAGCCACATATAAACTCGGGATACCCTTATTTTCCCTCATTTTATCTCTTCTTCTTTCACTATTCTCTTCTGCTACTATCTCCTTCCTTCTAAGCACCCACGATTTGTTTTGGAAGGCTTCCACCACCCGAAATACTCGGGATCGCCGCCGTCTCGCCGGATTCACGCATACGAGGTATGTGTACCATTATTTTGGGTTATTTTCCACCACTTTCATATAGTTTTGTGTTGACGGATTATTTTAATTTACTAATTTCATTGATCATATTTTATGCATAGCACATTACTTGAACCCCGTCTTCCAACATACGCAATGCTTTGACCTGAATGAGAGCGATGAAGTGTACAATGGTGTGCTCAATGCATGGGTCAAAATATCGGAAAATCGAAGCGTATCGTCCAGCTCCAAAACCAATACGTATCGGTTCCGGACGATACATTGGTATGTATTGTCCGGTATACAAAAGGGAGGCACCGGTACAAATCCTTCAATATACCGTATCATCCAAGCCCAAAACAGATATGTATCGGACGAGATTTTGACCCATGGCTTAATGTCATCCAACGGTTGGAGACAGAGCTGGCAGACCAGGTCAAGCCATAAGTGATGTAAGTACTCATTATATTATTTATCATATTAACATTTAATATTATACAATCATATTCCACCCTAAGTCATTGTCGTGTGATTATTTGTAGATTGATATGTTTCGAAAGAAACATGGGTCATTTAGAACGAGGTTAGCGCAATTCCAAATTTATCATGACAAACCGGCAGATTGGTGGATGCACTATAGGAAGGATGGACCCATAATTAGATGAATTGTCATGCGGGTTTTATCCCAAACAAGTTCCCCATCCAATTGTGAACGGAATTGGAGTACATTTTCTCTTATCTAAACAAAGTCAAGGAATAGGATAACTATGAGCCAATTGAAAAAGTTAGTCTACTGCCATTATAATATGCGGTTAAGGGTGTTGAACATGGATAAAACCAACTGGGGTAAACAATTATTTTGCTTCTTAGTTCATACATTTCATATTTTATCGAATTGAGGTGTTACTAATTAGTTTATCATATTTTGTCATATAGATAGTGAATATTCTAATCTTTTTTTTTTTTTTTTTGATCGGTAATAAGCGAGATATATTAATAGCAGCAAGATGCTGATGAAAACAATACAAGAGGACACGACCAAAAAATACCGCAATGGAAAATTACAAAACACCCCCCCCCCTTGCCTAACTTAACCCGGATCCCATGCGAAAACATCTCCCTCCCCTTTGGCAACCCAGCACCACATCAGATCACGGACCTGCTTCATGATCATCCCTACCGGTTGGCATTTTTGTTTGAAAATTCTGCGATTTCTTTCCCTCCACAGGGACTAAAACACAGCATAAGGCGGGACCTTCCAGTAATCGGACCTACTCCCATCGACGAGGCCAGACTCCCACATCAGGAGATGAGAAAGGGGGGTCGCTGGCTTGACCCACTCCACACCAAAGGATTTAACAATAAGGCCCCATATTTCATGGGCCACCGTACAATGCAGCATAAGATGAGCAGCTGACTCCTCCTCTTTGTGACGCATAACGCAGCAATTCTATAAATCTCTCCCCCGCCGAATGAGCTAGTCGAGGGTAAGAATTCGGTCTTTGAACATGGTCCACGTAAAGAACTTAATTTTAGCCGGGATTGGTGCCTTCCACAACCCGGCCCCTGCCCACCTGATCAAGGGTCTAGTAGATAGTAGCTTGTAGTAGGACTTAACCGAGAAGGAGCCCTCTTTATTTGGGTACCACCTTCGCTGATCGCGACCAGCCATGTTGCGCTGGCATCCATAAACCAGCACCAGCAGGTTGGAGAAAGATGTGACCTTGTCATCCCTCAGCAGCCTTCTAGTGGAAATCGTCCACAATCTCCCCCCCTCATTCTCCGAAACGAACTCATCGATCATGCCATGGGGATTCACCGAGATGGAAAAGATATCCGGGAAAGAATATTTTAGGGGTTTGCGTTCCACCCAACTATCCTCCCAAAAGCGAATCCGGGTGTCACAGCCCCAACTGTAGCTCAGACCTCTAGAGAAGTATTTCCAGGTACTGCACAGAGCCTTCCACCAAGCGGAGCTGCCTCTGTGAGAAAAAGTCGAGATACCCCAGTTACCAATCGCATTGCCATACTTTTCTCTCAACACTTACTGTTCGCTTCCTCTTCCCTCCCCGCCCGCCAGAACCACTTGCCAAGCATCGCAATATTAGTCGCCTTCAAACACCGAATACCCAGGCCCCCGAATCGCACCAGCAAGACTACGGTATCCCAATTGACTAGATGGTACCTTCTTTGATTCGTCCTCGATCCCTCCCAAAGAAAGTGTCTTTGGATTTGTTCAAGGCGCCTGATGATTTTCATGGGGCACTTAAAGAGAGACATGTAGAAGATGGGCATTGATGACAAGACCGATTTCAGCAGAACAAGACGCCCTCCATTACTGAGCAGCTTTCATTTCCACGTAGACAATCTTTGCTCGAACCGCTGTACCACCGGTTCCCACGCTCTAGCACTGGGGTATCTCAGACCAAGGGGTAGGCCAAGATACCGAATAGGGAGAGAACTAGCAACACAATTCACCGACCGAGCCAGATCTGCTAAGAGCTCGTCCTCAATGCCAATGCCCGATATCGCAGATTTAGCGAAATTGATTCGTTGACCAGATATCGCTTCGTAAATGGTCAGCACATCCGTTAGAGACATAAATTCTTAGACATCGGCCTGTCCAAAAATTATAGTATCATCAGCATACTGAAGATGCGTCATAATTCGACCTTGCATTCCTACCCTAATGCCCGTAATGAGGTCAGTTAACCTGACTGTATTGATCAGCCCCGAGAGGGCCTCTCCCACCATTCAGCCCCGAGAGGGCCTCTCCCACCATGTTAAAAAGGAACGGCGATAGCAGATCCCCTTGACGAAGGCCCCGTGAACTCTTAAAATACCCGGCAGGTGTACCATTAACAAGGATCGAAAACCAGGCCGAAGAATAACAGCCTCTCATCCACTTTCTCCAACTCTCCCCAAACCCGAACCTGCACATCATATAATCGAGGCAATCCCAGCTGACCCGATCGTATGCCTTTTCCATGTCCACCTTCCACAGAGCAGCCGGTCTGCGGTGAGAAAGGGTCGCATGGATACTCTCCTGAGCCACAACCACCTGATCAAGTAACTGACGATCAGCCACAAAAGCTCCTTGTGTGGCCAAGATGATGGTACCCATGACAGGCTTAAGACGATTCGCCAAGACCTTGGCAATGATTTTATAGAGACAGTTGGTGAGGCTTATCGGTCGAAAGTCCGCAATATCCTCAGTCCCCCTCGAATTTAGGTATAAGGGTGATGAACGTGGAGTTAAGATTGCGCCCTATAAAACCAGATGTGTGGAACTCCTTCAACACCTCCATCAGATCCTCCTTAATACTCTGCCAAAAACACCTGAAGAACTCCATAGTGTATCCATCAGGGCCTGGGGCTTTGTTCTTTGCCTCATACTTAATAACCCCCCAGACCTCCTCCTCCTGAAAGGGCCTTTCCAGAGCCACCTGCTCCTCGGCAGCAATGGTTTGGAAGGGAATCCCATCCAACTCAGGTCGCATAAGTCCATTGTCTGAATACAGCTCCTTATAGAAGCCCACAATGTTCTCTCTAATCTCCTCCGCGTCGAAGTACGCAACTCCATCAACCACAATTCGTCCCAAAAAATTCACCTTGCTCCTCGCATTGGCAATTGCATGGAAGAACTTGGTATTAGCATCCCCTTCTCGGAGCCATTTGACCTTAGCCTTCTGTTTCCAGCACACCTCCTCTGCCCGACAGACATTGTTAAGTTCCATTTTCAGTAAATACCTCTCGTGGCGTTCTTCCGCCGTAAGACTTCTCGATTCCTCCAAATTGTCTATATCATTAAGCTTTGTTAACAAGGTCTCTTTCTTCACTTGGACCACCCCATATTCTTCCTTATTCCAAATTCTAATCTTCTCTTTAACGCGCTGCAGTTTTGATATGAATCGAAAAGCTGTCGTGCCAGAAACCTCCACTTCACTCCACCACTCCGCCACCTTAGTTCGAAAATTCTCCTCTAGCAACCACATATTCTCAAACCGAAATGGCAAAGGCCCCTTATACCGAGAATCGCACGTAAGCACCAGAGGCTGATGATCAGAGACAGCTCGAGCCATACATTCCAATCTCGTGCCCGGGTAGAGTTCAAGCCACTCCGTATTGCAGACAAATCTATCGAGCTTGCTCATGGACAGAACATCCTGCAGATTTGACCACGTGAACCTCGCCCAGCAAGTGGCACATCAACCAGCCCCCAATCGGCAAAGAAAGCGTTGAAGTCCCTCATGACCGCCGCATCCGGCGGCCCTCCTTGCTTCTCCCACCCCCACCTTATGGCGTTAAAATCCCCCCCCCCCCCGCAAAAGGGACGGTCCCATTTGCCGGCAAGAGCGGCCAATTCAAACCAGAAGTCAAGACAATCTCGATTAGAAGACGGCCCATACACACCCGCAAACATCCATTCATTTCCGGATGCTTTGTGACGAAGGACCACCGCAGCCGAGAAAATTCCGACTTCTTCGTCCACTTTATCAAAATGGCGAGTATCCCAAGCGACGAGTATACCCCCTGCAGCTCCCTCCGAATCAACCCCTATCCATCCTCAAAGATTGCCCCCTAATCTAATCACTTTCCTCGCTATCGCGAATCGCCCCATTTGGTCTCTTGCAAGGTAACCAGGATCGGTTTTATTGTGTCAATGATTCACTTCACCCCCGCCCTTTTTCCTTCCCCACAGATTCCCCTAACATTCCACGAAATCATCTTCATAACCACCAGCTTAGGCCCTCCCAGAAGTAGCGAAAGGAAGTTAGGATCCCCCCCCTCCCTTCCCAGTCGCTATACCCCACTGCAGTCTCGCGAGCTCCCGTGCCCCCCCTCGATTTCGCCTCCTAGTTTTCGTGCGAGCCACCAATATAGACCGGAACACGTCCCGAAGCTCGTTATCGGGCCCCTTGAAAGACATCCCAAGATCCCTTCCCACACAAATCAACCGATCGATATCTTCCGTCAGATCCATCTCTCTGGTACCCCCATCCCCTCTTGCGACAGACATTTCAGCCCTCATTGCAGATCCGACGATCTCCTCCTTCCCCGTACCACTGTGGTCCTCCAAATCATCCGATAACGCCACCTCAAGCCGCCTCGCGGAGCAGGAAATAGTCGCCACCGCATCAAAGACATGCGTCGAGCTGTAGCTCGGTGCAGAGCCATCGACCAACTGGCAGGACTGAGTCACCGTTGCCGTCGCGAGAGGAGATCGAATCTGATAATCGTAATCATCTCTCCCATCCTTCTCCCCTCTGTCTATTCCCAGGCTCCCTTCCTCCCCCCCAAGTTCCCAACTTTCCCTTTGTTGCTGAATATGACTCTGCATCAACATAAGGATAGGCTGAGCGCCCGACGGGTCCCGAAGAGAACTACCCACCCTAACCCGGGCATCCACGACCCGGGTCCTTACCCCTGATGGGCCTCCTAACCGGATAGTGAAATAGCCCCATGGATCTGCAAGATCAGCATCGACTCCGGTCCACTCGGTAAAGTCCGCCAGCTGGCCACCACTGAAACCCAAACCCGCTATGAAGTTCTTTTAGCCCGGTTCACCGCACACTTCCCGCACCCCCCCCCCCAAGTTGAGCCCCCAGAGTCAGCATCTCCCCCAATCAGCGTACAGCTTCTAGAAGGCTCCTGTCCACGTGTCCCATTCCCATGCAATCTCCCACACCCCCTTGCTTTAAAAGGACGTCTTCTTCTACGGTAAACCCTAAAGGTTTTAGACATAGCATCCAACTTGTCTCCTCCGACACCTCCGACAAGGATTGAAGCTTCCATCGCCATCGGATCCCAGGTACGTCGCCTGACCTCGTACCGAAGCATAGGGAACTCCCTAGTCTCACCAACCGCTGTACTTTGTAGGTGTATGTTGTCGGTGGCCCGAAACGAGAAGATCGAGACCGTAGGAACCATCGACGGCGGACAGTCACCGTAGTCCAGATGCAGGCCCTCGAAAGTCGTGAACGGCGTCGTACTCGAGCCCCCGGAATACGGTAATGGGTGAATCGGTCTAATCGAAAGCTCCCCCTGCGGCCAGGACTCCTCCGATAGCCTTCCAGGAGTAGGATACTCCGGGATCAGCTCCCCTTCTTCACACTCCGAATACTCCCCAGCTCTATGTCGACAAGTCGGTCCACCGAGGAAGGGCAAGAACGTCGGCACGGCCGGAGCACCCTCTATACAATCAGAGCCGCCGACTTCTCCGCCTCCCGGAGAGCCCACCAACGAGCCCGAGACCAAGATCGTCACTGGATGGAGCGTCGTATCCCCGGCACCCCCCGAGGTCGGGCCATACTTAGAGGACTGTCCCGACTGCCTCACGGGCCCTGGTTCCCCGTCCCAGACTGGGTAGACCACCGGCGAGAGTTCTTCTGCAGAACGAGCGAGTATGTGTACGTTGGAAATCCCGGGCCTCGCGGATTCTTGATGCGTCTGACCCGGGCTTAGCACCCTCTCCACGAGCTCCACTTCTATGAAGATAGCGAGTTCCTTGCCGTTGAGGCAGATCTTACACACTCTGGGTATGGACTCCCAAGCGCCAGCTCTCACCAAGACCCTGGCGTATCTGGTCTCCCACAAATCGTCTCGATCTATCGATGAGGATGCATCCTCGCCGGTCCGTGATCCCCGAATGACCTCAGGTCCAAGCACAGAGGAAGCGAATAGGCAAATCCAAACGCCCCCATCCAACGGTGGACTGTACAATTGGAATCCGGGTCCCATCTCCAAACGACCGGGTTCTTGGTTAATGGATGAAACCTAGAAGCAAGTATCTAGATTGGTATGATACGTGAAGGACATCTGAGGAGAAATTTAGTGTCCGATAAAGCCGAAACCACCGGCCTATTTTGAAAAGTCCATTTTTGTAACCAATAATATATATGAACCAGCTATAACGACTCTTTAGGAAAATGAATGACGAGCCAAAAATCTTTGATATTGTTAGCCACCGACGTAAAAGCATTACTTCGGAATGATAGGGGCTTCGTCCCTAGCCCCTCCTCCACCCCCTGGGACTTAGTATGCAACAAGGGAAACCGTAAAGGACGACCTCGAGAGTCAGCGATAGACCATCCCCGTGCCATGTCATGAAGCTGGTCATCGTTGACGATAGCCTTGTGTCTCGACGTAGTCGAGCGAGCGTGCTCACCGGCTTTGACCATCTTCCCCTCAGCTCTCTCAGAGGTACATCCCTTACGGTGGCAACGGGCCCTCCTTCTGAAATTAATATTCCGGCAACGCGAACATATCCAATCCCCCTCCCGTAAAACCAGCGTCGCCTCCATTGGGTTTCTATAAGATGCCTTACGGGCATTAACTTGTTAAGCCCTTCGACATTCAATACGAATATTCGCGAAGGATGATCCTTCTAATCTCATCGAGTTGGATCATATATTCGCGAAGGATGATCCTTTGAATGAGTGGATTGAAGAGAGAGAAGCTTCAATATTGGATAGTGAGAGCACTGCATGGTTGGCCAATGCAGAAAGAATGGTGGAGGACCAGCCTTCTCAAGCACCTAGTAGGAAAAGAGACTTCACTGCAAATCCCCCTCGGAGCCTGAGAAAGGAACACAGACTGGTAGTGATAATAATGATGATGAAGAGGAGGGTGGTGGTGGTGGTGGAGGCGATGAAACCTATACTGGTACTGATGGTGGTGGTGGTGGTGGTGGTGGAGGAGATGAATTGTGTCCCTCTTACGAAGGTTTTACCGAATGGGACAATGCACCGTTGACAATGATTGGCACTCCTACATTTAGAGGTGAAGGGTTTGAAGGAAGAGGAGTTTCAAAATCTTACCAAACCCCACAAGATGATATGGGTTATACTATTTCTACCTTTGAGGGATTTAGTTTGCAAAACACCGACGATCCATGTTACCATAACCCATACTCAATCCCTCAACCAACCTACCCCCAACATGAAAGCCTCATTAGTCAAATTTTTGGAGGACCGGCATATTCATATTACACTAATCCACCCTATGCCTCAGATTGAAGGGGGGACATTTGATCATGAGTATCAATATGGCCAACACTATAGGCAAAGCCAGTGTGATGATGATGTTGGCGACGAAGAACCACCAAGGAATTCAATCCGGGTATAGGTCTCCTATTTTCAGGTACTTTGTTCTATGGTCAGTAGACTTTAATGTTATCTTCATGTATAATGTTCATGTACTATGTTCTATGCCCCCGAGTCACTGATAACACACTCCAAATTATCACAAATGCCTAAAAAATTGAAATTAAGTTGGCAATAAAATATTTTTCCAAATTTTCAGAATATTTTTTGGATTTAAAAAAAAAAATTATACCAGACTGATACATTCAATGTCTCGGCAATACATGGAATGTATCGGCCGATACGCCGATACATATCATCCAGAAGACTAGAAGATATATATCAGATTTCCGAGATTTTGACCTATGTTCATACCCATGTAAAGGATGAGCTTGGTCGTATCTTTCAATTGAAGGACTTAGGCAGCTTAATATTTCCATGGCTTAGAGGTAGCCAGATCGGTGAAGGGGTCTTTCTTTCTCAAAGGAAGAATGCTCTAAATCTTCTCAGTGATACGGGTATGCCTGGTTGCAAGTCAGCTTCCCCCTATGGACTCTAAGCATCCTCTTCATGAGGGCAAAGGGGAGTTATTATCTGACTCCCATGAGTATCAGCTCCTTGTGGGTTAGTTGATCTACCTTACCCCTACGCGGCGAGCCATTACTTTCATTGTTAGCCTTGTCAGACAATTTATGCGTCAATTCAGTCATTGTTCATCGCATTCTCAAATAAACTAAGGCCATCCATGGTTGGGGATTGTTTATCACTCTCATGGTTATCTTCATATATCTGGATATTCGGATGCCGATTGGGTTGGCTTAGCTAACGATTGTCACTCTACATCTAGGTATTGTGTTTTTCTTAGCGGCAACCTTAGTTTGTGGAAGGTAAAAAGTGACCAATTGTCTTCCAATCTAGTGCCCCATGCCCATATATTATGATGACGAAGCAGCCGAAAAAATTGTGTCTTAATATAGAAGCCCTCTCTCTCTCTCAACAATACCTAATCCTTAACCTATCAATTTCATCTACTACATCAAAACCCTAATCCAAGTAGGACTCTTTTGGCAGGACCCACCATGGCTCAAAATCTCGGTAAACCAATACGCATTGGTCAACCCTCTCTATCTTAGTAATACCTAATCCTTAACATATCAATTTCATCTACTACATTAAAACCCTAAACCTCGTAGGAATCTTTTGGCAAGACCCACCATGGTTCAAAATCTTAGTAAACCAATACGTATCGGTCAACCCCCACACTAATATGTATCCTTGTGTTGGCCAGACATGTATCAGTGTATGAGTTGATACATTGATCAATGTATCAATCCGAATTTAAAGAAGAACCTGAAGAAAAAAATAATAATTAGAAATTTCTAAATATTTTAATTCGTTTGTTTCGTAATTGTAAAAAAATAATAATAAGATTAGCTATAGTTTATCAATGTATCATGCAGAAATGACGTTTCCAGTGCTTTTAACAAACCCTTTTGATAAACTATGTGGGAATAGAACAAAGTGAGAGAGAGAGTAAAGAAAATGTGAAAGATAAAGTAAACAAAGCAATGACTCAGGCAAGTTAAACAGGCCAAAAAGTTGCATTGTACAAATAATTGCATAGTGCCACACTATGTGCTTATTTTCAAATTATCTAGCAATCATATTAATAATTTGAAAGTACCAACCGATAAGTTATCCAATACATAAAGGGGTTAATACATTTTAATGTATCGACCAAGTGACCTCCGAAACTCATAGCTATCGGCCTCATCCGAAGTTTTGAACCATTGAACCGACATCATAATGGCCTCAAGAAATCATGCTCTATATACAGTAGAACAATCTTAAAATAGGTCACCACACCATAAGTATGCAGAGAATATCAGACTGTATACGTATTTAGTAAGTAAACAAGACAGACATGCTTGGCACAAGATAGTGCAGCCGAAAAGCGAGTTTATTATGCCTCATTTTAATAGAGAAGATTATATTCCAAGGACACGTAAATGGTTGTTTCTATGGCCAATTTTCCAAGCAGAGAATGCTAGATTTACACTCATAACATAAGGGGTCACAGCAATATAGAACAGAGGTAGGCTAATCACTCATATTTACTTTAATTTTAACATTTAATTAATTGTCTAACAAGTATTCTTGCATTTTCCCCTTTTTATGAGTGTCACCGCGTAAAGAATGTGACAAATTTTAATATGGATAATTATTTAGGCTCCCACACAGCCATTAACAGTATCAAGATCCAAACATGAAATAGATGTTGAAACTTGAAAATGGAAAAGCAGTTTGAAGCTTTATAGCATGAAGTAGAAACCTTCCCAAAGAGAATGTCGTATGTGATTACGTACATCAACTCCTCTTGTCTCTGAAAAAACAGGCAGGGAATAAAATTACAAAACAGTGAAAGAAGCTCAAATAAATCTTAATTTACTGAACATACATGAAAGATCTTGAAATCTTGAACAATATTAAAAATGTGCAAAATGCTGGTCCTAAGAAACGACATCTAACGAATTACCAGTAGTATTGATTCAGGAAATTATTTAACGTTATACTATACCTTCCACTTGCCATTCAGTATATTGGTAGCCAACAAGACATCCTTAAGAACCGGAAGATCTGAGATGTAGGGAACAAAAGGCAATGGCCAAATGTCAAATTTAGCATGCCCAATGTCAAAACAAAAAAGAACATGACTTCATAATAGATCCAAATGGATAGAAACAGAAATTAATCATTAAAACTAAAGAATATATATATATAAGAGAGAGAAAGGAAAAGGTAAGATCGTCCAATGGAGGATGGTGAATGTCCTAAAAAGGTACCATGTAGCACCTCAAATCATGTTTTGGTGCCATATGGACTAAGGGGATAATGTATAGATCAATTTCAAAAATAAAAATAAAAAGTCCAATCAAATATCCACCTTGTGATTAATTCCGTTTGAAAATTTGACCATCGATTGTAGTCATTTGTTGATTTTTGCCATGGAGATGAGTTTACAAAAAAAAAATTAAATGGACGATGCTTAAATGATCAATGCAATGCCCTCTTGCTCCACATGGCACCCAAAACATGATTCGGGTGCCACATGGAGGTCTATAAGGACCTTGGACGATGCCCACCGTTCCCCAATCGAGGACCTAACCAGGATCACACACACACACACACACACACAACAACACACACATGGAGGTCTATGTGAACCTTCGAGGATGCTCCCAAACATGCACGCACACACACAGAAGTAAAGTATACGTCGATCTTATCTAGAACAATGTCAAGAGATCCTAGAATGAGTAAAGTTGCCTCCTCACTACCCAATTTCTATGTATTTATCTTCCTCTCAGTGTCATATAATATATACATACATACATACATATAATATAAAATAATATAATATATATATATATATCCACTTAAAATAATTTTATTGATAAAAATAGATAGAATAATAATAATAATAATAATAGAGAAAGTCAATTAGACACAAAGTAAAATTTGACGGAAGATCTCAAGTCATTACTTCCGCATTTGGAGTCTTTGTGCAAATGTGTAATTAAATAAATGTGACAACCCGACCCAATATGATATTGTCTGGTTCTACCACACAACGCTCCCCGGTTTTAAAACGCGTCATACCTATGAGTATGGGGCTTACTCATAGCCTAGGTTTAGGTCGAGTTTGCAACCAATGTGGGAGTAAAGCATCCCATGAGGTGGGAACTAAGCATCCAATGAGGTAGAAACTAACCATTTCTAACCATCAATTGGCTCTCTAAGATTTTCCTTCAATTTTTTTCTTATATGAATTCTACTTTTATAATGTTTTATTTTTCTTATGGCGGTGCAGCGATATTGGAATCTTTAAAATTTGACGTACCAGACACCATACTTGACTCCCATGCAACGAGTGTAGGTAACATTGGGGTCATTTATTTTTCATTTTTCCCCATTTTCACTAACACATAAAACTTCTAAATCATGATTATGGAGTCAAATAAGGCAAGATAAACCAATTTATGTATCGAAAGCTGACATTATCAGAATCTATATCAATGTAGCACATAAGCAGCTGGAATTAACCAACAGAATCAATGATAGAGATACAAATTTTATTAATTTGTATCGGTCTCCGCAAATATATACATTTATAAGTATATACCAATTTACCCATCATCTGAAATAATCAGAAACTATATCAATGTAGCACAAAAGCAGCTGAAATTAACCAATTAAAACAGTAAAAGATAGATTAAAACAGTGATCTTAGCTAGTTCTTAGCACCAAATTAGGGCATTTAAACTCGTAAACCAACTACGCCTCCCTATTGTGTACTAATCTCTAATCTCTCCTATTGGAACTGAAAAGCAAACAAAAAAGTTTTGAAAAATCAAATGGCTGTAAGGCTGTGATCTCTCACGCTTTAGGGTTTCGCAGACGAGAGCGAATGTGGCCTTTTTGTTTCTCACAGAAGGGCTGAAGACGAGTGATTTGATGGAGGCGACGGCCTTGCGTCGGGCGTCGCCCTGGAGCACGCAGCGCAGCACCTTCGCCGCCTCTCTGCGGGCGAAGTAAGCCGAGCGCTCGGCTTTGCTCGTGCGCCCGCCGCCGAGGCCCTTCTCCGACACTGCCGCGGCGCTCGGGCGAAGTTTCGAGCGCGCCATAGTTCGCAGATACGAAGGAGAAGGAGAGACGAAGCTCAGACTGAGAGAGAGAGAGAGAGAGAGAGAGAGAGAGAAATTAATAATTTTTCTTTTAACTTTAGTCATTTTTAAATAATAAATAATATTTTCATAAATATATATATATTTTGCACTTCTCAAAAAATTCCTGAAATGTTTTCAAATTTTTGCTGAAATTTATTTAAAGGAAATGACTCTCAAATCCCAGCTAAATATTGCTACTAACACCCACTAAATACTCAATATCTCCAGGAAAATTTACCTGACAGGCCCTGTCAAATGCGCCTTTTACGTCAGAAGCCCTGTAGTTTCACTTTTACCCAAACAAACCAGCTCCAAGCCTAGCCAACCCTAAGGAGAGTAAAAGGTCCAAATTACCCCCTTTTATGACCTTCTTTAACCAACAAAGCATCCTCTTCTTCCTTATTTTATCCTGCAAAAAAGTTAGAGGTGCAAAATCCTAGACGACGTCTCCTTACTTAGTCTAATCTGCTCCGATCTGCTATTTCGAAAAGAAAACAGAGGCTTGGGAGAAGCAGCCCCTGCATTTCTTCATTGTGGCAAAAAGACCCTGAAGTTTATCCTTGCGACGCAAGGTATCCTACTTAAACCTCATTTTCAGTTTATTAGTGTCTCTTAGTGATGCAGTATCTCTTATTCGTGTAGTATAAGAAAGGTCTTTGTATCCTTCGATCCGTTTTTTTAAAAATATATATCGATTGCAAATACAATCGATATCGACTCCATATAGAGTTGATATCGATTGTGTATACACAATCGATATCAATTGTATATACAATCGATAGTGACTCTATATACAATCGGCTAAGATTTATAATCGTCTTTCCTCTTTTGTTTCATCAGTCTTATGACCCCTTCCTTCTCATTCTTAAACAGACGATGACGGACGTGAGGATTCCTCTTCTTTGTCACTATAATAGCCTTCTTGTAAACGATGATGGCTTGTATCAAGGTGGCCGGCGGAGGCTTATTAACATTTCAATTGAAATTTCTTATGAACAATTCATAAGGCGAATATTTGTTGTCAGTTTTGCGAAGGCGGATGAAACAGTTTCCACAAAGTTTCATATGAAGATAGTGAATACGCTTATGGTTGCCGACATTTTGGACTCTGATAATTTGGCTACATTATTTACGTTTTATAAATTCGCGGTGGACGTTATAAAAGTATTCATCATTAAGGAACCGTCATCCTTCCCAGTTGAAGCTGAACAAGTAAATCTCGGCGGGACTGATTTTGTGACTCATTCATTTCAGCCATGTAAGTTTGAGGATTAAACTGTATACGATACCGTCCTATTAGGCGATGACGGTTATATTGCGGCGAACGATGCCAGAGGGAAAGCAACATTTGATTTAAATGATGCTCCGATTGAATCGTATGATGACCCAGTAAAATACATCCATGGGTCACAACAATGTAGTCAATGGTTAGACTATACTTCAAAAAGGGTGGTGGATACCGACGATTTCAGTCATATCTTCCCCAGTGGATGGACAACTTGGTTTACTCAAGACTTATGTTCTACCATGTCATCGATGGGAATTATCGGAGTAACTCAACCCCATGTCCATACACATGAGCACCCCTTCGGTAAAGGGCCTAGCCAACCATGCCATTATCCATTCGGTGAAGGATCCGGTCAATCACATCAGAACCCCTTCGGTGAAGGATCTAGTCAACCACCCGAAAACACCGCTAGTGAATGGCGTAGTCATCCTCAAGCCATGAATGAAGATATCTTAGAAGAAGAATATGTAGGCGAACCGAATAGATTTATCAAAGAAGATCCGAAAATTTTTGTGAGAGACATTGACAATCCCCTAGTAGACGGAGATTACGAAATGTCAGAGACATCGGGCGACTCCTCCGATGAAGAGGTGGAAAATGAATATCGGAATTGGACGTTTAAAATTTGAGAGATCTTCCGAGAAAACAAACATTTCAAAGAGCATTGAAAGCGCACGCGGTGGAGAAAAACTTTCAAATTCGGCCTTTGAGGACCGCTAGTTATCGAGTAACAGTCGGATGCTACGAACCCGATTGTTCGTGGCGAATACATGCTTCTAAATTGACTGGACTCGATTCTTTCCAAATCAAGATATTCAATAGTACTCACACATGCAGAGCTGCTAAGATCGGACCGCACGGTCACCGTAATGCAACAATCTCCTTCGTAGCGAACTATGTACGGGATAAACTTATGGAAGGATTCGACTACACACCGGCGTCGATAATGTTTGATGTTGTAAAAGCTTATATGTGCAAATCTCATATGCAAAGGCTTGGAGGGGAAAAGAACTTGCCCTTAATGATATTAGAGGCAGTTGGGAAGAATAATTTGTTGATCTACCGGCCTACGTGAAGGAGATGGAGAGGGTAGATCCTAATGTACAAACATCCTCTCAACTTACTCTTGACAGTAAGTTTCAAAGATTTTTTTAGAGTTTTGGCCCATGCATCGGAAGCTACCGCAATACACTTCGTCGCATATTGCTTGTAGATGGCATACACCTACGAGGACGTTTCGAAGGAATCCTACTTATCGACTCTACGCAAGACGGTAATAGTCATATATTACCGTTAGCATTTGTCGTGGTCGAGTTAGAAGAAGAGGATACGTGGATGTGGTTTCTTGAACGGATAGGTGCGTTCATGATCGGTGGGTTTAACGAAGATTTCGTATTTATCACGTACAGGTCGAAGGGTTTAATAAATGTGGTGAAACGTATCTTCCCTAACACATATCACAACTACTGCATGTGGCATATGACATAAAATTTGTAGCACAAGTATCCCGGGAACAATGTGAAGGGTCTATGGTGGTGCGCCGCGCGTGTATATTCGAAAGAGAGATTTAATTATTTTATTAACGAAATGAAGAAAGATCCTGCTGATTCTTAGGCCATAGAATATATTTTGAAAATAGATCCGAAGCATTGGACATGCGCACATATGGAAGGAAGGCAGTACGATTCCCTGACTATGAATATTGTTGAAAGTTTAAACAGCGTGCTAAAGATAGCTAGAGAGAGACCAATTATCGACTTAATCAAAACTACTAGAGAGAAAGTCGCCGATCATTTTCAAAAACACAGAGAGATATCTGAGAAATGGACCACCCTTCTCTGCCCGAAAGCAGACGCGCACATGAAGAAGGTGTTGCAATGGGCTGGTAGAAAGAGAGTTCAACCATACGGGCGCGATCAATTCCAAGTCAATTCCGAAAATTTCATTCATCACGTCGACTTTGAACACAAGACTTGTAGTTGTCGCCGTTGGCACATTCATTACTTGCCTTGCTCCTATGCCGTGGCGGCCATCAATCGAAAAAGTTACGACTAACATAACTTTTGTGAAAAATGGTTTTTCACCGCTTGCTTTAGACAAACATACGACGAGCAATGGGTTCCCACCCTCGATAAAAGTCAATGGGAGTTCCAAGCAGAGCAACTCCCTGAAATTATGAAAGTGAGACCACCCTATTATTGCCGAAAGCAAGCCGGCCGTCCGAAAAGAGAAGGATAAGGTCTAAGGGTGAGATTAGGGCACTACAGTGTAGCAGGTGCAGTGAATATGGTCACAACTGCAGGAGCTGCACAGCAGTGGGACCGATGGGTTGACAGTGTATATTTTTAATAATGATAGATTAAATGTAAACGAGAAATTCAGAATCCATATTTTTTTACTGTAATATAGTCTTTACCGATGAATCATAGAGTCGTCATCGACTATATATAAAGTCGATATCAAATCATTTAAGAATCGGTATCGATTATGGATACAGTCGATGACGACTCTATATATAGTCGATAGCGATTACATAAAGAGTCGTTACTGATTAGTTATATAGTCGATGACGACTCTATATATAGTCGATAACGATTACATACAGAGTCGTTACCGATTAGTTATATAGTCGATGAAGACTATATATGTAGTCGATAATGGCCGCTATTTCTACTTTTTAACCACAACTACATAAAAATAGTGCAATTATATTCAAAATAATTCATTAAGAAAATATATTTTATTTACATTTATAAAAATATTAAAATACAACAACACTACTGCTGCTCCCCCTCCTTTTTGTCGTCCTTCGCCAATACTCCGCCATCGCCTGTGTATGTAGCCAATATATGGCCAATTTCTGTCCTGATCATATCTATATCTGATTGCGCGAAGTCAAATTTCTTTCCCATCATGAAGTACTTGACATACTTCACAACAAACACTCCACAATCACACGAGTTGGTCTGTCGGGGGAGGGCTTTGATCCGACAGTCACTAGATGACCAAGGATAGTTCTTCTTGATCAGTACAGCGGAGTCACCGTACGAATATAAAATCACGGGAAGGTATTGGGTATGTTTCGAAATAATGGAGAGGAGTGTCAGATATGCTAAGCTAACAATGATAAAAGATATGCTAAGCAAAATATCTTACCAGCGCCTGTAATTGGGACACATATCTTTCCTTAGAGGGCCTATTAAATATAGGGTCAACGATCATTATCGATCGTTCGACTACCTTCACGATCGCAAGCGCCCAGTGTAGTGATTGTTCTAAATGTATTGGCATAAATATCTATAAAAAATCAATATAATCTCAAAGGGTATGATAAAAAAAATTAAAAAGAATAATTATAAAGAGGATAAAAGCATATTATGCTGCATTCGTGAGCTCACAGACTCCGAAGCTCATTGAAGAAGAAAGTTTCCATTAGCTTCTTCCCTCCGGTCTCTTTTTGTCTATAGACAGCCCACCGTTGAACTTGAACCTCGATCGATTGGTCGTATAATTTTTTAGCAAGCAGGAACTTGTTGAAATCTCTCAATTCATAGCCCATGTATGTCAGCGCGACAGGGTCCATAAGGGAGTTTTTGAGATTTTTATCAGAATGAATTTTATCATCAATTACTTTCAAATGTCTCAGGTAGGCGCCCATAACCTAAAACCAATGCAGTTAGATTTAAATATCCAGTTATAGTGAAATATATAATCGTTATCGACTCTATAAGTCATCGATGACGATATCTTAAGTCATTGTTATCGACTCTCAAATGAATCGATATCGATCAGTTAAAGAGTCGATAACGATTACATAAGCCATCGTTATCGACTCTAAAAGTCATCGATATCGATTAATTTGAGAGTCGATAACGATTATGTAAGTCATCGTTATCGACTCTATAATAAATCGATATCGACTCTTTTTCGAGTCGTCGACAGCTTTAACCATTCTTGATTTTGCCTACAGTATATTAAACTTATAAAGTTATCCAGGTACTGCGTGGCCGCCAGACATCTGAAGGATTGCACCACCAGCTTATACTTGCCGACAGTGTTAACATATTCTCTACATAAAAAATGGCCAACTTAACTAATCTTTACGATAAATATTTAATAAAAAAGTTAAGTATTCAGGGAAGAATAACTTACTCGTCCTCCTTCAGAGGCTTGTTCCATATGTCTAGCATATATTTTTGCTCATTGTCACTGTGGAAGCTCGGAGCATCTTCATGAGACCCAGGACCGGTAATGGCGCGCCGGTCGGGATCGGCAGTTGGTCCTTCGCTGGCCTTCTTGGTAGGCTTCTTTTCAGCCGCTACCCTTCGTTGTGCCTTAGGTTTGACGGCAATAACTTTACTGAGTTTTGCTTGCCTAGGTTTTAAGCGAGGCTCAACATGCTGGTGAGGCAATTGGGAAGAGGTTTCTTTCACCGCCAGTCTCTCAGTCTGTCGTCACCGAATCACCTCATATGTGAAACACATCACAAAGGATGCAATAAAGAAGGTATAAGACCCTCCAAAAATCTTAAAGTCAAACCCAAAAGTCAACATAATTTATCTCAGTCGATTAATCGAATTCCAAAATCGATTAATCGAACCTGATTCGATTAATCGATTTCCAAAATCGATTAATCGAAGGTCAATATCGATTAATCAAAGTAATTTCGATTAATCGAAATTCTCCTTTTCGCAAAGTCGATCCTCAGTTCGAACAGTCGAGTTTTCATTCGATTAATCGAATCCAATTTCGATTAATCGAAATTCTTCTTTTCGCAAAGTCGACCCTCAGTTCGAACAGTCGAGTTTTCATTCGATTAATCGAATCTAATTTTGATTAATCGAAATTCTTCTTTTCGCAAAGTCGACCCTCAGTTCGAACAGTCGAGTTTCACAAGTTGATTAATTGATCCCAAATCGATTAATCGAAAACTAAAATCGATTAATCGAAATCCTATTTCGATTAGTCGATTTTTCCTCAAGTCATTTCCTCCAACCCCTGGGGTCCACTGGAGGTTCTCAGTCGATTAATCGAAATCCAAAGTCGATTAATCGAAATCAAATTCGATTAATCGAAATCGGGGTCCTCTGACCTTTCAACTTCCTGGCCAATTTCGATTAATCGAAACCCAATTTCGATTAATCGAAACCCAATTTCGATTAATCGAAATTGTCAGATTCAGCCCCTTTCGAGCTGTTCTTCCCAATCTTTTTCCACACTTTTTGTTCTATTTTTCTAGCCCATTATCCTATAATTTAGCCCACTTTCAACCA
Source organism: Chloranthus sessilifolius (assembly GCA_021018995.1). Classification (NCBI taxonomy): domain Eukaryota; kingdom Viridiplantae; phylum Streptophyta; class Magnoliopsida; order Chloranthales; family Chloranthaceae; genus Chloranthus; species Chloranthus sessilifolius. Next base: position 8,211,687 of record CM037593.1, on the reverse strand, counting down.
CAATTTAACCCCTATAATCTATGCATTTTATTTACAAAAATTTACCTTGAATAGATCTCAAGTTGATTTCAATCAAATAGTTGGAAGGCTAGGGTTTCCAGCTTTGGCTCTAACGGATCCCTCACGTTGAATCTGGCGTTTATTGCTTGAGTCTCCCTTCCTCAACTAGCATTCACTCCTTGCATTAATCACTCTCTTCACTCTCTCTCTCTCTCTTCTTTACTCCTCTCTCAACAACATCAAACCCTTGCTTTTAGGGCTATTAAACCCTTTTATCTATCTCTCTCTTTGTGTGTTGAGCACATACACGATGGGGTGTAAGTAACTTCTCATTTACATCACGCACCACATAATCACTCAAACTATCACATCTCGTCCGTTCATCACATTCCATGCTAACTCATGATCTCCTGATTGGTCAAACTTGTGACAAAAAGGGCACGGATCCCGAGGTCATAGTTTAGCGTGATTTTTCGGGCTATTACATCCTCCCCACCTTGGGAATTTTCGTCCTCGAAAATCACCCAAGGTTTGTCTGTTTGGGTCACCCCCCCCTCACTCTCAGGTGAGGTGGTCTATATTACTCAGACACATTCAAACAGTTACAATACAAGTATGGAAGTACATTAATAAAGGAAACAATTTCGACCAAAAAGTTTGATTTATATTTAAACTTTGGAAATTTACAATGCCAGATAAATTGGCGTACAAGACAATTTACAGGTATAAAATCAAAATGCAAAATACATATAAGACTTGGGTCTCGCTAGAGTCGGCTCGATCATGTAGTGGCGATCTGGCCGGCCGAGTGGTCGGCCGTGGCTGCGCTGTCTCTCCGTGAGTGGATGTGGATGTGGAAGGAGCCGCGTCAGAGGTGGTGGGATGGAAGACGGGTCCTCTATGGAAGGCGGCGTCCGGCCGTCCCTCCTCGGGCGAGGTAGCCTGTAGCTCTGTGAGGGTAGATGTGGCGGAGGTGTGGAATAGGAGGAAGTCTATCCTGGGTTCATCCTCTCGTTGTTGGCCTCCATGCGAGCCAACACGCCCCTCGATGGTAGGACCGGGTGGAGCTGCAAGGGCCATGTAGGATGAGGTGGGTGTCGCGCGCAGGGTGTGGTGTCGGAGGCTGGTGTGGGAGGGAACGCTCTCCACGGATGGCTCTGTGGAAATAGGGTGTGCCCACCCACGGGTGGGTCCCGCCGAGGTGGTGGGGTGGTGGCGGTGCATCGCCGCTGCAGCTGGGCCGGAGCGGACCCGGAGCTGGTAGGGTCCGCTTAGAAGGTTAGAAGCACGGGTCCATGAAGACTTTGTAAACGTCTTCACGCGATCCATAGCCCTCACCTCGTGAGGTGAGATGGTGTAGGAGGGCTCGTCGGAGTAGCACTCCAACATGCTCGAGATGAGCCGAGCATACGGCATCTTCTCCTTGGGCCGCATGTTGCCCTTCATCAACTTCCCTTTGATGTACTTCATCCCTCGAGGATGACCAAAGTAGCATCAAACCATCGCCATGAAGGCCGCGTAAAGTGCATGTTGCACTTTGTCCACGCGCTCGGTGTCGTGGCGCATCGGGTAGAGGTTGCACTTGATTATGGAATCAAGCATCCACATGTATGGTGGAAGGTCAACCCTCTTAATGGAGGATCCCGACCCCTTCTTCCCGTTGGTCATACGGGTCATGACCTCCTCAAAGCGGGGGTCTTCCTCAAAGGGTGGGAAAAGAGTGGTCTCTGGGGTGAAATCGAGGAAACACTCGAGTACCTCATGGATGTGGCGACGAGTGATCGTATAGAGACGACCCTCGATCTTGGTTATGATGCAATCGCCGGTAGGGCCATCGGTTAGCCCTTGGTAAAAGAGTCTAACCAATCTAGGGTAGTAAGAGCCCCGGATTGGTTTGAGAAGGTTGCCGAGTCCGGCGTTATTGAGGTAGTTTCGAGCCCATTGGGTCTCGCCCGGCACATCGGGATTGGTGAAAAGGGTAGGGTCGATGATGTATTCGACCTCAAAGGTCTTTGCCGCCCACCATTCATTTGGTTGCTCGACATTGGTGGGTGGTGGTGGCATGGGGGTGGATTCGCGGGAAGACTCGCGCATGGATGCGCTCGTTGAACCGGAGGTGGTCTCCGATTCCGACGGTGATGGAGTCCTCACCGGCGATTGGGTAGGTGGTGGTGGTGCGGCGTTCTTACGCCTAACCGGTAGCTTGGAGGTTGCCTTCTTCGAAGACAATCAGGTTTTAGGCGGCATGGTTTGTGAAATACAAAAAAAATCTAGGGTTTCCTTAATTCAAATTGAAAAGACAACACGAATTTAGGGTTTACCGTGGAGTTTCGATCTAAAATTGGCGGTCTTGGTCCGGAATCGACGAAAGAAACCCCAAAAACCCAAGCTGTCTTGACCGGTTGGAGAAGAGGAAGGAGAAAGAGGAATGGCGCCCGAGTTTAAGAATTTCGAATGGGTACCAAAACCCTAACTCCAATATATATAGCCCGCGGCTCGATTAATCGAAATCCAGAATCGATTAATCGAGATTCAAAATTAGGTTAAGCCGTGTAAAATCGATTAATCGATTAATCGAAAGTCAAATTCGATTAATCGAAACCATTTCGATTAATCGAAATCGTGTTTGTTTTAAAATTTTAAAATTTTGAGTTCACTGGCGCGAGCCAGTCGATTAATCGAAATCCATTTCGATTAATCGAAATTCCAAAATCGATTAATCGAGTTTCACTTTGATTAATCGAAATCGTGTAGTAACTTCTCAATTTCCAGAATTCTTTAAATAATCGATTAATCAAAATTCATTTCGATTAATCGAAACTTCAAAATCGATTAATCGAAACTATCTTCGATTAATCGAATTGTCTATGTGTATTCAATTTTCTTCTAATCTCTTAAGTAAATCGATTAATCGAAAATCTAATCTTACAATCTCCTTCATGTAATCTTACAATCTCCTTCATGTATAAGTCTGCCAGTCTTCCTGCTGTATATGTAGTATTGTACGGCAAAAAGTGCGCTGATTTGGTCAATCGGTCTACGACGACCCAAATGGCATTGTGTCTCTTGGCAGTACGGGGTAATCCAACAATGAAATCCATCGAGATCGATTCCCACTTCCACTCTGGTATTGGTAACGGTTGCAATAGTCCAGCAGGATGTCTATGATCAACCTTCACTTGTTGGCAAGTCAAACATCGTGACACGTACTCGGCCACGTCTTGTTTCAGTCCTCTCCACCAGTAGTTCTTTTTCAAATCTTGGTACATTTTGGTGCTACCAGGGTGGATAGCATAATTTGACTTATGAGCTTCATCAAGAATCGTTCGTCTTAGATCGACATTGTCCGGAATGCATAGACGGCACTTAAACAATAAAGAACCATCTTCTTTTAATGAAAAGTCCGACCTGATGCCTTCACTCACGTCTTGATGAATCTTTGTTAATGTCGGATCTTTCATCTGTAGATCGTGGATATGCTCAAATATCACTGGCTTTACTGATATGTTAGCCAAAAAGGATCCAGTGTCCTTTGACTCAATGTTCGCATCATAGATTGCCAGGTCTTCCAATAATTTCCATCGGTGCATACCCAAAATCAAAGAAGCTAACTGAGCTGAACCCTTTCGACTCAATGCATCGGCTACTACATTCGCCTTGCCTGGATGGTATTGTATGGAGCAATCATAATCCTTGAGGAATTCCATCCACCTGCGCTGTCTCATGTTGAGCTCTTTCTGTGTAAACAAGTATCGGAGGCTCTTATGATCGATAAAAATTTCAAATGTCTCACCATACAAGTAATGTCTCCAAATCTTCAGCGCAAAAATGACTGCTGCTAGTTCTAAGTCATGAGTCGGGTAATTTTTCTCGTGTTCTTTCAGCTGTCTTGATCCGTAAGCTATCACCTTCTTGTGTTGGTTGAGACGCGTCAACAGACACGTGTATCCTCCATCCTGAAGGAATCGCTAATACTGGAGCTGAAGTGAGTCTCATTTTGAGTTCTTGAAAGCTCTTCTCGCATGCCTCACTCCACTCAAACCTTGAATCTTTTCGTGTCAGCTTTGTGAGAGGTCCCGATATCTTTGAAAACCCCTTGACGAAACGTCGATAATAGCCTGCTAAGCCCAGAAAACTTCGGACATCGGTCATTGTCTTTGGCTGCTCCCATTTAATTACTGCTTCTATCTTAGCTGGATCTACCGTGACACCGTGCTTTGAGACGACATGTCCCAAAAAGCTAACTTCTTCCAACCAAAACTCACACTTGCTGAGTTTGGCGTACAATTGGTGTTCACGTAGCGTCTGTAGAGCAATCCTCAAATGTTGTCTTGGATTTGGAGTATATCAGTATATCATCAACAAATACTACGACGCAGGAGTCCAAGTGTGGTTTAAACACTCGGTTCATCAGATCCATAAACGACGCCGGAGCATTCGTCAATCCAAACGGCATCACAAGAAATTCATAGTGTCCATACCGCGTCCGGAAAGCTGTCTTCGGCTTTGACTCGCAACTGATGATACCCAGATCTCAGGTCGATCTTGGAAAAATACCTTGCTCCTTGCAGTTGGTCGAATAGATCGTCTATTCTAGGTAAAGGGTAGCGGTTCTTCACAGTGAGTTTGTTCAATTGTCGATAGTCAATGCATAACCGCATTGACCCATCCTTCTTCTTGACAAACAAGACCGGTGCTCCCCATGGAGATACACTTGGTCTAACAAACCCCTTGTCCATAAGCTCTTGTAGTTGTTCCTTTAATTCCTTTAACTCAGCGGGAGCCATTCTGTAAGGTGCTTTCGAAATAGGCTCCGTTCCTGGTGAATTCTACTTCTCTTTCTGGAGGTAATCCAGGCAATTCCTCTGGAAACACGTCGGTGAATTCTCGCACAACTGCTATCTCAGAAATGACGTTCTTTTCTTCCTTGTCCTCCTTTAAGAAAGCTAAGTATCCACTGCATCCCTTTCTGATCATTTTCTCGGCCCCATCACGATATCAAGGCACGTATGGATGACGACCTCACTCCTTGAAACCGAAATGATCTTCTTGTGTTGGGTCTGAAAATAACTACCTTGTTCTTGCAATCAACGGTCGCACAATGCTGCGCCAACCAGTCCATGCCAAGGATCACATCAAACCCTTGCATGTCTAACAGTATCAACTTTGCTTCTAGTTCATGCACCTCTAAGTCTCGAACTTCTACAATGATGGATTTACAAGCTAACTCCGTGTCTACTAACTCTCCAGTCGGAATAGACACAGATAGGACGAAATCCAACGTCTCTGAAACAATCTTCATCTTCTTAGCGAACGTGGAGTGACGAATGAGTGGGTAGACCCGGGTCTATCAACACTCGGCGTCATATCCAAAGCATCCTTTTCATATATATTTAGAGTACCTATAGTATACATGCATACATACAATAATTTACATCAATATACACTCTTAATTTACATCTGACTTTTTGTATTGAGAAAAAATCTATAAAATTTCTAATTCATGCTCCTTCTCTATCTAAGATCTTAATGAAATGAAAATTTTCTTTAATTTTAAAAAGGGTCTCACCTTGGATGACGTCATGCATGTTCCTCGCTTCTGAGCAAAGGATCGACAGCTCTCCTGGACGATCGGTTTCCTTGCTTGAATTGGTCGTGGTGCTGCAACTGAAACCGTCTTTCTCTTATCAGCCTCGGGGCAATCCTTGATCAAGTGGCCCACCTTGCCACATCGGAAACAACCCCTAGTTCCCGATCTACAGTCCACCGTCCTATGAGGCTTGCCACACTTTGCGCAAGTCTCCCGAGGTGCGGAAGAAACAGTACGAGAACCCTGTGTGATAGTGGCGCCAGTAGACATGGCAGGGCTCTCATAGCGAATAGGTCTCCCCGACGCAAGTAATGGAAACCTCTGTTGGTGTTGTTGTTGTTGCTGTTGCGCCGGTCTTCCGAAACCTCCTTGAAACTGTGGTCTCTGATTCTGGCCCATGAACCTCGGCTTTTTGTTCACCGGTTCATAGTGCCCCGTTCTTCCTTGCTCATTTCCTCCTCTCTGTTGCTCCCTCTGTCTATATCTATTATTGTTCTCCTCCTCTACAACCAACGCCTTGCTCATGACCTCTTCATAGGTCCTCAGTTGAAATGGAGCTACGCCTCCCCTAACCTCAGGCTTCAAACCTTGCTGAAACCTCTTGGACTTCATCACCTCAGTGACGTGGTCCGAGCAAAACGGCGCAAGTCGTAGAAACTCTACCAAGTATTCTCTCACTTTGTCATTCCTCCTTGTACTATCTGTAAAAATTGTATCTCTAGTTGGTCCCTTACCACTTCCGGAAAATATTGTTTGTTGAACTCCTCAACAAACTCCTCCCAGAAGTCCAAGGCAACTCTGGGGTCTCCACAGGCCGAGTCCAGTATCACGGACTTCCACCAAGGCCAGCCTCCCCATCCAACATATAAGCTGCCCATCTTACACTCTCATCTTAGTGCAAGTTAGCACGCTAAAGACTTTCTCCATCTCCATCAACCGTTCTCGGTGCCATTGTATGCACTTTGCCCAGAAAATGAAGGAGGTCTCATCCTCCTAAACTCTGTAAAAGATGAGGGGCACGAAGCAGCAGTCCCTGAGTGGTGTAGGTGGCTGCTGTTCTCTTGATGCATGAGCTGCAAAGGATGCGGCTTGTTGTGTCATGGCAGCTGCCATAGTCTCCATAGTGTGCATCATCCTTTGTCGCTCTTCTCTGTCTTCTTGTCTTTCTCTCAATCTTTCTTGTTCTCTTAGATCTTGATCTTGATGATCTCGATCTTCTTCATCCCGTTGTCTACTACTACTGCCCCCTGGGGCCTCAGTACCTCCTAAAGGCACTCTATTGGTAGGAGAGATGTAATCATCTCCACTACGCAGACTCCTCTGTTGGCTTCCCCTTGGTCGGCCTCTTCCTCTAGCTGACATTTGCGGATGCATTTGAAACTAAAGTTTCGTTAGCAGAAGCCCCTATGTTCTGACGAAAGAACCCTTGTCAGAATTGCTAAAAGAAAATAGCTCTGATACCAACTGTGACAGCCCAGATTTCGGCACCCCGAAACCCGTGCCATCAGCACGATCATCTTGATCGTGCCCTTTAGCTAAGCACGGAACACTGGTATATCAAGCATCAAAAGTACTATAAATGAAATTGCGGAATTTAAATCTATATTAATTAACTTCCCAAAAGACAGTTCTACCCTCATGCCTCTGCATGAATGGAGAACCGATCCGAACCATCGATGATAGCAATCATCACGGATGGTTCGTCCCAAAAGAGAAATCCCAACTCCTTATATACATGATTTTAAACAGAATCAAGGCTTGACATACCAAGCCATACAAAACCTCTCCAAAAATCCCTCAAAGTGGCACAACGGAGTCCTCTAGAAGAAGTCCTCTGGAGGTGGCTCCAACTCGTCACCGGCCGCAAGGTCCGACTCGCCGGGATCAGCGTCTCCTGAAGCCTCGGCAGCTGCTAATAGTGGACCTGCGACGTATAGTCTATAGGGTGAGCTACATCCTAGCTCAATAGGGAACGAACACAGTTGAACATATAAATTATGACTCACATATATTCCATGATATGCTATGCATGATGTGTCTATGCAGTTGTTAATGAAACAGTTAAAAAGCATTTCGTTTTACTGTTGATTACTTATATTTTCATTTACTCATGAATGATGCTGAAAAGGCCTAAAGCAAAACTTAAACTTTCAACTTAAGTAATCCCCGAGCAATATAACATCGAGCCCCGATGAGATACCCATCATCGTCATCTATATAGACAGTTTTAATCGTATTCCCTGGGAATACAAATAGTACCCAAGCCCCTTTCCCCTGGGGATTGGTGGCGGGGTTTCACTTGTCTCAATCAACACCCCTGGGGTGTGCTTACTATGTACGGATAAGCCTCCGCACTGGCCTACGGTTTCGCCGCCGTATCGGTCACGGATATCCTGCCGTGTCAGTCGTGGATATCCCGCCACGTCGGTGGGGTACCCTATCAAACCTTAAATAACAAAAATATCGGTGCCTTACATATAGTTATTCACCGTGTAATTGTACTATCTTATATCAGTTAGGCCCTATCAAACATGATTCAATCCTTGGATACATCCCTGGGATGTATCCATTTACTGGCATCACACCTGATGCTTTTATCTCTTTACTTCTTCATCCCCTGGGGATGGCTCATTAGTTTACTCTTATGAATGTCACACACACACACTTTTCACAATTCTTTAAGCAGTAAAATATTCGAATTGAACTCTATATCACTACATACATGCTCTTGTAAAATAAGGTACATGTTCAAGGTGTTCCCTACCTCAAGTCTTCATTTGATCAATGCATCAAGGTCCCACGTGGCTCCTTGTGCACAAGTCCACACGTACCATGTAACAGCCTGAAAATTTTGACTTTAAATAATGTATCCCGGGATGTATGCCCGACTTTGAACAGTATACCTCGGTGTGCGTGCCCGACTGGTCACGTGCTCGATTTTATGAAATTACTTACGTAAGTTAAATTGGGTTTGGTCTTGAGTGGAAAAAAGACGGATTTAGATTGTGTGTTGAGCATTAGGTGGTTTCTTATGCACCAAGCTTTGGTGTATGGGCTCAACACCGGGTCCGATTAGTGGATGGTTTGGGTGTGTAGGCCCACACCTAATCAAAGAAAACTATTTTGTTATGAGATAACACCTAAATAGGTACGTTCGTTTCACACGGGAGCTAGATCCTTAGATGAGAACTAATACGCCCAAAGATAAGTATATGTGTTTTGTATGGAAACCGATCCCATTTAGTTAAAGAAGGCAATTCCTTCTTTTGGGAGCTAACACCCGGTTTGCACAAGTTTTTTTAGGTTTTGGGTTTTTGAGGAGAGAAGGAAGAGAGAAAGAGGAGGAGATGAAATGAACGTGTTGAATCCATGAGTGCCGAGCCTTAGATTTGCACGAAAAACAAAACATTTGTGAGATCGTCTAAGGGGAAGATCGCCGTCGATTTCGACGTTTGGTTGTAGTTTTATGGGTTTTGGAGCCGTTTGGGGGTTTTGAAACCCTCTTCTTGCAAAGAGATCGTGAGTTTTGATCCGCAAATCGTAGCGTGAGTTTGCGTGAAGTGTGTGTGGAAGGATTGCCGTTAATTTCGTGGGTTTGGTTGTGATCTTGGAGCACGGAGATGATCGAGGTGGGTTTGGAAACCCTTTTTATCTAACGAAGAAGACGATCCGATCTACGAGTAAATCACCGATTTAAAGAGGTAAATAATGCAATTCTTCCATGTATTTAATTAAATATATGTTGGTTAGATGTGTGCAAAAGATTAGGATCAAAAGGATTGAATTTTGATGAAAAAAATGGGTTTCAAGGTTCAAACCCGAGAAGTGCTCAGAAACTGCCAAAATCGATTAATCGATTTTGAAACTCGATTAATCGAGTTTTTGACAAGAGAGAAATTCAAGAAGAACTCCCCGAAATCGATTAATCGAAGAGAATTTCGATTAATCGATTTTGAAATTCGATTAATCGATTTTGAAAATCGATTAATCGAGTTTGCCTGGGCTTACTGACACTACTGTAGTATTTCAGCCATAACGTTTTGTGCCGAATTCGGATTGACGTGATTCTTGTTGCGTTGGAAAGAAGACAGAAATCCTTACAACTTTCATGAATTGACCAACTTATGAATCAATCATTTTAAAAGTCAAAATTTAGTAATAAGTTAGGTAAATTTCTAATTTTGTCGAGAAACGAAACCGATTAATCGAGTAAGATCGATTAATCGATTTTTGAATTTCGATTAATCGAAATTGGGTCGATTAATCGACTGGTCTCAAATAGTGAAAAAGATTTTTGGCTCTTTGAAAATCGATCAATCGAGATAAAATCGATCAATCGACTTTGGAAAATCGATTAATCGATTTTGAAAATCGATTAGTCGATTTTGTCTGAGTTTGCCAGTGCTGCTTTAGTATTTTGACCATAACTTTCTACTCCGACCTCCGATTGATGCGATTCTTGAGGCGTTGGAAAGATAACAAAGAGATCTACAATGTTTGTGTTTTGACCAACTTATGAATCTAAATTTTTAAAGGTAAAAATTTAGGAGAAAGGTTACATCAATTTCTGTGTTGGCCCGAACTTGCCGTTGACTCAATTTTTAGAAAACACTTAAATAATCTAAGTTATTAGTGGTTGGGGTTAATCCTTGATGCATCATTGTATGCTTGTGATGTAGATTAAGGGTGGACGGCCATCGATGGGACCTTGCTTGCTTCGAGGTTAAGGTAGGGGAAATTTAATATTTGATTATATTTTTGAAATTGATTCATAGATGCCTTGATTTAATCAAATGAAAATGATAAGTGTGATTTGAAGTTTTGTTATTTAAAATCGATGCTTGAATCTAACTGGACGTGTAGGGGAACTTCAACACAAACTTGCATGTTTAACTTTGATTTATTGTTTCTTTGAGGTATTTATATGAAAAAAAAAAAATGATAAGTTTTCTTGATGTATTTTGATGTTAGTTTGATAGATATTTGAATTATAACTTGAACTCCTTGAAAAATAGAAATTTAAAATCCGTGGGTCGAAAATGGTGAATTTTGAACTGTGAACTTAACCTAGAATTTGTACTATGGTATTCGATTTTTAAACTTGATTTTTTTAAATGGTGAGTTTTAAAACCTTTTAAGCAAGAATGTGAGCTTTGGATCGTGATTTAGAAATCTGAACTAGAATGTGAACTCGAAATCTTTGAGTCTTGTAGATTTGTGAGAAGGTACACCTTTGGACCGCTGTGGCGGGATTTATGTACACCCTTGGACCGCTGTGGCGGGATTTGTGTATACCCTTGGACCGCTGTGGCGGGATTTATGTACGCCCTTGGACCGTTTTTACGGGATTTTACGTACACCCTTGGACTTGCTATACTTATGTACGCCCTTGGACCGTTTTTACGGGATTTTACGTACAACCTTGAACTTGTTGTGCTCATGTACGCCCTTGGACCGTTTTTACGGGATTTTACGTACACCTTTGAACTTGTTGTGCTCATGTACGCCTTTGGACCGTTTTTACGGGATTTTACGTACACCTTTGGACTTGTTGTGCTCATGTACGCCTTTGGACCGTTTTTACGGGATTTTACGTACACCCTCGGACTCGTTGTGCTCATGTACGCCCTTGGACCGCTTTCGCGGGATTTTACGTACTCCTTTGGACACTGTTGTGAGTCATGTACGCCCTTGGACCGTTTTTACGGGATTTACGTACACCCTTGGATTTCGATGTAGTCATGTACGCCCTTGGACCGCTTTTGCGGCATTTTATGTACTCTTTAGATTATACCTCGTAAATCAAACTATAAGTCGTGAGATTAAAGTGGACCGCTATGGGCGGATATTGTGCATGTGGACCGCTATGGGCGGATTATATGTATGTGGACCGCTGTGGGCGGATTATGCTTATCGTGGACCGCTATGGGCGGAGTGCAAGTACCATGTGGGCCGCCGGGGCGGATTTGAAATCAGTTTTGAAGGATAAATAAATGTTTTGAAATCACTTTTGTGTGTAAAAAGGAAATCAGTTTTGAAATCAGTTTTGTATGATAAGGAAATCAACTTTTGAATCAGTTTTATGTGAAAAAGGAAGTCAGTTTTGAAATCAGTCGTGTGATAAGAAAACAGTATTTGAAATCAGTCTTTGTTGATAAGAAAAAGTACCTTTGAAACGAGTTTCAGTTTTAAATAAGAAAAGGTTTGATTGTGACATTGAATCTATGTTTCCTTATGATAAGATGTGAATGAGTATTGAAATTTCCTCTACTGAGCTAGGATGTAGCTCACCCCTTCGACTATACGTCACAGGTATAGCTTCTACGTGGACACCAGACTTGCAGATTGAGGAATTGAGGAGGGCTATGATATTCGGGGTCGTAGATTGAGTACTTTGTGGAGATTGGTGAGTTCAGACTTGGTACCCTTTGAACTCGTATATAATTTTATACACCACTGTTTGGTGACGTTGGTACATCACTGGTGGCCATTGTTAGTTATTGTAATATTAGATGTTAGAATTAGAGATTTATTCATGTCATATGTATTATCTACTTTGATTTCTGCATGCTAGGTTTTGTACCAAGCATTCTGTGTTCGGAACGTGTTCTATGACCCGACGGTCCGGGTTTTCCCATTCGTGTTTGAAAAAAAAAAAAGAAAAAAAAAATATGTCTCAAAATCCAGGTTGGGAAAATTCGGGTTGTCACATACCACCTATGGTACCACATAACAGGTGAAACACATCACAAAGGATGCAATAAAGAAGGTATAAGACCCTCCAAAAATCTTAAAGTCAAACCCAAAAGTCAACATAATTTATCTCAGTCGATTAATCGAATTCCAAAATCGATTAATCGAACCTGATTCGATTAATCGATTTCCAAAATCGATTAATCGAAGGTCAATATCGATTAATCGAAGTAATTTCGATTAATCGAAATTCTCCTTTTCGCAAAGTCGATCCTCAGTTCGAACAGTCGAGTTTTCATTCGATTAATCGAATCCAATTTCGATTAATCGAAATTCTTCTTTTCGCAAAGCCGACCCTCAGTTCGAACAGTCGAGTTTTCATTCATTAATCGAATCTAATTTCGATTAATCGAAATTCTTCTTTTCGCAAAGTCGACCCTCAGTTCGAACAGTCGAGTTTCACAAGTTGATTAATCGATCCCAAATCGATTAATCGAAAACTAAAATCGATTAATCGAAATCCCATTTCGATTAGTCGATTTTTCCTCAAGTCATTTCCTCCAACCCCTGGGGTCCACTGGAGGTTCTCAGTCGATTAATCGATCCTCAAATCGATTAATCGAATCCAAAGTCGATTAATCGAAATTGGGGTCCTCTGACCTTTCAACTTCTTGGCCAATTTCGATTAATCGAAACCCAATTTCGATTAATCGAAATTGTCGATTCAATCATTGTTCTTCCCAATCTTTTTCCACACTTTTTGTTCTATTTTTCTAGCCCATTATCCTATAATTTAGCCCACTTTCAACCACAATTTAACCCCTATAATCTATGCATTTTATTTACAAAAATTTACCTTGAATAGATCTCAAGTTGATTTCAATCAAATAGTTGGAAGGCTAGGGTTTCCAGCTTTGGCTCTAACGGATCCCTCGCGTTGAATCCGGCGTTTATTGCTTGAGTCTCCCTTCCTCAACTAGCATTCACTCTTTGCATTAATCACTCTCTTCACTCTCTCTCTCTCTCTTCTTTACTCCTCTCTCAACAACATCAAACCCTTGCTTTTAGGGCTATTAAACCCTTTTATCTATCTCTCTCTTTGTGTGTTGAGCACATACACCGCAGTAGGTGTAAGTGACTTCTCATTTACATCATGCACCACATAATCACTCAAACTATCACATCTCGTCCGTTCATCACATTCCATGCTAACTCATGATCTCCTGATTGGTCAAACTTGTGACAAAAAGGGCACGGATCCCGAGGTCATAGTTTAGCGTAATTTTTCGGGCTATTACAACATCCGTGAGAAAGGGTCCTCGAGGCTTAGCTGGGATGGCGATATATCGGGCAGGATCTCATAAGCCCACCATTGAAGTACACATATGCATCCATATGTGTTGTACGTCTTCAGGGCTTTATCCATCTCGACAGTTTTTCTATTCGTCGCACCCTTCATTATATACTCGATCAAGTCTTGGTAGACGTGCAGACCCCACGAAGTTTGGTTAAAGTTCTCCACATCATCGATGAGGTCGATGTGGTCTTCCGAAAGCTGATGGTGGGACCCGAGGAAGAGAAATATGCACAGCACAAATAGAAGGGACAACTTTACGAAGTCCTCATCACTTTCCGCTCTACAAATTGTAGCATCTATATGAGAGCGGAGAATTTTTCCAGGAGGCATTCCACGAAAGTATTTGTATTGAATAGTTTGTTCTTCCGATGGTTTAACGGATGGGGTATACTTTTCTGGGCCAACTACGGTAAGGCCCAGTATCAATGCAATGTCTATCTTCCGAAGATAGACATCAGTCTTTCCAATTCGGAAGTGATTTTTTTCAACCCAAAATGTCAACATCGCATCCATCACATCGAAAAGAAATCCCACACCCTTAGGCATTTGAAATATTCCACCAAAGATGAAATCTCTCAGCAACTTCTTCCGAGCTGGGGTAGCATTTTCTTAGAGATTCGAAATGGCATTGGGCGAACACTTGACAACAGCTCGGTGTACAACCATCTTGACAGTCTTTTGAAATGAACTGTAATAAAAAAGAAAGGACTGAGCCCCATACTAACAAGGATAGTTTAAATGTTGATGAAATATATATATAACCTGTATCGATTACATATAGAGTCGTTATCGATTACATATGTAACCGATACCGACTATAGATGTAATCGATATCGAGTCTATATATAATCGATACCGATTCTATATGTAATCGATATCGAGTCTAGATGTAATCGATATCGATTACATATGAAATCGCCATCAACTCAATATAAAGTCGCAATGACCTCAAAATATTTATTTATATAAAAAATATTTAATTTACTGACTCAAAAGATTTCATGAAGTCGCCATTGAATCAAAATGTTTCATTTACTTACAAAATTTTCAATTATATTCATAATATTTAAATTACAATTAAAAATGAAAAGAAAATCTTGCAGCAACGTCCTAAGGAAGGTTTTTCGATAAAAGCGGTCCTCCGCTTCTAACCAAAATTTAGGAAGATGGATGAAGAGCAGGGGTGAATGAGGTGGAGAGGCGGGTGGTTCCGTCTTAAGTTTCTTTTTCTTTCTTTTGTTCTTTTTCTTTTCTTCCTTCTTCTTTACCTATATCGATTACATTTATAATTGATATCGACCCTATATGTAATCGATACCGACTCTAGATGTAATCAATATTGAGTCTATATATAATCGATATCAATTCTATATGTAATCGATATCGAGTCTAGATGTAATCGATATCGATTACATATGAAATCGCCATCGACTCAATATAAAGTCGCAATGATCTCAAAATATTTATTTATATAGAAAATATTTAATTTACTGACTCAAAAGATTTCATGAAGCCGCCATTGAATCAAAATGTTTCATTTACTTGCAAAAATTTTCAATTTCATTCATAATTTTTTAATTACAATTAAAAATGAAAAGAAAATTTAGGAAGATGGATGAAGAGCAGGTGGTGGATGGGGTGGAGAGGCGGGTGGTTCCTTCTTAAGTTTCTTTTTCTTTTCTTCCTTCTTCTTTTCTTTTCTTCCTTCGCCAAAATCTCTATTACTTCATCGTACTCGTCCCACAGGAACTGCAGAGGATCTGGTTCTGGTGGTGGTGGTGGGTCCTCCCATATATGCTCGAACTTGATTGGGTTATAAAAAGTTTTTTCTTCGTCGTTTGACATTAGGAAAAATATGGGCTGGTAGGGATGATAGGTTTGCTAAGGACGAACTAAACCTGTATTTAAAGCTCCTAGATGGTGGAATATGAATCGCTGTATTAAATTTTCTCATTCTTCCAACCTAACTTGCTATAATGATTTTACAAAAGGGTAGTTGGCAATAAATTGAACGTCGGCTGAGATAAATATAAAACCTCATATAATTTATTATGCCATCGAGGGTAATAACTATAGGGAAATTAATTCATATGATGGGTATTAATTATATTCATAGAGAGTCGATGTCGATTTGTTATATAGTCGTCATCGACTATTTATATAGTCGATTACGATTACATATATAATCGTTATCGACTCTACATTTAATCGATAGTGTCTCTATATATAATCGATAGCGACTCAATATGTAATCGGTAACGATTGCATATAAGATCGATATCGATTACATATAAGATCGATATCGATTACATATGGGAAAACTTAAAAAAATTATGTCAAAATGTGCACCAAAGAGAGGAAAAAAAAATTTATAGCGATGGAAGGTAATTTTAATTCTAACTTACAGATTTGGTAGCTTGAAGGTTGTAGATTTGAACGCGAGCGTCCACGAAGCGACAACGACTCTCCACCGACTTCGAACGAAAAAGTAAAAAGTAAACAGTAAATGATTTGAAAAGAGGACGGCTATTTATTACATTGGGGGTAGTTTGGGCATTTCTTACAAGCGTGTGTCAGCTCGGCGCGCAGCGAATTTGTTTGGGTAAAAGTGAAACTACAAGACTTCTGACGTAAAAGGCGCATCTGACAGGGCCTGTCAGATAAATTTCCTATATCTCTAACTAATCATAAGTTTGAAATCATTGATTGATTTTAATCAAACGATGACGATCATCTTGAGCCTACCATCATATGACCAAAATTTGAATCCATATAACAGATATCTCAAAAAATAAATAACCTCAGGGCAAACATCAAATGTGGTTCTAACACCACTTTCTTGAATTTAGCTTTGATTAGCCGGGAAATATTAGTATTTTATGGGGCCCCTTTAAGATTTGGTTCCTACAAATATTTCTTCACCGAGTCACGAATGATGATCTGCTTACGTTAACAGAACGTTTTCAACCAAAACTTAATGACCAAAGTAGGGATTTTCAATAATTGAAACGTTCAAACTCGGGTCAACGAGCGAGCCAAAAGCAACTTCTTAATGCATTTCTTTTTCCTTAGAGAGGAATGTTTTATTATTTTTGAAATTTTAGATCTATCACCAAAGGTGTCATTGTGTCAACTAGGGGTACCAATATCAGGCATCAGTCTAGGGATAATCGATATGAATCGGCCGATATCGAATTGACTCGATAAATTAAAAATAAAATAAAATAAAAATTGGGAGGTATTGGCCGTTCCGATATTCGATGCGTATCGATTGATACAGGCCTCTATCGGTTGATGAGTTGAAAACTGATGTGCATCAGTTTACTGAAAAATAGATACATATAGCCGAAATGTATTAGAATAGGCCAATTTTTAGTACCTTGCTTTTCGCAATGCATGCACACTCCATCATTAAAGCAATGGATGACTTTTGTGCATGCACATAATGTTTTGGTAAATAAAAGTCACCTTCTTTCGGTAACTTAAAGAAAGGCAGGCAAAGATATGGCAAAAATCCTAAAATATTTGTAAACCTCTAAGGTTTGACCAGATCTATGCACTTAGAGCATCTCCAGCACGATAGCTAAAAACCCTCCAACAGCTATTATAGCTCTCCAAACTCCCCAAAGTGAGCTCCAAGAGGCACTCTATCCAAATATCTAAAATAGATATTTGCTACAGTAAAAATAATAAAATAAAAATAGAGTTCCTTTAAATATACCCATTGAATCTTGAAACATGCACATACTAAAAATTATTGATTGTTTTATATCGAGCAATGGAGGATCTTTTTTGCTCCAATCTTTTACAATAGGGATCTTGAGGCTAGGAAGATACTATCAGACGATTAATTTTTTATTCCATAAGACACAGATCCCAAAAACATGGCCCTAAAGTCATGTGGAAAACACCATGCTCAAATGTGACTTTAGGGACACATTTTGGGATATGTGACGTGTGGAATAAAAAACTAATTGTCTGATGGTACATTCATGGCCTCGGGATTACTTGTGTGGAAGATTAGAGCGAAACACGATCTCTGTCATCTGATTTAAAACAATCAATGATTTTTAACATAAGTGTATTTCAAGATTGATCATGAAAAATCAGGATTTGCATGAAATTAGAGTCACGATTGATAGTAAAAAAATATGATTGCATGAAATTAGAGTCACGATTGATCGTGAATAGCAAGATTGCATTCCATTGATGTTACCATTGATCGTGAAATGTCAATTTAAAAATTTAAAAGTTACTGTTCGTAGCAAAATAATATTTTAAAGAAAGGAGTAGTTAAAATAGAGTGTATGCTGAAGTATTTTTTATTGTAGCAGTAGCTAAAGTGATGTTTAACTATCCAAATTTAGCTCTCCTTGCTAGAGATGCTCTTAGTAGTTAGTAGTCAATACCAAAAATCTGTTTGAAGAAGTTCTCAGGTACCCCCTCGAGTGCCAATGTACTTCGTAGCTGGATCACTTTTTGGGATGTGTGACATGTGAAATTAGCATGGATTCAATCTAGGGCTCTCAATGAGCCAGGTTACGACCATGCAAGGGTTAAATTAGGCCTCGCCCTACTTGGGCTGGTTCCAATTTTTTTAGCTCGTCCATAATTCGAGTTGTGATGTGCTCAACGCAAGCTCGACCCATCCCATCGCGGGTTGAAATAAGCTTAGGATTTTGTGACAGCCCGGACTTCGGCACCCCGAAACCCGTGCCATCAGCACGATCATCTTGACCGTGCCCCTCAACTATGCACGGAACACTGGTATATCAAGCATAAAATAAATAAGAACAACTTGCGGAATTTAAATCTACATAGAAATACTTCTCAAAAGACAGTTCTACCCTCATGCCTCTGCATGAAGGGAGAACCGATCCGAACCATCGATGATTACCATCATCATGGATGGTTCGCCCAAAAGAATACACTGATATCCATATACACAAGGTTTAATCAAAAACCAGGCTTGACATACCAAGCCGTACAATCTCCAACTAAAACTCCTCAAGGTCGCACAGAGTCCTCTGAAGAAGTCCTGAGGTGGCTCTAACTCCTCGCCGCCGCAAGGTCCGACTCACCGGGTCGGCCTCCTCAAGCCTCGGCGTTGCTAGCAAAGTGGACTGCGACGTATAGTCTATAGGGTGAGCTACATGCTAGCTCAATAGGGAATAGAACACAGTTGAACATATAAATATAACTCACATATATTCTATGATATGCATGCATGATATGTCTATGCATTTATTGATGAAAAATGAAAAAACACTTCAATTCTTGTAGATTACTCATGTCTTTTAGTTAATCATGAATGATGTTGAGAAGGCCTAAAGCAAAACTTAAACTTCAACTTAAGTAATCCCGAGCAATATAGCATCGAGCCACAGAGATACCCTTCATCGTCATCTATATAGGCAGGTTTTAAATGTATTCCCCAGGAATACCAATAGTACCAAGCCCTTTCCTGGGATTGGTGGCGGGGTTCACATCTCATCAACACCCACAGGGTGTGCTTACTCTGTCTGGATAAGCCTCCTCACCCCTACGGATTAGCCCGTGTCGGTCACGGATATCTGCCCGCGTCAATCGTGAGTATCCCGCCACGTCGGTGGGATAACCTATCAAACCTCAAATAACAAAAATATCGGTGCCTTACATATAGTTATTCACCGTAATTGTGCTATCTTATATCGCTTAGGCCTCATCAAGCATGATTCAATCATGGATACATCCACAGGATGTATCCATTCACTTGCATCACACGATGCCTTTACTTCTTCACTTCATCATCACAGGGATGGTTCATTTAAGTTCTCTCCTGAATGTCACACACGCACACTTTTCATAATCATTGAGTAGTAAAAACATTTGAATTGAATTGATATCACTACATACATGCTCTTGTAAAATAAAGTACATGTTCAGGGTGTTCCCTACCTCAAGTCTTCACTTGATCAATGCATCAAGGTCCCACGTGACTCCTTGTGCACCAGTCCACACGTATCACCTATGGTACTACATAACAGGTGAAACACATCACAAAGGATGCCATAAAGAAGGTATAAGATCCCCAAGAATCTTAAAGTCAAACCAAAAGTCAACATAGTTTACTACAGTCGATTAATCGAACTCCAAAATCGATTAATCGAATCTGATTCGATTAATCGATTTCCAAAATCGATTAATCGAAAGTCAATATCGATTAATCGAAGCAATTTCGATTAATCGAAATTTTCCTTTTCGCAAAGTCCATTCTCAGTTCGAACAGTCGAATTGTCATTCGATTAATCGAATCCAATTTCGATTAATCGAAATTCTTCTTTTCAAGTAAATTCATTCGTCAATAATGAAGTTTTCATTCGATTAATCGAATCCAATTTCGATTAATCGAAATCCTTCTTTTCGCAGCGACTCTTAGTTCGAATAGTCGAAGTTTCACAAGTTGATTAATCGATTCCAAATCGATTATCGAAACTAAATCGATTAATCGAAATCCCATTTCGATTAGTCGATTTTTCCTGTTATTTCCTCCAACCCCCGGGTCCTTTGGAGGTTCTCGACGATTAATCGATTCCCAAATCGATTAATCGAAATCAAAAGTCGATTAATCGAATCCAAATTCGATTAGTCGAAATCGGGTCCTCGACTCTTCAACTTCGCCAATTTCGACATTAATCGAAACCCAATTTCGATTAATCGAAATTGTCAGATTCAGTCCCTTTCGAGCTGTTCTTCCCAATCTTTTTCCATACTTTTTCTTCTATTTTTCTAAGCCATTATCCTATGATTTAACCCACATTTTACTGCAACTTAACCCCTATAATCTATGCACCTTATTTACAAAATTTTACCTTGAATAGATCTTAAGTTGATTTCAAATCTAGGGTTGGAAGGCTAGGGTTCCAGCTTTGGTTTCTAACGGATCCAAGTCGCGTTGAATCCGGCTTTTATCTCTTGAATCCCCCCCCTCCAATCGGTTGCAATAACTCCTCTCTTACTTTTCTCTCTCTCTCTCTTCTTTACTCTCCTTCAACAACCAACAATACACATCTAGGGTTATTAAACCCTTTTATCCCCTTTTTCTCTCTTGTGTGTTGAGCACATACACCGCGGTAGGTGTATGCGACTTCACATTTACAACACACATCACATAGGCATTCTATTTTTCACATCTCATCCGTTCATCACACTACATCGATCGCTATTTCTTCCATTTGGTCAAACCTATGACCGATCGGGCACGGATCCTGAGGTCATAGTTTGTGTGATTTTTCGGGCTATTACATCCTCCCCACCTTGGGAATTTTCGTCCTCGAAAATAACCCAAAGTTTGTGTCTCTGTGTGTCTGTCTCTCTCCCCACACCCTCAGGTGAGGTGATCCAATTTCGTTAGACGCATTTAAGTATTTACACATTCTCACATATAAGCAAGGAAGAAGAATCAATTTCACAAAAAGGAAAAATTTTGGATTTGTATTAACGAGTGAGTAATTTTACAATGCCAAAAATTGGCGTACACAAAAATACATAGGTATCCAGAAAATGCAAAATACATATAACTCAAACTGTTCCCTCGTCTGGCTGATCGGGTGCTGGAGCAGGCTGCTCCATCTGAGGTGGATGCTGACATGGTCATGGTGAGCCGGCCTTGTGGGGTGGGGGTGGCGGGTGAGCGGATGTGGATGTGGAGGGAACCGCGTCTGTGGTGGGATGGAAGACGGGTCCTCTATGGAAGGCGGTGCGTCCGGCCGTCCATTCTTCTTCGCGGGCCAGCATATCCATGTAGGTGTGGGGGTAGATGAACTGGAGGGTGTGAAACATGAGGAAATCAATTCTCCTGTTCATCCTCTCGTTATTCGCTTCCATTCTGGCCAACACGTCCTCTATGGTAGGACCGGATGGAGGCCAGGCCGGTAGGATGAGGTGGGTGTCAGCAGGCGTGAGTGTGCAGTGGTGTCGGCGTGGTGTGGGAGGAACCTCTCCACCGATGGCTCTGGCTCATGGCAGGTGTGCCCCACCCTCAAGTGGGTCCCGCCTGGTGGGGGTGGTGGCGGTGCTATGCCGCTCTTCTTTGGGCGGGAGGCGGGACCCGAGCCTGGTAGGTCCGGCTTCAGGTTGTAGCTACGGGTCCATGAAGACTTTGTGAACGTCTTCACGCGATCCGTAGCCCTCACCTCGTGAGGTGAAATAGTAGGAGGGCTGGCTTGAGTAACACTCCAACATGCTCGAGATGAGTCGAGCATACGGCATCTTCTCCTTGGGCCGCATGTTGCCCTTCATCGCCTTGCTCTTGATGTACCGCATCCCTCAAGGATGACCATGGTAGCATCAAACCATCGCCTGTAAGGCGCGTAAAGTGCATGTTGCACTTTATCCACGCGCCTCGGTCGTGGCGCGGTAAAGGTTGCATTTTATTATGGAGTCGAGCATCCACATGTAGGTGGAAGATCGACCCTCTTGATGGACGTGCACCTTCTTCCCGTTGGTCATGCGAGTCATGACCTCTTCAAAAGGGTTCCTTTTCAAAGGGTGGGAATAGGGTAGTCTCGGGAGTAAAGTCGAGGTAGCATTCAAGCACCTCATGTATGTGTCGACAGTGATCGTATAGAGGACGACCCTCGATCTTGGTTATGATACAATCTCGCTAGGGCCATTGGTTAGCCCTTGGTAGAACAATCTCACCAATCTAGGGTAATAGGAACCCCGGATTGGTTTGAGAAGGTTGCCGAGTCGGCACTAGTTAGGTAGTTACGAGCCCATTGGGTCTCGCCCAAATCGGGATTTGTGAATAGGGTAGGGTCGATGGTGTATTCGACCTCAAAGGTCTTGGCAGCCCACCACTCGTTTGGTTGCTCCACGTTGGTGGTGGTGGTGGTGGCATGGGGTGGATTCGCGGAAGACTCAGCACAGATGCGCCGTCGAAGCCGAGGTGGTCTCCGATTGGCGGTGATGGAGTCCTCACCGCGATGGGGTAGGTGGTGGTGGTGCGGCGTTCTTCGCCTAAAAGAGCGAGGTTGCCTTCTTCAAGACAAAGCGGGTTTTTTGCATTTTCACTAAACTAGGGTTTATCTACTTCAAATGAAAGAGGAAGGTATAAATCTAGGGTTTTACCGTGGAGTTTCGATCCAAAAGTAGGCGATCTTGGTCCTAATCGTCGAAGAAACCCCAAAACCCTAGCACGGATGAATGGTCAAGAAGAAGGAGAAAAGGCGTCAAAACTCAAAGGGTAAATGATTCGAATGGGGAAGAGAATCCTAATTTCATATATATAGGCTCACTCGATTAATCGAAATTTTGTTTCGATTAATCGAAATTTAAACTAGGTTAAGGCGTAAAATCGATTAATCGATTTCCCAAATCGATTAATCGAAGT
Source organism: Chloranthus sessilifolius (assembly GCA_021018995.1). Classification (NCBI taxonomy): domain Eukaryota; kingdom Viridiplantae; phylum Streptophyta; class Magnoliopsida; order Chloranthales; family Chloranthaceae; genus Chloranthus; species Chloranthus sessilifolius. The sequence continues at coordinate 8,188,674 of CM037593.1, read as the reverse complement.
CAAATTCGATTAATCGAAAATATTTCATTAATCGAAATCGTGTCTGCTTAAAATTTCAAATTTTTAAGCTCACTTTGGCGCTTGCGATCGATTAATCAATCCATTTCGATTAATCATTAATCGAAGCCCAAAATCGACATCAATTTAGTTTCATTAATCAAATCCATAACTTCAACTTTTTCTAAACTTTCTAAGTATTCGATTAATCGAAATCCATTTCGATTAATCGTTTCAAAATCGATTAATCAAATCACTTCATTAATCGAAATTGTCCATTTGACTTAATATCTCTCAAGTCCTTTAAGTAACTCGATTAATCGAAAATCCAATTCGATTAATCGAATTATAAAATCGATTAATCGAAATTATAATTCGATCAATCAAACTTCATTCTATGTATATTCTAACTCAAATTTTTCATTTCGATCAACGGCACATGCGATCGACTAATCGAACAAAATCGATTAATCGAATTCCAAATTGATTAATCGATTTGAAATTCGATTAATCGGTTTTTGTCCAATTTCTCAAAATTTGCTCTTTGTTTCTTTTACTATTCTTGACAATTTATAATGATTGGATCAAAATTTCCATTGAATTTCAAGTATAGTGGAAATTTCACAAACGTGGTTGCGGTTTACATTGAATTCTCACGTTGTTGGAAACAAGGGGATATTGTTCTTTCACATCGGCCTCTCGCTCCCAAGTAGCCTCTTCTTTTGGATGATTGTTCCAATCAACAAGCACTAAGGGAATCACTTTAGTGCAGACTTGCTCTTTTTCGATCCGAATCTCCAATCGGTTCCTCTATCATGCTCATGTCCTCACACATCTCTATAGGTTGCTTTCCTAACACATGAGACGGATCATTCACGTGCTTTACGAGCATCGATATGTGGAAGACATTATGTACTCGATCAAATAGCGGTGGTAAACCAATGCGATATGCAACTTCACCTACTCTTCCCAAAATTTCAAATGGTCCAACATATCGTGACATAACTTCCCTCTCTTGCCAAATCTCATTACACCTTCATAGGTGACACCTTCACAAACACATGCTCGCCCACCTTGTAGTCAACACTAGTCCGCCTACATCGGCGTAACTTTTACATCTACTCAGGTCTTTGTCTTCAACCTTTCTTCGATAATTGGACAACGGTGGCGTTGTCTTCAAGCGATTCGGTCCTAATACAAATTTCTCACTGTTTCCTCCCAATTCGAGAGGTGACTTGCATCGTCGTCCATACAGAGCTTCATACGGTGCCATGCCAATGCTCGTTTGAAAATTGTTGTTATATGTGAACTTCGAGCATCGGTAGATACTCATCGGTATCCTTGCATATCAAGCATGCACGCTACGAGCATGTCTTCTATCACTTGATTCACTCGCTCTGCGCCCATCGGTTTGAGGATGGAAAAATTTGAACTAAAGTCTAGTCGTGTTCCCATTCCTTCTTGAAATTTCTTCCAAAACTTGGGCGTATATAGTGGATCACGATGCGAAGCGATCTTGCTTGAATCCCGTGTAATCTTACAATCTCCTTCATGTATAAATCGCGGTCTTCTGCGGTATATGTGGTATATCATCTGCAAAAAGTCTGCGATTTGGTCAATCGGTCTCTGACGACCCAAATGGCATTGTGTCTCTTGGCGATGCTGGGGTAATCCAACAATGAAATCCATTGAGATCGATTCCACTTCCATTACGGTATTGGTAAAGGTTGCAATAGTCTCGCGGATGTCTATGATCAACCTTCACTTGCTGACAAGTCAAACATCGTGACACATACTCGGCCACGTCTTGTTTCAGTCCTCTCCACCAGTAATTCTTTTTCAAATCTTGGTACATTTTGGTGCTACTAGGGTGGATAGCATAATTTGACTTATGAGCTTCATCAAGAATTGTTGTCTTAGATCCGCATTGTCCGGGATGCGTAGTCGCCCTTTAAACAACAAATAACCATCTTCTTTTTCCGAGAAGTCCGACTGATGCCTTCATTCACGTCTTGATGAATCTTTGTTAATGTCGGATCCTTCATCTGTAGATCGTGGATATGCTCAAATATCACTGGCTTTACTGATATGTTAGCCAAAAAGGATCCAGTGTCCTTTGACTCAATGTTCGCGTCATAGATTGCGGTCTTCCAATAATTTCCATCGGTGCATACCCAAAATCAAAGAAGCTAAGCGAAATTTGAACCTTTTCGACTCAATGCATCGGCTACTAAGATTCGCTTGCCTGGATGGTATTGTATAGAGCAATCGTAGTCCTTGAGGAATTCCATCCATCTGCGCTGTCTCATATTGAGCTCCTTCTGTGTAAACAGATATCGGAGGCTCTTATGATCGGTGAAAATTTCAAATGTCTCACCATACAAGTAGTGTCTCCAAATTTTCAGCGCAAAAATGACTGCTGCCAGTTCCAAGTCATGAGTCGGGTAATTTTTCTCGTATTCTTTCAACTGTCTTGATCCGTAAGCTATCACCTTCTTGTGTTGGTTGAGCACACAACCAAGGCCATTGTATGACGCGTCGCTGTACACTGCGTATCCTCCACTGCCTGAAGGAATTGCCAACACTAGAGCCGAAGTGAGTCTCGTTTTGAGCTCTTTCTGTGTAAACAAGTATCGGAGGCTCTTATGATCGATAAAAATTTCAAATGTCTCACCATACAAGTAATGTCTCCAAATCTTCAGCGCAAAAATGACTGCTGCTAGTTCTAAGTCATGAGTCGGGTAATTTTTCTCGTGTTCTTTCAGCTGTCTTGATCCGTAAGCTATCACCTTCTTGTGTTGGTTGAGCACACAACCTAGGCCATTGTATGACGCGTCGCTGTACACGGTGTATCCTCCACTGCCTGAAGGAATCGCTAATACTGGAGCTGAAGTGAGTCTCATTTTGAGTTCTTGAAAGCTCTTCTCGCATGCCTCACTCCACTCAAACCTTGAATCTTTACGTGTCAGCTTTGTGAGAGGTCCCGATATCTTTGATAACCCCTCAACGAAACGTCGATAATAGCCTGCTAAGCCCAGAAAACTTCGGACATCTCCTTTGTCTTTGGTCGCTCCCATTTATCTGCTTCTATCTTTCTTTGGATCTACCGTGACGCCGTGCTTCGAGACGACATGTCCCAAAAAGCTAACTTCTTCCAACCAAAACTCACACTTACTGAGTTTGGCGTACAATTGGTGTTCACGTAGCGTTTGTAGAGCAATCCTCAAGTGTTCTTCGTGTTCTGTCTTGGATTTGGAGTATATTAGTATATCATCAACGAACACTACCACGCAGGAGGCCAAGTGTGGTTTACACACTCGGATCATCAGATCCATAAATGACGCTGGGGCGTTCGTTAATCCAAACGGCATCACAAGGAATTCATAGTGTCCATACCGTGTCCGGAAGTCTTCTGTATGTCCTCAGCTTTAACTCGCAACTGATGATACCCAGATCTCAGGTCAATCTTAGAAAAATACCTTGCTCCTTGCAGTTGGTCGAATAGATCGTCTATTCTAGGCAAAGGGTAGCGGTTCTTCACAGTGAGTTTGTTCAATTGCCGATAGTCAATGCATAGCCGCATTGACCCATCTTTCTTCTTGACAAACAAGACCGGTGCTCCCCATGGAGACACGCTCGGTCTAACAAACCCCTTGTCCATAAGCTCTCGTAGTTGTTCCTTCAACTCCTTTAACTCAGCGGGAGCCATTCTATAAGGTGCTTTTGAAATAGGCTCCGTTCCTGGTGCTAAGTCAATGGCGAATTTTACTTCTCTTTCTGGAGGTAATCCAGGCAATTCTTCCGAAACACGCCAATAAGTCTCGCGACAATTGCTATCTCGTAAATGACATTCTTTTCCTCCTTGTCCTCCTTTAAGAAAGCTAAGTATCCATCGATCCCCTTCGATCATTTTCGCCCTCATCACGAGATCAAGGCATGTATGACGACCTCACTCCTTGAAACCAAAATGATCTTCTTGTGTTGGGTCCGAAAATGACTACCTTGTTCTTGCAATCAATCTTAGCACAATGTCCCAACCACCCATGCCAAGGATCACATCAAACCCTTGCATATCTAACAGTACCAACTTTGCTTCCAATTCATGCACTTCTAAGTCTTGAACTGCTACGATGATGGATTTGCAAGCTAACTCCGTGTCTACTAACTCTCATGAATAGACACGAGATAGGGGCCGAAATCCAACGTCTCGAACGATCTTCATCTTCTTAGCGAAGCGGAGTGACGAATGAGTGGGTAGACCCGGTCTATCAACACGGCGTCATATCCACCGAAGCATCCTTTTTCATATATATTTAGAGTACCTATAGTATACATACACACATACAATAATTTACACATTAATTTACACCCTCAATTTACACACTGCTTTTGGTATTGAGAAAAATCTATATAATTCCCTAATGCATGCTTCTTCTCTATCTAAAGTTTTAACGAAAAGAAAATTCTCCTTTAATTTTAAAAGGAATCTCACCTTGGATGACGTCATGCACGTTCCCTGCTTCCTGAGCAGTGACTGCATAAGCTCTCCCCTGGACGATCGATTTCCTTGCTTGAATTGGTCGTGGTGTCGCAATCGAAACCGCTCTTTCTCTTATCCGCCCTGGCAATCTTGATCAAGTGGCCCACCTTGCCACATCTAAACAACCCTAGTTCCCAATCTCTGATCCCTGTTCTTTGAGGCTTGCCACACTTTGCGCAAGTCTCCCGAGGTGCGGAAGAAACAGTACGAGAACCCTGTGTGATAGTGGCACCAGTAGACATGGCAGGGCTCTCATAGCGAATAGGTCTCCCTGACGCAAGTAATGGAAACCTCTGTTGGTGTTGTTGTTGTTGTTGTTGCGCCGGTCTTCCAAAACCCCCTTGGAACTGTGGTCTCTGATTTTGGCCCATGAACCTCGGCTTTTTGTTCACCCGTAGAAAAGCGCCGTTCTTCCTTGTTCATTTCCTCCTCTGTTGTTCCCTCCGCTCTATATCTATTATTGTTCTCCTCTTCTCGACCAACGCCTTGCTCATGACCTCTTCATAGGTCCTTAGCTGAAATGGAGCTACGCCTCTAACCTCGAGCTTCAAACCTTGAAACCTCTTGGACTTCATCACTTGAGCGACGAATCCGAGCAAAACGGGCAAGTCGAGAAACTCTACCCGTATTCTCTCACCGTCATCCTCCCTTGTACTAATCAGAGAATTGTATTTCTAGTTGGTCCTCACCACTTCCGAAAATATTGTTTGTTGAACTCCTCAACAAACTCCTCCCAAGTCCATGGCAACTCGGGTCTCCTAGCCCGAGTCCCGTATCACGGACTTCCACCAAGGCCCAGCCTCTCCATCCAACATGTAAGCTGCCCATCTTACACTCTCGTCTTCCGTGCAAGTTAGCACGCTAAAGACTTTCTCCATCTCCATCAGCCAATTCTCAGCGGCCATTGTGTCTGCCTGCCCAGAAAATGAAGGAGGTCTCATCTTTCTAAACTCAGAAAGATGAGGGCCAGCAACGCAGGTCCTACAGGTGGTGTAGGTGGCTGCTGTTCTCTTGACGCATGAGCTGCAAAGGATGCTGCTTGTTGTGCCATGGCAGCTGCCATAGTCTCCATAGTGTGCATCATCCTTTGTCGCTCCTCTCTATCTTCTTGTCTTTCTCTCAATCTTTCTTGCTCTCTTAGATCTTGATCCTGATGATCTCGATCCTCTTCCTCATCTTTGTCGCTACTACGCACAGGGCCTCGTTACCTCCTAAAGGCACTCTATTGGTAGGAGAGATGAAATCATCTCCACTACGCAAACTCCTTTGATGGCCTCCCCTTGGTCGGCCTCTCCCTCTAGCTGACATTGCGGCTGCATTTGAAACTAAAGTTTAGTTAGCGAAGCCCCTATGTTGACGAAAGAACCCTTGTCGAATTGCTAAAAGAAAATGGCTCGATACCAATCGTGATACCGGACTTCGGATTCAAACCCGTGCCATCGACGATCATCTTGACCGTGCCCTCAACTATGCAACAACACTGGTATATCAAGCATAAAATAAATAAGAACAACTTGCGGAATTTAAATCTACATAGAAATACTTCTCAAAAGACAGTTCTACCCTCATGCCTCTGCATGAAGGGAGAATCGATCCGAACCATCGATGATTACCATCATCATGGATGGTTTAAAAAAGACATATCCATATACACAAGGTTTAATCAAAAACCGAGCTTGACATACCAAGCCGTACAATCTCCAACTAAAACTCCTCAAGGTCGCATGCAGAGTCCTCTAGAAGAAGTCCTCCTGAGGTGGCTCTAACTCCTCGCCCACGCAAGGTCCCGACTCACCGGGGTCTCTCCTGAAGCCTCGGCAATGCTAGCGTGGACTGGACGATAGTCTATAGGGTGCATCCTAGCTCAATAGGAACAGAACACAATTGAACATATAAAATATAACTCACATGTATTCTATGATATGCATGCATGATATGTCTATGCATTTATTGATGAAAAAGCAAAAAACACTTCAATTACTGGTAGATTACTCATGTCTTTTAGTTAATCATGAATGATGTTGAGAAGGCCTAAAGCAAAACTTAAACTTCAACTTAAGTAATCCCCGAGCAATATAGCATCGAGCCCCGACGAGATACCCTTCATCGTCATCTATATAGACAGCTTAAATGTATTCCCTGGGACTACCAATAGTACCAAGCCCCTTTCCCCGGGATTGGTGGCGGATTTCACATCTCATCAACACCCACAGGGGTGTGCTTACTCAGACGGATAAGCCTCCGTCGGACTACTTACGGATTAGCCGCCGATTTCCACACGGATATCCTGTCGTAACCTATCAAACCTCAAATAACAAAAATATCGGTGCCTTACATATAGTTATTCACCGTAATTGTGCTATCTTATATCGCTTAGGCCTCATCAAGCATGATTCAATCATGGATACATCCTCGATGTATCCATTCACTTGCATCACACCTGATGCCTTTACTTCTTCACTTCATCATCCCCTGGGGATGGTTCATTTAAGTTCTCTCCTGAATGTCACACACGCACACTTTTCATAATCATTGAGTAGTAAAAACATTTGAATTGAATTGATATCACTACATACATGCTCTTGTAAAATAAAGTACATGTTCAGGGTGTTCCCTACCTCAAGTCTTCACTTGATCAATGCATCAAGGTCCCACGTGACTCCTTGTGCACCAGTCCACACGTATCACCTATGGTACCACATCACAGGTGAAACACATCACAAAGGATGCCATAAAGAAGGTATAAGATCCCCCAAGAATCTTAAAGTCAAACCAAAAGTCAACATAGTTTACTACAGTCGATTAATCGAACTCCAAAATCGATTAATCGAATCTGATTCGATTAATCGATTTCCAAAATCGATTAATCGAAAGTCAATATCGATTAATCGAAGCAATTTCGATTAATCGAAATTTTCCTTTTCGCAAAGTCCATTCTCAGTTCGAACAGTCGAATTGTCATTCGATTAATCGAATCCAATTTCGATTAATCGAAATTCTTCTTTTCGCAAGTAAATTCACTGTTCGAACAGTCGAGTTTTCATTCGATTAATCCAATTTCGATTAATCGAAATCCTTCTTTTCGCAGCGTACTCTTAGTTCAATAGTCGAAGTTTCACAAGTTGATTAATCGATTCCAAATCGATTAATCGAAACTAAATCGATTAATCAAATCCCATTTCGATTAGTCGATTTTTCATAAGTTATTTCCTCCAACCCCGGGTCCACCTTTGGAGGTTCTCGTCGATTAATCGATTCCCAAATCGATTAATCGAAATCAAAATCGATTAATCGAAATCCAAATTCGATTAGTCAAATCGGGTCCTCGACTCTTCAACTTCCGGCCAATTTCGATTAATCGAAACCCAATTTCGATGTCGAAATTGTCGATTCGATCCTTTCGAGCTGTTCTTCCCAATCTTTTTTTCCATACTTTTTCTTCTCTTTTTCTAAGCCATTATCCTATGATTTAACCCACATTTTACTGCAACTTAACCCCTATAATCTATGCACCTTATTTACAAAAATTTTACCTTGAATAGATCTTAAGTTGATTTCAAATCTAGGGTTGGAAGGCTAGGGTTCCAGCTTTGGTTTCTAACGGATCCAAGTCGCGTTGAATCCGGCTTTTATCTCTTGAATCCCCCCCCTCCAATCGGTTGCAATAACTCCTCTCTTACTTTTCTCTCTCTCTCTCTTCTTTACTCTCCTTCAACAACCAACAATACACATCTAGGGTTATTAAACCCTTTTATCCCCTTTTTCTCTCTTGTGCGTTGAGCACATACACCGCGGTAGGTGTATGCGACTTCACATTTACAACACACATCACATAGGCATTCTATTTTTCACATCTCATCCGTTCATCACACTACATACTGACTGTTGGGCTTCCATTTGGTCAAACCTATGACCGATCGGGCACGGATCCCGAGGTCATAGTTTGTGTGATTTTTCGGGCTATTACAGATTTTCACTGGGCTTTTTTTTGGCATTTAAAAAAAAAGAACAATTGGTAAAAAAAATTCAAATCAACTTTTCACGAAGAGAGAGAGAGAGAGAGAGAGTTTAAGGGAACAAGAGACTTGCTTGATTAGAGTTAGAACTTAGGATTGTAGAGATTGCGATAAAATGAAAATCATATTATAGACTATTTATGAAGCCAGTACTAATTGGGATTGCAAGTGCATTTTCACTTAAATGTCGTTAATTTTAAATCGTTCAACGGTTTAATCTCAGGCATTTAAGTAAAATGCTCTAAACATAACATATATAATTCTTTATTTTTTTTTTTATCTAGGTTGGGTACGCGCCAGGTGTTAGAAAATTCAATCCAAACTCGGCCCAAATCAATCTCGATCACCGCATGCTTAGCTCGACTCGGGTACCAGGCCGAGTTGGCATCATTAAATATATCGCTTTTTCTGGGCCAGGTGCGGGCCAAAATCCGATCCAGCCGGCCCATTGAAAACCCTAATTCCATTCGATGATACACGCATGATCTCACAACCTTTTGTTTGGAAGATTGGAAAGAAATATGATCTCCATTTTAATGCAATCAAAACATGGTAGGAATCAAGGTGTCAAAATCGGTATCAAACTTAGGAATTGGTCCATGGAGTATCGATACAACTCGGCTGACATGTATTGGGCGAAACTGATACCGTATCGAGAGATACCTGATATGGGCTCGTATTGGCCAATACTGAGTTGAGATATCGATACATTTCGATTTGCCAAAAAACCTATCGCCGATACGTATTGGTATTGGCCAATTTTTTATACCATGGTAGGAATATAAGCATACCGCAATCTGTTAATATTTTTATTAATTTTTACTGCTTCGAATTTTTGACGGTGGAAATTTTTTGCCCTAATTTTTGGCTGGAGAGATCTTAAATTATAAACGTACCATTAGACGGCATACATGTTGACTAACGAGGCAGACCTCCCAAAAATGGACTCAAATAGCTAACACTTAACTCTTTTAGGTTTCACCTAAAAACTTATTATTTTTTGGGAAATTTGCATTTTCGGCCCTATAATTTTGCTTATTTGCAGAAATGGCCCTATAGTTTCACTCCTTGCATAACAGGCCAGCTCCAAGCTTAGCTGAATCCACGTCACCTCCCACTTGCCAAGTAAGCACAGCATGATTTATTTATATTATTTATATATATAATAAGATCATACGAATTCATTCGCCGCTCCCCATTTTCTCTATCCCGTTTCCCATTAGTAGTTCAGAATTCAGACCAACCCTAACATCGTCGCTTTTACCTGTTCAAATCAACCCTATCACCGCAAAGGATAACTGATAAGAATGAATTTTCAGCAAGAAGTTATTTATTTAGTTAGAAAATCAAAAATGGGAGGCCCGCTATCTTGAAGTAGCGGGCCGCTATCTTGAAGTAGCAGACCGTTATATCAGGATAGCGGGACGCTAGCTACCTTGACTAATTTTATTATTATTATCACTTTAGTGTTTAATTTTCATTATTTATTTTTTCCATTGTATTGATCAATTTAGGGTTTAAGGTTTAATTTTCATTTTTTTTTAAATATTTGAAGATTGAAATGGATGTTCTCATTCTTTGTCATTTCGATGGGGTCCGTGTTAGAGATGATACTTACAACGGTGGAGATCGGAAGATTGTTGTTATCAAAGACAATATACCGTTTGATCAATTTAAGCAGAAAATGTACAATATTAGTAGGACTCAACCGGAAGAGCATTCAATTTCCCTATCTGTTTCATTGCGCATCGGGAAGGAGTTGGTGTTTGCTGAATTGTCGGACTTTGATGATCTTGCGAACTTATTTAGAGCATATCGTATTGGTGATGGTGTAATAAATGTTTATATTAAGAAATCATTAATCACTCATGTCACGGAACCAATAGTGTCTTCAGACGTTCCAATGAGACAAGACGATGAAGATCAAGGATATTGTTCTCAAATGAATCCGATGGACAATACATTAATCACTCATGTCACAGAACCAATAGCATCTTCAGACATTCCAATGAGACAAGACGATGAAGATCAAGGATATTATCCTCAAATGAATCCGATGGACAATACATGTCAGCATAACGATGAAGCGGTGAACAACATATTTGATTGGAATTAGTGGGAAACATTTTTGGGAGGCATTAGTCCATACGAATGGCCTTCTGAACAAATAGCTTCGGAGCGAACGGTAATCGAGGCCAAAGCACAGGAGCGAACACTAACCATACCTCGATGGACTCAACCCCAAGCACGTAATAATATTCCAGTCGACGAAAGTGATAGTGATCCTGAAAATACTGAATCACTGCCCTCCTCGCCCACTTCGCGTGTTCATACTAATAAGGGAATTGATCAACCTATGGTGGACGAAGACTATCAGCTTAATGACTCGGAAGGAGAGTATATAGATTCGGATAATGAATAATTGTATGAAGGGGGGCCATTAACTGTCGGTCAGGCATTCAGAAATAAAAAAACCTTTCAAAAAGCCCTTAGAGAGTTTGCAATGATAAATAATTTTCAAATTAAACCAATAAAATCCAGTCCTCTTCTAGTTACTACGAGCTGCATTCAATTAGGGTGTGCTTGGCGAATACATGCATCAAAATTGGTGGGTGTGGACACGTTCGTCGTGAAGACATTTCGCCCGCAACATACGTGCGGAATGCCAGCTTTCGGAAGAGGACATCGCCAGTGTACGAATTCTTGGATAGCTTCCTTCGTAAGGGATAAATTGTTAAAAGGTTTTGATGAGACTCCTGCTTCAATAATTTTTGATATTGAAAAAAAATATGGGATAACAGTAAGTTATTGGAAAGCATGGAGAGGGAAAGAAATGGATTTAAGCGACATCCGAGGTAGCTGGAAGGAGCAATTTAAGATGTTACCATCCTATATCACCGAATTATAGCGAGTCGATCCAGACGTACAGACCGAATTATGTCGCGAGCCTGATAATGCCTTTCAGAGGCTCTTCGTAGCATTTCGACCTTGCATTAGGAGCTATCGTAATACTTTGTGAAGAATAATTACGGTAGATAGAACGCATTTACGCGGACGATACAATGGAGTGTTGTTAATAGCTACGGGGATAGACGGTAATAGACATTTATTCCCTATAGCATTCGGTGTTGTACCCAAAGAGAATGAAGATCATTGGACATGATTCCTTGATCTATTAGGGAGACGTGTAATCGGAGAATTTGAAGAGCAATTTATATTGATATCAGACCGGCAGAAGGGATTAATGGAAGCTGTGCATAATGTTTTTCCTAATGCATTTCACAGCTACTGTATGCGACACCTAACTTTGAATCTTTTTTATACATACAAGGATACAATCTCTCGACCGCTGTTTTGGATTGCTGCCTGTGCATTCTCCGAGGTAAAATTTAAAAGAATTTTATAAAAAATACAAGACCAGGCCCCCCCAGAATGTATAAAATGGATTAAAGAAGTCGGTGACCATTTCTGGGCGCGCGCATATTTTCCGGGAAAGCGCTATGACATGCTGACAACAAATATAGCTGAAAGCATTAACAGTGTGTTGAAGATAGGTAGAGAGGAACCGATCGTGACAATGTTAGAAACCATTCGCACGAAAGTAGCCGAATTCTACCTTCGGCGTTAGGAAGAAGGAAATAAAATGACACACGAGTTAACACCGATGGCGGAAGAGCACATAACACGAAATTCAGGGTGGGCCTTGTCGAAAGAATGTTATTCCCTATGGTCGTGATACATTTCAAGTTAAACGTGGGCAATACACTCACAGTGTCGACCTAGAGAAACGAACGTGTACATGCAGACGTTGGGCTATCCTTGGATTACCATGTTCGCATGCGATTGCTGCATTATCACGCAGAAATAGGGATAAAAAGATTCCTCAATTTTGTGATCATTGGTTTACCGGTGCATTATTTAGGAAAACTTATAAAGAATAATTTGTTCCGACCGTTGATAAACGCCAATGGGCAGTTATAAGGGAAGATATCGATGTCTTACCTCCGCACAACATACGTCAAGCCGGTCGCCCAAAGAAAAGGAGGATACGATCTAAAGGCGAAGTTCGACCACTACAGTGTAAAAATTGTAATGAATATGGACATAACCGTCGCTCTTGTAAATTTGTTAGAATATAAAATCACTTTTTTTAGTCTTTTTTGGTCAATAAAATTTTTCATTAACCATGAATTATGATTTAGAGAGTTAAATTTGAATAGTGTAAACACCTACTCAGAGTCTCAAAACTGACTTAATTTAATCTTAAGGTTGTGTCTCCTCGGTTTGGTTATCCATTTTGATGAATGTCCACTGGGATTTTCTTTTATACATCCTAAAGCGATTCGTTTTGGGCGAGAAATGAATCAAATGGATCAATGGCTGTATCTCCTCGTATAGTCTTGGGAACGCATCTAGGAAAGCATTTTTCCATAGGGTTACAGAAAATTGTCTTGTTAATGATCAATAACCTATGAATTAAAAGAATAAAGAGAGAGAGAGAGAGAGAGTTGATTAAATTTGTAACGAGTTTTCTTGCTGAACCTCGAAGTATACAAAAAATGCATTCATTATCCCAATAATTTGAATCATAATATACAAAACAAAATAAACAAGTCAAAAAATAAAAACTAAGTCCTAAACGTGGACAATAAATGTCCAATTTCAGCTTGAAATTGCTGCATGTCTCTCTCTCTTCAAAATCTACTTTTCGTCGCTCGAAAAAGTATTCAACGTATTTCAGTACAAAAACCCCACAATCCCAACCGTTCTTTTGGAGGGGAAGATCAACACTATTTATGATAGCAAGTTGCCACTGCTGATCGAGAGCAGAACTCAATCCTAAAGTGTAAAGAAGTCGCGGCAGGTGATGTACCAATGAATCTTTGTGCGTATAAAATCTCTTCGAACACTCTCGGTCGGCAGGGTTTAGAAGCTTTATAACGCGATCCGTTATGGAAACGATAGCCAATGCCCAATGATGGTGTCTCTGGCTATGCATTGGAAAAAATATCTGCGTGCAATTGTAAATCTAATTAGTAATGTGTTAATGAAATAAACTTTAAAAGTGTGATCGCTATAAAAAAATAACTTACCGTCCAACAATCGATAGCATTAATACCGCGTGAAGTACTTCGAAAGAGTGACTCAAGCGGCTTCGCTTGGTAGCAAATCTACCACCTATCGCAATAGGCCTCCCATCTACCCTTTTCATCCAGTGGCTCCAAATTTTCATCACGGACAAATTTTTTAAACTTTACATGGTCCGCTATAATTAAGGTCTGAAATTTAATATGAAAATAACTTATTATTGGGCCGATGCACGATAAATTTAATATGAAAATAACTCATTAATAACGTAAAAAAAGGCAGATAAATAAATTAAATCATGAAATCAAATAATAAAAAATAAAAATGATACCAATGCAGAGGCCGATGCAAACCAGCTCTTCTCCGCCATTTCCACGAACATATTATCATTTCTACTATCTAAAACTTTCAAATACAAATCGATAACTTCGTTATCGAGCCACGATCTTCCCTTTAAAACCTTTAAATGCTCTACGGTGACGTCTAGACCGCAGATAGTATTAATGATCACTAAATGTTCTTCCGCAGGCCGATTCCATAAGCTCCTCATAAATTTCTGTTCCATTGACTCTGGAACCTCTTCTTCTTGTTCTTTCACCTTTTTTCTTTTATTTGTAGTGATTTTTTCCGTTGGCGACTTTCTTTTAGTTCGATTTCGAAGCTTGTATAAGGTACCCTTAGTAGAAGTAGGAATCTTCAGTAATAAGGGTTTAACAGACGCCGGTTGCGACTCAACAGTTGGCTGAGCTACTAGCGGATCAACCCCTTTATCTATATCTTCAACCGGTGGTTGGGGTTTAGAAGTTTGATTAATTGGGGCAGGGTGGTGATGAGTGATTGGGGCAGGATGAGGAGAAGTGGGTTCAAAAGTTTGAGTGATTGGAGCAGGGTGACGAGGAGAAGGGGGTTTAGTAGCTGATGAGGGGTGAGGGGCTGGTTCTGGGGTAGGATATTTAGGAGTAATAAAGGTATCAAATAGTGTAGAGATAATTTCATCCTATATAAGAAAAAAAAAAAATTCAGAAAAAAAGTTAAAAAATTAGGACCGCTTTCTCAGGATAGCGGTCCGCTATCCTGAGATAGCGGTCCGCAATAAAATTATTAAAAAATAATAGTATTTAAATTAATTTTATACCTTTGTCAAATGAGATTGAACCTTTGCAAGTTCGTTCCTAATTATCATATTTTCCTTCTTTAATTTCTCTAACTCTTCTTTTAAACTCTTGTTCTCCCTTCCCTGAAGCTCAATTGTGAATGCCTGCCCTTTTAACATGGTGAAAGCACGTTTGAAATCGCCCTTAATTTCTTTAACAGCCTTCCGTAAGGACGAACATTCTTTTCTAAGCACCTTAACTTCATTTTGGAGCTCGGGATGACTAGCCGGTTGTTCTCTAATTGTTGGCTTCCCCTTTAGTTCTTTTTGATGACGTAATACGAATTCGTATTTGTTATTACCGTCACTATCAGAGTCATCGTCGTCATCATTATCTTTATCATATTCTTCACTTATCTCTTTTTCTTTTAATGGGCATTCCCTTTTTTCGGTAGGGTAATCCCTTTTTTTTATCGGTTTTTCAACTAACACTTCCCTTTCTCTCTCCCTATGATTAAAGAATTATCGAACTGATAGATATTGTAGTTCGTGTTTCTCATAATCAAGTTCGACAATTATCGGAGACGTAAGAATTTTTTCTCTGTAATAATTTGGAGTACGGCTGACTTTTAGAGCTTCCCATTTCAGTAGCCTCGGAAATGGATTTTTCATTTGTGTACGAGGAGTGTCGATTCCAGGAAAGTGCTCCAACGCCCATATCTGTAACGCTATAGTGCAACCGTATATGTTGTATTGTCCCTTTTCCGAGACTTTTGTCGATTCTCTTCTCTCAATTGCTTTTTTTATGCAATCAACTAAATTATTGTAAACTTCAAGCCCCCACGGATATTGGTTGAAGCATTCTAAGTTATCAACTAATTTTAAATATTTACTATCAACTTCCTGATATGTGTCCGGAAGTAGAAAAGAGCATACAAGAAAGAACAATGATAATTTCAAAAATTCATCTTCGGAAAGATGGGCACTATCTATGACTTCTTCGATACAAGATCTTCTAGCCGGCTGTTCTCTAAAGAATTTGTACCGAATGGTTTCCTCTTCTCTTATAGTCTGTTGCTTAGACTCATTTTCTTCAAAATTTTCTAACATATTTAATCCTAAAATCAGTGATATATCGGCCTCTTGCAAAACTAACTTAGTGTTGTTCACATTAAACATGTTATCTTTCACCTAAAAGCTTAAAATTGCCTCAATTAAGTCTCCAATAAAGATTAACTTTTCAGACATCCTAAACAGATGACCAAAAATTGATTCATCCAGCATCCTCTTCCTCTCTTCGTTGCAATGCATGTAAAATTTTCTAACACTAATACCTGTACACTTTCCGAAGGGCTTTAACTGCTTCGACTTCGACATCTTAATATATGTGAAAGGAACTGCATAGAACGTATTTAAACATAATTATTTATTGTTATTAAAAATCTAAAATTAATAAATAGCGTATAGCGGTCTGCTACTCTAGTATAGTGAACTGCTATCCTGGAGTAGCGGACCGCTATACTAGAATAGCGAACCGCTATCCTGGAGTAGCGGACCGCTATGTCAGAGATTTAAAAAAATTACCTCAATCGCCTTTTTACTTCTCTGGAAGGTAAAAGTGAAAGTGAAAAGTAGAAATGAAAAGTCGTTTCTTATTTTTTTAAATATTGCCGCGGCGGCGCTGTAGCGCAACGCTAATCTAATGTCGCGACGCTTGGAATCCATGCTGACTTGGCAGGTGGGAGGTGACGTGGAATCGGCTAAGCTTGGAGCTGGGCTGTTATGCAAGGAGTGAAACTATAGGGCCGTTTCTACAAATAAGCAAAATTATAGGGCCGAAAATGCAAATTTCCCTTATTTTTTTGGCCAATGAATGCTTCATATGTGATGAAGCCTCTGCCGCTCCATTAATTCTTTTGCCATCATATGCCTCGTTAGGATAGCCAGAATTTTATTCAAGTGGGGCCTGATGATGGTCGACATATGTTAATTGCTATTTTCTCATAGATTTGGAGTTTTTTTTATATAATAAGATTAAGTACCTTTAAATCCACCCACCGAATTTTTGAGTTCACCCATGCTAAAACACATTAATTGCATTGAATCAGATGATGGAGATCGTTTATCCTTCCAATTTTTCACACGATCAATCTTGAGATCATGGGTGTACCATCAAAAGGTCGATTTTTTATTTCATGTGGTACACACCAAAAAAAATAACCTTAAAATTAATTTTGAGTGTACACATGATATGAAGGTCACTTTTCTAAGATGTGAGTAACGTGAAATAAAACACTGACCGTCTGATAGTATGTTTATGATCTCAAGATCCATCGTGTGAATGATTGGAAGGATAAATGATCACCATTATCTGATTCAACGCAATCGATGTATTTTAGCGGGGGTGAACACACAGATTCGGTGGGTGGATTTAAAGGTACTCAATAAGATAGTATACGCTGTTCCATAAAAAAAAAAGATTGTATACAATGCCTATTCTATATATTTTTAGAAGTTAAATGTTGGCTATGGCTAGGGATGTGCATTTCTAGCCGAACCAATCAAACCGACCAAATTGGATCGAATCATTGGTTTTGGTCTGATTTGGACGAGTACCAGTTTGAGTTTAGTTTGGCAAAAAGAAAAATCGAAAAGTTTGTTTCAGTTCCTGACCTTCCCAAGTTGAAATCGACTGAACCAAACTGATTGTAAGTAATTTTTTTAATTTATATATATATATATAGTCAACTTGAGTCAAGCAGACTATTGGGCTTCGGATTTTTGGTCCAAAATTTAGTGTTTCACAACCTTACGTAAGGCTTGAATCTCACGAGACGTTGTAGTAATATATATATATATATATATATATATATATATATATATATATAGTCAACTTGAGTCAAGCAGACTATTGGGCTTCGGATTTTTGATCCAAAATTTAGGCCCAAATATAGTGTTTCACAATTTTACTTAAGACTTGAATCTCACAAGACATTGAATTAGAGAGTAAAGACTTAGGGTTCCAATTTCTAAAGGTTCAGTCAATCTTCTCTCTCCGTCTCTCTCCTCTTCTCTCTAGATGTTGAATTAGAATTGATATTTGGGCATGCTCTGGATGAGATCCACCATATCCTAACCAAAAATTCTAGTTAAATAGTAAATAATTTTGAAATGCTCTTAGTGTTTGGTTCTTTGTCATGTTTTTAGAGAGAGAGAGAGTCCATCATCATTTGTCTCTTATTAAGACGGTGCATTGATGATGCCTTCTTATTTGTTTCTCTTTTTTATTAATTAGAGTGAATATGAGGCATTTATTTTTGCTATCTATTTTGGGAAGGGTGAATAGATTATAAAACTAAAACGACTCTGAAAAAAATGAAAATAATAAAAGTATAAAACAAGTTGAGAAATTGAGAAAATTTTGATGTGTAAGTAGAACTTATAGGAAAACCGAAACTGGATCGAATCGGCTATTGAACAGTTTGGTTTGGTTTGAATATTTTAAAACTGATTAGAACCGATTTGATTTGTGATTTTGATCCAAAATCGATTAAACTGAACCTAATATAACCCTAGCTACGGCCCCCACACTGCTCTATGTGGCTCTGCCCTGTGTCTCGCCTGATACGATAGGTGTTGCCATTAGTTTGGGCCAGTAAAACTTTCATGTGATGGTCCCAAATATCTGAGATGGGGTCACTTTCCAGCACATAAAAACAAACGCTTCTCTTTCCTTTTCTTTTCTTTTCGCTTCTTTCCTTTTTAAGAGGGCCTCCCTTGAAACAAAAAAAACATAATTTACGGAGAGAAATTTGTCAAAGGCGTCAACTAATTACAAGGGCACAAAGGCGAGGGCCCAAAATCCGGAGAAAAAAACAAAATTAAACAGCAGCCCAAAAGCGGATGAACAAAACAGAAAAGAAAAAGTAACAAATTACAATCCAATTTGACCACCAGCTACTTGGACATCAAATTCATGAGCAATTTGAACCATAAATGATATATGAAGCAGCACCTCACGCTGTGTGTTGTGACTGGCTATAAAACATTCTGCACCACTTCTAGGATCTTATAATCCCGTTGAGCTAACAATCCAATCCAAATCAATTGGTGATGGAAGAAGTATAATTCAATATTTTAAGGTGTTGGGAGAGCGCTTCAAATGCACCCCCGCCCGCCTTGAGCCCATGAGGGTTGTATAGGAACCCAACAGGAGCAATGGAAGAAGAGATGCATCGAGGAGCCTTGGATGTAAAGAGAGTTCCAAGTAGAAATAGTCATAATTTTTTCGATGACAGGGTATCCGGGCCTCTTAGAACATCCGATTAAATCCTCGGGTAGGTGCAATGCCTACATTTTGCGCATCACACGTATCAAGTAAGTAGGGATAAATCCCTACGACTGGCCAACAGGGGTGGCATTCTAACTTAGGACCTCCGCTTCTTCATGATTTCGTCCTTTGTGGAGGTGTTTGGAGCTATATAAGACCAATAGTCATAATTTTGATGTGAACTCTTTATTTACATCTCGATCTCGAGTGAAAGGACCAAACTACCCCTATGAACATTTATGCATTCGTGGGCCCTTTCACGAATCAATGCATATTTTGGGCCGGGTTTGGACAACTTTACAGTAGCTTTCTTCAATGCTCTGAGTTGGATCGGACTGAAATCTAGGTTGGCCGCCATTGAGACAACCTGTACTAATCGGATAGGCCAAGAGAACATGCCCAATCCGACCCGACACAAAATAGGGTCAGTTATGCTGGGCCGACCAGATTCAAAATAGAATCTATATATAAGAGAAATAAAAAATTAGCAGAGATATGCATTACTAGATTCGGCCGGGTCAGGCCAAAATCTACTGGACTTTAGCTCGACCCATTCCGACGTGATGTTTGGGTTACATGCTTGAAGGGGTCCCAGTCAGACGTGACGGGTCAAGTTTACGTGCCCAACTTAGTTCAATAATCAGGGTGGGTGGTTGACTCACTGCTTTAATGGGTCGGGTCGACCTACCCAACCCAGGTCTTTTACTAGGTGGGCGCATAAACTTGACCCATTGGGTCGATCTAGCGAAAATAGGGTCGCGACTCGATATTTTTCCTTTATATATAATATCAAGAAAAATAGGGTCAGGTATATGCCAATTTCTCGACAAGCAGCCAAAATTTAGTCCCAATCCCACTCATTGACAGCTCTAGTAAGGAATCAACCCTGCTCTTTGAGAGCCCTATCTACAACTACAAGTCTGCTACACTATTGACCTCAATCCAAGAGTAGCTGCCCCCATTAATCTTGATCCTGAGAAAAGGACTGGCACCAAACTCCACTCACAGAGATTGACTTCAGATGGCTTTGTGGGTTGACTTTAGATACTGAAGAGGCTTGAGCAGGAACCTTCCAAGTCTTGCAAGACTTGTTGCAGCGAATCAAACCTTTGTAACTAAGGGAAGGGTGTGGGGCCAAGTGTCACTTCTAGACACTTACATGTGGCACAAAGAAAGAGAGAGAGAGAGAGAGAGAGAGAGAGAGAGAGAGAGAGAGAGAGAGAGAGAGAGGGGGGGGTGGTGAAGAACCTTCTTAACATTCCCCAGGAAGGTCGAGACGAAAGTGCAGTACGGTGAAATATATATATATTTGATGTTCTCATTATGGACTGGTGTCCCACTGGGAATTTTGTCCACTCTCCAATGTCCAACTTCATTTTCCGATCGATAAGTTCATCGGAAAACGATTATACGGGCAACTCGACCTTCGAGATTTCTGAATATCTGAATTTTGATGAAGGGTCAGGGGAGGATTCTAAGCCCGCACCAGGCGGGCATGAAAGGAGTCCGATTTCCGCTGTCATGAACATCGATTATGACACTAGAACTACTAGTCACAGGTAATGAGTTCACTTGGAATTTTTGTTTCTAAAGGGGTTCTTTCTTTTTTCTTCTTCTCCAAATTTGAAGCTTTGTTCGCGTACTTAGGAGATATGTCGACGACGGGAAGAAGGAAAAAGTTGCGTTTCGAATGGAATCGGAGATTGAAATTTTGGATGATGGATACAAGTGGCGAAAATACGGGAAGAAACCAGTGAAAAACAACCCGAATCTAAGGTATATTTTCTTTTGCATGCCATGAATCTAAAATGAGGGTGATGGCCGCCTGCATGGATTTATCAATGCTTACCTGGTACGTGTGATGTGAGAGTGTTGCATGTTTCCAGGGACTTAGCCAGGTACTCTAAGAGGCCCGGATACCCCTCATTGAAAAAAGAGGGTGATGGACTAAGGATTAGTATGATAGAACTATCTCTAAAAGAGGCCTACATAAGTACATATGAAATGGCTCCATCATAGAAGATCCCCATAATGCACTTCAATTTGCAATGGACCCTCACCATATTTAGGACCATAGTAACCAATTTTGGTTTGGCAATCATTCAGTGAGCATGTCCAATGGTCCATGTAGAACTTGGATGCATTGATTAGATCAATTTTCTAAAAAAAATACAAATATTTTTGCAAAAGTTAAAGATTGATTAATTCCAATGACCTAGATTTTAAAGCTGAAAAAATATGGTGGAGATGAGTTTTTGATTTTTTTTCAAAGATGATCTAAACAAAACATTCTTGCTCCGCATGACACCAAAAATGGTGTTTTGGATGCCACATGGGCTTCACGTGGACACTTGGGGCATGCTCATTGCGCCCCGTCCGGGCACACAACCCTTTTCCTTCTAATAAATTATGAAAATATATAAAAATATATGTTTCCTATTTTAATAAAAAATAATATCTTTACATAATAGAGTAAGTGTATTACATAATCTGCATGAATCAACACTTTATATATAATTATTAAAAAAAATACAAAAAGAAATAGTAAAAATCAACAAATATTCAGCGAAAAGTTTGACATATGGACCACCTATTGGGAGAATTTTTTCTAAAATGTTGATTAATTCAGATAATTTTGTGACAAAGTTTATGCCAGGAATGTAACATACAAAAGTGATCTGAATTGACCGTTCCTGAGTTTGACTCCCCACCCTTGTTGGCCGCTCACATGGATTTATCCCTGTTTACGTGGTAGATGTAATGTGCGGGCGTTCCACGTGTCGGGGAACTTAGCCAGGTGCTCTAAGAGGAACGGATATATACCTCGTCATCCTAATAAATGATCGGAATAGACGGTTAAGATTGTTCCGCCTGTGTAGTCCGTTTCTGTAAATACTGATCACTCTGATGTGAAAATATACCCGTGTATATATATATATATATATATATATATATATATATATATATATATATATATATATATATATATATATATATATGTGTGTGTGTGTACGTGTGAGAGAGAGAGAGAGAGAGAGAGAGAGAGAGAGAGAGAGAGAGAGAGAGAGAGAGAGAGAGATGTGCCTGGAGACCTAGTGGGGTGCTCTAAGAGGCCCGGATACCCTTATCGGAAAAAATAAATAAAATAGCTGAAATATCTATATGAGTTTGGGGCAGTGTCCCTAAGACCTTAAGACTAGGGAGATTACATTATTAATCATTGTTTAAGCATTAATTTGTGGGCTACAAGGGCCATTGTAGTTGAAGTGAGTGATTTGGCTAAATGGAGCAGGCACTATTTTCGATGCACTTATGGAGAATGCAATGTGAAGAAGAGAGTAGAAAGAGATAAAGAAGATTCGAGGTATGTTATCACAACCTATGAGGGGGTTCATAACCATCCGATTCACAGCACCTCCTCCTCTATTTGAGTTGTAAGCTCTCTCTCTCTCTCTATATATATATATATAAACAAATATGTTGCATATATTGGCTTTTCAACTATGGCTACAGATAAATAGGATCCACTCATGTATGCTTTTCTTCAAGAGACATAATAAACCGTCAGTGAGATCTTTTTATTGGTTATACAAATGGGTCTGATATGGGCCACATTGGGCCAGAATCTTTGGGCCTTGAACAATCAATTTTTGTTAAAACGTCACAAGGTCGACGACCAAAGCGGACGATTTTAGGGCAATCTTACTTACCATCATCATTATCATCGCGACAGAGATTTGACAGGATTTTTACGAAGGCATGCAGCTACTCCTTTATGGTTTGGACAATTTAAGGCAGACAACTACACAAGTCGAGAGGACGAAGCCTTTAGCTCGATCCTCAAGCCCAACTGTGGACCCATGCCTTAGCCTGGCCTGTTGGGCACCTATCAGTTTGGGCAACAAGACAGGCTGGTTTTACTAGGGTTGGGTGTAGGGCTGGGCAAGGGTCAAGTTGGGATTGAGAGTTGAGTGCATAGTGACAAATTTCATGTTCGATAATATTTTGATTGTAGGTCATTTCAGATAAATTTCGGAAAAAAATTGAAAATATTTAGTAAAAATTTCGAGAAGTGCAAAAAATATATATACAAACTATATTTAATATTTATAAACAAAATTATTTATTATTTTAAAATGGCTGAACTTAAAAGAAAAATCATTAATTTCAAGGAAATTTCATTATTTTCGTCAAAAGTTTCATCTGACCCCTATTGAAGTGAATTTCGGAGAAATTTGTTTCTATGGCTGCTTGTAACTTGTCAAATTCGAGTCGAGTTTAGGCTTGAAAGCTATGGTAAAATTCGATTCGGGTTTTCCGGTTGATCTGGTATGAGACCATCTTGGTCTCGTATCAGACATTGGTCTCCCTTAAAGACAAATTTGCACATGTTTTTGGGTAAAGGATATTTTCATCTATTAAAAGTAAATAAAATATAAAAGTGTAATTTTTTAGAAAAAAATATAGGGTCCTAATCCTACAAGGTAATTAGTAAAAGGTTTACTCTGTACGTTAAATACTATATTAGTGTTGAGCCTCTAAGGTAAAATCCCCTAAATTTAATTCGATTCAATAAAAAAAATTATCCCTTAATTTAAAGTTTGCGCATTTTAATTTGTGGCTATAATTTAGCTAGATTTTATTTTTTTTGATAACGGGGTACCCTGCCTCTCAGAAGTCCATAGTGACAAATTTTGTTTGTGGCAATATTTCGGGTCATTTCAGATAAATTTCGAGAAAATTTTGAATAAGTTTCAAAAAAAAATTTGGAAAGTACAAAAAAAATAAAAATAAAACATAATTAGAATGGCTAAAATTTAAGAAAAAAAGTCATTAATTTCCGTAAAATTTTGGCATTTCAGAGAAATCACAAAAATTTCGTCGAAAGTTTCGTCTGACCCTTGTTTCGTGAATTTCAAAAAATTTAGGAGAAATTTGTCACTATGCTCAGAACACCCGACTAAGTTCTCGGGTACATGCAACACCCGTATATCACAGGTATCTGTAAGTAGGGATAAATCCTTGCGAGAAAGGTGTCAACTCAGGTACCAGTATCGGGTATCATCCTAGGGAGGACCGATACGAATCGACCGATACCAAGTTGACTCTGTAAATATAAAACAAAAAACAAAAAAAACAGGGAGGTATCGACCAATACAGGTTCCATATTGGCTGATACCCGATACGTACCAGCACTGATAGCGCCGATACGTATTGGTATGTTGCTAAAAAATAGATACGTATCGGTATCGGCCGATTTGTAATACCTTGCCTGCGAGTGGCCAACAAGGGGGAAATTCAAAGTTATAACTACTCTTCTTGAGGTGTGATTTAATTAATCATATTTGTTCTACATTTTTACACTAATTTGGGGGAGAAAATGGTTCAAAGGCTGCCTTTGGGTTAGCCTTTTTGGAGGAAAAAGCATCTCATTCACTCTTTAGCTACGATAAAAAATTACTTTCACGTTTGGTACCATAGCTTTTCACTCCATTTACTTTTGACAATGAGTTATTTTAAATGACAAAAAAGCAAGTAGGGAGCTGCTTCGAATATTATAAGCAGTAATCCAAACACACACAAAAACAAAAAGGGGAAGCGAAAAAACCGTTAGGCATCTCACAGCTGGGAGACATATATGGGTCCACATATACTTTTGCCGATATCTAATTAAATTATACCTATCACATTGAGTGAGACCTGAAATGGTCCCAATAATTTGGTTGTATACTTTTTGAATCTTTCAAAATCATATGGCTAGTATAAAACCACTATATATGATGATAAGGATTTAAGGACCCCACCACACTAAAGTAACTCCATTCCATGTTTTGGTAGTTCATGAGAAGGTTCATAAGAATAGTCTATGACAAAGAGGGCAATTTGAGGACCATCCCAAACCACGTGGTTAATTATAATGACTCTTTTGACATTTTCTCATAGGGTCGCGTTATTTGCACCCATTTTTCTTATGAAGAACATATGCATTTTTATCATAAAAATCGTTAACTGTCTTGAATCAAACGACAGAGATTATCTTTCACCTCAAAATTTCACACAATAGGTCTTAAGATCATCGTGCACCTATAAGATGATTACACTAAAGTAACTCCATTCCATGTTTTGTCAGTTCATGAGAAGGTTCATAAGAATAGTCTATGACAAAGATTGCAATTTGAGGACCATCCCAAACCACGTGGTTAATTATAATGACTCTTTTGGCATTTTCACATAGGGTGGTGTTATTTGCACCCATTTTTCTTATGAAGAACACATGCATTTTCACCATAAAAATCATTAATTGCCTTGAATCGGACGACAGAGATCATCTTTCACCCCAAAATTGCACACAATAGGTCTTAAGATCATGGCGCACCTATAAGATGGTTACATGTTGATTCCATGTGGCACACATCCTCAAAAGTGACTCTTACCGTGACCATGGACGTATTATGAGAAAGGGTTCTCAAGTTTCACTTTTGGGGATATGTGTCACAAAGAATCAAGATATATTTGACTGCCTGATAGGTGCGCCATGGTCGCAATATCTCTTGCTTGGAAAAACAGGTACAAATTTTTATGGTGGGAACTTCGCAGGAAAAACAGGTACAAATAATGCCACCCTCTCACATAAGATAGATTATTTTGTCTTTTTTTAAAGAAATTAATAATGAACGCGTGCGATCCAAGGGAGTGATCAAAGGAGGAACCATGCATTGTCGTACAATACACTAGAGTAATCAAAGGAGGACCCGTGTGATACACGAAAGTGACTAAAGGAGGATTGGACCAGCGCATTGCAGGGCGATTTGTGAGAGTGATCACTATTGTCATGACTCATGCGATCCTGGAAGCTCCTGTCGCATATGTGACCCTAACATGCATGCGATCTCATACACCTCCAACAGTTATATTTATGGCCGTTTGAACTTTTTTTATAATTATTTATGCTTTTTAGGGTTCCCTAAAGCTTTAAAATGGGGGGTTCCTCTCCCTAATCTATACCACATCCATTCAAGATATAATTTGTGTCTTTTTTATCTCTTTTTTGAGTTTTTAGTGCTCTCTTTCTCTCTCTTTTTCAAAGCTTTGTTGACGGATGATGACAGCAATGCAAGTAACGACGATAGTGGAGGTGAAGGTGGAGATGTACTATTATGAGTTAGAGACCAATGTGTAAAATTTTTAGCCTACACATAATATCGTTAGGAAGTAGGAATATATGTTTATGTACTTTTACGTAGATAATAAATTTTCTATCTGTACTCTTTTTCTTCTTTTTTGTATGTTCTTATGTTCATTTTTATTTAAAATCAATGAAATTTATACTTTTATAGTCATTCTACAAAATTAATAGAGTACAAAATTAATACAAATATATTAGATTTCAATATTGACAATTTTAGAGATTTTATGAGAATTTTTTGGATATTTATTTTTTTGGAATTTTTGACAAAAAATAATAATTGTGCCATGGCATCACATATGCGATTTAACTACATTGAGAGTGATCAAAAGAAAACTCAGTGCAATGCACAAATTTTTTTAGTATAAAATTAGTGAAAGCTGACCCATGCACCATTCATAGTGCTCGTGTCCAATATTTTAACACAAGCCCAAGTGGGAGAGGGCAATCACTGAGCGAGGTAGATGGGAAAAACATTGAGAGAGAGAGAGAGAGGAGCAACACATTTTCTCATTTTCCTTTGAGTTAGTCTACAATGGTTGTCCACCCATCATATGCATTAAATCAGTCCACACATTTGTGTGATTGTATGACATGCACGGACTTTCATGCATTGGAAGTCCCTGCATGTCATGCAGTCAGACAGACGTGTAGACTGTTGTGGGTTGGACACTCATTGTAGACTAACTCTTTTTCTTTTTTCCTCAAAAAATTGTACTAGCCCCATCAGCATCAATGTTTGTTTAGAAAATATATATACCAAAAGACAGAGCTATATAGTGGACAATTTTTATAGAAAATTTTGCAGGCAGCTTATGTGGTGCAACGTGACTGGCCCCACACATAGTGGGGCCCAAGCACTGCAGCCAGTCGCGTCCAACCACAAAAGTTGTTTGCATAATTGTCTATCAAAATCTATCCACCATTTATAATTTTCCTAAAAAAAACCTCATGGTGACTTATACTGAGGCTTTCCGTCCTACGGGCGTCCTCCAAACGAAGAAAAAAGCACCACGTATCCTGCCTTGATTAACCAAGGTTCGTTAGCAAACTAGCGATTTTAGTGATAAGCCATGAAACCATAGGTTTTATTCCCTCCATTTTTAAATTTAACTAGTAAAAAGGCACATGCAAATGCACGTGGACATTAGGACTTTTAAATTATTGAATTTTATTTTTAGACCTCTATTGGGTGATTTGATTTTTAGACATCTATTGGATGATTTGAGCATAAAAAAAATATAGTATTTCAAGTTTTCGTTACTCTATTTTATGATTTATTGAAGACAAAAAAAAGACTTATTACTATGTTTCATATGTCCTTACTATGCAAAATTTAATATATATAACTTATATTGTCAACTATAGAACATGAAGAAAAAAAATAAAAATTAACAAATAAGTATAATCTTGATAATTCAACAAAATAAAAAATGGGTATTTATTCCTTGCTCTTCTTGATGAAATATATCTTCTGCAGACGTGAATTCAACACGATTTAAATTTTTATTGAATTGTGTCTCACTTCCATTTCGAGTATCACACTTGAATATATTTTGATACCATCCAATGTCTCTATATGAGAATAAAAGAGGATACTGCAATGGATCATAACAATCAAAATAGTATTTAACTCTATGAGACTTTCATGAATGCGTGTGGACTATGATATCTCTCTCTTGGACTCTATTGGGACTATTTTCTTTAATCCATATAGCTGCAACTTGTGAAGCTAGTCGTGCATTATAAACTCTTTGATAGAATTCTAGCCATTGATCCATCTCAAACCCCCTCTCTTCACTTAAGAGTTTTTGGTCTATTTTATACAATTAAGAAACTACGATCATATCTAAGAGAGGTGGAGATTGAGCCATCGGACGAATGAGAGCTTTAGGCGTCGATTTCTCTCGATATTGACGAGCGTAGACTCCGCATGCAGAGCTTAAGAAGGTAAGGTTTATGATTAGTGATATGAAATTCGTTTTAGACTTGGTTAGGATTTAATAAGATGTGATTATTGTAAATTTTGAGATATTAGAGTTCTTTGAAAAGGGGAAAAGAAATGCATTATCGCACTATCTCGCTCGAGCGAGATAGTGATTCACTCCAACGAGACCCCTTCATATTCAAACGAAATTGCTGGTGAAAAACTCGTTTGAGCGAAATCCCTTCAGAAAAATAGGCAAAATTTTTTTGGTGGAACTCGCTCGAGCGAGATATGTGTGTGCCAGATAGAAAATGACAAGTCGCTCGAGCGATTTTGGAAGTCACTCGAGCGAATTGTGCAATTTTGGCTGCCTCAACTTTCATTTGGTAAAACTTATGAAACTTCGATTTGTTTTGATTCGTCGGTCTTTGACACATAGTTTATGATCGTAATGTAGGATTTAATAAACCAGAGGTCATCGATGAAGACCGCCTCTTTGACTTTTCGTGATATTGGAACCGAGGTAGGAAAAATTTCACTACACATTTACAAATGACTTCGATTCATAGAATTTATGATTGGAAATTGAATTGGATTTTGATAATTGGAAATAGAGCATGGAATTTTGAACTTTGAATTTGAATTGAACGTTAAACTGGAAAGTGATCATTGTATCGAATCTTTTGAATATGAATTTAGAACTTTGCCCTTCAAATTTGAACTGTATATATGAACTTTGAATACAAACTCTGAATATGAATGATGTATATGAATTATGAATATGAACTCTGAATATGAATTCTGAATTAAAGCTCTAAGTATGAACTCTGAATATGAACTCCGAATATGAATTCTGAATATGAACTCTGAAATATGATCTTTGAATCATCTGAACTATGAATTATGATTTGCTTAGATATTAATTATGAATAAATGACACATGATATGTATTAGAACTTGCATGATGATTTAAGGTTCATGAGAACGAATTTCTCAAACTTTGAACCGGTACGGTGGGTAATCCATATGCCTCTCGGCCGATACGATGGGCAATCCTTACAACTCTGGACCGGTACGACGGGAATCCGTACATTTTGGACGGTACGATAGGTTATTCGTACATTTCTGGATCGGCACAATGGGTTATCCGTGCACTCTGGAAACTGTTCATTGAACGACGATGGTCATGGGGATTCCCATCGGAGATCCGACTCAACAATACTATACTCGCGTTGGAGTTTCTTAAATTATGATTTAAGTCATTCATAAACTAAGAGACTGCATATAAAATATGAAAATGAATAAGTAAATGAAAAATCATGTGAAACTCCACTGTAGACCATATGATTTTGTATGTAAGATCTTTTAAATTCTGTTTTGATACGAAAATGCCTTTGAAATTCAGTCTTTGATTTCGATACGAAAATGGCTTGAAAAATTAGTCTCTAATTTTGATACGAAAATGCTTTTGAAATTTATCCTCTGTCTTCGATATGAAAATGCCTCTGAAAATTTGTCTCCGTTTCTGATATGAAAAATCTTTGAAAATTCGTTATTGAATCTATACATTGATTGATAAGATGTGAATTGGTATTGATCTTTTTCCTACTGAATTTAAACTGCTCTCTCATCCCGACAATGTATCACAAGTGCAAATCTTGATCAGGACCCTAGACTTGAGGAGGATCCTGAATGCGTACTGGAGGTAGAAGATCTTTTGCCTAAGAACTTTTACCCATAGATATTTGAATTCTGGACTAGGTATATTTGGACTTTTGTGCATTTAGACCTGGTACCTTTTAGACAATGTGTATCTCGGGCCACTGCTTAGGTGATGGTTGGCTGTCACCAGTGGTGATTTTGATTTTGGTTTTTGTTCTTTAATATAATGGAATCTCTGCTCACTGCCTCATGATATTTGTTTTGTATTCCACATATGTATAAGATATCTGCTTTGATTTCCACATCGGACGGTCCGATTTTTCCATATTCTCTATGTGGGGAAAATCGAGCCGTCACTCATACATTCATTCAAAACTCAATAGATTCATTATTTTGAATTGTAAATAAGTTTAATAAACTTTCAGGAACAGTAGTAAGGGTCAGAGTAATTTTACCATTGTAGTAACAAAATGTTAGTGGTTTATACTGAAACTTTTTTTCACCACAATAAATACAACTATCAACATGTTGAAGCTGATGGAATTCAAAACACATTGGCTTATGTGTTGGTTCATTGATATCACTATGATCTATTGTCATAAAACCTATTTGCGGAAATCGTAATTTGTTAAGCTAAAAAACTATAAATATAAAAGAATATTACAAACCTTGTTATTGAGTCAAAGGTCTTAATTGAGCTTTGAGTAAAAATCATGTAACTTTTTTTGTTTTGTAATGAAATATGTTATTGTATTTGATCAATAGAATTTGCATACTCTTTTCGCTTTAGTACTGCTTCCATGACGTTTTGAATTCGAGTTTCCTTCTACTTCTTTGTGAAGTCACTATATCGTCGTCGATTATATTCATACTTTCGTTTAAGTATTGCATCTAAAGTATAAAAGTAGAAATATATAAATATTACTAAATAGATATTTATAATAACAATATTTCAATATATAAGTAAAATTAACGGTTACTAAACGTTTTTGACAATCGATAGTATAATCAATTGGTGATTGCCCAACTATATCACTTATAGAGTTGTCCGTTGAAGATATTAGAATATTTTGGGAATCATCATTTTCTCTTGACACTCTTTTCTGTCTTGCATCCTTGACACTTTGAATATATTGTGTTTTATTTTGACTTGATAGCTTAGCGTATCTCCTCCTATTATATTCACACCAATGTTGATGTTTATCTTCATCTAATCATATTGAGTATATAATATGTTTTTCTTAAAAAAATGGAGCTATATGATTTCTATAAAGGAGCCATTACTTGCACTCGGAAACTTGGCCCTTGTATCGAAATTAAATAAAGACTTGGTATTTTAGGGACATGTGACATGTGAAAACACAATCTAGGCTGTCTGATTTGGAGTTCATGATCTATAGATCTTTGGTGCATAAGATTGGAGCAAAAGACGATATTTGTCATATGATCTATTATTGTCAATTGTTGAATCAGATAATAACCTTTGACTATATTTAATTATATGGTAAAAAATATAATTCGTACTAATCTTTTACACTTAATATCTTTATATTATGACCTTCAAATCAGATGGTTGAGATGGTGTTTTCATGTAGTCGTGATCACCAAACTTGCAACTCTTTGCTTTAAAGTCGGTGCTAACGCCAAGTTTCCGAGTGTAAGTAATGGACCCCTTTCTATAATTATATATAAAGTAATCACATCAATAGAGTGGTCTTAAAATATTGGAAGGATATCAAGCTGTAATTATGAGAATGATCAAAATTAGTTAGTAAGAATGACTTGGATTAAGTAAAAAATAAAAAATTGAGATTATATAACTTGAGAATGAAATTGTTATTTATAACATACTAATAATATTGTTAAACAAAATTCAATTGATATGTCAAAAATATATATACATGATCAATTAAAATAACTTTTTATTCATAAAACAATATGTACCTTTTATGAATGAAAGAATGGTCAAATATATACCTTATTAGTGAGAATGATCAAATATTTTTTTTAGATATTTTTGAGAGGACCACAAGTAAACCTGCACGAATGAAAGAAACATCAATATATTATAAGTATGTTAATAGTTATAAAAATGTTAATACTTACATAATAAAAATAAGGTATATATATCAAATGAGTGAATATAGAATTAGCTGATGGACTATTAATAATTTTGTTAGTTAGTTTTGGAGAA
Organism: Chloranthus sessilifolius; assembly: GCA_021018995.1. Classification (NCBI taxonomy): domain Eukaryota; kingdom Viridiplantae; phylum Streptophyta; class Magnoliopsida; order Chloranthales; family Chloranthaceae; genus Chloranthus; species Chloranthus sessilifolius. Next base: position 8,156,641 of record CM037593.1, on the reverse strand, counting down.
GTGTAGTGTCATGTGGAATCAATATATAATCGTTTCATGGGTGGACTATGATCTCAAGATCAATTATGTAAAAATAATACCTTGTCCATAATATCGTGCTTCTTTTACCTTCTATTTTAAAATATAAATTATAATATTAAAAGTTATTCACGATGTCCAAAATATATAACTCATTGTCAGATAAAATGATTCTTAATGTATTAAATAATTTACAAATAATGCTTATAAGATTATTCTTAATTTATTAATAAATAAATAAATAAATGATGCTTGCAATTTATTTTATAGAACAAAAGTATTTAAAAAAATATCTTTTATGAATGAATTGTAAAGTAATGAGAGGATAGTCAAAAAAACTATTTCTTTAATGTTTTTATTAGCACCACACGTAGACTTGCAAGAATAAATGAAACATCAATATATTTTAAATGACTTTTTGAAACGTCAATAAAAAAATTGGATCGACCAAGAGCTACCAAGTGGAGTTGGATTAGATCTAGTAGACCCGACTCAAGATTTTAGGGCCATCTTTTGGGATATGTGCCACGTGAATTTAAAAACTAGTCGTTTGATGATATGCTCATAAGCAATCAATGGTTTTTGGCATAGGTGCCTAGCAAGATTTGTGGGTGTTACTAAAGCTACTCATCAATTAATCATATGACTATAAAATGATAAGAAGTATTTAATCGGGATAACTTTAACATCAATTATTAAGAGAAATAAACCGCCATTGATATAAAATTAGATGGTTAAAATCTTTCTTAAAGTACCATTTTTGGCCTACTTCAATTTAATAGAGGAGCTATAACTTTGAATTTTTGAAAGCTTGAATTGTAAAAATCGTGGACATGTCCTATTTAATACATGGCTGTTATATTCTATTACGTCTTCCTTAAATTAGATTAGTATTTGTTAAAAGAGACTCTAAAGATATTTTCAATAAAGTTATTTATCATATGCAACCATAGTAATCAAGTTACAATCATTCATTGGTGTGTTAGTTTGGTTTAATTAGGATAAATTAAAGACATATTTGGAGAAAATTTTGAAAAAAAAAAGTAATTAGGAATTATAAAAATAATAGTAAATTTAAAATATATAAAAATATATCTTAATTTAATTAAAGTGAAAAACACTGTCTTTAAATAACAAAGTAAATCTATTCCATAGTCCCCATTCATTAACAATTTACAATCACAAAAAAATATGAATTATGATTAAAGCATGTGTCCCAATGATAAAGATTGAAAAATTCTGTCAAATTTGAAAAAAATCTTAAAAAATTCAAGAAATCAATGAATCAAGCAAGGTAACAAAATAGGTATCGGTATCAGTCATTGGAGGACCGATACGTATTGGTATCGGCCGATATTTGATACCTTGGAGCAAGGATCAAAATACCGGATCGTTTAAGGCTTTGGCTTGACCGAAACTGGAAATTTAACCGAAATTTTGGCCGAAATCTTGTAGACTCGGCCGAAATTTCGGTGCCCAAATTTTGTTTTGGGCACAGACCAAATCACAATATGAATTGTGAACTAAAGTAAGAGGAAGTTACACCTTTAGATCATGATCAAAGCAATAGAAAAAAGCAAAAGTATCAAGTAGGCGACCAAGGCGGTTGCTTCAATGGTAATCAAAATGGGGCCTTATTAAAAAAGTAAAATAAAACTATTGCGCCACAGGCCTTTGAAGAACTGAATGACAACAAAGGCCCATTTTGGGCCCAAAATTAGGGTCCCCAAGGCAGCCACCTTGCTTGCCTATTCCATTTACTAATTTAGCCTAAGGCCCCCAAAATCTAAGGTCCAACCCTATTGGGCATATAGACTTGACTAATTAGGTTAGTTTGCAACAAGCACGAAGCATCTAAAGGTTGGGTCAAATATTATTGCGGTCGGGATAGGTCAACCCAATAATTTTATATCTTTACTGCTATTGTGCAAGGAGGAGTTGCGTTGAATGAGAAGAGAGGACACTTAAGAAGGATAGTAACTCCGTTAGAGTATCTCCAGCAGGCATGTCATATCCCTCATAATCACTAAAATAGCGATTCATTTTCAAAAACCCCACTCCAACAGGCACGCCATCCCAATATGTAAAATAGATATTTCCTATAATAATAACTAAATTTAGTTATCACTATAGCAACATCTACACATTAAAATATTCATTTTGTTTAGCATAACTCTCTCTGTCTCTCTCTCCTCCCTCTCTCTTCTCTCTCTCTCTCTCTCTCTCTCTCTTCTCTAATAGTAAAATAATAAAATAAGAATAAAAATAGAGTTCCTTTAAATATGCCCACCGAATTTAGAAATACGCCCATGCTAAAAATTATTGATTGTTTTATAATAGATGATGGAGATCGTTTTTGCTCCCATCTTCTACAATAGGGATCCTGAGGCCAGGAAGATACTATCAGACGATTAGTTTTTTCATCCCACATGACACATATCCCAAAAACATGGCCCTAAAGTCATGTGGAAAACATCACGCTCAAACATGACTTTAGGGCCATATTTTTGGGATCTGTGACATGTGGAATAAAAAACTAAATGTCTGATGGTATGTTCATGGCCCCAGGATCCCTTGCGTGGAAGATTAGAGCGAAACACGATCTCCATAATCTGATTTAAAGCAATCAATAATTTTTAGCATGAGTGTATTTCAAGATTCGCTGGGTGTATTTAAAGGTACCCTAAAAATAATATTTTACAAGAAATAAATAAAATATAAAGTTTCCAGAGAAGAAGGCCTTTGCAATAGTGAATCACGATTGATTGTGACTTGGCAAAAGAAGTCTCGTGACAAGTCACGATTGATCGTGAAAAATCAGGATTTGTATTAAATTAGAGTCACAATTTATCGTAAAAAAGTAGGATTGCATGAAATTAGAGTCACGAATGATCATGAAAAGTATAATTGCCTATAATTAGCGTCACAAATGATCGTGAAATGTCAATTAGAATTTTTAAAAGTTGAGTGTTGGTAGTAAAATAATAAAACAAGAATGAAAAATAATATTTTAAAGAAAAGAGTAGCTAGAATAGAGTGTTAGCTGGAGTATTTTTTACTGTACCAATAGCTAAAGTGGTGTTTAGCTATCCAAATTTAGCTCTCCTTGCTGGAGATGCTCTTATATACTCATTGTCTCATAAATGCTCGCGTTCATCGCAAGCATTTTACTAGTACTCAAATTATGGCTGTCTAATAGGAAATGGATTATGGCCTGACTCGACCCGATGGTGCAGCCGACCTGACCGGACTACGTGGTGCATTCAATCCAACCAACCCGACTTGATTAGAAAATCCTACCCAAAGCCTAACCCTAAAACCCAGATCGACTCCCACCCCTATTTGACAAGTTTTTATATATAGAAAAATATTGAGTCAAGTTGACTTGATGCGACCCAATTTTTGCCGACCCTACTGACCCAAAGGTAGGTGTGGATCTCTCATGCATGACCAGACCCGATAGGCCAAACCAAGTTTATGTGCCTGATGCGGTAAAATATTAGGTCAAGTCGGGTAGGGTCGACCCATCCCTTTCACAGCCCTAGATTTAGGGGGTTCTGAACCAGTAAGTTAGGTCACTTTTGGGTAGTCTTGGGCATATGTTTATGGGATAATGGCTCTTGATCGACATTTTTAAATGATCTTCCACCATTAAAATCTCACTTTTTATCTCACACCATTGAAGTGTGGTTTTCATTGTGACATGTGGCACACATCTATGATCAATTTAAATTTCCCAAGTGGCAATCCATCGTTGGAAAATGTCTCAACCAGAGGATCAAGCTTATAAGTGGATGTAAATCATCTGATCGGTGAACTTTAACATCAGCCATCAAAATTACGAACAACCGTTGATATTAGAGTGCACAGATTGGATGGTTCGAATCTCCCCAAACGTGTGATTTTTTTACCCATAGCCCTTCAATTGATTATATATTACTTGGACGGCATAAAATTTTAAAATCATAAGCCAATAAATGGTGTAAGATCATTTAAACACCATTTGGCGCTTAAATGACCGTCAGGAGTCGGTCAAGACCTAGCCCGATATTTTATACCTAAAACATTTGAAAAATAGGGGTTTTTACCGGGTCGGGTCGGGTCAGCTTGTCTGCACCATCTGGTTGGGTCGGACATTTACATATTTTCTATCGGGCAGCTAAAATTTTGGCCCGACCCAACTTGACAGCCCTAATTCCATTGCTGTTCGATCATGAATTAAACAGTCCGAGATTAGCTAATATCTTAGCTAAATAAATCATATATATTAACGAATCCCGCCCAAATTCAAAACCACTTGGCCGTCTGCCCGCAAAGCAAACTTTAAAAAAAAAAATTCCAAAAGTTTATCCGCCAAATTCAAATTGAAAACTTTCTTATCTCCCTATTCCAAGTTTTAAATCTCCCGGGTTTTCGTCTTCTTCTCTTCTCTCTCTCTCTCTCTCATCAATGGAAGAATCCAGGTTCCATGGTCTCCCACCTCTCAAGCGATTCAAACTCCTCCAACAAGAAACCCTAAACCCATCAAATCAGCAACACCACACACATCATCTTCCCGCCAAAAAGAGAATTAAACCTCACTTTCTCCCCTCTACACCTTCCCTTCCCGCCAAAAAGAGGATCTGGGCTCCCCAATTCCCCCCTTTCGACAGCTCCGCCGAAGACAAACCTGAACCCGCGAAGAAAACCCCAGATTTCGATCTCCAATTAATCCCAGAAGAAGTTCAAGAAGCCGAATCTGACGACATAGAAGATGGGATCGTTTGCAGCATCTGCCAGAGCACCGACGCCGATCCCGCGGACCCAATTGTATTATGTGACGGCTGTGATCTCATGGTTCACGCTACCTGTTATGGCAACCCGCTCATCAGAGCCGTCCCCGATGGAGACTGGTTTTGCTCCAGATGTGAATTATTGCGAAACGAGGCTACAGAGATCGAAAATCCACAATGCTGCCTCTGTCCAGTAGAAGGTGGGGCTTTGAAGCCTACTACAGATGGTCGGTGGGCGCATATAATGTGCGCGGTTCTGGTGCCTGAGGTGTTTTTTAAGTACCCGGAAGGGCGAGAAGGCATCGATTGTTCGCGGGTTCCAATGAAGAGATGGGAAGAGGTTTGTTATGTTTGCGATTCGGCTCGTGGGTGCTCGATCGACTGTTCGGAGCCCAAGTGCTCTTTATCGTTCCACGTTTCTTGTGGATTGAAGGATGAGCTCTGTATTGAGTACAGAGTGGGAAAAGCCGGTGGGATCGTGGTCGGGTTTTGTAAGATTCACACACAGCTGTGGAAGAAGGTGAGCTTATTTGCAAGCCAACTTCAATTTTAAACATTTGTTTTGTTTCGCGGATTCTGTTGTTAGTGATCGGTTTCTTTGCTCTGTTGGTTAACTAATTTCTTTTGGATGCGGTGATTTGATTAAGAAGACTGAGGTTGATTGATTAATTTTTTTTTAATTTCTTCCGTTTCTTGCAGCAACAACAGACTGGGAAATTTAAAATCGTGCCGAGGGAACCAAAGACAGAGAGGGGGAAATGAGATCGTTAGATTAGAAGTTAATTCAGAAATGGGTTCTCTCCGAATGGGTTTAATTTGTAGTTTTTTTATTTATTTAAATGTTTAGAATCTATCTTTTGATCTGATTGGTAAGTCTGTAACCTGGAATGTTGTGTCTGTTTGTTTCAAATTGACTCCACTCATTACATTTATCAAATGCTATTAAGTGCTTTTTTTTTATTTCTAATTTTTGACTCCACTTATTACGTTTATCTATTGAGTTTAAGTCTATTTTTGTTTTCTAATTTTGAGGAGCAGCCTACAATCAAATATTAAAAAGATTTGAGGAATTGTTATGATACGAGTTTTTGAGACCTATTTAATGGAGTTAGATGGGGTGGAGCACCAAGCTCAATATGGGTGCTCCACTTTTTAACCCACCTTGTGTGTTTATTTATGGAAATAAGAAAAGTCCTTTTGGATTCTTTCTTTAATAGAAACCCAACCGACTAACTCTCTCTCTCTCCATATATATATATATATATATACTAGTAAAAAGGCATGTGCAAATGCATGTGGATATTAGGACCTTAAATGATCAAATTTTATTTTTAGACATCTATCGGGTGATTTGAACATAAAAAATATAGTATTTCAAGCGTTCGTTACTATATTTTATGATTTAGTAAAGATAAAAAAAAAGTATTTATTATTATGTTTCTTATGTCTTTATTATTTATAATTTAAAATTAAAAAAAAATTAATAAAAAATAAAAAAATATAACTTATATTGTCAACTATATAACATAAAGAAAAAAAAATAAAAACTAACAAATAAGTATAATCTAGAAATTTCAATTAAATCGAAAATGGGTATTTATTCCTTCTCGACTTTAACTTTCTTGACGATTTTATCATCTTCATCATCTATAGTCTCGTATTTAATATTTTGGGATATCTAGAACCTTGTAAGATAATTTTGATAAATTGTATCTTGTACTTTGACTTGAAAGAAATACTCATTTTCGAGATATTTGTTCATTTTTGAGATATTGACACTAAATTTGATTTTAAGGTCATTTTTTTTGAGATCTGTGTCATGTCAAATCAATGCCTGACCATTTGATGGTACGCTCATTATCTCAAGATCAAGTATGTGAAAAGTTGGAACAAAAAAATTCTCAATTATATAATTCAAAATTGTCAATTGATTTTAACATGGTGCCTTAATAGATTCGGTGGGCATAGTTAATTAAAGGTAAAATCACATTTTGATAAAATCACCTGTCATTCGTCTTGTTTAAATTTAATTTTAAGGTCACTTTAAAATTTGTGCACGTCAAATCAATATCTGACCGTCTGATGGTACGCTGATAATCTCAAGATCAAGTGTGTGAAAGATTAGAATGAAAAACACTGTTATCATCCATTTCAAAGCAGTCAATGGGTTTTAACATGAGCGCTCTCAAAGATTCAGTTGGAATATTTAAAGGTATGTTTGGAGGTGGGATCTTAATTGGCATGTCGAGTTTCTATGGTTTGATCAGGTCTAATTGGCTGAACTTTAAATGCGATTCAAACATATTGGAGAAGTACACGTGCGTTGCATGTGGACACCGTAAAATAAAATATTTTGATCAAAGATAATTTTAATTATGAGTTAAAATTGATTGATCGTATAAAATCGTAATCGTATATTATCAGTTAATCACTAAAAAACTAATAACAATTATTGTTAAATATTATATTGATTCGAGTATTTTGTAGAACTTTCTATAGATATATGTTTTTATCCTATCACTTTCGATTAATTTGATGATATACTAATGTAACTAAGGCTTCAAATTTTCATATCCTACGCATTTATTAATTATTATTAAAAATATGAATAGTAATGTCCACCCATACATAGCGGTCCAAGTTTTGACTCAAAACTCAAACCTGGCTTGAAAATCGGCGAATCGAATTGGTCCAAACAGACTCAAAAATCGATAATGAATATATTCTGGACTCGTTTCGATTTTTGGGGAGAAAAATTGAAAATTTATTAGGTAGTATGAGAAAACTAAAAAAATAGCTTAAAATAATAAATTGGTGATTGCACCCCATTCAAATCCATGATTGCTTGGAATTAGGCAATGGATATCGTTTTACACCCTAATCTTTCGTAAAATAGTTCTTGAGACTATGATCTTACCCTTATATGGGTGTAAGTTTTGAATCGAAATCCGAACCCACCCAAAATACTTAACTAATTGAACCAACCCCAATCGATCCAAAAATCGGTTCAAACCGAATCTGATTTCGATTTTAAGTGGGAAAAGTCGAAAACCGATTAGGTAAGATGAGAAAATTTGATTAGGGGTACATTAATAATGGCTCAAAGGGTTTTAACATGCTAATAAATTATTATTTGGATAACTTAACACCCATGAAATCTTAGAGGGCATCTATGCAAAAAACCATCGACTCTTTGTATTAAAGATCGTTTTTCTGCCCAATCTTCCACATAAGGGAATTTGATATCAAAGCAAGTAAAATATTATATGGCAAAATTGTTAATTCTTTTAACTTTGTAGGTTTCTTTAAAGGTGTTAGAAAAGATAACTTTTATGGTAAAGTTGTTAATTTTCTTAACTTTGTAGGTTTCTTTGAAGGTGTTAGAAAAAGAAAACTTTTATAACAAAATTGTTAATTCTTTTAAATTTGTGAGTTTCTTTGAAGGAGCTAAAAATAAGGAAGGAAAGAGAATACCATTATTTACGTATTCTCATTGGAAAAGAGTGTATTAGGGGTATTTTAGGAACGAAAATATGACAGAAATATTTGTACTTTTATATAGTAGTAAGGATAAGGATATATATATACCTCATCGTGAATCAAGGGGACACCCAATTAAATTTAGTAACTCTCTCACCTTCTTTCTCTCTCATCAAGCCAAGCCCATGTTAATTCGACTCTTTCTTTTATTAAAACCCTACCCAGCCGAGTCTCTCTCTCTCTAAAGCATCTCTCTCTCTCTCTATCGTCTCTCTCTCTCTCTATCCCATTGAAACCAACCATCTCTCTCTCTATCCCATTGAAATCAACCAGCTCTCTCTCTACCTACCTTTGGTTAGAGCACACAAGTTTCAAGTTTCATGTTGCAAAACAAGAAGCAGAAAGGGAAGAAGAAGTTGGCACCCGAGCCATTACTTGTGTCAATTCGCATTCAGCGCCTGAGCTTTTCAAGTCGATTTCATGCATCGTTTATAAATTTAAACCTGTACCGATAATATCAAACAATTATCTGGGCGAACGAATTAATGAGAATTTAAAATCGAATTAAGAGAAGACGACGTGCTGGTTTACCACTCTACCCAACCAAATAGCAGAAGAGCCGTCCACTTCAACTCAAATCGAAGCGTCGAATTCGATCTACGCCGATTCGAGACTATCCGAATCAATCGAATCTTCACTCTAATTTTTGCGATCACGCTTCAACAGGTGAGTCCCCTTATGGTTAGATGCTTTCTTATTATATGTTTTATTTATATTGTGTGACATTCATCACTTAGATGATATGTTAAGACATATATATGATAGGTTAAAAAGGAATAAAATATGACACATGACTTATAAGCCTTTGTCACGATGAGGTTTCTTTCATGGCCACGTAGAACTTGACATGTTGGCGTTTATGTACGGATGTAACCCCTCTATGGTAGTATGAGATCACACAAAGTATATCCAGGTTATTACGGAACCCGTCCCTTGAAAAGCGTGATTTGTGAAGCCTATCACACAATGGCCCATTCTAATTAAGTTTAAGAAAAGATTGAATATGAATATGTTAAGTTACGAGGTGTTAAGGAAGTGAGACTTAAGCCCACGCAAATGTAAAATCGAGGCGGGGACCTAAGCCCAGAACTGAATAATGTTATGATATGTTAAGATACGCTATGAAGGCCAGTTAAACATGAATTAAGTTTCTACATGTGTCATGTTTTGCGTGTCATCGCAAGATTCAATCAGTAACCAAGACGGGTCTTAAGGACACTATGATAGCTTTGTCTCGAATTAAGGGGACATTGTGGTTACTATGTGCGCAACCTCATCGGGCTGGATGGTGGTTTATGTTATGATATGGAGGTTAGGTGGTTATCTATATGTGGATCTCACGTGATAGACTCGAGTTGCGATCCTAACACAAATCGTTTAAACAAGATAAATGAGATACGAAATACGTTGTGTAGGCGTATGGAGTAATGATAAGACTTTCAATATGCCACGTAAGTTAAGTTGACAAGACAAGTAAAACAAAAGTGATAAGCATTAGGAGCATCATATGCATTGAAATCTATTACGTCCTTTCAACTTTATTGTTATGAAATATGTATGAGTACTTTCATTATATTGATCAGATAGAATTTTAATGGATTCATTTTCACTCATAAGGTTGCACCCACAATCACCCGAGTAGATTGTGGTGGATCGGTTGTGCAACTCACTGAGTTTACGTGACTGAGTAAACTCACCTCACTCCTAAAAACTAACAGCTGTAGGTGAAGATATGGACTACACTGCCCAATGAACTTGATGAGCTGGTAGACTATGCGACTTATGAGTGTGATGACGTGGAGGACCAGTTAGACGACATCAAGTATATATTAAATATTTAGAAAGACTTTCTGATAGTGATCGTACTTTTATTTCCAGTCATTTATTATTGTGGACTTCAAATTCACTATAAGTTAAATGTTGAAAATTTTGATATGAGAAGAAGATTTGGGTTCACGATTTTTGGGAGCTCCATTTTATGTAAGATATGTATGTCCGCTTATCACTATAACAAGCATGCGGTGTCGTAAGATGGAATTCTAGGCTCTTAGGATCGATTAGGATTCTGAGTCGTGACAGGAATCCAATCCCAGTCAGATGGTTCCAATTGTCTTATACGTATGATTCTTTCGCTGAGACCTGTGGCAATGATGTATTGCCACTTGTACTATTTAACTATGGGCAGCCTTACTCATGCCCTTATATCTTACATCTTTAATAGTATAAGTCTTGATATTTGTGGTCAACACTTTAACCTATCTTTGGGTTTTCATAAAAGTTGGTTAAACCTTTGACCACACATATCTTGAGGCAATAGGAACCAAGTAGTTTCCAAATAAAAGTGATGTCTTGATAGGTTAGGAAAGAGAGTTTCTTATCTAAGGAGACTACTGTTCCTTCTTCCTCTTTAACGTAGCTTACTTCCATTTAGAGGCAAACTTAGAAAAGATGAGAGATAATGTGTGCTTAGATTCTCTCACGGAGATCACCAGTGCATTGACTCGAGAAGAAAATCAATGTGCGTGTGTTCTTATAAAACATATATTTGATCGAGTGAAATCGTGCCTAGATCTTAGAATTTCTAAGAGTAAGATCATATAAACATGAAAATATTGTGAATCGATTGTTGAACAATTATGATCAAGAGTCCACATTTGTATGCAAAAGTTCATGATTCATGAGGTTATGATTGTTCGAATTGTTGTGCTTATTTAGCATGTTGTAGATCTGCATGTTTGGGGGCCACATTTTGGTACCTGATCTATGGCACTCAGGTCAATCTCCTTCTCAAATGATCAAGCCTCGGGAAGTGCCTAGTTATTTATGAACACAATATCTGCGAATCCACATGGTTGTTGGAGGGGATTAACTTGAGTGTCAGCCTTAGTGTTTTGTACCTAATACCCACTCATGTTTCATTCTTTCAAGATGCCCGCTTGAAGGGCTCATCCTGCATCTTGTTAGAAGTTTCTATTTTGGTGGCCATCATTATGATCAACCCGTTGACCGGTGAATGGTGTAAGATTAATCTTGAGATGTGTAGTTGCTAATTAAGTTTAAAGAGAATAAACAACTAATAAGTAGGTCTTTTAGTTATGATATGATTATCATTTCTAGTCACAATATAATTAGTAATTTAAGTCCTTAATGGGAAATGATTCTTTGATTATAAATATAAGGGGTGCTTGATCCCAACGATTGCTCGCCACAATTCAATCCTCCCTATTAGCAAAAACATCCTCATTGTGCTAGGAGATATTGAAAGCGAAAAAATCGTTGAAGATCGACACCCACCATTAATGGCTCACATTCAAGGTGCGCACATATTTTTAATTTATGAATTGTTGATTTATTGTTTTTGATTGATCATGCGCCTAGATTTTAGGGCATATATTTGGATGGTCGGATCAGTAAATCCATAAAAATCCATCATGGAGGACCGTGACCGTCCTCCATATATATATATATATATATATATATATATATATATATATATATAGTTTCATAGATGTAGATGGTACTCGGAGTGGTACCGTCTTCTCAATGGCATCATTTTGACGACAATTGTAGTGATTGGAGCAGTTGTATATCATAAAAATCTCGATCATTCGTCGATTGCCTATCAAGTGATCGCTGACAACAGAAAATGTGCAACTAAACAAGTTTATCAGTCAAAAACCTGCAATAAAAACCAGTTTTTCCAACAGAAGACTAAAGGCCATTTTATCTCGACCTCTAGTTTCTTATATCTCTTAATCTCTTATCTGTGGTTACTCATGTTCACTTCAACGCCATGCCTTTTCTTCCTTTTATAACTCTTGTAATGTTCTCCCTTCGTTCTTACCTGTGGTTACTCATGTTCACTTCAACGCCATGCCTTCTCTTCCTTTTTGAACTCTTATAATGTTCTCCCTTCGTTACTCTTTTAAGGCACTTCAGAGCCCTCTGTTCTCAACTTCATTCACTACTATTTATATATATATATATATATATATATATATATATATATATATATATATATATATATATATATATATAAAATAAGGTATCCGACCTCTTAGAGCACCCGACTAAGTTGCACATCACACGCACCTGCTACATCATCGTCAGATAAACGAAGATGCAATAGAGCTCCTAGTGAATCTGCCTTCGAGATACAACATAGTCAATTTTACCAAGAACCGTATGTTCTTTCTAGATTGCGCTTTCTAGAGAAAGAACCTGCCACACAATTTTTTGTTTCCGAATCATGGTGTCTTTTCAGATTATGATGAAGAGATTTCATGTATTTTTTCAGATAACGTAAAAAGATATATTGATTTCACTTGTGTCTTGTTCGGAAGAGATGTCAAAGTTGTGTCTTTTCAAATAATGGTAAAACGATAACAGTAAAGAGAATATTGATTCGCTTGTGTCTTTTTTGATTTACGTGAAGAGATGTTAAACTTGTGTCTTTTCAACTCATGATAAAAAGATAAATTAAAATTTTAAAGACCTTCTTTAAAGAGAAAATAATTTTTACAAGTTTGCCATTAAATTATTATTAATATATATAATGATAATTTAGAAACTTCATTTTTAAACACTAAAATAAATATTACTAATCTAACATATTAACTATTATTAATTTCCAAACTTTAAAGATCGGACCTTGGTGCGATTGCAAGTGCTGTTTGCCCAAAGTGATAGGTTGCGGGTTTGAGTGTTAGAATCAACCTCTTCAAAATGAGGGTAAGGCTATCTATCATCTACCGACCTTTTATTAATTTTTATACAATTTTTTAAAGCGAGCCATTACTTGCACTTAGAAATTTGGCCCTTGCATCGAAGTTAAAGAAAGACTTTGTATTTTAGGGACACGTGTCATGTGAAAATGCAATTTGGGTCGTCTAATTTAAAGTTTATGATCTATAGATCCTTAGTGGATAAGATTGGAGCAAAACATGATATTTATCATATGATCTATTGTAGTCAATCATTGAATCAAATAATAGCCTTTGACTATGTTTAATTACACGATGAAGATTATATTTCGTGCTAATCTTTTGTACTTGATATCTTTAAATGGCGGGCTCCAAATCAAACGGTTTAAATGGTATTATCATATATAGAAGGTTGCCAAACTTGCAAGCCTTTGTTTTAAACTTGGTGCAAAGGCCAAATTTTCGAGTGCAAGTAATGGCTCCCTTTTTCAAAATAAATACTTACGCCAATACTACTAACGGAATTTATTTAAGAATTAAACAATTAATGAAAGATAAGGATTGAGATGCTAAATCCTCCCATCGTAGGTTTATCATTTACAGAATACCAATCTGTGGATTGAGATGTGAGATTTTTAACAGATAACTAAAAAGAAGCATCGCCCCAAACACACGTGAGTTCTAAAATATAGATCTGAGATCACGGAGATGTATAATTAACATCCCATGAGTGTATGATTAACACTCACACCTTGGACAACATTTAAAACCCAATCTCGCACTCCAAATATAAGCTGCACCATTTTAATGATTGCACAAGTGATATGTGATTGCGCCCACTTAAAATGAAAAATAAATAAAGTAAGCATATCTTACATGAGTGTTATATAATTGCACCCCACTTAAAAAAAAAAATAAAAAAAAATGAGCCACATAGTGTACTTTTAAAGATGCCCAGCTTTAAGTCAAACGATGGAGATTCTGTTTCACTCAAATCTTCCACACAAGGGATTTTAAGGCCATGAACATACCATCATAGGGTCAATTTTTGATTCCACATGAGATATATCCCAAAAAAGTGACCTTAAAATCACGTTTGAGCGTGATGTATGCCACGCTACGTTAGGGCCACTTTTTTAGGAATTATGCACTCGAAAACAAACATCTTATGGTACATTCATGGCTTGAGCGAAACACTATCTCTAGTTTGATTTAAAGCAATCAATATTTTTGGCATGCATATTTTTGGGCACTTTAGAAAAACAGGTCTCCTTTTAGAAAGTTTCTACTTGGTATACCAATTCCAAAAATTTTAGGTAAAAGGGAATTCTTGTATCTAAAAGTCCATCAAGCAAAATTATATTATTACCCTTTTATAAAATTACAAGAGAATCCCACTTCTTCTTCCTTCGCTCTTCATTTTCAAACCCTAAAACTTTTACCGCCAGCTTAAAAATAGCTATCAGGGAAAAGCCAATAATGGAGGTCACCTATCAAATCAAATAACATGAGATTAAGTTGATTGGTTTGTGGTCACCATCTTCTCCAGATGATCGGATGGTGCCTGGTTCGAGGTCACCATCTTGTTCAGATGATCGGATGGTGTGTTGACGACTCGATGAAAGAAAACTTTTTGAGGGTTTTAGAAACTCTTCCAAAGTTCCCATTCATGGAAGAAGAATCAGATAACAACCATTAGCGTCATTAATGGGTTTCAAAAAAATTCAATTCCGTTGGGAGTCCATGGTCTCATTAATGTGAGAGTAAGTTTATTGAATGTTTATAAATTTTTGCTATTTTTTGTGTGGTGATCACTGATCAGTTCCTTTCCTGACACAGATGAAGGAAGACGAACGAGGGTATTGTCGTAATTTCAGTACATACTATTTCTCACATTCACGTATAGACAAATTTTTTTTTCAAAAACTCAGAAAATCGTGTAAATCCCTTTTAGCTAAAAGTTTTACTTAGAGTTTTATACCTCAAAATGTTTCTATCGGAGTCTCTTTTTGCTAAATTCTCCCCTATTAAATGGTGCAATGGATTATATTTGGGGTGCAAGTATTATTAGCTCCCTAAAAATAAATAACGCAACTTTTTTTTTTTTTTTTTTAATAACAAAATAACACAACTTTCAAAACAGTTAGAAATGAATATTCGATTTAAGGTTCTACAAATAATTCTCTTAATTTTTTGAGAAATTTGCGAATAATTTATGAACTTAAGGTTCTATGAATTATTCAATTTGTTTTAAAAAATCGTGTGTTATTTTAAAAATATATTAAAAAATAAATGACTCAATACTCATAGTTATATTATGTATATTAAAAATAAAAAATATATAAATAGGTTACCCCGGCAGGGATCAGGCGGGCTACAAACCATTTGGTCCTAACTTGGCCCGGTCTAGATCAGGCTACTAGCACCTAGCCCGGCCACATCTAACGGGCCGGGCTAGAGGACCTAAAAACTCAAAATTTTAGGGCCAAGATGTGGGCCACCCTGGCCAATTGACAATCCTACATAAAGTTGTTTTCTCCATACAACTTTAGATCTAAGCATCGTGGTCTTTTCATCAGTGAAATGTTCAATAAAAAATAGTGATATAATTTTCATAACCTTGCATGTGAAAAATTTTCATGTGTACGAGAAAAGAACTAATTCGTGCTTATCCTAATGGAACTCACGTCTCTAAGTAGTTGTCAAGTAACTCAATGTTTTAGTTCAACTAAGATTCAAGGTATCAAAAATCGGATGATACTGATACGTATCAGTATCCTATATCGGTATCGCCAATACGTATCTCTTGGTTTCGATCGAGACTTTTTTTTTTAAAAATTGTATCGGTCGATTCGTATTGGCCTCAGACAAACTGATACACGAGACCGTTACCGGTTTTAATACCTTGCTAAGAATGCACTTGTAGTAATAGAATTCAGGATTTGAAGGCTAAACATAGAAAATTTTCAGCCATGGATTTGTAAAATGCTTTTTTTTAGATAAGCTTCTAAGACAAAGGAGAATATATTGAACTTTTGAAACGTATAACTTTCAGTTATCTCCCCTAAAAAAATGATTAGTGGTTTCTCATATATTTCGATATTGCTCGATTCCAAAAGGCACTCTCTTTGTAGGTTTTTGTTGATTTTTTAAATAAAATTATTTATTTAAATGATTTGTGTTTCGAATGATTGAATTTTACATATTTGTTTGGTTGGAATACCAACTGATTGTTTTCTTAAAAAAATAGTCCCAAATTGCTTCGAGAATAGGAAATCATTTTCCATGTAAATGACCTCACTTTATAGTATTACTTGATAAGTGAGATGGAAGAGTAATACTCATGGAGTTATAGCCCCTACGAAGCACTTGGCACACTTGGCACTTGACATCATGGCAAGGAATATTGGGGGTAGGGGGTATTAAATTTTAAATCTTGGCCTTTAGTTTAGTTGACTAGATTAATCACAATCAAATGGGTTAGTCAAAGTAGTTAGTGGGCAATTATTGAAATTGCCGTTAGAGCTATTAATAATCTACCCGTCAGTGGTTAAGATGCGAATTAAGAGGATTCTTGAGTCTGGCGATTATAGATATAGACCGTTCAGTCAAAACAGACTAATCTGTACCA
The DNA here is from genome assembly GCA_021018995.1 of Chloranthus sessilifolius. NCBI lineage: Eukaryota > Viridiplantae > Streptophyta > Magnoliopsida > Chloranthales > Chloranthaceae > Chloranthus > Chloranthus sessilifolius. The sequence continues at coordinate 8,139,977 of CM037593.1, read as the reverse complement.
TCCAAATTTATAACCGCTAGATACCCATGAAATTCTATAAAACGAATCTCTATAATTTAGAGAATGTATGCAAAAATTTTAAGTATCAATTTGCTAATTATGAGAGTGAGCAATATCTTGTTATTTTTATATTTTGTTTATTTTTCATCTGAATTTAACTACAATATATAGTGATTGGGCTTCATTTTATCTTAGAAACGAGTAGCGTTTAGAACCCATTTAGCACTCGCTATTTTGTAACAAAGAGGTGATCAAATTGATTTTTAAAAAAATGTCTTGAAGATAGAGCCTTGGAGCAAATATATAAGCAAATAACTCATTTTTAGTTATTTGCTTATATATTTTTTCATATCATTCTATAATTATTCTAATAGTTTTAATCCATTCAATGGATGCATTCATGTAAGTACAAGTGTGGCCATACAGGCTGCACTTCATCTCAGTTACATATCTGTGATGGTGAAGGAAAACATTGGACAACAAGCACACTTTCACATCACGTGCAAAATGAGTATTCATTCCCAATTGTGTTAAAAATTATATTATGTTATAAATATATTTATTATGATGGATGATCATTTAGTTTTCATCACTTAAAATCTTTAATCACATTTATGTTATTTTTTAGAATTTTTAATCTATTGCTATGTAACTCTTTTGGAATTGTGGTAATGTGCATGTATCCTCTTAGCCCATCATATTCTCCTAATCTTTCATATTCTCACATTGTAATTCTATATAAGAGAGTCTTGTGAAGTATGAGAATAACTTAAAAAAAGTGAATGATATATAATTCCTGAAGAACTAGTTTTATATATTGCAGTATCTTTATCTATCTTTATATTCTTTTGATTTTACAAAAACGTTACAGCACGAAACTTCGATCAATTGTTGGGACTTTTATCTTTGTAGTCAAAAGCTACCAATGTAATATTATTTGTTAGCGGTATGTTTCTTATGATTTAGTAATCAAATTTGTTGATTATTATTCTCTTTTAATATTTATTTAAAATAGTAAGAATCATATTATAATATGTAAATATATTTCATGTGAGATAATATGTATTAAAAATTATCATATTAGTGTTATAAATATTTGACAATTTTAGTTTATTATATTTTAAATGATTCATCCAATTCTCTATATATTTTTATCATAGAAAATGTCAAATCTTATAAAAATTAAGTCTGTTGCTCTTGATGTTTTTAATCACAATTACTTATCTTGAATCATTGATGCTGAGATTTATGTTGAGGCTATAAACCTTGGAAACACTTTTAAGGAAATAAATCAAGCATCCTAGCAGGATCGCACTAAAGTCATAATTTTTATTTATGAAGAATTAAAAATTGAGTACTTTACTGTAAAGGATCCATTCACTTTGTAGAATAGTTTAAGGGAAAGATATGAGAATTAAAGGACTGTAATCTCCTAAAAGCTCGTTATAATTGGATGCACTTGAGGTTGAAAGATTTTAAGATTGATAGCGAGTACAACTCTGTACTCTTTAACATCACATCACAATTAAACTTGTACAGAGAAAAAATCACTCAAGAGGATATGTTAGAAAAAATATTTATCACTTTGCATATCTCGAGTGTATTCTTACAGCAATAATTTCGAGAGCATAAGTTTATAAATATTTTAAATTAATATCTTATCTTCTAGTAGCTGAACAAAATAATGAGCTTTTAATGAAAAATCATCAATCCTGTCCAATTGGTTCTACACCTTTCCTTGATTCATATCTCGAATGTACTCTTGCAGCAATAATTTCGAGAGCATAAGATTACAAATATTCCAAATTAATATCTTATCTTTTAGTAACTGAACAAAATAGTGAACTTTTTTTGAAAAGTCATCAATCCCTGCCAACCGGTTCTACAACCTTTCCCTGAAGCGAATGAAACCTCATTTCATAATTTTAAAGGAAATTGAGGTCAAGGACATAGTAGAATGAATTATCAATTTCAAGGGATGCGTACTTATAATTCTTCATATAAAAATACATCATATCATTAAAAGTGAAACCACAATGCAAGAAAACAAGAGGTTTATAGAATAAACCTATAAAAAAATTATAAAGATAAACATTACAGATGTGATAAGAAAGGATATTCATCGCGTACCTGTCATACGCCTAAATATTTTGTGAAATTATACCAAACTTCTATAAAAAAAAAAGAAAATTGAAATAAAATTTTTTTATCACCATGATCTAATAGATCATACAGTTTAACTTAAAAATCAAAATAGAGTGGATATAACTCATTTTGATGTTTCTGATTTATTTATAGACCATGACTAGAAAACTTACCTTTTAGTTTATGATAGATATGCTTACAATAACTAATATGTCTTTTTGGATTCTATTATGTTTAGACGTATTTGAAATTGTCTTTATTTTATTTTAAAGTAATGGAGTTTAATATCTAAATTTTTTCATACGTAAGGTGGCATGATACTAATTGATTAAATAATTTTAAGATGATTGATGAAGATATTTGCCTAGTATACAGATCTACAACCCACACAAATCTTAAAGATAAGAAGTATTTAACATTACATAAAGCTAATGTCAATACCATATTGGGTTCATCAAACTTAATTAAAGGATATGGAAGAACGATTATCATATTATCAAGAGGAACAAAATTTTATATTTATGATGCTTTGTATCTTAGTTTTAAAGATATTCACGATGCTTTATATTATTATAGTTTTTAATGATGTTTTGTATTTTTGGAACTCTTGAAAACTTTACTTAATTTTAAAAATATTTATCGTAATGGTCATCATGTTGAAACCACAAATAAAAATAGTAAGAAATATCTTTATGTCACTTTAATAAATTTAAGCCAGGAGCTCATATTAGAAAAAATATCTGGTTTCTCTTCTGAATTATATTATATTACTATAAGAACAATTGAATCACACATTGTGATGCAACAATAGTGCTATGAGCTAAAGATCTTTATACTTTATCATACTTGTCTTTGACATCTGAGATCAATTATGATGCATCGAATAATTGAGAACTCATATGGACATCCTTTAAAAAATCAGAAGATTCTTTTACCAAGTGATTATTTATGTCCCGCTTATTCACAATGTAAACTAATTGTAGAATCATCTCATTTTAAAGTAATCTTTTAATGTCCATTATTTTTATAAAGAATTCATGGGGATGTATTTGGACCAATACATCCACCATGTGGACCATTTAAATATTTTATCGTATTAATTGATGCATCAACTAGATGGTCACATGTTTGTCTCATTTCCATTCGTAATATTGCATTTGCTAGAATTCTTGATCAAATAATTAGATTATGAACACAATTTTTGAATAAATTAATAATTTTCAAATGTAAATTTTGATCAATCAACTATAGGCAATTGATTGATTGATTCAGACCCGAGACAAGCTTTGATAATTACTTAAATGATACGATCAATCAAATTTAAGAATTGATCAATCGAGTTTTATACAAAAACTAGTGTTGCCAATATTCTCAATAAAATTTTCAGAAGATAATTCACTTGCAAAGTATTGAAATCAATTACCGGATGCATTTACTAATAATAAGAAAATAGTAAAATCTCATAACAGTGAATGAATCTAAAACACGTCTGAAGCGTGAAGGACCTATTGGTGGAAAGGATAAGATTCTCTGAAAGAGAAAAATAAAGCAAATAATTAAATCGATGCTCCTTAAGATGTTCATACCCACAAAACAATTAACAGAAATATTTGATTCGTTCAAACTTTATGCATAAAATTCTCTTGAAAAAGAGTCGCCTGAAGAGGAATCTCCTAAAGAGCTATCCCTTGAAGTGGAATCTCCTGAAGAGCTATCACCTGAATAGGAACATTTACCTGAAAATAATGAGATCTCAATAAATTATATAAGAATGGAGAAATATTATAAAAAACAAAATCGTTGTCGATGATACATTTAATTTAGAGTTGCTATTGACATTACCAGAAGTAATGATGAAATTGTAAGATATAAAATATGACTTGTTACACAAGGTTTCTTAAAGAGACCTGATATTGATTATAAGAAACATATTCTCAAGTAGTGTATGCAATTACATTCAGAATTTTGGTTTGCTTAGTAGTCACAGAAAGTTTGGATGTGTGTTTAATGGATGTGATTACCTCATATTTATATGAATTACTAGATAATGATATATACATGAAAATCTCTTAGGAATACAAATTGCATGAAGCATAAATTTTAAAATCACGAAGTATTTATTCTATCAAACTTCAAAGATCTTTATTTAAGTTAAAGAAATTTGGGTGCATGTGATACAATCGTCTCAATAAATATTTATTGAAAGAAGGATTTGAGAATAATCCAATTTGTCCATGCGTTTTTATTAAAAAGTCTAAATCCAGATTTCCTATTGTTGCGGTATATGTTGATGATTTAAATCTTATTGGAACTCCAAAAGAGCTTAAAAAATTGTTACTTATTTAAATAATGAATTTGAGATGAAAGATCTAGGGAAATTCAAATTTTGCTTAGGCTTACAAATTGAACATTTTCAAATAAAATTTTTGATCATTAATTAATATATGCAGAAAAGGTCTTGAAGCACTTTGATATGGATAAAACTTATTCTTTGAGCACTCCAATGGTTGTATGTTCATTTGATTTTTTTTTCACCCTCAAGAGAATGATAATGAAATCCTTAGTCCCGAAGTATCATATCTTAGTATAATCGGTGCTATAATATATCTTTCAAATTATACTCGACTTGATATAGTATTTTCGGTGTAGGGCTCTCAATGGGCCGGGCCAACCCGAATTTTGGCCCACACCCAGCCCAAAAAAAGTGATATTTTTTATTAAGCAAACCCGACCCGATATTCAGATCGGACTAAACATGTTGCAATCCGGATAAATTTGGGACGGGCTTGGGTTGAGTGTTGCAACATCCGGCTCGCACCCGTCCCGAATATTATATATATATATATATTATTATTATTATTATTATTATTATTATTATACTTATCTTTTTAAAATTATAATTTTTTTTATATAGTTAAATATGATTTACTTAAATGCCTTGAGATTAAACCGTTAAACGGTTTAAACTTGGGGCATTTAAGTCAAAAGCGCAATAACTTTATGCATATATTTTTTAGTTGGACAAATTGGATGACTTAATTTATTTTCAAGCAACCGTTGCATAGCTTTTTAGCTATACAACTTGGATGACTTGTTAATAGATTTTCAAGCAACCCTTTGTCTGTTATAACCATTATGCAACAAATTAAAATAATATATTTGAATGACATCATGTACCTGAGCCTTTATAATGGTAATATAATTATTTAATTAAATCTTTAACCTTCTTCAAACTTTTATTAGGAAAAAAATAAATCCAACACAATTTTATTAGAAAAAATAGCCAAACCAAATTTTATTAAAAACACTAGAAACACTCAAGGCACCTGTCGGGTGCTTTAATACATTGTAGCACGGCTAAAAATTGGGAACTCGGCCCGAATAGGTTAGGGCCGGATTGAACCCCAACCTAGCCCTAATCCGGCCCATTGAGAGCCCTATTTCGGTCAACTTACTTACAATATACAATTCTGCACCAACTCGAAGGCATTATAATTAGGCCAAACATGCTCTACGCTTCCTTCGCGAAACAACTGATATGAGGTTATTTTATCCAAGTGTATCAAATTCACAGTTAGTTGGATATGCAGACACATGTAATCTCTCTGATCCACATAAAGGTAAATTACAAACGAGATATATATTTACATGCGGGGATACAATTTATCTCATGAAAATCTGTCAAGCAAACACTGACTGCTACTTATTCAAATCATTTAGAGATCATTGCAAGCTATAAAGCAAGTCAGGAATGCATTTGGTTAAGATCGGTAATTGAACACATTCAAGAAAAATATGATTTATTTGCAATTAAAGATAGTCTGATAATATTTTATGAAAATAATGATGCTTGTATCACACAAATTAGAGGAGGTTATATCAAAGGTGACAACACCATACATATTTTACCAAAATTCTTTTATACACATGAGCTCCAGAAAAATGGGATATTGATCTTTAGCATGATACGATCAAATGATTATTTGGCCGATTTGTTCACTAAAGCATTATCAATAACAACATTCAAGAAGTTGGTGTATAACGTTGTAATACATCGACTCAAAGTTCTTTTATCATAAACAATTGAAATTTGCATTCTTTGAAGGGGAGTAAATGATTATGCGGATTGTACTCTTTTTTCTTCGCTAAGATTTTATCTTATAAGGTTTTCTTTTGTAAGGTTTTAATGAGGCAATCTTAAAACTTTCAATCACACAAGAATAATGTGCTCCTTTTCCTTCGCCACCAGGTTTTCCTTGGCAAGGTTTTGATGAGGTATATATTCTTTGTGTATGGTCATCCAAGGGGGAGTGTTATAAATATATTTATTATAATGGATGATCATATAGTTTTCATCACTTAAAATTCTTAACCATAATTATGTAGTCCCTTATAATGATATAGAAAGTCGCACTCTTTGGCGTTTTGAGCCATACGATGGATGCATTTTATGAAAGTATAAGTGTGGTCATATGGCTCGCCCTTCATCTCTGTGACAGCTCAGATTTCACTAAGCTGAAACCCGGACCATCAGATCACCCGTTAAGGTAATCTCACACTTAACAGAACACTTGGCACATTCACAATAGCAAGACTCACAAATATCTCAAATAAGCAGATAGAGTTATCATAAGCTTTCAAAAGAACTACATTTCTAAATATACACATGATCAAAATAACAGTTCTAAATTTTATGCCAAATGCATGAACAGAAGAACTGAAATGAACCATCAGTGATAGACATCTATCACCAACGATGGTTCACAGAACAATATAAAAAAAATATATATTACACAACACATGTCTAACACAAAATGGTTGGACGTACCAAGCCAAACTCAAAATACACTTGTCACCGTTCAAACACACTCAAACTACTTTAGGAAGAACTCCTCTGGTAGGGGCTCAACCTCCTCCTCAGGCTCGTATTCTGGATCGCTCTCAAGATTCAGCTCCTTCTCTAAGCCCTCACTTGTGACGTATAGTCGAAGGGTGAGCTAATATTTAAGCTCAATAGGGGAAAATATTAGTAGCATTTAAATTTTATATCTCAAAGCATAAAGTCATATAACTGATGTTCATATGCACATTTTACAATCTCTCATTTAATTTCCATATGCAGAAATTTAATCGAAAACACTTACTCGATTCACACGTCTTATTTAAAAACCTTTTTATATAACTTAAGCATTAACTTAAATACTCTTCTAAGCATCTATAGCATTAGAAGCCACACATATACTGATGGGAATCTTTTACCATCGTCGTTCAATGAACTATTTTCACATGTTGCCTAAGTCCCTATGTTATGAGGGATACTTGTGCCGAAGAGTTTTACCGTTGATCGGTATGAATTGAATGGATGTCTTGCCATCCCAGAGCACAAAGGATTCGTTCCACATGAATTCTTAAATCATAGTGCAATTTAACATATAGTTTTCACACCGTGTAAAGTGATTACAATATACTTATTTTGAAAAACTAATACTCATACATGATTTCTGAATTCACACGTACACATTTTCTTACATCTCATATTTGATATCACATCACATTATTTCATTTCCAAAACTTGTTTGAGAGACAAAAATATCATATGCTTGTTTCACAAACTTATCATGACTTATTACATCACATTACTTAACTTATACAGAGCACATTCAAGTTAAATGTTTGTAAGTTTCCCTTACCTCAAGTCACAGCTAGCACAATCCACACATAAACCTCTTGATGACTCCCACAATGCTTAACACGTTAACCTACATTCAAAACCATCCAAAGGGTCCTTATAGTGTTTAAAAATATCAGTTAAAAAAGATCCCCGAAGGTTTCGCAAGAAAACGAATCAAAATTGCCTGACTTTGTATCTCTCGCGTGCGAGATACAGGGTCGGGGGAGAGAGTCATAAAACACACCTCCACCTCGGGTGTGCGAAGCACAGAGGCTTCACTGGAGTCACATTACCCAAGGGTGCGAGCCTTATTTCAGCCCTTCAGAAAGTCTCTCAAGCGAGTGAGCACTTAAAGCTCGGGCGCGCGAGAACTCCTGGCACACCTAGCTAGGGGGCGTGATCGAGATTTAGTGTACTGCTACTGACCACCTCGGGCACGCGAGGATCTTAGAACCCTTAAAAAAGAAGCTCGCGTGCACGAGTTTCAGAGTTTCTTTGGGTTTCGAGATTTCAAAATCCATTTCTCTCTCGACCTTTCCACGCGCACTCTTCACACACATTTTTAGGAAATCAAAACTACTAACTCACACATCTAATTTATTTCCTCTTACCTTTTCCAAGTGGCGTAATCCACGCTCCAACAAAGCAAGGATCGAGCCGCCACGAATTTGACGGAGTGGGTTTCAAATGGAACAAAAAACGAGTTTGTAGATCCTTCCCTCCACAGATTCTCACAATAATGAGAACGATGGTTCACGCAACCTTGCCGATAACCCAACAAAGTTTCTTAAGGCTCAAAGTTTTGGATCACACGAATTTGGAACAAAATCCCTCTTCTCCTTCACACCCTTTTTCTCTCTCTAAACAACCAAAGCAAGAACAAATCAAAAAGAGGGTTTGCACGTGAGGTCACCCCTCACTTATCTAATAATGGTTTGCCTCTATGTGAAACACTCATACCTATACACATGTGTATGTTTCTTATCCTCTTAATGTGTTTGGTGTGGAACACACACACAACTAAGTGTTCTAAGTTGCTTGGTTCCTTTGCGAACCACACACACCACAACTACCACAACTAGTATTCACACACACCTAGCATTTATTTGACCTAGGTAGCCCACCAAAATTTGGGGATATTATAATCTCAATTACATATCCATGATGGTGAAAGAAAACGTCGTGTTGCAAGCACACCCTGACATCATGTGCAAATTGAATATGAGTGCCTTTAAATCCATCCGCCGAATCTTTGAGTTCACCTAAGCTGAAACACATTGATGTGTTGAATCAGACAATGGGGATCATTTATCCTCCCAATCTTTCACATGTTGGATCTTGAGATCATGGACATACCATCAGAAGGTCAATATTTTATTTCACGTGGTACACATCTCATAAAAGTGACCTTAACATCACGTGCACGCTCAAAATTGATTTTAAGGTCACTTTTTTGGGTGTGTACCTGTGCAACCATGGATCTTGTGAACCTGTCGCAATGATGCGCTCGTAAAAATGGAGTCATCACCTAGAGCTTTTTGGTGTCCTGGAATACCCAAAATCAATATCGTGAGTATCGAAGTGCAAGATATGACTCTGAATCACTGGTCAATGCCAAAGTCTCTTTGGTAAGGACTTCAATTATCAATCGGGAAGGTGTTAGACACCCGATTGACCCGCTCGTAAGTAGTCTCTACTATGACCAAGTGTATATAAAAATATAAAAATGAGCGGCACGTTCTCTTGCCCGAAGGCACAACGATCCTATTGAGCTCTCCGCAATCTCCGAAATTTCGATAGCGGAATAGCTCAAATCTTAGGATAGAGGAAAAACCAAAAATAAGGTAGAGGAATAGAGGGGAGACCCTGAGCTCTCGAGCCCTTGTAGCATTGTTGTTGGATCGTCGCATCGATGCTAACCCTGGTGAGCTTCCGATAGCACAAGAGTTAGAGATGGTTTCTAACTTGCTATAGTTTGGAAGAAAGGCAATAAGAGAGATGAGCTAAGGTCTCCCTAAGGCTAAAGCTTTGATGGATTGATGGTGAAGGGTGTAGTGGTGTAAGAGGGATAAGAGCTAAAGGTTTAGCTTGAGAGGTTAGGAGTGGTGAAGGTGGGGGGTGGGGGGGGGGGGGGGTGGGGTGACTCTCCATTTATAGAGGGAGAGGTGGTTTAGGGGGTACTTAAGTTCTAATTGGCTTAGTAATTAGGTAATGGGCCATAAGGTTTTTGAGGTTTTTGGGAGCTCGGAGAAGTGTGGGTTGGGTTTAATGGTAGATGATAGGGTGATGGTTTGGATGACAAAAGGGTGAAACTTAGAGTTAGGAGGGGTATAACAGTCCTAAAAAAATACACCCCAAACTTCTAGAAAGTCCACAAGTCAAATTTGTAAAGTCAAAATCGGCCATTTTGTGAGAGAAAAAGTTTTTAAGGCATGCGTGCATACTATGCACACATGCCTTAGGAACTGTGTTTTTCTAAAGCTGAGAAGTTCAGAGCCCGCGCTAGGGTGTTTGGAAGCAGAAGCTAAATTGGCTATGCGTGCATACAATGCACGCATGAGTAAATTTTCCCATATAAATTTTTTTGCGCCCATTGGATGCATCGTCTCGAGCTACCCCAAAACGATATATTATAATAGTCAATCGGAGTTTTCTAAAAATTATGACCATCGAAAGTTTGAGGGCCGCACAACATCATGACTCCGTGAAATATAATTTTTTGGGGCCTCCAGCCTCCATTGACTGACCTTGAGACTATTCGGGGATTAGGGGTATTTCTCCAAGGTTTATCTAAGGTTCCTAAGGGTGCCTAGGGTTATAACGGGTTAAGCTTGTGTTCTATGGGTCCGAGAAGGGTTTTAAAGGGTACGGGAAGGGTTTTAAAGGTTTAGGTTAATTTCTAAGGGTTCGGGAAGTGCTTTTGGAAGCTCAGAAGTATGCTATTCTCAAAGTATGGGTTAGTCAAGGCTTGGGCCAATTTTGGGTGTCTACAGTACCACATGAAATAAGAAACTAACCGTATGATGGGACGACCATGATATCAAGATCTGTCTTGTGAAAGATTGGGATGATAAGCAATCTCCATCTTTTGATTCGATGTAGTCAATGAGTTTCAGCGTGGGTGAAATCAAAGATTTGGTGGGTGGATTTAAAGGTACTCATTGCACATTCATTTCCAATTGTTTTGAAAATTGCATAAAATATTTGGAAATTAATAAAAGGCACCTAGTGCACAAGGCTCTCGCTTTCACGGGGAGAGGGAGAGGGACGGTATGCAAGCCTTATCCCCATTTCCAGAGAGGCAAATTCTAGGATTCGAACCAACGACCTCTCGCTTTGGGTAACCAGCACTTGCCATTGCACCAAGGTCCAAGTTCTAAAGTTTGGGAATTAGTAATAGTTAATATTCATTACTCTAATTGAAGATAAATAACCCGAATAAATCAAGGAGGGTTGGCGCAGTGGCTAGGACCATGCCTCAAGTAGGAACGATTTTGAGTTCAAATCCCACCCCTTGTTGGCCACTAGCAAGGATTTATCCCTAGTGATAGGTGTGTGTGATGTGCGACTTAGTCGAGTGCTCTAAGGGGTCGGATGCCCCATTATAAAAAAAGAAACGATAACCTAGTTAGGAAGTTAAATGAGATTAGATTATGGTGATCTGTTAAGGAAGATTTTTTGGGCTGATTAAAGTAAGAAATCAAAGGTAGCACTTGACAACTGACGGATGTTTCGAGAAAAAAAATGAAACCCTATTATAAATGAAGTCGAATACCTCTTGCATTTATTAGAAATAAATGAGTTTCTAATCGTTGCTGACTGCTATTTACATGCAAGATTTTTCCCTACTGATAGGTGAGTGTGATGTGCGACTTAGTCAGGTGTTCTAAGAGGCCGAATACCCTATTATAATAAAATAAAAGATAAAAAAAAGAGGAATACCCAACTCGGAAGTTAAAAGGTTTTAGTGAGTAAGAGTCTTCCATCAAACTAATTTGTGATAGAGAGCTCTCTTGAAAATAATTAGCAATGGAGAGTTCTTTCTATCAGAAAGACGAAATTATCCTTATAAAATGGACGAATGTATATTGAACGGATGTTTGACCGTTTGGTAAACTTGACCACTGTTTGATAATTTAGATGGCCGTCTGATATACTTGAGGGACAAAACCCTAAACTGGATGACCGTCTGATATGTCCTAGGGTATTTTTGCTATTTTAGTGAGTTTAGGAGAGAGAGAACTCTCCATCGCCTCCATAATTAATTAGTTTGATGGAGGACACTTACTAAATCTAAGTTTAAATGAGCTTGGATTTTGGTGATCTATTAAAGAAGATTTTTTGTGCTAATTAAAGTAGGAAATCCAAGTTAGCACCTGACGATTGACGGACGTTTCGAGAAAATAAAAGATGTAACGCCTCTTGGATTTACTAGAAATAAATGAGTTTTTAAGCGTTACTGACAGCTATTTACGTACACGAATGACAACCGTTGAAATTATAGGATCTGGATTGGGACTGTTGATATGAAAACTCATAACATTAAATGTGACGATAAAATTCTCTATAAAAGGCAATGACCGTTCGTGTTGAGGATCACAATGAAATTGAGATCCGACGAAAACTCCAATGTGTGTAATCTTTTTCGTGTTGCTTAACGGCAATTGGAAATGTGTCAGTGAAGAAAAACTTGTAGTGATATAAGAGCGAGGTTTCATTACACACCTTGGGTAGCTGGATATTTTTGAACGACGTCTCGACAATGATAAAAGGAAGACATCCATTTATCAATTGCATATTCATTGGATATGCAATCGACACCATTCATCATTAAATCTAAGATCTTGTCATCGTTGGAACATTGGTAGCATCCTTTTGATCCAATTAATAGCGGTCCCTCTGGGTACATCTGTCACGAAAACAGTTAGCTCACCAGATCAACGTCGACAAAGCATCATCAAATCTTCATTTGCCAAAGCATATTCAACAACTTCAGTGGCAGTGCTAAAAATTGTTGCGGCCCACTCATGCAAAGCATTTGGTATTGGTTTCAACTAATATTAGACAAATCGGCCAGGTCGTACCTTAAAATATCTTTTTAATCATTTTAGCTTAAAACTGATCTAGCAAAAATGACATTTAAAATATTGATGGCTGAATTATCTAACACTGCGAAATTAATTGATTTGAACTATTTTATGTGGAAACGTAGGATGGATCAAATCCTTCATTTGTTTTCTTCGATTCATCAACTGATCTCCAATTCGATTACATAATCTATTCTTTACATTATTCATAACAAAAAATAACCTCTCAACAGCGGTATTGACATATGGTATGATTAGAAGCAATGCTATGAGTAATTAAACTAACATACACAATTTGTTTTCTTCGATTCTCATCAAACTATTTGGAATGGAACTATCATGGTTTGTCTATGATTTTCCGTTCAAGAAATGTGTGAGTACGAGGTTGACAAGGACTCTTGTGCAAATATGCTTTTAGGACAAATTCTTGATCATTAGGATGATATTCTAAAATTTATGTATGTAATTCAAGTTTCGTTAAAAAATTTGGAGAGAGGAGGTAGGAGATCAGATGTTGTGAGCGTATTAGAATTATGTAATCTAAAGGATTAGATGTCGTGAGCATATTAGAATTATGTAACACCAAATAAGAGTGCTAAATATATAGAGTGAAACTCAAGAAGTTGCTCAAAGCCATAATTTAACATATATATCTCAAAGTAAGCAATTTCTTATATAATAAAAAGGAAGCAATTGTTAGACACTTATTCATTATAAATGAGAAACGAAAGTGTAAAACAACATTTCAATATCAAACATTATATAACCTAAAATGAAGCAATTACTATTTTTATCAAATTTGGAAAGACAGAAATTGTTGAAATTGAACAATTTCTATCTTTGTTAAACAAAACAAATAAATTTGATTGAAGTTTCTTAATAATTTCAATTTTTATTCAATTTCTAAAATTAAATTGACAGAAATTGCTCACTATTTATATTTCTTTCAAATTAAAATATAACTTAGATAGAAATTGCTTAGCAAATTCTATTTCTATCAAATATTAAAAAAATAAATTTGATAGAAATTGCTCACTAATATCTAATTTTGTCAAACAAAATATAAATTATATAAAAGTCGCTCCGCAATATCTAGTTCTATCAAATTTGGAAGAAATAAGTTAATTTATAAGCTTATCAAATTTTGTCAAATTAAAAAAGAATTGATGGAAATTGCTCAGCAATTTCTAGTACTATAAAATTTGAACCAATAAATTTCACAGAATCTCTTTTCTGTTAAACAAAAAAAAAAATGATTTGCAATGTTTACCTAGAATTACCTAAATTTGAATATCTATTTTAGACTTAATGGCATCTCGATTTTTCTTTCAGGTATGATCAAAACTAAAAGTAATTCAAGAGATTCCAATTTTGTTAAAGTTAGAAGATCTGGTTTCTATCAAATTTTCTATATACTTATATTAGATAAAAATTAGAGAACATCTACCAATGTACAGAAGTAAAGTTAAATATTGTTGAACAAAAATATGGTCAAATATTAATAAGTGCAAAATGTGATATGAAATGACTTGAATTTGTAAGATGTAAGCTGTGAAGAAAGGAAATACGATATTTAACAATACGTCAACTTAATAAGAGATGACAACATTTATATCAAAGGATAGAATGTGATAAAAAGGCAATAAAAAAGCTAGTGTTGATCTAAAAAATAAAGGGTGTCAGAGGACGTATAATGTTTGAGTTCGATAAGTAAATGGAATAGATATTCAAATATGAGAAAGGTTGACAATGAGATTAGAAGTGAAAAAGAGAGAAAAATTCACCAAAAGAGCCTCAAATTGTTTGGAATTCGACACTTCATATGTAGTTCTTGGATGTAATTAGACAAATATACTTGGAAAGTAAAAATATTTTATTTAGATGTCTAAGGATGTATTTTTCTTAAATAACTCATGAAATTTATTCTTCAAATGTTTAGTATCGAATTTCAAGCCAATGATAAACTTTTTGAGAAAATTCAAAGGCCTTTGGAACTATATAGAACCTCTTGGCATAATCAATACTTCCTTTTTCTTTAACATGCATTCCTTTTTTTTATAACCGAATGATGCATCTCACATTGCTCTTCACATATTCTTATTATTTATAAGGATTAGGTCTTTTACTATTGAAGTAGTGGAGTTCCGAACTTGGCTAAATTAACTATATAGATTAATACGAAATGTATAATGGCCATTTATTTGGATCAACATGTTACATAGTATACGAAATCTATGGTTCTTGATTTTTTCTATACAAGGTTTTTTTAGGGCCTAATCATACTTTAAGACCTTTAACTTCTCAGGTTTGCAACCCTCATGGTTCCTGGAGGCAACATTCTATTGTTTTTGGAATAAGCTTAGGCCTTAGGCTCAAGTAGATTTTAACACATTCACAGAGATAATGGGTGGTTCCTTTTTCGAAAATATGAAGGTGCAAATCCATTAAAAAAGGCCATGGTTCGTTTCTTGAGATATGTGAATGGAGATGCAAATCTTTACAAATAATAGGATGATATGAAGAGCAATGTGACCCCGCCTCATTTGGTCATAAAAAATGTATGCATGCTAGACAAAAAAGATGTGTTGGCCCTTCCAAGAGATTCTCTAGTGACATTTGAAGAAAAATGCATCGTTGGATATAGAAATATAACAATCTTACTTTCAAATACTGTATTGTCAATTGCATTAAGGAATTGCTTGTAAAGTGTTGGATTTCAGACCATCCCAAACTTCCTTGGTGACTTAGTGTCTTCTTGCTGTTCTTTATTACTTTCTATCTCATTGTCTACCTTTCTTTTTTTAGAGGATTTGTTATCTTTATTTACTGAGGTTAAACATTCTATGTCCTATAATACCCTTTTATTTTTTTGATCAATAGTACCCTCTTTTCGATTACTTTTTTATCACATTCTATCTTTGTATATACATGTTGCCATTTGTCATTAAGTTGATTTATTGCTATGTATCATGTTATTTTTCATCGCATCTTGCACCTAATATGTTCAAGTCCCCTTTCATCATGTCCCTTGCACTTATTTGCATATGACCGATATCTGTATTCAATAATATTTGACCTTTCCTTATTTATATTCAATTAATGTTCTTTGGTTTCTATGTAATGTAAGTATACAAAAAGTTTGATAAATATCAAATATTGAAACTTAAATAAAATTAATCTTTTGAATTGTTCTTCCATTTTGATCATTACTGAAAAAATTGAGGCGTTTGTTATATCTAAACATATATCCAAATTCAAGTATTTTCTGAGCAATATTGTGTACCATTTTCTTTTTAAATTTGACAGAAATAGAGATTGATAAGCAAATTTCTGCGGAATTTAATTTTTCAGCTTTGATAAATATAGTTTTCTATCAATTTTTTTAAATTTGTTTGACTGAAATAGATTTTGCCAAACAATTTTTGTCAAATTTATTTTGTTGAAATTTGATAAAAATTGAAATTATTTAGCAATTTCAATCAATTTTTTTGTTGTTAGTTTGACAAAAAATTGATATTACTCAGCAATTTTGTCAAATTTATTTATTTTTTCATTTTTTTTTATAACCTAGACACCGAGGCCTCTTAGAGAAATTGACTAATCCCAAGAGCTTGTGTGCTAGGGTGGCCTCAGGGGGGGATTCGAACTCATGTCTCCTGCTTCCTAAGGCAGGTACCTGGCTATCACGCCAAATTCCTTGAAGTAATTTTTTCAAATTTGATAGAAACAGAAATTCTATCAAATATTTAGTTTTTTTTTTTCTTTTTTGAGAGAAATGAAATCGCTGATCAATATTTGTCAAATTTATTATTTTCTATTTGACAAAATTAGAAATTTATGTTAACTTATAAAATGGACGAACGTATATTAGACTTCCGTTTGATGGGTGAAAGTCAAATACTAGACGACCGTTTGATAAATTTGATGATTGTCTGGTAAACTGGATGGCCATTTGATATACTTGAGAGAGAAAACTCTAAACTGGACAATTGTCTGATATGTCTTAGGGTATTTTCGCTATTTTAGTGAGTTTAGGAGAGAGAACTTTGCATCGCCTCCATAACTAATTAGTGTAATGGAGCTCTTACTCACTAAAATGAGCTTGGATTTGGGTGATTTGTTAAAGAAGATTTTTTGTGCTAATTAAAGTAGGAAATCCAAGTTAGCACTTGACAACTGATGGATGTTTCGAGAAAATAAAAGAAGTAACGCCTCTTAGATTTACTAGAAATAAATGAGTGTTTAAGCGTTACTGACATCAATTTACGTGCACGAATGACAACCGTTGAAATTATTGGAACTGTATCGGGACCATTGATACAAAAACTCATAACATTAAATGTGAGGATAAACTTCTATATAAAAAGCAATGGCCATTCATGTTGAAGATCACAATGAAATTGAGATCCGATGAAAACTCCAATCTTTGTAATCTTTTTCGTGTTGCTTAGCGACAATCGGAAATCCGCGTGTGAAGGAAAACTTCTAGTTATATAAGAGCGAAGCTTCATTACACACCTTGGGTATCTAGATTTCAGACAATTGAATGACTGATTTTTGAGCGACGTCTCGGCAATGATAAAAGGAAGGCGTCCATTTATCAATTGCATATCCATTGGATATGCAATCGACATCATTCATCATTAAATCTAAGCTCTTGTCGTTGTTGGAACATTGGTTACATCCTTTTCATCCAACTAATAGCGGCCCCTTTGGGTACATCCGTTGCGAAAACGGCTAGCTCACTAGATCCACATCAACAAAACATCATCAAATCTTCATTTGCCAAAGCACCATCAACAACTTCAGTGGCAATGCTAAAAATCGTTGCTGCTCACTCATGTAAAGCATTTGGTATTGGTTTCAACTAATGTTAGACAAATCGGTCAGGTCGTACCTTAAACTATCTTTTTATTCTTAAAACAGTTCTAGCAAAAAATGACATCTAAAATAGTGATGGCGAAATTATCTAACACGGCGAAACTGATTGATTTGAACTACTTTTATGTGGAAACATAGGATGGATCAAATCCTTTGCCTCAAGAAAGTAGAAATGTTGAAACCCCTACGAAAATATCTAGTGGTATAAAATAAAAGATTACTATAAAATATGATTTGATGATAATAAGGTGATGGCAATTCTCATTTTTATGAATCATGAACTGGGAAGGTTGTTGAAGATTATGAAAGATCTAAGCCGCTTGATTTGAAGGCCATGATATAAAGGTCGCACGAAACCCAATCTCTATCATTTGTTTCAACTTTCAACACAGTCAACCAATGGATTAGATGATGGGCTTTGACTATGCTAAATCAGATGATAGAGATCACATTTCACGTCAATCTTTAATATCGTAGATCTTTATATCATGATCTACAAATAAAAAAGCCTATTGTATCAACACATTTCTCGTGTGCAAGTAGTCGCTCACTTTCATCAATTGACTTTAAATGGGACTCATTAGAGTGGGCAATAGTCGCATCTAACTAGTTGAACCTGATTTGATGTTCAACTAGTTTATCCCCCATTGGATAGAAGAGAATTTTGACTTCTGCAGTTTCTATTTTTCTAGCATGATATAGAGTCAAAATTCTCTTTTATCCAATGGCTGGTTCAATTGGGTAGACCTGACCATTGCCCCATTATAGTTGCATCGTTAAATGGAGAGCACATCTATTAGTTGAAGAATCACCTTGGCAACTCTTTTCTAAGAAGTATCTTTCAAGGGTAAAATGTTGGGTGAGAAGCAGCATAGTCTTCTTCTCATTTTAATAATTGCATATTTGAGAAGGAGCATGGGGCTGCTTCTCACACAACACCAATTGAGAAGCTACAAACCTATATTTTTGCTACAAGTACATCATATTTGTAGCACATCATATTTCGGACAAGTTTCTTCGGCCCTATTTGGCAAAGTTGCATTTGAAACACACTTTTCATAAGAAGGCGTTTGTTTGAGTAAGAGAAACTTGTTTGAAATGTGATACGCCTCTAGCTGAGGTGTTTCCTACTTTTGAAAATGATGTTTTAGAGAAGCAGCCCGAAAGCTACTTCTCAAATCAAAATGTTGCTTCTCAAAAAACACACACATCGAGTTGATTCTTATCCAACATTTTTCTCTTAAAAGCTGCTTTTGGAAAAAGGTTACCAAAATTAGGCCTTCTACCCAAAGAGAGGTCTTCCCTTGAAAAGTGCTTTTACTGTACAATTTTGCCAAACAGGGACAGGTGTCTTCAGATCTCGGATGGTCAACAATTCGTAGCCTTGATATCCGTGAAGGTCTCTTTCAACTAATAAATCCGATGGCAGATAGGCGCGTACTTCCCTTTCGAAAATAGAGTACGACTCTAAGGTAAGTCGTCCTCGACACTTAAACCTGCAATAAACCCTACTTCCTCATTTTATAGCCGTAGAGGCTAAGTGGCTTTGCATCAAAAGGCAAGAAAACAGAGAAAGAACAAGAAAAGATGGTGTGGTTTCAATGCGAGGACTGCGGCGAAAACTTGAAGAAGCCAAAGCTGCAAAGCCATTTTAGGGTTTGCTCTGCAAACAAGGTATGATATACATAGACACACACTCCTATATATATATATATATATATATATATATATATATATATATATATATATATATATATATATATTATAGTTTTGCTACTTATGGTGATCACATATATCAGACGGTCCGCTGAGGTCCACAGGGTTTGAGCTCGGTCTACCTGAAAATCTTAACATCCATCAGATAATCCAGAACCTAAAATTGGATTGATTGGATGATTTTATCGGTCCGATCAATACACATATGCATAGTTTTTCGCAAAAAAGTGTATTAATGGGATGGTTAGGATTGCGTGATCTGAACATTATTTTTTTTGGGTACAATTCAAGGCAAGGATTTCCGCGTGGACTAATCACATTGACTACTGCCGCAAGCAACCAATTCGATACACATTGTATCAGTGGTTAGTCGTTACAATCATGGTATCAAAACTCGGCCGATACCGATAGGTGGAATGTATCGGTTTCACCGAAAATCGGTACCCATATCATGCGACTGACCATATCAACCGATACGTCTTGGGTATTGGGTATGGCCCGATAAGTTTTTTTCTCATAATTTTTAATTTTTAATTTTTTCAAAAAAATAAATCCCGTATAGTCCTCGGACGACTATACATATCCTCCAGGATTGATACCCGATATGGGCACCGATTTAGATACCTTGGATACAATGGCAGACACACGAGTTTCTTGAAAGGTGGGGTTGGGGGCACTTGATAGTCAACATTTGTTAATATATATTTTTTTTAGAAAATAACTTTTATTAACAACAATCACAAAATAGAAAAAAAAAATTTACAATTCAAACAATGATGGTAAACAATTGCCTCCAAAAGTCATTCGACACTTATAATAGAGATGTTTCTTTTATAATTGTCCTTGATGGGGTTTCATTTCCAATAAGCACAAAAGAAGTTTTTCATTTTTAATGCTATTAAAAATATCTTTCTCAATGTATGTTGTCAAGCAATCATTCACCAACTCATCTCCTATTCAATTACATAATTTGTTCTTTACATTATTCAGAACAAAAAATGCTTTCTCAATAGTGGCAGTGACAATTGGTATGATTAGCACCACTGTTATGAGTAATTAAATTAACATACTCAATTTGTTTTCTTTGATTCTCATCACACTAACTGGATTGGAACTATTATGGTTTGTCTATGATTTATCTCTATAGAAATGTGTGAGTACGAGGCTGACAAGGACCCTTTTGCAAATATGCTTTTAGGAGAAATTCTTGGTCATTAGGATGAAATTCTAAAATTTGAGCATATAATTCGAGTTTTGTTAGAAAATTTGGAGAGAGGAGGCGGGAGGTCAGATATCGTGAGCGTATTAGAATTATGTAACCTAAAAGATAACAGCAAATAAGAGTGCTAAATATATAGAGTGAAAGTCGAGAAGTTGTTCAAAGCCATAATTTAACATATATATCTCAAAGGAAGCAATTTCTTATATAATCTAAAAGGAAGCAATTGCTAGAAACTTATTCATTATAAAAGAGAAGCGAAAGTGTAAAACAACATATCAATTTCAAACATTATATAACCTAAAATGAAGCAATTTCTATTTTTATCATATTTAGAAAGACAGAAATTCCTCAACAATTTCTATCTTTGTTAAACTAAACAAATAAAGTTGATAGAAGTTGCTCAATAATTTCAATTTTTATTCAATTTATAAAAATTGAATTGACAGAAATTGCTCTCTATTAATATTTCTTTCAAATTAAAATATAACTTAGATAGAAATTGCGTAGCAAATTCTATTTCTATCAAATATTAAAAAAATAAGTTTGATAGAAATTGCGTACTAATTTCTATTTCTGTCAAAAAAATAAATAAATTACATAAAAGTTGCTCTGCAATATCTATTTCTGTCAAATTTGGAAGAAATAAGTTAATTTCTAAGCTTAGCAAATTTTGTCAAATTAAAAAATAATTGATGGAAATTACTCAACAATTTCTTTTTTTTTTTATGAATGCTCAACAATTTCTAGTACTAAAAAATTTGACAAAATAAATTTCACAGAATCTCTTTTCTTTTAAATTAAAAAAAATGATTTGCAATGTTTACTTAGTAATTACCTGAATTTAGATATCTATTTTAGACTTAATGACGTCTCAAATATTCTTTTAGTTATGATCAAAACTGGAAGTAATTCTAGCGATTTCAATTTTGTTAAAGTTAAAAGATTTGGTTTCTATCAAATTTTCGATATACTTATATGAGATAAAAATTAGAGAACATCTACCAATGCATAGAAGTAAAGTTAAATATTGTTGAACAAAAATATGATCAAATATTAATAAGTGCAAAATGTGAGATGAAATAACTTGAACATATAAGATCTAAGCTGCGAAGAAAGGCAATACGATATTTAACATTAAGTCAGCTTAACAAGAGATGACAACATGTGTATCAAAAGATACAATGCGATAAAAAGACAATAAAAAAGTATTGTTGATCTAAAAGATAAAAGGGTGTAAGAAGACATATAATGTTCGACTTTGGTGCGTAAATGTAATAAATATTCAAAGAGGAAAACGGTAGACAACGAGATTGAAAGTGATAAAAGAGAGAAAAATTTACTAAAGGCGCCTCAGATTGTTTGGAATCCGACACTTCATATCCAGTTCTTGGATGCAATTAGACGAATATGCTTTGAAAGTAAAATTATTTTATTTAGATATCTAAGGATGTATATCATGAAATTTATTCTTCAAATATTCAATATCGAATTTCAAGCTAATGATAAACTCTTTGAGAAAATTCAAAGGCCTTTGGAACTATATAGAATCCCGTGGCATGATCAACACTTCCTTTTTGTTTAATATGCATTCCTTTTTTATAACCAAATGATGCATCTCACATTGCTCTTCACATAATCCTATTATTTGTAAGGATTAGGTCCTTGACTATTGGAGTAGTTTAGTTCCAAACCTGGCTAAATTAGCTATATATATTAGGGAAAATTAGAAAAAGGGGACCGATTTTAAAAGGTTTTAGGGTATTTTACTGAAATTTTTTTTTAGGTAAAAGGGATTTCACAGAAATATGAGGTTCTAAGAGATGTGAGATCGGAAATAGGTGAGACATGTGGGTGATTCTTGTAATTAAGAAAAATCTAAACTACCCTTTCCTTTTGAGGGAACTTTAAAATCCGCTAGAAGTCTTGTCCACTCACCATTTCAAACATCAGGAAACTACTGGCCGCTAAACGGGTTATTACCAGTTATATCCATGGCTTGGGTGTGACTACCGGTGAGAAGGTTTGGCGCTCCGAGGTAAAACTTCGGCCGAGTTTCTAAAGAGAAATGGGTTGGTTCGCTAATTTGAGAGATCTGATTTAAGAGAAGTGGCTAATTCAGATCCATGATGGATTAGTTGCATGGTGTTTTGATCCATAGGGGCTTGTTTTGGCTTGTGTGGATTGATCAAAAACTCATTGGTGCTGGAAACGATGAACCAAAACCTCATCGGCGCAGGAAAAGATGAACAAAAAATCGGTGACCCAAAACTTCTCCGGCGCTGATTAGTGTTTTCGAGCGCCGGAAAAGAGCGGCCAAAAACTAATCGGCGTCGGAGAAGTTTTGGGTTCATCTTCTCCGGCGCCAATGAGGTTTTGGTTCATCGTCCCCTGCACTGATGAATTTTTGGTCACTCTTTTCCGGCGCTCCAAAAAGTAATTGGCGACAATGAACCAAAACCTTATCAAATAAACCAAAAATCGGAGACCCAAAACTTCTCCGGTGCCGATTAATTTTTTTGAGCGCCCGGAAAAGAGCAACCAAAAACTCATTGCCGCCAGGCACGATGAACCAAAACCTCATCAGCGCTGGAGAAGATGAACCGAAAATTGACGTCATCTCTTGGAGAAGACTAGGGTACTTTAGTCTTTTCGCATGTACAAGGCCTCTCACACATGAGAAATTTTTTACATCTCGCATCTCTTAGAACCCCATATTTCTGTGAAATCCCTTTTACCTAAAAACTTTTTTCTTTAGTATAATACCTGAAAACCTTTTAAACCGGTCCCCTTTTTCTAAAGTCCCCTATATATTAATACGAACTGTATAATGGCCCTTTATTTGCATCAATAGGTTACATAGTATACAAAATTTGGGGTTCTTATTTTTTCTTTACAAGGTCTTTTAAGGGCCTAATCATACTTTAAAACCTTAAAACTTCTTAGGTCTACAAACATCATGGTTCCTATAGGTGACATTCTAATGCTTTTGGAGTAAGGTTAGGCTCAAGTAGATTGTAACCCATTCACAGAGATAATGGGTGGTTCCTTTTTCGAAAATATGAAGGTGCAAATCCATTAAAAAAGGCCATGGTTCCTTTCTTAAGATTAGGTAAATGGAGATGCAAATCCTTACAAATAATAGGATGATATGAAGAGCAATGTGACCCACCCGCCTCATTTGGTCATAAAAAATGTATGCATAATAGACAAAAAGAGGTGCTGGTCATGCCAAGAGATTTTCTAGTGAGATTTGAAGAAAAATGCATCGTTGGATATTAAAATATAACAATCTTACTTTCAAATACTATATTGTCAATTGCATCAAGGAATTGCTTGTAAAGTGTTGGATTCCAAACCATCTGAGACTTCTTTGGTGACTTAGTGTCTTATTTCTCTTCTTTATTACTTTCAATCTCATTATCTACCTTTCTCATTTTAGAATATTTGTTATCTTTATTTACTGAGGTTAAACATTCTATGTCCTATAATACCCTTTTATTTTTTAGATCAACAATACCCTCTTTTCGATTACTTTTTTTTATCACATTCTATCTTTGTATATACATGTTGCCATTTGTCATTAAGCTGATTTATTGCTATGTATCATGTTATTTTTCATTGCATCTTGCACCTAATATGTTCAAGCCCCCTTTCATCACGTTTCTTGCACTTATTTACATATGACCAATATCTGTATTCAATAATATTTGACCTTTCCTTATTTATATTCAGTTAATGTTCTTTGGTTTCTATGTAATGTAAGTATACAAAAAGTTTGATAAAAATCAAATCTTGAAACTTAAATAAAATTAATCTTTTGAATTGTTTTTCCATTTTGATTATTACTGAAAAAATTGAGGCGTTTGTTGTATCTAAATATATATCCAAATTCAAGTAATTTCTGAGCAATATTGTGTAACATTTTCTTTTTAAATTTGACAGAAATAGAGATTGATAAGCAATTTCTGCGGAAATTATTATTTCAACTTTGATAATTATAGTCTTCTATCAATTTTTTAAATTTGTTTGATTGAAATAGATTTTGCCAAACAATTTTTGTCAAATTTATTTTTTTCAAATTTGATAGAAATTGAAATTATTTAGCAATTTCTATCAATTTTTTGTTGTTAATTTGACAAAAAATGATATTACTCAGCAATTTTGTCAAATTTATATATTTCAATTTTTTTTTGATAACCTAGATGTCCAAGCCTCTTAGAGCAACCGACTAATCCTAGGGCCACGTGTGCCCCCTAAGTTAGCATGTACCTGGTTGACACGAGATATAAAAAGTTAGGTTGGCCTCAAAGGGGGGGATTCGAACTCATGTCTTGCACTCCCTAAGGAAGGTACTTGGCTATCACGCCATACTCATTGAGGTTATTTTTTCAAATTTAATAGAAATAGAAATTGTTGAGCAATTTCTATCAAATATTTTCTTTTTTATTTTTAATTTGAGAGAAATGAAATCGCTGAGCAATTTTTGTCAAATATATTATTTTTCTATTTGACCGAATTAGAAATTTCTGTTAAATTTATTTTTCTAAATTTGATAGAAATAACCATTTCTTCCTTTTAGATTATATCATATTTAGTATTGATATGTTGTTTTATGCTTTCATTTTTTTCTAAAATGAGTGTGCTTAGCAATTGTTTCTTTTTAGATCTTATATAAGAACTTGCTTCTTTTTAGATTGATATGTTTATAGCGTTGAACAACTTTCGGCTTCACTCTATGTATTTGGCGCTTTGATTTAGTGTTATCTTTTAGGTTTCGTAATCTTAACACGCTCATGATATCTATGTTTCTAGACTCCTATTCTCACTTTTTGATCGTTTAAGCAGTCATGTTAAAATACTTCGAAAGAAAGTCTTGCTTCTCGCCTCATGTTAAAATACTTAGAAACGATAATTGTGATTTGCCTCTTGCATTAGAAAATGATGAGAGTGATGCGCCTCCTCCTAAGAAAATGATGTTCATGTTTAAGTGCAACCTAATTGTAAGCGAAGTCATATAGATGTTAATTTGACAGATCTTCCAGCAGATTTTGGATTATGCACTCGAATTTCAGAGTATCATCTTAATGACTAAAAAATGATCCAAAGGGCATATCTGCCAAAGGGTTCTTGTCAGTCTCATAATCACACGTTTTCTCAGAGGAAAATTGGAGATAAACCATGACGGTTCCAACCCAATTGGTTTGATGAGTATGAAATTTGGTTAAAAAATAACATACCAAAGAATAAAGCGTTTTGCTTAACTTGCTATCTTTTTAGACCAGCTACAACCCACAAGAGTGCAAGGGGATAGTGACTTTTTTATGGCTGAAAGATTTGATAATTGGAAGAAGCCTAATAATTTTATAACTAATGTTGGAGGGCCCAACAATGCTCACAACCTAGCTACCAAGAAGTATCCAAATACTTTTGAATCACAATCAATACATTCAGACACTTTCTTATAAGCAAAAGGATAAAGCAAAAATGAAATACAAAATTTGTTTGCAGACATCAATTGATTGTATTCAAGATCTTCTTCGTTATGGATTAGCTGTTCGTGGGCTTAATTAATGGGATGATTTAATTATTTAAAGAAACTATCTCGAACTTCTGCGTTTTCTAGCTGATCATATAATGAATGTATATTAGAAATGTCGTGTTAAACAATTCCCCTGAAAATCTCAAATTGATCCCACCCTGTATTGAGAAACACATTTTAAGAGTAATTGCAACTGAGATCACAAGGGCCATCATTAAGGATCTGGGAGAAGTCTTATTTTTTATTTTGATTGACAAATCTTGTGATATATCTATCGAAGAGCAAATCAAAGTTCTTTTACGTTATGTGGATAAGAGGGGGTGTGTAATTGAACATTTTCTAGGTACGATAGATGTTAATGAAACCGTTGTTGTATCAATCAAGAGGCGATTGAAGCATTATTTTCTAAATATAGATTGAATATAAAGATATTGCATGGGCAAGGTTATGATGATGAGAGTAATATGAAAGATGAATATCATTCCTCATGATGGTCCTTGTGAAGTAGAGTGAATATGCATTCTATATTAATTGCTTTGCACATCAACTTAAATTTTTATTTCTTAGAGTTAAAAAAAGTAACATTGAAATTATGACGCTTTTCAATCTAGTTTCTTATGTGGTATATATTGTTGGAGCATCTTGCAAATGTCAAGTCATTCTTCGGGGTAGTTGAATTGTTAAAGTTATTGATGCACTCGAGAGTGGAGAGCTTTCAAGTGGGCAGGGTCCCTTGTTTTGTAGCAAACATAAGATCATTGTCTCTAACATGGATGGTAAGTTTGTAGAACCAGGGCAACCACGACTTCGAGTTAGAGAAATCATATTTTTACATCATTATCGTGTTAAATTGTTCTATGTTATCATTGATCTGCAACTTTCAGAGCTTAACAACCGTTCAATGAAGTGAGTACCAAATTGCTTCTTTGCATGACATGCTTGGATTCTCGAAATTCATTCTCAACTTTTAACAAGAAGAAATTAGTTCGATTTGCTGAATTTTGTCCAATTGAATTTTCTGCAACGACTCTCGTATCTCTTGATAATCAGCTTACGATTTATGTTTTTATATGCGCTCTAACAATGAGATTTCGTAAGTGAACATAATTAGTGGGCTTGCGCAGAATATGGTTGGGTGAATATTTTGTATCCGTTAGATTACTTATAACATACATTATCGCTAATCGTACCAGTTGCCACTGCCACTATTGAGAGGGCATTTTCTTCTATGCATTTTGTAAGGAATAGATTGCATAATCGAGTGGGAGATGAGTGGATGAATGGTTGCTTGATTACATACATTGAAAAAGACATTTTTGATAGCATTGAAAATGAGAAAATTCTCTTGCGCTTCCGGTAAATGAAACTCCGTCGAAGACAATTGTAAAAAGAAATTTCTTTACTAGAATTGTGGCATATTTTTTGGACAAAATTGTTTGCCATCTTTATTAGAATTGTTATTTTTTAAATCTATTTTTTGATTGTTGCTAATAGAAGCAAGGGAGGTAAAAAAGTAACTATTAACATATGTCGATTATCGGGTGCCCTCCTTCAAGAAAATCGTGTGTTCGCACTGGGTGCAACGTTGAGAGAGAGAGAGAGAGAGAGAGAGAGAGAGAGAGAGAGAGAGAGAGAGAGAGAGAGAGAGAGAGAGAGAGGTTTTTTTTAAAACAATGTGAGGAAAAAAAAACTTTTCAACTTTATATAGAGGGGGCCCCTGAACCGTATAAGGGGGAGAGAGATTTGAGACTCAAGGGTTTTGTTTTGAGCAACGTGAGAAAAAGAGCTTTTCAGCTTTATATAAAGGGAGGGGGGGGGGTCGAGCCCTCGTAAGTCCTAACGCTGTACGTGCATCTGTCCCTGAGTTGATATGATTTCAATTTGTGTCCGCCGATATGAATTCAATATATTTTTGTGGGTCCTCCATTATGGAAAATAAGCAATGCTAATATCTATCCTCCCAATGCCAAAGTTTAATATATTGTAACAAACAACTATTGTTTTGTCTGCCTCTGATACCAATAAGCATCATCTGGTACCAACTTTTAATCATCATCATTATCTCCATTTCATTCAATCTGATAATTCTAGGGGATGCTTACTTGGTTCCTAGATATGACATCCATTTGATACAAACTTTTATTGGCTAATATAGTGTGGAAATTGCTCCATATTAGTTTGTGTCGCTCATTACAAACTGAGACGTGTTTGTATCACTAGGATCTGGTACGAAAGCATATCATCCCCCATTTCCAAATGTTTGTCACAAATGTTCAGATTTTGTCGTCCTTTCATACTCGATTTATTTACTGGATTAGTATTGCCTTCACTTCACACTTCACAATGTCGATGAAATACTAGTAGAGAATGTGATAGAAGGCAATATGAGACAGAGGCATAAGGATGGGCATGCTAGAGTGATTTGTAAGTTAGATACGGAAAAGGCTCATTGATAGGGTCAATTGGAATTTTGTTGATTTTCTGCTTGATAGATTTGGCTTTGGTAAAAAATGGATGAGATGCATGTCCTTAGCTTGGTTATGTGTAATTGTGAATGAGGCAGCTAGAGGGTTTTTCAAGAGTTCAAGGCGCATTTGCCAAGGGGATCAATTGTCTCCTTTCCTATTTGATTTAGTAGAGACATTAAGCTAATGAAGAGTGTGGTTGAATTGGAGATGGTTGGAGCTTCCAAGATTAGGAGTGGGCCTGGCATCATGCATTTCAATATTCCAATGACATATTAGTTTTTGTGGTGTATCGGAGGAGGAATTGACGAATAAGGCAATTATAAGATGTTATGAGGCAATTTCTAGAAAAAGAATGAATCTTGCTAAAACATTGACGTGGAGTGAGGATGGCGGAGTTCAAAGTTGTAGACTTGGCGAGAATTATGGGATGCAGGTGGAGGAGACTTCCGTTGATATATTTGGGTCTCCCTTTATGCATTGAAAAGTCAAAGATAGTCAAGTGATCCATCAATTGAAAGGTATAATAAGTTGGTTGATTGGAAAGGGGCACTGCTATCTAAAGGGGGAGATTAACATTAATCCAGTCCACGCTTTCTAACCTACCAATAGATTTCATGTCGATGTATGAGTTCCCCTTTATGGTTGTAAAAAGATTGAAAAAGATACAATTTTTTTTATATGGACTGGCAAAAAGCAAAAAGACAAAATCCATTTGATTAGTTGGGATGTCATGCTTTTTTCTATGAGGGAAGGGGAATTGATTTGGAAAAATGAATTTCGTGCTATTGGGGGAGCGGCTAGGAAGTGGACTCATTGTGGGTGGAATGAGGTGGGTAGACGGATATGGAATGGGGAAAAAAAGGGAAGATTTATGATGAGATCTTTTTACACATGCTTTTATGGGAGGCCACTTATGGAAGAGGATAATGTCTTTTTAAAATCTTTGCTTGGGAAGTGGCATGGGTAGAGGAAGGAGACGGGTGAGCATCTATTCTTGAGATATGGGTTTGCTAATGAGATTTGGGATAGATGTTTATGTGGTTTGGAGTTGGTGAGTGTTTGGGAGAAACTTTTTCCTCAATTTTTACTGGCTGATCAGAGAACCTTTTTGATTGTGTAACTACGCAGCCTGCCAAGTGAAACAATAACAACAAGAACAAGAACAACAACAATTATAATAATAATAATAATAATATATTAAGATACATCTATGTATATATATTATTGGGTAGGACAAAGCAAGCTAATACGTCAATGGAAACAATGAAGATGCATTGTAATTCTTGGAGGTAACTTTGTGGTGGATAGCTTGGCTAAGTGGGCTGTCGTCTCCGGATTTTGATCTGTTATTTCTAGATTCACAGAACTTCGAACTCCCACGAAAGGGCACTTTCAAGGAGATGCTTTGGGTTATGTCATATCAGACGATGTTTCTCTGAGCAAGTTAGCATCTCTGTCTAGTCCGTGTTGGTGATGCCGAAGCTTCAGAATATGGACAATAACTGAGATGTCTATTTTCCTTTTTCTTTAATAAAATGTTGCATACCGGTTCAATGTATATATATATATATATATATATATATATATATATATATATATATATATAGGGTAATGATCCTTTAACTCAAGTATCCCAACCATACACGTGCGTCAACACGAGACGTGTATGGTGAGATGACTCGAGTCCTATGCAAATTCCCACATATTATATATATATATATATATATATATATATATATATATATATATATATATATATATATAAATAAATAAAATTTGAAAGTGAGGAAATGACTGTGGCTAAGCTATTTTCCATTGTACTGTAATCACTATCAAGCCCTCTTGTAGAATAGAGCAGTAATTGCTCCTGCCCGAAGGCAAATGATCCACCTCTTGAAGCTTATGTCTGCGATCAACTTGACAGAGTAAAGGTTCAAAAGGGGACAAGGAGAAGTTAAAAAAGACATATCTAAAGTAAAATAATAGAAAGTAACGAATTAGAAAAGAAAATAAAGTTCTTCAAAATGATTCTTTTGTTGCTTTGAAGGCTTGATATGTGAGGCTTTTGATCATGGTTCCTAAAGGTAGATGGTAGGAGACCTAGGATCTAGGGTTTTTCTCTAAGTGTGGGAATAGTATAAGGGTTTTATAAGAGGTTTTGACAGAGATGTGATGATAGACGGGCAGAGTTAAGAGGTTTTTCTCTATTGGCCATCTTCTAGCACAAGGATTGCGATTTTCTTTCGTAGTGCAACTCCTGGATGTGACAAAAATGTATGAAATCTAGGAGTTCTAGAAACGACAATGTCTAAATTGAATAAGAAGAGTAGGTTGATTGGTAATTTTCTATGGTTCTAGGGTTTTAGGGATCATAGAGCTTTAAATAAACTAATTGGATTGGTTAATTAAATTCTAGAGAAGTTTTAGGGAAAAAATGGGATTGATGTGGAGAGAAATTCTGACGGGTTAAAGATGTTTGAAAGGAGAAATTGGGGTTTAAACTTCACTTTAGGATATAGAAGGGAACTTTTGGCAAAATTTAGGGTCAAAAAGTCAATTTGGTCAACTATAACGAATTTGGACCTTGTAAGCTCTGTTTTTGAAGCAGAAACAAATTTACCGACTGGGCGCAACAATTATTTGTGCCAGACATATTTACAGACTTAGCGTAACTACTTGTGCCAGCCATACTTATATTTACAGACTTGGCGCAACTAGTAGTCTCGTGAAACTAAAGCCTTCAAACTCATTGCCAGTATTTTGGCCCTGAAACCTTCATTCGATGTTGGATTTGTGCGACTCTAGATGCTTTTTTTTTTTTTTTTGGAAACGACTCTAGATGCTTTGAAAAGCTGACTTGAAAAATTTTCCACTGTAGGAAACTAGCAGAGAGCTAGTTGACACTCCGAGGATATTTTGGTCATAACTTTAAAATCACATATCGGAATTTAAACTTTTAAGATCCATTGATGGCTCAAATGTATTTGAAATCAGTGATTTCATAATTTTTAGATTCCAAAATTAGGAGATATTGATCTTGAAACATATGTAACTTTCAAAACCTGAAAAATGTGAAACTTGAGAGGGCAAGAAATCCTCATTTTACCTCAAACTTCTAAAACCCTTGATACTTGTAAAACCTCTTTTGAATTTTAATGATCCACGATTCACCTTAAATTGGAAGGCGAGTTTTGGGGTTAGGGTTCCTAAGGTTGGGTTAAGGAAAGCTTAACTCAATCCACGGTCTGGAAATAGCTGAGCAGTTAGACATCACAAATGTAGAGGTGGTTGTGTACTATGTTACGGATAGATGTAAAAATTTGTGGATATTCATCAAACTCGTGGACAAGTTAAGAAGACAAATGAAGCATTTTCCTTCTTGTAATTCTCTTTGCTTAATAAATGGGTAAGGACCCAACAGCCTCAAAACTGATTTACCTAAAAAAAAGGGGCTCAATTCAATCCTCAAAAGTTTAGGCTCACAACTTTAGATGTCCGAAATACCTGCCCTAAGTGGGGTGTCTTTAGATGGGAATATATAGTATTTGGAATGCATTGCCTTCGGCAAATTTCTGAAAAATCTGGAAAGAAAGAAACAATCGCTTATTCGAAAATAAATTCTAGATGCTTAGATATATAAAGAGCAATTCCTAAAGACCTTAGTTGGTCGTGTGTCAAGATCTTCGGGTGAGGCACATTTGGCAACCGAAATTCTGTTGAAGTGAGAGTAAATCAGGCCACCCTAGAGTCTAACATTATGTTGAGGCCGTGATTGTGACTCAAATCCTGTATTTCCTTTTTTATTTTTGGTTTTCCGTGCTTTTGTTGTTTTTTTTTTTTTGGTTTTTTTGGCTAAGCTCCCTGCTGCGCCGTTCTTGATGTGTTGTAATTTTGTTTTGTTTAATGGATTTATGGCTTCAATGTGATCCAAAGTAATCTTTTTAGATTAAGAGAATCCTAACACTCTTTATTTTGGTCTTGAAGATCGGCATGATGCCAGTTTCCATCACTATTTTGTGGTTTCCTAACACATCTTAAATCCTCTTTACTACTCTTTCTGATGTATAATATTCTTATTATTACAAAATGGTCCTTTGTATCTCATAGCAGCCAACATATTTTCACTTGATATGAATTCACACTTGGAGCTAACTGATTTGCCAAGCTTTGCTAGTTTGATTCAAAACTATGAATTCTTAGTGCTAGTCAAAAGCAAGAGTTAACTATGCCCCTGGACTTTGTGCATGCAGCCCTTGATTCCTCAAATAAAATAGGGTGGTTATCGCCAGCTCTCTACCATTCTCATTTTGGCAACATATCTATTGCTTCTTTTTTTTTTGATCAGTATATCTATTGCTTCCTTAAACATCTAGTTTTGGCTATGAGAACCTTCTGAAAAAAAAAATAAAAAAATGAATATATTACTTAACTTATGTGCCCGTGCCCATAGTGAGTTCCATTTTCAGCTAAGTTATTTTATCGATGTGTATATATCATCAGCATCGTCGTCTTGTCCTGTCTATTTGAGGTCAGCTACTTGGCTTTGCACTTGTTATTTCTTCACTTATTTCTGTTTAATCTGGATTAGAACCAATAATTATCCTTTGCGAGTTTGACTTACTCCACAATCGTTCATGTCGTTTCTCTGTACTTCTCTTCAAGTCTTTATTGGTTTTTCTCATCTCCTCCTTCCTTGTACAAACTGACAAAATATGGGTTTAATATGGTGAGTGAGAAAGTCGGGAAAAAGGGCAAAATATGGGAAAAAATCGGGAGGTAAAAAAACTGTAAAATGCAGAAGATGAAAAAAACGGAAAACCGGGGAAAATCGGGAAGAAAATGAGATAATATTAAAATTTCAAAATATGTTAAAATATGTGAAAAACGTGTTTAATACGCGAAATATCCGTATTATATGAAAATGTGTTTTATTAAAAAATATGGGTATTATATGTGCTTAGTACTCTGTGGCAAAAAAACGCGTATTGTACACATATTTAAAACAAAAAAAACCATATTTTGTCACAATGCATGTTTTAGTATCTTTTTAACCTGTGTACACAAGCTGCTTCACGTCTCCAATTGACGTGTTCAAACCATCTCAAGTAACATTCTATGTAACGAACTAGTTTATTTCTTGGGTTACTCTCCCATTTTAAAAGATTTCCATGTGTGATACTACTTAAGAGAGAAAACATTCTTTCAAAAGTTAGAGCGGTGAAGTTGTAAAAAATTTGTTTATTGGGCTATGTTTCGTATGCAATTTTGTGATTATTAGAATTTTACACTGTCTAACTACATCTAGTGTAATAGTCAATGTTGGATGTGCTGGTGGTGTAAGAAGTTCTTTATTACCAATATATATCAAAATA
The DNA here is from genome assembly GCA_021018995.1 of Chloranthus sessilifolius. Lineage (NCBI taxonomy): Eukaryota > Viridiplantae > Streptophyta > Magnoliopsida > Chloranthales > Chloranthaceae > Chloranthus > Chloranthus sessilifolius. The sequence continues at coordinate 8,105,876 of CM037593.1, read as the reverse complement.
ATATTATTTTGTACTTTGTGAATGTTCATTTTTGAGGATTGTTTTTACGAAATCTTATTAATTACTATCTTTTCTTTTTTGCTTTTTGCCTTTTTGTAGCTATCTTGCATTGATTGTGGAGAAACATTCAGCCAACAAAGTGTTCAAGGCCACACACAATGCATTTCTGAAGCGGTCTGTTACTCTCAATTCAATCAAAGTGTCATTTATTTCTTCCAACAGAAAACACATTATACCTTCATTTTATTCTATGCTTACTATGTTAATTGTTTGCCCTCAAACTGGACAATGTGTTCTATTGATTTTTTTTTTATTGGCAACGAAAACAATATTAAAAAGCCCCCAAAAAGGCATGGGGAAAACAAGTAGGGAGCAGTGAGAGACTGCAAAGGAGAAAAATTCCCAAACCTAAAAGGCAACCCGGAACCTACGGTGAACTAATCGTACCACAAGCTTTCCCATTCATCCAAGTTCTATTGGAATTTGTGTATTAATTGGCATTGCTATTCAATTTTCTCACTTGTCTAGGACAAAAAGGAGCTCCTTTTTCTTTTATGTAAATACAAAAAGCGTGCCCCCAATGCCTTCTAATAAGGAATGCCATTGCCAAACTACTCATAATCACCATATTGTTCCATTCCTTCCTTAACTATTTGGTTCCTTGGTATTTATGGGTGACAGAGACCCCCAATATACTGAAGATTGGAGACAATATTTTTAGAATTTAGAATTGTGTCACAAAGGACAACTATTGTGTCTAGTCCAGTGGGAATTTTTTTTTTTGATCGGTAAATCCAGTGGGAATTATTAGACAAGGCAACTCAGAGAGAATCTATTTTCTAAGGCATGGAGCTCTGTTTCGAGCTACCTCAGTGTTTTGAGGAACACTGGTGGCTGTTCTGGTTGAGGATTCCTTGGTAGCTCTCTGTTTACTTAGGCACTTCTACTTTTGGGATTTATTTTGTGCCGACACTTGGTGGCACTGGGACACATGCGACACATGGTAGAACTTGGACACTCCTCAACATAGCACGATACGTCTAGACATCTATGAAAATATCACATAATACCATCAAAATGATCCTTGTTTTGACACGATAAACTGAACAGTTGTTTTATAATTTCTTTTTGTAAAGTTTAGTAACTTATACAACAAAACGCTTGGGTCCTTGAAAATATTTTGTATAATATAATATACTTTTAGTCAGGTTCATGACATACATTATGTATCTTTTCATTACATATCTTAATTGGCTCTGTAAGAGTTCCCTTCAATTTTTTTTTTCCTATATATGTTTAATTTTTTTTAGTTTTATTTTTCTTAAGGCCGTCCCACTGTATTGGAATCATTAGTAATTGGCATGCCAAACATCTATGGTACCTTGATACTTGGCACTTGTGCCATGTATCTAAGAAACTATGGACTTAGCCCTACATTACTGTTTCCAGCCATCTTTCACATACCGCTGTTAAGAGTGCTACACTATGACAGGAAGTTTTGATCATAGCTATTTACCAGGTTTTTTTCCTTTCTGACTCCTCCCATCAAATGATCATCTAAGAAGATCCGAATGTGCTACTCAATAAGTCTCCTTCCTCATTGCACCAACTGCTTCCTGCACAAGCCTAGTCCAAAATGCTGCTCCGAATCGTTACTGATGGAGAGAATTCCAGTTGGATTTCCCATATGTAGTCCCTGCCCGCTTCTGAAAGGAAAAATTGTTGTTTAACTGTTCAAGTCAGCTCAAGCTTGCACAAATGATACCTCCTGTAACTTTCAGAGAAGGGTTCAATGTTCCGAGGTTCTTTTTACCTCCTAATGATGCCCCCCTAAAAGTGGGTCGAATTCAAGCATGGATCAGTAAACTATGGCTGCAGATTCATTAGAGGTTTTTTTGTTCATAAGCAATGATTAAAGTATTGGCTGATACTGATACGTATCTGTATCTTGCCTGGCCGTACCAATACCAATATTGATATTAGTATCAATATCTTGTTCATATGGCCGATACTAGCTATTCTTCTTCATTTTCTTAAAAATTATTTATTTATTTAATTTTAATCTCAAAAAAGGGAAAAAAACCCTCGCCGGCCCGTATAGGGTGATACCATATTGGTTCGAATAGTGGCCAAACCGTTACATTTATGTGTTTTTTGTGCCTTGTCCATTCTTCCAACCACCCAAACTTCAGCGTCTACTTCAAGGAAAAGACAAATTCATTGCTAAATGTTCACTGATATTACATTTGTTCTTACCTTTGGAGGTTATATACATCTGACTCAATATTTTATTTTTCAGGAGAAATATGGCCCAAAAGGTCAAGGTAAAGCTTCCAATGGTACTCCTGCTAAGCCCAATAATGATTCTAAGAAACACTCTGATATTGATGTGAATGTGGGGTTATCTTCACGTCCTCCATGGTTTTGTAGGTGAGTTTAAATCTTCTGATTGTGATATTTTTTTGTGAAAAATGTATGGATTCAATTTATGTCATCAATTCACTAAGTTTGTGGCCTAATGTTCAGTTTATGATCCAATTCATTATTGAAAACTAGACTTGTCCAGTTTCAGAAGTTGTCTCATTTAACTATAATGTTTCCAATTTATGGGGTGGATATGTAATGCTTCAGAGCTTCCTTTAATATATATATATATATATATATATATATATATATATATATATATATATATATATGCGGGACTATATGTTCGAGTGCAGCGTGGGGCGCTGCACTCAAGTCATTTGGGTGCTATGGCAACATGCCCAAGGTCGATCAGGTACTGTCTATTGTTTATTTTTTTTAAAGGGTGATCGTCCACCATTAAGTATTGAGTGAAAGTTAAATTCTTTTAATGCACCATGTTTGGGAGGTTAACCACTAGGTTTGACCTGTGATTTGAAGGGCAAAAAGGTCAAATATTTTTTCTTTTCTAAAACCCTATAGGACTGACTGAACCCTTAGATGTGGTGTACTGGCGATCACGTGCCACACGACACATGATCTGGCATTGCAATGCACCATCCCTTTTGGCTATATATATGTGTGTTTATATATATATATATATATGGCTTGTTGGTAACTTTATAACTTGCAATTGATTTGATAATTTGTGTTGCAAATATCCTAAGGTTAAAATATTTAAAGAACTATTATATTTAAATTTTACTACCTAATCTGTAATTTATTATTGATTCATAATTGACCTACTTATTTGCAACACTTTTCTAATACAATTTGAATTTTGTCTATTTTATTTCCATGCATATTGCATTTATTAATACAGTTAATATGCATTAGATAATTACAAGCATAGTGACAAATTTCATTTTCGGCAATATTTCGGTAGGGGGTCATTTTGGTACATTTCATATTAATTTGGGAAAAATTTGAAAAATTTTCGGAAAAATTTTGGGGGTTATAATATATATATAAATATAAATTATATATAATATTTATGAAAATCTTAGTTATTATTTAATAATGGCTGAAGTTAAAAAATTTCACCGAGTATATGAAATTTCGGTGATTTCGGAGAAATCACCTAAATTTCACCAAATGTTTCGTCCAACCCCTGTTTCGGTGAATTTCGGAGAAATTTGTCACTATGATTACAAGTACAAAATATATGTTTTGGATACCATTATGTGTAGCTGGTATATATTTACATTGATGAGGTGTTAGGAAGTGGTTTTTGGGAAAGAGCACATTCGAGGAAAACCATTTTCTTTGGGGTACAAATGGAAGATGTGGCCGTGATGAGAGTAGCAGACACGATGGGGTGTGGGTGTGCTAGGTCTCAATCCATGGGCTTTCGATGTGCATCAAGAAACTGAGAGTGTGTCGATATGACAAGTAATTGAGAGATTCGACAAAAAAACTAGCTATTAGAAGGAAGCCTTGTGACGCAGAACGGTACCCTAAACTACGTGAATGCAATGATTAATTTTGCCGAAATTAAATTGGAATTAAATTAAACAATAAAACTTGCAAAATATAACGAATACCTCAGGCTTTCGTAGTATTCATTGGGAGAATCACGCATAATTCAGGCAGGGTTTAGTCTGAGCGCTAGATCCGTTAGGTTGCAGCGCAGATCGATCCTAGAGATAGAACTCTAGATTTTTCCAGATTAGGGTGCTCACGATTCAATGATGGGATCACTGATTTTCTCTGAATCAAGGGTCAAAATACCGGTTTTCCGGTACGTATCGTCCGGACCTCTCGGACGATACGTACCGGGTATCGTCCGATACATTCAATGTATCGGCGATACATTGAATGTATCGGTTTGATACATTGAAAAATCCGGTTTTTTCCCCGAAAAATCCAAAAAAATCCCCAAAAAATCCCAAAAAATCCCAAAAATTATATTTATTTATTTTAACTATTTTTGCTTTTATTTTTGACTTATTTGATGCATTATTTAGAGGAAAACCGGTATGTATCGGACGATACGTACCGGAACAGTAACATACCGGACGATACATTGAATTTCGTGGGGTATTAGGCATATAAATGGGCGATATGGTACATTTAATGTACCGTATCGTCCACCTCCGATACCGATACGTATTGTCGATATCGGTGTCGATTTATAATAATTTGATCCATCAGTAAGATGCCTATTTTGTAATTTATTTTGTCTTAAGATCACATTTGTAACAATATTTCAAAAATAATAGCTATATTGATAAAAATAAATTTTAATTGTACATGAAAAATTTACTTTAGAGCCACATTGAATTTCGTGGTGGTTCTTGGCCCTCATCATCATCGTCGTCATCGGTGCGCGAGGTTCCCGGCCTTTGCCTATAATGTTGCCCATACTGATACCCATGATTATATGTGCCCCCTTGAAACTGAGGATCAGTGTAGTACGTAAAGGACGGACCTCCAAAAATCTGACCAACGAAGTCATATGGCACCGAATAGGTTTGGTGTGGCTGGTAGTATGGGTTACTAGTTGCTGAGTCTTCGGTATTTTGCAAACTGAATCCCCCGAAGCTAGAAGTCATATAACCCATATCTGTATCATCTTGTGGTGGTGGTGGTGGTGTTTGATATGATCCCGACGCTCCTCTTCCTTCAACCCCTCCCATTCTAAATGTAGGAGCATGTTAATGGCGCCGAGTTATCGTCCCATGCCGCCATATCTCTATTAGGGTCAGAGGTACCAGCTTCCTCCCCTCCACCACTACTGCCAACGTCCCCTCCACCATCCTGTCCTCCCCCATCCTCCCCACCACTCCCATCATGTCATTATCGATCCACCAATCGAACGATTTATTCAATCTTCTTTTCCGCCTCGGTGGTTGGGAAGCCTGCTGCTCCGCTACTCTTTCAGCTTTGTCCAGCCATTCAGTGCTCTCACTATCCAAGACTGGCTCTTCTCTCTCTTCAATCCATTCATTCAAAGGGTCATCCTCTTCGAATATATAATCCAACTGGATGGGATCAAAATAATCACCGTCTGCAAGGTAGAATATGATAGATGAATTAGTATAATATGTAAGTAAGACTTTATATAATTGAGGATCTAAGACTTAATGTAATTGCTTACCACGGTTGGTTCTCTCAGATATTCCTAACCCTTAATCTCATGTTGTAGTGGCAGTAGACTAACTTTTCCAATCGGTCCATAGTTAGTCTATTCCTTGTCTTTGTATGAATGAGAGAGAAAGTGCTCCAATTCCGCTCGCAGTTGGACGAGGAACACGTTTGCGACAATACCCTCATTGCCACCCGCCTCAATATCGGACCCTCACCTCCATAGTGCATCCACCAATCAGCGGGTTTGTCGTGTTTAATTTGGGATTGCGCCAACGGGGTCCCAAATGACCCATGTCTCTCATAAACATGTCAATCTATAAAGATGAAACGCAGTAAGGCACATATCAATAAATAGATGATTATATCACATGACATTTGACTTATTACTTATAAGGTATTATACTATGATCACTCACATCTCTTATCGCTTGGCCTTGGTCCGCCAACTCAGGGAGCATTCTTTGGATTACATTGAGCAAACCAGTATACACTTCATCAGTGTCGTCATTTCGAAGCGTCACATATCGAAAATTTGGATTCAAGTAATGTGCTACACATCAAATATGAGTAATTTCATCGATGTGAAAATAATGAATAAATAAAAAATCACTACATAATTGTGCAACGCATGCACAATCTTTGGTGAAATTGTGCATCCCACCTCTTGTCGATAATCGCCCAAGATCGTTTATACTTTGTAGGGCATTTGGTTTTATAGCCAATTTTGCCTTATCCATTGACTCATAACGCATTACCCCATCGTTGGTTTGTCATCACCATCAACCAATCTCAAAACTTGCACCAAGGGTAGTGACGGCGATCAAGTGGTCTACATACGCCCAAAATCAAGCGTCTTTGTAGATCGGTCAAGAACTTCGGCAAGCTAGTCTCTTTGCTCGTGGGAGTCCTATTTCATATTGATTCCATTCTTGAGCGACACCATGCTTTTCACTCACTATATCTAGCCAAACTCGTAGGCTAAGAACTGTTGCAAAACGTGTAATCGCGGTGAGCAACTCATTGTTCGTGAAGGCTCTCATTAAATTTACCGACATCCTTTGTCATCACAGGCTGGTGTAGGAAGTAATCGTTCTTCCCTTTTGAATAGTTTCGTGCCTTGCTTCTTTCCTAAATCCTCAAGAATGAGGTCCACGCAGCAGCGCACACGGTCCAAGACAGTGACGCCTCTCGCCATTAGTTTTAATCCAGGCTTTGTAGTTTCACGCATTGTTCGTTACCACTGCACAACCTCACGCTCTCCAACCTCATCAACTACCATATCCATTAGTTTAAAGAGGTAGTCAGCCTTTACGTGCCTCAAGCATCAATCGATTTCAAAAATATCGTCCGATCGTCAGTAAACCAAAAGTTTATCAAGCTCTTCTTTGTGGGACCATCCATCCATTGCACATAATTGTACAACCTCTCTCATCCCATACATCCTCAAAGCTCAGACGAGGCGCTTATCTCATCGTACTCATCGTTAGTAAGGGCCCGGATATCTCATATGGAGAAGGCTTTTAACTCTGGACCAACCGTGACTTCAGATTCATCATGCTTTTAAAGCAATGAGTCCGCTACTTGGCTCAATGTGGTTGTATATAAAAACTTGGCAATGGATTTTCCAAGCTTCTTCCCCATTTTGCAAGTGACATCGCACTCAATTTGGTTTGTTTGGAGCTTCAGCATGATACATGAATGGATCCATGGGGTGTACTACTCAGTAGATGACCTATAATCCTCCCCAGATGCCCTACCCGCAACCTTTCAACATCCTCATCAACATCAACATGTGGCCTATGACTAGTGGATGGGCATACTTCCCCGATCTCGCCAACATGTGCTTCCCTAGCACTCTCTCTCATAGCTCTTGCCATCTGCTCATCCTCATCCTCATCTTCATAATCCTCAGGTGCACCTGATGTAAACTGTGGATCTGGCCTCCTGATTCTCTCATACATTTCTCTATCACGATCGGCCTCAGCTTTTTTCTTTCCCTTTGCCGCTTGTAAACTGGCTTTGATATTTTCTCTGACCTCCCTGGGTACAGTAGGACACCCTCTTGTCTCTCCCTTTACATGAGCCAGATGCTCCTTTAATCGTGTGATACCTCCTCCCAGTAGTTTCTTTCCACAAAGATTACATTGAATCTGGAGTCTATTACCATCTATTGGTGTACCATATTGCCACGCTGGATCTGTCGAACGTACCATATTTATTTATTTCACCTGCATGAATGAGCAAACGATTGAAAATAAATATCTAATTTACACTTGCAAATAAAATTTACACGAGTAAACATCTAATTTACACTTGAAAATAAAATTTATTTTTACTATTTTAAAAATATTAGAATAAATTTTATCAAATTAATTAGATACTTTATATAATTTATGAATGTTTATTTGATATTATTTTAATTTATGAATATTTATTTGATATTATTATAATTTTTGAATGTTTATTTGATATTATTATAATTTTTGAATGTTTATTTGATATTATTTTAATTTATGAATGTTTATTCATAAATTATTATAATTTATGAATGTTTATTTGATATTATTTTAATTTATGAATGTTTATTTGGTATTATTTTAATTTATGAATGTTTATTTGATATTATTTTAATTTATGAATATTTATTTGATATTATTATAATTTTTGAATGTTTATTTGATATTATTATAATTTTTGAATGTTTATTTGATATTATTTTAATTTATGAATGTTTATTCATAAATTATTATAATTATGAATGTTTATTTGATATTATTTTAATTTATGAATGTTTATTTGGTATTATTTTAATTTATGAATGTTTATTTGATATTATTTTAATTTATGAATATTTATTTGATATTATTTTAATTTATGAATATTTATTTGATATTATTTTAATTTATGAATATTTATTTGATATTATTTTAATATTTAAAATTTTATTTGAAATTTATTCCATATTATTCTAATATTTTATGGGACATATCCCATAATATTAATTATTTTTATTATATGTGATTACATATAATCAATATGGGTCATATAATTAAATTTAAACATAAAATTATTATGGGTCATATATAATTTAATATGTGACCCATAAATTTAATTATCTTTGACCCATATTAATTTTAAGTTTAAATTATATGTGACCCATATTATATGTGACCCATATGATATATGTGACCCATATTATATGTGACCCTTAATTATAATTATTTATATTATTTTGACCCATCAATTTAAATATTTTATATGGAGTCACATATAATTATTTTTAACCCATTATTTATATTATTTTATTTAATTTAAATATTTGATATATTTTAAATTATATTTTCCTCTTCTTAATTTAAATATTTTATAAGTGTAGATCTACTTTATTTAAGGGTAGATCTACATTATTTATAATAGATCTACCCTTAAATAAGGTAGATCTACACTAATTTAATTATTTTAAATAATATTAATTATTTTAAATAATATTAATTATTTTAAATCATTTACCTATAATTAATATTATAGGTAAATGATAAATTTTAAAGTTAGATCTTAAATAAGGTAGAGATCTACACTTTTTAGTGTAGATCTAATTAAAAAGTAATGTAGATCTACACTAAATTAGGTGTAGATCACCCCAAAATAAGGTAGATCTACACTTTTGGTTTAGAGATCTACACTTTTAGTGATAAGATCTAAATAAAGACTACACTTTTTTAGTGTAGATCTACCCTTAAATAAGGTAGATCTACACCTATTTAGTGTAGATCTACACTAATTTAGTGTAGATCTACACTTTTTTAGTGTAGATCTACACTAAATTAGTGTAGATCTACCGTTAAATAAGGTAGATCTACACTAATTTAGTGTAGATCTACCCTTAAATAAGGTAGATCTACCTTATTTTCTAATTTAAAATGAAATAAAACGGTATAAAATGATAAAAACGAACCTTACACGTAGATGGCGTGAATTTTTGTGCGATTTGGCGCGGATTTGCGGTGTAGATCTCCCAAAACGAAGGAAGGAAGAAGAAGAAAGAAGAAGGAAGAAGAAAGGAAGAAGAAAGAAAGAAGAAAGGAAGAAGAAAGGGTTTTTTCAAATTCGGGGGTGGGCCCCGGAATATTGAAAATACACGATATTTTGAAAATATCGTCGTATTTTGGTATTATCGTCCCAGACGGACGATATTTTCAAAATATCGTCCGATACGGACGATATAACTTCAAATTATCGCCCGATAATTTGAAGTTATCGTCCGATACGGACGATACGGACGATAATATGTCCGTATCGGACGATAAATAGGCAATTTTTGGGGGGGTATGATACATACCCTATGTATCGTACCGCCACCCTCCGATACCGATACGTATCGTCCGATACGTATCGGTATCGGACGATATTTTGACCCATGCTCTGAATATCAGGTGTGGAAGGTTTAATAACTCTGTTGGGCTCTACGGTTGTTGAATCGGATCGATTCAAGGATTTAGAGAAATTTAGGGTTTAGGATTTCACAAGAAGATGGTCGATTTAGGGTTGTAGAATCACGCAATCAAAGATAAAAGAGATAGATAGATAGAATTGTAGGCTTCACACCCTTGGCTTCGCACCAAACCCTTCTCGGGAAGAAGATTCACTCTTCGTAGAGGCTCATCTCAAGCACACATAAGCAAAAGCTCTTTTCATTCATAATCAATAATCAATCCTAATTACATTGTTTAAGGACCTTATATAGGAGGTTTTACAATAAAAGAAAACCCTAAAACGAATATTAATTAAAAGACAATTAAACACTTGAGAAAAAAAAGTTCGAAAGTAAACCAAAATTCCCGGCGCGAATTCGATTAATCGATTTTAGAAATCGATTGATCGACTTAAAATTTTGATTAATCAATTTTAAAATCGATTGATCGACTTGAAATTTTGATTAATCGATTGATCAGTTTGAAATTTCATGTGTTATTGAAATTCGCCGTCGCTGGTCGTTGTCAGTCGATTGATCGAATATGAAATTTCGATCAATCGAAAATTTCGATTGATCGAAATTTCAATTCGATCAATCGATTTTCCTGTGCTCCTCCAATTTGCAGAACTTCAATTTTTGCCTATTTTTGATTTCCATTCCGCTTCTTCCGACGTCGGTACAAGCGAAAAGGTCCATATCTGATGTCTACGACGTTGGCGTCCCGGTCAATTCTCCCGGGCCGAAAAGGCTTCTTCACCGATGAAGCGGTGTCGTGATAGCGCTTGAGTATGTCGGGGTCCAAACGTCGCACTTCGTCTTCAGCTAACCATGAGTTCTCGGAGTCTGGCTTTCCCAACCACTTGACCAAGTACTTTTGAATTCCACCGTCATGGGTGGATATCGCCATATCATCTACTATTCCTTCGATCTCATCTCTGCGTTGTTTGTGTGGGGAAGGGAAGGGTAGGGGTTGCAGGGTGGGGCTGGAATTTGGGCTCGGGGCTGCTTGGAAGGAGTTGTGAGGGGGTGGGGCTGGGGCTAAAGAAGGAACCAGATCCTCCACATTGAATGTAGAGCTGACCCCTACATCTGGTGGAAGTTCGAGAACATATTCATTAGGGCCGCTCCTTGCCACAATTCTAAAAGGCCCAGCGCCACGGGCTTGAAATTTCTTCGTGGCTCCCAATGGGAACCGCTTAGGCCTAACCTGAACCATGACGTAATCTCCAATCTGGAATTCCTTGAAACGCCTGTACGCATCCGCAGATATTTTGTATTATTCATTGCTAGCATTAATTCTTTTTCTAATTTCGGCATGCAATTCATGTATATGCTGTGCAAATGAATCGGTTGACTCGGAGACTCGATGAGATGCAGACATGGGAATAAGATCAATTGGTGTTCTAGGCCTATGACCAAGGACTACCTCAAAAGGACTCATACCTAGGGACCTATTAACTGAATTGTTATATGCAAACTCGGCTAAAGGCAAAATAGAGTCTCAAGTCCTAGGGTGATCACCAACAAGACAACGGAGAAGATTACCTAAGCTCCTATTGGTGGACTCCGTTTGGCCATCTGTTTGAGGATGATAGGCCGATGAAAATTGGAGCATGGTACCCATCATGTGCCATAAAGTTTTCCAGAAGTAACTGGTAAATCTCACATCTCGATCCGACATAATCGTCTGGGGTAAACCATGTAGACGCACAACCTCTCCGAAAAATAATTTGGCTATGTGAGCCGCATCAGAGGTTTTAAAATAGGGTATGAAGTGGGCCATCTTAGAAAAGCGGTCCACTACCACAAAAATGGAATCGTGCTTCCGTTGAGTCTTCGGAAGTCCTAGCACGAAATCCATGGAGACGTCTTGCCACGGGTAAAAGCAAGACGGGTAAAGGGGTGTACAAGCCAGTATTTTGTTTTATATGCTTTGCAACTTGGCATGTACGACATTGTTTTACGACCCTAGAGACATCTCTCACAAGGCTAGGCCAATAGAACCTATCCGCTACAAGCGCACTGGTCTTATCGTGCCCAAAATGTCCGGCAATTCCTCCGGCATGTAACTCCCAAATGAGGAAGTCACGCAATGAAGTGCGAGGGATGCACAAACGATTCCCTTTGAACAAATACCCATCCAGTAGGGTATACTCGGAGTTAATGTTGTTCGGATTTTCAAGAAAAGCAGTGTATTTTGCCCCGAAGTCTGGGCAATCAGGATAATCTTGCTTCAACTGCTCAAATCCGATGACCTCGGTGCTCATAGACTGCAAAGTCATAACTCGACGACTAAGCGCGCCATGACCTTGTTCTCAAGGCCTTTCCTTATGCTTCAAAACAAATGTGAACCCTTGAAGGTACTCGACCCACTTCGCGTGCCTCGGGTTCAACTTTTTCTGGGAAGCAAGGAAATGTAAGGCTTCGTGGTAAGAAAATAACACATTCTTGCGGTCTCAGGTAATGTTTCCAATACCACAGAGATCGGACGACCGCATAAAACTTCTTGTCATAGGTGGAGTATTTCTGCCTTGCCTCATTGAGTTTCTCACTAAAATAGGCTACAGGATGGCCTTCTTGGCTCAACACTCCGCCTATGCCTACACCCGATGCGTCACATGCTACTTCGAATACTTTAGAAAAGTCCGGTAGGCGTATGACGGGTGCAGTAAGCATTTTCTCTTTTATCTCGGCAAAGGCCCTAGTCGCGGCTTTGCTCCACAAGAACTCTCCTTTTTTCATGCAATAGGTAATGGGAGCCATGATGATGCTAAAATTCCGGATGAAGCGACGATAAAACGTGGCCAAACCGTGGAAGCTACGGACTTCATGAATATTCCGAGGTTCGGGCCACTCCACAATGGCCTTAACCTTCGTGGGTCCGCAATCATCCCGTCTACCGAGACAATGAATCCCAAGAATACAACGGAGTGCTGCATGAAGGTGCACTTCTTGAGATTCGCATATAGCCTTTCTCCCCTCAAGGTTTCGCAAACCAACCTCAGGTGGATAATGTGTTGTTCCTTGTCTGGACTGTAAATCAGAATATCATCAAGGTATACGACAAGGAACTTGCCAAGGAATGGCCTCAACACTTGGGTCATGAGCCTCATAAATGTGCTCGGGGCATTGGAAAGCCCAAAAGGCATGACCATCCACTCATAAAGACCGTCTTTGGTCTTGAAGGCGGTTTTCCATTCATCGCTGAATGAATAACTCGATGGTAGCCACTTTTAAGGTCTATCTTTGAAAAGATAGTGGCTCCAACCATCATGTCAAGCATGTCATCAAGCCGCGGTATGGGAAACCGATATTTAACAGTGATCTTATTAATCGCACGGCTATCCACACACATGCGCCATGTACCATCTTTCTTAGGCGTGAGTAAAGCTGGTATGACACACGGGCTTAGACTCTCTTGTATGAACCCTTTTTGTAGGAGCTCATTGACTTGCCGGGTCAACTCGGCATGCTCAACCGGATTCAACCTGTAGTGGGGCAGGTTTGGTAATTTCGATCCGGGAACTAAGTCAATTACGTGTTGAATGTCAACCATGGGAGGGAGCTCATTAGGTAAGTCCTCAGAGAAGACATCTACAAATTCATTCAGAATGGGCTCTACCTCCTTGGGGTACTTGCAGACTGACTCAGAAGTACTCTCAACAGTAACAACGACATACACAACACTCTCATCTTTCGATGCTCTCTCAAATTCTGAAGGGGTCACAATATTGATGGCCTTGGATTGACCTCCCTTCTTCTCAACTCTATTGACTGATGGTGCTTTGGGAGCCAAAGGGTTAAGAGTGATTTTCTTGCCCTTGTAATTGAACGTACAAACGTTAGATCGCCCAAAAATAGTCACGTTCAAATCATAGAGCCATGGCCTCCCTAAGATAATGTGGCCCACATCCATCGGCACCACATCGCACCATAAGGTGTCGAAGTATGAACCCAACTGTATGGGTACACGACACCTCTGAGATACGGGAACAGATGAGGAGTCAACCCATGCGACTTTGTAAGGTCTCGGGTGGGCTTCAGGTGTAAGCCCTAAGCGGGTGACGGTATGTTCTGACACCACATTGGTGCAGCTTCCGCTATCCACGATTACCCTACAACTCTTTGTCCCACATGTGGCAAAGGTGTGGAAGATGTTCTCCCTTCGCCAATCCTTTTTTTCATCCCGTTGAGGTTGTGCAAAGGCACACCTCACAACTAGAGCGCGACCCATGCTATCACCTTCCTCGTCACTAGGTGTGGCATTCGGCTCAAAAACCTCTTCATCATAAACTCCTTTACTTTCTTCTTCTTCTCCGTCAATAAAGAGATTCCTTTGTGGGTCTCTCGTAGGGCATTGGGCGGCAAAGTGTCCCAACCCTTGACATTTATAGCATTTGACATGAGATCTACTCTTCGAGGATTCTCCAACTACACCCTTACCTTTGTCAAACCTCACATTGGTAGATGTGGGTTGCGTGGGTTTGGCAGGCGGGCTTCCAGCATTAGATTTCACTTCGCCAGTACGGAATTGATCAGTGTGAAAATCAGATCGCCTAGTCACCGCCATTTTCAAATATCGTTCAAGGTCTTGAACGACGGTGTAACACTCGGCGAGAGTCTCAACAGGGTGGGAGACTAACTCTTTTTGCAAGTCATACCTCAACCCGGTACGAAATCTGGATAGAGTGACTTGAGGGTCTTCGGATACCTTGGCTCTTATCATGAACTCTTCAACTTTGCCAATGTAATCCGATACGAGTATACTACCTTGGCGCAAATTTTGCCATTGGTCAAGGAGATGGTGGTAGTATGAAGAAGGGACATACTTCTCTGTAAGTCGTTCCTTCATGTCCTCCCAATGGGTAATGGGAGTATAACCGGATTCGTTCTGATGCGTTCAACGTTGACCCAAAAGAGTCGGGCTTGGCCTATGAGCTTCATCTTAGCAAGTCTAACACATCTTTCATCGCTCATGCCAAACCACTCAAAGTGCTGGTCCATATCGGATAACCAATCGAGGAAAACCTGAGGGTCTAGTCTTCCATCGAAAGTCGGGAACTCAACTCGGACATTTTTGAGGAGTCTCCCTTCCGGGTCGTAGTCATCTCCATGATGATCTAACCTATGGTTCCGGTTCCGATTATGTTGGTAGCCGTTTCGTTCAAATCGGGGACCATTACGCTCACAGTGTGGTTCAAAGTACTCATCACCCTCGTCTAACTGATTGGCTCGGTCTAACAACCTCTCATTGGATGTTTCGAGAGTCATTTGGGCTGCCTCTAAGGTAGTCATTCGATCATTGATCGATTTTAGGACAGCCCTCGGGCTGTTAAGAGCTTCGGTAATCCCACTCATGTCCATGGTGATATGGGTCACTACTGACGGGTTCTAGAATGGAATGCAAGATGAATATTTTGGCCAAAACAAAAATAATATGTGATGAAAATTAAAACGCAATGATTGCAATGTCACACAGTATGCCCTAACCTAGAAACCTAGGGCTTTGATACCAAAACTGACGCAGAACGGTACCCTAAACTACGTGAATGCAATGATTAATTTTGCCGAAATTAAATTGGAATTAAATTAAACAATAAAACTTGCAAAATATAACGAATAACTCAAGCTTTCGTAGTATTCCTTGGGAGAATCACGCATAATTCAGGCAGGGTTCAGTCTGAGCGCTAGATCTGTTAGGTTGCAGCGCAGATCGTTCCTAGAGATAGAACTCTAGATTTTTCCAGATTAGGGCGCTCACGATTCAATGATGGGATCACTGATTTTTTCTGAATATCAGGTGTGAAAGGTTTAATAACTCTGCTGGGCTCTACGGTTGTTGAATCGGATCGATTCAAGGATTTAGAGAAATTTAGGGTTTAGGATTTCACAAGAAGATGGCCAATTTAGGGTTGTAGAATCACGCAATCAAAGATAAAAGAGATAGATAGATAGAATTGTAGGCTTCACACCCTTGGCTTCGCACCAAACCCTTCTCGGGAAGAAGATTCACTCTTCGTAGAGGCTCATCTCAAGCACACATAAGCAAAAACTCTTTTCATTCATAATCAATAATCAATCCTAATTACATTGTTCAAGGACCTTATATAGGAGGTCTTACAATAAAAGAAAACCCTAAAACGAATATTAATTCAAAGACAATTAAACCCTTGAAATAAAAGTTCGAAAGTAAACCAAAATTCCCGGCGCGAATTCGATTAATCGATTTTAGAAATCGATTGATTGACTTAAAATTTCGATTAATCGATTTTAAAATCGATTGATCGACTTGAAATTTCGATTAATCGATTATAAAATCGATTGATCGGTTTGAAATTTCATGTGTTATTGAAATTCGCCGTCGCTAGTCATTGTCAGTCGATTGATCGAATATGAAATTTCGATCAATCGAAAATTCAATTCGATTAATCGATTTTCCTATGCTCCAATTTGCAGAACTTCAATTTTCGCCTATTTTTTATTTCCATTCCGCTTCTTCCAACGTTGGTACACGCGAAAAGGTCCATATCCGATGTTTACGATGTCGGCGTCCCCGTCACCTTGCCTATCCATCGAGGGAAGAGTCACCTTGATTAAGGTCACTAATCGGTTTTAAATGCACCCTTGCAAGTGCACAAGATCGGTTGTAGCAACGCAAAAATACAAGTATCGTATCCACAGGGAAACGCGTAATTGAATTAATTTTAAAGAGAACAAGAATGCCCAATGAAGTACCAAGGGAGAGAACGATGATTCGCTAAACAATTACCACACGATACTAGAGCAATAAATGTAAATCAACCAATGCAAAAATAAATTATGATAAAGGAAATTACAATTTAAGAAATGATCAAGGAGTTTGCTAACCCTAGATTTGTAACTTCTCTACAATTAATCTCACAATTTCATGCCACATCAAAATACCATCATTTATCAAGAAGATAAATGAATCGTAAAGAAAGTGACTATTGATCTGACATACCCTATCCAAAAACTATGACTCAGCCTACTGCGGTATGAATCATGTAAAAGGCATAGCGTATCTCAAAATTCTAAATCACGACAGTGAGGAAACAATCACTCTGCAGCCTAGATCGGCCTGTAGGAAGAGATCTAGATGGAATGACCCTTTTATGATCGTTGATAACCAAGATCAACGGCTATAAATGAGCATTCGATGATATTCAATTAAGCACACTTTTAACAGAATGATTCTATGACAATACTAAGAAATTGTAAAATTAATGGTAATGCAGTTATTTATCTAGGGGTTGCTTCCTCCTTGAACAAGGGGTTTTAGCTGCTCATCCTCGGTGTACAAGCTTGTTGTAAACTAGAATCCATCATCTTAAACATGCACTTTTATTTATCAAAAGATCTCTCCTTACAATGCTTTATTCCTAAATACAAACTATGCTTAAAAAATTGTAAAGAAAAACTATGAAAATCCTAGGAAAAATCTATCAAGAGAGAGCTAAGAGAACCCTAATGAGAGAGCCAGAAGAACCCCTACCCTAAGCCGTAGCTTTTATTTTATAGGGTGCGGGCAAGACATCTTCCAAAAATAGGCTCAATCGATTGAAAGTTCATTCTCAATTGATTGAGTTCAAATTCTCTTTTTTGCGATATTATTCAAATTTGAATTTCCATCGATTGACTTCAAATGCCAATCGATTGATTTATTCAAATTTGAAATAGGGGGGGAAAAACTGTCTTCCTTGTCAATCGATTGAGGTTTGGTTCTCAATCGATTGACACATAAAGGTAACATTTTCATTCTCCTGGTGGATGCTCTGGGCCAACCAATCATATTCACGGATTTTGGTGCTTCTGTTGACTTCTTGGTCCAATATTCTTGTGTAACCCTTAAGTATTCTCTTTTACGCTCTTTGAAAATCCAATGGTCAGAAACACTTGAAATCACTAAAACTATATAACAGCCGTTAGATAACTTTCATCGGATAGCTAAATGTAGGAATTAAGGTGCGAAATATAGTCACATTTCGGCACAGATCAGTCACACTCGATTTTTACAATATTTTTTTTTGTCTATGTTTGAACATTCAGCCCATGGTTCAAAATTTGGGACGTAACTCGTACGTATCATCCGATATGTACCAGTTTCGGAGGTCACCGGTACGATACTTTGATTGTATCATATCGGTGCATTACATATATATTGGTGATGTATCGGAAGATACATTCCAATGTATCGACAGGAACTGGTATGTATCAAACGATACGTACCGGTTTTGGAGCTGGATGATACGTATTGAAAAACCGACTTTGAACCGTGGTCCAGCTTCAAAGGTGAGGAGATTGGAGAGTGTTCAAAGGGTCTTTCTTGGGAGTGGGAGGAAAACAGCGGAGAAAGTCCATCCATTGAATTGGGATGTAGTATGGAAGATGGGGGTTTGGGGGTCAAGCCTCTAAAATTTATGAATTTGGCACCGTGGGAAGTGGCTATGGAGGTAGGGTATTGAGGAACAATGTGAAAAAATCAGGCTTGAAGAAATGTATGGAAGGGATAGATATGGGTCACCATAATGAGCTGAGAGGTAGAGGAGGGTCAAGGTGGTGGAGGGCATGGGTCAAAATCTCAGACAATACCAGTACCTGTCGTCCGATATGTACCGGTATCACTGGCCAGCAGTACACGATACATTGGGTATGTATCAGTGATACATACCCAATATATGTCATTTTTTTTCATTGTATCGCCAATACATTGAATGTAACGGTGATACCGATACGTATCGACTCGGTGTTGATGGTTGACGATACGTATTGGAAAAAGGAGATTTGATCCATGGTGGAGGGATTGCAAAGGGTTAGAAATAAATTTGTGATAGTGCATGAAAGTGGGTTAGACTCGGGGCTTAGAGTTAGCTTTTGGCAGGGATTGTTGGGGCAGAGATGATTCACTTGAGTCAAGGTGTAGTCTGAATTATTTTTTGTCTATGTGAAAAAATGCGGCTGTAGCGGTAGCTGGAATGTTTAGTTGAGGAGGAATCTGAAGGAGGAAGAGATTGAGCAGTTTATTTTATTGATGGGAAAGTTGAGTGAGCGGGATAACAATCGGAATGTGCAAGATAAAATTGTCCGAGTCTTGGGGAGCAAAGGCCATTTCTGGGTCAAGTCTTTCTAGAAGTTATTGTATATAAGACCTTTAGTGGACCAACCATGGAGACAAATGTGGAAGTGTGGATCCCCTTTTAGAGTCAAGATTTTTGCATGGGAACTTGTTTGGGGTAGGTACTTACATGTCAAATTGCAGAAAAGAGGGATGAATATACTGATGGAGTGTACGGGTGGAAAAAAAAGCCGAAAATCGATGAAACCTAACCGAAAAAACCGAAAAACAGAAACTGATTTTGGATCGGTTCGCTTTCGGTTTTGGGTGCCGAAACCGAAAACTGGTTGAGTTAGGGAGAGAAAACCGACCCTAAAAGCGGCAAGGCGATCCGTTGTCTCCTTTATTGTTCAACATTGTTGGCGAAGCCCTCCATCGGTTGCTGCTTAGGAGCACTCAGCTAAATCGGTTTAAGGGATTTATGGTTGCAGATAACCATTTTGCAGGCACCCATTTGCTATGCTGATGACACGGTTGTGTTTTGTGGTGCAAATACTATGGATGTCCAATCGGTCATTAATGTCTTAACCATATGAGGCGGTCTCGGGCCAAATGGTTAACCTTCACAAATCCAAAATGGTGGGAATCAATACTAGCGACACTTTGATAGCCGACCTCATCAGTGTGGTTGGGTGTCTTCAAGAAGCCCTACCCTTCATTTATCTGGGGTTACCTATCGGGGTAAGGAGATTAAAGGCAGCTGATTGGGATGTGGTAGCGAATCACTTTTGGAAAAGACTTGCCATGTGGAAGAGTCATATGCTTAGCACTGGGGGTAGATTGACCTTGATCAACTCCACTCATGCCTCGCTTCATGTTTTTTACATGTCACTATACGTTGTGCCAGTCAAAGTGGTCAGAGAAGTGGATGCGATTATCAAAAATTTCTTATGGGAAGGGGATGCCAAAAGGGGAAATTACTACACCTTGTAAACTGGGATACGTGTTGCATGCCGACAAAGGAAGGTGGTCTGGGAATAAAAAAGATGGTTGTTTTTAACAAGGCACTTCTCGGAAATGGTTATGGAAAACTGGGTGCCCTAATGAAAAGGGGAAACTCTGGTAGGAGGTCATCACGGCTAAATACGGATCCATAGAAATGATGGGGAACTCACCAATCACAACGTCGACTCTAGCTGGTGGAAAGGGGTCAGGGGGGCTGTCTGATGAGTTCAAACAATGTATCAGATTCAGTTGGGTTGTTCGTAGAAGATTACACTTTTGGAAGGATGTCTGGGCTTTGGTGAGAACGTAAGCGATGTTTTCCCTAGAATATTTACAATCACGACTTTACCTGAGGCAAGGATCGAAGAAGTTATGGGATAATCTCTTGGAATATTAGCACAAGAAGGGCCCTTAATGATGAGGAGATTGATGAGTATATCAATTTGTTCAGATTGCTGCATGCAGTAAATCCAAATAACGCCTACAGAGACTGCAAATTTGGAGTAAAAATGGGAAAGGAGTTTTCTCGGCCGGGTCTTTTTATAGACACGTAACCTCTTCTCTCTTGCTGCCGTGTCATTTCCCCCAGTGGTTCAAACTTTGGAAACTGAAGATCCCCCTCATGATTCGTTTCTTTAGCTGGTCCATAGCGTGGGGCAGGATTCTCACTAGAGATCAATTGAACAGAAGGGGAATTCATGTCAGGAACAAGTGTGCTTTCCATGTGAGGAAGGGAATCCGTTGGCCACAATCTCCTCCATTGCCCTTTCTCCTTCAAAGTCTGGGGGGATGTGCTTTCTATGTTTGGTATTCAATGGGTTTTCCTGGAGTAAACCGCTGACATGATGGACCAGTGAGAAGGGGTTTCCTTTCTTGATTTCAGGGGTGATATGTGCCAAATTGTGGGGTATGCTGTTCTGTGGTCTTTATGGCTCGAGCAGAATACTCGGGTTTTTCAGAGGCAGGCTAGGCCCTTTCAAGCTGGTGGTTTGTGCGCTAACGATCTAGTGTTGCATTGACTCCTTATTCAGTGTTACATCGGAGGGGAGGACGGGGACGAGCTGGGCCTCGAGTGGGACAATCTTCAACTGAGGTAATATCGCCGCACGTTTCTGTCCCTTGTGCGTTTCTGTGATCTCGACTTCTGCGGTTGCCTTCAGCTCCAGGGTTCCTATGTTGAGGTAGCTCTTTTCTTTCGGTAGTTTCTCATTACCTGCCATGGTATGTATCCTTTTCTGCTTTTTTTCTAATAAGTTTTCTGTTTTGTTATCGATAAAAAAAAAAGAAAAAACTGACCCTAAAACTGAAAAAATCGATAACCGGAAAAAACCTTCAGAAATAAAAATAGAAAAAAAATTGAACCAACTGGATCGGCTGTTCGGTTTCCAGAAATGCAGATTTCTGTTAACCAAAACCGAAACCGATATATTTTGGTTCGAGTTTTGTTTTGGGTTCAGTATACCGAACTTCCACCCCTAATGGACTGTAAGTTTTGCTATATTTAGGAAGAATCAGTGGAGCATTTGGTTATGTGGTATGAGTTTGCAAGGGTTATATGGGAAAAGTTCAAGGCTTCTTTCTGAATTGGTGATTTATGGGGGAATCATGTGCCTCGGTACTGGCTGGTTTGCCAGAGGAGGTGTTTGAGGGAAATATTGATCTCATTTGGAAAACGCTTTCAATAGCAATCTTCTGGTAGATTTGGAAGAAATGTAATAGATGGATTTCTGACTTCCATATTTGTTACGGATGCCATAAAAGAGGACCTTTGCTAGTGGTGCCTGTCGTTTTTGGCGAAGTCGGTTGCTGAGATCTTGTTAGAGTGGGAGCAGATCTGATCTCCATAGTGAAGTTAGTTTTTTTTGCCTTTTGCATTTTTTTTTGTGACTTTTTTTTTGACTTTTCTCTTTGCTTTATTGTTTGTGTTAAGTTATGTTTTTTTTGGCCTTGGTACTGGCTGGTTGGCCAGAGGAGGTGTTTGAGGGAAAAATAGATCTCATTTGGAAAATGTTTTCAATAGCAATCTTCTGGGGGATTTGGAAGAAACATAGTAGATGGATTATTGAAATGGAATTTCCGACTTCCATTTTGTTACGGATGCCATAAAAGAGGACCTTTGCTGGTGGTGCCTGTCGTCTTGGCGAAGTTGGTTGCTGAGGTCTTGTTAGAGTGGGAGCAGATCTGACCTCCATAGTGAAGTTAATTTGTTTTGCCTTTTGCCTTTTGCCTTTTATTGTGACTTTTTTTGGCTATTTTCTTTGCTTTATTGGTTGTGTAAAGTTACGTTTTTTTTTTCCCTTTGGTTCTTGTTAATGGAAATACAACCTTAATTTGATAAATTTTATTTATTATTGTGAATTGTATAATCTCTACCTATCAACTCAATTTTGGCAAGTATGGAGTATCCATTTTCTCAAATTGACAACGCATTAGGAAGTAACAGCTGTTAAGAAATGGCATACTATAATAAGAGAAACCACCAAATCAATTACAAAATGGATTAATGTAATATTCTCCTTACAAAACCACTGTTAAGCCATGTGGCGTCATGTGACATTTGTCTAAGGTCAATCTGTATTCCACGTGGTTGAACGTCATCTGTACTATGCAGAGTCCGAAGGCTACCTAATCGAGGTTTTGAACCGCAAGATTATAGCACTTTAATAGGGACTGCTAAAAAGATATGAAAAACTGTCCACATTAAAGTGCATCGATCAAATGGTTCAAAAGTTTCAGTGAGTGTGGCCATTGGGCTCACTTCGCATCAAAATATTAGCTGCCACTTTGATGACTTGGATTGCTCTAACATTTGTGCCACGTGGCTGGTATCTTACAAGAGCTTGCGAGGAGCCATTATTCGTAAAGTATATGAATGATATATCTTATTTTATTGTTTTTAAGATGGGCATTTTATTTAGATAGTAGAATCTAATGCAGGTGACATCACCAGCTTTCTCCAAATTAGGTATGATGTGGGGCCCTAAAAATTCGAAGGACACCATACTTTGTGAATTTGTCTGCCATGTTCTTTTCCTTTCTGTACGGGATCTTTGAACAATGGTTTGACCAGGAAACTCGACTCCACTTGAAAGTCAGCTGGGTCGAGTTAACTCGAAGACTCGGATAAATTCGACTCACTCGGACTCAGTAATTTAGTATATATTTTTAAAACTTTATATTTTATGAAAATGAAAAAGAATATTTTACAAGGAAAAGGATAGAAAGATATGTTGGTAAAATGGGTGGTTTAATACTTTTTTAAAAGATAGGGTTTCTACAACCTTTTCTCATGAAAATATATTATATGTAAGGGTAGTTTATGACCTATGGTCGTGTCATCCTAGCGAAATCTTAACTTGACTCAAACTAAACTCGAAATCCCCGCGAGTCGAGTAACTCGGCCGTGTTACTCGATGACTCACTGAGTTTTAGAACTATGCTTTGAACAGTGTATGATGAATAACCATCTCCAGATATTTAGGAAAAACTAAAACAGAGGGATTTGACTACTAACCATATATTTGACTTTAGCCAAATACCCTGCTGTCTTTAGTATTGACATCGGAAGTGTCTCAAGTTTTATCACTATTTGAATGCATAACAGAGGAGAAATAGAAACATCAAGTCATCTTTTTCAAATTCGAAAATGGTCAACCACTAGTCGTAAATTATACTGTTTGCTATTTGAGCTGGTATAGTGTACGCGACCTATTCCCAATCAAGACTGGAAGGGCTCACTAGTTGGGTTCACGTGGCACTATTTTTCATCAAGTATGCCACTTGGTGCAAAGGACACGATGTAAAGATCTGATGGGTCATAGATTGCAGTGAGAACCATGTCATCTTGTGATTCAAAGTGTTCGAATGCCTCTAAAATGAATGGTTACCATGTAAATTCCCAAAACTATTGTAGCCACTCATTATAAAGTCATTTCACTGCTTTGAATCATACGATGGGGATGTTTTTTGAATGCAATCTGCGACCCATCATATCTTTACATCGGATCCTTCGCATCAAGTGGCACATTTGATGAAGGATAATCCTACATGTTAGGGTGTACAAGTTTTGACCCGAAAACCGAGCGAACTGAACCAGGCCGACCAGGCGACCACCAATTCGAACTGAACCAACTGGTTTGGCTCAGTTTCAGTTTTGGGTGGCGAAAATCGATTAGTAGGATTAGAAAACTGAAAAAATCTGAAAAATAGCTTTAAAAATATGAGAACTAATAAAAACTCGAAACTGAACTGAAACGAAAAAACCAAAATTTTTGGGTTTTGGTTTTGGTTTCAAAAAATAAAAAACTAGAGAACCGAACCGATTCGTTTCGGTTCTGTTCGCATAATCGAATTTGTGTCCCTACTAACACATATCCAATCAGCAAACCCATTCCAATCTAGATTGGGAACAGGTCAGTTTATACCAGCTCTTACTATTTACTGCCATATGAAGGCGGAGTGCATAAATTTTTAATCTTATTTATTGCTTTGACAATTGGAGCTAAGTCATTTTCTCTTGGAGCTGTATTCTACCAGCCTTTGCAATACCCAGGCTACGAGTAAGCAGACCTTGCTGCTCCATGCAGAAGGGAAGAAACATAGAGCAAAAGCCCGAGCTTTCCATGCTGCTAAGCAACAACCAATTAAGACAGAAGAATCCACACCAAATGGGGACTCCATTAATGGCCATCCAAAGGTTGAATCAGTAGAAGCTAATGGAGCTAAGAATGTAGATGAACCAAAAGCCAGTGTCATCTTGAGTTCACACTCGGAAGAAGGAAGTCAGATGAAGAAAAGGAGAAAACCCAGTGCATATGTAAATGGTGAAGCTGTCCAAGCCGAAAGAGCAGAAACAGAAGTAGAACCACAAAGTTTGCCAAAGAAAAGCAAACATATTGATTCATTCATGAAGAATGAAGATCAAAGGGATGACATTGGTCATGCAAAGGAAGCCCCGCTTAAGAAAATGAAGTGGAAGAAGCTGATTACATCGATCTTGAAATTGGTACGCGTATTCGAGCTTAAATTGCTTCTGGTTTTGGTGAAAGGGTACAATTTCATTCTCTTTGAATAATTGTGACAAAGTACGGCTACATACTAAACACGTATAATACCCATATTTTTGAATAAAATGATTGTTTTTGTATAATACGCGTATTAAACATGTTTTCTGCGTATTAAACATTTTTTCCCCGTATTTTACCCTCTTTTTTAAAACAATTGTTTAAAACATTAAATTTTTTTTTTTTATATTATCTCATTTTTGTACCAATTTTTCCATTTTCATTTCCGATTTTCTCGCTCACCGTATTAAAGTACCCGCATTTTGTCACTTTGATTTGAATAAAGGTTTTCGGGACTTGGTTTTAGCGTATGACTTGGCCACCACTGAAAACCGCTTTGACTTGGCTGCCACTGAGTTGTGCTACTTGAAAATGTCAAGATTAATGTATTGGTGCATGTATTGGTTGACTTGGGCTATATGATGGGATATGTTGGAGTCAGGTGAGCCCAGGCTGAGTCACTATAATGTTTATGACTCGTATCTGATCAAGACCAGAACTGAGTGGACTCCCTTGTCCCTGTCCTGAAACTTGGATGTGACCCTACCAGAAATTCTTTCATGTCTTAACTATAGTCACATAAGCATCCATTTTTTTGGAAAAAAAAGCTAAAAATCTCCGAATTAAAGTTTGCCGAATTTTCCCTAATTTTAACAAATTTCATGCATAATACATTTATATGGTTATATGGATTATGTTGTTATAGATGTGTGCCTTGCATCAAACACCTTATAGCTTATTTTGCTTTTAAGAACACTTTCAAATTTGAAATATATTATAATGTATTCATATATGGTAAATGGGACAATGAGTTTGAACCCATATTGAGAGTGGTGGGTTAGAACCTCAGATCACATGCCACATGGCACGTGATTCCAAAACAACACTCATTTTGGGATCATGTGCCATGTGCCATGTGATCTATAAAAGAATTCAAAAGAAGGCTTTTTTTCGTGTTCAAAACTATGGTCTGATGCATTGAATCCCCCCCCCCCCTCCCTTTGACCACAATTTGGACAGTTTATGCATCGGATAATGCCCATTTTTTTTGGGTGGCCTTTGATCGTCCTTGGGCAAGTAGCCGTAGAACCTGATCCCTCGGATGGATGCCACATGGCCTCCAACTGACTCTAACCCAGTGCCTCAAGGTGGGTTTGAACCCATAGCTCCGAGCCTCTTTTTTTTATATTTATATTGTTTTTTATATTTCTGAATTTTACAGAATTTTACTAAACTTAGCTGAATTTGTCCAAATTTTTATGAATTGACTGAACCTGAATTATTGCCATATCCTGACTTTGTGACTATGGTCTTAGTCTTAACCGGTTCTACAAGTTCGAATGCATCTTCCCCTATATATATATATATATATATATATATATATATATATATATATATATATATATATATATATATATATGTGGTGGTTTTTATGTGGCTAGTGTTGGTAATTGTACATGAGCTATTACCCATGTAAGCATGGATTTATTATCTTCAGTTTTTGTAAAGTAGGATCCAGATAGAGTTCTGAAGGTGAAAAAGCTGCAAAAGCTTGCTTTAAAGGCTCTCCGGGAGTCCGGCATAACTGAAGATGAGGTTCAACTTCGAGACATGCTTATGCACAAGGTAAGTCTAGACCGAGATTTTCTCTGAGAGTGACCGAGCTGGTTGCCGGCGGATGGCATGTGACTTGTGCACTGTGTGGATTCTGAGATGTGCTCGGATCTTTGTGCTCTTTATGTCCTCGTCAATCCCAAGGTCCACGTAGTGCACGGGTAGCATGCTGGGGTTGGCTGCTCTGTACTAGCTCGTAGTTGCAAGGTATTCATTCTTATGCAAACTTTCTTTTGTTTTGCAGATCAATTCAAGTTCACGATTTGTACTTGAGAACAAACACATCAGTTTAGCTGCCAAAACTGGATAGTGATCATGTATACCTGGAGAACTTGTTTGCTATCTATCGTGAGTAGTCTCTTTATTTAATCGGTTTTGATTAGGCAGTGGCATGCACACTGTGCGGACCTCGAGATGTGCACAGATCTAGATCCTTGAAGTCCGCTTGTGTCTGATGAAGTGTGCTTGTGGACTGGTTGTGCACCATATAAAACTCATCCTGCTATTTACAGTTTGTAATCATAATCCATTAAAACAATGGAAGGTTGACAATATTGCAACCTCAAGGTCGTAGGTTCGAGCCAACTTACTCGTCAAAAAGAAGAAGAAGAAGAGAGTCCCGTTTGACCATCTTCATATTTTTCATTTGGGATCAATTCTCCTCACTTTAGGTGTAAGATAAAGCCCTCACTTTCTCACTATTAAGCCAGATGGTGCAATGTTGTACAGTTTTATCAATCCAAATCGTCCAATTGGCAGGACTTCTTATACCCTTTGTGTAGTCTACCCATTGGAGGATCTGTACCATTGATTCCAAATACTTTAATATGAACCCTATGCTGGTCCATACTAGAACTCATGATCAAATAGTTCTGGTGAGCATGTTTTTTTTGGTCTGAGTGATCTTCATATGATGGTTAGCCATTTGAACAATTTAGAATGGCAAAAAGTCCACCACCTGGCTCAAAAACTGGGGACAGTGAGGGCTTAATCTTTTAGCCAAAACTAAGCTCTCATTAAACCTTTTCCTTTTTGCTCTTGATCATTTCAGTTTGGCTTGCATTGCATCATTAAGTCCTTTTGTGCATCTTTTGCCCCCTGAACTATCATCTTTTGCCCTGAACTATAATTTCAAGTGTCTGAAGGTCTCTATTTTTCTTTCTTTCAGAATACTTGCAGGGAGTCTGGAGTACCCCCTCGTGAAATTTTGTTCTAAAGAGACTGATTTGCTTCTAGCAGTTTTGCTGTCTTGCTGTTGGTTCTATTTTTTCCTTTGTTATGCATTTATATATTTATAGAGAACTGTTTTTTAATGTACTATTCTGAGCTTTGCTATTTGTTTCATCCTTTCCTAGAAATGTTTTTGGAGGACAGTGTGATCAAACTGCCTAACTCATCAAGGCTTATTTTTATGATAAATTTTAAATGAGACCAACTTAGCTGATCGCGGTTAGATGGATAACGCCAAGAGACCATGACCACCTACTTATATGGCATATGGTGCACATCTTTGATCAATCCAAGCAGGCTACCTAGTAGCTCATCGTTGTTACGACGCCTCTGCCAAAAAAGTTATTGAACCATCTGATGTGCATAATTTAACATCAATGTTAAAAATTATGTATAGAATGCGTCGATTGGACAGATAAAATCTCTCATCAGTGAAATTTTTAGCCGAATTGGATGTTTGAATCTTATGATAGATTTGCTTTGTGTTGAGACACATGTCAGTGGTGGGTTATGAGTTGGACAACTTTGATCAGTCAACATGTTTGCCGATCATGGTCATGGTAGTCACCGTCTTTTATCTATTGATGTAGGTGACACCCATTAATCCTAAAGAACTCATATATGGTAACTGGCACACTTTATTTTATCAAACGTGCGTTATGATTTGAAGGATCCAACATAAAGATCTGATGGGTTGAAGATTGCATCGTAGAAACATCATCATCATCATAGTGATGGATATTGGTCAATGTATAGATTTGCGAGATGAACTTTGGTGATAGTGTTTAAATGGATAGGACCATGATTGCTCATTTGTATGCCATGTGGCGTGTGTACTTGATCAAATCTAAGCAGTCCATTTGGCAGCTCATCATTGGCATTCCCATCAGTGGATCAAAACCATCCAATTAGTGCAATTTAATGTCATGCATTTAAACAATAAGTACAACCGTTCATATCAGAGTGCACAGAGATGTTTCAAATCTACTAATCATTTATAATTATTATATTACTTTCTCCAAAATTTCTCTCTTTTTTCAAATTTGCCAAATTTTGGAGAGAGCAATGGTTAGACCCAACCAGGTTGAACCAGATTTTGAGTTCAACCACATCTGCCGTACTTGAAGATGGGAGAGTCTTGACTACACGTCATCCTATACAAAATAAAAATTATGAAAGTCAAGTCTCTCTCATATCTCTCTCATATCTAAGGGTTGTATATGTGGTTGAACTCGAAATCTGATTCAACCTAATTGGACCTAACCATTCCTCTTTTGCATAAATTTTCCCAATATAATTTATTCTCCAACCCTAATTTGTTCACTTTGGGGTTAAAAGCTGGCATTGGAATCCAAACTACAATAACTCACTGTTTTTATTTGGGTAGCGATTTTTACAACCAAAGATTCTTATGGTACAACCCATGGTTATACCGCTCACACTATTGACTTCCTTGAATCAGATGATAGAGATTGTTTTTCATCTCAATCTTTTATACATTAGATCTTAAGATCATGGCCGACATATCAGACGATTAGATATTGATTACATGTAGCACACATCCCCAAATTGACCATGATCAAGGTGCAATAGGTGCACTATGATCAAGGATGTATGCTTTGTGGTATCAACCTCTGACCATTGTCTAATATGAAAATTTTCCCTCTAAAAGAAGCTTGTTTTTTTCCTCTCTAGTGCCCAACTTCCTTATTATAAGATATAAAATCGGTCCATATAAAACCATCCCTGCCAGTTTTTTCCAATAGACTCATTGGAATAAAATCAGTGGCAAAGCCACGATTTTTCTGAGAGGGGTCCATGATAGTCGTCAAACATTATTAGTTTTGTCATGCTTACTTTTATAGGTCAAATAAATAAATAAAAATTAAAATAGGGCTTATTAAAAAAATTCTTCGGCAATATGCCTTTGAAGAATTGAGGGCCCCATTTGGGTCCAATTAGGGCTGCTATTTGCTCGCCTATGCTCAGAGCTTGCCCTACACTTTATTTTACAACCACCTCACTTCAACAAAGGAAAATTTTGTTGATTATTTTGAATCTAATGATTGTTTTTCGCCCTAATCTTCCCTACTATAGATCTTGAGATCACGAGTCTACCATCAAACGGTTAGATGTTTATTCCTCGTGCGATGAACCATCAAACAAAACATGGTTTGTATTCACTTTTTAGGATGTGTGTCAGGTATACTCAATATCTTACCGTTTGATAACGGGCCCACGATCTTAAGATCTATTAGATGAAAGCTTAGGAGGAAAACCAATGTCTATCATTAGATTCAAAGGAGTCAATTGGTTTTTCCTTTGCCTCAGAAGTGACCATAGCATAAAGTAGTGTGGTAGTAACACTAGCCCTTATTCTTAGGAAGGAGGTATTGTGAGTTCAAAAAAAGACGGCAGGAAAATTTTAATAATGAGTAATGTTATCTGCAATTTGAAATTTTTTCTTTATACTATGATTGTAAATAAAGTAACTTGAATCATTAGTATTACATTTTATTTATTAAAAATCCTGTGACTAAACAAAGATAAGAGAGAAGTTAGGGGAATCGATAAAGATAGAAAAAAATAGTATTTTCCATTATTTTTGGCAAAAATAACTCAGAATTCTGGTCACTTAATATGTATAGATGGTCTTAAGGGATCCCTCGCGAAGACCGATTGCCCCTAAAAAATCTCCTTAAAAGGGAGTTTAAGATTATTTTTAAAGGATGGGGATCCCTAGACCCCCATAGGATAAATTTAGCTCTGCCTTTGAATAAAGCTATAAAAACTTTCCATAACAATACTCGCTATTTTCCAATTATTATATGAGACCCGGGAGTAAGCATGAGTGTGCCACATGCACATACACAAGGTTAATTATTAATGTTGTGAAAGAAAATATTAAAAAAGAAAAAAATATTTTCATACTGTTTATTTTAGGATCAAAGGTGAAAATTTTCAATATGAACTTTTTTTGAGGTGAATAACTCGTATTTGTGGCTTGTGAAATGAACAGAAAAAGGTAATTTTCTCTTTAAAACCCTAAAGGAGCTTGTGAACCCTCAAAGAGTGTAGTGTAACTCAAAATCATATGCCACGTGACATGTGATCTAGCATCCAAGATCAACCATTTTAGGCTACACAGAGATGTATTTTCCCATTTCCCTTATCATATATATTTACATATCGTATATAAATTTTGAAAAAAACAATACTAATGCTAAAAAAATGATTTTATCTCTTTTTTCATGTTAAAAAAAGTTAATTTTTGTCATTTTTTTCATGTTAAAAAAAGTTATTACTTTTCAAGTTAATCAGTTCTATTTCTCAAAAATTCACTAAAAAAAAAAAACACGTTCTATTTCTCAACGGGAGCGAGGAAGGGAAATAATTCAGTCGTCACTTGTAAGTGTCACCTTGACTAGGTGAGAAGGACAGGAATTGAACCTGTAGTCTTCAACTCATGCGCCCCATATGTCTGACCATTCCTCCATCCGGCTTGTTTTCCTTCTCTTTGTTGTTGAATAAAGGTACAAAACGGAATTCGTTTCCAAATAATTGAAATTATCGTTTTGGTTTCGGTCCCCACCGAAACCAAAACATTTCGGCAGAACTGAGCTGCTCCTACTTTAGTATCCCTTAAGACAGTTCGTCCATTGACTCGCACTGGTGTAGTAGCATTTATAAAAGGGAGCCATTACTTGCGCACGAGAAGTTAGCCCTTGCACGTAGCTTAAAAGAAAGACTTTGTACTTTGAGACCCGTTTAAAGATCTCTAGTGCTAAAAAATCATCAGTCAATTGTTGAATCATATGATAATGATCATGTTTCTTGACAATCTTTTGCAGCTAAGATCTTCAGATCACATACTTCAAATCAGATGGCTTAGACGGCCTTTTCACATGACAAAGGTCCCCAAAATACAAACTTTCTTTTAGACTCTATGGAAGGGCCAACTTTCTGTTTGCAAGTAATGGCACCCTTTATAAAATATCCTTTTTTAGAAAAATATAATAAAAATTTAATGGCCAATCAAATATCCCTTTCTAACATTTTTCCCCATATTTTCCAACTCTGTCCCTTTCAAATGCCAAGCATAAAATTTGCAATATATAATTTTGAGATTGGTAGAGAAGAACTACATAAACTTCTATACCAGATGACATTTGTGATAAACTTGACATGGTTTTGATCTACACAATACATAGCCTCGGCAACTCTGCGAGAACCGAAACAAATAATCTGTAATAATCAGACGGCTAACGCACACACCGCTTTCAAATTTGTACAATGAGAACCCCTGGTCATCATATACAGTTTTTAGTGTACAAGATGCAGTAGAAGGGCCCAAGAAATTTTGGATGGCATTAACCTTTCTGCTCTCAATTGTTCTTCACACTTCGGCCGCTATAATTACAGGATGAAACCTATCAACATATTGGTGAATTATATATATCTGGAGGACTTACAGAATGAACGAAGCTCGGTGTGCAACTCGAATTAGAATAAAATGGCTGCTACTGTGATGAAGGCTGCAACCGAACAGACCAATGCCTGCAAACATTCCATAGAAAACAAAAAATAGAACAATTATGAAGGTGTGGTAATGAAATCTTTCATAGGGAAGTGAAGATGGGAATGTTCAAAAGTACACGTTTAATGTCGCACATCTTTGACCAATCCAAGTCGTCCAAGTGGCAGAACATCACATCACTATAAATAAAGTTAGCCTCAAGGAGGCACCCATCAGAGGGTTCAAACCATTCGATCTAAGCACTTTAATATAAACCATTGTTCATATTTAATGTTGGATCTGTACTGAAGCGCTCGGAATAGATGGTACAGATTGGCTGATGGGTATGCTCTTTTTTTTTTTCCGGGCTACGTGAAGGTACATGATACCCAACCGCTTGGGTGAAGTAGATTGTAAAAGATATGTGCCATGTGGCACCACATGGTCTTAAAAGGTCGTGATGTAGCTGACGACTCAAATCTCATGAATGTAACCAGCAGTAATTTGAGGATCATATACTCGTATGGCTGCAAAATATTAGCATAAAAAACCCACAGTAAATTTGTTGGTAGGTTCCATACACCAGATCAACCCCTCATCACCAATCTTGGGAAATGCACATTTTTTTAGCACCAAGTAAGTGAAAGGTCAAAAGCATACTTTCACTAAATTGCGTGCTCAAAAATAGCTGTGCACTTCCCAAGATTTGACCCTTTTGGAAGAAGGAGATCGACCCATGCACTGCCCTTAATGAACAGGCCAGGTACCGAACATACCAATGCTTCCTTTACTAAGAGGGAAGTAATCAACAAAAGAAAAACAACCAGAATGAAGAGCAGTTGGGCTGCGTTTGGCATAGCTCTTTCACAGCTCCCTGCCAGTGCCAGATATACTTACTTGAGTAGGCTCTCGTTCCTTGCTAACTCCCTGCAAAGCAGCATTTACCTGCTCTAGCAGCTACCTCCCTGCCAGAGCAAATAAACTCTGCTTTGGTAAGGAGTGAGCAGAGAGCAGGAGATAACTGTTGGACCAGGTAAATCCGGCTATGCAGCAAGTTAGCAAGGAGAAGGGGGACCTGCTAAAATAGGTAGCCTGGATTTAGCAAAGATAAAAGGAACCTGCTAAAGCAGGTAAACCCTACTCTGGCAGGGAGCTAGCAGAGGGCTATGCCAAACACAGCCTTGGTCTCTATCTAGTCTATAGTTTGAACCCGCTCTACTTAGAATATTAGAAATTCTCTGCGAGAAGGGCATAAGGGTATTTTAAAGGGGGTTAAACAATAGAACTTCACTGGATTCCTAATCACTTAGAATTTTCTCATGTTTTGGTAGAGAGAGAGAGAGAGAGAGAGAGAGAGATATTACAGCGATTGCACAGGCAGCAAGGCCTGCTCGTTCCCTTGGATCTCGGCGGTAGTAGTTGCCAAAGTAGAGAATAGTGGCATAGTACCACAGCAACGGGATCAAAAATCCAAGTAGAAAACTGTGAAACCATGATGCAAGTATATGAGAGAGAGGCACTGTGAGAGAGAGAGAGAGAGAGAGAGAGAGAGAGAGAGAGAGAGAGGTACTCACGAGAACCATCCTATCCCACAGCCAAAGCATGGAAGGGGTTTGTCATATAGTCCCACTTGCAAATCTTCGGCATCTCTGATCAGCATATACCTTGCTTCATGGTCCTTACCATCTAAAGCTGGCCCTGCATTCGACATAAAATTTCTCATATACCTCTCCAGATAGGTTTTTATATAAGGAATGGGTCCGATAGAAAAACAATAAAACATGATGCAAAGTCATGACAATCCGTAAGAATTCAATACGTGGCATGGGTGCCAAGTGTCAAGGTGTCATAGATGTTTGGCACTCCAAATTTCTAAAGATTCCAATACGGCGGCACGGCCTTAAGAAAAAACATAGTACATTAATTTTTTTTTTTTAAGGAAAATCTTAGAGAGCCAATTGAGATATGTAACGAAAAGATACATTATGTACATCATAAACCTAACTAAA
This sequence comes from Chloranthus sessilifolius, assembly GCA_021018995.1. Classification (NCBI taxonomy): domain Eukaryota; kingdom Viridiplantae; phylum Streptophyta; class Magnoliopsida; order Chloranthales; family Chloranthaceae; genus Chloranthus; species Chloranthus sessilifolius. The sequence goes on along the minus strand of CM037593.1, from coordinate 8,071,339 downwards.
AGTAGATAATATTATACAAATTGTTTCGATGATCCGAGCTTTTTATTTTATAAGGTACTAAACTTCACACAAATTTAAAAAAAAAAAATGACGGTTCATTTTATTGTGTCAAAATGAGGAACATTTTTATCATATTATGGGGTATCTTCATATATGTCTGGAAGTATCATACTCTGTAGAGGAGTATCCAAGTGCCACCAAGTGTCGGCACAAAAATCCCAAAAGTAGACATGCCTAGGTAAAACTTCAAGAGTTACATATTGAGCCTACTCAGATCAACAATTCCTTGGCAGTGTGACGCGAGACGGGAACCCTAAAATGCGTGAATATGGTGTTTTGCGATTTTGCCGAAATTAAATAAAATTAAATCAAGCTTAATCTCAAAACTATCTTAAATACCTTAGGGTTCAGAGAATTCAGGTTGGTAGATCACGCGAGATCCAGTTAGGGTCCAATTCGATGCGCGAGCACTATTAGATTTGAAGCGAAATCGGTCTAGAGATAGAACTCTAGCTATTTCCAGGCTTGGGCGTTCGTCTTCGAACCGATGTAGATTCGCGAGCTCTAACTAGGGCTTTGGAAATAGGTGTATAATTTTGTAATGGGCTTATGGTTTGATTTATGGCTTATAAAAAGGTTTTGGGCTCTGTTTGATTTGGGATTCGAAAAGGGATTTATGGTTTTAGGGATCAAGAAATCAATAGGTTAAGATGTAGGAAAAACCAGCAGGGATCAATAAGGCAAAAGATTCAAAGAAGACAGTGATAGATAATAGAGAAAATAAACAGATAGCTTTTAGGAATCACTCCCTTGGCCTCACACCAAACCCATCTCAGGTAAAGAATATTCAAGCATAAAAGCATTCAAAATATTCAATAACTAATTAAAAAGTCTTTACAAGCCTCAATATATAGGCTACCAATAATTAAATTCGAAATAAAGAGTCATAATACTAATAAAACACTAAAAAGGAAAGTTTTCGCAACAAAAAACTTAAAATTAGAAGTCCCGTCACAACGTCCACGGACAGTGAGGGAGCAAAATCACGGACGTCCGTCACTGTTCATCACGGACGTCCATCACTATTCACGGGCGTCCGTCACTGTTCATGTGAACAGTAACTTTTTTTTTTTTTTTTTTTTTTCCTGAAGTTGAAATTCTGTTGCGGTTCAATTTCAATACTTTCGATCTTGACGTTCCCCGTCACAGTGTCATTGGAACACAATGCAAATCCATATGAAGAGTTCAGCATGATAAAAAATTTAGGCAATCAAAAGACACACCTTGACATAAACGAGAACTATTTTTCTTTTGTTTTTACCAGTGACATAAAGGATAAATTTAATTGTTTGTGATTACCACCTTGACTTGGTCTAGGAAGAACAATCCCAAATGAAGAATCTCGAGGCCCTGCATTAAGTTGGACCTTAAATGACCATCTAGTTGTTTGTAAATTAGATTTATAACGGTTTTGGGGTGGGCTGTAGCTCAATTCGAAGGTTGAAATATTGCAAATTTGCAACCCTAAGGTTGCAGGTTCAATCCAGCTTACCCATTTAAAAAAAACAAAAAACAAAAAAAATTATGGTTTCTCTTTAATTAATACGAAATAATGTTAATTAAAACTAGAAAGACCAAAGATATCAAAGGGTTGTCGCCTTGTCGGGAAGCAACAAGCCCTCATCTACCAAAGGAAAACCAAATTAGCAAGTATTTTAGTTATTTATTTATTTCTTTCCCTGAAAAACCAAATTAGCAAGTACTTTATTTTATATTTATTTCACTGGAAAACAAAATTAGCAAGTTGATCCACATGCATGAACACCCTTTTGAATACTGGAAGCTCTGTGAACATCTGCCAGAGGTGAGATGACAAAATGTCGGAAAACCATAATTCATGACACAGCTATGACTCAATGCAACATCCCTAGAAATATCATGTAAAACACTGCCAATGAAACATTTTTTTTATTGTAAGAAAAATTTATTATGAGAGAAAAGAACACAAACCTGTATAGACCAGTGAGGCGCTTGAGAAAACCTAGAAAACAACTACCCAAAGCACAGAAAGAGAACCTCACCCTCGAGCCAAAACCACGCCTAAACTCATGCATAGACCTCCCTTAGCGAGAGGCATATAGGTTAAATGTGCAGGTTATCCCATTTAGAACAAAAATCCCTATCTTCAGTAGGATTCGCAGCAGGCACATTGGCCCAAGTCTGATCCAATTAACGGTTAGATCCCGAACACCTTTTGTAATCATACTTATGGGTCTCCTAGTCAAGAAAAAATCATATGATTTCTTTCAGTCCAAGTATGATCCAATTTGATTTTAGAAGGAGCCCGAACTCTCAAATTTTAACCCACTTGTGATGAACTCGCGGAGACTGAGATAGAGCTAGATAACAAGATTTAACCGAAAGCCTAGCATTCAGGCCCCAGATTCGAAGATCTCTCAAGGCAGCGTTCCTATGGATAGAGTTCAACAGCTGTGGTAGAGAAAGCATCGAAATCTCCTCTTCTTCCTTTAAATTTTTGCACAAACAATAGCATTATTATTCACTGCAATTTGATAAATGTCAGGTTCACTGCAATTTGATAATTGTCAGGCTACTTCTCTTTTAGCCGAGTATCACAAGCCCCCACATCCTCTGAAATTTGATTTTATCGCCCCTGCCCCTACTAAATTTGAGACCCTTCCAGAAATCATTGAAAACCGAATCTAGCAGCAGACCCTTTAGGTTCTGAATATCTGTAGCATTACCATATTTAGCCAGCACCACTTGCCACCAAAGATGATTGATCAACCTTGCTCCTCCACAATCACTTCCCTAACAAGGCTCTATTAGCAACTCCCAGCATTCGAATCCCTAATCCATCATCTTTTTCGAATAAACAACAGCTTTACAATTTGGTAACATCTTTTCCTCCTTCCCATAAAAAAATCCCTGATAATCTTTTCCATTCTATTCATTACCACTACAGGAGCTCTGAACAAAGAGATATAGAAGACTGATGGTGATGATAGAGTAAATTTAATGAGGTGAGCCTGCCCCCATTACTGGGCATTTTGCACTTCCACACAACAAGCAGCTTTTCAAATCTACTAAGAACAGGATCCCAAAGGTTCATTTTCGGTTTACCAACACCCAACGGAAGAACCAAGATATAAGATGGGCATATTTTCAACCTGACATCCCATGCTATCCGCAAACCTCTTCAGCTCCAATTCTCCGACTCTGATACCAGATAGTTTAGACTTGTGGAGATTCAATTTTTTTCCCTGACACAGCCTCATAAATGGTTAGAACATCCTTCACAGCTTGCAAATCCTCTTGATTTGTATTACGTTACAGAAGACTATAGTATTATCGGCATATTGTAGGTGAGTGATCATTGGCCTGTGTCCAGTAATCATAAACCCTCTAAACTGATTTAGCTCCATAGCTTTCAAAAAATAAACCATTCAAAGCCTCTGCAACAATTGAATAGCTCTGACGACAAAGGGTCACCCTGTCTCAACCCTCTCGAGCTTTGAAAATAACCTTCTAGGGACACATTTATCAGAATTGAAAACCAGGCTGAAGACATACACCCAAGCATCCATTTTCCATCTTCAGTTGAATCCCATCGTGCTCATCATATAGCTCAGAGGGCCCCAATTAACCCTGTCATATGCTTTATCCATATCAAGGATACAAACTATACCACTGTTGCTGCTTTTGCTTACGGAATCTGCGGCTTCATGCATTGTTACCACCACGTTAAGGAGTTGCCGCCCCTCAATAAACGCCCCCTGCCTACTGGAAATGATGTTGTTCCTCACCTTTCGAACCTGATTAGCAAGAACCTTCATAAGAATCTTGTACATACTCCCAATCAAGCTGATTGGTCTGAAATCTTTAACTTCTTCAGCACTATCCACTTTAGGAATGACAGTAACAAGAGTGGATCCACCCTTCCCTGGTCAAATATTTCCAGAAACACCTCCCCACATCATGTTTAGTTTCACCCCACATGGTTTAAAAAAAAATTCATAGTAAAGCCATCTGGCAAAAGGGGCCTTGTTCTTACCACTCTTCATTATGGCATCCCTAGCCTCTTCTTTCGTAAAGCTTCTTCAAACCCCATTTTCTGAGTTCAGACAGATATTTGAAATTCAGACCATTTAAAACCGGTCACTCCCATCCAAGGATCAAAATTTTGGCCGAAATCCGAAATTTTGGACCCCATACAAAATGGACAGAAATTTTGGATTTCAGTTTTGTTCCGGCCATGCCCGAAACTGAAACATTTCGGCCGAAATTTTGATCCATGCTCCCATCTGTCTTCCATATAATAACTCTTCAAACAATTTCTTTCCCAATCTCTTTCGTACTTGTCACATCCTCCCATTGACCTTGAGGTTAGAGATCTAGCTCTCTTGTTTCGAACATTTTAGTGTTATTATCACCCTCTTGAAGCCAATGTAACTTAGATTTTTTGCTTCCACATCGACTCCTAAAGGCATCTTTTATCGAAGTGCATTTTGAGGGCCATTCTGTTTTCTGATTCCTCCTCCGTCAAAGGTCGAGATTCTTCTAAGCTGTCAAACACCGTAACTTCCTTGAGGATGGCATCTTTCATCTGTTTCACATTTCCAAATCTACCTGTGCTTCACTTCTTGATTTTATCTTTGATATTTTTCAATTTCACTGAAATCTTGAAAGCTGCACTTCCTTGGACCTGGATTTCGTGCCACCACTTTCCAACCATCTCCTTGAAATCATCCTCCGATAACCAAGTATTCTCAAATCTGAAGGGAGTAGGCTTTACATCCTAACAGGGAACTTGAGAAGAAAAGGAATATGATCAGAAGTTGGTCTGGGCAACCCTTTCAAAATGGCATCCAAGTAGATCTCCAACCACTTACTGCTGCATAGGAACCGAGGTAATGCGCTCAATGTTGGAACATCCAGCAGGCTAGACCAAGTATAAGCCTCCCCTCAATGTCAAACTCCACCAGACCACATGTACTGACAAAGTTTCCAAACTGCCTCATCCCCCTTTGATCCCCCCCCTCCCCCACCCCCCCTCCTGGACAATTCTTTCATTGGAAAATCTGATACCATTAAAGTCCCCTCCTACACACCAGGGGAGGACCCATCTAGCAGAAATTCCGCCAACTCAAACCAAAAGCCATCCTTATGAGAATCCTCAACAGGGCCATAAACACCTGAGAAGACCTAAGGCATCCTCCTGTTCTTCATCAAGACAGAAACAAAAAACTCACCAACTTCAGTTTCCATGCCTTCCATCTCCGAATCATTCCAGGCTACAACAATACCTCCCAACAAACCCTCTGAATACAAACTTTCCCAACCCCATCTGTTACACCCAAACACTGACTTCACTTTCTGAATATCAGTAACCCCCACTCCATTTCCTGAAGAGTAACAATTAATAGCTTATTCCTTTTGATCATTCGTTTCACCGTAGCCCTTTTATTTAGATCACATAAACCCTTGACATTCCAAGATAAAATCTGTATTGAACAACAGAAACACCCAAAGAATTGTAAAGCAACTACTTGCCCACAACCTTGTCTTTCTTATAAGACAAACCCCACTTCAGATTTTCAAGCTCTCTTCTCCCCTTACCTTTGTTGTTTGAAGTTATACCTTTTCTTTCTCTCTCAATAGCCCAAACACTGCTTGCAAAGCCTCATCAGTATCTTGAAATGTCATACCGTGCCTTGTCCCAATCATTATAATCCTCTCTGCCTTAGTCTGTTCATCCTTATTTGGCTGAAGTGTATGCTCTTCCCACAGTTCTTTCTCTAAGCTCTCAATCACCCTCTGCACATACTTCTTTCCCATTATCAATGGTATCAGACGTCTCCTCCGAAGTGAAACCAACAGAAGCGATTACCAAATCAAACAGGTTCTTACAAAGAGAAGGTTTATCCACAGATTTGGGTTCCAAATTTGGTGGCTCATTACAAGTTTTCCCTCCCCAAATTACATTAATAAAAACCTAAATTTTCTAATTTGTTACACAGGCTTGTATTCAGACCAACTTCAAAAGCCTCGCTAAAACCGTGTCCAGGAGAGGGTTGCAATGAGGCTCTAAGGCCAAAGAAATAATACCCAAAATGTCACATGTACCCATCCTCGATCAAGGAGAACACTTGGGATGGTCCGCAGTTGTCAAATTATGTCAGGCTCGAGATCCACATTCGAGCTAGATCTACCATCGACCCGATCCATCTGGCTAAGCCCAACGCCACACCTACTTCAAATGTCACGTGACCCAGGCGTCAAATCTAAATTATTACCCACTGCCGTATCTTCAAGGAAAACATAAATGATGAGGATCTTCCTCCGCACACACCCAATTCTCCTGACCTGTCACATCCTCATTAGATAACTCCCTTCAACTTGCTCCGTACCCTCCGCCTCTTGCATCTGAATTGGGCCCACCAATATCCATGTCAGAGAAATTTGATTCATGGTTAGCTAGATCATTGCCACCTGTCACTACCCCTTCCTTTAAACTGTCAACAGGCACATGCAATGTAATTGCCATCGCAATATTAATCCCTTGATCCACATGCCCAGTTGTAACGCTCCCATCTCAGACTTCACAAACTGTAATAGTCTGACATCCACTTCTCCATATACCACCACGTGTCTCCTTCAACACCATAAGATCAGTGTCTCGCCTCTTCTCCGGGTTATAAATGAAATTCTTAGCTCAATATTCAAATTCAAAATATGAAAACCACTTGCCCTAACCATCTTCCATCTTTTCACAGACACAAGATTTCGTTGCTTCCACTGCGCCATTGACAAAAGTCAATGGTGCATGATTCGCTGCCCGTTCTCCGTTCTTTGAACTTTCGCTGGAAACAGTATGCAGCCTCCTCCCATGAGGATCTCAACCCTGACGTTGCACTCTTGTCGATCCTGTGGCCGGAGTCACTGATCCAGTCATTCGAAGTATTCTCGGCCATCCTCTCCCTATCAACTGGGAGATTATCGAACGCCAGCACTTATCTAGCCGCCGAGTTATCTACGCTGCTCCCCCTGTTTCCACCAGTCGTGTTTTCAGCATGATCACTAATCAGAATCCCTTCCTCGAGTTCAATGTAAAACGATGTCAATCTCGTTGATCACAACGTCACCACACCGGGGGATGACACTCCAGTGGGCCCCTCCCACAAGAATCTGAGCATACCAAGTCTCAATGAATGAGATGGCCCCTCCATCGACTCTGAGGAACTGGTACAACATCGGCCCAAGCATGAAGGGGGAGACCCAACACTCTTAGACAGACCATGTGGCCCTCTTTTTGCAGCTGGCGCCCTCCTTTATCATCACTCTAGTGATAGCACTCAACTTCCTGCTCTCGCTAGACGAAGTTCTTTGGTTTGCAAGCCTTTTCAAATGTCAAAAAGGAGATATTCTCCCCTCTTGAATATTAGAAGGATTTTTTGTTTTGTTAAAAAAGATACTTGGTGATGCAGAATTGAAGCCTACACGCCGAGATCGTGGCCAGATAAAGAGGAGACATCAAAACAGAAAGTAGACCCGCAAATGGGTTTTTAAAAGGCCCGTTAAAGACCCGTGTGCATGTTATTTTAGGCTTTTTTTATCTATGTTTAGTTTTCTTTTTATTAGGATTCTTTTAATAAGTGGGTTGTTTTAGGATTAGTTTCCTTATTTGAATTACTTAGGGGTCAGGCACATATATATGATATGTGACTATTAGTTTCGTCACTTTCAATGTAACCATAGAAAAAGTGGTCATAAGTCTATCAATATATGTCGGAGTTGTGTAATTCTTGTCTCGTTGGAAAGCTACTTTGATAAGCTTTCAAACAAGACCAATTTCACGTCATTCGGATATCATTTGACCCTTTAAAAGTGGTCGCATAATAAAAAACGGGATTAGTGGTGAAATTAATTATGACCGTTAGATTAGAAAGTTTTAAAGGTTGATTAGGAGCTTTATTTTTAGTAGTATTCTTGGGGTTTTTTTTTTTTATTTTATAAAGACACATTGTAATCTCTTATGAGAATATTGAATGGATGGTTAATAAAATTTATGAGTTTTGCTTTGTGCGAATTCTAGAGAACTTGAGATGAGTTTTCGTTAGAAGAGTGATTCTTCTCCAGCGTACGGTTTTGTGTGAGGCCAACTATCTTCCTTGGATCGATTCCTTGGATCTTCTATCCATTTTCTATTTTATCTTTTGATTATTGCCAGGTAATTTATCTAGTTTGTTTCTTCTATTGAAAACCCATAAATTCAAAAACATCTTTTCCTTGTTATATTGTTTCTGGGATTTTATTCCTAAATTCCTAACCCTTATTTGTTGATTCCCTTTGAACGATTTAAACCCGCCGGGCCTTAAATTATTCAAATCCTAGAAAGGAGTCAAGAAACAACATCGAGATTGTTGTTTGGTACCCTAAACTAGATCAAAACTAGAGTCTATCTTTAGACCTATTTTCTAGATTGGGAAATTCATATGCTAACAGACGCTAAATCGAATCAATTAAATTGCCCTAATAAAGTTATTAAATATTTTATATGTTTTGGGTGGGAATAATTTTGATATCTCCGTTGCTCAATTAAATCTCAAATTGATTTCAAAATTGCATAACCATGGTTTTAGAGTTTTTTTCCTGCATCATTGGGACTACGTGAGCCCCAATTTTTTTGTAAAAATTCTTGAATATATGATAAGGGAGGGTAGCCTTTTATGAAGCAGACAACCAGTCCCTATTTGTGCAAATTATCTCCGCTCATATCATAGCAGTTGCTAGAAACCTTGAAGGAAAAAATATGACCCCATTCCCCATACTCTTTCTGCAAATCCTTTTTGCTAGATTTAGCATCTACAACCCTGTGGGAGTGACGTCCACATCTCGGTGATGATCTGGGTCGGGCTAGATGAGGATCTAACACAGTAATAAACATGGCGGGCTTGGGTCAAAAGTCAGTGGCCGGGGGGTTGGTCGAATCGGGCTAGATGAGGATCTGACACACTAATAAATAGAGTGGGTCCTACTATACACAAACATATCATTATCACCACCTTGTCCCATGTATAGGGGTTCAGTTGTCATGTCCTATTTCTCCACCCATTTATATTCACGGCTAAAGGTCACTCTGAAATCCTTCATGTCCCTTCTCACTCCTCTCCAAGCCTTTATTGGCTATTCATCTCCTATTTCCTTGATTTTTTCTTTTATTAGGGCTAGCCTAAACTTCCTCTTTTGTACTCATTCTTAATTCTATCCTTAGTACTGCACACATCTACCTTTCTCATAAAAAGAGATGACAAAGCTCTTTCTCCTTTCTCCATTTTTTTTTTCCATCGTTCTCAAATTCCTGTCAAAAAATGTCAACAAAACAAGTCCCCCTCTCACTCAATCAATACCTCTATAGGTATTACCAACTAGTCTTTCTGTTTTTCTTTTTTTCATCTTTGCCAAGGCTGTTTTTACTTCACTTTATTTATTGTGTTAAACATCCTTTGACATGGTTCCTCTTCTTGGTCGACTTCCCTCTTATTCTCCACATTTAGCATGTCTTTTTAAATACATTTTTTTAATCTCTTCTTTATTTCATCTTCCGTAACTAAACTTTCATATTCATCCTCAATTCACCTTAATTAAGGTTTTTAGTGTCCCTCAGTTATTTTTGGTAAGCTTGTACAGTTGTACATGCCTCTCTCATTCCTTCATTCCCAACCTGGCATACAAAATTGCTATATGCTTCATATTTTAAACTTGCATTCCCTAGCTTCCCTTTTCTTTCAATATATTCCGTACGTCCTATATTTTGTCATCCCTTCAAGTATGTTTTGTTCTTTTTCGCAATAAACTTTTGAACCATTGAATTCTACCAAAAGATTTCATTTCGTCTCTCTTTCTGGATTCCCAAGCAATTATTTAACAACCCATTTAACACAAAATGCCATTTGTACCTACATGTCATTCAGATAGAAAATTACCAATTCCATAGTCCTTGGTTCCTCGCATTAGATTTCATTATTTTACTCCTTTTAAATACCATCACCTTATTCGAGCTTCCACCAAATAAATAGGTCAAGGGTTTTCCGGAACTGCAGATCTTCCCAACTTTCTAGCGCGAGCTGTATGAACATTTTTGGCGCTCCATCAGGTAGACCATTTGGAGGCTACAAAACCCACTTCCAATTGACACTTCTACTAGATAACCACTATTATTCCAACCATCCAACAGGGCCTATACCTCCTTTGGATGGGAATAGGTGCATGCAGGTTTTGTACCCTATATTTATTTTTCTCCAATCACATAGTGTACCAACTTTGCTAGCATAAGTTAATACAAAAAAATTGGAAAGGCAGATTTTGAACCGAAATCTATTTTGACTTCTCAGCATGACTTATCCAAAATTTCATAATCAAATGGGGGTTTGTAAACGCCATGGCAAAAAAAGAGCTCATTCTTTCTAGTTTTTGGTTGGAGTAATAACCGCTAACTCTCACCTGCATGGTATATGATGTATTTGTACCAATATTGTAATTTATGTGACATATCCAATACCTTAAACTCTCATTCCATGGATTGCAAATAGCCTCTATTTCGTCTACTGTATTCGGCATGGGTCCAGGAAGAGCATAGCAAGATTGATATCAAGTTCAATTATGAAGAAGTTACAGCGGCCAATTTTCTTTCATCAGTAGACGAGCTTAAGTTATTATAATAATAGGTGAGCTTTCCCCAATCTTGATTTATTCAAGTGCCTTTGTTTTCTTGTCTAGCCAACATATCTATTGGGATCTCACCAGTGTGTGATGTTCACAATTGGTATTGCTTATTGGTACTCCAGATGTAATCCTTACCGTTATTATGTGAGAAGACCAAATATCTTGTTTAGCCAACATATCATTGTGACTAAGTTTTTTATTAAAATGACTAGAAGACCCTCTATTCTTTTATTATTACGTGTTTCTATTAATCTAAAACAAAACAAATAGACGGGTAAATATGTCTTTTGTTCTTTGTGTAATCCCTAAAAATCCTCTCTCTCTCTCTCTCTCTCTCTCTCTACGGGTAACACATGCATTCGACTAGTCCTATAAATAAGAATGGTTCAATGGTCGCTAGATTTCGTAGAGTTCCATGAAGAACCTGCCTATACAACAAACATCTGCACTTATTAGAGGTTTTCTTACCATTTAGTATTCTAATTTTGCATTTCTCAACCAATATCAATAAATATTTTTAACACCAACATTTTGACCTCAGTGAACTTTGCTAATTACAGCCACTCCCAAAAACTTAGTCAAATTTGAGTAATGAGAAAGCAATATACAGCTAAAGATTTTAGGTCTGTGCCCCCAAAATTCGTGCTTAATTTGCAGCTAACCTGTTCTTGGGTTGAACTGTTTAGCAAGCAGTATGTTTATCTATTACAAGAAACCAATAACTATAAGCAGTTAAACTACAGAACTATATGCAACTATTATGAGACGTGAAAGAAACAAAAGAAAAAGGGAAAATCGGGAAAATCAAGTACTCTGTTCCATCTGTATTAGCTGTCGCATCTAATATTCCCAGGTCCTCAATGCAACTGCCAGCCTCTGAAGGACCTGCTTCACGTAAAATTACTTCTGTGATCAGCAATAATTGAATAAAAGCTCAGATTTCAATTTTTGTAATTTTTCAACTAGATGTTACAATTCAGTAATGACTAGAGCAATAGCATATTAACACTTAAAAGGTTGCATTTTCACAGTAAAGCAAATTGTATTATGGGTAACTTTATTAATACCCACCGAATCTTGGAGGGCACCTACGCCAAAAACCATCAACTCCTTTGAACCAGATGATGGAAACCATTTTCATCTCAATCTTCCACTCAAGGGATCTTGAGATCATGGTGTACCATTAAACCGTCAGTTTTTTATTCCACATGGAACATATCCTAAAAAAGTGATCTAAAAATCAGTTTGAGAGTGATGTATGCCACGCGATTTTGGGACGTGTGCCACATCAAATAAAAAACTGACCGTCTAATGGAAAGTGATGGGCATGATAGTTATCAGATTCTTGCTATCTAGGGCTGAGCTGTCTAAGGAATTTATGGGTGGTCTACCGAGGAAATCGGGAAATGTGGTCCCTTACAGTTTCTACTTCCTATTTCATTGTTTTTAGCTTTCTAAGGAATCTATGGGGGGGTCTGCCTAGGAAATCGATGAAGTGTCGTTCCTTACGGTTTCTACTTCCTAATTCGTTGTTTTGTTTTTGCGTGCAGTATATGTTATTGCCATCCACCCACCCCACCCCTCTTTTTCCCATTCCTTTCAGGTTCTTCGAACCCTCCCTAAGCTCCTTGCTTAGCAGACCGGATGTACTTTTTTTCCATCAATAGTACATACATCAATATCAATAAGAAGAAAACAAAAAAGAAAAAAAAGGACATTGAAAAAGATAATCTAGTCAAGTGAAACAAGTTTTCAGTATCTTTTGCAGAAGTAATTACGTGAGTCTCCTTTGATTAGAACATACTTGTGTTGGCTGACCAACAAGACATATTTTACCAACAACCGATACCCTTAATGGAATAACATTTAAAAAAATTATAGATAAAATGTGAGGAAACATTCCAAGCCCCAAGAAATGCCTAGTCTAAAACTAAATCAGGTAAGATAATGCAATTAAGAAGCCAACTGTTGCACCTGTTTCTATGCCTAGGGATTAGAGTTCCAAAGTGCAGTTTTTATCTCTCAGTGTAGAAGTTTACCAGTTGATAAAAAATAGCCCTTAAAGAAGCTTTTGTTCTCTCAATAGTTTCCACACTCATTACAGTGCAAAATTGACCAAATTAGAGAGTGATATCACAATAACAGACAAAATGATCACAACAAATAATTTCAGTTACTGGTCCACAAAATCAAGATCTAGTTCAGCAAACCAGAAAATTTTATGCAACACTGTACACACAATTTAAATAATACAAAAATCCAAACCCCAAGTGTAAAAACCCATAGAATTTCTAATTTAATACCTCCGATAGATGCAATATTATAGATTTAGCAAATTCTCTTAGAGTTCTTACAAAAAATACTAAAATGCATTTTTGTGCATCCACGCCGAGCTCCAAACCTTTTCCCTTTTGTATTCATACACCATTGAAACAGAAGCTCAGGACCTTAAGGTCTTCATTTTTAATTTTGTATTTTCTATTGCCCCTTAGTTTCATTCATAAAAAAACCAAAATGGCATGCCATACCATCTATCCCGAAGATTAAAATCTCGGTATCGGACTGTGCCAATACCAAGACGACATCTCAAGTATCAGTGATATGTATACTACAAAGCATATGTATTGGCCCGGCCCAATTGGGCGATACTCAAGACTATATGTCTATCTCGGGTGGCTCCAATACTGAGACGTATCACCCGATACGTCAGGTTTCATCAGAGATATCAATGATCACTACCCAATTTGGTTCAATATCAATATCCCAAGTCCAAGACTGCAAGGCCAATAATTGGTTAGTACAACTGGATTTTAGAAGTGCAAAAGTATTGAAGAAAGTTAATACTAAATTAATTAGGTGTGATTAAATCAATTTAAGCAAGATACTGATCATTATTCTCAAAGGGGAAAATCTAACATATATGGCTTCAAGTCTTTCCGATCAAATAAATATGATAGTGGTTTTAAATTACATAAAGTCAGTAGAGATTGACGACATTTTATAAAAAAAAATTGATGGATGGGAGATAGTTTTATTATTGAAAGAAAAAGCAGAATGAAAATTAAGAAATTGAAGGTTAAAATCTTTCAAATTGTAGACTAATCAGCTAAAGAAAGATTTTAGCCCTCAATTTCTCGATCAACGACGGGTCACCAAAACAAATAACAATTTGAAATTAATTATCTTATAAAACTAACACCCTATAATTAATAAACTTCAATTCCTTATAGGTAAGATCGGAAAAAAATTATATAAGGTACAAGCTCAAAAAACCATCAATTCTCCCAAGAACAAACTATTAATGCAATTTTAAAACTCTCTTAATTTTCTTTGTTTTTAAAAAATCAGCACCTACCCTTATAAGCATAGTAACAAATTTCTCCGAAATTCACGGAAACAGGTACCCCACGAAACTTTCGGCAAAATTTCGGTGATTTCTCCGAGATCGCTGAAATTTCATTTATTTCAGCAAAATTTCACAGAAATTAAAGAATTTTTTTTAATCTCAACCATTTTAAAACAATAAATAAGACTTTTATGAATATTATATCATGAAAATAATAAATAAAATTCGTACTCTCCCAAATTATCTCGAAACTTTTTCGAATTTTTCCTTAAATTTATCCGAAATAAACCAAAATGACCCCCTATCGAAATATTGCCGAAAACGAAATTTGTCACTATGCTTATAAGAGCTTTTAAAAAAAAATTATTTATTTAATTTTTTTTATAAAATTTAATAATTTAGAATTCATAAAACTTGAAAGCTGAGAAACATGTCATGGGCATAACCATGGACTAAAACTTCAAACACTATCTCTCCACCTAAGTTTCCATCGGACGACACAAACCCCATTTTAAAACTGCATCGTCCGATACGTATCGGATTCCATTACCCGGGTGTCAGACGTCGGCTGCCCAACCCCAAAAGGGATTCCCCTTGGTGTTTTCCAATTGCTGCATATGCCCATCTCAAATTATATGCGTCTTACACCAAATATTTACTCGGATGAGAAGAAAAATTGCCTATTATTTGAAACCTAATCGTTAAACAACCGTAGTAGAAGAAGAAGAGCTCAGTCAAACCCAGAAGCCAAAAAAACAGAAAAAAAAAAATTGAGCTTTCAATCAGGACCGTCCATCATGGACGAAGGAGAACCCGATGCACGAAACGAGTGGTATACAGAGAGAGAGAGAGAGAGAGAGAGAGAGAGAGAGAGAGAGTGTGTGTGTGTGTGAAGACTTGCCTGTAAGAGAAAGTGGAGCCGAAGCGCGTTTGCAGAAGAGCGAATTGAAGAAGGAAGCTTTTTTTTTTTTTTCCTTATATAGTTAATATTTTGTGTATGCGTTTTACACGGGAACGCCGACCGTGCTAGAAACTTAGCAGACGAGAACACAGCTGTTTGCGCTTTCTTTTGGTCGGTCGAATAAACCGGCTTCGGCCGGCGTGGTTAAATACCATCGATTTTTTTTGAAATTACCGAAAAGCCCCTCTCGGGAAAATCTCCGAAATTGGATTTTCTGCATGAGTTTGTATCGGTTGTTGGCCTTTAATAACTGACGAATGGTGATTGTTGAATCTGGATATGATAAAGGTGAGGTTCATTATCTTGATGTGATGATGAACCTGGCTCTTTTTCAAGTAAGGTTCAATAACCAACACTAAAGAAAGTGGGAGGATTCGGTGTTAGTGTTATATAGCAAAGGGATATGGTATCAGCCATCATTCAAACTAATTTCGTCGAATGATTATGACAGTTTGATCATTAAATTTTTGGGTTGATCTATCGAAGACCAAAAACAGACTTGTGGAAAGATTGAGATTTTACAAGCACAAAAAGTAAAAGAATAAGACTTAAAGCCAAATATAGACTTCAACTCATGCCTCGGATTTTGAAAAGTTTTGTAAAATCAAAAGAGGCTTAGGGATATCGGGTATCACATGGCACCCAATAGAGGATCGGGTGTTACGACAATTTATCTAAGGTCAATTAAACAGCATCTAAGAATTAAAAAAATGATTTTTTCCACCATTAAATGTTTGATCAGAGGTATAAACTTTCAGTGCATTATGTCCACGCGACATTTTTTGATCGATGTAACACCAATTCTCGTGTGTCGTAGATGAATCAAACACCAACAAAAGTGTTCAGTTCTAACAACTAAATATCTACTCTAAAAGAAATGTTTCGCAACCATGAAGGGCAACGTCCATCATTCAACAACCATTC
The DNA here is from genome assembly GCA_021018995.1 of Chloranthus sessilifolius. Classification (NCBI taxonomy): domain Eukaryota; kingdom Viridiplantae; phylum Streptophyta; class Magnoliopsida; order Chloranthales; family Chloranthaceae; genus Chloranthus; species Chloranthus sessilifolius. Next base: position 8,055,362 of record CM037593.1, on the reverse strand, counting down.
ATCAGAAAATTATTATGGTTACATTTGAATCGGTTAGTTGGTATAAGTATCTGTCATTGATTTGAAGGAATGCTTCAGTGCACATGAATAAAAGCTCATTGACAGGCCCTACCATTTATATATATATATATATATATATATATATATATATATATATATATGGGCCAGAGCACTACATCCGATGTTTTGGTTACGCACATTATATACATGATATAAAGTACGTGCGATCGAGATGTATATGTTCAGATGGATGTTAAAATAAGAAAGAAAAGATAAAATTCAAAATAATTTCATAAATAAATATTTGTGAGTAAGAGAATAACACCTATAAAAGAAAAAAGGGTTAAATGACTCCGACATTTAAACACCCCTTTGTTGTTTAAATGATCTTACACTGCTAAATTAGAGCCTTAAATGTTACACGGTTGGCCTGTGATTTATTATAATGTCATGTGATGCATATGTGTGATCAATTTAAATTGTCCAAATGACAATCCAACATTATAGCATGTTTAATCCAAAAAATCATGTACATAAGTAAACGTGAACCGTCTGATTAACGAACTTTAATATCAGCTACTACAATTAAGAATAAATGTTAATATTATAGTCTACAGATCATATGATTCAAACCTTTCAAAAAATGTGATTTTTGGGCTCATTGCCCTTCTACTTATGATCTATCAACTTGACAGTGTGGATTACCTACATCATAAACCATTGATGGTGTGTCATCACTTAAACACCATCTTAGTGATTAAAATGACGGTCAAGATAGATGATCCCAAGAAAAAATTACAACATGTCAATTGAGGTGATTTGGGCATTTTTAGAAGAGGCACAAACCTTACACAAAAGGTTGAGATGCTATAATTATAAGTAAGAGAAGAGAAAATAGCTAAAAGTGATATTGTGAAAGATTGTGAAGTTACAAAGAGCTCAGTGCTCATTAAAAACTGAGTGGAGAAATAAGACTCGCAGCTGACCCCAAATATAGAAATCATCTGGCCCGCCCGATTCATGCTAGAAGATAGATGAGTGAGCACTGAGGCTGGTGCGCAACTCCCAGCACCTAATCCCAGTTCTTCAGACATAGCCACCTCTAAAGTCATTAGGAATTGATTAGTTGGAGCCCACCAGAGCTATTACGTAGTTATCATTTTAAAATTATAAATGTCAACTTATTTTAGTCTCAAATTGGCATATTTTTCTCTTTTCTTTACTTAAAAAACAAAGCATTGTGAAACCTTTTTGGTCATTGATTGGCACATTTGAGCAGTATCTACGAATCTAGCACCATATAATTTGGTGATTTCATGGAGTTAGATGCAATACCTTTGGTACTTTATTTGCACCCAAGATTCTTCCCTTTCAACTCGGCTTTGCATTGCTATACCATTGACTTGCTTTAAATCAGATGAAGATATCCTTTTTCCTCCCAATCTTTCACACAATAATTCTTACGAGCACGGGCTTACCATCAAAGATGTTGATTCTAGTGACACACATCTCATTTCTAGTGAAACACTAATCGACCCCACGAAATACTCAATATCCCTTACTAACCAAAGTGGAAAATTGTTGATTGCTTAGAACCAGGAGAGGATGGACATTGTTTTTTCCAATCTCTCCCGCAATGGATCTTGATATCATACACCTATCATCAAACAATCATATTTTGATTCCACTGTGGCACACACCCTAAAATTTGAACATGATCAAGACATACATCAAATGTGGTTCTCAAATCAATTTTCATGGTGAATGTCACGTAAAATCAACATCTGACCGTCTGATGGAATTTTCATGATCTCAAGATTTATTGGGATGAAAAATAATATTCATCGTCTGACAGAAAACAATCACCAATTTCCAACTGTAATTAATGCATGATATTTAGTATTTTGTGGGTGCAAGTAGCAGCAACGTTTATAATATCCTTCACCTAAAATTCCGTCATTTTAAGATCCACCCACCTATCTATATAGTAAAGGGGTACCCTTGGATGGACATTTGTTCAAAATTGGTATTGATTCTTAAATTCGAGACATCCAATTAACTGCTACCTTTCCGGTGGTTAGTAAAAATCTCCATCACTCTACAAAAGGGTTAGTATTCGTCAATTTGTTAGACTAGTGAAAGTTAATATCATGTATAAAAAATCGGCCGATACAGATACGTATCGATTTCTCGGCAAATCGATTTGTATCAGCCTCGAAACATATCGGTATTGGCTTCAGCCAATACCTCCATTATTTTTTATTTTTTTTTATAGGCCGATATGTATCGCGGTATCAGTATGGGGCGATATGTATCAGCCGAGTCGCATCGATCCTTCATGGACTGATACCTGAGTCCGATACCGATTTTGACACCTTGCTTAATATAATTAAATATGGTACCTTTATTCGCGCCTGTGCCATCTCTAAAAGCGCATACGTTCTATAACCCCTTAAATCCATCGGCTACTTCATATAAGACGATGGAGATCGTTTTTCACCCTAATATTCCACACGATGAATCTTGAGACCATGAAAGTACCATCAGACGGTTTGCTTTTGATTCCACATTATATCTAATAGAGAATCATTAATGAAAAACTTATTTCCGCAATGTACCGCCTCTCTTTCTATTTTCTTATTATTTCTTCTTTATTTTAGAATTTAGAATTTCTACAAGATCCCTCCAAATAGAGAGCAATTACTTGCACATGAGATGAAATTCCATATGGCACACATCATAGAGATTTTTTGAAAATCTGAAAAATGATCCTGAAGGTCTGATCCAAAGCAATCAACAGATTTCAGGGGTGACGTAGGCACTTTCAGAGATGTCATGGGAGCGACCAGAGGTACCCTTAGAAAATTATAATCTTTGAGACCAAAAACCATATTTGTGCGATTCAATTAACACCTTTGGAAACATTTTTGTTTTCGTCCTAGTCTTTCACACAATAAATCTTGAGTTTATGAGCTTCCCATCACTCGATCAAATGTTGATTCCACAGGACACACATCTCAAGAAATGAACATAATTGTGGCATACCATCAAAAGTGGTTCATGTTTACTTTTTGAGATGTGTGTCACATGGAATCAATATTTGATTGTCTGATAGTGCTTTTGTGTGGAGGAGACTTGGATTAAACGACAATCTCTCCATCGTCTAATTTAAAGCAGTCAACGCTATTCTCGTGGTCTAGCGCATGGATCAAAATTTCTTTCAAAACGCATCGGTTTCGGTTAGGACCAAAATGAAATCTCCATATTTTCGGTTTCAATATAAAGGTAGCAAATTATTGGCCGTTAATTTCAAATTATCAACTAATATTTTGCTACTTTGATACTTTGAATATATATTAAAAAAAAAAGCACCGAAAATTTAAAATTTTGGTTTCGGGCACCGAAACGAAAACTGAAATTTTGATCCTTCGTCTAGTGCAAAAAAAAAAAAGGTTGTGAGAGTAATATTTCTTTGAAAAAGCCCAAACATTTATACAATCAGTTAAATAGTCAGCGAAGAGAAAACAATTAATACTCATTTCAAAAAAAAGAAAACAACAATTAATCCTGGATGGCTGCACCCACGCTTTACTTATCATAGTAACAAATTTTGTTTTCGGTAATTCTTTGGTGGGGGTCCTATCGGAACATTTGGGATTAATTTCGATATATTTTGAAAAAAAATTAGGAATTAAAAATATATAAAAAATAAATTTAATGTTTTTTTAAAAAATTAGCAATTTATCCAAGCACTGATGCTGAACTCAGGCATAGAACTATAAAAGACAAATTGGCAAAGGATACCATTATACTCACCTCACCACGCTGCTTTCTCAACCTACCTTCTTCAGTTGGCATGCATTGACCGCCTTTGAATCAGATGGTGGAGGTCGTTTTTCGTCCCCATCTTTTGCACAATGGACCTATGGATTGTGCACGTACCATCAGACAATCGATTTTTTATTATACAAAGTACATATCTCAAAAAGTGACCCTAAAATCATATGACCTCCTCCATCACGCTCAAGCATGATTTTAGTGTCACTTTTTGAGATGTGTGCAATGCGTAATAAAAAATCGATCATCTGATGATACGATCACAATTTATAGATCCAGTGTAAAAAAGGTGGGGACGAATAATGACCTTCACCATCTGATTCAAAGGCAGTCAATATATACCAGGTGGAAGAGGTGGGGTGAAAACGTAACCTTTTGGGTGGGTAAACGGTACCCATTGAGCAAAGTGCATTCATATTTTTAGTCCCACATGGCTGGGAACAAATAAATTGACACGAGAAGCTACCTAAAATTTGAAATTTGTCAAAAATTCACTAAATTATTGAAAAGTTGCGAAATTTCTTCGAAATTTTTGTTTGACCCTCATTTCGGCAAATTTCATGAAATTTCGCTGCATTACGACAAAATTTGTTACTATGGAAGTGGGGTGAAAAAGTAACCTTTTGGGTGGGTTGCGACAAATAAATTGACATGAGAAGCTACCTATATAATATAGGTTATGCCATCTTACCAGTTGTGTGTTGACTGGTGAGCACGATTGCACAAAGCAACTATTCTCTCGCCATATTATTAAAAAATAATAATTAAACATTAAACATTAAACATTGAAAAAAAAAATCTAAAATTTATCGAAAATTTTGAAATTCGTCGAAAATTCACGAAATTATCGAAAAGTTATGAAATTTCTTCGAAATTTTTGTTTGACCCTCATTTCGGCGAATTTCACGAAACTTCGCCGCATTTCGGTGAAATTTATCACTATGGAGGTGGGGATGAAAAAGTAACCTTTTGGATGGGTAAACGGTACCCATTGAGCAAACTGCATTCATGTTTTTAGTCCCACATTGGTGGGACAAATAAATTGACACAAGAAGCTACCTATATAATATAGGTTATACCATCTTACCAGTTGTGTATTGACTGGTGAGCACAATTGCACAAAGCAAATATTATCTCGCCATATTATTAAAAAAAAAAAATTAAAATTAAACATTAAACACTGAAATAAAAAATCGAAATTTACCAAAAATTTTGAAATTTGTCGAAAAATATCGAAATTCATGAAATTATCGAAAAGTTACGAAATTTCTTTGAAATTTTCGTTTGACCCTCATTTCGACAAATTTAACGAAATTTCGCCGCATTTTGGCGAAATTTGTCACTATGTTAGTAATGGGTGACACCATCATCTTTTGTGGTAGCGGGGCGCAAAGATATTGATTTTACATGGAACACATCCCCAAAAATATCCAAAGAGCCGTTCTCATGATACACCCATAATCGTAGTCACTTTTGGGGATGTATGTGTCACGACCCAGAATCCTAGCCAATCACAAGGACCTAGAATTCCGTGTTATGACACCGCACGCTTGTTAAGGCGATAAACGGACATTCACATCTTATTGAATCTTGCATAAAATTGGGCTCCCAAAAATCGTGAATCAAACTTTCTTCTCGTATTAAAAATTTTCTTCAATAAGCTTACATTGAATTTTGAGTCCAATAAACAAACTGACCAAAACTAGAGGTTCGGTCAACTACTGGAAGATCTTTCTGAATAATTAATATATACCTGACGTCGTTTAGTTGATCATCCAAGTCGTCACCCTTATAATCCGTATCATCTTCCAATGCATCAAGTCCAACGGGCAGTATAGTTCATATCTTCACCTACAACTGTTAGTTTTTGGTGGGATGAGTTTACTCAGTCACGTAAACTAAGTGGGTTGCATAACCGATCCACCACAATCTACCCAGGTGATCGTGGGTACAACCTTATGAGTGAAAGTGAAACCCTTACAATTATACATATAACCAATATACAGAAAAATCTCATAAACTTTTCATATCAAATAAGCTGAAAGAACGTAACATGTTTCAATGTATATGATGCTTCTAATGCTTATATTTTTCTTACTTGTCTTGTCAAGTTAACTTACGTGGCATATCGAAAGTCTTATTATTACTCTATATGCCTACACAACGTACTTCGTATCTTATCTTATTTAAACGATCTATGCCAGAATCGCTGCTCGAGCCTATCACGTGAGGTCCACGTGTAGATAACCACATAACATCCATATCATAACATAAACTACCATCCAGCCCGATGAGGTTACGCGCATAGTAACTATAATGTCCCCTTAGTTCGAGACAAAGCTATCATAGTGTCCTTAAGACCCGTCTTGACTGCAGACGTTGAATCTTGTGGTGGTACGCAAGATATGACACGTGTAGAAACTTAATTTTATATTCAGCTGGCCTTCACAGCGTATCTTAACATATCATAATATTATTCGGTACTGGGCTTAGGTCCCCGCCCCGATTTTATATTTATGTGGGCTTAAGTCTCCACTTTCTTAATATCTCGTAGCTTAACATATTCATATTCCATCTTATTTTAAACTTAATTAGAATGGGCCACAGTGCGATAGGATTCACAAACCACGCTTTTCAAGGGACGAGTTCCGTAGTAATCTGGATGTACTTCGTGTGACATCTCATACTACCATAGAGGGGTTTGCATCCGTACATGGACACCTATATTTCAAGTTTCACGTGACCGTGAAAGAAATCCCACTGTGACGAAAGCTTAAAAGTCGTGTGTCGTATCTTATTCTTTTTTTTTTTTTCTTAACATACATATGCCCTAACTTACTTCTAACTGATGAATGCCATACTAAATAAATGAAATATATAATAAGAAAACATCTAACCAAAATACTTGTAATTCGGATGCCTTGCTCATCATTAAGAGAGAGAAGAAGGCGACCTACAATGAAAGTACGTGAGTACCAGAAAGTGTATCATAAGGTGATGTTAGACTAGTCTTATCAGATAGATCTTATCGATCTACTGAAAACGGACTGATCGTTTGTGAAATTTGGCTAAGTATTGACTCCCATATGACTCAAATAAGTTTCGACCGTCGAATCCTTATTGTACAATTTTTGGGATATGTACACCTTCATAACATGGGTAGAAGATGTACCTAAATAATTGTCCTAAGCTTAGAATGTGAGTTGAGACTATTCAAAAGGTTTGGGTCCGCGATTTTACAAAATGTGCGTTTGACTATATTGGGTATATGAGCCCATTAAGGGTCCATAGACTAAACGGGCCCACAAGGCCCATGGACCTTTCCGATGTTTAGGGGTCTCGAATGATTCAATTTCCATCCATACTTAATAATATTTAAGGTGCATTTTAAGAATTTAAATAAATCGGTTATGAGACACCGAGTTTGATAACCATAAGGTGTCATAGAAAAAGTAGGTTTTGACCATTGGCCTAATTCAACCCAAAACCTGAGATCTAAAGAGGTCAATTCAGACCCTAGACTAAGGTGCCACAAGCATAGAGTGCATGAATTTTGGGGATTATGTGCACGACTTTAAGTGGTGCAAAGAACACGATGTGTCTATTTAAATAAAATCTGATCATCTATTCAACAGACAAACCTATGATCTTTATTTCGATTTACGGGCTTCGGCCCATAGGTCTGTCGTCCGCTATAATTAATGGGCCATACTAGACCCTTTAGCCAGTGTATAAGCAGATTTAAATAAATAAACACAAAAAGCATTATAAGCATAAATAAAATATATTCACATATTTGAGGTACTAAAATTTATAAAAATAAGGACATGTGGGTCAATGTGAATCGTTAGATGTATAAAGCATGTGATTTTATAGGGAGTCCATGGTTTGACCGAGGTCAGAAACTGATCGGTTCATCGAGATCGAAATGGTCAAACGATGACCTCCAATCGAGTGCCCAACAAAACAAAGCAGGCAACAACCCATTCTTGATGTGAGATCTATTTTGCCGGCACGCTTGGGTGCCCAGTGGAAAGGAAATAGTGCACGATAGTTCTCGGCCGATGGGTTCAACCATAGGGTCAACCATTTGACCATAACCGTTTTGTGAATCCACACAAAACCTAATAAATTCCAGTTTTCCTAAATTCATCTGTGACAGCCCGAATTTTGGAACCTCGAAATCCGTGCCATCAACACGACCTTCGAGGTCGTGCCCCGGGTTCCTTGCAAAACATTGATATATATACAATCCAAAACTTTAATTGAGACATGCGTAGCTACTCTAAATAAAATCTCAAAACCATCAACGTATCACAAGGCAGTCCTTGTCCCATGCCAATTCATGGGCATAAGAACTTACCCAAAGTTTAGTGATGACAGCTCATCTTATACGTTTTGTCAAGAAACGGTATTTAAACATTCGACATAAAGAGGCTTGATATACCAAGCCATACATAATACTCTCAACTCACTTTCAAAGTATGCAGCGGGTTTCCTAGAAGAATTCCTCAGGAGGAGGTTCTGACTCTTCTGTGGGCACGAAAACCGAAACCCTTGGATCAGCTTCTCCAGAAGTCTTTGCTGCCGCTAGTCCTGGACCTGCGACATATAGTCTAAGGGGGTGAGCTACATCCTAGCTCCGTAGGGAAACAAAAAGAACATATAGATTGACCTTCACACATATGTCAGCAATTTAACAAGCATAGAATTATTGAGTAATCACTTATGGACAACAACTTGAGTAACTGGAATTAAACTCATGATTTTGATCGTTACTTAGCATGGTTTCATTAAATCTCTGTATTTGTTTAGTTGTGAATTTGGCCTAATCACTTAAATCTTAACTTAAGTAGTCCCCGAGCAATATAGCATCGAGCCCCGATGGAATACCCACCATCGTCGTCTAACTAGACAGTTATTATACGTATCCACAGGGATCTTGCCCAAGCCCCTTTCTCATAGGTGGCGGGTCTAATTTTAGATCTACATCCCTGGGATGTACTATGAATGTACGGATTGGCAGCCGTACCGGTCACGGATATCCTGCCGAGTCAGTCGTGGGTATCCCGCCACGTCGGTGGGGTATTCTAATCAACCTTAAATAATAAAAATATCAATGTGCTTTACATATAGTTATTCACCGTGATTGTGCTAATTATATTACATCAGGCCTTATCACATTACTTCCGTTTCTGTTAGTTTTCATCGCATCCACAGGATGCCCCATATTTCTGTCGCACCCTTCTTTGTTTGAACTATATGATTTTTCGTCCCCTGGGGACCTCAAGACTTTCACGTTGCAACTCACTCACACACCCTTATCATGAGGATTCATGCAATATGTGACTATTTAAATAGATTATACTACGCATATGAGTTCACGGGATAATGCACATGTTTCAAGAATATTCCCTACCTCGACGAATCTCAAGGCACGCCTGCTCGTAGAGGGTTATAATGCATCAAACCTACATTTCAAAAATAGGTTTAGAACAATCACTAGAATCATTGGGGTGTATGACCCCCAAGTTTCTTGTATTCGAAAAACCAAGATCTGAGTGGTCACCAGACCTCGCTCGAGCGGCCACTTGACCTCGCTCGAGCGGTCACTTGACCTCGCTCGAGTGGTCACTAGACCTCGCTCGAGTGGTTAAATCGAGATCGCTCGAGCGGTTAAATCGAGCCATCGAAGTATTACTGGGGACCCTCGCTCGAGCGAGCTTCCCTTTAGTTTTGGGGACCGCTCGAGCGATCCCAGAGTTATATTTTTTTCCTGTTCATCCTCGCTCGAGCGAGCCTTTTAGACCGCTCGAGCGAGGAACGATGATTTTGCTCCTCGATCAGATCGAGAACATGCTTCCTCCCATCATTTAACCTTAATCTCATAAAAAGAAATATTCAGCCAACATTTTTCCTACTATTTAAAACATTCCTAGGCATCTATCATGTCTTTAACGTACCTCTGACGATGAGTCACGCACAAGTTCGATTTACGATTCGAAATTCTACTAGGCTAACAGGCCTCCAAGGTTCTTCCTCCAGTCTTTTCCTCTAATCTCCTTTGCCGACATAAGTCCCAACGAACCCTAGTTCTCTACTAGGCTCTTCTCTTCTTTCTCTCTATATTCTCCTTCTCTCTATTTAGGTTAGAATAGAGTTACGTAAGGGTTACTCTCTCTCTCTTTCACTTTTATATCTATAAGTTAAGGACATACTAGTGTGTTTCCCACATACACACTTAGTGTTTTTGGTTCGTTTTGGTCTCCTTGTGAAACACATATACCTATGTGTAATGCATGCCGTGCACTCATCTCAAAAATCTGAGATTGTGACAATCACAATATAAAAAAAAAGTGTAAATGTGTAGATTTGAATGGATAGAAGGGCACCCACATCATAGGAGCTTTTGATTGATTGGATAGTCACAGATCCAGCTTTAGCTTCTGACCTCGTTCGATGATTGCCCACATGTTTGGATTAGCACGCTTTGGTGAGTTTAATTGCTGAAGAGTGGTGCTTCCGAGATAATTTTAATGGCTTCTTTGGTAGCTAAATATGAGAGAAAGAGAGAAAATATGGAACATTATTGTTGATAGAATGTAAGGCGAGGGGGTGATTTAAGGGCAACGAATAAGATGGTGGACGTGATATTTTGATAGGACTAACAGCGGCTATTAGGGAAGGAGGTTTGCTCCTTGGGACGTATGAAGGGATATAGTGGCTGGGGATATATATATATATATATATAAAGGAAGAGAGAGAGAAGAGAAAAAAGTCAAACAAAGGAGAGAGAGAGAGAGGGTATTAATTGGCTGCTTGGGTCTTGGTGAAAAGGACGGTTGGATTAGAGGGGAGAGAGAGGGAAAGATAACTAAGAGAGAGGAAGAGGCGTTTTGAGAAAAAGGGGCTGCTGTGGTTGCTGACTTCTTCACTGATATATATATATATATATATATATATATATATATATATATATATATATATATATATATGAAAGTTGTGGCTGGGAGAGAGGTAATTGGGGCTTGGTGATTTGGGTCATCGGTGAGGGGGGAGAGAGAAACTGTCATTACCCGAAATTCTACCCCATCCCAAGGGTCTAGAATTTCGAGTTATGACCCGCACATATCCTGGATATGCTAAGCGGACATACACTTAACCAGAGTTATCACACAAATTTGGTTCCACGAAATCCGTGAAAGCCAACACATAAAGGTGGAAATAAAAGTAGTCATAAATATTAAAATAAAAATAATGAATCTGAATACTACACCTAAAAAATAATAATGAAAGTCGGAGACAAATCCGATAAAATAAAATAATAAATTAATGATAATAATAAGGACCCAATCTACTACCAAAGTCTGCAACGATCAATATCCGACACTCGGATCGAAATCAACACCGTAGCCCTCCTGGTACTCAGCTCCGTCATCCTCCCAAGGCTCCTAGTACTCAATACTCGCGGGATCAATGAAATCAACGTCAGCGGGATCTGGATGACCGACGTCTATTCCACTAGCGTAATCACCTGCAACTGTTAGATTGTCGTGGGATGAGTTTACTCAGTCACGTAAACTCAGTGGGATACGCCACCAATTCACCCCATTCTACTCAGGTGCATTGTGGGTGCATCTTGTGAGTGATAAACATAATATCTCAAAGCAGATAGTAAGAAAAAGATAAAATCATTTGTATATCGTAAAACTCATATCATATTATAAATACAAGACCATGATCTAGACACTCATATCCTAACGTACTTTACCATCTCTCATAACATATCATACCATGTCTTATTATCATTCTCGCACATACGTTTGTACATCGCATGAGCGTAACTAACATACTCATAAAATCTTAAACGACCTGTGGCAGAGTTGCTGCTCGAGCTACTATGTGAGGGTAACCATATTATCATACCATTATATCATAATGCCCTCCATGTCATATCATATCATACACCTCATCCAGTCATAGGGGCGGCCGGCGACTCATAACTCATAATGTCTCTCAGAGACATTCGTCTTGACTGAAAGACGTTGTTGCCCTTACGGTGGCTACGCAAGGAACGACACGTATAGAGACTTAAATTGTTAATCTTTTGTTAGCCTATACAGCGGTGTCTTATTATCGTAATATATCTTATCATACTGACTCATATCATATCATACTGACTCATATCCTAGCCTACCGATTCATATCTTATCCTATCATATTAGAACTCGGAGTGATATGGTTACCGTTTATGCTACTGTATACGAGGCTACACTGAATTCGCACTCACCCTACTCGTTATAATGTCTCATACCACCATGAGTTATAAGGCATGTGAATACAATGCATTCTCCGCTTCGATATTATCTCAGTGAATTATCACGCCCAAGCATAGGCATAATCTCATACACTCTCGCATCATCTGACCTAACATGACCTTAACTCATATCATGATCAAAGTAGAGATACAAAATCATCACATGCACAAAAAGATTTTTATTTAGATTATTGTTATATTTATACATATATTTATTTGTATAACACACCAATAATTATAGAGTAGGGGAGTAATTATGTGTTTTCGATAACTTGAAGGTCAGAGTTCGATTTTTACGAGGTATCAAATTTCTAGCATTTCGTATTATTGAAGAGATCTCATTGAAGTGATAAAAGTGATATTTAAATATATTATTATTTATTATTATAAAATATTTAAATTAAATATTATTATTTTAGAAGTTAAGTGCATCACGACCATCGAACGAAAAGTGCAAGTGATTAATGTGCACTAAGATTTTGGTCGTACAATGGTGAGATTTTAGTGTGAATCAGGTCGTATGTTCGGACGAAAATCGATAGATCGAATTTAATAAGGTGTAAGCTGCCGTTTGGCTCATGATCGATTGATCAATTTTTTTAATAGGTCAATCTATCGATAAAAAGGAAGCTAATTGGGCTCTGACAGGAAATACTACTACTCATATACCTTATAAGATAATTTTATAATATTAAGATAAGGTAGTAACCAAGTATCTTTATTTTATATGAGAATAAAATAATAATAAAGTATAAGTATATAATATTTATTAATTTTTATATTACCACCTAAAACTACTTTCTTTTTAAATATATTATAATATAATATAACAGATACTTTAATTATTCTAATGTCATCCTATGAAATGAAATCAGATGGGTGGGTCCAACATCAGATGGGTCTGAGTCGGTATAAATTTGAAACATGAAATGATACCTTGCATGTGTCTTGTAAGGTAATTTTTATTGTTAAAATAAGGTAGGTACTTGATGAGTGGTGAAATATTATCATAAGCAAACTTAGAAATTAGTTTTTAGGGGTCTCTCCCTTTGGAGAGCCTTTTTAATTTTCTTAGCATTTTTAGTTTTTAGCTTTTCCCTTTTCTTTTCCAAGAATTGTTCATTTCTAGGTTTAGTTTTTATATTAGTTTAATTTCTGCCATCAAGAGAGAAAAGTTTATATTGGAATTGTTAAAGCTTCTTTTACGGTATTTTAATGTTATTTTCATTTTATCTTTCAATTATGTCTTTCATTTTTTTCATTTCTAGTATGTGTGGCTAAATTTCTTTAAGGATTGAGATCTAATGAATATCATCCTAGATTTCATTTATTTATCATAGATCTGTAGTTGGAATTCAATGTTTGGTGTATTTCGATTCTATCACTTATTTGTTCTTGCCGATCTATGTAAATACCGAACATCATTTCTAAGGTATGGGATTTAGTCATGCTCTTCTCATGAACGCGGATCAGTGATTTGAAATTTACACTGAGTTCTTTATTGCTAATATTTGTGGCCTTTATTCATCGTCATTAGAAACCTCTTTTACGGTAAATGTTTTATTTATTTGGTTTGTAACATTCATTTATCGTTATTAGAATTAAATTTCTTTTACGGTAAATATTTTGTTCATTTTCGGCTATGACATCTATTTATCGTCATTAGAACTAAGTTTCTTTTACGATGAATATTTTGCCAATTTCTTTTGCAGTTTTGGAAGAACACAATCTTGTGTCTTGCATCTCTTGAATTCCAATCAGTTAGATCTATGATGGTAAATGTTAGACTATGGATGGGAGGATTTAGCATCCCAAATCTCGCTTTATATCTTGCATTAAATTTCAGTACATTATTATTTATTTATTTATTTCACATTCTTGAAAATTCGTAAGCTAGTTTAAATCTTGTGCTAAATATGTGGTAGTTCTTTTAAGGGTTTTTTGAATATACCCCCCCGTGTTATGCTAATATTATAAGAAACCCCCTGAGTTATGGGTATTTATTCTGCAGCCCCTACTTTTGTGTTTATGTTTCATGTAACCCCCTGCCGTTAACTAGCCGTGAGTTTATGGACGGAAAGCCTATTTTTCCCTTAATGAAACCAATAATTTAAAAATACCACCATTCTAAAAGGCCCTTCATTCATCTATATTTGCAAGTCATCCAATTAAAGTTTATCACCATTCTAAAAGGCCCTTCATTCACCTTTATTTACAAGTCATGCCATTATAATTTACCACTATTCTAAAAGGAGTATCTTTAAATCCACCCACAAAATCTTTGAGTACACCCACGCTGAAACACATCGACTGCATTGAATCAAACGATGGAGATTTTTTATCATCCCAATCTTTCATGAGATCGATCTTTAGATAATGGGTGTACCATTAGACGGTCGACTTTTTATTTCATGTGGTACACACCCCTAAAAGTGACTAGCACGCGCGTGATGTTAAGGTCACTTTTCTGAGATGTGTGCCACGTGAAATAAAACACTGACCGTCTTATGGTACGATCATGATCTCAAGATCCATCATGTGAAAGATTGGGAGGATAAATGATCTCCATCATTTGATTCAATTCAATCAACGTGTTTCAGCATGGGTGAACTTAAAGATTCAGTGGGTGGATTTAAAGGTACTCTTCTAAAAGGCCCTTCGTTCACCCATCAGTTTAAAGACTCATCAGATGGGTGATTCTCCCATTAAAGCATGCCAGCGTTTGGACGAATACTCAACCAATGGAGGATTTGTGGCAAACGATGCAATTATTCTTGAAAAGAAAACCTTTAATTTACGTGTTCCACTCAAAATACTCGTCCCTCCAATTTCCTATATGATTCAAGACCCATTTTTAGGAATTGGATTGCCTAACCGCGTATGCTTCCATCCACCGAATCTTTGAGTTCACCCACGCTAAAACGCATTGATTGCATTGAATAAGACAATGGAGATCGTTTAGGCATACCATTAGACGAGCAGTGTTTTATTTCGTGGCACACATCTTAGAAAAGTGACCTTAACATCACGTATACGGTTAAAATTAATTTTAAGGTCATTTTTTTGGGTGTGTACCACATGAAATAAAAAATCAACCATCTGATGGTGCCACCATGATCTCAAGATCCATCGTGTGAAAGGTTGGGATGATAAACAATCTCCATTGTTCTATTCAATGCAATCAACCGCCTGATGGTGCCATCATGATCTGAAGATCCATCGTGTGAATGGTTGGGACGATAAACGACCTCCATCGTCCAATTCAATGCAGTCAACTGTTGATGGTGCCACCATGATCTCAAGATACATCGTGTGAAAGGTTGGGACGATAAATGATCTCCATCGTCCGATTCAATGCAGTCAACCGTCTAATGGTGCCACTATGATCTCAAGATCCATCGTGTGAAAGGTTGGGACGATAAACGATCTCTATCGTTCGATTCGATGCAGTCAATGTTTTTCAGTGTGGGTGAACTCAAATATTTGGTGGGTGGATTTAAAACTATTCTTTTTTGTAAGTGAAGGGGTGGATTTAAAATTACTTTTACTACGTGTAGAGGGTGGCAATTTAGTAATTTAATTTTAAAAAGGATAAATATGATATTTAGGCTATTCTTTAACGACTGGTTAACCATTTAAAGTAGCATCCGTTAAAGAGGGTGCTTTATAAACACCAAAATGCTAACTTAGGGGGTTTTAAGCAAATAGCTATAATTGGGGGGGGGGGGGGGTGGTTATTTGTAATATCAACAGAACTCAGGGGGGTATTTGTAAAAAACCCTTCTTTTAATTAATTACTATTTTCTCTTTATAATTTTCTAACCAATCTTCGTGGGAATGATCTCATACTCTGCACCCACTGACTATAATCCGATTCGTGTACTTGCGAGTTTAAAACACATCTAAAATTACAACAAGTTTTTGGCGCAGTTACCGGGGATTGGATTTAGAAAATCTGAAATTTTTAAGAAATAGATAGTTAATTTTAGAAATTTCTTTAGATTTAAATCAATATTTCCACTAGTTAAAAAAAAATAAAATAATAATAATAAATAATAAATAATAAAATTTTAAATTTTAAATTTTGAATTTTGAATTTAAATTTTGAATTTGAATTTAAATTTAAATTTGAATTCGAATTTGAAATTTGAATATGAATTTGAAATTTGAAATTTAAAATTTAAAATTTTGAATTTTGAAATTTGAAATTTTGGATTGTTTGGAAATTTTGAAATTTTGGATTTGTAGGATTTTTTTTTAGGATTGGTAGAATTTTTAAGGCTTCTAGTTTAGGATCTTTATGATTTTTTTTTAGGATCTTTAGTTTATTACCTTTTAGGATTTATAGGATTTGTAGGTTCCTTTTTAGTTTATTGCCTTTTTAGAATTTGAATTTAGATTTTGATTTTGAATTTCAAACTTTGAATTTGAATTTGAATTTAAATTTTGAATTGGAATTTTGAATTTAAAATTTGGTTTTGAATTTTGAAAATTTGAATTTAAGTTTTGAAAAAAAAAAAAAAAGGGATTAATTTAAAAAAAAAAAAAAATCTTGTAGGATTTTTTTTTTTAGATTTGTAGGAATTTTTTTTTTTTTTTAGATTTTTGAAATTTGAATTCAAAATTTTGAATGTTGAATATTGAATTTTAAAATTTAAAATTTTGAAATTTAAAATTTGAATTTCAATTTTGAAATTTAAATTTAAATTTTAAAATTTAAAATTTAAATTTTGATTTTGGTTTTGAATTAGTAGGATTTTATTTTCTTTCCTTCTTCTGTAGGATTTGTAGGATTTTCTTTTCTACCTTTCTTTTCTTTTATGGAATCTTTTACTATTTTTAGGATTTGTAAGATCTTTTAGGATTTTTAGAATAGTTTAGGATCTTTAAGATTTTATTTTTAGGATCTTTAGTTATTGCCTTTTAGGAGTTATAGGATTGGTAGGATTTTATTTCTTTCATTTCTTTTCTTTTGTAAGATTTTTGTTAGGATTTGGAGGATTTATAGATTTTCTTTTAGATTTTGAAACTTGAATTTTAAATTTGAATTTGAATTTGAATTTTGATTTTAAATTTCAACTTTGAATTTATAATTTGAATTTGAATTTTGAAATTTAAATTTTGATTTTAGTTTTGAATTAGTAGGATTTTATTTTCTTTCCTTTTTCTGTAGGATTTATAGGATTTTCTTTTCTACCTTTCTTTTCTTTTATAGAATCTTTTATTATTTTTAGTATTTTTAAGATCTTTTAGGATTTTAAGAATAATTTAGGATCTTTAAGATTTTATTTTTAGGATCTTTAGTTATTGCCTTTTAGGAGTTATAGGATTGGTAGGATTTTATTTCTTTCACTTCTTTTCTTTTGTAGGATTTTTGTTAGGATTTGGAGGATTTATAGGTTTTCTTTTAGATTTTGAAACTTGAATTTTAAATTTGAATTTGAATTTGAATTTGAATTTGAATTTAAATTTTGAATTTGAAGTTGAAATTTGAAATTTGAATTTAAAATTTAAATTTTAAATTTTAAATTTGAATTTGAATTTTTAATTAAAAAAAAAATTTTAAAAAAAAAATATATATATAGAAATTTGAAAAAAAAATTTGAAAAAATTGAAATTCAAATTTGAAAAATAATAAAAAATAAACTAAAAAAAAATAAAAAAATAAAAAAATAAAGAAAAAAGAAATTGTGTTATCGGTAAGATCATGTTAATGCATGGATTCAATCTAGAATCATGTACTCTTTATGGAAGCCCGATGCACATTACACCTATGTGTCCCTTGAACAACCAAATTTTTACCCTGAACAAGTCCTCCCCAATCCTGTTTGGAACACCCATGACTGACAGAGTCAATCCAATAACATGTGGGGGTCTAATCAACATCTAATGTGTGATACGATGCCTTACTCTGATCAAAGTGACTGTAGAGTCAACCCAATGACATGTGGGCGTTTAATCAATCTCCAATGTGTGATGTGATGCCTAACTATGATCGAAGTTCTTACCCGAACAACTTTCCTTATGAATTTTCACAGCAAACTCAATACTTTCAAGACACAGAATCATATGAATCAACCCAAATTTTTTCTTACTTCTTTGAATATTTACAAAGTTTTGTGCGCACCACAACTCAAAGAATTTCTAGGTTATAATTTCAACTTAGTGAGGTGGCCAAGCAGTTGCAAATTGAAGATGAAATAGAGGAGTCCCTTATTGATACTGATCGAAATGAAGAACATCTTCAAGAGGACCCCTCTGATTTCGTTCAGAATTATGAGCAGGACCTATTGGTCACTACTCTTAAGAGTGACACAGTGAGCGTTGAGGTAGTGCGAGTGCATGGAGAAGAGGAAATGAAATGAAACGATACTTATATCGAGGGGAATTGAGAATCAAATTGAGACGAGAGAGGAAAAAAATAGCACCCTTACAACACCTGATAAGGGAGACATAACTCTTTCCGACGAGTGTAAATTCGGTTTGGGAGAAAAAAAGGAATTTCAAATCTGTTGCCCATTCATTGAATACATAGATAATCAACAAAATACCGACAAACGATTAATGGGCTTGAATTTAGAGTACAATTTTGGGAATGTCAAGTACAGGGTAGAGATTTGTAGGGTAGAGATGGGCCGTAGTGGTGGAACTTGGGCACATCATGGGGGTGTAACCAAGTCCTTGATCAGAGAAATGCAGAGACTATTAAATAAGTCACTGATCATTCTCAGAAAATTTTTCATGAAGATTTGGGATCCTGGTGGACTCGGATTGTGTTTACACCTTGTAGATTAATTTCAATTTTCTTTTCAAAATAAAATTTAAAAAAAAAAAAAAAAAAGTAAAAATAAATAAAAATAAATAAAATGCTTAGATACACTTTTTTTTTATGGTTGATTATGGTGTTGATAGTATTATCCGAGTAGCATTTTGCTAATTTTGATAATTTCCTCTATATTGTTGACATTTTTTTTTTGTGTGGTGAGGATGCTTGGATAGCTTGGTATAATTTTATGCAGGTTTGGGGGAGATTTTCCTATCTCTCTCCTTTTCGTATGCTATCAAATCATTACTCCAAGTATATTCTCTCACCTTACTCTAATATTTTGTTTATTGTCAACAATGAGGACATTGTTCAATTCTGGTTTGGGAGTGTAGTTCTTGTGATACTATTAGTTTGATACCCTTAGAATAAAATTTTTAATATATATATATATATATATATATATATATATATATATAAAATAAAAAATAAAAAATAAAAAATTTTTGGAGCTATCACACATGTTATTTTGCGATAGTTTTCAAACTTTAGTTAATGATGCATGTGAATTTAATTTTGAAAATATCGATGTCATATTTTGATTACTTGTATCTAGGATGATGAAATTTAAGGTGATAATTTGAGAATGACTCTGAAATTCATGCCTAGACACTTTTGTGCATGTGCACCATGCTTAAGATCTAGAAATCGAGGGACTATTTTAAAATTTTAATCCTTGATTCTTAGTGGAGACTAAACCCAATGAGCTTTAGAGCTAATTTCTCGTCCTTGATGAGAGTTTATATAAACTCGGAGTTATCTTTGAATACGAATTATTTTTATATAATCTCATACATTTTGTTTTAACTTGTGACTTTGCATGACATTAAATTCATATCATTGTGTTAGAACGTACCGTATGTTTACTCAAGACAAATAGGCAAGGTTACTATCGTTTGAGGACATGATTGAAGGTCATCTTTGACTCATTTGTACTTAAAATACCCCACCACATATAAATTTATCATTCTAGTACCCCTTTGAGCTTATTAAAAAATTTACCTTTATATATTCTTTGATAAGCCACGTTAACCTTTACCTTTGCACAATTTCTGAAAATTTAGCCTTACCCTTCTTATTTCTAAGAAATTAGGAACGAGAGATGAGAATAAACGAAAAGAGAGTAAGTAGAGAGATACCGAGTTGTGGTGTTTACTGAGACTATATGACAGAAAAAAAAAAAATTAAAAAAGAATGAAAAATATGAGGTGCTTCAAGAAAATAAAATTCAAAAGAAGAAAAAAAGATTGAGAAAAGAAAAGGAAGTTGAGAAAATAGAAAAATATTGAGAAAAATAGCGAGAGATTAAGGAAAGAAAAAGAGAAGAAATAGAAAAATCAGAAGTTAGTTCATTTTTCAATTTCTCAGAAATTTTGAATCTCAACTTCCATTTTTTTCTTATCCTTACCTGAGCCTCATTACAACCCTATAAAAGACCTTCATGATCCAATCTTACATTGATAACTGCCTTGTGGAGAGTGAATATGTGATACCTATGGCACTCGATATGACATGCTTAGGATATACGAGTATCTGTTCTTATGAGATTTATTTTTGTTCATTGATTACATCGTGTTTCTTCTATCATGTGAGACCTTTTTGTTTGCTTTATATTGATTTCTCACATGTGAGCGAAAATAAACTCATCATCTGTGTGTTTCTATTTTGAGAGTATACCTAAAGTGAGGATTGAGTCGAGACATGAGATCTGATGATTTACTGTTTAGATTGGTTTCGAGATGGATGAATCTTGGTTTGGGTATGCACACACTACACGTTTAAGCATGAATAAATGAGTTATCTAATGATTTGAGCATTAAACTAATTTGAATGGATATAAGTATGATTGGTATAACATTGCTATTTGAAATTGAGAATTCGCATGTTGAATTGATTAATGGTTTTATGCTTTAAACTTAAAAATATATGAAAATCATATTTTGAAAACTCAATTTTGCCGATGGTTTGAAAATGTGTTGAAGTTTGTGGGTAGCTTCACTGAAAACTCTCAAGAGACAAAACTTCTCCACTAGGGATCATCTAGCGGTTTAAAGGCTTGTTGCATACGCTAAATGCAATCGCGCTCCCTACGAAAGTGACATTAGGATATTAGTTTATTTTTCAGTTTGTTTATTTTCTCCTTTGCTCGAGGACTAGTAAAGTGTAGGTTTGGGGGTGTGATGAGTGGTAAAATATGATCATATTTCATCCCTTTAAGCTTACATTTAGCCATCCGATGAGGGCATTCTGACATATTTGTGAAGTTCTAATTGTTTCAGGAATATTTGACCATTGGATGCATTTGGAAGCATAAAAGAGTATAAGAACAACAAACGTTGGAACATTGGAGCAAAGGAGTTAATGGTCCTTGAAATTTAAAATTAAAATTTGAATTTCAAATTTGGAGCTGAGGACCTATTTAAGCAAACTTAGAAATTAGTTTTTAGGGGTCTCTCCCTTTGGAGAGCCTTTTTATTTTCCTTAATATTTTTAGTTTTTAGCTTTTCCCTTTTCTTTTTCAAGGATTGTTCTTTAAATTTTTAAGTTTAGTTTTTAGATTAGTTTAATTTCTGTCATCAAGAGAAAAAAGTTTACATTAGAATTATTAAAACTTCTTTTACGGTATTTTAATGTTATTTTCATTTTGTCTTTCAATTATGTCTTTCATTTCTTTCATTTCTAATATGCGTGGTTAAATTTCTTTGAAGATTGGGATCTAATGAATCTCATCCTAGGTTTCATTTATTTATCATAGATCTGTGGTTGGAATTCAATGTTTGGTGTATTTCGATTATATCGCTTATTTTTTCTTGTCAAACTATGTAAATATCGAACACCATTTCTAAGGTATGAGATTTAGTCATGCTCTTCCCATGAACGCGGATCTGTGATTTGAAATTTATACTGGGTTCTTTATTGCTAATATTTGTGGCCTTTATTCATCGTCATTAGAAACCTCTTTTATGGTAAATATTTTGTTTATTTGGTTTGTAACATTTATTTATCGTCATTTGAATTAAATTTCTTTTACGGTAAATGTTTTGTTCATTTCGGCTATGACATTTATTTATTGTCATTAGGACTAAGTTTCTTTTACGGTGAATGTTTTGCCGATTTCTTTTGCGATTTTGGAAGAACACAATCTTGTGTCTTGCACTCTTGAATTCTAATCAATTAGATCTATGATGGTAAATGTTAGACCATGGATGGGAGGATTTAGCATCCCAAACATCGCTTTATATCTTGCATTAAATTTCAGTACATTATTATTTATTTATTTATTTCACACTTTTGAAAATTCATAAGCTAGTTTAAATCTTGTGCTAAATTTGTGGTAGTTCTTTTAATTAATTACTATTTTCTCTTTATAATTTTCTAACCAATCTTCGTGGGAACGATCTCGTATTCTGCACCCACTGACTATAATCCGATTCGTGCACTTGCGAGTTTAAAACACATTTAAAATCACAACAGTATTTAAGTAGAAAAATTAGATAAGAATATATTATTATATACTTATAAGTTATATAACACTTTATTATATACTATTTTAATAGATATCTAGTTTAAGTTACAAGTGTTTAGAAAATAGTATAATGTTATAATTACAAGTTCTAATTAAATATTTACTCATAAAAATAAAAATAAAAATTGACCATATAAGGTAAAATAGTATCAGAGGAGATTGATCAGAGCAAAGGAAACTCAAGAACTCTAAGGGTTTTTCTCGGTAATTATCATTTATAATAATATGGGTGACATCATCGTGAATATAATACTATTTATATAAAGTAAGAGATATAATATTATAATGGTTGAAAGGAAAGGTAAAGATTTCTATAGTAATTTAAAGGCAACCAATCCACATTTTATGATCCCATCTAAAAGTTACTATTTGAGCAATCTCTATTTTACATAAAATATTATATTATTATTATCTTAAATCCAAAGTAGCAGGGATATATATATATATATAATATTTATATATAATATTTTATTATATATACTATAATATACAAATAGGTAAATCTAAAGAATAAGAGATGCAAATAACCTACCTCCACCTAAAGTAGCAGAGGTGCATTAAAAAAAATAAACGTCTTATAAAATCTGATGAAGCTGCAGTTATTTATATATATATATATATATATATATATATATATATATATATATATATATATATATATATATATAAAGCATGATTCTGCGTATAATATCATTAATGAAATGAGCGAACCGACCGAGCGGCTATACACTAATATTAATGAAACGAGTGAACCGACCGAGTGGCTATACGCTAATATTATTGGGATTATCATTTACCTCATATTAAAATAATAAGGGTAAAAAGAAAACAACACTAAAAGTGTAGAAAAAAAATATCAAACAAATCAATTACGACTGATTTATACTGAACGGACTTATAATTAATCGCTATCGATCAATTGATTTTCTAAACAAGTACGGTTTTATAAATAAATAAATAAGTAATATAATCAAAATTAAACTAGAATAAGATCTAGCCATTTATTTAACCCTAAGGCAAAATGATAAGAAAATAATTTATGGTTCTTTTTATGGTCTGTCGATATGCGATCGAATCGTATCCTACGTGACGGGATCTGAGAAGGACCAGATGGATGGATGGGTACCCACCTCTTGATGCGTGATCGATAGATCGACGACGATTACGGCGATATAGATCGGCGTCCACACGATGGTCTGTCCACGATTACGCCGCCTTCTTCCACGACGATTTGAAGGCAGAAAAATACCACGGTGTTCTTTGTGGAAGAACACATAAGAGATTTAAAAGATATTTGGGTGTTTTTAGAAAAGGATAACCAGAGAAGAAGATAGAGTGATCGCTAGGGTGAGTTTTTAAGAAGAATTCTTATAATAGTGATTTAGGGTTCTCCGTAACTTTCTTATTTATAATATATGAGGATTAATTCGGTTCTATATGGTCGCACCAAATGAGGGTGTATAGACTTTTATTTTAAAGTTTAAAATAAAATATCATAAGATAACTACTGAAATCTTCCAACTTCAAATAACGTATAAAAAAAAGTGCTTTTCTCAGGCTCGAAATTGATCGTAGTAGCAGTAGAGGTGGCAAAGCCAGACTTTGAGAATTCATAAATGCGGCTAATCAAAAGGCTTGACACTCACCTGATAGGGATCTTTTTCACTTGAACTATGCTTCAAACATCAATTGAGATAACATCAACCAATCGCGGGCTTTGATAAGGGTGTATAGGCTTTTACTTTAAAGTTTAAAACTCACATAGAAAGGTTTGATCCTTAAACCTCTTGTCTATAACCAAAGCCTTTCAACTTGTGTTAAATAAAGATAATTTTAAATATAAAATCTTTTGAAAATTCAAAATGTGTATTTTCTCAACTAGGATAGGTTCCGGTGTGGAGCACTAACACCATGCAAGGTACAAAATACCATTTAATACTAATAAAAGAAAGTAAAAAATTCTGGGTCATTACAGAAACAGAGGCAAGAAGGGCAAGTCTTACCATTAAATAGGTAAGAGTCCTCACTTGCTATTGTGGGTAAATAGGCGGAATTGAGGAAGGAGCCCAATTGGGCAAGGCTTCTACTAAGAACGCAAGAGTCCTTATTTTATTAGAGACTAATTAAATTAAAGTTTGGTCTCTCTGGCTGGTTTCTTTTATGGGCCACCTACTATATCTTCTTTTAGTCAAATTGGCAAGTGATATGGGAGCACACTAATGTTGCAAGGAGTGTAGATGGTGCGAAAGAGGAAACTTGCACAAATTGTGGGCTGTCAAAGTTAAGGTGGGCAAATCAAGCGATGAGAAAAGAAGAGTCTAAGGGGACTCTGCTACTTGCTAAAGAGAGAGATCTGGTTTGAGACAATTAGGTGAGGCCCGAAAGGGCATGCTGACTGGTTATTAGTAGCGGTTATTAGTAGCACGAGTCCTATTTGGACTCCAATTCAAAATAGATGGGTTGGGTTGTGATAGGGTATGGAGCTTGCACATTCTTTTTGGTGACCCACCTCATCTAAGGCCACAAGAATTGGGTGTTTTAAAAAAATCCGGGTCATAACAGTATGTCATGTGGAATCAATACCAGATCGTTTGATAGGTGGTGATGCATGATCCCAAGATCTATTGTGTGGACGATTGGGATGAAGAGTGATCTCCATTGTCTTATTCAAAGCAATCAACAGTTTTAATGGTGGAAATCCCAAGCTACGGAGATCGAATCTTTAGCTGCACGGGGAATGGTCAAGTCCTATCAAGAAGAATCGGATTTCCAATCCTACTCCATCTGGTACCCTTGGAAATTGGAGAATCTTGACTTTCTTGATTTTCCCCTTTTATAGCAAAACGTGCATTCAAGGTTCTCCTATTTCCAATGGGCAGCAAATGGGGTAGGAGAAATTCGATTCTACTCAGTAGACCTGACCATCCAACCCAATAAGTTGTCTTTGTTCGTGGAGATCACTACTACTTTGTCCAACAATCATTTGCATTCTGACTAGACTTTTAAAGGGCAGCTGTCTTCTACTTGAAAACTCCTCTTGGAGTCTTTTCCTTTTGATTATTTATGTGCACACCACTTTTTTTCCAGACGCACACTTGAGAAAATAGAGTGGTTTGTGGATAGAGTGGTTTGTGGATAGCAGAACTTGGGTGTGCCTAGAAAATTTATTTTATTTAATAAGAACACTTGAAAGAGAGTTACAATTTGCACACAAAAATTGTATCATGATGAAACATAATTTAAAAAGAATTGATATTTTTGGGATTTGTGACACATGGAACACCATCTAAGCCGTTTGATTTGAAGGCCATGATATAAAGATTTACTATGCCAAAGATTGGCAAGAAATGCGATCTTTATCATCTCATTCAACACAATCACAATTCAACATATGATTGAATGGTTGATTGTGACAAATCAGGTGATAGAGATCATGTTTGGTGTCTATCTTTGGCACCATAAATCTTTATATCATGACCTTTAAATTAAATGACTTATATGGTGTTCCACGATTCAAATTTTGTGTGCGAACTCAAAATTAGGAAGAGTTTGTGGGCATCAAAAAGTTGCTATGTTGGACACAGCTTTAGATAAGTCATACACAGTGACAAATTTCGTTTTCGGGAATTTTTCTGTGGGGGGTCCTTTCGGTACATTTCGGATTAATTTCGATACTTTTTGAAAAAAATTTGGGAAAGTTTCAGGGATTAAAAATATGTATTTAATATTTTTAAAAATTTTAAAAAAATTTACCAAAATTTATCGAAAAATACCGAAAATACTGAAAACCAAAATTTTCCCGAAATTTCGTTTGACCCCTATTTCGCAAAATTTCGCCGAATTTCAGCGAAATTTGTCGCTATGGTCATACAAGGATCTTTATTAGCAACAAGTCAATAATAAAGCGATATATGTTATCATTATTTTTTTTATTAATTAGTTTCCAATAAAAATTTGTGTGGGAAAAGAAAAAGTGGTGTGCTCTTAGCAGCCTTATCATTTAAGATTACAGATGATTTAGTTTCTGCAACTGACAGTTGATGAATGCTTTGAATTAGATGATGGAGATCGTTTTTCGTCCCAATCTTTCACACAATATATCTTGAGACCATGGCACATCTATGAAACAATCAAATGTTCATTCCACATGGAGAACATGCTGAAAAGTAACACGAGAACTCTTCTTATAGTATGCCATGATCACGATCACTTTGGGAATGTGTGTCACGTGAAATCAACATCTGACCGATTGATACGTGGGCCATGATTTCAAGATCGTTTTTATG
Source organism: Chloranthus sessilifolius (assembly GCA_021018995.1). Lineage (NCBI taxonomy): Eukaryota > Viridiplantae > Streptophyta > Magnoliopsida > Chloranthales > Chloranthaceae > Chloranthus > Chloranthus sessilifolius. The sequence goes on along the minus strand of CM037593.1, from coordinate 8,028,573 downwards.
AAAGATTGAGACAAAAAATGATCTCCATATATTAGTCTGATTGAAAGCAGTCAACGGTGTTAACGGTGGATCTATCAATTCTGAATACCGAATCAGTGGTTGCAAAAATATGTACCCCTCAATTAAGGGAGCCATTACTTGCACTTGGAAATGTGGCCCTTGCATCAAAGTTAGAAAAAGACTTTGTATTTTAGGGATATGTGACATGTGAAAACGCAATTTGGGCCGTTTGATTTAAATTTCATGATATATAAATCCTTAGTGGCTAAGATTGGAGCAAAACACGATATTTATCATATGATCTATTATAGTTAACCGTTGAATCAAATAATAGCCTTTGACTATGTTTAATCACTTAGGTTGTGGCGTATGACATAGCTCCCTGGTAGCCCCTGCCACAGGAGAGTTCACTTGTTTTAATTGGTTCCCATTCTATTTCTAACACCCTGCAAACAAAATCTGCTCAGACAAGAAGTAAATAAAGAGGAGGATAGAATTGCTCAGGAAGTTAGTAAAGAGGATGGAAACCTGCTAAAGCAGGTGAACTCTACTGTGGCAAGGGCATAAGGGGTACTGCAAATATATTTAAATAATGTGCTCCAAATCAGACGGTTTAGATGGTCTTTTCATATAGTAGATGTGACGACTCAGACCCACATGTCATAATATTATCCGGTTTTGGGCTTAGGTCCTTACCCCGATTTTATTTTTTGTATGGACTTAAGTCCCCACTCAAAATGTATCATGACATATAGCATCCGCAATCACATATAACTTAGGGTTCGAACTTTTCCCTATCCAATGTGAGACTATTACAATAGAGGACCCCAACCTTCCAAGTCTTTATTTTAAACTCGGTGTAAGGGCTAGGGACCAAATTTTCGAGTGCAAGTAATGGCTCCCTTCAAATTATTATCATCAATTTTAACTCTATTGAAGTTCAAACTCTTGAAAGCCACATAATTGGAGGGAATAGAGAAAGGGATGGTTTAAGAGAGTGGACGTGATGCCATTATAAGGAAGACGCGGAAGAAAACAACAAATCACAGCTTATGATTTGGTGAGAGAACTTTGGGAAGCTCATGACACCTAAGAATTCTGTCCTTGATGACCAAAACATCCATAAGTGCTTGATCCAAGTCATCTGTGGGGCTTAGGGATGCAAGATTTGACCCGAATCCCGGAATTAAATCGATTACCAAGTAAACCGAATTGGCCCAAAAACCGACATGACCGATCCAAACCTAATCGATTCCAATTTGGTTTTGGTTTTGGTTTCGGTTTAGTGTGTAAAAAATCGAAAATTAAGGAGGTAGCTAGGATGAGAAAACCGAAATAAACTGAAGAAAAACTGAAAACCCCCTATAAAACATTAGAAAAAAAAGAAGTAAAATTAACAAAACTGAACCATAAAAACTGAAATATTTCAATTTCCATTTAAAAAAAAAAAATCCAACTGAACCGGATTTATTTCGGTTCAACCGACCCAAAAACCAAAACATGGGCATTGGTTCAATTAGGTCCACCGAACTTGCATCGCTAATGGGGCCCCATCAATGCGTACACAGTTGCTGTAGGGCCATAATTCTTAGTTTGGTATTTTTTTGGTTGTACATAAATGTATTTATTTAGCAGATATTCTAGATAAGGGGCCATTGCTAGTGCCATTTGCTAGGGGTGTAGGTTCGGGTATACGAACCAAAATCGAAACGAATATGTTCGGTTTTAATTTAATTTATTTATTTTTATATTTTTTGAAACTGAAACCGAATAGAAACCTGAAAATTTTGGTTTTTTCGGTTCAGTTTTGTTTTTTTTTAATAATTATTTTTATATTTTAAAGCTATTTTTGTGGGTTTTCTAATCCTACATAATTGACTTTCGGTTTTCACCACCCAAAACTGAAACAAACCAAATCAGAATTGGTTCGATTCAGTTCGAATTGATTTTTGGGCCGGTTCGCACTAGTTTTCTTGGTTTTTGAGTCAGGTTTCAGGTCAAAACTTCAACCCCTCTCCTCCTTGGTGAAATGGTAAAGGGCTTGAGCCCTTAAGGGTGACGATGTGGGTTCGAGCTTGAAGAGCAGCGTGAGAGAGCACCAACTACAGTGGTGAGCGTTAACTAACAGAACCCAACCCACACCTTATAAACACAAGGGTGGGAAACAACGTGGAGGACAAGTATCGAACCCACGACCTAAAGGGAGGGTACCAACTGAGCTAATGCGTCTTTGGTTGCTTTCACACATTGATTGATCTTGTATTGTGAACATTTCGATTGTTATAACTTATAAGGTATATGCAGATAAGATAGATGTGTAAATACTTTTTCGTAGATTATATAGCTAAGAGTTTATTTGTGAATAAATCTGTCATGACCTGAAATCTTATCCTTTCGCAAGGGTGTTGAATTTTGTATTGTGACTCGCACACATCACCCGAATCCATTAAGATTGTTGGTTTACACAGCTAAGCTCAATTTAATCCATCAAATAAGGGTAAGATTTCGGGTCTAAAGTATGAGAAATGGAAGCCATCATTTCTTTTTAATTTTGTATCTAATGGTTAGATGGTAATAATCAACGTATCAAAATTGGTGTCGGTCTTGGGTATCGGTTTGCTCAAGACCGAAAGAAAAGGAGAAAAGAAAAAGTCTATGTCTCGGCCGAAATCGAGACGTATCGGCCGATGCGGTATTGGATATTCGAGTTGGGATACCGATACGTATCGGTTTTGGCCGATTTTTGATACTTTGATAGTAATATCGAATATATTTATTTTTCTGCACTGTGTGAGATATTGAGTATGTTAATTAACATAAAGGTTATATGTTGTGTTCCAAATGTATATGATAAATTAAAAATGTTTGGATAAGAAAATAATTTGTGTTGTTAGTAGATATATATTTGATTTTCATGGCTCATACTCCGAGAGGTAATTAGCCATTTTGGGTTGCGAATTTGTGATAGTGAACCTTGAGACGCCAACAGACTAAGGAGGATAGTGACAACTTTCGTTTTTGGCAATATTTCGGTGGGGGGTTTGTCTCGGCTCATTTTAGAAAAAAATTGAAATTTTTGGAGAAAGTTTAAGAACTTTTTGTGGAAATTTCGGAAAAATTAACAAAAATTGGCTAAATTTCAGAACTTTTAGCAAAAGATATAAAAAAATATATGTAGTATTTATAAAAATATTATTTATTAGTAAAAAAATTATGAAAATTTAAAAATATTCATCAATGTTTGAGAAATTAACGATATTTTGCTGAAATTAAAAAAATTTGGAAAATTTCAGTGAAACCACCGAAATTTCGCTGAAAGTTTCGTTCAAGCCCCGTTTCAGTGAATTTTGACAAAATTTTGGAACTTTTGTCCTAATCTTATTTTTTTTTTTTATTTGATAGAAGATTTCATTCATAAGATTAAAAAATATCTGAGGAAATAACATCATGGATCTGTGGATGGGCCTCCTCCAACCAGATCTCCTCACATCCAGGCCGTAGACCCAATTTTGCTGAGGTATTAGCTGTCTGATTACTCATTCGTTTCACATGCGAACAAATAAAGAATCTAAAAGACTTTAAAGTTATACAAATATCATAAAACAGGAAAGTTAGCCCCGAATGATCTCCATCCTTCTCGGACACGACACTCAACACCTGAAGTGAGTTGCCTTCTAGAATAACGTCTTTAAATCCACACTAGTAAGCAAACCACGTGACATCAAACATTGCTACCACCTCACATTGATCATAACTAATTATATGATTCATGGATTTTTCCTTTGTTGCCATGATCGCACCCTCATGGAATCTAATTACAATTCCAAGCCCTGCCCTACACGAGAGCCGACACCAAGCCCCATCAAAGTTTACTTTAAAATTTTCATCCGGTGGCTTAGTCTATCTATCCCGTAAAACTTGCACTTGGGTTCTTGATGTTTCATCCTTTTTCAGTCTTTCTGAAGCTTGAGTACATTTCCAAAGGATTTTTTCCGCTTTCGCTGTGATTTCCTAAAGATTTTTTCCTTTGTCCCAATGAACAACTTGGCTTTTGTTGTACCATATGGCCCACGCAATCATAAAAAAGTGATAGAGCTGATCTTTCTCATTACTTTGATAAAATTGTATTGCCCATTCTTTGAAAGACAGATTCCTTGAAGGTTGGGTTCTAGCACCCAATGATGATTGAAACCAACACACTTCAGCCATGGGGCAGTCCCTTAGAGCATGAGCCATCGATTCACACCCGTCTCCGCACACATCGCAATCCAGTGGAATGGAATGAACTTTCTTATATAATTCAGCTTTCACCGATAAAATATTATGACATGCTCTCCACCCAAATATTTTGACGTTATGAGGGATTTTAGATCCCCATAGGCCCCTCCAAAATTTACCTTCCATGGTAGAGCTTGAAGAGGTAACGTTGCATTCTGATCTCTCCATAGCCAGAGCTACTTTGTACGCGCTTTTTAATGAAATTTTTTTATTTTTTTCCATCACCCAAGCCACTCTATCATTGCATTCAAATCCGGGAAGAGGGATTTGAAGAATCGCATTGACATCACAACTAAGAAAATTACTGTGGATTTTTTCCACGTCCCAACATCTCAAGCGGGCTGAATCAGTGTTGAGACCATCTCCTCCCGATGTTATTTTTTGGTGTTACAATTTTGTATGTAGAAGGTCAAGGGATCCATCTCTCCTTCCAAATATTAATGGACCTGCCATTTCCTACCCTCCAAATCGAGCCTACAACAACAATGTCTTTTGTGGACATTATGTTGTTCCACATGAAAGAAGTCCCCCCTTCTAGAGTAGGCTTCTAGGAGAGAACATCTAGGGATTTATCTTGCCTTGAAAAAATTGTTGATTAGGGAGACTGGAATAGCTTGGATCATTCATAATTGTTTAGCCAATAATGCCTTGTTAAAAGCCCCAAGATTCTTAAAACCCAAATGACCGCACATTTTTTATTTGCAAACCTCTTTCCATGATTTTTAGTGCATCCCATCTCCTTTCCAAACCGATTCCACCAAAATTTTGCAATCATAGAGGACAGTTCTTTGAGAAGTGTCATCGGTAATTTAAAACAGTTCATCATATAGATAGAGACAGGCTATATAACCGCCTTAATCAAGATTTCTTTCCGCTTTTGAGAGAAGTTTCCTCCTCCATCCATTTATCTTTTTCCACACTTTGTCCTTCATACCTTCAAAGATGACCCTCTTTGATTTCTCCACCACAATCGGGAGACCTAAGTATGTATCATGAGGGGCGGTTCTTTTTATTTGCCAAATATTGAGCAATATGTCATGAGAATTTTATTGAATATTCTTGCTAAAAGATAGCGACGATTTATCAAAATTTATTTTTTTACCTGACGCATCTTCATAAAGTTTGAGAATGTTCACAATCTCTCCACACTCCTTTTCGTCTGCCGCATGATAAATGATATTATCATCGGCGAAGAATAAGTGAGAAATTTTTGGAGCACCCCGACAAATACTAAGACCTGATATACGACTTATTTATCGCTAATTGAACAAGGTTAGATAAAATTTCAGAACACGCAATAAACAGGTATGGGGATATGGGACAACCTTGCATAAGACGTTGACATGGGACGACATTTTCAAGAATATGGCCGCTAACCAAGAAATTAAAAGAGGTCGATTTGACACACCCCATGATTAAGTGCACCCACCTAGAACAAAAACCTAATCTTAATAAAGCAGCTTCTAAGAAAGACCATTCGACATGATCATAGGCCTTACTCATATCCAACTTCAGAGCACACCAACTGTTCTTACCTTTACTTTTATATTTAAGAAAGTGAGCAATCTCGAATGCATGAAGAGAGTTATTCGAAATCATTCTATCCGGGACAAACGTACTTTGAGTATTCGGGATAATACTGGGGAGGAGGTATTTAAAGCGGTTTCTTAGTACCTTTGTAATAATTTTGTACACGACATTACACAAACAAATAGGTCTAAAATCAGAGAGTTTTTTTAGATTTATGATTTTCGGAATGAAAACTATGTGAGTCTTATTGATGTGAGATAAATCGGCATGACCATTAAGATAATCTAATACAAAACTCAAGACCCACTAGCTAACAATTGACCAATACGCTTGAAAAAAAAAGGAGGCATACCGTTTGGACCTGAGGATTTTCTTGGATGCATCTAAAATAATGCCTTTCTAACTTTCAAAAATTTTGAATTCAGTGACAAACTTTGCATTTTGTTGCACATTGACTTTTGGGATAATACCCACCAAAGTTTCCTCGATTCGAGTTGGTCCACTGGTTTTGAATACCTTAGAAAAATGAGAGGAGATCAAGCGCTTGGTCTCAACCTTTGACATACACCATCGGCCATTCTCATAAAAAACCCCTATAAATTGGTTTTGTTTTCTCCTCTGTGATGCTTTTGAATGAAAGAATTTGGTGCTTTTGTCCCCCTGTTTCAGCCATAGTTCTTTTGCTCTTTGTTATCATAAAAGCTATTCCTTTTCAAGGATTTCATCAATTTCTTTTCGAATATTATCATCCTCGGCCCTCATCTCTTTTGAATTCTCGATATTTTTTATGGCACTAATTTGGAGATGCAAATGCTTTAGATGTTTTTGTATATTTTCAAAAGACACCCTATTCCAATTAGAGAGGATATTTGAAACATTTGAGATTTTCCCACATGTTCTCCATCTTTGAATTCGCATGAAACATATTCCAGTTTTCCCAAATAAGTTCTTTACATTTGGCATCCCTAGACTACATCGATTCAAAGCGGAAAATGTGTGACCTTTTGCCCCAACCCTCGGACAGATTGATGTGAGTAGTAACTATGATCGGCATATAGTCGGATCTAGAAGAAATCAAGTGACTAACTTTAGCTAGATTAAAATTTATAATCCACTCTCTCGTGACAAACACTCTATCAAGTCTTTCTTCTATGAAGTCGGCACTTTCCTATCTGTTATTCCATGTGAATTTGTACCCCTTGTAGCCTAGACTATTGAGGTGGCAAGCCACAATTACCGCACAAAAATACTCTATGACGGCTTGAGATTTGGGGGCACCACCACTCTTTTCGTGAGAAAATAAAATTTCATTGAAATCATCTGAGCAAACCCAAAGAAGATTCACTTGGCTGCCCAGGTTAGCGAGTAGATCCCAAGAAAAAGGATGATTTCACGATTCCGGAAAACCATAGAAACCCGTCATCTCCTTTCTTTCATATTGCCTTCTTGTAGAATAGCAACATCGATATGATTTGTGGACATAAAATTGAGAAGGACATTGTACTTATTATTCTACATCATAGCCAAGCCACCCAATCTACTGATGGAATCAACAACAATCCTGTTTTGAAAACCGGTTAAGAACTTCAGACGTTCCATCCGCCTACCATTTGATTTTATTTTTATTAAGAAAACAAAATCAGGAACTTTACTTCTATAAAAAATTGCCTACCCGATAAATTTTTCATTGAATTCACATCTTCTGCACGAACAGAGGAGGGTGGGGTTGACTCCTTTGCACCTAAAATCCAAGCATGAGTCCACCAGCCAAGGAATTAATAACCCATACCATGATTCAAAAATTTGGCCCATAATTCAAATTATCAGTCAAATTTTATCGGTTTTAGTCGGCACCGAAACGATAAAAATATTGAAAGTTGAAATTATCGGCCGATAATTTCAACATCGTTTTTAGAGTCTTTTGAAAAAAAATTAAAAAATTTGGCACTGTAATTTCGGCTTAGTCCTGAATATTACGATCAAAATTCCAAATTTCGGTCAAATATTCGGTTTCGGTCATGCCCAAAACCGATGCTGAAACTAATATTTTGATCCTTGACCTACACATTGGCATACCGGTTGCAATGATAATTTTTTTCCCAAAGAGCATTTATGGTATTTTTTCCGGTCCATATGAGATATGTATCGACTGATATGACCTGATACCAATATTGGCTGACATGACCCGATAATTGACTGTTTTGACCCTGATCCCTATGTCATAACGGGAATAATATCGTATCGGGTGGGAGCTATCCGGATACATATAGGCTGATACATAAGCTCTACATCTAAAACCATGCCACCAGCCCTAGCGTGTTGAAAAATCACAGGTTTCTTTCAAAACATATGGTAATATGTCTAAAACATATCATTTCAGGTGGGGCCTAACCCGACATTGGCTGATGCATATTGGATATTGCCGATATTTAGAACTATGCCACCAACCTGGCAACCTTAGCATGTTGAACAAAAATAACAGGCTTCTTCCGAAACGCATTGGTAAGATGCCTAAAATACATTTTTGAAAAAACAAAAGCCAATTTTCACGTGTAATCTAGTTTTTTCATTTTTTTCCAAAAATGTTTTTTCAAATATATATATATATATATATATATATATATATATATATATATATATATATGGAAAAGGATTGTCTAATGGAAGACGGTGAGCGCCCTCCAAGATCCTACATGGAGCTCCATCTGGCACTCGTAACCCTATTTTGATGTCACATAGAGCACATGTTCATTGCTTAGATCATCTTTGATTTATTTTTTTGAAAAATCTTCTTTACCATTTATTTCTTTAGCAATAAAATTTAGACTGTTCAAATCAGTAAAAGTTAGACTTATGCTTAATTTTTTTCTTTTGAAATTATTATTTTTTAAAATCGATCTAAACAACGCACCCGTACTCCACGTGACACCCAAAATGTGTTTTGAATGTCACGTGGAACTTCATGTATATATTGGAGGTAAGGCTGTCAACGGGCCGGGCTAGATATTTCCATAGGCCCAATTTTTTTCAGATATAATGAGGGCCCAAACTTGGCCCAATAGCTAATCGGGCCGGACTTAGCCCGATTTTTAAATGTTGTAGCCCGAATCCGCCCCGAGCCGGTTTTCTAATATTTTTTAAGAGTTTTTTTTTATAAGGGCCTCATTTTTTTGAGCCGGACAGGGCTGGATTTGGGCTTACACTTTATAGCCCAAACCCGTTTCTTGTTTGGGCTTAGCTCGACCCGTCTATTAAATGATTTAAAATATTAGGCCCGAACCTGACCCATTAGGGTTGGGCCTAAGCTGAAACCCGATCATTTGACCGCTATAATTAGAGGACGGTCACTGTCCTCCATTATACCCTATATATATATATTCGTGGGTTAAGACATGAAAAGTGCTTTCACATCAAGCTATAAAAGTTGAAGTAACAACAATCAGTTTCCTTCTACCAAATGTTTTAAAACGGGTTGAACCCTACATGAGATTCGATGAATTGGCCTAACCCACAAGGGCTTGACGACTTGGGTAAGCTCCTTAAGGTCGCGAGTTCAAATAGCGACTTTCCCTTTTGCGATAAAAGGATGCCCCGTAATGTGCATGATTCGTGAAATATTGGTGACATGGTGGAGGTGGGGCATCCCTTAGGGATTAATTCAAGTGTATACTTGAGATATCCTAAGTGTTGTAACCCGACGAGAGATACTCTTGGCATTACGGAAGCTAATTACCAAAGAGAAACACCTTGGGTAGGAACTTACATCATGGTTTCACAATCAACAAGCTATGAACTATACAATTAGCAACCAATCAAAATAAACAACTAGATAAGAAAGTAAATAGCAAGTAGAGATACTCACATGCGAGATTTATGTGATTCCGCTATGCCTACATCCATAGGAGTGGCGAGAGAATCCACTATGAAGAACACCAATGACTTGCACAACCCGTAAGCTCGTTCCGAAGAATGGAAGCTTTGATTGTTATCCACAAAGAAATCAACCTCTCTTTGTACAATCTCTCCAAGCTCACTCATCCTATTAACCTTCTTTTTGGACTTACATTCCCTCACTGGTTATTCAACTCTTTTCACTCTACCTCTTATGTTCTATCACACACATGTATTTATGTGTTTGACCACATATATCTAAGAGTACCAAAACATGTTACTAAATATATCATTTACAATTCTCCACCTCGTACATCATTTGATAGACCTCAAATTTTCGACGAACACAAGAAGAGGCTCCAAATACCTAGAAATGTACCTCAACATAACTGAGCTGTAGACCCAACCGACTGTACCATTCTGACCATGGCTACCTACGTACCCTCAACCGGGATCAAGCCACCATAGTTCCTACAATCGGGATGAAGACTCTACCTCACCCCAACACCACCCCGAAGGGTCATACCCTCATGGGTAATTGATGAGTAGTGAAATATGATGATATTTCATCCCTAAATACTTACATTTAGCTATCCGATGAAGGCTATCTGATGAGAATTACTAGATTTGAAGTGTTTCAGGTAAATACAATCAAAGTGCATAAAACAGTCAAAGAATTTTGAAAATAATGTCAAAACACTGCAACCTTGGGTCATCAAGAACTTAGTGTGACTTTCAGCTCAATTTGGACCTTCAAGACGTCAGATTCATAAAATTGCTAAAACACAAAAGTTGTAGAGATTCTGTCATCTTTCCAATGTTGTAAGAATCATGTCAATCCGAGTTCGGAGTCGAAAGTTATGGCCGAAATACCGAGGCAGTGTTTGATGCAAAGTTGGCCTGGAGTTCACGGAAATCTGGGAAGGTCGATGCATCGACCTTACACTCGATTAATCGAGGAAAGTGACTGAGTCTGACACAAAAAGCACCTTTTTGGTTAAAAAATTATAGGAGGTCGATGCATCGACCTTGCACTCGATTAATCGAGGTAACAAAGGGAGTTTGAGACGGAAGTGACTCCGTAGTGTAAATTTTTAGAGGGGTCGATGCATCGACCCTATAAGGTTGATTAATCGACTCTGACTTTTCAAGCCAGGAAAGCTGCGCGACTTGGAGAGTATTTAAAGTCAAACCAACAACTTGAGAAGGGAGAGCTAGATTAGAGTTTTTATTTTTTTCACACACGTAGAAATAGGATTTTTTATTCTTTTTGAGAGCTTTGTTCCTTTAACCTTTTTAGCATTCCTTTCTTCAAGAATATTATTTTTGTTCAATTGATTCCTAGTTTAAATTTAAAGATTAGTAGAGAGCATTTCTAATTTCGTTTATAAAGATCATCGTACTTGTGGATCAAGCTTGGACTAAAGAATTTCTATTGAAGGTTGAGGTATTTTTAATTAATTAGATTAATGTTATTTTTCATTTATTATTTGTTTATGTCATTTAATTACAACATGTGTGACTAATTTCTTAGAGATGGGGATCTAATGATTCCCATCCGAGGGATGTACTTCTAATAATATGAATCTATGATTAAAATATGAGATTTTATTTTATGGTTGTTATGTTATCACGAACAGATGAAATCCCCGCCACTAACTGGGATCGAGCGTGCCGAGTCATACCCTGGATCTCAGATCTGTGACGGTACTTTTACCCCAATCATTGTTATATGATCTTTTTATTTTTATCGTGTGGATCTACTTAGGATTATGATCCGGGATTGAGTGTGCCGAGTCATGCCCTGGATCTTAGATCTGTAATGGTAATTTTATCTTAATTACTCCCTAATATGAAATTAAGTGTGCCGAGTCATGCCCTTGATCTCAGATTTATGGTGGTATTCTTGTTGGAATTTATTTTTACTCACTTTGGGGATGATTTTTATTTAAAATCTGAGATCAAGTGTGCCGAGTCATACCCTTGATCCCAGATCTATATATGGAAATCATCTATGAAATTAAGTTCTGATTGCAGGGATGCAACGTGGAACCTATCCGGGTTTTGACCATTTATCTTTCATAAATGATGCTTTTCAATGGTATATCTCATAGTTTAATCTTTAGATCTGTATTATGGGAAAAACAAACCAAAGATGGGAGGATTTAGTATCTTCATCTTTACCTTTATTTTTGAATTATCAATTAAGCTTTATTTTGTGGTCAGTAATTATTATCTCACAAAACCGCTTAAATCACAATTTTGGTAGGGTACTGTTAAAGCTTGGTAGATTTCTTGAGTTACTGTTTCATCTTTTTAGAGCTTCTAAAATAGTCCTCGTGGGAACGATTTCGTACTCTGCACCCACTATCTGCAATATGATTCGTGCGCTTGCGAGTAAAACATTATAATTAAAATACACATCAGTAATCAACACGGGTTGATATGAAGCAAGTTCAAGCAATGCTGAAACTTGCTACCTGTCACTACCTTGGTTAACATGTCTGTTGGATTCTCATTTGTATGCACCTTCATGAGAGAAACATCATCTTCTTCTACGACAACCCGCACAAAATGATACCTGTCATCGATATGCTTGGTACGAGCATGATGAACCTGATTCTTAGCCAAGTGAATTGCACTTTGGCTATCACACCACAAGTCCACACAATCCTGCTTAATCCCCAAATCATCTAGAAGACCCCACATCCATAATGCTTCCTTCACTCCCTCTACCATGTACTCGACCTCTGTAGTAGAAAGTTCCACTGTAAACTGTAACATCGATCGCCAACTAACTGGAGTACCATATATACGGAACACATAACCAGTAGTAGATCGTCATTTGTCTAGATCACCTCCATAATCTGAGTCCACAAACCCGCTAATCTGACATCTATCTCCACTGAAGTACAAACTCGTACCAGTGGTACCTTTCAAGTACCTCAGGACCCCACTTCACTGCCTCCCAATGTGCCTTCCCTGGGTTCCCCATGAACCTACTGACCACAATGACCGCCTGTGAAATATTTAGACGTGTACATACTGTTGTGATATTTTTAATGTAATGTTTTACTCGCAAGTGCACGAATCGGTTTGTATATAGTGGGTGCGGAGTACGAGATCGTTCCCACGAGGATCAATTTTGAAATACCTAAAAGAGACAAGCAATTCTAGAAATCTATTAAGATCTAACAGTATTCTACCAATTTTATGATTTAAGCGGTTGATGGTAATCAATGACTACAAAATAAAATTCAATTGATGATTCACAAATAAAAGTGAAGATGATGATAAAGATGAAGATACTAAATCCTCCCATCTTTAGTCCGTTCTTCCTATAATATAAATCTAAGAATTAAATTATGAGATATTTCATTAGTAACAAACATCTTTTATGGAAGATCAATGGTCAACACCCTAATAGGTTCCATGTTGCATCCCTGCAATTAGGACTTAGATGATTTTCATATATAGATCTGGGATCAAAGTGCAGCTAGACACATGATCTCAGGTTCAAATAAAAGTCATCCCCAAAGTGGGTGAAAATTCCAACAAGAATACCACTTACAAATCTGAAATCAAGGGCATGGCTCGGCACACTTTATTCAAATTAGGGATATTTAAGATAAAATTACCATTACAGAACCAAGATCCAGGGCATGGCTCGGCACACTCGATCCCAGAACATAATCGTAATTAGATCCACACAATAAAAATACAAAGACCATAACAATGATAGGGTAGAATTACCGTCACAGATCTGAGATCCTGCATGACTCGCGATCCGGTTAGTGGCGGGGATTTCATCCGTTCATGATAGCACAACAACCATAAAATTAAAATCTCATGTTTTAATCCTAAATTTATATTATTAAAAGTACATCCCTCGGATGGGAATCATTAGATCCCCATCCCTATAAATTTAGCCACACATATTGTAAGTAAATGACATAAATAAATAAAGACGGGAAAATAACATTAATTAAAATTACCTCAAACTTCAAAATAAATTACGTTGATCCACACGGATGATAATCTTCATAAACGAAATAAATGTAGAAATAAACTTTGAGCGAAATTATAAACCCGAAGGAATGAGTACTGAAAAATTAAAGGGAACAAAGCTCTCAAAAAGAAATAATAAAACTTCCCTATTTCTAGGTCTAACTATGAAAAATAATGGCTAAAAACTAAGAACACTAAAAACTAAAACTCTCTAAAAAAAAACTCTAATTCTAATCTCCTCTTCCCCGAAGTGTTTGAGTCACTTTAAATAGACCCGTCGTGCGGAGGTCTCCTAAGCCAATTTTTTAGGGTCGATTAATCGACCAAGGGATGTCTATGCATCGAGCCGACAGAGAGTCCCAAAAAACAGGTTCACAGTGTCATATTCGTGTCAAACTTAAACTCTGGCTCGATTAATCGACCCCAGAAATCCGTGAAATTGAGCACTTCTTCTTGGTTCAGACACTGCTTCAGTATTTCGGCCATAACTTTCTGTCCCGAACTCAGATTGAGACGATTCTTATGCCGTTGGAAAGCTGACGAAAAGATCTACAACTTTCATGTTTTGACAATTTCGTAATTCGACTGTCTTGAATGTCCAAATTTAGCCGCAAGTCGTACCAAGTTCTTGATTACCCGAAGTTGCAGTGTTTTGACATTATATTCAGAATTCTTGTACTGTTTTCTATACTTGGCTTATATTTACCTGAAACACTTCAAATCTAATCAATCTCATCAGATAGCCTTCATCGGAAAGCTAAATATAGGTATTTAGGGGTAAAATATCCTCATTTTTCAGTACTCATCATACCCCCAAACCTACACTTTGCTAGTCCTCGAGCAAAGCAAACTAAAGAAAATAAATGCCACTTTCGTAGGGAACACGATTGCACTTAGCATGTGCAACAAGCCTTTAAACCCCTAGGTGATCCTAGTGGAGGAGTTGTGTCTTCTGAGGGTTTACAGTGAAGTTACCCACAAACTTCAATATATTTTTGAAATCATCGATAAAATTGAGTTTTCAAAATATGATTTTGATAACATATATACCATTCAAAAACAAAAATCATTAATCAATTCAACATGCGAATTCTCAATTTTAAATAACAATGTTATACTAATCATACTAATATCCATTCAAATTAGTCTAATGCTCAAATCGTTATATAGTTCATCCATTCATGCCTAAACGTGAAGTGTGTGCATAACCAAACCAAAATTCATTCATCTCAGAACTAGTTTAAACGGAAAACCGTTGGATCTGTTGTTTTGACTCAATCCTCACTTTAGGTATACTCTCAAAATATAAAAACACCGATAGTGGATAAGTTTTCGCACATATGTGAGAGGTCAATACAAAGCAAATAAAAAGGTCTCACATGATAAATGAAACACGATGCAATCAATGAACAAAAATAAATCTCATAAGAAGATACTTGTATATCCTAAGCATGTCATATCAAGTGTCATAAGTATCACATATTTACTCTCCACAAGGCAGTTACTAATGCAAGATCAGATCATGAAGGTCTTTTTAGGGTTGTAATGGGGCTCAGGAAAGGGTAAGAAAGAATTGGAAGTTGGGATTCAAAGTTTCTGAGAAATTGGAAAAGAAACAACTTTTTTTTTTCTATTTCTCTTCTTTTCTTTTCTACTCTCTCAATTTTTTCTATTTTTCTCAACTCACTTTTTCTTTTGAATTTCCTTTTCTTGAAGCACCTCAGATTTTTCATTATTTTTCACAATTTTCTTTTTCTTTTTCTCTCCCCTTTTTCTTTTTATTTTTTGCCATACACTCTCAGTAAACACCACAACTCAGTATCTCTCCACTTACTCTCTTTTCGTTCACTCTCATCCCTCGTTCCTAATTTCTCAGAAATAAGAAGGGTAAAGCTGAATTTTCAGAAATGGTGAAGGGTTAAAGGTTAACGTGGCTTATCAAAGAATGTATAAAGGTAAATTTTCAATAGGCTCAAAGGGGTACTAGAAAGATAAATTTATTTGAGGTGGGGCATTTTAAGCACAAACGTGCCAAAGATGGCCTTCAATCATGTCCTTAAAAGATAGTAACTTTGCCTATTTGTCTTGAGTAGATATACAGTACATTCTAACATAATGATATGAATTTGATTTCATGCAAAGTCACAAGTCAAAATGAAGTGTATGAGATTATGCAAAATAAGTCGTATTCAAAGAAAACTCCGAGTTTATATATTCACTCATCAATGACGGGAAATTAGCTCTAAAGCTCACTGGGTTTAGTCTCCACTGAAATCCTAAGATTCAACATTCAAAACAGTTCATCGATTTCTAAGTCTTAGCTTGGTATCAGTGTAAAAATTCTAGGCATGAATATCAAAATTATCCACACATATCACATTAAGCTTCATCATCTTAAATACAAGTAATCAAAATATGACACTAGTATTCTCAAAATTAAATTCACATGCATCATCAACTAAAGTTTGAAAACAATCGTAAAATAATGTGCATGATGACTTCAAAAATAATTTTTTTTTTTTTTTTTCAAATAAAACAAATAAATGACGCAAAATAATTAACCATACCCCCAAACCTAAAGATGACAATGTCCTCATTGACTGAAAGAAGTAGCGCACCCCCAAACCTGTTTGAAAAAAAAAAAGTACCTCAATACAAAGATCAGGTGCAGAGAATATTTGTATCAAATTGGAACATGACAAAAAATATATTGAAGGGGATATGGTTACACTATTGAGGGAATAAAAAAAAACAATCTAAACTAAACACAACAAAACAAAAAAAGAAAAAAAAAACTAAAAAGTCCTAAATCCTAAACCAAACGAAAACTACACAATTGGGTTGCCTCCCAATGAGCGCTAGTTTAAAGTCGATAGCTCGACCTTGGGAATTGCTCGTGGTGAGCGTGGCTCACCCAAAGAAATAGTGTCAGAGAATGCAATCGCATTCTCAAGGAACGGTTTCAATCGCTGACCGTTAACTCGAAAAACATTCCCGTGTTTCGGGTTTATAATATCTACTGCCCCATTGGGGAGTATTCGAGAGATTTTGAAAGGACCACTCCAACGGGTTTTTAGTTTCCCCGGAAATAGATGAAGTCGGGAATTGTAGAGTAGAACTAGTTGACCAACAACGAACGATTTCCGCAGAATAGATTGATCATGAACCCGTTTCATACGGTCCTTATACGATTTAGCGACCATATGCATCGACGAGTTCCTCTAATTCATTTATTTGGAGACCCCTTTGGTACCAGATTTCAGGAAATCGAAATTCAATGACTTAACGGCCCAAAATGCTCGATGTTCCAATTCAACCGGGAGGTGACATCCTTTACCAAAAACCAACCGATACGGCGACATGCCAATCGGAGTTTTAAATGCAGTTCTATACGCCCATAGAGCGTCATTCAGCTTTAACGACCAGTCTTTACGGTTTGGATTGATTGTCTTTTCTAAAATCCGCTTAAGTTCCCGATTAGAGACTTCAACTTGGCCACTTGTCTGAGGGTGGTATGGTGTAGCAACTTTGTGTGTAACACCATATTTCTTCATTAATTGGGTGAACACTTTATTGCAAAAGTGCTTTCCACCATCACTGATTATCGCCTTTGGAATGCCAAAACGTGAAAACACTTGATCCTTGAGAAATTTGATCACTACTCTGTGATCATTAGATTTACAAGCCACGGCCTCTACCCATTTCGAAACATAGTCAACGCCGACAAGAATGAACGTATTTCCAAACGAATTCGGGAAAGGACCCATAAAATCGATCCCCCAAACATCAAATAACTCAACTTCTAAAATTGGATTGAGCGGCATCATGTTGCGCTTTGAGATTCGGCCTAGCATTTGTGTTGTGACAGATTTGCAATTTTGATGGCAATCCTTAAATATCGGCGACCAGTAAAAACCACTTTGAAAGATCTTAGCTGCAGTCTTTTTGGAACTAAAGTGACCTCCACAAGCTAACTCATGACAGAACGAGATGATTTGTGGTTGCTCAGATTCAGGAATACATCGTCGTATGATTTGATCAGGACAGTATTTGAATAAGTACGGATCTTGAAAAATAGTGTTTCACCGAGCTAAGAAAATAGATTTCTCATTCTTTGACCAATGGTGAGGTAATTTCTGACTAGAAAATTGACAAGATCCATACCAAGGTGGGCAATCAATCACGAACAACTGTTCATCAGGAAGTGCTCCAAGATCGAACAGGGCTGTCGGTTTCTCAATAATTATTCGTGACAAGTGATCGGCCACCACATTTTCTGAACCTTTCTTGTCCTTGATCTCCAAATCGAACTCTTGCAACAACAAGATCCACCTAGTTAAACGTGCCTTAGCCTCTTTCTTAGCGAACAGATATCGCAGAGCAGCGTGATCTGTGAATACCACAACTTTAGATCCTAATAAATAGGATCGAAATTTATCCAACACGAAAACTACCGCCAAAAGTTCCTTTTCAGTGGTCGAGTAGTTTAACTGGGCATCGTTGAGAGTGCGACTCGCATAGTAGATTACATGCGGTAATTTTTCCATTCGTTGCCCCAAAACAGCTCCAATTGCATAATCAGAGGCGTCGCACATAATTTCGAATGGGAAGGCCCAGTTCGGAGATTGAATTATTGGAGCTTTTATTAATTCGGCCTTAATGGTTTCAAAGGCCCGCAAACATTTATTATCAAAGATGAATGGGACATCTTTGGAAAGTAAGCTGCAGAGCGGTCGTGCTATCTTACTGAAATCTTTAATAAACGCTCAGAAACAACAGTGGCCCAGAAAAGATCTGATTTCCTTAACTGTCCTTGGTGGTGGTAGGTCGGCAATTAAATCAACTTTAGCCTTATTGACCTCAATACCCTGGGACGATATGATATGTCCCAAAACAATGCCATCTTTAACCATGAAGTGACATTTCTCCCAGTTAAGAACAAGATTCTTCTCCCGGCATCGTGCAAGCACTAGCGACAAATGATTCAAACAGTCAGCAAAACTGTTTCCATGTATCGAGAAGTCGTCCATGAAGACTTCCAAGAATCGCTCGACCATATCCCAAAAAATACTCAGCATACATCTTTGGAATGTAGCTGGTGCATTACAAAGCCCAAACGGCATTCGTCGGTAGGAGAAAGTACCAAAAGGACATGTGAAAGTGGTCTTCTCCTGATCCTCCGGTGCAATGACTATTTGGTTATACCCGGAATAGCCATCGAGAAAGCAATAGTACTCATGCCCGACCAATCTTTCTAACATCTGATCGATAAACGGAAGTGGAAAGTGATCTTTCCGCGTCATCAAATTTAACTTCCGATAATCAATGCACACTCTCCACCCTGTTTGAATTTTTGTAGGGACCAGTATGTTTTCTTCATTCTTAACCACTGTGATTCCCGATTTCTTAGGGACCACTTGTGTGGGGTGACCCATTCTTGTCCGAGATGGGGTATATGATTCCGACATCTAAAAAGTTTGATTACCTCATTTGGACCACATCTTGCATTATAGGGTTCAGGTCTCTCTGTGGTTCCCTAGAAGGCTTTAGCATTGTCTTCCAAATGGATTCGGTTGCATACACACCCGTCGGACTAATGCCTTTGATATCTTTTATCGACCAACAGGGCACTTTTGTGCTCTTTGAGTACATTCATGAGTTGGCCTTGATTCGCATCCAAAGGTTGATGATATGATAACAAAGTTGAGTTTCATTCTCCCCAGTAGGCATACTTGAGATTTTCCTAAGAGGTTTAAGTTCTAAGGACACTTTCTCCTCCTCTTCGGCTTTTCCTTGATTAATTCAATTTGAGTTCCACACTCTATTTCCTGTTCTTCACCCAGACGTGGTGTGGAATCCAACATGTGATTTACTTCTTGGATTAGGTGATCCACATCGAAATTTTCTCCAAAATGCGCAAGACAAGCTGCTAGAGGATCGTCAGATTCAGATGCATTAAATATTTCCTCTATAATTTCATCGAGTATGCATGCTTGTGCATGTTCGTCATCCTCCATAGGCTGCTTGGCAATATTAAAAATGTTGAGTTCCAACATCATATTCGATAATGATTCATGATCCCATTTCGACAATTGATCGGCGCATTGGAGGTTGCTAGGAATGGTCTTCCTAAAATCAGGAATATTATTCTTCAAATTTGATGTTGGTTCGGTTCAGAACAACAAAATCTCTGAGAAAGTAGAAAGAATCCACCTTGATGAGGACATCTTCTACAATTCCTCGCTAACTGAAGGGTCAGCGATGGTCTTAAGTTCTCCCAATTCGAGCTCCTTATACACAGAATAAGGCAACAAGTTGACACTTGCTCCTAAGTCCAAAAGGGCCTGATCAATACGGTTATCGCCGATAATGATCGAGATTGTAGGACAACCTGGGTCCTTGTATTTGATTGGGAGCTTTGCTTGCAACACTGAACTAACCAGCTCGGCTAAGAAAGCCTTTTTCGGAATATTGGTCTTTCTTTTGATTGTGACCAATTCCTTCAAAAATTTAGCATAAGCAGGTACTTGACGGATGACATCCAGAAAGGGAATATTAATTTTTAATTGCTTGAAAATCTCATTTATTCCTTCCACATCGCGATTTCTCAGTGGTGCCATCAATCTTTGCGGGTACGGTGCTTTCGGAACTAGACTTTTCTTCTGTTCACTCTTGTCATATGATATTTCTTTTGCTTGTACTTTGTCATCAATTTCTTCTCTCTCTTCAGATTTCTTCTCTCCATCAGACTCTTCCTCCTCCTCTGGCAACACTACTTTGTTATCGACCTGCTTTCCAGATCTCAACGTTGTGATCGCCCGAATTTGTTGTTGATTCTCCTCTTGTGTTGAAGTTGATGTTTGTTCAACAACCATTTGGCCCCTTGGGTTAGGAACAGGTTGGCTTGGAAACGAACCTTTTTCTCTCTCACAGAGAAAGGATGCCAATTGCCCAATTTGGGTCTCTATTTTAGAGATTGAGGACGTGTGAGAATGGATGAGTTTCATCAGATCCTCAGTAGAAGGGGTTTGTGTATGAGGACGTTGGGCAGGATTTCCCTGTGGGTTGTTAAATCCGGTGGTGGAAATGTCACAAAATTTTGTTGTGGTTGGTTTTGATAACCTCCCATTGGGTGTAAAGCGAAAATTCGGTTCATTTGCCGGGCGCCTAACCCGATTTTGATTGTATTGAAATTGATTCGGGTTATTGAACCCTTGTCGCTGAAATTGCCCTTGACCGTAGTTCGCTGCGGTCCTTGATTGAAATTTTGTTGAGGATAAAAGTTCGTCCCCCTTTTCCGCATTTGCATTCTTTGATTATCTTGTTTCCATGAGAAATTTGGGTGGTATTTCCAGCTATTTGGGTTATTCTCATTGAAAACGTTTCCTTGATTCCGCCCATAATTATTCACAACATTTAACTATTCAGATGTGTCTTCATGATAGTTCTGCATTGAAGGACAATCATCTGCCATATGCATTGGACTTGCACAAATTGAACATGGCTCAGGTTGTGTATTGACCATATGCACATTCTTCTTTACTTTCAATTCCTCCACTTGTTGAGTGAGGAAATCAAGTTTAGCCATCAGATCTGGGGAATCCTTTACTACATATAGTCCTCCTTTCTTGGTTGAACTCCCGGCTTGATCACGGGCTTTGACTGCTTGTTCCCGAGTCTTTGTGAAATCCCAGTGCTGAGAATCCTCAGCTAGCTTTTCTAAGAAAGCATAAGATTCGGTTTCTTTAAGGCTCAGGAATCCTCCGCCATTCATTGACTCCACCAGATGTCTATTTGGTTGATTTAGTCCATTGTAGAAACACTGGACCAGTCTCCACTTTGAGTATCCATGGGGCGGACATTTGAGTAAGAGATCCATGAATCTATCCCAAGCTTCATATAATCTCTCATCTTCCTCTTGCGTGAAATCCGTGATTTCACGTCTAAGGACATTCGTCTTCGCCATAGGGAAGAACTTTGACAAAAACTTTTTGACCATCTGATCCCAGGTGGTTATGGATCCCGATGGTAGAGAATTTAACCATGCTTTTGCTTTATCCTTTATAGAGAAAGGAAATAAGCGCAGCCTAACAGATTCTTCGCTGAAATTTTGGTAAACAGATGAGCAGACTTCGACGAAGTCTTTAACATGCTGGTATGGATCTTCTCGCTCCATGCCATGAAAGATTGGAAGGATTTGGATGACATTTGTCCGATTTCAAACCGCCACCGTGTGGGGGTATACAATGCATGATGGGGCATTAGTAGTTATCGGAGAAAGCTTCTCTCAATGTTGGTTCTTCCTCTTGTTCGAGTTGCCCATTCATGTTGTCACCATATTGACTTCAGGTGGATGATTCACTTAAAATTTCGCGCTTGATCTAGCGTCCTTACGATTTAACCGCAAGCACGCTCGTTCGATCTCGTAATTTAACGGTTCTAAATTTCTTTCTTTAGAAGACCTAGTGTGCATGCAAATAATGCGCAGTGGAGGTTTCGAAAAAACCTCAACAATTTTTTTTTTTATTAAAATCGATTGATCGAGTCACACTCGATCAATCGAGGCCAAATCGATGCATCGACAATAGGAGTCGATGCATCGACTCCAAAAAATTATTTTTTTTATTTTTTTTATTTTTTAAATTAAAATTTTTAAATTTGAAATTTTCGAATTTTTTTTTTTTTTTTTTTTTAATTAAGCAGAAATACTATTTTAATCCTCGAAAATTCCTAAAATTTACTGTCTACCAAAAATTCAGATTTTCTCAATTTGATCCCCGGCAACGGCGCCAAAAACTTGTTGTGATATTTTTAATGTAATGTTTTACTCGCAAGTGCACGAATCGGTTTGTATATAGTGGGTGCGGAGTACGAGATCGTTCCCACGAGGATTAATTTTGAAATACCTAAAAGAGACAAGCAATTCTAGAAATCTATTAAGATCTAACAGTATTCTACCAATTTTATGATTTAAGCGGTTGATGGTAATCAATGACTACAAAATAAAATTCAATTGATGATTCACAAATAAAAGTGAAGATGATGATAAAGATGAAGATACTAAATCCTCCCATCTTTGTTCCGTTCTTCCTATAATATAAATCTAAGAATTAAATTATGAGATATTTCATTAGTAACAAACATCTTTTATGGAAGATCAATGGTCAACACCCTAATAGGTTCCATGTTGCATCCCTGCAATTAGGACTTAGATGATTTTCATATATAGATCTGGGATCAAGGGTACGGCTAGACACACATGATCTCAGGTTCAAATAAAAGTCATCCCCAAAGTGGGTGAAAATTCCAACAAGAATACCACTTACAAATCTGAAATCAAGGGCATGGCTCGGCACACTTTATTCAGATTAGGGATATTTAAGATAAAATTACCATTACAGAACCAAGATCCAGGGCATGGCTCGGCACACTCGATCCCAGAACATAATCGTAATTAGATCCACACAATAAAAACACAAAGACCATAACAATGATAGGGTAAAATTACCGTCACAGATCTGAGATCCCGGGCATGACTCGGCACACGCGATCCCGGTTAGTGGCGGGGATTTCATCCGTTCATGATAGCACAACAACCATAAAATTAAAATCTCATGTTTTAATCCTAAATTTATATTATTAAAAGTACATCCCTCGGATGGGAATCATTAGATCCCCATCCCTATAAATTTAGCCACACATATTGTAAGTAAATGACATAAATAAATAAAGACGGGAAAATAACATTAATTAAAATTACCTCAAACTTCAAAATAAATTACGTTGATCCACACGGATGATGATCTTCAGAAACGAAATAAATGTAGAAATAAACTTTGAACAGAAATTATAAACTGAAGGAATGAGTACTGAAAAATTAAAGGGAACAAAGCTCTCAAAAAGAAATAATAAAACTTCCCTATTTCTAGGTCTAACTATGAAAAATAATGGCTAAAAACTAAGAACACTAAAAACTAAAACTCTCTAAAAAAAAACTCTAATTCTAATCTCCTCTTCCCCGAAGTGTTTGAGTCACTTTAAATAGACACAAATGAGGTCTCTAAGCCAATTTTGGTCGATTAATCGACCAAGGGATATCTATGCATCGAGCGACGAGAGTCCCAAAAAACAGGTTCACAGTGTCATATTCGTGTCAAACTTAAACTCTGGCTCGATTAATCGACCCCAGAAATCCGTGAAATTCAGCACTTCTTCTTGGTTCAGACACGGCTTCGGTATTTCAGCCATAACTTTCTGTCCCGAACTCAGATTGAGACGATTCTTATGCCGTTGGAAAGCTGACGAAAAGATCTACAACTTTTATGTTTCGAAAATTTCGTAATTCGACTGTCTTGAAGGTTCAAATTTAGCCGCAAGTCGTACCAAGTTCTTGATTACCCGAAGTTGCAGTGTTTTGACATTATATTCAGAATTCTTGTACTGTTTTCTATACTTGGCTTGTATTTACCTGAAACACTTCAAATCTAATCAATCTCATCAGATAGCCTTCATCGGACAACTAAATATAGGTATTTAGGGGTGAAATATCCTCATTTTTCAGTACTCATCACATACCATGGCATATATTAAACTGCCGATTGCACTAGCATAAGGTACACGCTCCATGTGTGCCTTCTCTTCCGCTGTAGTTGGAGATTGTTTACCAGAGAGCCTGAAATATGGAGCCAATGGAGTCACCACTGGTTTAGCACCTTGCATCCTGACTCTCGCAATAACTTGCTCAATGTATCCTTTCTGACTCAAGAACAATCGACGGTTTGACCTCTCTCTTCTAATCTCCATACTCAATATTTTCTTAACAGTGCCTATGTCCTTCATCTCAAACTCTTTACCAAGCTGAGATTTCAGGCTATCTATCTCCACCTTGCTCTTTGAAGCAATAAGCATGTCATTCACATACAATAGAAGATAGATATAATTATCTCCACGAAGTTTTCAAATATAAAAATAACAATCATACTCACTTCTAGAGAACCCATGCTTTAGCATGAAGGAGTCAAATCGCTTGTACCACTGTCGAGGAGATTGCTTCAATCCATATAGTGATCTTTTCAAGCGACATATCTGACGTTCTTTATCCTCAACCTTGTAGCCCTCAGGTTGATGCATATAGATTTCCTCATCTAAGTCTCCGTGCAAGAAGGTTGTTTTGACATCGAGTTGTTCCAGCTCAAGATCACCATGAGCAACAATACTCAATAGCACCTGAATAGAAGTGTGTTTCATCACCGGAGAAAAGATCTCATTGTAGTCCACTCCCTCTCTTTATGCAAACCCCTTAGCCACTAGCCTTGCCTTGTACCTTGTACCACCGAGCTCGAAAGGATCCTCTTTCTTCTTGTATACTAACTTACAACCAATAGCGTTCTTTCCTACGGGCAATGAGACGACCTCCCATGTTTGGTTCTTTCGAAGAGACTCCATCTCTTCTTCCATCACAGCCAACCAACTCTTACTATTGCTGTCCCGAATAGCTTCCTTGAGGGACTTGCTCATCATCCACCACCGAGAGTGTGTACTCGATCAAATTCACCTGCCCATAGTGTCTCAAAGGCTTGTCCGACCTCAGCTTCTAAACTTACTTGTATGCTTGCCTTGGCCTAGTAGAAGTCAAACTATCCAGTGCCTATACATTTTCTTGGTTAATCGCCTCATGTTTAAGCTCATCATCACTCTCATCATAAGTGTCTCCATGATCCTCCTCTTGAACACGATTAGAACTTGGTTGGTCTTTAGGTTCTATCTCAACTACTTGAGACTTTGAAGTCCCAATACCATCATCACCGGGCACCGTAGCTTTCGAAGAAGCTACCATAGAGTTTTCATAAAAAATAACATCCATGCTGATTATGAACTTAGAATCCTCCATACGCCAGAGACGATAGCCTTTTACACCTGCTGCATACCCCAAGAATATTGCCTTGGCTCTCACGCCAAGCTTTCCCTCATTGACGTGGTAGTAGGCCGTGCACTCAAAAATTCTGAATCTCTCATAATTTACATGTTCTCCTGACCATAACCTGTAAGGTACATCTCCATCTAACTTTGAATGAGGAGATCGATTGATAATGTAGCAAGTTCTAGCAACTGACTCTGCCCACCATTCTCTCCCCAAACCAGCATATGATCGAATACACATTGCTTTTTCCTATAATGTGCGGTTCATTCTCTCTGAGACCCCATTCTACTGTGATATTTTTCTGACTGTCCAGTGTCGAGCAATACCTTCCTGATCACAAAACTCCTTTAAAGCACCCTCTGTATACTCTGTACCATTATTAGATCACAATGTTTTTAGTTTCTTGCCTATTCTGTTCTAAACCATTGCCTTCTACTTCTTGAATGTGTCGAATACTTCATTCTTATGCTTTAAGAAATAAATCCAAGCATATCTAGAATAACCATCGACAAATGTGATAAAGTACCTTGAACCACCCTTGGAAGTAATTGTAGTTAGGCCCCAAACATCTGTATGCACATAGTCTAATATACCTCTACTTCTGTGTTTGCTTGATTTGAACTAAACCCGGTGTGCTTTACCGGACACGCAATGCTCGTAAAAATTCATGCAAGACTTTTTCAAATTCTTCAACAAACCTTCTTTACCGAGCAGATCTAGACCCCTTTCTGACATGTGTCAAGCCGCCTATGCCATAACCGAGTGCACTCACATGGGTCTCCACCACTTCCACTTGTTCCAACCCCTGCACTTCCTGTCACCGTCATACCTAAAAGAAGATAGAGATTTTCTTGACGAATACCTTTCATCACTATCAAAGAACCACAAACAACTTTCTTTACTCTATTCTATGTAACTATCTTGCAGCCATTGGAGTCCAAAGCACCAACAGAAATAAGGTTCTTCCGCAAATCAGGGATATGTCTCACATCGATCAAAGTTCTGACCACTCCATCATGCATCTTGATTCTAATCGAACCAAGCCCCATCGTTTTACAAGAATGATTATTCCCCATCAATACAGTTCCACCATCAATGCTTCTATTGATAGTAAACCACTTCCTATTAGGACACATATGGTAAGAGCAACCCGAATCAAGAATCCACTTACCGGAAATTTCTTCATCACCAATGACGGAATAACATTCATCGCTGCCCCCTTCTTCCAATGCATAATTAACCTCTTGCTTGCCTTGTACCTTCCCGTTATTGTTATTTTTGTTGTTCTTCTTTCATCCTGCTCTTTTGTTAGGACGATTTGCTTTGAAATGCCTAAGCTCACCTCATTTGAAACACGGTCTTTTCGCAAGAGGTATAGAACTCGACCTAGACTTTTCTCCCTTGCCTTTTTCTCGCTCATTGCTTCTACCTCTTACAAACAACCCTTGTGCTTGCTCCTTGTTACCACTAGTAGTCATTCTACTAGTTACCATCTTCCGAAGATCATCCGCTAGAAGTGCTGTTCTAGTCTCATTCATTGTAAGAATTTCACCCACAAGCATCAATGTTTATACAAGGTTCCCATAAGACTTTGGCAATGAAAGAAGTAGTAGAAGTGCTTGATCCTCATCATCTACCTTCACATCAATGTCTTTCAAATCTGATATGCACCTATCAAATTTGTTGATGTACTCCTGGATTGGTGTGCCTTCCTCCATCTTGCAAGTATACAATTTGGACTTCAAATAGATACGATTTGTTAGAGTCTTCATTATGAAGTTTGCCTCCAACTTTGACCACACATCCGCAACCGTTATCTCACCATCAATCAAGAAAGCAACATATCTTTCAAGGCATAGAATATTCGACTCTTGTGCTTCAAGATCTAGCTTTTCCCAATCCTCATCAGACATGTCTATGTGCTTCTTTTCTTTACCCACCAAAGCTTTGTGCAATTTCTGTGAGATTAACAAATTCTTTATTTGCATTCTTCAATAGGAAAAATCATTCTTCCCACTGAATTTCTCTATTTCATATTTCCCAACTTTAACTGTTCCACTAGTTGATGTCATTATCCGCTTGTTTAACAAACCAGCTTCTCTCAGGAATTTTAACAAAAAACTTGTGTGCACAACACAAGACTCAAGCAAAATTCTTTATTTGCATTCTTCAATAGGAAAAATCATTCTTCCCACTGAATTTCTCTATTTCATATTTCCCAACTTTAACTGTTCCACTAGTTGATGTCATTATCCGCTTGTTTAACAAACCAGCTTCTCTCAGGAATTTTAACAAAGAACTTGTGTGCACAACACAAGACTCAAGCCAAATACTCAAACCAGAGCTTTACCACCCTGATATGACAAGTGGCTTCCCTCAGGAATTTCAACAAACACCTTGTGTGCACAACACAAGACTTAATCCAAACACCTCAAATCAGAGCTTTACCACCCTGATTTGACAAATGGCTTTCCTCAGGAATTTCAACAAACACCTTGTGTCCATAGCATAAGACTCAAGCCAAACACCTCAAACCGGAGCTTTACCACCCTGATCTGACAAGTGGCTTTGATACCAATTACTGTAACCCGACGA
Source organism: Chloranthus sessilifolius (assembly GCA_021018995.1). Lineage (NCBI taxonomy): Eukaryota > Viridiplantae > Streptophyta > Magnoliopsida > Chloranthales > Chloranthaceae > Chloranthus > Chloranthus sessilifolius. The sequence goes on along the minus strand of CM037593.1, from coordinate 8,000,351 downwards.
GAATATCCTTGGCACTGCGGAAGCTAATCACCAAAGAGAAACACCTTGGGTAAGAACTTACACCATGATTTCACAACCAACAAGCTATAAACTACACAACTAGCAACCAATCAAAGTAAACAACTAGATAAGAAAGTAAATAGCAAATAGAGATACTCACACGCGAGATTTACGTGGTTCGGCTATGCCTACATCCACGGGGGTGACGAGAGAGTCTACTATGAAGAACACCGATGACTTGCACAACCCGCAAGCTCGTTCCGAAGAATGGAAGATTTGATTGCTATCCACAAAGAAATCAACCTCTCTTTGTACAATCTCTCCGAGCTCACTCTTCCTATTAACCTTATTCTTGGACTTACATTTTCTCACTGGTTATTCAACTCTTTTCACTCTACACCTTATTTTCTACCACACACATGTATTTATATGTTTGACCACATATAGCTAAGAGCACCAAAACATGTTACTAAGTGTGTCATTCAAATTAAGTTATAAAATAATAATAATAATAATAATAATATTTGACCGTTATTGGCTCTAAAAAGAAAGATTCCCAATCTCTTATGTGAGATTTCTTTGCCGGTCTTCGTCATATATTTACATCGGAGAATATAATATAATATATTTTCCATGAAGAAGTTTTAGATTGGAGGGAATCATTTTATATGCAAGACATTTCTGATATGTCCTAAAGCTGTGTTTGGGATTGCTCTTTAGAGGTGAAAGCAGCTGCTTAAAAGAGCAGGTTTAAATTGCTGATCACTCTTCGAAAGAGCCAAGAGCACTTACAACCAAACACAATTACATATTAAAGTGCTCTGCCCCAATGCAAAGAGCTAGCTGCTCTTTGCCTCCAAAGAGCATTCCCAAGCACAACCTAAACGTCTAAAAGATATCATTAGACATTTAGGAATGAGTTAAATCCCATTTTCTAAAGATCTTTGGTGCGAAGGATTGATACTAAATACAATCTCTGTCATTTGATTACAATTTGACGGTCAAAGGCATTTCCGTAAGTTAATGGTCCATGGCATTGAATTGGATGATAGAGAGTGTGCTTCATTCCAATCATTTGCATCAATAATCATTAGATCATGACCTTCAAATCAGATGATTTAGATGGAGTTTAAAACATGGCGCAGACCCCAAAAATTTAAAGTCTTTGTAAATAGTATTACAATTAGTCGGACCCATTTTTCCTATATAAATGGTGATTATTTGCACAAATTCAAGAATATCTATCTCCCAAATCAAGAAGGATTAATCCCTAGTTTCATGACCCTCCAAAATTCTTAGATATATACAAAGAGTACATCTTTATAAAGGGCAATGATCATGTGACGACCCGGACCCACATGTCAACGATATTGTCCGGCTCCGAATTTAATTCCTACCCCGATTTTGTTTATGGCATAAGTGTTATATATTGCTGTTCCTACCAAAATGCGTTGTAACATGTAAGGGCCGGTTGTACCTTATAGCCCCGTCCCAAGACAAGTCTTTATCTAATATTGGACTATTATACTCTTGCCACCTATAGAAGAGTCAGTTCTCAACTCTGATACCATTTTGTAACAATTCAGACTCACATATCATGTCGCTACCCGAATCTTTGATGTGAAGCTATTACAAAGCATGTGCAACTGGGTGAACCTGATTTGGTGTTGAACTAGATCTGCAGCCATTGGGTAGGAGAGAATCTTGACTACATGTCATTTATAAAATTGGAAATTGTGGAAGTCCAGATCCTCTCGTATCCGACTGAAAATCTGGTTGGACACAAAATAGGATTGGCCCTTTCTTCTTAAAGTTTATTCATCCTACACCTGATCATTTCTATCCTTCTTAAAAGCACCTCTAAAATTCGTGCTCTAGATCAGATGGCTGGTTTTGTTTTCAGCTACAGCAAAGCCACAAAGTGGCCTTCCTCTTTGGTCGTGGTGAACGAGCTATAATTTTTATTTTATTTGGTTGAGATGAAGCGATCGGTTGGTTGGTCATTTGAATTCTTGTTTTGAAAACTGTTTGTGGGTTCAACGCGTTTTGACTTTGAGGAAAATTAATGAGAACGAGAAAAGTCAAAAAGTCAAAAAGTCAATAGTAGCTTGTTTACTTTCAATAGGTTTGATATGGTTTCAGCATTGCACCCTTTGAAAAGGTTTACCCCATAAGTTGGCAATAATTAGGAGTTTTATCCATTAATTTCATCTTCTTTTTTATTTATTTATTTTTTTTTTGACGGGAGAAATTTCTAAAATCTCTGCCCTGTAAAGTTACTTTTCTAAATTCCCTACATATTTTTTAAAATATCTAATAAATCCTTCTACTTAAAACTTATTTTTAATGTAATTTTTACTATTATTTCTTAAGATTAAAAAATATTTATTTTCTATAAATTTTTTATTACCGCATTACAAAAAATAAGACTATTAGCGACAGTCAAAACTACCGATATTAATAAAAAAGCTGCCGCTAATAGTCTTAATAGTTTTTTTTTGTTAATAGCGACAGTTTTTGGCCGCTACTAATAGTCTTACTTTTGTAGCGCTGAAATTTTGATCTTATTCTTTTTGTGCGAAAAAATTATAATTTTGTACTTTTTTAGCGTAATTTTTATTGGCCTATTGGCTCAACGGACCAACCTATTTTCTAAAATCTTCTCACTTAGGAGTAATTTTAATATTAAGGTGGATATTTATGATTGAGGGACATTTAGATAAGGGGTGGTTTATTAGATAACTAACTTTTTTTAACCACTTTTTAAAGACTTGCAATCCACTCTAGCCACCGACAATCTTGATTTAATCGGTGGCAATCGACTGATGATTTATTAGGCACTCCAAATTAGATTTATATGTAAATGTCGAGGGCAAGCTATAGATAACAATTAACAACTCTCGGTTGTCTGCTACCGACATTTTTAATAGTACCCTAGCGAGAAATGTGAGTTTGGGTGTGCGTAAGTAGTCCTTGTTTCCTAATCGCCATTATGAAACTCATTGTCAAAAGATCCAAAACTCATTAAAAAATTCAAATATAAGAAGACTAAAGTAAAAATAAAAATAAAAAATATTGTTGTTTATACATTTGAGATGTTAGAGAAGAAGAAGAAGAGCACTTAGGTCATGTTACATACCTGAAATCCTCTTTTTAGATACCCACGTGCACTGAATTACTTCTGAGACCTCAGAAAATGCTCTCGTACCCTTTTTACTGAAACTTTTGATTTGGTGTAATCAAGGATCAAAATTTTGGGTTTTATTTCGGTTTCGGAGGGGATCGAAACTGAAATTTTGAACCGAAATTTCAGCAAAAAATTTGAATTTCAGTCGAAATTTCGGCCGATAATTTCAATCCCATACAAAAAATGACCGAAATTTCAGTCTCATATTATCATTTCGGTGGGGACTGAAACCGATAATTTCGGTCATTTCGGCCGAAATTTTGATCCTTAGGTAAATAGCCCAAAACTCTTAAAAAGTAATCCTTGTTTGCTGAAGTCTTCGCATCATTAAAACAAAATACTTTTTTTAAAGTCTCCTTTATAGAACATACTTCCGAAGTGGGGTGTGCCTACATTTTCAACGGGTGCAAACATTGCTCCCCTATTTAATATCTTTTAATTTTTTGTTGACTTTTTTTCGGTCCACTTTCTTCCCAAAAATTTGTTCAGTTTCATTCAAAGACGTAAACTTCTCTTGTGCAATCAACTACTTATCTGTAATCTGAATTTTTTGGTAACTAAATTAGATAAATGAATTAATCTCATATTTTAATTTCTTTGCCATGTATGAGGATGAAGGCTACCTGTTCTCTGTGGTGCTTCTTACATAAGAAACGAGAAGCCAAGAAACTTCATGAGCAATTCTTCTTTAAAAATGGAGCCCAATTGTTGGAAGATTCAATTGCTTCTTTCCAAGGTGGTGAAAAGCCAATTCGGATATTCTCCGCGAAAGAGCTCGAAGAAGCAACTAACAACTATGCCGAGGATCGAATTTCCCATGGCGGCGGTTTCTATACTAGCTATAAGGGATTCCACCAAGGCCGCGCCATTACAGTGAAGAGGTACGAAGAAAACGACCGATATAAGCCGCAAGTACAGGAAATTCGATATAAGGAGTCCATCAACGAGGCCGTTATATTGTCCCACGTCGACCATCGGAATGTGGTGAAGCTCTTAGGATGTTGCATTGAGACCCAAATTCCGATCCTTGTTTGCGACTTCATCTCTGATCAGACTCTAGCCCACCATATCCATAAAATGGATCTTTCGAATCACTTGTTGTGGGAAGACCGTTTGAGGATTGCTACTGAAATTGCATATGGGCTTTCTTATCTGCATATAGCCACTTCAAGGTGCATTGTGCATAGAGACATCAAATCTTCGAGCATCTTATTAGATCAACGGTACATTGCGAAAATTATCGATTTTGGGCAGTCAGTGTTGATTCCATTGGGAGAAAAGTTTGCGAAAACGGAGTTTATCGCAGGGACACATGGGTACATGGATCCCCAATACATGGAAACAAACCAATTGACAGATAAAAGTGATGTTTATAGCTTTGGGGTCGTATTAGTTGAGCTTTTAACTGGTAAGAGGACGGTCGATGAGGCATTGAATGGTGTTTTTGGAAGGACGAAAGCTCATGAGAATTTAGTCAAATTAAGTGAAATGGAGAAAATTAGCGTAATTTTGAAGGCTTGTATCTCAGAAGAGGGAGAGACGAATCGAAATCAGTTAGTACCGTGCGTAGAGCTTGTTGTAAGATGCATAAGATACGATGGAGAAGAAAGACCAACAATGAAAGAAGTGGTTGAAGAATTAAGGAGGATAAAAAGATTTTAGGACTTCTTTTTGTTAGATCTAGTTGTCGCATTCTATTCTAAAAAACTGTGTAGATCCCCCTTAGGAAGATTGTGGGCCAAGATAGATGGATTATGTGTTGGTTAACGAGGCAATAATTCACACTTGTATCTTTGACGATGTCTTTAACATGTAAAGCCTTTTCAAATTGAGTTTGGCAATTGGTCGTTTTAGAAAGCTTACCTCTGGATGCCTTGTGGTGGTGTCCACAACGAGCTGTTGGTTTGTCCACAGCTAGCTGTAGTTGCATTCTATATCAATGTCCATAACTAGCTGTAATGACCACAACGAGCTGTTGTGAAATTCACAGCAAACCGCAGTCCACAGTCTACTGCCATAAATATGAGAGCAAGCTGTGGTCACAGCTCGCCGTCACTATAATCGCAGATAGTTGTGGTTCTACGACCTAAGACTTACATCGCTCTTTTGTCAAAAATCGCTTATCCACTACACACCAAGCAATTAAAATTTTCAGTGACCCTAGTTGGCACCGACTCATTTTTTTTTGTTTTCCTGTTAGCATGGGTGTCTGGGCCTCTTAGAGCACCTGACTTATCCTAAGGGCACGTGTGCATCCCAAATTAGCACCGAATATAAATCGCTAGGATGGCCTCAAGGGAATTCAAACTTGAGTCTCTGCTTAAAACAGGAAAGCACCAAACTCCACAATGGTGCAGCAACAAAACAGAAAATCAGCTAGTAATTAACTAACAAATTCTCCAGCTCTTTTGCACATGGGGCACCTGTTGACCACAATGTTTCCCCTTGTCATCAATTGATCATAAGCTCAAATTTCCTCCCATGCCCCATACACCATGCAAAGAAGGTAGATTTTTTTTGCATTTGCCCCCCGAGATGTGTCCTATTTTCATTTCACCTATTTATAATGAGGACTTTGCTTTGGTGTTTCCTTTGCTAATTGACCCCTACAGTCAACGATCAACTGTTTAGTGTCACTGAACCAAACTTTGATTGCTTTGAATTAGACAGTGGAGATCCTTTTTACGACAATCTTTCACCCTATGAATCTTGAGATCAGGAGCCTATCATCAGGCGGTTGGATTTTGATTTCACATGACAGACAACCCCAAAAGTGAACATGATCATGGGTATACATCAACCGTAGTTCTTGGATCAGTTTCCGAGATCAGTGTCATGTGAATCAAAATTTGACCATCTAATTGTAGGCCCATGATCTCAAGATTATTCTTAATGCTTTCACAAAATTGTTCAACATTTTTAATGCCTTCAAAAATTTATATAACCACTTATTCCCAAATGTATTTTCGCAAATTAGAATTCTTAACTTCTTGGCACTCAATTAATGCCATCGCCTTAGGCTTTCTTTATTGATGGAATGAAGCTTTACAATCTCATTGGAATCAAAGTGCATCGTCTCTAATACCATCAAGCGATAAATTTGTGAATTCAAATTTTGTCGACCCTTCTAAGCTGAAATCATTTTCAAGCACATCCAAGTATTTGCTAAGGCATGCAACATATTGCTCTTTCCTTCTTGATAAGAGACCCACACCTTGTAAAAACCTAATAAAAGTATAGTATATTGGAAACATTGTTTTCATAGACCCAAACCTTTTATTTAGTAGTTACTCATATACTTTACACAATTTTTTTCAAAAATAAAGTTCATATTATCGTTGTCAATATGATGAACATTTTGATGATAATATGTAATTTTTACATATATTTACAAGTTTTGTACTGTTTGAGGAGTGTCCAAGTGTCGGCCCGCCAAAAATCCTAAAAGTAGAAGTGCCAAGAGAAGAAAGCAATCTCCTAACTACCCGTTTCACAATCAGCTTCCATTGAGATCACCTCGGCAACCCTGGGAATGATGAATCATGGATTTGCCGAAATTTACTATCAATAAAAAAACAGAAAAAAAAGAAAGTGAGCCCTTGCAATTATCCGGGTAATTCTTACAATACAGAGAACACCATAAAGAGGCATATCACTTGCCATAATAATTTGCATAAGATTTACATAAACCTTTTTATCCTTCGGAGCTCTTCAACCACTTCTTTCATTGTCGGCCTTTCTTCTCTTGTGTATTTAACGCATCTCAAAGCAAGCTCAGCACATGCTATCAACTGATTTCTGTTTTCCCCTTCCAAGATGTAAGCCTTCAAAACTAGCTCATCTCGCTCCAATGCCGTTAATGAAGTCAAGTAATTTGATAAGAGATACTCACCAATTAGGCTAGTACACTTCATACCAGTTAAAAGCTCGATTAGTATCACTCCAAAGCTAAAAACATCACTTTTCTCTGTTACTTGTTTTGTTTCTATGTACTGCGGATCGAAGTACCCGGGTGTCCCTATAACTTCCGTCACTACGTATTTTTCTCCAAACGGAATCAACACTGATAGCCCGAAGTCAGCAATTTTTACAGTATGGTTCTCGTCTAATAAGATAATTTCCGGTTTAATGTGTCTAACAACAATGGGCCGAGGTGTGCCTATGTGGAGATAGGCTAGTGCATACGAAATTTCAGTAGCAATCCTCAAACGCTTGTCCCACGACATCGGACATCCAGAATCCTGTCTGTATATATGATTGTAGAGAGCTCCACCGGAAAGGAATTCACAAACAAGGATAGGAATTTCCGTCTCGATGCAACATCCGATGAGCTTCGTAACGTTCTTATGGTTGACATGGGACAATATGACAACCTCCTGCAAAAAGCCCTCTATAAGTACATCACTTCCATTGCTCGTCTTAACAATAATTGTGCGGTCTTCGAAAATGCCCTTATAACACGTGTAGTAGAAGTTTGTAAGCAAAATTCGGTCGCTTGCATAGTGATCGGTTGCCTTTTCAAGCTCTTTTGATGAGAAGATTCGAATTGGCTTGGTACCATCATTAAAAGAAGCAATCGACTTTTCTAATAATCGGGCTCCATTGTTCATGAAGAATTCCTGATTTTTTTTTTTTCCTTTACTTTGCTCTCGGTCGTTATGTGTGAAGCAACACCTAGAGCAACCTTGAGCTGCACACAAGACAAAGAAACTCAAATATCTTATCACCCATCAAGAAAAAAAAAACGCTATTCATTCTCTTATTGCTAAGAAACCAATATAATGATAAATAGTTGATGGAATAAGCGGTTTTACTTGCAGGAACCATGTTGGCTCGTTGTTGCTTGAAACTGAACAGAATGTTGGAAGCATGTGGACTCACAACTCACACAAAAATCGGTATTGTATTAAGAGACGATGAGTCAGGAGAATATATCATCCATCTGCCCATCTCTCTTGTTTTTAGGTAATATGTTAATAATGAAAATTCCTCAACCAAGAGGACCCAGGTTTAATCCCTGCTCACCTGGAAAAAAACAAAAAAGAAAAAGAAAATGTTAAAAACTATATTGTAGCCTTTGAGAGGACTCCATCACCAGCTTTATCTTATTAGAAAAATATAAAAGCTTTTTAGAGGATATAAGATGTGTGGGAGTTTAGTGCATCTTGCGTGTAAAAGAATCGATTATTATTACTACTTTTTTATCATGTGCTTATAAATAAAAATCATTATAAATATTAGATGTGTCTGGAGTTTATTAAAAATCAGTTTCTCTGTTTCTGTTGTTTGTGAGCACAACTTGTATTGCATTCTTTGGTTCGATTTTAGGGAGTGGTTTGTGTACCAATCCAAAATTGGTTTTCTGTGACATGGTATCAGATCTTCATTAGAAGCCGTGATTCTTCTTGGCTATCAAGTTTAGGTGTAACTTGTTGGAGAAAAGTCGAGAAAGAGCTCAAGTTTTGCTCGAAATGATGGATCCAAATAGTGGTGAAAATGGATCTATACATTACTAGTTGGAGAAGCTTATGAGCTCAATTTCCAAGGTCAAGATTTATGGGATCTAATCTCTGGTGATGTTTGATGATTCCAAATGATTCCAAATTTCTAAGGTCAAGATCTATGGGAAGGAGTACCCATGGTTCAAAATTTCGGCCGAATCGTTTCGGTTTCGGTCCCCACCGAAACGATAACTGGAACTGAAATTTCGGTCCAAATATATATGGAGGGGAAATTATGGGCCGAAATTTAAATTTTCGGCCAAAATTTCGGTTAAAATTTTCGGTTTTGGTCATGCCCACAACTGAAAACGAAACCGCTATTTTGATCCTTGGGAGTACCCACCATTCATCACCTCTTTGCAAGGGTGGACGAATCACTCGTCTATTATTGAATTGGAGAGTTTGCTTTCTTATTGAAAAGCATTGACTAGGCACATATCCAGTGAATACACGTCCTAAATTGATTTTCGTTCCTCAAAGGAAAAGGAAAACAGGACACATCAAAAGGTGCATCTAGAGGAGACAGTCACAACTAGCTCTAGCTAAAAAACAAAAAGGAAGAAGCTGGTGGATGGGATTCCGAGTTCTTGGGGCTGCTTCTCCATTTTCAGCTACAGGTGGCCAAGTTCTTGGGTGGAAAGGGCTTCTCAACCAATATTTTACCTTAAAAAATGGTTTTTGGAAGCAACTTTGCCAAACAGGGCCGAAGAAAACAGCAAAAGAAGTGGGAAAATTCCTTCAATTCTATGGTCATTAATAAACGAAATGCAGCTCGTGCTTCATGTTCAGTTGGAGTATTATTTGATGCTAATGCCTCCATCAATTATGAGGAGTGGATCATTGGTTCCGGCCGCTTGGACCACTTGACTGGAAATGATTCACTATTAACAGTGTTCCATCAATAGAGATATAATAAATGTCATGGCAGACAACTCCATTCATTTGGTAGAAAACAACGGTGGCATAAGCTGTTGCGCGGAAGCACCCAAATACACCAACGACCCACACGATGAACGCTAAAACAATAATGCAAAAGAGAGAGAACAAAAAACCAAATCAATCCACACACACACAGATTTATGTGGTTCAGCAAGATTGCCTACGTCCACGGGCAGCGATGAATAGTTTTATTGATGAGTTCTCGAGAATACAATACAATATATATAGCACCTGGGGCTTCCAGTGCATTTCCTAATACCAAAAATTCCCGCAATAAGTGTACAGATGGGGGCCCCGACCCCTTCGTTCCCTTCAGGGGCCTGCCAGCCCCTGGCATAATAAGAACACATGTGTCCAGATTATATAATGCCCAAGACCTCCAAGCCCACAGGCAATGTGGGACTATTCTAACACAGTATACCTCCAAAGGTATAATCTGAAGTTAGGGCCATAAACAACACAAACGTCAAAACAAACAACTCGAAGGCTGGAGAGATCACTCTAAAAAGTGTCTACCATGTTCTAGGCTTGATGAAAAATCTGGGTGCAGTGTCATAAATCACAGATTTCAGAAAGAAGTTCTTATCGAGCTCCGATGTGAAAGTTAGTGAAGCTTACATGGAGATGAAGACAAGTCGACATGAAAATGCGCTGATTTGACATGCCAAGTTAGGTTGTGTTGGCTACAAACTGTTGAAGGAAATTTCTTCCAAAAGATTGATTGATGGTGTTCCATTTTTGTAAGATCTACATCAAAATCGGGTACTTCATCGCTAACAATATGAAAAATCTCATCATCGTCCATTCAAGAGATCGTTGAGTCATAGTTACAAGCCAGTTAAACCATTCAGATATGATGGGTCCGACTTGAACACCAAGTTTGGCTTCAATTACACATTGGCGATGGTGGATGACTTTTCCAAGTACACATGGGTCTATTCATGAAGGAGAAAAGTGAGGTTCTCTCCATGTTCATCAAATTTAGAAGTATGGTGGAAAATGACTTTGATTTTACAATCAAATGTTTGAGATCCAACAATGGAGGTGAGTACATGTTAGACGATTTCAATGACAAATGGGATGCCAACACACAACAGAGTCCCAGAAGGGAAGTTTGCGAACATTTCAGAAATGAGTGTATCTTGGCTGCAAGACAAGAATCTTCTTCGGAAGCTACAGGTAGAAGCAATGCGGTGTGTAGTCATGTGATCAATCGGCTACCTCTATGGTCAAGAAAGGCAGAATCTCCCAATGTTTATATAATGTGAAGCCAAATCCAAATTACCTGCAGTCGTTTGGTTCTATTTGCCATGTTCACATTGCCAAAAGCAATATAATTAAATTGGACCCGAAAGCAAAAGGGAGTTTGTTTGTTGGGTATGACGCACATCAAAAAGGATGGAGGTATATGGTCAGGAGACAAAGAAAGTTACTACTTCTCAAGATCTGGAATTTGATGAGCTTTCATCAACATCATACTAAAATATTCCCAAATTCAATACCAAAAGCTCTTAAAAACAATGATGATTTGACAGCAAATGGAGATGACATGGAAAGCATACAACTGGATTCTCAAAATGGTGCATCTTCTTCTATTCGATTAGTCTCGACTCTAGAGGACAAGGGAAAGATGATTCACCAAATGACAGGCTGTTGTCCTCAAATTCAGAAAATGGTGAGCAGGAAACGTCCACAATGAGAAGATCTACAAGAGAGAAAAAGCAACCTGACTTTTTCAAAGATTATGAGGTTCATTTGAATCATTACTATGGCCTCTCAGTTTTTTAGCTGGACCACAAGATAGCAATGAACCCTCATGTTATGATGAAGCAAAAGGGTTTCCGAAATGGGAAGCAACCATGGAAGAAAAAATTGAAGCGCTAATGAGAAATGACAAATGGGAGTTGGTGCCGAAACCAGAATATATTGAACCAATGACTTGTACATGGTTTGAATTGGCAGCGGTTGCGAACCGATGGGATGTGCCGTGGCGCGTGAGAGGCGATTTCAATGCAATCAAGTTTCCTTATGAGACATCTGGGGGTACTCCGGACAGATTTGACTTGGCTAACCTCAACTCCTTTATTCAGGATTGGGCCCTAGTTGATTTGTCGCTGCTGGGAGCTCGTTTTACCTGGTAAAATCTTCAGAGCGTGCCCTCTTTTAGTCGCCTGGATCGAGTTCTAGTATCTACTGCATGGCTCAATATTTTCCCTAACGCATCGTTAACGGGTCTTGCTAGGGTGGTCTCACATCATAGACCGCTGCTATTGGATTGCGGTCCTTTGAGAAGAGGCCCAATTCCTTTCAGGTTTGAAAATCAGTGGCTCCTCAGCGACGACTTTAGAGCATGGATCCCGGTTTGGTGGCAAGAATATAACCCTCGTGGCTCGGCTGAGTTTCGCCTGACATCAAAGTTGAGATTTCTTAAGGACATAATCAAATCTTGGAACAGCAATGAGTTTGGCTTATCCCATGTTTGGAAGTTGAATATTTTGGAGAGGCTCGAGGAGCTGAACCTATTGGAAGAAAGCAGGGATCTCTCTAGAACCAAGAAGGACGAAAGTTTTAACCTCAAGATCAGGTTGAGAGAGAAGAGCCTTCAGGAAGAAATGAGTTGGAAGTAAAAGTCCAAAATTCACTGCTTGAAGGTTGGGGACAATAATACCAAATACTTCAATGCGATGGCTAATGCTAGATCCAAAAAAAAGCTGCTGATCAGAATTGTGGCGAACGGGGTAGAGATTGCTGATCCCGAGCAAATCAAACAGCATACCGTTGATTTTTATCAGACGTTGTATCAAGATGAAGGGTGGTCTAGACCTCAACTAGATGGCCTATCTTTCCCTACCATCAGCCCGGTTGACCGCATTACCTTGGAGAAGCCTTTTCCTGAAGATGATATCTGGACTGCCATCAAGTCTAGTGGCAAAAAAAATCTCCAGGCCCTGACGGTTTCAATATGGAATTCTTCGTTAGCTTCTGGGCCACCCTTAAATTCAATATTCTTGAGTTATTTAAAGAGTTCCATTCTCGGGTGGTAGTATGCAAAAGTCTTAATTCAACCTTCCTTGCCCTTATCCCCAAGGAAGAATGTGCTACTCATTTGCGTGACTTTCGTCCCATCAGCTTGATTAACTGTCTTTACAAAATTCTAGCAAAGGTGCTCGTCAACTGCCTTAAACCGATAGTGGGAACTATCACTTCTGAAAATCAAGGAGCATTTATCTAGGTCGCCAACTCATGGATATGGCAATCATTGCTTATGAGGTTGTGCATTCAGCTCACTCCAGGCACTTGCCAGCCTTTGTTTGGAAGGTTGATATGGAGAAGGTGTACGATCAGGTTAATTGGGATTTTTTGGATTATATGTTGCTTCGTTTTGGTTTTGGCAATACTTGGAGAAAATGGATGAAAGCATGTGTCACCTCTCCCTGGTTCTTTGTGATCGTTAACGGTACTCCTGTGGGGTATTTCAAAAGCTCACGAGGTCTACGACAGGGAGACCCCCTCTCCTCGCTGCTTTTTAATTTAGTCGGTGAGGCTTTGGGAGCCCTCATCTCCAAATCTCGGGAACTGAACCGGATCTCAGGTATATCGGTGGGCAGCGGTGGTTGCGCCGTCACACATCTCCAATAAGTTGATGATACTATTCTCTTCATCAGAGCCAATCAGGGCGAAAATTCAGCCTTTGCTAACATCCTTTCGGTCTGAAGCAGTGCCTGGTCAAAGGGTTAACCTGCTAAAATCCACGATCTCTGGAATTCATTCTAATATTTCGGATGCTGAGTTGCTAGCGAATTCGATGTCCTGAACGCTTTCCCTCCTCCCTATTACCTATCTGGGCCTCCCCTTGGGACGGGTAAGCCTAGAGCCAGTGATTGGGATGCCGTCATTCAAAGATTCCAAAGAAAGGGAAAATTCCTTAGTACCGGGGGATGTCTGCAGCTTTTGAACTCAGTCCTTTCTAACCTGCCTATTTCTTTATGTCTACCTTCAAATGTCCTATGAAGGTTATTCGCACGCCTGAGAAAATTGAATGAGACTTTCTGTGAGAAGGCTCAAGTCTAGAGAAGAAATACCACTTGGTTGCTTTAGGACATATGCCAACTACCTAAATGTTTTGCTAGCGAATTCGGTGTCTTGCACGCTTTCCCCCTCTCCCTATTACCTATCTAGGCCTCCCATTAGGGATGGGTAAGCCTAGAGCCAGTGATTGGGATGCCGTCATTCAGAGATTTCAAAGGAAGGGAAAATTTCTTAGTACCAGGGGACGTCTGCAGCTTTTGAACTCGGTCCTTTCTAACTTGCATATTTTCTTTATGTTTACCTTCAAATGTCTTATGGCGGTTATTCACACGCTTAAGAAAATTGAACGAGACTTTCTGTGGGAAGGCTCAGGTTTAGAGAAGAAATACCACTTGGTTGCTTGGGACATATGCCAACTACCTAAATGTTTTGGTGGACTTAGCATCCGAAACCTACATCGCACCAATTTAGCGTTGCTCGGTAAGTGGTTGTGGCGAAAAGGGTCTGTTTCGGAACAACACAGATTATGGGTATCCATTCTTCTCCAAAAATATGGTGGACTATCGGGAGATTGGGGAATCAATATCTTTAATTCTAGGCATGCTTCGGCTTGGTGGAAAGATATTTGCTCTAATTGGTCGGTTTTTTTGCATTGGGTTCGATTCAGCTGGGGTGATGGAACTAGGATTTCATTTTGGGAAGACCCATGGCTTCTTCTCTACCCACTGAAACCTGTGTTTCTGACGTTCTTTAATGTCTCTACCACTCCAGAGGGCATGATTGCTGAATTCCTCTCGGTGAATGGGCATGCCGTGGTTTGGGATGCCACCATAAGGAGGGCTCTACGCGAATACGAGGTGGCGTCGTTCCTGGACCTGCTGTCTTTTTCATATGTTTGCCCCAGAAACCAGCAACGCCGAGACTCGAGAACGTGGCTGCCAAGCAAAAAAGGAGATTTCTCAGTAAAATCTTTCTACCGAGCCCTCACGGATAGGCCGCTTATTAGAACCAATTGGCCTTTATCTGGAAGGCTCCGATCCCCCCCCCCCCCCCCCCAAAGTTAAATTCTTCATATGAACGGCGGTTAGAGGGCGCATATTGACGATGGACCAACTGATTAAGTGCAGCAAAGACATCCCCAATAGCTGCCCAATGTGTCTCACCTCAGAAGAGTCTATCCCCCACCTTATTCACTGCGACGTTGCCACAAAAGCTTGGGGTATTATTTTGAAATCTTTCGATCTTAGCTGAATTCCCCTGGAGAATCTGACAGAGTTTCTTTTCGCTTGGAACTGATTGAAGTGGGAAGGTCCCCAAGATGCTTTCTGGAGGGTGGGAATGTACATTGTCTTATGGAACCTATGGCTTGAAAGGAATGCAATGGCCTTCCACCGCAAAAGGCGGCTGATTGGATCCATTATGAATACAATTAAAGACACGATGTGCCATAGGATCTTGTTAGACAAACACGGGGGGCAGGCCAATGGGGATATCTGTATGTGAGCTTTTTATCTCCTTCTGCGGCCCTTTGGGTTCCGAGGTGGCTTCGGGGGTGGCTGTGTCAGCCTCTTTAGCCTCTCTAGCTTTTGCACTGCTTTTGTCTTTTTGATTTTTGTTTTTTCTCTGTGTATCTTCCCAGCTCCTCGCTGATTTTTTTAATATATCTTACTTCACTGATAAAAAAAAATAACTTGTACATGGTTTACAAGTTAAAAAGAAGATCCTTTGGGTCAATAAGAAGTACAAGGCTCTTTTGATGGCTCCCGGTATCCCACAAAAATATCGGTTGGACTATGAAGAAACATTCTACATTATTGCAAAGATGGTGACTATTAGAACTATAACTGCATTGGCAGCTTGGAAAGGTTGGACGTTATGGCAGCTTGATGTATGAAACACTTTCCTTTACAATGAGATCAATTCAGAAGTGTTCATGAACCAGCCATAAGCTGCACTTCCAAGACAGAAAAGCCTACATGGATGTTATGGATCAATTTATTTATTTATTATTTAATATTTTTTTGCTGTAGTTTCGTTGATGCCTTAGATCTAAGGAGTTTCCTCATCATGTTATCTAGTAAAAAAGGCGTTATATGGACTCAATCAAGCCCCATGTACTTGCTATAGTAAAAAATTCCAAATTCAGACTCTAGTTTGTTTGTGAAAGTTGAGTATTGGATGTAGGTGGTGGCTCTTCTACATGTGAAACTTGACCTACTCATTGTTCAAGTTGTGAGCGATTCGGTATGCTCTCAAGGTCGCAAGCACGAGTAGCAACTCCTCTTCTGCAATATCAGGATGGCCCCTAACGTGCGTAATGTTGGATATTTGTGGTCAATACTTTAACCGATCATTGACACGTATCTCAAGGCACTTAGGCAAGAGATTGCCTATTTTAATAGTGATACAACCTCTTAATTTAGAAGCTTGTAGTATTCTTGTTGAGAAAATCTATTATTATTTCTTACAAGTTGGCTTTCCTTTAGGAAAATTAACTAGACCCCATGTGTTATTTTTGTCAAGTGCTTGAAGTTCTTCTTCCATGGCTCTCTTCCAAACGGGTTGACTATCTGCCTCTTGAAAACTTGATGGCTCATATATGGAAGAGATAGAAGATAGATAAGAAACATAATTTTCAGACACATTTTCATAATCAACATAGTTTTGTATCGGATAAGAGGATGCATAATAGGTATAAAAGTCTATCAACTTACGCGAGGGTTGAGAAATTCGTTCAGATCATCTTATCGAAATAGGAGGAGGTCCAGGAGGGGCCACAGGGAGGTTACTTTCTTCTTGAACATTGACTTCGACTTGTCCTTCATTAATTTGGTTTGTGACTTCTTGATGTTCATGATTATTATTTTGAAATGTTCATGCTTATTATTTTGAAAAACTACATTATCCTCACAATTAATACTAGGCGGAAAATTTTCATTGAAATTTTCAAGAGACTCATCAAGCTCCCCCTAAATCCTATTTTCATCATCGGATTTATATGGAGAATGTTGAAAGTGTTATGTTTATTTATTACTTTAGGATATAATAAATATTATAAATAATTTTAAAGAAAATAAAGCTTACTTTTGATTTCTTAGTTTTGTGAGTTGATTTTTTAGGCAATAGAAGTTCTCAATTTTTGTATGCAAATAAATAGTTCCACAATGGTAAATGTCAAAAGTGGTCCATGCTATATATAGAATCTTTCACCTTCTATTATTATTTGACAATAAGGAGGGAGAGAAGAGTGTGCCTAGCGACGAACGGATTACTCAAATGTTGACCGTTGGACCTAACTGTTTTAGTTCTATTGGGTCAAACAGATTAGTTAAATGTTGACCGTTGGACCTAACCGTTTCATAACTGCTTATAAATGTGTGCAACTTTTCGAATTTGAATTCGAAAAGGTGCAACCTTTCATACAGCTGGTGGATGGAGCGGTTGAGATCTCTGAAAGATCTGAGCCATCCAAAATATGACTGTTGGTCCAACAGTCATATTAAAAAGGCACTTGAGATCTATAAAAAGAGATCCCTGGACACAGATGTAGGTGCTCTGAAATCCATCGAATTTCCTTGCATACATTTGAGAATTCTCTTGCTTTCTTCTTCTAGTTGGTACTTCATCAGATTGAGTTTTCTGGGGCGATCCTCTACTGTTGCAAAGTAATGGATCACATCCAAGAGATTGTGCTCGATGTATCTTAAAAACGTCTCAATGGAACCCTTTTGCAAACTTTTTTAGGATTTACTCGAGCGAAGAGCATTTAAAGATAGTGACTACGTGCCTCGAGTCCAATTTCTCTTGCCCATTTTATCATTTTCGGATTTCCGATGGTAATATTTTCTAACAGAAAGTAGGATTCATCTCCTCTAAATTCAACATCTCGAGAGATTTAAAGTTTCTTGGGATTAATATCAAGGCTTGTATTCCTTTTTTGATGAGGAGTACCCAAGGAAGATGAACATAATAGCTCTAGCACTCAACTTATCATTATTTTGAACATGAACATAATTCGCAATTGGGATCAACAAATAGGTAAAACACATGGAGCGCAATGAAAAGAAAAGATATCCGGGGCTTTAAATGCGAAAAAACCCATCATTTTTATGAATCAGCCTCCCCTTCCTCTAGACAGAGAGAGAAGAGGAAAAGGTTGTAAAAGCAGAATCTCGCTCCACAAAGCAATATATATATATATATATAGAGAGAGAGAGAGAGAGAGAGAGAGAGAGAGAGGGGGGGGGGGGGGCTTGCCTGTAGATGAAGTGGAGACGACGACGCGATTGAAGAGTTGGAGAAGGGAACGCCCACGATTACAGAGTTGGAGAAGGGAACGCCTTTTCTTATATTAATTAATTGATATTGTTATATATTTTTCGTACGTGTTTCTGATTAGGACGAGTAGAGCAGACTTGTTTGACTAGTCAATTGGGGCTTTCTTGGGCCTGCTACTAAATGGTGAAGGTAGGGTGAAAAAAACAGTCACCTTTTAAGTTCACTCACAAAATCTTTGCCTGTGTATTGGGTTAGCTTTGTAAGGGCAAAGAGCAACTCTTTTGCTTATGGGCTTTGGTAGAGAACTGCTTTAAGTGATAAAATTGTTCTCTATCTGCTCTATGTTAAAGCAGATTTGTAACACAGCTTCTCACTTCATTTGCTTTGGCAGAGAGCTGCTTTAAGTGATAAAATTGTTCTCTATCTGCTCTATGTTAAAGCAGATTTTTATCTGCTCTAACAGAGAGCTAGCAGAGAGCTGTTTCTGCTCTTATAAAAGCTAACCCAAACACACCCTTTGAGTTTACCTTGAGAGATGGAGATAGTTATTATCTCAATCTTTCATATGATGTATCTTGAGATCATAGTTGTACGATTAGACGGTTATGTTTTCGTTTGATGTGGCACCCATCCCAAAAAAGTTATGTTAACATCACGTGAAACTCATCATGCTCAAACTTGATTTTAAGGTTACTTTTATGGGATGTGCCGTGTGAAAGATTGGGGTAAAAAACAATTTCTATCATCTGATTCAAAGCAGGTGAACTATAAGAGTCGTGGGTGAATTTAAAGGTACTAAAGAAAAACCCAATTGAAAAACAACAACCCGAAACCGAACCCAAACCTATCCAAAACCAAAAAACCAAAGCCGGCTTTGGTTTTTCGGTTCTTTTTCGGATTTGGGCGGCTTTGTTTTTTCGGTTCTATTTCGGATTTGGGTGCTGAAACCCAAAATTGGTTGAGATGAGAGGAAACTGATGAAAAAAATCAAAATTCAAAAACACCATAAATATATATTTTTTAAAAAAGATAATAAGAAAAATTGAAAATCGAATTGAAACCGAACTCATTTAAAACAGAATTTGATCAATTTGGTTTGGTTTTGGTTTCAGGAAATGGAGAGTTCGGTTATCCGAAATCGAATCCAAAATTTTGCTTTATGTTCGGTTTGCTGAACCTCCACCCCTACCATTGAGTGTATTGAGAAGTGTTGACTGTTTTGAAACTGACAATCGAGATTGCTTTTCGTTCTAACCTCGCGGGCTTTTCTCTCACAAATGTAAGAAATTATTACTACAATTGAGGCTTCGAATTACTATTCACGCCACACAAGCCCTTTAAATTGCTTTTGGAGGCTTTTAGGGGCATTTTGGTTAATGCACAACAATTTTTTTATTCAACACTAATTGCCTTTCTTGTCACCCTCCCAATTTGTCATTGATAGCACGGATAGGTTGCTAACTATGTACATGAATAATGAATAATAAAGGGGTATTTTTAAATTTTGGGTATCCATCTTAAAATCATTTAGCTATGAGTGGAGGGGCCCAAAATCTTATAAGAGTAAAGACAAGGCTATAAATATCCGAGGTGAGAATAAACTTCAACTGTATTTCCCGGCAAATCTTTTTACAAGTTTTATGATTGATGATCGCTCAACGGTCAGTATTTGGAAAGCCCAACTTTCCGTATACAGCTTGGGGGTATAATACCAATAGTAGATAATATGATTAAGGCCCTGTTCGGCAACCCTTTTCCAATAAGCATTTTAAATGGGAAAATGATGGGTGAAAAACATATTTCACTCAAGAACCTGACCACCTTTAGCTAAGAATGGTGCTATGTTGAGAAGGTGTCAACATTTGATACACCTCTTGAAAAGTATTTTTTGAAAAAGGGTTACTAAACAAGGCCTAAATGTAGGTTGTGAATTATGAGCAAGAGTGTTATGTGTAATGCTCCAAGAAGCTAGGTAAAGTGCTATGGACATAGTAGAAAAGTTCATTCAGAGGGGTGTCAGCTCGGAGTTCTGTTTAAGTCAATGAAGATTCTGAGGAAAAAATCAGAAAAATTTGAGGATTAATAAAAATTAAAACATAGAAAAATATGCAAACTTATTTCAAGTAAAAAATGTGTCTTTGAAATAATAAATAATTGTATTATATCATCCACATGCATTAACAATTTCAAATAAAAGATAATAAGAAGTATGAGTAAACCTTTATTCACAACGATAAAATTTGGACAAAAATTCGAAAACCTTGTCAAATTTAGAAACACCCGCGAAAAAATCCGATATTGATGGATCAAACGAATACCCTGAAAAGTGGGTCATACAATGCCCTTAGACGTTTTGGTCATTGCCATTGAGTCCAATAACAATAGTTTCGGTAAATTTTTCTGAAAGTAAAACATTGTACATGTTAAAAAATGACATATAAAATTCAGAGCCCCCAAAAGCTGTATAGGCTTTTAGTCTTGAAGATCAGATTTGAACAAATCTAATAGAAATCCCGTACCATCAATTGCTCATAAAACTATCAGACCGCTTTATCCTTTTAAGCTCTTGAACGACTTCTTTCATGGTTGGCCTTTCCTCTTCAGTGCTTTTGATGCATCTCAAGGCAAGCTCTTTACATGCTATCAACTGATCTCTCTTTCCTTCTTCGAACTCGTTTGCCTTCAAAATTAGATCTGTACCCATCTTTCCTGAAATTACTTTACGCAGAGACAGGTATTCGCCCTCGTCATCAACTGTCATGACCTTTGTTCCAGTTAAAAGCTCAAGTAATAATACCCCAAAGTTATACACATCGCTCTTCTCTGTTAATCGCCCTGTAACCACATAAATGGGATCTCCATAACCACTTGTCCCTCGAACCATTGTATTTACATGCGTTTCTCCCAAGGG
This sequence comes from Chloranthus sessilifolius, assembly GCA_021018995.1. Taxonomy (NCBI): domain Eukaryota; kingdom Viridiplantae; phylum Streptophyta; class Magnoliopsida; order Chloranthales; family Chloranthaceae; genus Chloranthus; species Chloranthus sessilifolius. Next base: position 7,979,506 of record CM037593.1, on the reverse strand, counting down.
AAGTAGCACCGATAGTCCAAGTCCGATAACTTTCGGGTCATAACTTTCACCTAATAAAATGTTTTTGGAGTGGATGTCGCTATGAACGATGGACCGGGAAGTGGATGTATGTAGATAGGTGAGTGCGTAGGCAGTTTCTGTAGCAATCTTTAAACGATTTTCCCATGAAATTCGTGGACTGGAAGGATCTGCCTCATGGAGATGGCGATAGAGAGTTCCATTGGAGAAGGATTCGAAAACAAGGATCGGAATTTGGGTCTCAATGCAACATCCCAAGAGCTTCACTACGTTTGGATGATGGATATGGGACAATATGACTGCTTCGTTTATCGTATTCTCCAAATAGTTAGATCCACGGTCATATCGATAAAAAGGATTTGGATTCTTAACGGAAATCATGCGGCCTTCGAGTTTTCCCTTATAAATGCAGAACTGGTCTTTCTCCAAATTACGATGGGCGTAGTTGTTGGTGGCCTTTTGGAGCTCTTCTGCTGAGAACATTCGGATGGGCTTATTACCACTACCTTCAAAAGAAGCTATTGACTCTTCCAATATCCGTGCCCCGTTTCTAATGAAGAATTCCTCTGGTTCTCTTTCCTTGTGTGGGAAGCACCACCAACCACCACCCCTTTCACCTACACAAATAGGATAGAAACTCGTTATCTGTTTCATAAAAAATTTCACGGATTCAAACTTTTCAGTACGACGAAAAAGAAGGAAATTTTGTTATTTTGGTTGAAATTAAGGCAATTTCGCGGAAAGTTTCGTCCAACCCGGTTTGTTTCGGTGGATCTCGGAGAAATTTGTGAATATGCATCAACCTAATACCTAATCCTAAGTAGGTTGTGGAGGGGAGTTAGATAGTTACCTCCAAGAACCATGTTGGAATAGAAGAGATCGTCTCCTTTCTATTGCTTCCTTTAAACTCAAGAAGATTTTAGGAAAAAATTGGAATCCAAATTAAGAAAAGAAACTCCTCTAACGATATATTAAGAGGAGCTGAGAGGTGAGTTGAGAAGTCTTTTGTTTGACTTTTTATCCGAGTCTTCTTTACTTAATCCATGTATCATCATTTCTCTAAGATACAAGCCATTTCTTTCTAAGAATCTTTCCTTCTTAGAAGTTTCTCCTAAAGCGTGTGGAGCCCCTTGTCACCTGCACGATCATCATTTTTATAAAGAAGGATAAGAAATTTATGACGAGGGCAATTAAATGGCACGGGCTTCAGGTTACAATGGGTCGGGTCGGGCCAGGTGATGTTCAGAATGAGCCTTAAACGGGCTGATTATAATGGGGCTTCTTGAACCATATTAAATGGGTCAAACTTTAATGGGTTGATTTTTTTAACATGAGGAATTTGCAATAAATAAAATGTATGTAGCCATACACCGCATTTATAATTCAGTTCAACTTCACTAAATTGTCCCTAATAATTTTACAAAATGCCCTTTAATAAATGTATTATTGTCTAAGTACAGTGCTAACTTTAGGTCCCGGCCAATTAGGTTGAATCGGATTTGAGTTCAACCACATTTGTAACCCTTGGAAATATGAAAATTTTGACTCTCATGGTTTTCACTTTTTATAGAATGGCCTGAAGTCAAGATTCCCCTATTTTCAAGGGTTGCAGATGTGGTTGAACTCATAAACCGATTCAACCTAGTTGGACTGGATCATTGCCTTGCTAACTTCACAATAAGTGGCTGAGGTTAGCATTGCATATATATAGGGCTGTCAACGAGCCGAGCTAGGCTTAGCTCTAGCTCCGCTCTACATTACCGATCCTGAGCTTGAGCTCGATTCTAAACAAATCGAGCCTCAAAAATCCAATCTCTAGCTTGGCTCAATCGAGCTCGAGCCGAATTTAAGCTCGATAATACTTTTTCAAATATATATATAACTGACCGCCTGATAGATGCGTTATGATCTCAAGATCCATTGTGTGAAAGATGGGAGCGAAAATGATCTCCATTGTCTGATTTGAAGAAATTAATGGATTTCAGTGTAGGTGCCTAGCAAGATTTGGTGGGTGCGTTTAAAGCTATCCTTAGAACAATTAGACGCAAGTTTTTGCTAAATGGGTTGAGTTCGGTTAAGTTTGGGGCCAGGTCAGACTCGGGTTAAGGTTGAGGATGGTAGGTCATGTTCAGGTTGAAGGGTGTCAATAAACATGTTGGGCCTGGTTTGAGGTCAAGGGTGGCAGGTCGGATTTAAGATGACCCTGGCCCAAATCAGGGTATGTTCTTGTGGAATGCCCCGAGGGGTAGTATCCCTCAAATTTTGAGCATGCCCAACATTCCAAGATGGTCAAAGGTTAGTTTGGGCACATATATCTAGGAGCATGCAAGTCAGTGAATTGTATAATATTGACCTTTTATAGATTTGGCACTCTAAAATATTTTCGCATCTCCAGCCAATTGACCCATTTACTACTTATGGGGCACAAGAGGGGCACCTAATCGAATAACAACCGCATCGCCATATTCTACCCATTGGGACCAAATTCTCCTGACTTTTTGAAAAACGCTCGGAACTTTTGTAATGGCTATATGTGGGATTTAATGGTCTCGTTCTATGTCAAATATAATATCCTTTTTCCATAAGTAGTTTTGGAGACAAGGCAGTGCCGGTTAGAATAATGGGCTTTTTACATAAAGGCGCCTCTTGATCTTTATAAAATTCAGAGCCCCCAAAAGCTGTATGGGCTTTTAGCCTTGAAGATCCCACTTGAACAAATGCAATAGAGATTCCATACCATAAATTGCTCATAAAACTTGCTCAGACCGCTTTATCCTTTTAAGCTCTTGAACGACTTCTTTCATGGTTGGCCTTTCCTCTTCATTGCTTTTGATGCATCTCAAGGCAAGCTCTTTACATGCTATCAACTGATCTCTCTTTCCTTCTTCGAACTCGTTTGCCTTCACAATAAGGTCTGTACCCATCTTTCCTGAAATTACTTCAGGCAGAAACCAGTATTCGCCCCTGTTATCAATTGTCATGACCTTTTCTCCAGTTAAAAGCTCAAGTAATACTCCCCCAAAGTTATACACATCGATCTTCTCTGTTAATCGCCCTGTAACCACATAAGTGGGATCTACGAACCCACCTGTCCCTCGAAACATTGTATTTACATGCGTTTCTCCCAAGGGAAGTAGCACCGATAGTCCAAGTCCGATAACTTTCGGGTCATAACTTTCACCTAATAAAATGTTTTTGGAGTGGATGTCGCTATGAACGATGGACCGGGAAGTGGATGTATGTAGATAGGTGAGTGCGTAGGCAGTTTCGGTAGCAATCTTTAAACGATTTTCCCATGAAATCCGCGGACTAGAAGGATCTGCCTCATGGAGATGGTGATAGAGAGTTCCATTGGAGAAGGATTCGAAAACAAGGATCGGAATTTCGGTCTCAATGCAACATCCCAAGAGCTTCACCACGTTTGGATGATGGATATGGGACAATATGACTGCTTCATTTATCGTATTCTCCAAATGGTGAGATCCGCGGCCATAGAGATAAAATTTATTTGGATTCTTAACGGAAATCGTGCGGCCTTCGAGTTTTCCCTTATACATGCAGAAGTGGTCCAAATTACGATGGGCGTAGTTGTTGGTGGCCTTCTGGAGATCTTTTGCTGAGAACATTCGGATGGGCTTATTACGACTGCCTTCAAAAGAAGCTATTGACTCTTCCAATATCCGTGCCCCGTTTCTAATGAAGAATTCCTCTGGTTCTCTTTTCTTGCGTGCGAAGCACCACCAACCACCACTTTCACCTATACAAATAGGATAGAAACTATTATAAGCTAGCAAACGTTTGCAAACGTTTAAGGTAAAAGGGGTTTTACGGAAATTGGAAATTAGAGCTTGGAGTTATCTGAGATCCCAGTATTGGCACATTTGGGGTATGAAAAAGTTCTTAACAAATTACAACACTACCCCTATCTTCATTGATTATTCCTCCCGAATCTTTTTGGCTCCTGGATCAAGGCCATCTGAGACAGTATGTTCTGAGTTTCAGAGTGTTGCGTGGGTCATCTTCAACCTCTATACTTGTAGCAAAACCTCTGGTAGGGTGTTCTTGGAAGCTTCTCCGATCCAACCCACACCTCAGGCTTTTGATTGGAATCTAATTTGGAGCTGGATCGAGTGTCTTGAGGCCTGGTTCTCACAGTTTCAATGGTATTTGGGGTCATCTTTTCCCTTTGGGTGAAACTCTAGGGTTTTTTATCATGGGAGTTTCCATCCACTGATCCTAACCAAACTTTAGGCCCTATTTGATAGCAATGAAACTCCAAAGAGGAAATGAAATCAATTTCTTAATTGATTTATTGGGAAATGATTTCCTCTATAAATGGATTTTCCATTGTTTGATTAGTATCTTTGAAAATGAGTTTTTAAGTTTTGATCATTTATTATTAAAATCATAATTAAAGTCAAATATTAACCAATAATATTTTTAATAATATTTTATTACATTACAAATTAATATCATCGTAATCACTATTTATTATTAGGTTACATAAGTCACAATTTGAAAAGTCAAACTCAAATAAAAAGTCAAACTTTGACCAAACTTAAAATTTTAATAAAAAAAAATATGTAAAGCTAAATAACAAAGTTGTAAATGCTAGTATCTAATGTAAGTTTATACGTTGAAATGAAATTAAATTTTTATAAAAGTCAAACTTTGACCAAGAAATTTTTTTGTAATATACCGACAAGTTACAAAAGTCTAACTATAAATTAATATAACAGTATTCATATATATCATTATGTTACACTAGTCAAAATTTGATCAAATATTCACTCTTAACAAAAGTCAAACTTTGACCAAATGTCAAACTTTGATTAATAAAAATTTTTAAGACTAATATACAAAGTTATATAGTAAATGCTAGTATATATTATATATGGAAACAAATTTCAAATTTTAAACTTGAAAGAAAATTCAATTTTTTTAAAAAGTCAAATTTTGACCAAAATTTTTAACTTTGACCAATAAAAAATTTGACAATCTACCGCCAACCTACAAATTAACATATCAGTATTCGTATTCATCACTAGGTTACACTAGTAAAAACTTTGACTAAATATCAACTTTTAAAAAAGTCAAACTTTGACCAAATATAAAAAAAAGTAAAATAAAATTTGGTAATGTACTAGAAAGTAATAAATTAAAAAAATGATAATCTCCTTGGGGATTCAGAAGTTCAAAAAAACTAAGTTGTGTGAAAAAGTCAAAGTTTGACCAAACAGCAAACTTTGACTGATTAAAATTTACATTACCAAAATATAAATAACAATAGTAATAATCACGATCTACTATCAAGATACACTTCTTAACTTTTGACTAAAGTCAAAATTTGAATAAAAGTCAAACTTAGACTAAAAGCCAAACTTTGGCCAATAAAAATGAGGCAATGAATTTTCAAGTTATAAATTAAAGTAATGAAGATATTTTTAATTATAATATTTCACTAATAAAAATTTATAACATTTTATTAAAAATTGACTTTTGACTAAAAGTCAAACTTTGATCAAGAAAATATTGTATTGATACGATATAAATTTATGTAGTAGTAGACTCTATCTATAAGCAGGTTTTGAGTTTGACTAAAAATAAAATTTGTGTAAAAGTCAAAGTTTGACTAAAGGTCAAACTATTGACTAATACAATTGAGAATCTAGTATCAAATTATACATCAATACGGCAATATTCTTTTTTTGCCATCAAATTATTGGAGTCTAAGTTTAATAAAAAGTAAATTTTAATTAAAAGTCAAAGTTTGACCTTAAAGTCAACCTTTAACCTTTAAAAATTTGATAATATATGACTAACTTACAACTAATTGTCATGTTTAAGTAGTCAAAGTTTAATCAAAAGTCAAAACTTTATATAGCTTATAAATCAAATTAAAGTTTGATTAAAATTCAAACTTTGATCAAAGTCAAATATTAGCTGAAAAGAGTATGATGTAGATAATGTGGTGGTTATATTGATCGTGCCGATATGATGATCATAGAAATTGAAGTTACTTTTTAATAATAAAAAAATAATTTTTTTTGCTTTTAAATTTTTTATAAGTAACTTTAGATTTGCAATGACAGAAAAATCATTATTTTGTTAGTAGGAAACTCAATTTCAGCCACTTAAAAGGTTGAAATGGTTTCCTTCTAAAATGATTTGGTGTATGGAAATTCAATTTCCATGCGAGGCGACCTAATTTCATTTCCATCTCCTTAAATAGCTATCAAACAACAACAATTGAAAACTAAATTTCATTTTCACTATGATATTACATTTCTATGTTATCAAACAAGGCCTTAGAGTTAAGATTATAATGTAATTAGGGGCATTTTTGCCTCTTGGACCAATTGTTTTAAAGCCGATATGTGGCAGATTTGATGTTCATCTTCATTCGTGAGCCTTGGGTTGCATCAATAGTTGTGCCACTTATTTGTAGCTACGGGTTGTAGTTACAGCTACCAATCGCCGGAAAATTCCCGAAGCTAAACGACCCTAATTTCTTTGCTTCCGGCATTTCCTAATATGACAACCCAACTTATCATCTACTATTCCTTATACGCCAGCAAAATAGTAATGGTTTTGGTGGCTATTCTAATATTTCAGGGACCACCATTACTGAAAAAGAAAATAGAGAAGAGAGAGGAGAAGAGAGGGGTAGTAATGCAATTTGCTATGAAAGAAGGTAGTAATGTAATTTGCTAAGAAAGAGGGATAGTGATGTAATTTATTATGATCCTTTTCAAACCTTACATGCGTTAATATTGGGATCTCATATATCTCCGAGCTTCTAATTTCCTTTTTACTTAAAATTTTCTTTTCTAGCATAATAACCTAAAACGTTTGCAAATGGAGTGTCCCTTTCTAATTTCCCCAACTCGTTATCTATTTCATAAAAAATCTTCACGGAATCAAACTTGTCAGAACGCGAAAAAGATGGAAATTAAGTTAATTTCATTGAAATCACTGAAATTTTGCGGAAAGTTTCATCCCACCTCTTTTTGTGGATAACGGAGAAATTTGTGACTATGCATCCACCAAATACCTAATCCTAAGTAGGTTGTGAAGGGGTATTAGATGGTTACCTCCAAGAACCATGCTGGCATAGAAGAGATCGTCTCCTTTCTATTGCTTCCTTTAACTCATAAAGATTTTAGGAAAAAATTGGAATCCATATTAAGAAAGAAACTCCTCTAACGTTATATTAAGAGAAGCTAAGAGGGTGACTTGAGAAGTCTTTGGGTACCGTTTTACTCACCCGAAAAGAAAGCTTTCTTACCCCAACTCTTTAGCCCGATATGTATTGACCGCCTTTGAATTAGATGATGGAGATCATTTTTTGTCTACATCTTCCGCACAATGGATCTATAGATCGTTGGCATATTATCAGACCGTCAGTTTTTTATCACACGTGACACACATCTCAAAAAATGACTCTAAAATCATGTTTGAACGTGATGAGTGCCATATAATTTGAGATCACATTTTTGAGATGTGTGCTATGTGTAATTAAAACTGACCGTCGGATGGTAGGCCTCTGATCTATAGATCCATTGTGCGAAAGATGAGAATGAGAAACAATCTCTACCATCTGATTCAAAGGTGATCAATGTATGCCGATTGCAAGAGGTGAGGTGGGAAAGCAATCTTTTCGGGTGAGTATAACTGTAGCCGAAGTCTTTTGTTTGTCTTTTTATCCCGGTCTTCTTTAATTAATCTAGGACAGGGCTATATGTTAGACAGATTTTAAGCACACAAAGTGCAGGCCGCTGAAGTGGCACATAATTGATTGCCAGTGGGGTGGGGCTTGCATTTTGTCTGTATCAAATCTCTCCACCGTTTATAATTGTCCCTTAATCCGTCTTAATCTTTATGTCAATAGAAGCTAGAATTCAGTCATTTCTCTCCTTCCTAGTAGTTTCTCCTAAAGCGTGTGGAGCCCCTCGTCACCTACGGATCATCATTTTCATAAAGAAGGATAAGAAAATTTATGATGATGGGAACATGCCGTGGGCTTAAGCTTACAATGAGTCAAGCCGGGCCAAGTTCAGAACGAGCCTTAAACAGGCTGATTATAATCGGGCTTCTTTTTGAGGGAATACCCTTTAATGAAGGTATTACAATCAGGCTTCTTTTTCTGACCATGAAGTATTAACTTGAGGTATTGGCAATAAATGAGATGTATCTAGGCATACACCTCATTTATAATTTAGTTCAACTTCACTAAATTGTCCCTAATAATTTTAAGGAATACCCTTTAATAAAAGTATTATTGTCTAAGTACAATGCTAATTTCGGGGAATGGTCAGGTCCAATCAGGTTTAATCGGATTTGAGTTCAACTACATTGGCAATCCTTGGAAATATGAGAATATTGACTTTCATGGTTTTCACTTTTTATAGAATAGCGTGCAGACAAGATTCCCCTATTTCCAAGGTTTGCAGATGTGGTTGAACTCGTAAGCCGGTTCAACTTGATTGGACTGGGCCATTGCCTTGCTAACTTTACAATAAAGTGGGTGAGGTTAGCATGGCCTATATATAGGGCTGTCAACTAGCCAAGCTAGGCTCAGCTCTAGCTCGGTTCTACCTTACCGATCTCGAGCTCGAGCTCGACTCTAAACTAATCAAGCCTAAAAAATCCAAGCTCTCAATCGAGCTCGATACTAGCTCGAGCCGAGCTTGAGCTCAATAATACCTTTTCATATATATATATATATATATATATATATATATATACTAAGTAAAGTATTATCTTATTCTTTTCCTTTTTTTTATTACATTTTAATTATTGATTGCTTAATTGCTTTAAATAAGAGGATGGAGATTGTGGTTTGCTCCACATGGCACAAATCCAAAAAAAGTGGGCCTAAAATTACATGGCACACATGACGCTCAAACTTGACTAGGGCTACATTTTTGGGATATGTACCTTGTGAAATTGAAAATTGACCGTTTTGAATTATGCGCAATGATCTCAAGATCCGTTGTGTGGAAGATGGGAATGAAAATGATCCCCATCATTTGATTTAAAGAATTAATGGTTTTTAGTGTAGGTGCATAGCAAGATTCGGTGTGTGCATTTAAAGCTACCCTTACACAACTAGAAGCAAGTTTTTGCTAAATGGGTTGAGTATGGTTCAGTTTGGAGGTCGAGGATGGCAGGTCAGGTTTAGGTTGAGGGTTCAATAAACGTGTCAAGCCGGGTTCAAGTTGAGATCAAGGGTGGTGGGCCAGATTTAGCATGACCCCCACCCAAGCCCAACCCATCTGCAACATTAGAATAGAGCCACCTTGCCTGAATCTAGGCCAGATGGGATTGCTCTTGTCGAAGGAAAATTATAAACGTAAGACAAATTTATTGAGGACAAAGTGTATGCGGCTGATGTGACTGGCTGCAACGATTTGCATTAATTGAGCCCCCCGCACTTGCAGCCAATTGCGTCGCACCACATTAGCTGCCTGCAAATTGTCAGTCCTCCATATAACATTGTCCCTTAGGCCTTGTTCGAATGCACAAGAAAGGGTCTGATTCCGACTTTACGCTCGGAAAGTGACAAATTTGAGCGAAATCTAGCTATTTCTTAATTGCGTTTGGTAATTGGTGTGGGGTCCATCAGAAAATGATCTCTTTCCGAGTTTCACGCAGCTTAACATTTCCGACCAAATTTTACAGAAATGGTCAGAAACTGAGGAGAGAGTGGAGTATACTCCCCTCTGAATAGGTATCAAATGAATTCTCTGCAACGGCTAGCTTCAACAAGTCAAAAAGCGCATTGAGTGATCTCAAATTCGCCATGGGATTATCCTCCACCATGACTGCGAATGACGAAACCCGCCTTCACCAACGGTAGCTTTGGAAGATCTTTTCCCTTTGAAGTCCTTTCGACAACACTAACTTGATGGATACCATTATGATGATCAAGCGGATGTGAAGGAGCCACCGTAACCATAGATCGATCGTTTTTCTTGGTTTTTTCAAACTTTTGGGTATGAGATATAGGGTTTTTGTCCGCAGAGGGTTTAGAGTTTGGGGGTTTTAAGGGATTGATGGGGCCACTTTTACGGAAATCGGAATCGTCGATTGGGAGTGCCATTTTTTGGGGTTTGATGGAGATTTTATGCATACAAAGCACTTGTGTCGGGTCTCACTAACTTTAAGTTGGAAATTTTAGGAGGAAAAAATTGGGTGGGCTTTGGTTGTTGTTCTTGGTTTCTTTAATCTTTTAGCTCTATGTACTATATTAATGGAGGTCGTTTTGCAATGGGGTTTAGGATTTAATCCTAAAAAATTAGCTTAAGCTTTACTTTTAGTAGTGATTCAAAACTAAATTGCATGTTCTGTGTGATTTAAGAGCTCCATTAATTGGTTTATTTACTTTCTTCTCTTTGTTTATGTAATTTTTATTTTTTTTTCTTGTTTGTTTAGTCTAATTTGAGGAAGATTTCGGTAATCTATGATTTGGTAATTCATGTTGGTTCTTTTTTTTTCATATGAATTTATAATGGTGATTTTTTTTCACTATAATTTTGTTATTCTCTCTTGATTTTTTCTGTTAATTGCTGCATTTTTAATCTTCTGTCGCTATATATTTCAAATTTGTTAATGATGTTTATGATTCTCTTCCTCCTTGTGAATTTATAATGGTGATATTTTTTTACTATAATTTTGTAATTCTTTCTTAGGCTTTTATTAATTTGGTGGAATAAATCAGGTGAGTTTTTCATTTATTTTTATCTTTTTTAATTATATGTTGACTTCCTTGTTGGTTTCAATGATCTTTTATTTAGCTCACTATATGCATTAATGGAGGTTGTTTTGTAATGAGTTTTAGCATTTGATCCTTAAAAAAACAGTTTAAGCATACTTCTACTAAAGTGCGTGTTCGGTGTGATTTAATCATAGGCACAAAGTCGGGAATCGGCAATAAATCCGCAAGGGTCTAAGTTACAAAGAATCGATCAAAGTCGGAAAAAAATGAAAATAAATATAAAAAAGTATATCGTAATATATTTCAAATTAAAAATTATAACTTTAATAAACAAAATAGTACAAAAAAGGGCAAAGGGTAGCTCTGTTCACGTCCACCAAATCTTGAACTATGTTAACCCTAATAATTATTTGATTGCTTTAAATCAGGTGATGGAGATAACTTTTCGCTCTAATCTTCCACACAAGGTAAAATTATAAACGTAGGACAAATTTGTTAAGGACAACGTGGAGGCGGCTAATATGGCGCGACGTGATTGACTGCATCTATCTGCATTAATTGAGTTTCACTACACTTGCAGCTAATTGTGTCGTGCTACATCAGCCACCTGAACATTGCATGCATAAAATTTGTCCTCCATATAACACTGTCCCCGCACAAGGGTTTTGCGTTTGGTTTGGCTTTGAAAAATGAGTTTGTATCTTGTACTAAACCAATGCACCAATCGAAGTCCAAGTGTCAATCTTACACCGCTAACCTTTGGTCCTAAACAAGGACTTAAACTACCTAAATATTATATAAGCCAAATAAATCGAAACCATTTTCGCTAAAATACTCCTCTGATATAATATAGCTGTAGGAATCTTTTTTGCATAATTGCATCGACGGAAGTATTCAATTTCTCATGGATCGTGCATCGGCCAAAAATGACTTTCAAATATATACCGCACAGTATCGGATGCTCTACCATCATTCCTACGGTCATACGATTTCCCTAAAGTAGACCGATTCTAAGCTTTTCTAGAATAATTAAAAGAACATACGAAATCTTTCGTTTCTGAGAAATATTAGGAATCAGAGCTTTTCTGAGCCCTATAAGAACACACCTAGGAAAAGCTAAGAATCTGAGTTGGCCAAGAATCTGCAGGAAACTGAATTGTCAGAGATCATAACTTTTCTGAGATAATTGGGAAAATACCTGAATATGGCCTTATGGAATGCCCGAGGGGTAGCATTCCTCAAATTTCGAGCATGCCCAACATGCCAAAAATTTCAAAGGTTAGTCTGGGCACAAATATCTAAGAGCATGCAAATCAGTGTATTGAATAATATTGACCTTTTACTGATTTGGCCCTCAAAAATATTTACCCGTCTCCAGCCAATTGACCCTGTTACTACCTATGGTGCACAAGAGGGGCACCTAATCACCATATTTTTACCCATAGGCCGACTTTTGAAAATCTTGTGAGTAATTTGCGATTAATTTTTTAAAGATGCTCCTAAATTTTGTAATGGTTAAATATGTGAGATTTAATGGTCACGTTACGTTCTATGTAAAATCTAATGTGTTTTTGCCAAAAGTGGGGACTGTGGGTTAGCATATTAGTGTCAAGATCGACGGTGTTGATTTTATTGCAATATCCACTCAAAACTCTTAGGTGCTTCTCAACCGAACTCAAACAACTTAAAGCTCGCACCGATCTGAACCGGTCTGGCTCGGCTCAGTTTCCATTTTGGTGGTTGAAAGCCGAAAACCTGCCGAGTAGATGAGAAAATTGATTGGAAAATATAAAAAAATTTCGAAAAAGTACAAAAGTTGAAAATTTCTCTTTAAAAATAAGCTGGAAAAAATTGAAAACCGAACAGAACGACCGAAATCAAATCGGTTCGATTGGTTTCAGCTCTGGTATGTAGGAGTTGTTCGATTAACTGAAACTTTCCGGTTGGGGCTCAGTTTTAGGGATTCCATCCATAAAGAGCTTCAGGGTGGGATACCTACTACATCCCACCCTGTTATACTTGACAAGCTGTTATAATACCACAAGCAAAATGGCCTCTCTCAAGGATTAATTAATTATAGGACAGTGTTATATGACAGGCAGGTTAGTACAGGCATCTAACGTGATGCGATGCAAGTGGATTCAAGTACAGTGGGTCCTAAGCAATGCGGTCGGAGTAGTGAGTAACATTGTGCCGGATCAGCTGCCTGCACAAAACCTGTCGCCATTTGAAAATTTTCATAATTATAAGCCCCCATGACAAAGGACGCTTATTGTTTACATGGAGGATAGAGCTCTATATATAGAGCAACTGATCTTTTCCCTGGCACCCAAATCAAGGTCCACAGGGTGGTGCACGGCTCGGATGTTGCGTGCCAGCGATCAGCGGATCAGGTCGGTCACCGTATACCAGCTCTTGAAAATATACTAGATTATTCAAATAAATCTCAAAGTAGAAATGGTAGTGGGTGGGTCATCTACCATGCCACCGTTCACATCACATGGTGGGAATGATTCCAATCCACCACGCAGCATGTGTCAAATATGTGTCAGACCCGGGCATCCTACTATCGACTGCTACAACCGCCTGAATTTGGCCTACGAAGGGCGCGTACCCACGAAGAAATTGGCTGCTATGGTTGCTACCCCTTCTTCTCATGATCAACCATGGTTTAGCGATACCGGTGCCTCCACGCATATTACGCCAGATCTTGCCAATCTTTCCATTCACAATGAGTACAATGGTGGTGATAAGGTGACAGTTGGAAATGGATCAGGTTTGCTTATTTCTCACATAGGATCTACTGTTTTCAAAACCAATTCGTCTCATTTTCAATTAAAACATATTTTACATTGCCTCGATATTTCTGTGAAATATCGGTTTTCTCGTGATAACCAATGTACTTCATTTTTTCTGCTGATAGTTTTTGTGTGAAGGATCTCGCGACGGGAAAGATGCAGTTCCAAGGGCAAAGTTTAAATGGGATATACTTGATTCGACTTCATCGCACTTCATCTGACATCACCTCTTAGACATTTTCGAGGACGAAAATTCCTAAGGGGGGGATAATATAATAGCCCAGAAAATTCGAACAAGACCTGAGTACATCGATGTATGTGCCCGACACAGAAATCGAGATAAATTTAAAAATTAGTAATTACTATTAATTGAAATAATAGTAACCTATAGTCTGATGAGGTCACGTGTAAGTTTTCGCGTGAATTCGAGACTGGTAGAACCTCGGCGGATCGCATTTCGCCGTAGCGACTGTGTGGGCGCTTAACACTGAAACGAAAATTAGGAATGAACTGAAATATCATAGATATTTTAGCCTCTTAGCTTATAAGAAAAGGAAGAAGAGTTGCATACCTACCTTGCATCTTCTTCTTCCTCCTTGACCTGAGAAATCTATAGCTAGGTTGGTTTTTGAGAGGGTCCTTTGAGAAAACAGGGTTAGTGATATCCGAGGTCCTACGCTTATTCGAAATAGAGGATGGAGAGATGAAAGAGAACGCTCCACAATTAGTCTAAGTGTGTGTACGGTCTCTACGTGTTGAAAAGGAATTGGTCGTCAGCTTGTCTGAGCCATAATGACAATAAACTTCAGAAGTTGGATCCGAAACCCTCTTTCGGATCGATTTGCCGAAACCCCTAGAGGGCCCAACAAAAGGTGAGTTTGTACATTTAAATTAGGCTAAGGAGAGCCCTAATATGTGTATTGATGGTGTATTAATGGTTGCAAGAAACCATTAATGAAAATGGGTTAAAAGATTGGGAGGTAGATGACCTCCATTAATGACAGAAGTTCTGTCATTATTGATCGATCAATGACAAGATTGATCGATCAATGACTGGTGATGATCGTTCAATGAAGGCATTGATCGATCAATCTGTATAAGACAAAGAAGTGAACAAAACCTTGAAAATTCTAGAAATTCAGTGCTCAAAGAGTATTGATCGATCAATTTGGGGATTGATCGATCAATCCTGGATATTGATCGATCAACAAGAAAGTGATCGATCAATGACTGGTGGTGATCGATCAATGAGGGCATTGATCGATCACTGGAGTGTATTGATCGATCAATGAAGGCATTGATCGATCAATCTATATAAGTTTTAAATGTGAACAGAAGGTGAGAAAAATGAGATTATGGACTATTGATCGATCAATGAGGGCATTGATCGATCAACAGGAGGCATTGATCGATCAACCAAGCTGGTGATCAATCAATTTTGGCTGTGTTAAAGTGACGAGAGAAGAGGTTATTGATCGATCAACAAGGGTATTGATCGATCAATGATGAGTGGTGATCGATCAATAGAGACTATTGATCAATCAATTGACTCTGTTCCTGGTTAAGAGCTGAGAGGGTATTGATCGATCAATGGGGTCATTGATCGATCAATGGGGTCATTGATCGATCAAAAAGAGGGTATTGATAGATTAATAGAGACTATTGATCGATCAATTGACTCTGTTCCTGGTTAAGAGCTGAGAGGGTATTGATCGATCAATGGGGTCATTGATCGATCAACAAGAGGGATTGATCGATCAATAATAGTGGTGATTGATCAATCAACCCTGTTTTCTGCATGTATTAGTTTTGTGAGTAAAACCTCACTGGACATTATGCCAGTTTATATTCTTACATCCCTGACACTTAGAATACTATGTTTAGGGCCTTGGATCAGACCATGACTTTCTGAAAGGCTTTGGATTTGTTTAAGAAGAAGTTTGACCTGAGGTAGGGAAAAACTAACCTAAACTGTTTTGAGTATGATTTCATGTTTATTTCATATCTGTGCCCTGATTTCTATTTTAACAAGCATGTTAGCATATCATAAATTCCTGTTATATCTGATTCCTGTTTTCTGATTTTGAATTCTGAAACTTGTTTTGATTTCTGCTATCTGATTCGTGAGGTTTATGTGTGTATGTGATTTGATTATTTAACCAGATGATCCCCACCGACCCGACGGTATATCTGAGTCTGACACACTTGTGCATCTGCTTGTAATCCCTCGACACAATTGCACTTCATAGATGAGGCATTATTACAATCTAAAATTATTCATATGAACGACGATTGGTTGGGGTTTCCTATCGAAATATTCCTGTTTACTCCGTGCTATATAGTCACAGGAGTTTCTTAAGTTATAAAACATATACAATTTAAGTCTCTGATCATATACTTGCATAACATCTGTTTCTGTATAAAAGCTCAGTATTTGATTTCGTATGTCCTGTTTGCACGTTCTGATTTGATTTCTTGTTTTGAGATATTATGACTCGCATATTCAATTCATTTTAGTTGAAATTCTTCTATTGAGCTAGGATGTAGCTCACCCTGTTTTTTAAAAAATCACTTTTAGGTTTTGAGGCTGTAGTTCCCGACACCGAGAGCGACCCAGATTACTAACCTAACCCAGAGGCTGAGGTCGAGGACGAGAAGACGGACATCCAGACGGACGAGTTCTACCCGTAGCCTGGGTACTTGAGTCCGACATTTTGTATTTTGATACTCGGGATTATTGTGTGCTTAGTGGCCACTGTCTCTATATATTGTCATAGATGTTGAATTTATGTACTTTTACACACCCTATTGGAACTACTATCAGGAACCACTATTCGGGTGATGGAGGTCCATCACCAGTGGTTCTTCTTGATTCCTTTTGTGGATGTATATTCTTTTTGTTATATATAGATGCATGATTAGTTATAGTTATTTTATCTTAAATGCATTATGTGATGACTCGACCTACCACTGTTGGACAGTGTCTGCTTGGTTTCCGCTATACGAGCAGACACTTTGTGATTTGTCCCGGGAATCATCCAGAGTATGATCTTGATGGCACGGATTTTCGAGTGTGAAAATCTGGGCTGTCACAATGAAAGTCAATATTTTTATATTTCCAAGGGCTGTAGATGTAGTTGAACTCAAATCCGATTTAACCTGGTTGGACCTGAGCATTTCTCGAAGTTAGCATAGTACTTTGACAATAATACCTTTATTAATGGATATTTCCTAAAATTATTAGGGATAATTTAGCAGAGTTGAACTGAATTATAAATGAAGCTTATGCTTACATACATTTCATTTATTAGAAATACATAATGTTCCATAAATTGACC
Source organism: Chloranthus sessilifolius (assembly GCA_021018995.1). NCBI lineage: Eukaryota > Viridiplantae > Streptophyta > Magnoliopsida > Chloranthales > Chloranthaceae > Chloranthus > Chloranthus sessilifolius. The sequence continues at coordinate 7,962,632 of CM037593.1, read as the reverse complement.
TATTACAGTTTGTTCCATTAGTAAGGTTCAAGAAGCCCGACTATAATCAGCCCGACCCGACACATTGTAATCTGAAGCGCGTGCCATGAAATTGCCATCGTCATAAATTTCTTATCCTTTATAAAAATGATGATGAGGCAGGTAGCGAGGGGCTCCACACGCTTTAGGAGAAACTACTAAGAAGGAGAGAAATGATGATATATTAGATTAATTAAAGAAGAATGGGATAAAAAGACAAACAAAAGACTTCTCAACTCACCCTCTCAGCTTCTCTTAATATAACGTTAGAGGAGTTTCTTACTTAATTTGGATTCCAATTTATTCCTAAAATCTTCTTCAGTTAAAGGAAGCAACAGAAAGGAGACGATCTCTTCTATGCCAACATGGTTCTTGGAGGTAACTATCTAATGCCCCTCCACAAGCTACTTAGGATTGGGTATTAGGTGGACGAAACTTTCTGCAAAATTTCTCCGAGATCCACCGAAAAAGGGATCGAATGAAACTTTCCGCCAAATTTTGGTGATTTCAGCGAAATTTCGAAGCAAAAGCGGCACACTAAGTAGAAGATTTTTGCAACTAGAGGCTGGGTAAGAGTTTGGACTCCACCTTCTCCTCAAATTCATGTTGATCATTTTCAATTATTGACCCAAACCAGAGGAAGAATCCCTTCCATTTGCGTGAAACATGGCTTATGCGGGTAACTTCTCTTGCCTCAAACTCCCTATCTTTATATTTGAGCATAAAATTATTCAGCTCTCTCTCTGCTCTACCGAGCTCGAACCTAGTAATATGTTATTATTAGTTTAATAATTTCAGTTTAATTTTATACTATCTTTCTTTCTTTTATTACATTTTATTTTATTTATATCTTACTTCTAGTCTTCTAATCGAAGTATTTTATTTCATCGCATATTAGCATGACGAGGGTTGTAGTAAGTGTTGCACGGAAGTTCATAAGCTAACTAGCGTTCTCACGATGAACGATCAAATAAAAACACAAAAATAGAAGAAAATCAACCATAAACCCACACATTATAAAATATAAGACTGTTAGCGGCTGCCAAAAACTGCAGCTATTAATAAAAAACTGCCGCTAATAGTCTTAATAGCTTTTAATAATTTTTTTGATAATAGCGGCAGTTTTTGGTTGCACAAAACTGCCACTAATAGTTTTATTTTTTGTAGTGACAAGAGACAATATTTATGTGGTGAGGCAATATGCCTATGTCTACGAGCAACGATGATTCACTATATTGATGATCACACAAGAATAGAAGAACATAAGAACACTCAAGTCTTATCAAAGTTCTCCTCAAGACCCTAGATAGGTTTTCCAAAATTTTACAATGATATCTCAACTCTTTTAATTCAACCAAGAGTTTTCCCTTTATATAGAAGACACGAATCCTACTTCTAATCCAAGAGAGACTAGCCTTATATAGAATATCTAAATCCTACTTCTAATCTAAGATAAACTAGTTTTATATAGAGTCTGAACGTAACAAGGCCTTGCAGGTCCTCCAAGTTAGAGTTAAACAACAATTCAACCTCAAAGTTAGAGCCAAACAATAGTAAGGAGATGAGATTTAGCCCTTAGAGTTTGAGTAGATAGATCTAGATATTTCACAGTAGATTAGGTTTTTTTTTTGTTTACTAAAAGAGAAAAATACGAAAATGCGCCCCATACGGGCTATTATTTGTACGCAGTCTCCATGCACGTGTCGAATGCCTAATAAAAAATAGTCAGAAAAAAAGGAAAAAAGAAGAGAATTTGTTGGAGAATGCGTACGAATAGTGGCCTGTATTGACCCATATGAGACAGGTGGCCAGGGGCATTTATATAATTAAAAAAAAATCGACCTTTTTTGTAATAAAAATATAAATGGGGCACATTTTCGTATAGGGTGTAGGGTTTGTTGCAAGGGCAAGATTGTTATTATTCATTAAAATTGATCAATGCCCTACCTAAGTTGATATGTATGGTTGCCCGTTTCAAGAACGTGGGGGCGTTGTTTTAGAAGAAAAAGCAATTGTTGATTTTTTGGTGATAAAAAATGGCACAGGACACTGTTTTATAAAATGCCCTTTCTAAAATACCCTAAACTGTTATCCGCTTCTAAGATTACTTTTTAGGGTATTTTAGTAATTTAAGTTATATATAATATATTGTAAAAAATAGATAAATATTTAAAGATAAATGATATATATTGAGGTAAACCGAGTTGAGCTACAACCTTCCCAGCTCGTAGTCGGCTTGGTTACAAAGTATAACTGAGATGTTAACTCATAGCTCAGTTTGGCTTGCAAGCAGAGCAAATGGTACCTATGAGCTCATTTTTTTCAAGCGGAGCTGAGCGAGCTTCCGAGGTGGCTCAGCGCGTCGAGAGTCCGACCATAAATGAGATGATTGTTGTTGTATGTAGCTGAAGGTAGTACTAGACTGAAATTCTCAAAGAAGAAACTTAAAGACGAAGAAGAATTCTTCATAAAGAATGGAGCCCGGTTATTGGAAGATTCAATCGCTTCCTTTGGAGGCGGTGCGAAGCCTATCCGGATGTTCTCCGAAAAAGAGCTCCAGAAGGCCACCAACAATTATGATCAAATTTTGGGTAAGGGTTTGTACTATACTATGTATAAAGGAGTGCACGAAAACCGCACTATTATGGTTAAGATGTACAAATCAAATGAAGGAGCAAAGGATTGTGCTTTCAACGAGGCTGTCGTATTGTCTCATGTGAACCATCAGAATGTGGTGAAGTTAATCGGATGTTGCATTGAGACCCAAGTTCCTATCATCGTTTGCGAGTATCTCTCCAATGGAAATCTCTATGACCATATAAAAGAGGTGGATCCTTCAAGTCAGATGTCGTGGGAAATTAGGTTAAAGATCGCTACCGAAATTGCATATGCCCTTGCCTATCTGCATATAGCCAATTCTCGGCCCATCATTGTTAGAGACCTTAAAACCCATACTATCTTCTTAGATGAAAGCTATACTGCAAAAATTACCGATCTTGGAATGTCAGTGTTGATTCCCTTGGGAGAAACATTTGTACAAACAGATGTTATGGGGACACCTTGGTTCATAGATCCCCAATAAGCAAGCACAAAAAAATTATCAGACCAAAGTGATGTTTATAGCTTTGGGATATTATTAATTAAGCTTTTAACCGGTAAGATTCCTCAGGAGTTGATGATGCAATTTACAACTACCCACTCCCTACTAGTGGCGTCAATTGCGGAAATTAGGAGAATGATGAATGCTTGCATGAGGTAAAAGGGAAATGAAGATCAGCTGAGAGCTTGCACGGAGCTTGCCGTTAGATGTACCAGGCAGGAGGGAGAAGAAAGGCCCACAATGAAACAAGTGACTGAAGAGTTAAGACGGATTAAAATGTTTTAACATTGTCTCCAACTGGTTGAACCACGTAGCAGGTTTAATCAGTTTTACAACCATTGGATAGAAGGGAATCTTGACTCCTATTTTATGAGATAGCGCTCAGTCAAGATTTCCAACTATCCAGTGCTTGTAAAACTACTTTAAACTGATGCATGATTCTACCACTTCGACCTCTTCTTAGCCAAAAAAGAAAAATATACGTCTCTCTACGCTTCTTGTAATTGAAATGTATCAAATGACAATTAGGAGGTTTTCTTTATGCTATAATCAATGTATATTTTGAGATGGGGGAAGCTCATCTTCTCAAAATAGTTTAACCTTGGAATGCCCATAGCTGATTTTAACAAGCAAATATGTGAAAGTACTCTTTTGACCTTAGGGCTATCAACAGGCTGGCTCGGGTTTGGGTTGGGCTCTTAATATATATATTTATGCTTGCTTCATAAATTATAGTTCTTTTTTTGTTTTTTGAAGATGCCATATAACAGCCTAAATGAAGTGCCCATGCAAAGCAGGGGGATTAGAACTCAAGACCTGTGCTTCCATAAAGGAAGAGGATCATAAATTATAGTTTCAATCAATTAATTTTGTTATCTTTCCCTCTTGATCCGAGTTTTATCAATAATTTCACTTGCATCAATTAATTTTATAGTTTTTCTTTCACGGAAATTAAGAGTTCTAAGATATGTGAGATCCCAATATGTAGATCTTACAGCAAGCTGATACATCTAACGTCAAACTCCAACCACACTATCAACTTATCTTCGTTTCTCTCTTCCCTGATGCAAGAATTATGAATTACTTTAATTCGCTCCATTACCGTTGCCGTAAATATTTGCTCTTCGAAGGGCAATACACGTTTGCTCTTCGAAGGGCAATACACGATCTTTTATCATCATTCGTCATCCTCTTCTTTCGAGGGTAACGGTTGGGATCAGATGATTGTAAGTATCTCACGTACGCCCTCTACGCCAGGCTTCTTTCGGGTTAGAAGCTCGATAAATATTATCCCAAAGCTATAAACATAGATTTTTTTCGGTTAACTTGTTTGTTGCAATGTATTCGGCATCGATGTACCCATATGTCCCTACAATATTTTTGTGTTTCTACAAATTTCTCTCCCAAGGGAATTACCACCGACAATCCCAAATCGGTCATTTTGGCGATATAGCATTTATCTAAGAAAATATTTTTTGATTTTATATTTCGAACAACGAGGGGCCTAGAAGTATCCACAATTTCCCTACGACATCCGACTCGAAGGATCCACCTCATTTTTATGGTGGTAGAGATTTCCGTTGGAGAGATACTCGCATACGATGATCGGAATTTCGGTCAACATCCGATCAAATTCACCACATTCCTACGGTAATTAACATGAGATGGGACTTTAGAAAAACAACCTTGGAAAACAAATTTGAACGTTTTTTTGAAGTTTAGAGATCCGAGAGATCTCAAATACCCAACACATGTGGGTTTAAGTGGATTTGTGAGTTTACAAATTTGTCCCTGATTGTCTTCTCCCCTCAAACCACTCAAAATCACCACGGCTATGGCGAAACCATCTCCGGCGGCCTTGACGAAACCAACTCCGGCGGCCCTGACGAAACCAACTCCGGCGGCCTACCTTCTCCATTCAAACCACTATGGCTGCGATGAAACCAGCTTCGGCGGCCTCGACCAAATCAGCTCCGGCGGCCTACCTTCTCCACTCAAACCACTCAAAATCACCACGGCTGTGGCGAAACCAGTTCCAGTGGCCCTGACGAAACCAGCTCCATCATCTGATTTAAAGAAGTAAGTAGTTTTGACACATAAAACCTGAGTTTCAAAAAAAGAATCTTGAGTTGTAAATATAGGTATCCCTATTGTCGAGAGAAAGGAGTGAGATGCGATATATATATATATATATATATATATATATATATATATATATATATATATATATATATATATATATATATAACAGGATATCTTCATTTACAACCTAAGATTCTTCCTTTTCATGTGCTTAAATCGATAATTAGTTTAAATCAGATGATGGATATCATTTTTTGCCCCAATCTTCCTCACGATAAATCTTAAGATCATGGCGCGTATATCAGACAGTCAGATGTTGATTCCAATGGTGGGCGTCCCTAAAAGCGAAGGTCAACTCCTTTTCCCATGATCTAGGTCTCTTTTGGGGATGTGTGCCATATATTATCAACATCTGACCGTCTGATAGGGGCGTCATGATCTTAAGATCTATCAGAGGAAGATTGAAACAAAAAATAATCTCCATCGTCTGATTCAAATCAGTCAATGGTTTCGTCCGTGAAAAAATTGTGTGGTATTACTAATAAACGTGTGAGAAGAGTCATACCCTTATCTTTTTCTTCTTCACTCATTCTTTTATCTTTCCAAGCAAGGATCAAAATTTCGATTTCGGAGGGGACTAAAACCAAAATTTTGACCGAAATTTCGGTCCAAATTATCAGTTTCGGTTCTCACCGAAATTGATAATTTTGACCAAAATTTCAGTCATTTCGGCCGAAATTTTGATCCTTGTTTCCAAGGTCTCGGCAAATTGAAATGCCGAGGGGTACCCTTGAACTCTTCACTCGGAAATGAGCAAAAAATTTATATTTTATATTCCGACCTTAAGTCGCTTCCAAACAATCGAAAACTACGGAAAATGAAATACAAATCTAAGTATTCCTATGTTTTCACCATATCCAAACAAGCCCTAAAAGAAAAACCATGGAAAGTTCTAAAAGTGAAATTTTATCGTGACTGGTATTTTTTACTTTTTCCTGTGTTTGGCAAAAAAAAAACCAAAAAAAGCACAATGACTTAGTTATTTTGGGATTCTAAATCTAAGTATTCCTATGTTTTCACCATATCCAAACAAGCCAAGAAAAAACCATGAAAGTTCTAAAATTTTAATTTTATCGTTGGTATTTTTACTTTTTCACATGTTTGAAAAAAACCAAAAAAAGCACAATGACTTAGTTATTTTGGGGTGATGTTAAAACACCTCAAAATCTTCAAATAGTCCTCGGCCATCCTATTGGCAAGATCATATTAGAGTTGAATTAGATGATATAAGCCAGTTTTCATTCTAAACTTGCACATGTAGTACAAATCTTGAGATCATGGCCATACTAATTAAATGGTCAGTTTTTTAATTCTGTAGTCTTTTGTACTGGATTTTTTAGATTTTATTTAACTCAAATATTAGATGATATAGCTATATATTTAATGCTCCATCGAATATATATTTTAAAATAGAAAATTTCTAATTTATTCTCTTTATCAAAAATTAGACTCATTAAATATTTTACCTTATCTGATTCAGCGATATATAATTTGTACGACTTATGCATGAAAATTAATTAAATTATATTTATAAATTTGAGCGATCGATTTAAGTCGAAGTATAATATCATATCGACATTGGTTTTATTATAACACTTTGATATCGAAACCTTTTCTATTGAAGTTACGTATGATATATATATATATAAAATTAGATAATTAAATTAAAAAGTGTTAATTACATATTGTTATAATTTATATAATTTATAAATAAAACTTTAAAAGCTCTATAATAATAATTATTCTCTCAGAAGACTTAGAATAATCTTAAATTTAATAGCCTTGATTCATTCAAATCGAAATCGTTGATCTTGTTGCTTCTATTTGAGGTGGGTACCTCTAAATGCCATCGTGAAATGGCGTTATTTCATACAAAGTGGTTTAAAATCTTCTTTAAACCCAAGAATCGCATAAATTAATGAGTCTATATTTAAAACGTTTCATGAAGTTATATACAGTAATTGGTTTATATGGTCTTTCTTTTAAAAATCGCTAATTTTGTTTGAGCCGTTAATATTTTACCTTATATTCGAGTGCAAACTTTTAATATATTTACTTCTCTATTATTTATTTAAATAATAAAATATAATTTAATTTTTATAATTAGTTTTAAATAATAATAATATAATTGGCGTAATATATTGATATATATTATTATAGTTTGTATTATCGAAGAATTGCATTGAGCGATAAATTTGGAAATATATATATATATAATAATTAGATAATTAAATTAAATAGTCAATCTATCAAATTTATAAATATTATAATTTATTATGACATGCATAAAAGACTAAGTAAATATATTAAACGGAACTTTAATATAAGGTAAAATTGAAAATAATCTTAAACAAAAGCCTTGATTCATTGAAATTGAAAAGAGAAATATTTTGATATAAAATGTCAATTTACAAAATATTAACTTTCATAAAGTATATTAAATATATAGATCTGTCTTCTTTGAGATATTCTTAAATAAGATTAAACCCGTCGACGCGTTATGACCAATCACGGCGAGGTGCATTAATAGTCGGGGGTTCATGGACGGATTGAGTTTGTACCCACCTGAAGTTGAACTGATCAACTTTATTCGTTGAAAATCGATTATATTTAAATAAAATAATAATAATTTAATTTATTATAGACAGAGAGTTTTAAATAAATAATAATATAAATTTTCAACTGATAATTAACACTTTTATAGATCTTAGTAGAAGGATAAATTTACACTATATAGATTTGAAATAAATAATATCGATATGATATTATGATGGCATAAGCACCAAATTTATAAGTTTTAAATTATAATTATACCCTTTGACTTGCTTGATCAGTTAAAATGGGCATAACTTAAATTAGAAATTTTCTATTTTAAAAGGTGGGTTTAGATTCTGATGTGGAGCGTTAGCACAGTACATAGTGTGGTGCATCATCTAACACCGTTAAAATAAAATCTAAAAATCCGGATTGTTACAAGTACCTATCCCAAAAAACTACTTGAAAAATTATATGATACATAATTATATTCAAACGTGATTTTAGATTTACTGCTTGTGATCTGTGCAATGTAAACACTATCTAAGCTGTCTGATTTGAAGGTAACAATCAAAAGATCTACAATGCAAAAATTGGCATAAAAATGGTTCTCTATCATATGATTCAACTCAGTCAATTGTTGAATCAGGTAATGGCCTTTAACAGCGGTGAATCATATGATAAAAGATAATGTTTCATTTTAATCCTTTTCACAAAGGATCTCGAGACTGTGCACCTATCATCAAAAGGTTAGTTGTCAATTCTGATCCATGTGGGAGAAATTCAAAAAAATGACTAAAAAAATCACATGGCACACATTACGTGAAAACATTATGGGTACTTCTTTTCGCGCCCATGCATTCTCAGAAAGCGCGGACTTCCCAGACCCCTTGAAGACCGTTGATTGCTTTGGATCAGAAGAGGTTGATTGTTTTTCACCCTGATCGTCCACAAAATGAGTTTTAAGATCATGTAGCACCTATCAGGCGATCAATTTTTTATTTTCAAATCCCCAAAAAATGGCCCTAAAGTCACGTTTGAGCGTGATGTGTACCCAAGTGCCATTTTTTGGGGATCTGTGATGCAGTAAACAAAAACTAATCGTCAGATCGGTGTGTCATGAACCCAAGATCTATTTTGTGGAAGATCTTTGTTAAAGAAGATCTCCATCATCTGATTAGAAGCAATCAACGTTTTTTCAGGGGTCTAAGACGTAGGTGCTTTCAGAGAATGCATGAGCGTGAACAGAGGTACCCAAACATTATTTAGGCCAACTTTTTTTACCTATGTGCCACATCAAAGGAAAAAAATGGAGGATTTGATGATAAGCTCATAGTCTCAAGATCCATTATGTAAAAAGTTATGGTGAAAAAAAATATTGATCAATTGATCCAAAGCAATCAAACGATTTTAGCATGAAATATCCGAGTTGAGAATAACGAATTTCGGGTCGCAAGAGTGATAAATAAAATTTGTCTTTAATTTTTTTAACTCATGTCGTGGGAGGAAAAGATTTTTAACCAAATTAAGTTTTCTTCATAAAACACTCTAACTTGTGGGTCCCGGATTGCCAAACGATGGAAAGTTACCAGTTTCCATAAAAACTCAAGATCCTACCAAACAAGGCCTTGACAGTGTATTGCCAACACTAAGAAAAGGAAAGGGTAATTCATTGCATCTCATGATTTTAAATATTGGTCATATCTAAAGCATATTATTGGTCGATATACATCGGGTTAGGACTCATTGAATACAATATACACTCCCGATTTTGTATAAGGTCAAATATCAGATCAAATAAGTTAAATATCAGCCCACAATGGGTCATATCAACCATATCGGTCATAATGCCCAATATGTATCGGACATGACTGACAAAGTAAAAGGAATACCGTTTTTATAAAAAATTCACATATTGATATATGAATTTTTTAGGGTAAGGGTAACGTTATTAGCATCACGGAATCTTGCTTGGAACCTACACAAAAATCTTTAAATCAGACGGTAGAGATCTTGTTTTGCTCCAATTTTCCACACAAGGGATCTTGGAGCTATGAACGTACCATCAGACAGACAATTTTCAAAAAATGATAAGGTGTGATAACGAAATTGGTCAAATATTTTCAGAGATGATGATAAAACTCGGATCTAGAAAATAGGGAAATTTACACTTTCGGCCCTATAAATTTGCGTATTTGCAGGAACGGCCCTATAGTTTCAATCCTTGCATAACAGGCCAGTTCCAAGCTAAGTCGGTTTCACGTTTCCCTTATATATATGCTTCCCTATGCTTATTAGCGGCCGCTATCTTAAGTTAGCGGCCACTATATATGCTTCCCTATGCTTAAGATAGCGGCCGCTAACTTTAAAAAAAAAAAAAAAAAAAAAAATTTCTTTTTTTTAAGATAGCGGTATGTTAGCGGCCACTATCATAAGATAGCGGCCGATATCCTAAGATATCGCCCGCTACTTTAAGATAACGGCCGATATTTTAAGAGATCGCCCGCTATCCTAAGATAGCGGCCGATATTTAAAAAAAAAAAAAAAAAATTATAATAAGTTAGCGGCCGCTAACATATCGCTAACTTAAAAAAAAAAAATTTTTTTTTTGTTAGCGGCCGCTATCTTAAATTATATATTTTTTTATAACCTAACATACCGCTAACTTAAAAAAAATATATTTATTTATTTATTATTATTATTTTTTTTATAAGTAAGATAGCGGCCGCTAACATACCGCTAACTTAGGATAGCGGGCGATCTCTTAAAATATCGGCCGCTATCTTACGATAGCGGGCGCTATCTTAAAGTAGCGGGCGATATCTTAGGATATCGGCCGTTACCTTATGATAGCGGCCGTTAACATACCGCTATCTTCAAAAAAATAATAATAATAATAATAATTTTTTTTTTTAAGTTAGCGGCCGCTAACATACCGCAGCGGCCGCTAACAAAAAAAAAAAAAATTTCTTTTTTTAAAGATAGCACTATGTTAGTGGCCGATAGCGGCCGATATCTTAAAATATCGGCCAATATCCTAAGATAGCAGCCGATATCCTATGATATCGCCCGCTACTTTAAGATAGCGGCCGCTAACTATAAAAAGAAAATTTTTTTATTTATTTTTTTTTTTTTTATTTTTTTTAAGATAGCGGTATGTTAGCGGCTGCTAACATACCGCAGCGGCCGCTAATAAGCATAAGGAAGCATATATATAAGGGAAAGGGAAATTTGCACTTTTCTTAAACCCTAAACCCCAAGGGAAACGTGAAACCGACTTGGCTTGGAGCTGGCCTGTTATGCAAGGATTGAAATTATAGGACCGTTTCTGTAAATACGCAAACTTATAAGGCCAAAAGTGCAAATTTTCCTAGAAAATAAATGTTAAAATGCACTTGAGAAATTTAGTTCTAGAGAGAACCAATATTGATTAACTAATACAATTTTTCGGGAGAATTCAATTCTAGAAAGAGCAAGAAGAAGGTTAATTAATTCAACTGAGAAGTGGTTTATAAAATGCAGATCTAGGAAGTAAAAAAGATCAAATTTATTGATGCAAGTGAAAAATTATTGATAAAACTCATATCTAGAGGGAAAGATGACAAAATTAATAGATTGACACTATAATTTATAACCGCTTGAGCAAAACTCAGATCTACAGGGAAAGATGACAAAATTAATAGATTGACACTATAATTTATGACCGCTTGAGTAATAGCTCAACTAGTATCCTCTTCTCTTATAGTAGCACAGGCCCTTTGTTCTAAACCCCATACCTACTCTCATCCTTTGTGCGTGTCCCCTCCCAATGTGCTCCGACAAAAAGTGGATCCTGCATATTTGCTTGCTAAAATCAACTATGGGCATTCCAAGGTTCAACTATTTTTAAAAGATGAGCTTCCCCCATCTCAAAATATGCATGATTATAGCATAAAGAAAGCCTCCTAATTTTCATTTTTTTTTTTTTGCAACGAAGAGGGTGAAGTGGTTGAACCACGCATCAGTTTAAAGTAGTTTTACAAGCATTGGATGGTTGGAAATCTTGACTGAACGCTATCTAGCAATGATCAAAATTTCGGTTTTCATTTCGGTTTCGGAGGGGACCGAAACCGAAATTTTGGCCAGTAATTTCAATCCCATACATTTGATGACCGAAATTTCAGTCCCAAATTATCGTTTCGGTAGGGACCGAAACTGATAATTTCGGCCGAAATTTCGGTCATTTCGGGCGAAATTTTGATCCTTGCTATCTAGCTCATAAAATGGGAGTCGATATTCTCTTCCATCCAATGGTTGTAAAACTGGTTAAACCCGCTATGTGGTTCAACCAGTTGGACTTAGACCATTGCCCCTTATTGACAATGCTAAAACTTTTTAGGGAACCATTATTTGCACACACTTTTCAAGTAATTGCACCAGATTTCATCGAATTTAAAAGAAAGACTTACATGTTTCGCAACCTCTACCATGTGAAAACACTATCTAAGTGGTTTCATTTGAAGGCCATGATTTAAAGATACCAATTGCAAAAGATTAGCACAAAAATATAATTTTCATCATTTGAGTAAATGGAGTCAAAGGCTATTATATATATAACTCAATAGTTGACTACAATAGATCATATGACAAGTACCGTGTTTTGCACCAATTTTATGTATCAGAGATCTATTGATCATGAACTTCAAATCAGACGGCCATATTGCATTTTTACATGCCACATGTCCCTAAAATACCAACTCTTTCTTTAAATTCAGTGCAATCACTTGAAAATCGTGTGCAAGTAATGACTCCCAACTTTTGAATCCGTCTTAGCTCTTCAGTCACTTGTTTCATTGTGGGCCTTTCTTCTCCCTCCTGCCTGGTACATCTAACAGCAAGCTCTGTGCATGCTCTCAGCTGAACTTCATTTCCCTTTTCCCTCATGCAAGCATTCATCATTCTCATAATTTCCGCCACTAGTAGGGAGTGGGTAGTTGTAAATATCTCCCACCACTCCCTATGATTCTTACCGGTTAAAAGCTCAATTAATAATATCCCAAAGCTATAAACATCACTTTTGTCTGATAATTTTTTTGTCCTATAATATTGAGGATCGATGCACCCGGATCTCCCCACAACTTCTACTTCTACAAATGTTTCTCCCAAGGGAATCAACACTGACCACCCGAAATCAGTCATTTTTGCGGTAAAGCTTTCATCTAAGAAGATAGAATGCTTATTAAGGTTTCTAACAACGATGGGCCGAGAATTGGCTATATGCAGATAGGCAAGGGCATATGCAATTTCGGTAGCGATCTTTAACCTAATTTCCCACGGCATCCGACTTGAAGGATCCACCACCTCTTTTAAATGGTGGTAGAGATTTCCATTTGAGAGATACTCGCAAACGATTATAGGAACTTTGGTCTCAATGCAACATCCGATTAACTTCACCACATTCTGATGGTTGACATGGGACAATACGACAGCCTCGTTGAAAGCACAATCTTTTGCTCTTTCATCTCCTTCGTACTTCTTAACCATAATAGTGCGGTTTTCGAGCACTCCTTTATACATAGTATAGAGCGTATCCTTACCCAAAATTTGATCATAATTGTTGGTGGCCTTCTGGAGCTCTTTTTCGGAGAACATCCGGATAGGCTGCGCACCGCCTTTAAAAGAAGCGATTGAATCTTCCAATAACCGGGCTCCGTTCTTGATAAAGAATTCGTCATCATCTTTAAGCTTCCACTTTGAGAATTTCAGTCTAGAGCTGCCTTCACCTACATACAACAACAACCATCATCTCATTTATAGTCGGACTCTCGACTAGCCAAGCCACCTCGGAAGCTTGCTCAGCTCGATTTGAAAAAAATAAGCTCACAGGTTCCCTTCGCTATGCTTTCCAGCCAAAGCGAGCTATGAGTTAACATCTCATTTATACTCTGTAATCAAGCCGACTTCGAGATGGGTAGGTTGTAGCTCAACTCGGCTTAGTTCAATATATATCACTTATCTTTAAATATTTATATATTTTTTTTATAATATATTATATATAACTTAAATTACTAAAATTGCCTAAAAAGTAATCTTAGAAGCTTTTAACAGTTTAGGGTATTTTAGGAAGGACATTTTACAAAATAGCGTCCTATGCCATTTTTTTATCACCAAAAAATAAATAGTTGCTTTTTCTTCCGAAACAGTGCCATACATATCTATCCAAGTAGGGCATTGATCAATTTTAATGAATAATTATAATATTGCCCTTGCCAACAAACCCTAAACGAAAATGTGCCCCATTTATATTTTTATTATAAAAAAGTGCAAATTTTTTTTTAATTATGAAAATGTGCCCCATGCAGGCCAATATAGGCTAGTATTGGTATGCATTCTCCAACAAATTCTCTTTTTTTTTTTTTTTACCTCTTTTTATTAGGCATTTGACAAATGCATGGAGAAAGCGTACAAATATTGTATCGTTTGGGGCGCATTTTCATAATTAAAAATATATATATTGATCTTTTTCGTATTTTTCTCTTTTATTAAATTAACAAAAAAAAATGGGGAGCATTTTTCGTATTTTTCTCTTTTATTAAATTAACAAAAAAAAAATCCTAATCTACTATGAAATATCTAGATCTATCTACTCAAACTCTAAGGGCTAAATCTCATCCAAGGATCAAAAAATTGGATTTCATTTCGGTTTCGGTCCCCACAGAAACCGAAATTTTAAAATTTCGGCTAAAATCTTCCCCATAGTACATAAAAGGCCGAAATTTTGAGTTTTCGTTTTGGTTTCGGTGGGACCGAAACCGGCAAAATTTCACTAAATTCACCGAAAAGACGGTCAAACGAAAATTTTGGGAAAATTTCAGTACTTTTCGGTAATTTCAGTAATTTCGGTATTTTTCGACAAACTTTCGGTAATTTTTTTTTTCTATTAAATTTTTTTTTTTAAATATGTTAGTAATTTAGTATATATTTTAGTATTTTTTTTTTAAAATAATAATATATTTTTAATCCCTGAACCTTTCCCAATTTTTTTCCCAAAGGTATCAAAATTAATCTGAAATGTATTGAAAGGACCCCCACCGGAAAATTACCGGAAACGAAATTTGTCACTATGCTCCTTACTACAACTCTCATCATGCTAATTTGCGATGAAATAAAATACTTTGATTGGAAGACTAGAAGTTACTTAGATATAAAAAAAATAAAGAAAATTAAATCTAAATTATTAAACTAATAATAATTTAGGCTCAAATATAAAAGAGCGGAGACAGAGCTGAATAATTTTAGGCTCAAATATAAAAGAGCTCGATTAAGCTCTGGTTGAAAATGAATTAAAGAGTTGATCTCAAGCTGACCCTAGCTCTTGGCTCGAACTCAGCTCATAGATAGCCCTACTCTTCTTCGATCAAATCACTAGAGAAACTCAAATAAAGATAAGCAGTTGATGGCAAAGAGAAGTTACCCACATAAGCCATGGAAGGGATTCTTCCTCTGGTTTGGGTCAATAATTGAAACTGAACATTAATTTGAGGAGAAGGTGGAGTTCAAACTCTTATGAAGACTATTAGCAGAAATCTTCTACTTAGTGTGTGGCTTTAGCTTGGGAATCTAACTTCAGCTCCCGCTTCTTCTGACCATAAATTAGTACAATGCCAAAAGCAGCTTTTGATGACGCTTGAGTACCATGCATTTTTCAGCTAACTACAATTTGACAAGAAATATTTAGTGGCCATTAGGAATGCTACGTTGTCAAGGGAAAGGGAAAGTTTTAACCTCAATAATTTCACCTTCCTTTATCATGTAAAGTATTGTCACAAAATTCGCATAATCGGCTATTCTTCCCAGTTGAAAAATGAGCGCTGCTGTCCCTTTTTCTGAAGTTTAAACTTCAGGGAGACCTCTGTTCACCAAGGATTAAAATATCGGTTTTGTTTTCGTTTTTGGTTTCGGGAATGACCGAAACAAAAAATTTGACCGAAATTTTGGCTGAAATTTTCCCTTCCATACATTACGATGCCCAAAATTTCAGATCTCAATTTTGTTTCGGTGCCGACCGAAACCGAGATGATTTGGCCCATAATTTGAATTTTGGACCAAAATTTTGATCCTTGCTTTACACCTTTTTCTTTCTTTACTTTATTATAAAAGACAACATTTTTTTTTTCTTTTGCCTTTTTTAAAGTTACTTAGGCTTCGTTCAGGTGTTTCCTGATTTTTCTCATAAAAGCTCAGATTCTTGGACAGTCAAATTCCTGACTGATTCTTAGCAAACTCAGATTCCTGGCTTTTCCCATATGCGTTTTTAAGTTACTCAGATTCTTGAAATTTCTTATAAAACTCAGAATCTTTTGTTTTTAAGTTCCTCTTAGAAAATCCTCAGAATTGATTCAATCAGTGGTTATGCTATGACTGTAGAAACGTGATTTAATCATCGGTTTATGTGTTGTACTTAGATTTCTCTCAAAATTTACAGGCAACCAATCGAGATAGGGATGAACATATTTGATGGAGTTTTTTTCCAAATCTGATTTAATGACCATTACTTTTAAATTGGGCAACTAATACTTAGTTGAAAAGTTATTCAATTTATCATCCTACGAGAACATTAGCATAACATATCAAATACGACATTTTATATATATATATATATATATATATATATATAAAAGAAAATATACAAATTGTCAAATGATTTAGGCAATAAGAAAAAATTAGGTTAATTTAAAATATATATAAAAAAAAAATAATACTACAAACAAAACATAAACATATACATATTGATTAGGCCCTAAAAAACATAATTAGCCTAATTCAAAGACACTTCTACCAATTCGTAGTTGGCAGCATCCTCATCATCGTCCTCCTCCTCCGAAGCGTAGGACGATGTTAAAGTACGTCTTGGGGAGCTCGTCCCTACTTCGAAGCTGTCGAACATATCCCAATGGTGAGGAGGAATATGGTAAATAGACTATGAGTTGGATCTGACGTAGATGGCCAATGGTGGTCGTGCGGGTGGTCGAAGGACGGCTGCATGGCCCCGTCCATGTCCGGTGCGACCCTGAAATGGAGGTGGGCCAACACCACGAACTTGGGGGGGGGGGGGTGCCGGAGCGCGGACTAGTGGTGGGTGAAATTTAGAAATTTATAATATTCTAAGAAAAATTAGACACATTATTACTACTCACAATCACCACACAATAATAAAATGAATGCAAATCCTTTTTAACGTGGAAAACCCATCACAGGTAAAAACCACGGGATCTATCTCAGATCCAAGAAAAAATTCACTATGAATAAATAACCTTACAGTGCTTTTTGGTATGATATGCCCTATCACTCCTATCACCAATAATGACAGCCTCTCACCATCATCCTATCCACAGTGAACAATTCCAACAACCTGTCGTCTCTCACGAAAGTCCACTTGTCTTTCAAAAGCCGTACACTCTCAAACAAAGATTAGAGACAAACACACTCATAATTGAGATTTAGGATTCAAGGATAGAAGTTTGAACCAGACTCCTGAAAATGGAGGATCTTCGAATCAGTTACAAAACAGTCCAAACTTCCTAGAATATATAAGATTTCGGGCCATGGACATCCGTGAATCACTCACGGTTGTACATGACCATGGATGTCCGTGAGTGCATTACGGACGTCCGTGGGTTCACAAATGACAAACCGCTAGTCATTTGAATTTTACTTGGCCAATTTAAAATTCTAAGAAGCACCACTGGTTTTTGTCATTATTTTAACAAAAAAATATCTCATAATCTTTCTCTTTGTCACAATCATGACAAAAATCAGTTTACAACGACAACAGAAAAAATATTACATTAATCATTTGTCGTCTAAGTCCTATACATCAATCTGAATAAATATGCTAAAATTACAACTCTATTTGCTCCCCCTAACTATTTGCCAAGTAAAACAAAACCTAAACACTATTTTAGGATTTGATCTTTTACTTGTTGCTCTTCACCTATTGAATGAAACAAAAAACTTTAATAGCACAAGTATAATAAAATAAGTGTAACAGTTTATCTCTTCCATTTTTGTCATAATGTGACAAAGGGTAAGGTGAATCAAGAACAACAGAAAATATTTCAATTTAATCACTATTTAAGATAACTTTGCATATTTATTTAAGATTAAAAAATTTATACATACCGTGCAAGTGTTCAATAGGGCGATTACAAATGATAACAATCTACTCCAAATGCCCCGTCACACAAAATATAACAACAAAAAAAAATAACAGCACATTAACATAATTATATATAAAACCAATTCAAAGTTCACAACACAGAAAATACAAGATCACTCAGGCGACGGAAAATGAGCTCCTGGTGGCGGAATGACACTATTAAAGCGATGCATTATCGCTTCAAAGCCTTCAATCATAGTCATCTGTAAAGACGAAATCTGCTCCCCATATACAATAAAACCAATTTCTATTCTTTCATATAAGTTTTGAATATCTGAATTCATGTGTTGAATATCAGCATTCATCCTATTGAAGCGATGGTCATAATAATGACCCTCAGGAGCTTGAACAGGAGTAACTGGAGGAGGAACAGGAGCTTGGTGACCAATATTTTCGGGAGCAGGGATGTCTGCATTATCCTCTTCAGAATTATCATCTACGAACTCGACTTCATCCAAATCTATTCTTACCCTTTTCCTAATTTTTTTCAGCTTGTCTAGGGGTGTCATGACTCGAGAAGTAGTCAGATGAGGCGGAAGAGTCATTTGAGACTCTACAATCTTACTAACTATGATGGGAAAAGGAAGAGACATTTTGGAAGAATCATCCTTCATTCGACGAATAATAATATAAAAAATAATAGTTTACACATACAAGGGACGATTTTTGTCTAAAAGAAATATGAGATAAATAATGTCCCAACACACTTGATCCTTATTACCCGCTCTTGGTGTAAGAGTGGCAAAAAGGGCATGACGAAGCCACTGAATTTTGGTTTTCAGAAGGGTGTAGTACAATGCAGTCCCAGTAAGTTGATTTGGGTCATTGCAAATGTAGTTCTACACTGTGGATGGAATAAACAAAGAATGAACCTGACTTTCATCCACAGGGTAGCTATATCCATCAAGATTTAAAGGAGCACCGAAGATTTCAGAAAGAAGTAATAGAGAAAATTTTATTTGCTTACCAAAAATATACGACACAGCGTAATACTCCATTTGGCTCTCAACGATTTTTGAGTCTAGAAGATTGGCATAAAAACACCGAACTACATCGGTGCAAGCGGATCCAGATAGAAAAAGTAGAGACAGCCAACCCCGAGAAGCAAATATGTCAAACAAATCATGATCTTTAAGAAACTTTTCAAGTACCACTCGTTCAACTATTAGGTTTCGAGTTGCAAAAAGACGAAGAAAACGATCTTCATGGCCTTAAGATGGAAATCGTTGAAGTGAGGGTGAGGAAGAAGATGAGAAACCTTTAGATTTCTTGGAGTTTTTTCGATTTAGTGACATTTTTACGTAAAATCTAAGAGGAAATCGGATTTTCGTAAGTAAAAACATTGTGTAGAATGAAAGAAATTTTGAAATTTTCGTTTTTATAAAATTAGTCAACGGACGTCCGTAGGACATGTCACGAACGTCTGTAGGGTATATGAGATCCGTGAAAGCCATCTGCAACTGTTGAAAGAAAGCACAATTTGGCGCTAGGTTTCGAAACTACGGACGTCCGTTGTGACATGCACGGACGTCCGTGAATGATTTGAAAGTATGCAGTTGGACTAACTGCGAAAGGAATGTTTCGAAATTTGAAATGACAGTTGACTTTTTTCGGACGTCCGTGGTGACATGCACGGATGACCGATTAGAATTTGGCAGTATGCAGTTCGAAACGCGGACGTTCGTGATGATTTACGGATGATCGGAAGAAAAATTTCAGTGAAACGTATTCATGACGGATGTCCATGATTGGGAGACGGACGTCCGTGATTCTTTGAAAGAAATTTTTTTTTTTAATTTCAAAAAGTTTAATATTTTCTAAAATGTTAAGAAGTTAATGTAGTTTCTTAAACTTTCAAAACTTTCAATATGCCACACAATAAAGTTGCATGTGAATAAAAAAGTTAAACATCCTGAAAATGTAATTTAGGAAGAAGTAGAGTTGATTGAAATCTAGCGCACATACCAACACTATAAGCAATATCCGGTCGACTAACAGTTAGATAGAGAAGACTACCTATCATCCTTCTATATAGAGTTTCTCCAACAGATTTATCATTTATATCTTTTGACAATTTCACAGATGTACTCATTAGAGTGCGGGTTGATTTACTTGATTTTAAACCAAATTTTTTAACAAGTTCTTTTGCATATTTGGATTGATTAATGAAAATGCCAGAGGAACATTGTTTAATTTGAAGACCTAAAAAATAGTTTAATTCACAAAATAAACTTATTTCAAATCTATTGCTCATTAGAGTTTGAAACTTATGCGCATTTAAGTCAGGTGTGGATCCAAAAATAATATCAACGTAAATTTGAGCAACAGTTAAATTGAGATGATTCTTCTTTAAAAAATAAAGTTTTATCCATACTTTCACGATTAAAACCGTTATTGATTAAATATTTTGTAAGTCTATCATACCAAGCACGAGATGCTTGTTTCAAACCATATAACTCCTTTTTAAGTCAAAAAATATCAATAGGATGATGTGGATCTTCAAACCTTTTAGATTGTTCCACATACACTTCCTCAATTAGAAAATCATTCAAAAAGGCACTCTTTACATCCATTTGATATAATTTAAACTTTAAATGACATGTCATTGCCAATATGATACGAATGGACTCAAGTCTAGCCACAGGAGTAAATGTTTCATGAAAGTCAATGCCTTCAACCTGTGTGTAGCCTTGAGCCACTAATCTTGCTTTGTTTCTAATGATTTTACCTTCATCATTGGTTTTATTTTTAAAAATCTATTTCGTACCATGAGTCTAATGTTTGGAGGTCTAGAAACAAGTTCCCACACAACATTTCTTTTAAATTATGTGAGCTCTTCTTGCATGGCAATAACCCAATGCTCATCTAGAAGAGCTTCTTTAATATTTTTTTGTTCAAGATTTGATGTGTAGCATACATGACATAGAAGATTTGAAAGATTTTTAAATTTTCTCCTAGTCATTAGCTTGGTGGAGACATCACCAATGATTGCACTTAGAGGGTGACTTCTCATATCATAAGCATAGGAAGGTCTATGTCGAGACTCATTTTTAGAGATATTGTTGTGTAGTTTTCTACAATCATATCTTTAGGAATATTTGATGTAATATGTGTAGAATTGTCATTGTTAGATGAAACATTAGTGTTATCAAGTCTATTTTTTTCATGATTAACAGGAACGATAAGACTTTCATCATCAATAACTCTATTTAAAACAGCAGAAGAATATGATTTTTGATCTTCTACAACAACATTCACTGATTCAATGACAGTTAGAGTTCTTAGGTTAAAAACCTTATAAGCCCTACTGTTCAAAGAGTAACCAAGAAAATTTTCATTGTCAGTTTTAGCATCAAATTTACTAAGATATTTACGATCCCTTTAAATATAACAAGCACTAACAAAGATACAAAAATAACTAACTTGAGGTTTTTTATCATTCCATATTTCATAGGGAGTCTTAGTAGTGTAGGATCAAAAGTACACACGATTTGATATGTAACAAGCAATACTAATCGCCTCAGCCCACAGATTTTTAGCCATATTATTGGCATTTAATATAGCCCTAGCCATTTCTTAAAGTACCCTATTTTTCCTCTCAACCATACCATTTTGTTGAGGTGTGTGAGGAGCAGAAAATTTATGCTTTATTCCATTTAATGCACAATATTTAACAAAAAATGAAATTTCAAATTCTTTACCATGATCACTATGAATTCGAACAATAGAAAGAATTTTCTCAATTTGAGTTCTTTTGGAAATTATAATAAATTCATCAAAAGCTTTAGATTTATCTCTATGAAAAGTAACCCAAGTATACCTAAAAAAATCATCAACCAATACAAGCACATATTTCTTACCTCCTAAACTGTTAGTTCTCATAGGGCCTATGAGGTCAAAATGTATTAATTCATTTATCCTAGAAGAAGTAGAAGCATTAACTTTCTTGTGGGGAACATGGGTCTGTTTACCCATTTGGCATACACTACAAATAGATCCATCTGATTTACTTAATTTCGGTAAACCTTTAACAAGTTGATCAAAGGCTAATTTGTAAAGATCATTCTTATTCATGTGGCCAAGCCTCTGATGTCAGATATTGATCTCATTTGAATTAGAGATAAGGCAACTATTTTTGAGAGGATTACTACAGGTGTAACAGTTATCAGAAGATCAAATCCCTTCAAGAACAATTTGACCATTAGAATCAACTACAGTGCATAAATTTTTCGTAAAACTAATACTCATCCCATCATCACATAAATGGCTAATACTAATGAAATTAGCCTTAAGTCCTTCAACATAAAGGACTTCATTTAATTTAGGACATCCAGGTGCTTCAACTGTTCCTTTCCCAGTAATTTTACATGAACTTCCAATTCTGAAGGTCACATTTCCCTCCGAGCATGGACTTAAGTGAGAGAAAAATGATTTATCACCAGTCATATGCCTGGAACAACCACTATCAAGGAACCACTTAGATGATTCACTAGCTTTTAGTGAAATATGAGCAAACTGTGCAATCAAATCAAATTTTCGAATCCAAGCATATTTGTATTTAAGATTTGATTTATTTTGAATCACATGCTTGTTGTTATTTTTATTCGAACTACTCAACGAGATGAATTTGTTTTGCTTCAAGGTTTGAAAGTTAGGAACGTAGTATGAAGAGTATTCAAAGGCAAATGGGCAATACATATAAGTATGCCCTTCCCAACCACAAGTATAGCAGATTGGAACTCTTCTACTAAAAGATCTTGAAATGATAGATCTGGATTTACTTGAAGTTGGTTTAGAATTCGTAGAAAGTGATTCGATTTCCTTAACAAATTTTGGGGCATGAGTTATCTCAGGTTTAGGATTGTTAATTATTGAACAATGATATCCAATATCTGATTTGTCAGTAGTTCTTTGACTAGAATTTAGTAACTTTTACATTTTTCTCATTTTCCTTGTAAAAATTTGAATACTTTACAGAAATGGAATCAAGTTTTCTTTTTAAATTTTCATTTATTAAAGTGAGGGAATTTACTTTATTTTCCTGTTCCATACATTTAGAAGTGAAACAATTTATATTTTCTTGAACATGTGTTCTGACTTGAGATTGAAGATTACTGGCAATGTTTTTTAACTCGACCAATTCCTTGGTCAATTTAATTTTCTCTTTGGTTAGATGAATTGACTCTTGATAAAGTTTATTGTAAGCGTGAGTCATATTCAATACATCACCATCAATATTAGTATCAGAAGATAGTGATGTAATAGAGTCTGTGTCAATAAGGGATGGTGCATGAGATTGAGAATTATTAAATTCAATAATTGAGGCTACAAAAGCTCTAAATCCATATGAGGCAGATTCAGATTCTTCAGAAGATGACTCATTTGATCTATCAATCTCATGAGTGGCAGCCAAGACTTTAGATTTTCCCTTATCATTTTTCTTATTAGGACATTTATTAACATAATGCCCATAACCATGACACTTAAAGCATTGATCAATGTCAGTAGATTCCTTTTTCGGCTTCTTCTCATAAATTTAAATTTTTTTAAATTATCAAATTTTTTAAAAGGTTGTTTCTTATTTTTATAAAAAAATTTAATTTTTTTAACAAACAAAGCAAGTTCATCTGATTTATCAGAATCACTGCTTGAATCAGACTCATCCTTAGATGATTTGAAAGCAACACTTTTAGTAACAGACTCATCCTTAGATGATTGTCTTAAATTTCATATTCATAAATTTGTAAAGACCCGACAAGTTCATCTAAGTTTAGATTGTCAACATCTTTAGATTCAACAATGACATTGACTTTAGATCTGAATTGTTTAGGTAGAGACCTTAGAATTTTTCACACAATTTTCGTATTAGAAACAGGTTCTCCTAAATTAAATGAGTCATTCACAATATCATTTAAGCGAATATAAATATCAGAGAACTTTTCATCCTCATCTATAAGAAGGTTTTAAAACTGAGATATGAGCATATGAAGTTTGGAAATCTTCACTTGAGGAGTCCCTTCATAAGTAGTTTCTAGAATTTTTCATGCTTCCTTGGCTATGGTGCAAGTACTTATTCGACGAAATTCGGAAGCAGTAACTGCTCCAAATAAAGCGTTAAGGGCCTTGGAGTTATAACCAAGATTATCATATTCCTAATCCGTCCGTAAAGATCTAGGTTTGATAGTGGTATGTGGTACATTATCGACAACAGAGGTCGTAGTTGGTGGCGAC
This sequence comes from Chloranthus sessilifolius, assembly GCA_021018995.1. NCBI lineage: Eukaryota > Viridiplantae > Streptophyta > Magnoliopsida > Chloranthales > Chloranthaceae > Chloranthus > Chloranthus sessilifolius. The sequence continues at coordinate 7,938,408 of CM037593.1, read as the reverse complement.
ATCCATCCTCAATAGAATATCATATGTGATGGTCCATAGAACTTAAAAATGCTCTCATCCATGCCTTCCAGTAAGGATAATTAGAGTCATCAAACAGAGGGGATCTAGCAGCAGATGCACCTTCTCTAGGAAGATCGTGAAATCCCAAATTTGACATTACACTTAATTTGTTAAAATTTATAAAGTGACCTTGCTCTGATACCAATTGAAATTTGGAAATTTATAATAGTCTAAGAAAAATTAAACACCTTATTACTACTCACAATCACCACGCAATAATAAAATGAGCGCAGTCGTTTTTAACGTGGAAAACTCATCACAGGTAAAAACCACGGGATCTATCTCAGATCCAAGAAAAAATCCACTATGAATAAATAAATTTACAGTGCTTTTTGGTATGATATGCCCTATCGCTCCTATCACCAATAATGACAACCTCTCACCATCATCCTATCCACAGTAAACAATTCCAACAACGTGTCGTCTCTCATGAAGGTCCACTAGTCTCTCACAAGCCGTACACTCTCAAATAAATATTAGAGAAAAACACACTCATAATTGAGATTTAGGATTCAAAAGAACAAACTCTTGAAAATTGAGGATTTTCGGATTAGTTACAAAACTGTCCGAACTTCCTAGAATATATAGGATTTTGGGCCAAGGACGTCCGTGAATCACTCACGGTCATCTGTGACCCCGGATGTCCGTGAGTGCATTACGGACGTCCATGGGTCCACAAATGACAAACCGTTAGTCATTTGAATTTTACTTGACCAACTTAAAATTATAAAGAGCACAACTGATTTTTGTCATTATTTTGACAAAAAAATATCTCACAGTGGGGCCACTGGTCGAGGGCCGAATCCGAGGGGGACCATGGGTCACAATGCCATCACTATCTCAGCCATTCGGGAGCTAGACTGCTCAAATCTAACTAGGAGCTCCATAGACATAGAGTAGTCAATAAAGTTGTTTGATCTCATTTCTTGTAAAAATTTCAATAACTATTCATGATTGCTACGAGGTGGTTCAAGGATGGCCCGATTAGCGATGTTAGAAAGAATTGTTTGAAATCCAGCCAACTGCTCAATAAGACCATCAGGGAGGTCTACACTCTTTTGTTTCCTTCCAAACCCACTTGTACTGGAGTTTCCAATAGGGTGGGTTCGGGTGCTCGGGTTTGGACCACTCTCTGTAGTTAAGGGAGACTCCGCATTGGTAGGCCCTTCTCGGCAAGGGAACTCCTCATTACCACATATTGGGTGGTACGAGTCCCCACTATCGTCATCGCCAAGAGGAATAACATGTTGTTCGACAGAGGATCGACGATCCCCACGGTGGAACTCCTCATCTCCAGTGTATGTGGTGTTTTCAAATAGAAGGCAAAGCATTTTATAGTCTTGCACCTTCTTACCTCAATAATTTGTAGCTCAACTATAACCTTGAAGTCATGTATGTTAGGTTAAGTGAAATGTTCAGATTTTGTACGATTATTTAGATTCACAATTACGAGGTTAAAGTTCATAGTTACTAACCGGCCCAGAAAAGAAATTGTCCCATATATCAGGTTCTGCAATGACCATTTTCTTGTCATAGTCCCAACCAAAACCACTAGTATCAAGGATTTTCTTCATCCTACAGTAATTATTTCTCACTAACTTCAAATGATTATAGCATTTATCTCTGGTGACTTCTTCCAGTTTCCCTTCAAAGCACTCGTAAGACTTTAGCTTTTCGGTCATCTCAGGCCACAAATTTTTTTGTCACGTACTGTTAGGTAGTTTCCGACGTAGATGGTATTGGTCGACAAGTTCCTCAATATAGGCCTTGTCTTGTTTCTTAGTCCACATAAAATTTCTTGATTGTTGACCTTTATCACGGGCAACACCTTTGCCCTTACAACTACTTATAACTTATATTGTCCTAAAAATCGTCAAAAGTTTAGATAAGATCGATAAAATAGGTCTACCTCGATACTTGGTGGTTCACATACTATGACTATATAGGCTCGTCTCAACATTAGATATGTCCGATTGAAGTATGGATTGATTTTGTATAAACGTACATACTCCAAACACATTAATCTATCATATTCAGTGTTAGTAATCGGTCCAGCTTAGAATAGCATGTTTGAATTTTACCAAACACATAAATCTATCATATTAAGTGTTAGTCATCGGTCCATGCTTTCAATAGCATGCTCGAATTCTACCACTCTTCCAACTATATTTACATTATCAAATATACAATCGCCATGTTACAACTAGACAGTTATAGAATGCCCACTTTCCACCATTGACTTATAGAAATGAGTCTGTCCATATCGCCAAGTGGCTGATCCTACCTGCGAAAGTGGATGAAGGATATGCAAAAAAAAACAGATGCTCCTTGATGATTTTGTTGGCTACAGCAAAAAAGAAATTTGCCTCAGCCCATAATAAATCAGTAACTACAAAACTGCTCAAAGGTGGAACCCAACATGAAAATCAAATTAAATATGTAGGTGGATTAAATATGTTATGGAAACTTTCTTATCAGCAATAAAATGCTTGGGTTGGTTGCCTTCGACTGGCTATGATCCAAACAGCCAGTCGAAGTTCTAGTTTCTTAAATAACTGCCAAGTTGAGGATCATCTCTACCAAATTTTCAAAGAATATGATGAGTTATTAATTTTTTCAGCCGAGTGAACTCAGGAGTTGAAATACTGCATTTCAAGTTTAGTTCTAGATATAAAAATATCTGATAAATCCCATTTCCTAAGAAGATGTCCTACAATTATACATATAATTTTATTCATGATGATGGAATGAAAAAAAAGATATTATAATGACAAAAAAAATAAACAGAGCAATAAATATACCCATTACTGCCAATTCAGGAAATTATAGCAAATTCCAATAACTAATCCTTGCAAACCCCATTCCATATATTGTATGGCCATGTTAAAGATGGAATAGTATATGAAGGTACTATCTAAATTACTGCATTCCAAGATCAATGATGCCACTGATCTTAAAACTGGGGTGAAATAGTAGCTGATGAGTATATGTTTATAGCAGACTATTTTAAATCACCTCACTACCTTTTATCTACTTTCCTCTATGATCTATGTTAATGACAGATCATTAAGTATATGTTTCAGAGGCAATGACTCTGTCACAACTGCTCAATAAGCTGGGTCAGATGCAATGTCTGTCTTGTTGCTCAGTGCATTTACCAATCTTGCATGCTGAATTTATATGAAAATCAGCTCAATTTGAAGATTATAGAAGAGTTCTTGTAAGTTCTAAAGTAGCAGAAATCGACATTAACCCAAAGTTTGTAGAGCAGGCCTAAAGCTGCCTGTTTATATAGAGCAGGCCTAAAGCTGCCTGTTCATAGAGCAGGCCTAAAGCGAAGGTCTACTTTCTTATATATATATATATAAGAAAGATTGAAGTTAAACGCGATCTCCAAGTCTGATTTAAAGCAATCAATGATTTTTAGCGTAGTTACCCAACAAGATTTAGTCGGCGCTAATAAATGTACCCATTTTTATTATTATTTTAGAAATAAAAAAAGGTGCTCATATATCATATTTGTATCGGCGGGGGGCAAAGAAAATATACCGATATCATAAGGCAAGATCTTGATTAACGTGTCATACATCATTGTTACTATACTTTAATGTGTGAAAGATATCATATGATGTTGACCGTTTGATGTAACGGAGAGAGAGAAAGGAGAATTACTAACAGCTTTGAGGCTTCCTTTAGGTTAGCTCTTTTGCTCTTTGGCTCGGACATAGAACTGGTTTCATGTTTGGTAACATAGCTCCTTGCTCCATTTGCTTTGACGGAAAGCTATTTTAAGTGATAAAATTGCTCTCTGTTTGCTGTATGACAGAGCAGATTTATCAGCAACACAAGATGTTTGGTGTGACTCTTCTTTATTATATTGCATAGCGCTGCTGATCGGGCTCGCAACCAAGGCAACTGATGTGGCAGCAAGCACAGATTCGTGAGGGGGCAGGCCTCCCATTATCAGCAACACAAGATGTTTGGTGTGACTCTTCTTTATTATATTGCATAGCGCTGCTGATCGGGCTCGCAACCAAGGCAACTGATGTGGCAGCAAGCACAGATTCGTGAGGGGGCAGGCCTCCCATTAAGTTGACCCACCCCCCCCCCCCCCCCCAAGACCATTTTTCACCCCTCTTTCACATAGTAGATATGGAGATTAAGGCGCACAAATCAGACAATCAGATTTTGACTCCACGTGAAAAAAATTCCAAAACATGAATGTGATCAGATATACTCCAAAACATGAATGTGATCAGATATACCATGAGCAAGGTTCTCGGGTCACTTTTTGGAGATATCATCCATGTGGAATCAACGCCTAATATGTGGGGCATGATTTCAAAGACCTGCTTGCAAGAAGAATGGGACAAAAAATAATCTCCATCAACTAATTCAAAGCAGTCAATGGTGTTAACAGTGGAACCATCCATTGCTAAGATCGAATCTTCGGTTGGAAATACACATACCCTTAAAGAAAATCACCCATTTCCATCTGCCTCTAAGGGATGGTCTTGTGTACTTGATAGGGGATTTGCTTTTTCTATGACTTCAATGTCCAATTTGTAGACCAACAGCTATGAGTATTTGAAGACAATAAAACAAAGATTTCTGAAATCAATCAAAAAATGATAAGATTTGATGATGAAATTGGTCGAATGTTTTCAGACATGATGATAAAACTCGGATCTAGAAAATAGAAGTTAAAATCTATTCACTTGAGAAATTTAGATCTAGAAAGAACCAATATCGAAATTGATTAACTGATACAATTTTTCGGTAGAATTCAGTTCTAGAAAGAGAAAGAATAAGGTTTATTAATTCAACTCAGAAGTGATTTATAAAATGCAGATCTAGGAAGGAAAAAATATATAATTTATTAATGCAAGTGAAAAATTATTGATAAAACTCAGATCTAGAGGGAAAGATGACAAAATTAATTGATTGAAACTATAACTTATGACCAGTTGAGCAATGACTCAACTGGTAACCTCTTCCCTTGTTGAAGCATAGGTCGTCGGTTCTAATCCCCACGCCTGCTCCCGCCCTTTGTGCGTGTCCCCTCCCAGTATGCTACGACAAAAAGTGAATCCTACATATTTGCTTTCTAAAGTCAGCTATGGACATTTAAAGGTTCAACTATTTTGAGAAGATGAGCTTCCCCCATCTCAAAATATACATGATTATAGCATAAAGAGAACCTCATAATTGTCATTTGATACATATCAATTAGAAGAACCGTAGATAGACGTTTTTTTGTTTTTGGCAACGAAGAGGTCGAAGTGGTTGAACCACGCATCAGTTTAAAGCAGTTTTACCAGCATTGGATAGTTGGAAATCTTGACTGCATGCTATCTCATAAAATAGGCGTCAAGATTCCCTTCTATCCAATGATTGTAAAACTGGTTAAACCCGCTATGTGGTTCAAGCAGTTGGACCTGACCATTGCCCATTATAGACAATGCTAAAACTTTTTAATTCGTCTTAGCTCTTCAGTCACTTCTTTCATTGTGGGCCTTCCTTCTCCATCCCGTCTGATACATCTAAAGACAAGCTCCTCGCATGCTCTCAGCTGATCTTCATTTCCCTTTTCCCTCATGCAAGCATTCGTCATCGTAATTTCCGCCTTTTCCCATCTTGTAAATAGCTCCCATTCCCGAGGATTCTTACCGGTTAAAAGCTCAATTAGTAATATCCCAAAGCTATAAACATCACTTTTGTCCGACAATTTATTTGTGCTCACGTATTGGGGATCGATGCGCCCGAATGTCCCCCAAACTTCTGTTTGTACAAATGTTTCTCCCAAGGGAATCAACACTGACATTCCAAGATCGGTAATTTTTGCGGTATAGCTTTCATCTAAGTAGATAGTATCGGATTTAAGGTCTCTAACAACGATGGGCCGAGAATTGGCTATATGCAGATAGGTAAGGGCATATGCAACTTCGGTAGCGATCTTTAACCTAATTTCCCACGACATCCGACTTGAAGGATCCACCTCATGTATATGGTGGTAGAGATTTCCATTTGAGAGATACTCACAAACGATCATAGGAACTTCGGCCTCAATGCAACATCCGATTAACTTCACCACATTCTGATGGTTCACATGAGACAATACGACAGCCTCGTTGAAAGCACAATCCTTTGCTCCTTCATCTGCTCTGTATATCTTAACCATAATAGTGCGGTTTTCGTGCACTCCTTTATACTTAGTATGGTACGCATCCTTATCCAAAATTTGATCATAATTGTTGGTGGCCTTCTGGAGCTCTTTTTCGGAGAACATCCGGATAGGCTTCGCACCGTCTTCAAAAGATGCGATTGAATCTTCCAATAACCGGGCTCCGTTCTTTAAGAAGAATTTGTCTTTAAGTTTCTTTTTTGAGAATTTCAGTCTAGAACTGCCTTCAGCTACAGATAACAATAATTATCTCATTTATAGTCGGATTCTCAACGAGCCGAGCCACCTCGGAAGCTCGCTTAGCTTAGCTTGAAAAAAAATTGAGCTCACAGATACCCTACGCTCCGCATGCAAGTCAAACTGAGCTATGAGTTAAGATCTCATTTATACTTTTGAGCAAGCCGACTACGAGCTGGGTAGGTTGCAGGTCAACTCTGCTTAGCTCAATATATATATCATTTATCTTTAAATATTTATATTTTTTTATAATATGTTATATATAATTTAAATTATTAAAATACCCTAAAAAGTAATCTTAGAAGTTTTTAACAGTTTAGGGTATTTTAGTAAACTAACAAAAAAAATATCCAGATCCACTGTGAAATATCTAGATCTATCTACTCAAACTCTAAGGGCTAAATCTCATCTCCTCACAAGAATTCTCGTCATGCTAATTTTCTATAAAGTAAAATATTTTGATTAAAAGACTTGAGTAAGATATAAATAAAATAAAATGTAACAAAAGAAAGAAAGATAGTATAAATTAAATCTAAATTATTAAACTAGAAATAGCATATTATTAGGTTCAAGCTTGGTAGAGCCGAAATAGAGCTGAATAATTTTAGGTTTAAATATAAAAGAGCTCGATTAAGCTCTGATTGAAAACAAAAGAGTTGATGTCAAGCTGACCTGTCTCGGCCCGAACTCAGCTCATAGATAGCCCTACTCATCTACGATCTAACTACTAGAGAAACTAAAATATAGAAAAGGAGTTTGAGGGAAGAGAAGTTACCCGCATAAGCCATGTTTCACACAAATGGAAGGGATTCTTCCTCTGGTTTGGGTCAATAATTGAAATTGAACATGAATTTGAGGAGAAGGTGGAGTCCAAACTCTTATCTAGCCTCTACTGGCAGGAGTCTTCTACTTATTTGATGGCCCTCATCGTACGCGTTAAGTGGGGGCTGGTGGGGGTGTTGATCATGAGCTGTTGTTTGATGGCATAAAGGAAAATGTGTTTTCCTGTATTTTTCTGTACGCATAGTCTAAAAGGTGTACGAGGGTTAGGCTTCGTATGCCATTTGATGGATGCATAGCCACGTGTCACTGTGATATCTCACTCCAGTTTGGCAAGCAAATGAGCTAAAGCTACATATTTACTGGCCTATCAAATCAAACAAAAGTTTGTACTTTCTTGCCGGCCTTTAGCAATGCTAGTTGGGAAAGTTTTGACTTCAATAGTTTCACTTTCTTATATCGTGTAAAGTAGTGTCCCAAAATTCGAATAATCGGCTATTCGTCCCGGTCGAAAATTGAGCGCTGCAATCCTTTTCCCTGAAGTTTTACACTTCAGGTAGACCTCTTTTCACTAATGGATTAAAATATCGGTTTTATTTTCGGTTTCAGGCATGATCGAAATAAAAAATTTGACCAAAATTTCAGCTGAAATTTTCCCTTCTGTACATTACGATGTCTAAAATTTTAGATCTCGATTTCGTTTCGGTGCCGACTGAAACCGATTAGATGCTCAAGCATCCTCAAAGATAAGGGTAAACCTTCAATTGTTAGCAGGACATTAAATTGATGACACTTAGAGCCCGGAATCATTGCTTAAATTATATTTTTAAAAAAATAAAAAAAATAGAGAACTCATCTCCACCGTATATTTTTTGAATCTTTGAGTCCACCCATGCTGAAATCCATTGCCTGCTTTGAATCCGACGATGCAAATTATTTTTCATCTCAATATTTCAGATGATGCATCTTGAGATTATGCTCTTACCATTCACGGTCAATTTTTTATTTTACATGATATCCATTCTGTTGGGTTTTGGCTCGGTTTGGCTTTAAACAGGTTGACCCAAACCGTTTAAGTTTTGACTCTTCTTATTTTAGATTTGGATAAAAATAGAATCTTTGGGTTGTCTAGTGTAAGAGAAAAACTTATTGCTATAAAAGAAGAGTCCTAGTCTAAGTAGAAAATTAGGTATGAATAATAGGCAAGAATATAAATAGGTGAGAATTTCGTTTTTGGACGTGGGTTGGTTTTTTGGAATTGGGACTCCTTTGTGCGTGTGATTTAGAGAGAGAACTTGGGACTTTGTTTGCATGTAAGTCTTGGTTATTTGGGCACCGGTATTTGTTGTTCTCCTATGTTGAGTAAGATTGGAGAATTCGATCTCCATTATTTGTAGCCTTTATGCATCTTCTTCGTGATAGTGGAAACACTTTGTTTGACTGCCAATGGACGCAAGCTTAGGCCAAACCACGTATATCTTGTTCTTGTCTGTGATATGATATCTTTCTCTTTCTACCTTCTTGTGATATTGGTTATTTGGTTTATTGGTTGTCTTCTTCACACGTAAAAGTCATCAACGTGATTAGAACTGCAAACGCCTTGTAGGAGGTTTTTGCGCAACACATTCCAAAAAAGTGACCTTAATACCGCATGGAACTTATCATGCTTAAACAATGTCACTTTTTGGGATGTGTACCATATGAAATTAAACAATTATTGTTTGATGGCACACCCATGATCTCAAGATCCATCATTTGAAAGATTGGGATGAAAGACAATATGCATCGTCAGATTCAAAACAATTAATGGGTTTCAGCATGGGTAAACTCAATGATTCGGTGGGTGGATTGAAAGGTACTCATTTTTTAACCCTTGAAATCTGAAATGTTGAAATCAGTCAAACTTTGACAAAAGCTTTGAAAAAGAGAAATTGAAAATTCTTTTTTAAAAATTGATCTAATCCCTTTCTCGTGTTCTACGTCACACATGGCACCAATATAGTGTTTGGGGTGCCACGTGGAACTCCACAACATATTGGAGGACATAAGTGGCTCCCTAATATAAAACATATATTAAAAGAGGCTGGGGAGAATGCGCCCGAGCGTAGAGATGTTTTTGTGCCTATTGATATGGGCGCGACACTTAGAGTCTTTTTGTGAAGTGGCGGGTGTTGCTTTATAATTATTTAACCATTTTTTAATTAGAGTTACCTTTGTTTTCAACAAAGTAGAAAATATTTTTTAAATACCATTTGTCTGACCACATAGGTATCAGAACTCCACCAATCCACCTCTTTTCCACCAAAGGAGTGCTAGCACTTCACTACTAAGGTGTCAATGATTCGCTATCGAAGTGTCAGCGCTTCTCTCCTGGGGTGTCAGTGCTTCACTACCAGAGTGCACTACAGAAAATAAGACTATTAGCGGCAGTTTTTTGCAATCAAAAACTTCCGTTATTAATAAAAAAAACTATTAAGACTATTAGCGGCATTGGTATTAGTGACAATTTTTTGTTAATAACGGCAGTTAATTTATGATTTCCACTAATAGTCTTATTTTTTTGTAGTGGTGCTAGCGCCTGGTTACCAACGACGGGGTGCCAGCCAAGGTATAAAAAATCGGCTGATACCGATACATATCGGTCCGATACATACCGGTATCCCAAATCGGGTATCTGATACCGTATCGACCGATACGTCTTTGTTTCGGCCGAGACTTAGATTTTCTTTTTTCTTAAAAAAAAAATAATAAATTAAAATAGGTCGATATGTATCGGTATCGACTGAGCGGTTTCGGTCCTCAGCAAATGGATACCCGAGAGCGATACTGATTTTGATATCTTGGTGCCAACGTTTAGCTATCGGGGGTGCAAAAAAAAAACCGAGGTGCCAGTGCTTCGCTACCGTCGTGCAAAAAAAAAAGAAAACCTAAATGTCAGCGCTTCTCTCCCGGGTGTCAGCACCGAAGCTTTCGGGGTGCCAGTGCTTCGCTATTGGGGTGGGAAAAAAAAATTGGAGTACATATAGAGGCATTGGTGCCTCAATATCAAAGTGTCAACCCTTCGCTACTAGGTGCCTGAGCGCTAAGCGCCTCGCTTCAGGCGCCTAAGCGCCTTCTGGCGCCTAAGCGCTTACGCTCTTGATGACCCACATTTTTTAGTAAAATATACCTCAAAAATTAAGTCTGGCACTTTCTTGAAAAAAGAAAGGCAAGAGAAAAAGAAAAAGACTTCTAAAAACGTCAAATATGACGATTGAAAGGGAATATAACTTTTAACATAATTTAAAAGTTTTCACTCTAATTAGTAAAGTGAGCATTATGCCACTCATCATTTCATAAAAAGGCGCTACGTATCACGCCCATATCAATAGGACAGAGATAAATCTGCGTGGACACATTCTCCCCTAAGCCATATTAAAAAAGCATATATGTGTAAACCTTTATCCGGCTAATATCCTGCCATTGAAAATGGCTGGGCTTGTGACCGAGCTACCTTTATCCATACCGGAAAGTTTTAAATCTTACATAGTAAGCAAGCTATAAGTGGAGCCATTTTCACATTAAGTCTTCTCATGTTAAAAGTCTAAAATGCCTGTATGAGTTGGGTACCTTATTAGCACCAACGGAATCTTGTTGGACACCCATGTTAAAAATTATTGATTGCATTAAATCAGACAATGGAAATTATATTTTACTCCAATCTTTCACACAAAGGATCTCGAGGCCATGAATGTACCATTAATAAATATGCATATGCCCGACCTGAGCCATTATAAACCTCCTATTTTTATATTTTTTTATTTTTTTAAGTATTACCAAAAATGCACATAGTAATTAGAACCTTTAAATAATTGAACTTGATTTTTAGACATCTATCGAGTGATTTAAACATATGAGACATGATAATACAATAGATCATAATAGCCAAAATAGTGTTTAATTCAATGGCATTTTCTTGAATGCGCATGGACTATAATATCTCTTTCTTGGCCTCCATTGAGATTATTTCTTTCAATCCATATAACTACAACTTGTGAAATTGATGATGTATTATAAACTCTTCGATCAACTTAGACATCGCTTTTAATCAAGATATTGTAAGTTTCTAACTATGCAATATCTTTCAAGCATCGTAAGAATTGAGCATAAGAATTTACACGAAGAATATTCATCAACTTGAAAATAATAGACTATATAATTTGAAAATGAATTTATTATCCATAACATGCTAATAATATTGCTAAACAACAAATATTTCAGATGCCCAAATTTTTTGGGTTGTGTATCAAGTGAAATAAAATTTTTACCGTCTGATGATACACTCAGGATGTCAGGATCAACTATATAGAAGATTGAGACGAAAAATAATCCCCATAGTATAAGTCAAAGCGATCAATATATTCGGACTGAAGGAGGTGGGATGAGATCACAATTTTATAGATAATAAATAATGATACCCATTTTAATTTTATTGTCACGGCTTAGAAGTATATAAGGGCTGATTGGGTTGGTTAAGAGGAAACTTCTTTGGAACCAATGAAAATTACTTTACTTCCTTAAATATAATCTCATGTTCCATACCGATGTATAAGAAGCCGAGTTCAGGCTCTGTTTCGTTCAACTAATTTAACTGGATTTCATTCATATGGCTTAAAGAGAGAATAATTAAAAACTTCGTCTTTAGAATGGAAAAAATTAGAGGAAAAGTCGGTAGCATTAGACTATTAAACAACTTTAATTCACTCATAGAGCAAGTGAGAGTGGAATCTAGTCTAAGGAAGCATGAAATTATGGGCATCTATTGTGTTACCAACAACTGAACTTTAATTCAAGAATTTGCTTGAAACCTTTAAAATATTACTCAACTCTGATTTATATGGGCTTTCCAAATGTTTGGACTTTATAGATTTTTTTTAATTCTAATATTGATCCATTGTAAATTTTTCTAAAATCTAGTATTGATTGCATGTTTTCTCCGAATTGAGCCATCAAAACACCATATGAACCATCTTCACAACTTAGAAAGATGGGACAGATTCGTCATTTTAGACAATCATAAGGGTATGAAAAGAAATATGAAGTCAGTTTGTACTTTCTTTGGAAATTACAGACCTTGGTAGCTGAACTCGCACGATTTCACCCGTAGCTTCTCCACTAACATGCGCCGCGGACCTAGTGCACCATAAAACTTTGCTGCTTATCCAATTGTTGTTTTTTGAAGATATACGAAAAAAACCCTCCTTTTATCAAAATTTTCAATCATTATATTCAGAATCAATCCTAGCTGGCAAGCGTACCCAGCTCACCCCAGCGCACGTTACCTTATTGCCAAAAAAAAATAGCTCTCTTTCTTTTTGAAGAGTTTGGTTGGCCGATGAGATAATATGAATATGAAAGTGATGGAGAAAGTTGCGGAAACGGAGGTAATTGGAAACAGAGTTAATTTTAAAATAAAGTATTAATTTAATTAAAAGTAGAATTCTGTTTTCAGAATTTGATTAAGAGATATAAGTTAGGAGCATTTTAGGCATTGAAATTTGATAGAAACTAATTTTACTTTTAGATAGTATTAATTTAATTAAAAGTAGATTTCTATTTTCAGAATTTGATTAAGAGATATAAGCTAGGAGCATTTTAGGCATTGAAATTTGATAGAAACTAATTTTACTTTTAGATAGTAATAAGAATATATAATAGTAAGGATAAAATATCGGGTAAGCTTGACTTGTCCCAACCCGGCAAATACCTGACACGACCCAACCCGACAAAACTTCTTGATCGACCCAACCCAAAGGCCAGCTCGGATATCTCATGCCCAACCTAACCAGGCAACTCACTTTTATGGGCATCAGGTCGACCCAACCCATTAACAACCCTAATCATGAAACTGTCAGTTTTAGATTCCACATGGCATAGATCCCAAAAGAGGAGCCCTAAAATCACACATTACGCTCAAACGTGACTTTAGAGCCACATTTCTTAGATCTGTGCTATGTGAAATTGAAAACTAACCGTCTGATGGTACGATGATTGCCTCAAGATCCCTTGCGTGGAAAGTTGGAGCGAATGTTTTGAGAGATGATAATACAACTCGGATCTAGAATATAAAAGTTAAAATATCTTCACTTGAGAAATTTAGATCTAGAAAGAACCAATATTGAATTGATTAACAGATACAATTTTTCTGTTAGAAATATTATATTCAAATTTAGAACAATTACAGCGATTGTCACGAGGTAACTTTTTTCGACGCCCGTGCGGCGCCTCGCTGTCGCTACAACGAGGCCAACCTAACTCAGATACCAGTTTTTCACGAAGCATAACCTAACGCTGGCTATCATGCTCGTGCAACATCTCGCTGTTATGCACAGCGAGACTAACTTATCCAACTATCACTCTGATACCACCCGCATAGAGGACGGGAACTCCCGCATCGTGGTTGCCTTCACTCGAGGTATACCCACTTAATGCATCGTGTCTAATCGCGACACGCATGTCAGCACCTCAGTGCTACTTGGCCTGCCTAGCTTCGCCCTGTGTAAAGCACTAATCCCTTGCTTCAGATAGTGGCATGCATCTCTTCATGCCATTCAAGCCAACCAACATGTGTGGCCTACGCGACCAGCACACTTGGAGTAGCATGCAGCTCTTCATGCTCTCCAAACCAAGCATCGTGTGTGGCCTGCATGACCAGCACGCTTCCGCTCCAGGTCCTCAGCTAGTGTGCGTCACTGCGTCCTACGTAGCCCTTGAGTGCCCACGTGAGGTCACCAAGCCATGTGCACCGCGACGCAGGCACAGGGCCAGATGATAACCTCACCCCAGGTGACACATGGCATCGCCGCATTACTGTAGCGATGTTCTAGGCCCACCCCAAACCTAGAAAGCTCATGCGCTCGTCCCGCAATGCAGGGCCCCATGTGTGGGAAAATAACTCCACAGCTCCCTTCCCCCTAAGTATGGTTCAAACACCAACTTAGGCAAAATAGCAGAAAACCCTCAAACCTATTGGTTTGACATACAACTATGGCACACGGCCTCCTACCCGTGGCACACACCTGCAAAGGTGGTGTCTTCCCATTAATCATGGCACACGATCCTCTGTCCGTGGTACCCAGTGTCATCCTCCAAGCCCACATGACTTGCGAGGTCAGGCATCAGCGTCCCTTGCGACCGTGTCGCATTCGTGTCGCGTCCGCATCGCGACCAAGTCGTGAAGCCCTCATGGCCTCATGCCCACATAGCACTGTGTCGCGACTATGTCACGCCCGTATCGCGAACATGTCGCAAGGCCTTCATGGCCTCATGTCGCGTGCCCTCATGGCACCACATGGTGTACCCTCGTGGCACCGCATCACGTCTGAGTCGTGACTGTGTCTCGTGCCCACTCGACACCATATCGGGTCTGTCATTGCACTCGGATGCCGCGCACCGCATCACATGCCCTCTTGGCACCGCATCGCTTGCTATACAAGCTATATGTCGCGTGTCCTCTTTACACCACATTGCGTGCCATCATGGCACCGCCTCGCGTGCCTTATAGCACTCGGACGTCGCGTGCGCTCTTGGCACCACGTCGCGTGCTCTTATGCGGAGCACCGCACTACGTGCCTTATGGCACTAGGACGTCGCGTGCCCTCTTGGCACCACGTCGCGTGCTCTTATGCGGAGCACCGCACTACGTATCTTATGGCACTAGGACGCCGCGTACCCTCTTGGCACCACGTCGCGTGCCCTACGCGGAGCACCGCACTACATGCCCCCACATGCGTCTAATTACCGTCGCATCGTGTATAAGGGACACATGCACGCGTTACAGGGCCGCTTGCCTCTGCTCCCACGCGCTAAATGGCTAGCTACAAGGTATGCTTGTCTTCGTGCTAACTAAGTGCCCAGTTCCAAGGTCGTCATGCCTTCATGCTGGCGCACAGATTAATGAGACCGTCACAGACTGCTAGAAATTTAAATTTAAAAGATAATATTTTTTCCTTCGAACCAAATTTAGACCATTAAAATTAAACCTAAAAGATATTTTCTTTGAATGATCAAACTTAAACCCTTGATAATATAATAAATTATAGGAAAATTAGAAAAACAACCTTAAAAAATAAACTTTTTATCAACAAATTCCAGAACTTAAAATGTTTTAAAAATAATGCTTTCACAGTTTTTTGAAGTTCAGAGATCTATAAGATCTCTAATCCTCATTAAAAAAAAAGGCTTTCACGGATCTCAAAACTTCAAAAAACCGTTAAAGCATTATTTTTTAAAAACATTTAAGTTCTGAAATTTTTTGCTAAAACGTTTGTTTTTTAAGATTGTTTTTCTAAAGTGCCCAATAATTATTATAATAAGACACATTTTGATCTTTACAAAGAAACACATTGAAGTCTAGCTTTTTTTTTTTTGACAATTTTTAACACGAGCTTTCCAAAAAATTTATTAAGTAATTTTTTTATTTATAGTATCTGTTATTTTCTATTTTCGTGGGCATCTATATTAAGGGTTTCGATCTCCTTTCTACGAGATCAAACGCTTAAAGAGATAGTGGAAATCTGGACTTCCTTATATAATGGGAATGCATTTGCTTTATCATGTCTTGCTAAGTTGCTATCGTGGCTTATTTGCCGCAAATGAGCAATTAGCGTTTGAAAAACAGGGTACTTTCTTAAGGGGAAAACAGAAAAACATCCTTCTTTTCCAAACGTTTTTAGCCTATCATGCCCAAATCAAAAGTTTTAGAAAAAAAAGGTTTTTACATTTTTTTTACTTCTAATTTATGTGAAATTGGAACTCCCTCCTCACGTGCTAAGTAAGGTTGAGCATGGATTTCACTGAACTATCCTTTAAGGGTAAAAAATTGATGCGCAAGAGCTTCTCCTTCGTTTCTCTTTGCGCTGGAGACTGATGCGTAGGTTGTTTTCTGTGGGTTCTCCTTGCACCGATTAAGAAAATGGCCGCCCGATTATAGCAGCAAGAAGAAAAAAGGAAAAAGAAAAAGAAGATCGTCGAAAAAGACCATCAATTTTCGGTGAACAGAAGAGAAGAAGAAGAAAAAAAAAAAAAAAAAAAAAGAAGACGATCAGTCGCCGAAGAAGAAGAAGAAGAAGAAGAAGAAAATTAAAGGAAGAAGAAGAAGAAAGAAAAAAAAGGAAGAAAAAGAAGTAAAAAAAAAGAGGAAAAATAAGAAAAAAGGAAGACAATCAGTCCTGAGAAGACAAGGTTTTTTGGCCTTAAACTACCTTTTATAGATGGGTAGTTTAGTAAAGTAAAATTTATAGAGATTACAATCTCACAGAAATCAAAAGTTAAACAAAACTTGAAAACCTTTTTCTAAAACGTTTGGTTTGGGTATATTAGCGTGAAATGTTTGAAAACCAAGCATGTTTTTCTTAAGTACCCTACCCTTAACATTCCTTGAAGTAGAGACAAGGAGTCTCACGGTTATTTCTAGCTTTGGCTTGATAAATTTGAGATGCTTTGCCTATAGAAAAGCAAATATAGGGATTTTTGCATTTATCCCCTAAGATATATCGTATTTACACTTCGCCCCCCATATTTCACCTATTTACACTGCAGTCTCCAATTTTGTGTTTTCTTTACTTATTACCCCTTACAATGACGAATCAATAGTTGACTATTAAAAAACTAAAGTTTGACTACTATGAATTAGATGATGAAGATCATTTTTCACCATAATATTTTACCCAATGAATGTTGAGATCAAGAGTTTACCATCGGGCGGCCAGATTTTTATCTCAAATAATAGATAATAGAAAAGTGATCATGATCGTGGGTTCAATGAAACATGGTTCTTGGATTACTTTTCAATATGAATGTCATGTGACTGAAAATCAGACCGTCTGATGGTAGACTCGTGATCTCAAGATTCATTTGGTAGAAAGAGAAAGAAGAAGGTTTATTTATTCAACTCAGAAGTGATTTATAAAATGCAGATCTGAGAAGGAAAAAATATATAATTTATTGATGTAAGTGAAAAATTATTAATAAAACTCAGATCTAGGGGGAAAGATGATAAATAAATTGATTGAAACTACAATTTATGGCCAGTTGAGCAATAGCTCAACTAGTATCCTCTTCCCTAGTGGAAGCGCAGGTCCTGTGTTCTAATTCCCATGCCTGCTCCCGCCTTTTGTGCATGGCCCCTCCGAGTGTGCTGCGAGAAAAAGTGGATCCTCTCTTCATGCAAGTACTTGCACATATTTGCTTGCTAAAATAAGTTATTTTGAGAAGATGAGTTTGCCCCATCTCGCAAAATATACATGATTATAGCATAAAGAAAACCTCATAATTGTCATCTAAGAGACTTTTTTTTTTTGGATGTAATAATGCATTTGTTGAACTCTTCAGCAACGAAGTGGTTGAACCACGCATCAGTTTAAAGTAGTTTTACAAGCATTGGATGGTTGGAAATCTTCACTCAACGCTATCTCATAAAATCAGAGTCAAGATTCCCTTCTATCCAATGATTGTAAAATTGGTTAAACCCGCTATGTGGTTCATGATGGGATCTAAATGGATCTAACGATCCGACCATCCAAAATTAAGCCTAAAGATCTAGACGCACGATCAATCAAAAACAATAAATATATAATCTATAAATATGTGCACCTTGAGCGTTAGCCATTGATGGTTGCCGATTTTCAACGATCTTCTCGTGTTCAATATCTCTTAGCACAATAGGGATGCTCTCGCCAATAGGGAGGATTGAATTATCTCGAGCAATCGTTGGGACCAGGCACCCCTTATATTTATAGCCAAAGAGTCCTATCCCATTAAGGACTGAAATTACTAATTGTAGTGTGATTAGAAATCACAATCATACCTTAACTGAAAGACTCAACAATCAGTTGCCTATTCTCTTCAAACTCACCAGAATAGCAATTGTACATCTCAAGGTTGATCTTATACCATTCACTGGTCAACGGGTTTGACCATAGTGACGGCCACCAAAATAGGAACTTCTAACAGTCTCCCACTTGGCCAAACTATATCAATAAACTCCGATTACCCAATATTAGTTAACTTTCTTTGAATGGTAAGTCACAATCATTCTCAATCAAAGTCTTTATTATCAGTCCGGTCCAGTCAGAATTTCAACACAGAATCAATATAGTCAATATATCATATCATCGATATATGACCGCTCATTAGTTACTGTATTGGAAGTCATCACCGACATGGATTCCAACTAGTATGATTTCATATAGATTGTAAGTTTACAAACTGAATGGTGATTACATGTAAACTCAATCTAATATTGGTCCTACTTTATTGTCATCTACTGGCACCATATGTTCCAAGGAGTTATTTGCATAAAAATGGAAAAGTAAATAAATAAGTTTTATTTCTGAATAATAAATAGTGAAACACAGCCATCATATAACATTAAGTGATTCATCACCGTTGGGCAGAAGAACCGCTTATGTTGTGACGTCAACGTTCACTACACACTATCACAGAATTTGTAACACGGTCTTGGACAAAATTAAATCTCACTATGAAAACCACGACACTAGGAAGGATCATCACCGTTGGGCAGAAGGATCTTTCCAAGCCATGTTTTCAAATTAGGTTTGATAATATTTTAGAAGATCACAAAACGTGTTATAAGGAGGTGTCAAAATTGACAAAAAACGAGCATTGTAATGTGTAAGTACCAGCCATGGTGGTGGAGCACAACCTCCACTACCCAATTTTAATGAATGATACTAAAAAAAAATGATTACACAATTAAAAAAAATGGAAAAAATAACATCAGGTCATGCAAATATTATAACAGGGACCTCATTGTTAAAATTAGACCTCAAAAACGGGTCCGGAATGTCCGAGAAAGTTAAAATTCATATATAATGTCCGAAAATCGGACCTATAAATAGCCCAAAAATGGCCTGAGAAGATTAAGAAATAAAAAGGGTATAATGGGTCGGGTACCGAACCGGGACATGGGCCTTAGTGACCGAGTGGACCTCAGCCAGAGGACCCTATGCGTCGGGCCATGGGCCAACATCCGAGTGGGCCAAGGGCCCAGTGGGTCGGGCAGCCTCGGGCCAAATAGGCCAAGAGCCGAGTGGGCCTAGGGCCCAGTGGGTCGGGCCAGGCGGGTCGGGTGGGCCAAATAGGCCCAGGCGGGTCGTGCCGGTCAGGCGGGTCGGGCCGGTCGGTCGGGCCAAGTAGGCCCAGCAGGTCAGGCGGGTCAGGTAGGTCGGGCCAGGCTTCAAAAGGACCAGATGGGTTGGGCTAGGGCCAAATAGGCCAGGCGGGTCGGAACCGGACCCGATCCGGTCCGAGAAAACCCCAAACCTCCCCCTTGACACTGTTCATCTTCCCCAAAGAGTTTTTTTTTTTGAAGCATGATGCATGTACCGCCCCCTTTTCAAAGCTAATCCACTTCCCACCGGATGGACGGCCCAACAGACGTACATTGTATGGGACGTGCCGGCGGCCGTATTTGAAAAGGCCCACCCGATTGTTTACAAAAAAAAAACCCAAATTTTGGTTTTTTTTATTTTGATTGAATACAGACCCTTAGGGCTTACCGCTCCCGGATCAAGGCCGACGGTAGTCATTGTCGTCCCCGTGACGTCGCCGGTCTTGCGGTCTCGGAAAATCCTCACCGCAATTTTTTTTTATAAAATGACCTTTGCGATTGGTGCCGGACCAATTTTTTTTTTTTTTTTTATAAAACAGCCATTAAAAAAAAAACTCATTTTAAAGTTTTGACCAATCATAACGCCAATCATGGCTCTGATACCAATTGATGGGATCTAAATGGATCTAACGATCCGACCATCCAAAATTAAGCCTAAAGATCTAGGCGCACGATCAATCAAAAACAATAAATATATAATCTATAAATATGCGCACCTTGAGCGTTAGCCATTGATGGTTGCCGTTCTTCAATGATCTTCTCGCGTTTAATATCTCCTAGCACAATAGGGATGCTCTCGCCAATGGGGATGCTCTCGCCAATAGGGAGGATTGAATTATCTCGAGCAATCGTTGGGACCAGGCACCCCTTATATTTATAGCCAAAGAGTCCTATCCCATTAAGGACTGAAATTACTAATTGTAGTGTGATTAGAAATCACAATCATACCTTAACTGAAAGACTCAACAATCAGTTGTCTATTCTCTTCAAACTCACCAGAATAGCAATTGTACATCTCAAGGTTTATCTTATACCATTCACTGGTCAACGGGTTTGACCATAGTGATGGCCACCAAAATAGGAACTTCTAACAGTTCAATCAGTTGGACCTGACCATTGGCCATTATGGACAATGTTGTAACTTTTTAATCTGTCTGCGCTCTTCAGTTGCTTCTTTCATTGTGGGCCTTCCTTCTCCCTCCTTCCTAGTACATCTAACAACAAGCTCCGCACACGGTCTCAGCTGATCTTCATTTCCCTGTTCCCTCATGCAACCATTCACCATTCTCGTAATTTCCCATGGTAATTGTGGGGAGCAAGGAGTTGTAAATAGCTGCAAAAACACAGGATTCCACTCCTGAGGACTCTTAATGGTTAAAAGCTCAATTAATAATATCCCAAAGCTATAAACATCACTTTTGTTTGATAATTTGCTTGTGCTCGCGTATTGGGGATCGATGCGCCCGATTGTCCCCGCAACATTTGTTTCTACAAATGTTTCTCCCAAGGAAATTATGACAATCCGAAATCGATAATTTTTGCGGTATAGCTTTCATCTAAGAAGATAGTCGGATTTAAGGTCTCTAACAACGATAGGCCGAGAATTGGCTATATGCAGATAGGCAAGGGCATATGCAATTTCGGTAGCAATCTTTAACCTAATTTCCCATGGCATCCGACTTGAAGGATCCACCACCTCATGTATATATGGTGGTAGAGGTTTCCATTTGAGAGCTACTCGCAAACGATTATAGGAACATCCAATTAACTTCACCACCTTCCGGTGGTTGACATGAGACAATACGACAACCTCGATGAAAGCACAATCCTTTGCTCTTTCATCTCCTTCGTACTTCTTAATCATAATAGTGCGGTTTTAGTGCACTCACTATAAAAAATAGGACTATTAACGGCAGCCAAAAACTGTCGCTAATAGTCTTAATAGTTTTTTTGTTAATAGCGGCAATTTTTTACTGTAAAAAATTGTCGCTAATAGTCTTATTTTTTGTAGTAACTCCTTTATACATAGTATAGAATGTATCCTTACCCAAAATTTGATCATAATTGTTGATGGCCTTCTTGAGCTCTTTTTCGGAGAACATCCGAATAGGCTTCGCACCGCCTTTAAAAGAAGCAGTTGAATCTTCCAATAACCGGGCTCCGTTATTTATGAGGAATTCATCTTCAAGTTTCTTCCTTGAGAATTTCAGTCTAGAACTCACTACAAAAAATAAGACCATTGGCGGCAGTTTTTTTAACAAAAAGTTGCTACTATTAGTCCTGTCGCTATCAAAAACAGCCGCTACTAGGACTGCCGCTATAAAAAAACTGCCTTAACAGCAAGTGCCATTGAAACACCTTATTTTTGTAGTGACTGCCTTCACCTACATACAACAACAACCATCATCTCATTTATAGTCGGACTCTCGACGAGCCGACCCACCTCGGAAGCTGGCTCAGCTTGACTTGAAAAAAATGAGCTTACAAGTACCCTTAGCTCGGCTTGCAAGCCAAACAAGGCTATGAGTTAACATCACATTTATACTTTGTAATCAAGCCGACTAGGAGTTGTGTATATTGTAGCTCAACTTGGCTTAGCTCAATATATATCATTTAACTTTAAATATTTATATTTTTTTTGTAATATATTATATTTATAAACTTGGCTTAGCTCAATGATGGGGCTAGAAGTTTCTGTTAGAATTTCATGGTTTTTAGCGGTCCTTAAGCCACATGTCATGGTCAAAGTAAAAAAAGTCCAAATTATTGACTTAGAGAGATTTTAGTTGGACCAAGTTTTTGTTTCATAAATTATTGGGAAATTTACCTGACCGACCCTGTCAGATGTACCTTTTACTGCAGAGACCCTATAGTTTCACCTTTATCCAAATCGACCAGCTTGAAGTCAGTCGACCCTAAGGAGAATAAAAAGTCCATATTACCCCCTTCTCTGACTTTCTTTAACCCACGAATACATCCCATTTTTCCTCATTTTAATCTGCGCTAGAGTTACTAAGAAGTTAGAGGTGGTGAAGGTGACGTCTTTTGCCTCAGATCTGCTACCTGGAAGAAGAAAATAGAGGTTTGGGAGTTGAAGATCTTGTAGTTTCCTATTCCGACGCGAGGTATGTTCAAATCCAGTGTAAACCATATCGAAAGTTATTTTGGAAAATTGATTTTACTGGTTAAATAAATGCAAAGCGTCGATATCGATTACATAAAATCTTCATCGATTGTTAACACAATCGATATCGATTGTAAATAAAATCGATATCGACTGTTACAGCAATCGATATCGATTGCCTATACAATCGTTATCGACTTCATAAACAATCGATATCGATTGAGTATCAAATCGTTACCGATTGTTTATCCACTCAATATCGATTGAGTATAAAATCGATATCGATTCTTTATGAAGTCGATACCGATTGTATAAGCAATCGATATCGATTGTGTATTAGTGGTTTTGCTATCAATTTGTCATTCGTTTTGTTCATCCGTCTTATGACTCCTTCTTTCTCCCTTCTCCTTCTTAAACATGTGATGTCTGGTGTGGAAATTCTTCTTCTCTGTCACTTTGATTGTCATATTGTAAACGATGATGGTTTGTATCAAGGTAGCCGGCGGAGGGTTATTACAATTTTGACGGGTATATCTTATGAACGGATCAGAAGGCGAATTTCTACTGTCAATTTTGCGAGATCAGATGAAATAATTTCCATAAAGTTCTCTATGAAGATAGTGAATACCCTTGTGCTTGCCGACGTTTTGGATTCGGATGATTTGGCCACCCTATTTTCGTTTTATAAATTCGGGTCGGACATTATAAAGGTATTCATCATTAAAGAATCATCCTCCTTCCAATTCGAAGCTGAATAAGTACCTCTAGGTGGGAGTGATTTTGTGAGTAACCATTCCTTTCAGCCATGTAAGTTTGAGGAGGAAGGACTTACATATGATACTGTTCAGTTAGGTGATGACGGCGATTTTATGGCAAACATATCCACTATGAAGACAACTATTGATCTAAACCATGCTCCAGTTAAATCATATGATGACCCACTACAAAATATGCATAGGGCACATTGTAGTCAAGAGTTAGACTACACATCTCTAAGAGTGGGGGATGAAGACGATTTTCATCATATCTTTCCCGGTGGATTCACAACTTGGATAACTCACGAATTATGTTCTACTATGCTATTGATGGGGATTAACGAAGGAGCTCAACCCTATTTCCATATATATAATTACCCCTTCGGTGAAGGGACTAGTCAACCATGTCAGAACCCGTTCGATGAAGGGCTTAGTCAGCCATGTCATGACCCGTTCCGTGAAGGGCCTAGTCAACCACATCAAAACCCCTTCGGTGAAGAAGGATCTAGTGAACCACCTCAAAACGCTGCTAATAAAGAGAACGTCGAAGATTATGATGATGAACTGGATGGGTTTATAAAAGAGGATCCAAAATATTTTACGAGAGACATTGATAATTCATTAGTAGATAGAGCTTACAAAGTGTCAGAGACATCAGACGAGTCTTCCGATCAAGAGGTGGAAACCGAATATCGAAATTGGGCGTTTAAAGTTAGAGAGATCTTCAGAGATAAACAAACATTTCAAAGAGCATTGAAAGAGTATGCGGTGGAGAAAAACTTTCAAATTCGGCCTTTGAAAATCGCTAATTACCGAGTGACAGCCGCATGCTACAAACCTGATTGTTCATGGCGAATACATGCGTCTTAATTAACTGGGTTCGACACTTTGCAAATCAAGACATTCAATAGTACTCACACATGCGGAGCGGCTGAGATCTAACCGCACGGTCACCGTAATGCAACAATCTCGTTCGTAGCCAACTATGTACGGGAGAAACTTATGAAAGGATTCGACTATACCCCGACGTCGATAATATTTGATATTGCAAAAGCTTATAACGTGCAAATCTCATATCCTAAGGCTTGGAGGGGGAAAGAACTTGCCCTTAATAATATTAGAGGCTGTTGGGAAGGACAATTTGTGGATCTACCAGCCTACGTGAAGGAGATGGAGAGGGTAGATCCTAATGTACGAATATCCTTTCAACTAACGCTTGACGGTAAATTTCAAAGATTTTTTTGGAGTTTCGGCCCTTGCATCGGAAGCTGCCGCAATACACTTCGTCACACACTGCTTGTAGATGGCACACACCTACGGGGACGTTTCGAAGGGATCCTACTTATTGCCTCGGGACAAAACGGTAATGGCCATATATTGCCGTTAGCATTTGCCATCGTCGAATTAGAAGAAGAGGATACATGGACGTGGTTTCTTGAACGGGCAGGTGCGTTCGTGATCGATGAGTTTACCGAAGATTTCATTTTTATCACGGATATATCAAAGGGTTTAATTAAGGCAGTCAAACATATCTTTCCTAATGCACACCACAACTATTGCATGCGACATATGACACAAAATTCGCAACACAAGTATCCCAAGAATAATGTGAAGGGTTTATGGTGGTGCGCCGCGTGTGCATATTCAGTAGAAAATTTTGATTATTTTATTAACAAAATGAAGGAAGATCCTGCTGATCCTCGGGCCGTAGAGTATATTTTGAAAATATACCCAAAGCATTGGGCACACGCACATATGAAAGGAAGGCAATGTGAAGGGTCTATGGTGGTGTGCCGCGTGTGCATATTCAGTAGAAAATTTTGATTATTTTATTAACAAAATGAAGGAAGATCCTGCTGATCCTCGGGCCGTAGAGTATATTTTGAAAATAGACCCAAAGCATTGGGCACGCGCACATATGAAAGGAAGGCAATATGATTCCCTGACTACGAATAATGCCGAAAGCTTAAACAGCGTACTAAAGATAGCTCGAGAGAGACCAATTATCGACCTAATCAGAATTACTAGAGAGAAAGTCGTCAATCATTTTTAAAAGCATCTGCAGATATCTGAGAAATGGACCACCCTACTTTGCCCAAAAGCAGACAAGCACATGAAGAAGGTACTGCAATGGGCCGGTAGGAAGATAGCTCAACCATACGGGTGCGATCAATTCCAAGTCAACTCCGAAAATTTCATTCATCACGTCGACTTAGAACACAAGACTTGTACTTGTCGCCGTTGGCACATTCATGGCTTGCCTTGCTCTCAAGCCATGGCAGCTATCAATCGGAGAAGTTACGATTATCATAACTTCTGTGAGAAGTGGTTTTTCATTGCTTGCTTTAGACAAACATATGACGAGCAATAGCTTCCCACCCTCGATAAAAGCCAATGGGCATTTTAAGCTGAGCAACTGCCTGAAAATATGAAAGTGAGACCACCCTACAATTGTCAAAAGCAAGTCGACCGTCTGAGAAAGAGAAGGATAAGGTCTAAGGGTGAGGTTAGGGCCCTACAGTGTGGCAGGTGCAGTGAGTATAATCACAATCGCAGGAGTTGCACGGCAATTTGGTCGATGTGTTAATACAGTACAAGAAGTCAGCTATATATTCAACTACATGCCACAGTCCACTAGCTGTAAATTTCTCAAAAAATGTAAAGAAGTACATTTTCTTTTTATGCATTTTTAAAACGTTTTATCAGCACAGACAGTCGATATCGACTATAAATACGGTCGATATCGACTACGAATACAGTCGATATCGAGTACCTTTACAATCGATAACGATTGCTTCTGAAATCGATATCGACGACGAATACAATCGTTATCGACTGCGATTATAATCGTGTTCGATTTCATAAGCAATCGTTATCGATTGGATTCGCAGTCGAACACGATTGCATATTCAATCGATATCGACTTCTTATAAAATCGATATCGATTGTATTAACAGTCGATATCGATTGCTTGAGCAGTCTTTTTTAGGGTCTGCGACACGCCCAAAACCAGCCTATTGTTAGCCTATATAAAAATTTTACATATTTGAGATTAAAAATTAAAAAAAAAAAAAAAAAAAAAAGAATTTTGTAAAAATTAAAATTGTCATTTACAAATATCCTTGAATGTTCTAAGATACAACTGCATATAATTTTAACTTTTGAAAAAACTAGGGTGCTGCATCAGTTGTTGGTTCTTCATCGGTGGCTTTCTCGGCTTCTCCATCTGCAGTAAATTTAGCGAGAGCTTGGCCAATTTCTGCCCTGATCTGACTCATATTGCCTTGGCTGAAGTTGAATTTCTTTCCCAATATGAAGTACTCTATGTACTTCAAAACAAATACCCCACAGTCCCACCCATTGCTCTGTCGGGGTACGGATTTGACCCCGCAATCAAAACTTGACTATGGATAGTTCTCAGTGTTCAATGCAGTGGAGTCTCCGTGTACATGTAAAAGCGCGGGAAGATATTTGGTCTGTTTTAAAAAATGCAATATCAGATAATGTTTGATAAGATAAGTAGCTAAGATAAGCACACAATGAAAATACTTACAAATATTGTTTTATCGATTGCCAAAACAGTCAACATCGATGGTATAAGCCGTCGTTAACGATCGTATAACTAGTCATTAACGATTGTATAATAAATCGTTATCGATTGTATAAGCCGTCGTTAACGATCATATAACCAGTCGTTAACAATTGTATAATCAATCATTAACGATTGTATACCCAGTCGATGTTGACTGCTTATACAATCATATTCTGAGGGCGATTAAATAAGCGTAAATTGGAAATAAATTGATTTGAAAGTGTGAACAATTCTTACCGGGACGTTGATTTGGATGGGATACTTGTCCTTAGAGAGCCTATCCAAAATTGAATCAACGAACATTACCGATCATTCTAAAACCTTAAAAATCGCAAGCGCCCAATGTAAAGGATCATGACTATGGACTGGGACAAATATCTGAAATGAATAATATATATATTAGAGGAC
Source organism: Chloranthus sessilifolius (assembly GCA_021018995.1). NCBI lineage: Eukaryota > Viridiplantae > Streptophyta > Magnoliopsida > Chloranthales > Chloranthaceae > Chloranthus > Chloranthus sessilifolius. The sequence continues at coordinate 7,911,096 of CM037593.1, read as the reverse complement.
ACAATGGTGAAAATTATAAATAAAGTTTGCAGAGACCGTTAATGAGTAGTGAAATATGATGATATTTCACCCCTAAATACCTACATTTAGCTATCCGATGAAAGCTATCTGATGAGAATTATTAGATTTAAAGTATTTCAGGTAAATATAATCCAAGTGTGTAAAACAGCCCAAGAATCCCGAAAATAATATCAAAACACTGCAACTTTGGGTCATCGAGAATTTGGTACGACTTGTAGCTCAATTTGGACCATCAAGACGTCAGATGCATGAAATTTCCAAAACATAAAAGTTGTAGAGCTTTCTGCCACGTTTCCAACGCCGTAAGACTCATATCAATTTGAGTTCGGAGTAAAAGTTTATGGCTCAAATACCAAGGTAGTGTCTGATGCAAAAGTGGGCGAGAATTCACGAAAATCTGGGAAGGTCGATTAATCGACCTTACACTCAATTAATCGAGGAAAGTGACAGGTTCTGACACAAAGAGTACTGTTTAGTTGTAGAATTAAAGGGAAGGTCGATTAATCGACCTTATACTCGATTAATCGAGTAAAGAAATTCAGTCTAAGACGGAAATGACTCTTGAAGCAGAATTTTAGGGATTTTTAAGAGGGTCGATGCATCGACCTCCCGGGGTCGATTAATCGACCCTGACTTTTCGTGCCAGGGAACCTGTGCGACTGGGAGAGTATTTAAAGCCAAAGATAACACTCGAAAAAAAAAAGAGCTAGAGAGAGAGATTAGAGTTTTTATTTTTTAGAGTAGACATACAGATAGAGAATTTTTTATTCCTTTTTTGAGAGCTTTGTTCCTTGAATTTTTTAGCATTCCTTTATTCAATTTATTATTTTTATTCAGTTGATTCCTAGTTTAAAATTTAAAGTTCAGTATAGAGCATTCTTTTATTTCGTTTCTGAAGATCATCGTACTTGTGGATCAAATAATTTTTATTGAAGGTTGAGGTATTTTTAATTAATTAAATTGATGTTATTTATCATTCCTTATTTATTTATGTCATTTAATTACAACATGTGTGGCTAATTTCTTAGGGATGGGGATCTAATAATTTTCATCCGAGGGATGTACTTCTAATAATATGAATCTAGGATTAAAATAAGAGATCTTATTTTATGGTTGTTATGTTATCACGAACGGATAAAATTCCAGCTACTAACTGGGATCGAGTGTGCCGAGCCATGCCCTGGATCTCAGATCTGTGACGGTAATTTTACCCCAATCATTGTTATATGGCCTTTTTGCTTTCATCGTCTGGATCTACTTACGATTATGATCCTAGATCGAGTGTGCCGAGCTATGCCCTAGATCTTGGATCTGTAATGGTAATTTTATCTTAATTACTCCCTAATCTGAAATCAAGTGTGCCGAGTCATGCCCTTAATCTCATATCTATGGTGGTATTTTTGTTGGAACTTTTACTCGCTTTGGAGATGATTTTTATTTGAAATTTGAGATCAAGTGTGCCGAGCCATGCCCTTGATCCCAGATCTATATATAAAAATCATCTCTGAAATTAAGTCCTAATTGCAGGAATGCAACGTGGAACCTATCCGAGTTTTGACCATTTATCTTCCATAAAAGATATTTTTTTTAATGGTATATCTCATAGTTTAATCCTTAGATTTGTATTATGGGAAGAACAGACCAAAGATGAGAGAATTTAGTATCTTCATCTTTACCTTTATTTTTAAATTGTCAATTAAACTTTATTTTGTAGTCAGTAATCATTATCTCATAAAACTACCTAAATCGTGATATTGGTAGGGTATTGTTAAATCTTAGTAGATTTCTTAAACTACTATCTCATCTTTTTAGATCTTCCAAAATAGTCCTCGTGGAAATGATCTCGTACTCCGTACCCACTATATACAATCTAATTCGTACGCTTGCGAGTAAAACATCACAATTAAAATACACATCAACCGTAATGTACCGTGTTACATTGGTGAGCCCACAGATTCCTCAACCTATTGAAGAAAACGTTTTGGAGCACCTTCTTGCCTCGGTTGGCTTCTTCCTTAAGGGCAGCCCACCGTTCAATTTGCGTGGCCATCGGTTGGTGGTTGAGTTTTTCAGTTTCAACAAAGAATCTGAAATCATTATAATCCATGGCGATATATGCCAAACTGGTGGGGCTCATCAGGAAGAATTTATCCACAACTTCAAGATGAGCAGCGTCATCCATGACTTCCAAAAGTCTTAGGTATGCTCCAATTATCTGAAAGATAACAAATTTCAGTAACCGACTATTCAGAGAATCGTTATTGATTCTATACAGAGTTGGTATCAACTGTTAATCCAATCGCTACCAATTGCTTAGATAGTCGTTATCAACTGTTATAATGATCGTTAACGATTGTTTAGATAGTCGGTATCGACTGTTAAGACGATCGTTAACGATTGTCTAGATAGTCGTTATCGACTGTTAAGACGATCGTTAACGATTGTCTAGATAGCCGTTATCGATTGTGTAAACAATCGCGATCCACTATCTGGGAAATCGTTCTATTTTTAATTAGCCGTTACTATTAGAAAATAACATCTTTGAAAAGAAAAAATTACGAAATTGAATATGAGAGATTTTGTTACTTACAAGATTGTCTAGGTATGCCCTGACTTCCAAACATTTGAACGTATGCATCCGGAGTGTATAATCACTCACGGAGCTTACATAGATGCTGCATATATTTTAAAGGCCAAGTTTTAATTTAAAACGAAATTAACTTCTAACTAGCAACTAACTATTATCGAAAAAATGGACAAATTACGAATATTTGTAACTTACTCGGCATCCTTTTCGGGAGCTGCCCAGATGGCATTCATGAACCTTTGCTCATCTGTCAGCTCAACCGTAGGAGGGGGCATCGTGGGTATCGTCTCGATTGGCGGTTTTTTTTATCGGCTGCTGCTTTTTTCCTGTCCTAGGCTTCACAACGACATGTTTTGCTTTCATCCTAGGCCTCAGGTGAGAATCGAATGGTTGTTCGGATTGCTCATCACCAGCTCGACCACTCTTATCATCATAATCGTGGGATTGGTTATCAACTGCTTCCAACTCCTCTTGCGCGGGAGGAGCTGTTGCCACATCTGCTGATTGGTTATCAGCTGCTGCCAACTCTTTTTGTGCGGAAAGAGCTAGTGCCACATCTGCTGATCCCAGGTCGGCTTGACCAGCAAGTTCTGGTCCCATATCGACAGTGAGAGACACTTCTGATAACAACTTCGAAACAGCACCATCCTGAACATCAAAAGTCATAAAATTGATAAATAAGATAAGAAAAACTGAGAGAACAAAATTGATAAATCGATCGTATTTACAATCGATACCAATCGTATTTATATTCAGTACCGATCGTATTTATATTCGGTACCGATCGTATTTACATTCGGTACCGATCGACTAAGGATTGTACATGCAATTAATAGCGATTGCATGAAAGATCGGTATCGATTGTATTTACAATCGTTATCGATTGTTTATAAAAACAATCGTTAGCGAATCAATAAAAAATCTAGTTAAACTGCCAATCATACCTTGGGTGTCACCTCCAAGATCGTTTGAAGGAGTTTTATAATTTTTCCTTGCTCTTTCTGGATCATCTTGTTGAAGTGATCCGCCATTTGCAATTAAACATTTCTTGAAGTGAGCCGGTCTTCAAAGGAGGTGCATTGTGTCCGGAGGAGCCTATTCTCCTCCACCAACCGCTTATTTCCTTCCACCAGTTAGTTAACTAACTCTTTCAAATGGTTGGCTTTTTAGTTGTACTGCCGCTTGTCTTTGCGGCGACCCTTCTAGGCCGGTCTAATTGGACTTGGACCTCATCTGACGAAGAGCCTTCTTCAAACGTTGTTTCGTCCTCAAATTCTTCCTCTTCAACTTCTTTGACCGGAATCTAATTTCTTTTCTTCTTGGGCCGCATATCAACTTCCACAGCTTTCTTGACCTCCTCAACCTCTTTCCTCTTCCCCCCAATTTTTCCCCCAATAGCCTTTAGACCCCGCTGATAATACCTTACGAGGGGTATCTCCAACTCGAAGGTAACGGGTTCGAGGGGAGCATAAATCTGTTACGAAAAAGGACAGGTTGTAAACTAACATAGAAAAATTACAGAGAAAATTGTTTAATCACTGTAATATAACGACTGCTTAACAACTGAAAACCGATTCCATCTACAGTCGATACCGATTGTGTAGGAAGTCGATACCGATTGTGTTTAAAGTCGATACCGATTGTGTAGGAAGTCGATACCAATTGTGTATGAAGTCGATAACGATTGCGTATTCAGTCGATATCGATTAATTTGGTAATCGGAATTCTCCACTTTACTCTTTAAAGTCCTTACGAATTTACTTTTACAAATTTGAATTATTTAAAATGACATTATACCTTACTGTCCACCATCTTCGCAAGAGTGTAGCCTTTAGTCCTCATTTGGGGCTTCTCTGCCCACTTCAACAATCGGGAGAAAGGGTTTATCATTGACGTTCTTTGAGGTGAGACGTCAGGTAGCATCTCATAGGCCCACCACTGAAGTACATACATACAACCATAAATATTATACGGCTTAAGGGCTTTATCATTGTCGGCAGTCTTTCTATATGTCACGCCCTTCTCTATATACTCCAGCAAGTCTTTGAAGACGTAGAGACCCCACGGGAATTTTTTAAAGTTTTTCACGTCATCAACGAGTTCAACGTGGGCTTCCGACAATTGAAGATGGGACCCGGGAAAAATGAATGTACATAGAATAAAAAAAAGAGCCAACTTGACGAAGTCGTCATCACTTTGCGCTAACCTCAATCCACTTTCAATATGAGACCGAAGAATTTTCCCGGCCGGTAGACCCCGAAAATATTTGTATCGAATGGTTTCCTCTTCAGTTGCTTTAATGGAAGGGGAATACTCTTGGGGTTCAACCACCACACGGCCCAGTATTAAGGCAATGTCCATCTTCCGAAGATAGACATCTCTCCTCCCAATTCGGAAGTGGTTCTTCTCAACCCAAAAACATAACATGGCATCCACAACATCTCCATCAAAACTAACACCCTTTGGCATTTGGAATATTCCCCCGAAAACTGATGCACTTAGCAACTCCTTTCGCTTAGGGCTAGCGTCATCGTAGATCTTCGAAATGTCAGTAGGAGAATATTTGCCAACAGCACGTTGTACAACCATTTTGTCGGCTTCAGTACATGAACTGTAATACAATTGAAAGAGATTGTTTATAATCAGGCTACATAAAAAATCGCCGATTCCCTAGACAATCATCATCGGCTATTTACACATTCGTCATAGATTGTTTATACAGTCGTCATCGATTGTTTATACAATTATCATCGATTGTTTATACAATCGTCATCGACTGTTTAAACAATCGTCATCGACTGTTCAAAACCACGAAAACCCTAATTCTTCCCTAGAAACTCCACTTCTAATACACAATCACACCAAGACAACCTATTTTTCTCCACAAATTTAAGGGGGAAAAGAAACCACAAAAAATCAAAAAAGAAAAATAATACAACAGGCCTAGAAAACTTATCTGGAATTAGGGTTTTCCAAAAATTGCGAATTCAAAACCCTGAAAACCCTAATTCTTCCCAAACTCCGCATTAACAATCGAACTTGATTGGGATATAGTAGGTTTTAGGGGTTTTATTATCGTCGTCTGACATTGAGAAATATAGGGGCTGGTAGGGATAATAGGGAAAATCATTTGTTGGTGATGGTGGAATACGAAGCGTTGTATTATATTTTACTCATCCTTCCGAGCTTTCTTGTCATAATGGTTGAACTGAAGGTTAGTTGACAATAAATTGGACGTCGGCTGATATAAATAAAATAAAAACATCATATTTATTATGGGTGAAGGCTTCGAAGATTTAATATGATGGGTCCTATCTTGACAGCTTGTTAAAATTTTATGAACAGAGTCCTATACTAAAAAAATAAACTGTAATATAATTGATATCGATTGTATATATGATCGATATCGATTGTATTTATAGTCGATATCGATTGTATATATAGTCGATCGACATCGATTATAAATCGATTGTGTTTATATTCGATATCGACTATATATACAATCGATATCGACTATAAATACAATCGATATAGATTGTATTTATAGGAACATTAAAAATTTTGACAAAATAGACATCGACGAAAGAAAAAGAAAAAACTCATCAGCAATTAATGGAAATTTATTACTTACTTACAAATTTGGTAGCTTTAAGATTGAAGAACGGAATGCTAGCGACTTGCGACCGTCTCTCTACCGACTTCGAACGAAAAAGTAAAAAAGTAAAAAAGTATACAGTGAAGAGTTTGGTGAAGGCGACTATTTATTATATTAGGGGTAGATCTGGTATTTCCTAAAGGCGGAAGATGGCTCGCCGTGCAGCGAATCAATTTGGGTAAAGGTGAAACTATAGGATCTCTATAGTAAAAAGTACATCTGACAGGATCGGTCAGGTAAATTTTCCTAAATTATTTGTACATTTTTCAGTTGTCATCGTTAAAGTCAAACCGCTCAAAAGCCCAACTTAATTTTCAAACCACAAGAGTCAAAAAGCTTTAATTAAGGACCTATCAAACGAAATAAAAAATTGTACTAGCATGTCAAATTTGGACAAAGCAATAATGTCGTGTGTCTCCACTAATTTTTTAGAAAATGACATGGGACAGAGAAAAATAGAAGAGAACCGCCTAAAAACTGTATAATTTAAAATAATGCAATTCAAGAAGGTTTAAAATCAACCTACAAGCCGATCAATATAACTGAAAATCTTTATTATTAAAATTTTGTCAAAAATAGCAAATCTTAATGAACATATCAAAATAAAAATACGTAATAAAATATATAATTTATCAAAAATCTAGCTCAAATCGAGTTCAGAATTACATCCTAAACACTAAAAGAAATATTACCATAAAAAAAAAAAAAAAAAGAATTAAAAATAAGGATTTGAAAGGGAAAATAATAGATTTTGACCTCATAAAAAATCCCACCAAAGGTGGCTAAGACGTGCGCGTAGTAAAAAGCTTTCCGAATTTGGGTCATTTGCTTGATTCCGATATTCGTAGCTAAAATTATGATCAAAATATCGACACGCGCTTAAAACTGCTCCAATTATACTAGGAAAAGATCAGGATTTTCTGTTACTTTTATGCTGATCTGCATGCCAACTCAAAATATATTATCGCCAACAATGTGCTATCTGACAACTCACCAATATGTGACCTGAATGAATCCTCCCACATCAAAGAAGGACAAAGGTAACATGCTTTTGTAGACTAACTAACAAGTTACCATCCAATAAAAGAAATCAAAGAATTAAAGCAGATATCTAATCATGCATCTGTAAAGTCCAAGGTAAAAAAATTGGTACCGATATCAAGTATTAGTTATTGGAGGGCCGATATGAACAGTCCAATTGATACCGATATATATCAAAAAATAAAATTATAGGTATTGGCCGATACCGATATCGAGTTAGATACTAATATATATCGGTTTGCCAAACCAATATGTATGGGTATGGCTAATATTTGACACCTTGGTTGAGTGCTTCTTATGACCACCACTAAATCCTTTTTATTCACCTTAGCTCTTCAACCCATGGTATCAAATCTCGGCTAATATCAATAGTATCGCTGATTCATAGTTTTCAGGCAAACCGAAACATATCGACTCCGATACGTATTAGGTATAGCACAACCATTTTAGATAAAAATGTGGCTGCAAACAAAACTACACCTGTTCGCTTTGGTTTGTACTTTTTATTGGCGATTGCAATAAATTCAAACAAGCTGAAAGCACGTCAAACAAGCTTTTCAGCCAAAGAGAGCTCCCTAAATTCAAACAAGTAATAAATGCTTTTAAAAAAAAGAAACCAAGCAAAAGCCAGTTTAACCTTTCAATCAAAAGAGTTGGCGTTGTGACTTCACCAAGTGAAGTTCACTGACTTGTGAATTGTGACCGAGTTGTAGCGAGTTGTAGCCAGTTTTGCCGAATTGTACCAAGTCATATACTTATCCGCATCAGCCTATCGGTTCATGGAAGACCGATACCCGATATCGATTCCTTGCTTCAACCACTTCTTTCATTGTGGGTCTTCTATATCCCCTCCTTCCTGATACATCTTCCGGCAAGCTTCACGCATGCTATCAACTAATTTTCATTTCCATCTTCCCTAATGCTTCGTTTATAATTACTTTAATTCGCTTCATTTCTCTTGTTGGAAGTAATTGTTCTAATGAGGGGAATACAGGATCATATGAGCGAACAGAACCTGCCCGAAAATTGACTACGACTGATCCGAACCGATTCCTGTTCGGTTTCAGTTTACGGTGGCAAAACTCGAAAACCATGGGTGTAGGATGAGAAACCCGAAAAAATTCAAAAAAATAAAAATAAAACATTTAAAAAAATAATAAAAATATCGAAACCAAACCGAAAAAACTGAAACATTTCGGTTTCAAAAAAAATATACCGATACCAATTAATTTTGGTTTGGTTTTGATTGAACCTGAACCGAACCAAAAATCGAAAAAATTGGTATCGGTTTAGTTTGGTACACCGAACTTTCATCCCTAGTTGTTGGTTGCACTTTAGAGCTCTTTTGCAAGGAACATCCGGATAACCTAGGCAGCGCCTTCAATCCATCAAGTTAGGTCTCATTCAACGCAATATACACCCCTGATTTTGTACGAGGTCAAATAAGTCAAACATCAGCCCACATTGGGTCATAATGTCCAATATGTATCGGGTATCGGATATGAATGACAAAGTAACAAGAATATCCTTTTTATAATTTTATAATATATTTATGAATCTTTTTAAGGTAATGTTATTTGCGCCATGAAATCTTGCTTGGTACTTACGCCAAATGTCATTGATTGCTTTAAATCAGATAATGGAGATTGTGTTTTGCTCTAATCTTCCACACAAGGGATCTTGTGGCCATGACTGTACCATCAGCCAATCAATTTTCAATTCCACGTGGTACAGATCCCAAAAATATGGCCCTAAAATCACATGGCACACATTACGCTCAAACTTTAGGTGTGGAATCTATGTCACGTGGAATTGAAAATTGACTTGTCTAAGGCTATGGTCATAGCCTCAAGATCCCTTGTGTGAAAGATTGAAGTGAAATGCGATCTCCAAGTCTGATTTAAAGTAATCAATGATTTTTAGCGTAGGTACTCAACAAGATTCAATAGGCGCTAATAAAGGTATCCATTTTTTTTATTATTTTAGGAAAAAATAAAAATAAAAGGTGATCAAATATCAGCTGATTTGATCGAAACATATCCGATATATTATATTGGTATCGCCCTGGTGAGTTGGTGGCAAAAGAAAGGGAGCCATTACTTGCACACACTTTTCAAGTGATTGCACCGAATTTAAAAGAAAGACTCACAAGTTTGGTGACTTTTACTATGTTAAAACATTACCTAAGCCATTTGATTTGAAAGCCATGATTTAAAGATATCAATTGTAAAATATTTGAACAAAATATAATTTTCATCATTTGATTAAATGGAGTCAAAGACTATTATATAACTCAACAATTGACTATAATAGATCATATGACAAGTATCGTGTTTTGCTCTAAATTTATATACCAGATAATTATTAATCATGAACTTCAAATCATACAGCCCATATAGCATATTTACATATCACATGTCTCTAAAATGCTAAGTATTTTTTTTAATTTGGTGCAATCACTTGAAAAACGTGTGCAAGTAGTGGCGCCCCAAAACAAAATATCCCGATATCAAACGGCAAGATCTTCATTATTACAGTTTCATGTGTGAAAGATATCATATGATGTTGACCGTGTGATGTAAGAGAGAGAGAGAGAGAGAGAGAGAGAGAGAGAGAGAGAGAGAGAGAGAGAGATATTATGATCAGCTTTGAGAGATGTTTGGTGTGACCCTTCTTTATCATTCTGCATAGCGCTGCTATTCGGGTTCTCCACCAAGGGCCTCAAAGGCAACTGCTGTGGCAGCGAGCAGAGATGCGTGAGGGGCAGGCCTCCCAGTGGGAGTTGACCCGCCCCTCTCTATATATAGCAACAAGACTCCGTCTTTAGAATTGAAGATTCCACCGTTAACACAGCTGAATGGCTTGAATTATACTATAAAGACCATTTTTCATCTCTCTTTCACATAGTAGATATTGAGATTAAGGCACACGAATCAGATAGTCAAATTTTGACTCCACGGGAAAATTCCAAAACGACAATGTGATCATGGTATACTATGAGCAAGGTTCTCGGGTCACTTTTGGGGATATCTTTCATGTGGAATCAATGCCTGACCTTCTAATATGTGAGGCATGATTTCAAGACCTAATTGGAAGATTGGGACATAAAACAATCTCCATCAACTAATTCAAAGCAGTCAATGATATTAACGGTGGAACCATCGGTTGCTAAGATCAAATCTTCCACTGGAAATACAGTGGAAATCACTCATTTATATCTACCTTTATGAGATGGTCTTGTGTAATTGATAGGGGATTTGTTTTTTTCATGGCTTCAATGTCAAATTTGTAGGGCTGCGTATGGCATAGCTCCCGCTATAGGAGAGTTCACCTGCTTTAGCAGGTTCCCATCCTGTTTGCTAACATCCTGTTACCTACTTTAGCAGGTACCCCTTCTCCTTGATAACTCCTTGCATAGCAAGATTTTATACAAGATTTACCTGTTCAACAATACTACCATCCTCTCTACTGACTTCTTATAAGAGCAGATTTTATTTGCTCTAGTAGAGAATTAGTAGAGAGCAGGGAGGTTACTGTTAGAGCAGGTAAATCCTCTTTTACAAAGAGTTTCTACTGTAGCGGGGGCTAACAAAGAGTTATGCTATATGCAGCCTAGATCAACAGCTATGATTATTTGAAGATTAATATTTAGCTAGAATAGTCGTAGGTGACAATAAAACAAAGATTTCTGAAATCAGTCAAAAAATGTTAAGATTTGATGATGAAATTGGTCGAATGTTTTCAGAGATGATGATAGAACTCGGATCTAGAAAATAGAAGTTAAAATATGTTCACTTGAGAAATTTAGATCTAGAAAGAACCAATATCAAATTGATTAACTGATACAATTTTTCGGTAGAATTCATTTCTAGGAAGAGCAAGAGGAAGGTTTATTAATTCAACTCATAAGTGATTTATAAAATGCAGATCTGGAGTATAATATTTATTGATGCAAGTGAATCCTCTCATCATGCAAGTACTTTCACATATTTGCTTGCTAAAATCAGCTATTTTGAGAAACGAGTTTGCCCCATCTCAAAATATACATGATTATAGCATAAAGAAAACCTCATAATTGTCATCTAAGAGACCTCGCATCAGTTTAAAGTAGTTTTACAAGCATTGGATAGTTTGAAAGAGTCAAGATTCCCTTCTATCCAATGGTTGTAAAACTGGTTAAAACCGCTATGTTGTTCAACTAGTTGGACCTGACCATTGCCAATGCTAAAACTTTTTAATCTGTCTCAACTCTTCAGTTACTTCTTTCATTGTGGGCCTTCCTTCTCTCTCTTTCCTGATACATCTAACAACAAGCTCCGCGCATGTTCTCAGCTGATCTTCATTTCCCTTTTCCCTCATGCAAGCATTCATCATTCTCGTAATTTCCGATGGTAATTGTGGGGAGCGGGGAGTTGTAAATAGCTGCAACAACACAGGATTCCACTCCTGAGGATTCTTACCGGTTAAAAGCTCAATTAATAATATCCCAAAGCTATAAACATCACTTTTGTCTGATAATTTGCTTGTGCTCGCGTATTGGGGATCGATGCGCCCGATTGTCCCCGCAACATTTGTTTCTACAAATGTTTCTCCCAGGGGAATTAATACTGACAATCCGAAATCAGTAATTTTTGCGGAATAGCTTTCATCTAAGAAGATAGTATCAGATTTAAGGTCTCTAACAACGATGGGCCGAGAATTGGCTATATGGAGATAGGCAAGGGCATATGCAATTTCGGTAGCGATCTTTAACCTAATATCCCACGACATCCGACTTGAAGGATCCACCTCATGTATATGGTGGTAGAGATTTCCATTTGAGAGATACTCGCAAACGATCATAGGAATTTGGGTCTCAATGCAACATCCGATTAACTTCGCCACATTCCGATGGTTGACATGAGACAATACGACAGCCTCGATGAAAGCACAATCCTTTGCTCTTTCATCTCCTTCGTACTTCTTAACCATAATAGTGCGGTTTTCGTGCACTCCTTTATACATGGTATAGAACATATCTTTACCCAAAATTTGATCATAATTGTTGGTGGCCTTCTGGAGCTCGTTTTCGGAGAACATCCGGATAGGCTTCGCACCACCTTTAAAAGAAGCGATTGAGTCTTCCAATAACCGGGCTCCATTCTTTATGAAGAATTCGTCTTCAAGTTTCTTCTTTGAGAATTTCAGTCTAGAACTGCCTCCACCACCTACATACAACAACAACCATCATCTCATTTATAGTCAGACTCTCGACGAGCCGAGCCACCTCGGAAGCTCGCTCAGCTTGGCTTGAAAAAAATGAGTTCACAGGTACCCTTCGCTCGACTTGCAAGCCAAACCGAGCTATGAGTTAACATCTCATTTATACTTTGTAATCAAGCCGACTAGGAGTTGTGTATGTTGTAGCTCAACTTGGCTTAGCTCATTATATATCATTTATCTTTAAATATTTATATTTTTTTTATAATATTATATATATAACTTAAATTACTAAAATACCCTTAAAAGTAATCTTAGAAACTTTTAACAATTTAGGGTATTTTAGTAAGGGCCTTTTACAAAACAACGTCCTGTGCCATTTTTTATCACTAAAAAATCAATAGCCGCTTTTTCTTCCGAAACAGTGCCCCCACTTACTTGAAACGGGCACCTACGTAGGGCATTCATCAATTTTAATGAATAATTATAATGTTGCCCTTGCCGACATAACCTAAACCCTAAACGAAAATGCATCCCATTTATATTTTTATTACAGAAAAGGTTGATTTTTTTTTATTATGCAAATGTACCCCATGCAGGCCAATACAGGCTAGTATTCGTACGCATTCTCCAACAAATTCTCTTCTTCTTTTTTCACTTTTTTTATTAGTCATTTGACACGTGCATGGAGAATGCGTACAAATACTGGTTCGTATTGACCCATATGGGGCGCATTTTCATAATTTAAAAAAAATATCGATATTTTTTGTAATAAAAATATAAATGGGGCGCATTTTCGTACTTTTCTCTTTTAGTAAACTAACAAAAAAAAAAAATCCTAATCTACTGTGAAATGTCTACATCTATCTAGTCAAACTCTAAGGGCTAAATATCATCTCCTTACCATAGTGATAAATTTCACAAAAATTTCTCAAAATTCGCCAAAAAGGGGGTCAAACAAAAATTTCAGTATGCTTCAGCAAAATTTCAGAAATTTGGTCAATTTTGATAATTTTTTTTTAATTATTCTAAATATGTTAGTATTTTAGTAATTTTTTTAAAAAATATTAAATATATTTTTTGTATATTTTTAATCCCCGAAACTTTCCCTAATTTTTTAACGAAAGGTATCGAAATTAATCCGAAAGGACCTACCACCGAAAAATTACCAAAAACGAAATTTGCACTATGCTCCTTACTACAACCCTCGTCATGCTAATTTGTGATGAAATAAAATATTGTGAGTAGAAGACTAGAAGTAAAATATCAATAAAATAAAATGTAATAAAAGAAAGAAAGATAGTATAAAATTATATCTAAATTATTAAACTAATAATAGCATATTACTAGGTTCGAGCTTGATAGAGCAGAGATAGAATAATTTTAGGCTCAAATATAAAAGAGCTCCATTAAGCTCTTGTTGAAAATAAAAGAGTTGATCTCAAGCTAACCCTGACTCGGCTTGAACTGAGCTCATAAAATAGCCCTACTCATCTACGATCTAATCATTAGAGAAACTAAATAAAGATAAAAGTGTTTGAGGCAAGAGAAGTTACCCGTAGAAGACATCTTTCACACAAATGGAAGGGATGATTCTTCTAGTTTGGGTCAATAATTGAAACTGAACGTGAATTTGAGGAGGTGGAGTCCAAACTCTTATCCAGTCTCTCTAGTAGCAGAAATCTTCTACTTATTTGATAGATTTCATTTTACGCGTTAAGTGGTGGGTGTTGACCAAGACCCATTGTTTAATGGCATAAAGGAAAACGTGTTTTCCTATGTTTTTCTTTAAACCACAGCGTAAAATGTGTACAAGGGCTGAGCATCGTAAGGCATTTGAGCGACACATAGTGACGTATTAATTTAAACACGTTGGTGCATACTGCATATCAAACATGCATTGCATCGCTTTCGCTTCGAAATCTCGCTCCAACTACTGCTTCTAACCATAAAAGAAGAATTTCGTGGCCTACCAAATCATACAAAAAAATTTTACCTTCTTGTCGGCCAGTAGCAATGCTAGCTGTCAAGCGAGAGTCTTGACCTCAATAGTTTCACCTTCTTATGTCATGTAAAGTATTGTCACAAAATTCGCATAATCGGCTATTCTTCCCAATCGACATATGAGGCATGATCGGCTATTCTTCCCATTCGAAAAATGCGCGCTGCCATCCACCGTCACAAATTTCTTTTTCGCCAACATTTCGGTAGGGTGTTATTTCGGTTCATATCGGATAAATTTTGAGAAAAAATTGAGAAGTTTCCAAAAAATTTCGGAGAGTAAAAAATATATTAAATATAATTTATATTTAACTTCATTAAAAAACAAATTATTATTTAAAAAATAATAGTAATTAGAAAAGATTTATTAATTTCGGCGAAATTTCATTAATTTCGCCGAAAGTTTTGCCCGACTCCTGTTTCGATGAATTTCAAAGAAATTTCGGAGAATTTCGGAGAAATTTGTCACTATGCTACTATCCCTTTTTTTGAAATGTAAACTCTAGGGAGACCTCTTTTCACCAAGGATTAAAAGATCGGTTTCGTTTTCGATTTCGAACAGGATCAAAACCAAAATGATCAAAACCAAAACTTTGACCGAATT
Source organism: Chloranthus sessilifolius (assembly GCA_021018995.1). Lineage (NCBI taxonomy): Eukaryota > Viridiplantae > Streptophyta > Magnoliopsida > Chloranthales > Chloranthaceae > Chloranthus > Chloranthus sessilifolius. The sequence continues at coordinate 7,895,988 of CM037593.1, read as the reverse complement.
TTGGGTTGAAATTTTCCCTTCCATACAATTTGATGCCCGAATTTCGGATCTCGATTTCGTTTCGGTACCGACCGAAACCAATAAGATTTGCCCCATAATTTGAATTTTCGGCCGAAATTTTGATCCTTGCTTCTTACCTTTGTCTTTCTTTATCTTATTGTAAAAGATAGCATTTTTTTTTCCTTTTGCCTTTTTTCAAGTTACTTAACGAAAGAGCGGTCAAAATCTATTATGCTCTCTCTTGGGAAAAGAGTCCACAAGTCATCTCTTTGGAAAAAATTATAAATTTTAATATAATTGGTATTAGGAGTGTTATCTGGTCGGTTCAGGTCAGTTTTCATGCTAAACTGAAACCGAACCGATAATTATCGATTTCTAGTTTCTCAAATCGAAATCAAACCGATAACCTTCCAAACCAAAACCGAACTGATAGTTATCGGTTCGATCGGCTTAGTCGATTTTCAATTTCTAACTCAGTTTTTTTATTTGTAAAATTGAAAAAAATATATTTACAAATAATACCTATTTTTGTGATTTCCTTTTTACAAAAAAAATTAAACCTTATTATTTGAAAATTTTCATTTTTACAAATAATAAATATTTTAATAATAATACCTATTATTTATAAAAAAAAGAAAATAATACATATTACTTAGGTAAACCCTATTATTTTTTAAAAAATAGGAAAACCTATTTTTGCATACACTTAATTAGTAAAACCCTATTATCAGTTCGGTTTTTGGTTTTTATGTCAAAACCGAAACATAACCGATAGCCCAATAAGCAGGGGCGTAGCCAGGGATTTTTGTTGGTGGAGGTTGCAAATGATAAATATAATGTTAGTAGTTATTTTACCATAGATTTGGGGGCTTCTACATTATAGATTTGGGGGCTTATATACAAATAAAGGTTGTATAAGAACCATACTTCATAAAAACTCTAGAGTTAAATGGGGGTTTCTACATCATAGATTTGGGGGGCTTATATACAAACAAAGATTGTATAAGAGTCATACTTAATAGAAACTCTAGAGTTAAATGGGGGCTTGAGCCCCCACACCCTTCTATGTGGCTACACCAATGCCGATAAGTCATTTTTCCAAAACCGAAATTGAACCGATATGCCCTAAAATCGAAATTGAATCGAAATTTTTGTCGGTTTGGGTCGGTCGAATTGGTTTGATCGGTTTTCTGCACAACCCCAATTGGTATATAATATAAAGGAAAAGGCTTTCGTCCTTCATTGGAGGTCGCTCAAGCATCCTCAAAGATTGGAGAAAACCTTCAATTGTTAGTGTTGGACATTTAACAAAATAAATATTTATTATTAAATTAATAATATTTATTTATTATAAACTTTGATTAAAAGTTTATGTTTAACTTTAAATGCTTCCCTAATTTTTGGTTTCATATGGAAAAAATACTTTTGCCAATGCTTGAGCCTATAACCTTCAAGTCAAAAGTGATTTGAATTTTGAAAAGTATTGGAAGGAAATTATTACCACCAAAACTTGAAAATAATAGCGGCAGTTTGCCGCCACGCACATTCGTGATATGCGGATGATACAATTAGTGCTTTTGAGGCACATTTTGCACTAGCCTTTTCTTATTTGATCTAAAATAGGGTGTGAATTGCCCTCACATATGTACACCACATGTGTGCATTGGGCGGTTTCCCACCGTTCAAATATAATCGTTCATGAAAACGGTTCAGACAAAGTAGTTACTGACTGTTTTAAAAATTGAAAGATGTAACCGTTCAGTGTGCACCATTGGATCCTTGCAACTGTTGATTGGATCGATCGGAACCCTCGAAAAGGTGTATTAAACATTATAAATAGAGGTCAGAGGAGGGGTTTCATTCACTCGCAAATCTCGAATCCTATATCTGTGTCCTTGAAATTCATGTGTCGACCAGTGCAACTCTATGTGTTCGTTTCGATAGTCACAAAAATCACCAAATTTTTTTAAAATTCGCAAATGTAAGGTCCCCCGAATTATTCGCGAATTTTTCAAAAATTCGCCTGATCACAAAAAATCGTGAATAATTCCTTAATTTTTCAAAAAAATGTGACTTACTAATTTTTTTAATATTTTTTATAATTTTAAAAAAATTTTATTTTTATTTTTAAAATTTTCTCATCGATTTTTACTCTGAATATTTCCCCGAACTTTCAGAATTTGTCGGATTTTTTTGAATTTTAACCTCACCAAACTATTGTTGAACCCCGATTTGGTGACTACGTTCATTTCGTTAGGTCGCACACTACAGTGCACCGTAGTTTGTGACAGATCGGTGCATCACCGAAGCTTCATTATATCATGGAGGCGAATTTGTCGTTATCCTGTTACATAGATTTAGCAAATATTGTCTTAAAGATAGCAATCTAATCGTGCCTTGAAGTCATTTTCAGTCTATTTCTATCATATATTTTGTAACCCACCAATAATTTTAAAACAATATTTTCATGGCACAAAAAGTGATGGATCTCTCTAATACAAAGATCAATAAACTCAAATATTTTAATGATAAATTTCAAACGATGGCAATCAAAAGTACACTTCCTACTTACAAACTTGAAAGTCGCATACATTCTCACTAGGGACTTACTGCCATCGGAGAATGAAGATGAAACACTTGAAGAATGTAGAATCCGTATAAAATGGAAAAGCAACAATTATGCATGCAAATGTTATATTCTCAATTCTCTAGCCGATTCTCTCTTTGATGTTTATCAATCTTATAAGACTGCAAAGGAGATCTGGGAGGCGCTTGAACGAAAATACAAAGTGTTTAGTGTGACGATTAGACACGTGTAGGCGTGGATAGCTTACTTGTATGTGTTGGTGTTGCATGGGTCTTGTGTGTCATGAGCAGGAGTCGTGAATTTTTGAGTTCACTAATGTTGAAACCCATTGAGTGCTTTGAATCCGACAATGCAGATTGTTTTTCATCCCAATATTGCAGATGATGCATCTTGAGATCATGCTCTTACCATCCACCGTCAATTTTTTATTTCACATGGTATCCATTACAAAAAAAGTGACCTTAACATCACTTGGAACTCATCATGCTCAAACAAGGTCTTGGATTCTAATCTCCACGCCTACTCCCGCCCTTTGTGCGGGTCCCCTCGCAGTATGCTACCACATTTAAAAAAGTGGATCCTCTCTTCATGCAAGTACCTTCACATAGGGGAAATTAGAAAAGCATACCCCATTTAAAAAAGTTTCAGTGCATTATACCAATAAAAAAGGTTTTAGGAAAAAGAGTTTGCACGGCTATTAGAAGTTCTAAGATCCATGAGATCGAAAATACCCAACACGTGTGGACTAGAGTCGTAGTTGTGAGATTACAAAATTACCCTTCACTCAAAGCCACGATCGTAATTATCCTCTCTCTCTCTAAGTTCTACTCCACTCTCTCTCTCTTAGTTCTCTCTCTCTCTCTAAGTTCTCCATTAAACCTCAAATTTATGATGAGGAAGAGACGCGCTCACATGCACAGATCATCGAGCTTCGGCGAGATCAATGTATTCGATCGGATAGATCTCGCTGATTTTTCAGTCGATAATTGGATGAAATGGACGGTTGAAAAATTTGTTGGGCTCTCTAAGTTCTCTCTCTAAATTCTCCATTCTCTCTCTCTCTAAGTTCTCCATTAAACCTCAAATTTATGATGGGGAAGAGACATGCTTATATACACAGATCATCGAGCTTCGGCGAGATTAGTGTATTCGATCACATAGATCCCACTGATTTTGCAGTCGATAATTGGATAAAATGGGCGGCTGAAAAACAGAGAGGGATCCGTTGAGTGATGGGTGTAAGATGGGTGATGGGTGCGTTTGAGTGGAGAAGACGACCAGCGGAAACGACCGTGGTTTGAGTGGAGAAGATGACCAGCAACCTAATGTTTCCTAAATCGATACCTTAAAGTACCCTCTATATAGAAGGGTAATTTTGTAATCTCACAACTCAAGTCTAGTCCACACGTGTTGGGTATTTTCGATCTCACGGATCTTAAAACTTCTAATAGCCGTGCAAACCCTTTTTACTAAAACTTTTTGGGTACCATTATACTCACTCCACCAGGCTGCTTTCTCATCCCACCTTCTTCAACCGGCATGCATTGACCGCCTTTGAATCAGATGGTAACGGTCGTTTTTCACCCTCATCTTCTGCACCATGGATCTATGGATCGTGGGCATACCATCAAACGGTCAATTTTTTATTACATGTGACACACATCTCAAAAAGTGACCCTAAAATGATATGACCCCCAACACACTCAAGCATGATTGTAACGTCACCTTTTTAGATGTATGCTATGTGTAATAAAAAATTGACTGTCTGATGGCACGATCCATAGATCCATTGTGCAGAAGATGGGGACAAAAAGCAACCTCCACCATCTGATTCAAAGGTGGTCAATGCATGTCAGCTAAAAAAGTGGGGTGAGAAAGCATATTAGTGGAGTGAGCATAAAGGTACCCAAACTTTTTTTATTGGTAAAATATGCTCGAACTTTTTCAAATGGGGTATGTTTTTCTATTAAGTCCCTTTTCACATATTTGCTTACTAAAGTCAGTTATGGACATTCCAACTTCCAAGGTTCACCTATTTTGAGTAGAAGAGTTATAAAGAAAACGGACACTTTACAAAAACAAACCTTTTAGCAAAAAATTCAGAACTTAAATGTTTAAAAAAACAATGTTTTTATGATTTTTTGAAATTCTGGGATATGTGAAAGCATTATTTTTTTAATAAGGATTTCAGATCTCACGAATCTCTGAACTTCAGAAAACAGTGAAAGCATTGTTTTTTTAAAACGTATTAGTTCTGAAATTTTTTGCTAAAACAATTGTTTTTTAAAGTTGTTTTTCTAATTTTTCCAAAGAAAAATAGAAAGACAGTGTTTTTTTTTCTTTTTTGCAACAAAGAGATGGAAGTGGTTGAACCACGCATCAGTTTAAAGTAGTTTTACAAGCATTGGATAGTTGGAAATCTTGACTAAACGCTATCTCATAAAATCGGAGTCAAGATTCGCTTCAATCCAATGGTTGTAAAACTAGTTAAACCCGCTATGTGGTTCAACCAGTTGGACCTGACCATCCGCTATGTGGTTCAACCATAATTGCCCCTTAGAGACAATACTAAAACTTTTTAATCTGTCTTAGCTCTTCCGTCACTTGTTTCATTGTGGGCCTTTCTTCTTCCTCATGTTGGATTACATCAATTAGGATTGGAAGAAGATGACACTCTAAAGAGAAGAAAATTGTTCTCTTGTGTAGAAAAACCCCAAAAATGAAGACTAAAGTGATATACTACTTAGAACCTTTCAAATTTCATTCATATGACTTGTAAAATGAAAATACATGAGTGATAAAAATAACCCACAATACAAAATCGGAAATAAATAAACATACACTTCCAAAGCAACTACCTAGCCTAGAAAAAGATAGAAAATTACATTCTCAAAGTATATTCCATATTCTCAAGACACTATATTAAATACACTAATTTCCTATAATAAAAAAAGAGTTTCAAGATTGACCAATATAATTCCAAATGGGTCAATGACCTAAAAGACAAAAGGGACCAAATGGGCCGGTCTAGCTTATAATTCTAACAGCCCCCCTTGAGCTAGACCGATCGAATGCCGAGCTTTTCTTTGATCTTGATAAAAGTTTCTTTCTTCAATGCCTTTGTAAAAATATCCGCTATTTGATCTTGTGATTTGCAAGGTTTCACATCAATTTCTCCATCATTGATCAAGTCACGGATGAAATGATACTTAATTCGAATATGCTTACTTTTGTAGTGAAAAACGGGATTCTTGGTTAGTGCAATGGCTGAACGATTATCACAAAATAATATTGTAGCTTCAATTGATGGATGTTTAAGTTCTTCTAAAACCCATCTTAACCAAAGTGCTTGACAACCGGCTAATGCTAATGAAATGTACTCCGCTTCGGTTGTAGAGAGAGCAACAACTTGTTGTTTCTTTAAAGTCCATGAAATTGAACCCGAACCAATATTAAAATTATACTCAAAAGTGCTTTTGCCATCATCTGCACTTTCACCCCAATCACTATCACAATATCCAACCAAACATGAGTTTTGAACCCTTTGGTAATGTATACAATCATTAATGGTACCACATACATATCGCAAAATTCTCTTTCCGGCATTCCAATGACTTCTTCTAGGTGATTTCATGAAACGGCTAATCATGCTAACCGCAAACATAATATCCGGTCTTGTGGCGGTCAAGTACATAAGGCTACCAATATGACTCCGATAAAGAGTTTCATTAACTTTTTTTTCATTATCATTTTTGCTAAGTTTCAAACCAACCTCCATTGAAGTGCAAATAGGATTTGCATCTTCCATTCTAAACTTTTTTAATAAATCTTTTGCATACTTCTTTTGAGATATAAAATTTTCATCTTCATTTTGCTTTACTTCAATACCAAGAAAGAAATGTAGGAGACCCATATCGGTCATCTCAAATTCAAGCATCATGGATTTTTTTAATTCATCGCATATGCTTGAACTATTGTCGGTGAAGATTAAATCATAAATATATAAACAAACAACTAAGAACTCACCTCGAGTGTTTTCTTTGATGTAGAGAGAGTGTTCAAAAGGACACCTTTTGAAACCATTCTTCAAGAAGTACCCATCAATATGGCTATATCATGCCCTTGGTGCTTGCTTTAAACCGTAAAGTGTTTTCTTCAATCTACAAACTTTGTGCTCTTTACCCTTTTCCACATACCCGAGAGGTTGATCAACATAAACTTCTTCTTCAAGAATGTCATTTAAGAATGCTGATTTGACATCCATTTGATAAACCTTCCAATTTCTTTAAGCCGCCAATGCTAAGACCAATCTAATAGTCTCAAGCCGAGCAACGAGAGCAAAAACTTCATTGAAGTCTATGCCATGTCTTTGCTTGTAGCCTTTCACCACTAACCGAGCTTTGTGCCTTTCAACTTCACCTTTTGCATTTAACTTGGTTTTATATATCCATTTCATACCAATGGATTTGTGCCCATTTGGAAGTTCCGTTAACTCTCAAGTCTCATTTCTTTTGATGGAGTCAATTTTTTGATTCATTGCATGTTTCCACTTTTCTTCTTGAGATGCTTCTTCAAAAGAAATTGGATCGGCATCGGCATATAGTGCAAAGTTAATCTCATCTTCATCAAAAAGTCTTCTTGATGCTTCATAAATTTCATTTATGCTTTTGGTCTTCTTTGGAGGAGAATTAGAACTTGATGATGGCGATGATGAAGATGGTGAAGATGAAGATGGAGAGGAAGTTCTATCATCTTCATGCTCACAATTTTGAGCATCTTTCAATTCTTCTTCGTTGACACAAATAGACTTTTGTGTCTTTTCTTAGAAATCCCAATCCCAAGCTTCTTCTTTATTAAATTTTACATCTCTACTTATGATAGTTTTCTTGGTGATGAGATTAAACAATTTGTATGCCTTTAAAGTTTCACTATAACCAATAAGAATACATTTTTCAGATTTATCATCCAATTTTTTTCTTCTTTCATCCGGCACATTAGAATATGCAATGCTACCAAATATCCTCAAATGCGCAATACATGGTTTGTATCCATTCCATGCTTCGTGTGATGTCATGCCTTCAACACTTTTGGATAAGGCACGATTCAAAAGATAGTTGGCACATGCAACGGCTTCGGCCCAAAATATATTTGGCATCCCTTTGGCTTTTAACATACTTCTAGTCAATTCCATAAGGGTTCTATTTTTTCTTTCGGCAACACCATTTTGCTGATGTGTGTACCAAGTAGTTAATTGATGCCGAATGCCATTATCTTTTAAAATTTTTTGAAAATCATGAGAAACATATTCACCACCTTGATCGGTACGTAAAGTTTTCAACATAAAACCACTTTGCTTTTCAACCAAGGCCTTAAATGTTTTGAAGTGGCAAAATACCTCCGATTTTTCTTTGAGAAAATAAACCCAAAGTTTACGACTATAATCGTCAATAAAAGTGAGGAAATAACAATTACCGCCAATGGAAGTGGTGTGCATAGGCCTGCATAAGTCCGAATGAACAAGCTCAAGAGGATTTGATGCCCTCCAAGCTTTCCCAACCGAAAAAGAATTTCTTTGATGCTTTCCGAGTGCGCATCCTTCACAAACTTGATCTTTGCAATCTATATTTGTCATGCCTCTCACCATGTGATTTTTGCACATGAGAGTCAACGAGCTAAAACTCAAGTGGCCATACCGAAGATGCCATAGCCATGATTTGTCTTGGATGATAGAATTGAAACAAGGAAGAACTTCATTTTTAAACTTAAGCGGAAACATCTTGTTTGGAGTCATCTTTACTTTGGCAATGAGAGCATTATTCATATCATTGATTTCACATGCATCTCCTTTGAAATGAACATTGTGTCCTTTCAAAAGGAGTTGTCCAACACTTAGAAGATTGTGCTTGAGGCCGGGTACATAGAAAACATTTGAGATGCGTTTGATGCCTTTCTTTGATTGAACAAGAATATCACCACTTCCTTTTACGGAAAGTCGTTTATCATCGCCGGTCCTTACTTCACTTTGAATAGATTCATCCAAAGTGACAAATACGCCTTTATTGCCCGTCTTGTGGTTACTACAACCACTATCAAGATACCAATCTTCATTGAATGCAACTTCTTGAACATTGCAAGCAAGAAAGAGAGTATCATCTTCCTTACTTTGATTGTTCTCTTGAATAAAATTTGATTCCTTTTTTTCTTCTTCCGCCAATTTTTTTCTACAAAATTTTATGGTGTGACCATATTTTTGGCAATAATAACATTGAACATTAGAAAGAGAAGATCGGCCTCTTCCTCTTCCCATTCCTCTTGATGACGAAAATGACTCATCTTCATCTCTTTCTTTTGCTTGATATCTTCCTCCATTATGCTTTCCTCGTCCACGATTAGAATGTCATCCTCTTCTACCTCTAGAACTTTCCTTAAAGGAAATTTGAGTTTGAAAAGCTTGCTCTAGAGGAGAAGAATCAAATTGCTTCATACGAAGTTCATGAGATTGAAGCGATCCCAACAAACTTTCCAAAGACAAAGTAGATAAATCCTTAGATTCTTCAATTGCTAACAATATATTCAAACGTACGAGTCAAACTTCTAAGAATTTTTTCTACAATTCTTTGATCTTGAAGATTTTCACCATTAATCCTTAATTGATTAACGAGAGAAATTACTCGATTGAAAAAATATTCAACCGCTTCCGAATCCTTCATTCTTATAAAATCAAACTCACTTCGAAGAGTTTGGAGCCACACCAATTTGACTTTATCTTCACCTTTGTATGAAGTATTGAGAGTATCCCATGCTTGCTTTGCCGATGACACCGATGAAATTCTTTCAAAAATAACTTCATCCACAGCTTGATAGATAAAGAACAAAGCCTTCTTGTCCTTCTTGAGATTTTCTTTCAACTCATTGAGTTGAGCTTATGTGAGAGCCGCTTAATCCTCCGGTTCTACATATCCGGTCTCAACAATAACCCACAAATCTTGAGACCCATATAAAACCTTCATTTGAATACTCCATTGATTGTAGTTCTTACCGCTGAAACGAGGAAGTTGAGGTTGCAACATATTGGAAGCCATGAATCTCAAGCTCTGATACCACTTTGTTGGATTACACCAACTAGGATTGGAGGAAGATGACACTCTAAAGAGAAGAAAGTTGTTCTCTTGTATAGAAAAACACCAAAAATGAAGACTAAAGTGATATACTACTTAGAACCTTTCAAATTTCATTCATATGACTTGTAAAATGAAAATACATGAGTGATAAAAATAGCCCACAATACAAAATCGGGAATAAATAAACATACACTCCCAAAGCAACTACCTAGCCTAGAAAAAGATAGAAAATTACATTCTCAAAGTATATTCCATATTCTCAAGACACTACATTAAATACACCAATTTCCTGTGACAAAAAAAGAGTTCCAAGATTGACCAATATAATTTCAAATGGGCCAATGACCCAAAAGACAAAATGAACCAAATGGGCCGGTCTAGCTTATAATTCTAACACCTCATGCCTGATACATATAAAGGCAAGCTCGACGCATCCTCTCAGCTGATCTTCATTTCCCTTTTCCCTCATGGAAGCACACATCATTCTCATAATTTCCGCCACTGGTAGGGAGTGGGTAGTTGTAAATCCCATCCACTCAGGATTCTCACCGGTTAATAGCTCAATTAATTACATCCCAAAGCTATAAACATCACTTTTGTTTGATAATTTGTGTGTTATAGTATTGGGGATTGATGCGCCCTAATGTCCCCGTGACTTCTATTTTTACAAATGTTTCTCCCAAGGGAATTAAAACTGACAATCCGAAATCGATAATTTTTGCGGTATAGCTTTCATCAAAGAAGATAGTATCGGATTTAAGGTCTCTAACAACGATGGGCCGAGAATTGGCTATATGCAGATAGGCAAGGGCATATGCAATTTCGGTAGCGATCTTTAACCCTTTAACCTAATTTCCCACGACATCCGACTTGAAGGATCCACCTCTTTTATATGGTCTCTTAGATTTCCATTTGAGAGAGACTCGCAAACGAAGATAGGAACTTTGGTCTCAATGCAACATCCGATTAACTTCACCACATTCCGATGGTTGACATGAGACAATACGACAGCCTCGTTGAAAGCATAATCCTTTGTTCTTTCATGTGCTGCGTACTTCATAACCATAATACTGCAGTTTTCTTGTACTCCTTTATACGTAGTATAGTACAAACACTGATCCAAAATTTGATCATAATTGTTGGTGGCCTTCGGGAACTCTTTTTCGGAGAACATCCGAATAGGTTTCGCACTGCCTTTAAAAGAAGCGATTGAATCTTCCAATAACCGGGCTCCATTCTTTATGAAGAATTCGTCTTCGTCTTTAAGTCTCTTTGAGAATTTCAAGCTAGAATTGCTTCACCTACATACAACAACAATCATCTCATTTATAATCGGACTCTCGACGAGCCGAGCGATCTCAGAAGCTCACTCAGCTCGGCTTGGGAAAAATGAGCTAACAAGTACCCTTCGCTTTGCTTGGTAGTCAAACCGAACTATGAGTTAACTTCTCATTTATACTTTGTAATCAAGTAGACTACGAGTTGGTAGGTTGTAGCTCAACTCCGCTTAGCTCCATATATATCATTTATCTTTAAATATTTATATTTTTTTTATAATATATTATATATAACTTAAATTATTAGAATACCCCAAAAAGTAATCTTAGAAGCTTTTAACAGTTTAGGGTATTATAGTAAGGGCATTTTACAAAACAACGTCCTGTGCCATTTCTTATCCGCTTTTTCTTCCGAAACAGTGCCCCCACATACTTGAAATGGGCAACCATACATGTCCAACCCGGTCATGTAGGGCATTGATCAATTTTAATGAATAATTACAATGTTGCCCTTGCCAACAAACCCTAAACCCTTAATGAAAATGCGCCCCATTTATATTTTATTACAACAAAGTCAAAAAAAAAAAAAATAATAATGAAAATGCGCTCCATACGGGCCAATACAGGCCAGTATTTGTACACATTCTCCAACAAATTTCCTTCTCCTTTTCTTTTGACTTTTTTTTATTAGGCATTGGACACATGCATGAGCGTTTGAAGATAGGGATGATCTTGTGTAATTGATAGGGGAATTGTTTTTTCCATGCCTTCAATGTCCAATTTGTAGATCAACAGCTATGAGCGTTCGAAGATGAATATTTAGAATAGTCATAGGTGACAATAAAACAAAGATTTCTGAAATCAATAAAAAAATGATAAGATTTGATGATGAAATTGGTCAAATGTTTTGAGAGATGCTGATAGAACTCGGATCTAGAAAATAAAAGTTAAAATACATTCACTTTGAGAAATTTAGATCTAGAAAGAACTAATATCGAATTGATTAACGGATACAATTTTTTGGTAGAAAACAGTTCTAGAAAGAGAAGGAAGAAGATTTATTAATTCTACTCAGAAGTGATTTATAAAGGGGAAATTAGAAAAGGGGGCTCCATTTGAAAAGGTTTTAGGCTATTACACTCGAAAAAAAAAAAAATTGGGTAAAAGGTGTTTCACGGAAATTGAGAGTTTTAAGATATGTGAGATCCCAATATGTGGCTTGTGTGGGGTTAGTCTTGTTCTTAGGAAATGACATCACTACTCTCTTAGAAAAAGGGGAGTTTTTTCTTTCTTCCTCTCTGCATTTAGCGATGGCTTGGCACGGAAGAACGCTGGAGCAGGCGAAACAGCCTCCTCAAGTCCAAGTTCTCCGGCGGTCGACGATAAAATAGAACTCATCGCCATCGGAAAACTCATCGGGATCTAAAAATTCGCCAGAATCTTGGTAGCCTCGGGGTTGAAAATGAGGGTAGTGATGAAATTTGCTAAGAACAAGACTAATCCTACACTTGCCACATACTGGGATCTCATATATCTTAGAACTCCTAATTTCCGTGAAACCCCTTTTGCCTAAAACTTTTTTTTCCAGTATAATAGTCTAAAACCTTTTCTAATGGAACCCCTTTTTCTAACGTCCCATCTAGGAAGGAAAAAATATAAAATTTATTGATGCAAGTGAAAAATTATTGATAAAAATCATATCTAGAGGGAAAGATGACAAAATTAATTGATTGAAACTATAATTTATGATCCTCTTCCCTTGTGGAACCACAAGTCTTGAGTTCTATTCCCCACGCCTCCTCCCACCCTTTGTGTGGGTCCCCTCCAATGTGTTGTGACAAAAAGTGGTTAAACCCGCTATGTGGTTCAACCAGTTGGGCCCGACGATTGCCATTATAGGCAATCCTGTAACTTCTTAATCCGTCTTAGCTCTTCAGTTGCTTCTTTCATTGTGGGCCTTTCTTCTCCCTCCAACCTGATACATCTAAATACAAGCTCTATGCATGCTCTGAGCTGATCTTCATTTCCCTTTTCCCTCATGCAAGCATTCATCATTCTCGTAATTTCCGCAAAAAGTATGGAATGGGGAGTTGTAAATAGCTTCCACTCCTGAGGATTCTTACCGGTTAAAAGCTCAATTAATAATATCCCAAAGCTATAAACATCGCTTTTGTCTGATAATTTTTTTGTGCTCACGTATTGGGATCGATGCGCCCGATTGTCCCCACAACATCTGTTTTTACAAATGTTTCTCCCAAGGGAATCAACACTGACAATCCGAAGTCGAAAATTTTTGCGGTATAGCTTTCATCGAAGAATATAGTATCGGATTTAAGGTCTCTGACAACGATGGGCCGAGAATTGGCTATATGCATATAGGCAAGGGCATATGCAATTTCGGTAGCGATCTTTAACCTAATTTCCCAAGACATCCGACTTGAAGGATCCACCTCTTTTATATGGTCTCTTAGATTTCCATTTGAGAGATACTCGCAAACGATGATAGGAACTTTGGTCTCAATACAACATCCAATTAACTTCGCCACATTCCGATGGATCACATGAGACAATACGACAACCTCGTTGAAAACAAAATCCTTTACCATTTCATCTGCTTCGTACTTCTTAACCATAATAGTCCGGTTTTCGTGCACTCCTTTATACATACTATATTCGTACTTCTTAATCATAATAGTGCGGTTATCGTGCACTCCTTTATGTTGGATAGTATATTTCGTTTCCTTACCCAAAATTTGATCATAATTGTTGGTGGCCTTCTCGAGCTCTTTTTTGGAGAACATCCGAATAGGCTGCGCACCACCTTTAAAAGAAGCGATTGAATCTTCCAATAGCCGGGCTCCGTTCTTTATGAAGAATTCGTCTTCGTCTTCAAGTTTCTTCTTTGAGAATTTTAGTCTAGAGCTGCCTTCACCTACATTCAAGGACAACCATCACATTTATAGTCGGACTCTCAATGAGCCAAGCCACCTTAGAAGCTCGCTCAGCTCGGCTTGAAAAAAATGAGCTCACAGGTACCCTTTGCTCGGCTTGCTAATCAAACCGAACTATGAGTTAACATCTCATTTATACTTTGTAATCAAACCGACTACGAGCTGGATAGGTTGTAGTTCAACTCCGCTTAGCTCCATATTTATCATTTATCTTTAAATATTTATATTTTTTATATATTATATATAACTTAAATTATTAAAATACCCTAAAAAGTAATCTTAGAAGCTTTTAACAGTTTAGGGTATTTAGTAAGGGCTTTTTACAAAACAGAGTCATGTGTCATTTCTTATAACCCAAAAAATCAACAGCCACTTTTTCTTCCGACGCAGCGCTCCCACGTACTTGGAATGAGCAGCCATACATATCAACCCATGTAAGGCATTGATTAATTTTAATAAATAATTACAATGCTGCCCTTGCCAGCAAACCCTAAACCCTAAACAAAAATGCGCCCTATTTATATTTTTATTACAAAAAAGTCAAAAAAAAAAAAAAAATTATGAAAATGCGCCCCATACGGGCCAATACAGGCCAACATTCGTACGCATTCTCCAACAAATTTTCTTCTTTTTTTACTTTTTTTTATTAGGCATTTGACACATGCATGAAGAATGCGTACAAATGCTGGCCCATATGGGGCGCATTTTCATAATTAAAAAAAATATAAACCTTTTTTATAATAAAAATATAAATGGGGCACATTTTCGTACTTTTCTCTTTTAGTAAAGTAACAAAAAAAATTCCTAATCTACTGTGAAATATGTAGATCTATCTATTCAAACTCTTAGGGCTAAATCTCAACTCCTTACTACAACTCTCGTTGTGCTAATTTGTAATGAAATAAAATACTTTGATTAGAAGACTAGAACAAATAAATAAAATAAAATGTAATAAAAGAAAGAAAGATAGTATAAAATTAAATTTAAATTATTAAACTAATAATAGTATATTACTAGGTTCGAGCTCGGTAGAGCGGAGATAGAGCTGAATAATTTTAGGCTCAAATATAAAAGAGCTCGATTAAGCTCTGATTGAAAATAAAAGAGTTGATCTCAAGCTAACCCTGGCTCGGCTCGAACTCAGCTCATAAATAACCCTACTCATCTACGATCTAATCACTAGAGAAACTCATATAAAGATGAGGAGTTGGTGGCAAAGAGAAGTTACCCGCATAAGCCATGGAAGGGATTCCTCCTCTGGTTTGGGTCAATAATTGAAACTGAACATGAATTTGAGGAGAAAGGTGTAGTCCAAACTCTTACCCAGCCTCTAGTAATAGAAATCTTCTACTGAGTGTCGCTTTCGCTTCAAAATCTCCCTTCAGCTCCCGCTTCTAATCATAAAATAGTATAATTTCAAGCTTTTGATGACACTTATAGCACATGCATTTCTCAGCTAACTACAATTTGGGAAGACAGGGAGTTAAAGCTACATATCTAGTGGCCTATCAAATAAAAGAAAAAGTTTTTACTATCTTGTCGGCCATTAGCAAGATGAAGGCCCACTAGTGGATTCCCGCCATCTTCGTTGCTACTTGCTAGCCAAGGATCAAAAATTTCGGCTGAAAATTCAAATTATGAGCCAAATCTTATCCATTTCGGTCGGCACTGAAACAAAATCAAGATTTGAAATTTCAGGCATCATAATGTACCGAAGGAAAATTTTCGGGCAAATTTTCGGTTTCGGTCATGCCTGAAACCGATATTTTAATCCTTGGTGCTAGCTGTCAAGGGAAAGGGAAAGGCAAAGTTTTGACACCAATAGTTTTACTTTCTTTATCACGTAAAATATTATCACAAAATTCGCCGAATCTTTTTGAAAATTCCAAAAACAATGAACGTATTAGCACTCTAACTAAATTAATCGCCAAAGTAAACAGGCGATTCAGCGAATCTCGAATAACCGGCTATTCTTCCCAGTCGAAAAATGAGCGCTGCTGTCCCTTTTTCTGAAGTGGAAACTTCAGGGAGACCTCTTTTCACCTTTTTCATTCTTTATTTTCTTGTAATTGACAACATTTTTTTTTAATCGGTAAGATGTCATATTTTCATTGAAGCAAAAAAAATACAACGAGATCAAACTGAGCGAGGGGCTGAGGGAAAAAGAAAAAAATAAAACAGAAAAAAGAGGCCAAAAAGGCGAGATAAGATCTCATGGATCTCAGGCATGTACAACATTACAATCCCTCGGCGTGGATCTCCTGGACACCCCCTCTATTGATTTTCCTCCACAATTTGATTTCTCTTTCCGCTTTCTCAGCTAGCAGACGAGAAGGCTTGTATTGGCTCTAAAAAATCCTAGCATTTCTTTCCCTCCAAATGATTGTGAAGATTGCTACCGGAAGTATACTCCAATCCGTCTAATATTTATGATAGGAAGCAAATTCAGATAGGATCTGGCTATATAATTCAGGCAAGCAGCCCACTAGGTTCCTGGCTGCAATCATGGAGTTTCAAATAGATGAGGCAAAAGGACAGTGGATTAGAATGTGGTCAGCAGACTCTACTTCCAGGTAGCATAATTGACAGCATTTTTTTTCTTTTGCTTTTTTAAAGTTATTTAAAGAAAGAGAGGTTAAAATCTGTTCTCTTCCCTTGGGAAAAGAGACCGCATCTCATCTGTTTGGGAAAAAATTCAAAATAACTCCTGATTGCAGCCAGGAACCTGATATCAATAACATACCTAAACTATTGATAATATCAAAATAGGCACCCAAAGTACACTTAAGTTCATCAACTAAACCCCTATCGTCACCTTCCATTAAGAGCTGAACAAAAAACGCTAAGTTGGCATACAGCTCAGGAAAATAGCGTACGTAGCACTCAATGTGGCGATGACTGGGCTTTGAAAAATTTTCAAAGCCCGTCAGCCATTTGATATTATTAATAGTGCACCTACACGTTGGGTGCCACGCACGCTATTTTGCTGAGTTGTATGCCAACTTAGCGTTTTCCGTTCAGCCATTAACGGAAGGTGACGGTAGGGGTTTAGTTGATTAACTTAAGTGTACTTTGGGTGTCTATTTGATATTATTAATAGTTTTGATGCGTTATTGATGACAGGATATATGTTCAGAGGTTATTTTGAATTTTTTCCTAAATTTTAATGCAATAATTATATAATATAAAGGAAAAGGCTTTCGTCCTCTAGTGGAGGTCACTCAAGCATCGTCGAAGATTGGGGAAAACCTTCAATTGTTAGCAGGACCTTAAATTGATAACACGCAAAGCATGGATTCATTGCTTAGATTATATTACAAAAAAAAAAAAAAAAAATTAGAAAATTCATCTTTACCATATATATTTTGAGTACCTTTACATCCAACCGCCATTTTTTAAGTTCACCCATGTTGAAGCCCATTGACTCTTTGAATCTGGTGATGCAGATTATTTTTCAGCCAAATATTTCACCAGATGCATCTTGAGATCATGCTCTTACCATTCACCTTCATTTTTTGATATCACGGGATATCCATTTCAAAAAAGTGACCTTAACATCACATGGAACTCATCATGTTCAAATAAGGTTACTTTTTGGGATGTGTACCCTATGAAATCAAAAAATTATCGTCTGATGGCATGCCCATGATCTCAAGATCTATTATTTTGAAGATTGGGATGAAAAATTGTTAGAATAGTCCCACATCTGTCATAGGCTGGAGGTCTTGGGTTATATATTACCTGGGCAAACCTCACCTTACAAGCCGGTTTTGTGAGGATGAGGTAGGCCATGGAAATTTTCATGATATTAAAGCCATTCTTTCTCCTCACGTCACCCATTTCTTATCCACGTGATTTGGCTTAATATTGCCAACACATGTGGAGGCGTGTTCGATTTGTCCCACATCGATTGTGGGCTGGCCCTTCTTAGGCAAACCTCATCTTACAAGCAGGTTTTGTGAGGTTGAGTTAGGCCCATAGAATTCTTTACATGAACTCGTACACTACCAGCCCATACTGTCATGCTCTTGTGGAGCAATGAAATCGTTGATCGACTACCAACAATAAGATCAGGTGATGCAATTTCTAATGGGTTTAAACGCCTCATATGCTGCAAACCGAGGGCAGATTCCTCTCATGGATCAATTGTCATCCGTTCACAATGTGTTCTCTCTCGTAGTCCAAAATGAAAGACAGCTATTAACATCGCCAACCCTCAAAGCACAGAGTCTGTTGCATTCCTCAGCAGGTCAACTACAACAGGAAGTCGGCTTATAAGGTGAGGAATGTCCAGATTATATATAGTCCAAGACCTCCAAGCCCACAGACAATGTCGGATTATTCTAATACGCCCCCGCACGTGTTGACAGGATTGAACTAAGCCAAATCACGTGGACAATTAAATTGGGTGACGTGGAGTGGAGAAACCTACTCTAATATCATGTAGAATTTCATGGGCCTAACACATCCTCACAAAACTGGCTTGTAAGGTGAGGTTTGCCCAAATAATATATAACCCGAGGCCTTCAGTCCGTAACGGATGTAGGACTATTCTAAAATACTGAAATTGTCAAACTTTGACAAAAACCTTGAAAAAAAAAAATATTAATTGGTCTAAGCCCTTTTCATATATGGTGGCACATGCCACCACGTGGAGCTCCGCAACAAATGGCACCACGTGGAGCTCCACAACATATCGGAGGTCGCAAGTGAAATATAAAAAATTTCCTATAAATGCTTACAAGTGTATACCTTTGTCCATAACGGCCTCAAAGTTTTAAACCTTCCATATTAAGCAAGCTGTAAGTCAGAGCCATTTTCACATTAAGCCTTCTAATGTAAAAAGCCTAAAACACATGTATAAGTTAGCGCCTATATAGACTCTCGTTGGGCACTTACGCGCAAAATTATTGATTGCTTTAAATCAGATCACGGAGATCATATTTCACTTTAATCTTCCACACAAAGAATCTCGAGGCCATGAATGTACTATCAGTGGGGCTGTCAATGGGTCAGGTCGGGGCAAAACTTTGCTGCCCAATAAGAAATATGCATATGCCCAACTTTGGCCAATATAAAACTCCTATTTTTATTTTATTTTATTTTTTTTAAGTATAAAATATTGGGTTAGGTTGACTCCAACCAGGCAAATATCCGACATGACCCAACCCAACAAAACCTCTTGGTTGACCCAACCCAAAGGCTAGCTCGGACATCTCATTCCCGATCTAACCAGATAACTCAAATTTTATGGGCATCAGGTCGACCTGACCCGTAAAATTGTCAATTTTCGATTCCACATGATACAGATCCCCAAAAAATAGCCCTAAAATCACATGGCACACATTTTTTAGATTTATCCCATGTGGAATCGAAAACTTACCGTCTTATGGTACAGTCATTGCCTCAAGATCCCTTGTATAGAAGGTTAGAGCGAAACACGATCTTCATCGTCTGATTTAAAGCAATCAATGATTTTTGGCATAGGTACCCAGAAAAAATTCACATTACCATTTTTCACCATTTCTACATAACATCATCGCAAAACTAAGAGCAGTGTACTTTATATGCAAAATATGCTGATCTTGCAGAATAATTAGTAAAATATTAGCACATTATGCCTCTATTAGGAGGAAAAAAAGGTGATTTTTAGGTGTTCATTCAAAGTAAAAACAATGTTCCGAAGATTATAATCTTGGTATTAGGTACCCAGCACACCGAGATTTTGGGGGGTATAAATGGAAACTAAAATGGAGCCTATTGGACCTTTGAAGAACTGACTAAAAGGAGGGTCCAGTTTAGGCCCAAAATTTGGGGGCCAAGGCAGCCCTTCCCTCGCCTATGCTCAAGGCCAGCCCTGACTCTTGGTACTGATGCACTCTTTTGAGTTGTCTCATGGGCATCCCCCATTTGTGTCATCAGATGCAGGCTCATGATCTCAAGGTCTATGGTCTAGAAGATTAAGAGGAAAAAACAATCTCAAGTCTCAACTGTCTAATTCCATTCAATTAAAGGTTATAAATATAAAAAATCTGACATACCGTTAGTTTGACTGCTTTGAAAGTGATGAAGATCATTTTTCATCCTAATCTTCCGCAGGATCAATCTATGATATCATGGGTGGCGAACCATCAAAAGGTATAGCACACATCCCAAAATTTTAACCGCATACCGAGTTCATTGACACTTGGATCAAACTAGGTGTCAAACTCGGTATCAGTATCAGATATTAGTCCATAGAGGACCGATACCGAGTTGTATCGGTACCTTTTAAAAAAAAAATTAAGAAAAAATTAAGAAAATAGAGGCACCGAATACGTATCGGCCGATACCGATACCCGAGTTGATATCCGATAAGTATCGGCACCGATACGTATCAATTTGCCGAAAAACAGATATATCAGTATCAACCGATAGTTGATACCATGGGATTAAGTACCTAATAGTAACTCTTTTGTAAAATTCGTGATTACAAGTAATACTTTTTTAAAATATTCCATGTAATGTCCTTACCTGTAATCATATTACACCCACTACACTGAACATGGCAATCTCCCGCAGGACCCTAATCAGATGGTGAGAATTTATCTTCATCAACAGTCTTTTGGGGCTATGGAAAATCCATATGTATATTTCCTTGAGGACGATCTCAATTGATGTAAGTTGATGACTCAAAATCATCACTGCATTCATGGTTCCATTATAAATAAATTGTTTTGGTTACACAAGAAAATGAAAAAGCTGAAGCTTAATTACCAACAAAATTTCCACCCAAACCAAAAGGTTCTCTATTTTGAATAAAAATTTAAAAAAATATATATATAATATTCACCCACCCCATGAAGCAAAATTTATCACCAAACTTACAGTTGACTATTAAAAACAAAGTCAACCAAACCATAAAAAATCCTGAACTCATTTGCCACACTATAGAATCCAAGACACTCCACAACGCACTAAAAACTACCCTATATGGGCTGCTCAAACTTTGGGAGCTAATGGAAAATATGAAATATAGCAAAGCAACGCATACTTGAAGCCCTGAGCTGAGAAAGGGTGACTACTCATCTTTCTTTTCTGCCTCTGGTTCTGCCTGCTTGCTATCCTCCTTTTTCTCTTCCTTGGCTATAACAGGCACCTCTTCACCCGTTTTTTCCTCGTCTTTTCTGTCTCCGGCTTTTTCATCGTCATTTTTGCTATCCCCAACGCTCAACTTCTCAATCAGTGTAGCAGCCGACGTTACATCCTTGTTCTCTTCTTCCTTGCTTCCTTGGGATTCAGCTATCTCTTCGACCATTTGCTTGAAGTTTTTGCAGTCTGAGAAGGATATTTAGAATCATTAATCAAATGGATAATACAAATCCATAAACAGAGTAGTACTTTGGTTAGGCAAACGAAGTAAACATGAACTGCACCATCTGCATAGTAACCAAAAACGCATTTTTTTCAAATAAAAAAAAAGGGGGGGAAGGTGTTTAAAACGCTTTTTTTAAGCAAAATTCCTTTCCAAAATTTCCCCCTTTTTGGAAAAAAATCATCTTCCCCGTTTAAAACGTGTTTCATCGTCATTTTTGCTTTATTTCCCCTTTTCTGTATATTTTCGGACCGCTTTATTTCCATACCTAGACTTGGTCGACCATCATTCTATTCATGTCCTCAACAGCCCTTTAAAATTCGATAGGTAAAGTAAGTACCGCTTGGAGTGCAAAAATGAAGACAGATGGATTTACTTCTTTCAATCAGCACACTGTGGCGGGGTCAATACTCGAGCTTACAGCATAGTGCCTGGCGCATGCGATGTAGTGCCAGATGAGCACGCGACATCTTGGTGTCGTAACAGCATGGCATGTGGTGCCAAATGAACATGCGACATCTTGGTGCCGTAACAGCACGGCATGTGGTGCCAGCAGGGCACGCCACTGCCTTGCGACGTGGTCGCGCTGCGAGGACATGACACGGTCGCATGAGAGGACAATGCGGGGAGTCATGGGCGTGTTAGTTGGGACTTGACACTGTGTGCCACAGGCAAGAGGCGTGTGCCATGGGGGTATGTCAAACTAATATGTTTGAGGTCCTTTGGTTGTTTGCCCATAGATGATGTTTGGACCATCTATGTGGGAGAGGTGCTAGATGAGTTGCCTTCCACCTTCATGGGGCCTTGCGTCACCAGAGGAAGCGCAGGCGTCTCCTAGGCCTGAAAGGGTAGGCCTAAGATGTCGACGCAGCAATGTCGTGTGACACCCAAGGTGAGGTTGAAGTATGGCCCCGGACTATGCGTCGCGGTGCATACGGCTGGACAACTTCACGAGCACTGCGTGGGACTCAGTTGAGCACACCAGCATAAGGGCTGCGTGGGCCTCCGTTGAGCACGGCAGCATGAGGTAGGCACACGACTGTGAGCTTGGTTCGGTATGCGAGCAAGACATGATGGCATAGGGAGCCGCATGTCAATACTGTTGCGAAGCGATGTACTAGTGCAGTGCACAGGGTGAAGCTTGAGCAGGCCAAGTATGAAATAGTGTGCAATCGAGCGTGCCACATGGGGCACGAGGAAGCGGATGGTAGGCCTTGGAAAGAAGGTAACCATGTCAGGAGTTCCCGTCCTCTAGGCAAGTGGTATCAGAGCTGATAGAGAGGATAGTTGGCCTTGCTGCTGCGCGGCAATGAGGCACCGCGCGAGAGTCCGAGTGCGCCCCCGTAACAGATGGTATCAGAGCCAGATTCGATCTAGCAAGGATGATGCTGAATGAGCTAGCTAACAGGTGAGGGCCTTGTGACTGTGGAACCAGGTTGACCTGACAGGGGTGATGTTGGGGAGATAGTGGAAAGGAGTGAACCTAAGAAGTAGATTGGGAGGGAGCTAGCGGGGAGGTGTCAAACCTCGGGGTTAGATATGAGGTGCTAACAGGCTGGGAGGAGTTGGCGTCAACGAGGACATTGACATTATGGAGTGGTGGAGGATGTGATGGGGTCAATACTCGAGCTTACAGCATGGTGTCTGGGGCACGCGATGTGGTGCCAGATGAGCACGCGACATCTTGGTGCCGTGAAGGCACAGCATGGGGTGCCAGCAAGGCACGCCACATGGGGCCATGAAGGCCTTGCGACGTGATCGCGCTGCGAGGACGTGACACGGTCGCATGGGAGGACGATGCGGGGAGTCATGGGCGTGTTGGTTGGGACTTGACACTGTGTGCCACGGGCAGGAGCCGTGTGTCATGGGGGTATGTCAAACTAATACGTTTGAACTCCTTTGGTTGTTTACCCAGAGATGGTGTTTGGACCATCTATGTGAGAGAGGTGTTGGATGAGTTGCCTTCCACCCACACGGGGCCTTGCATCGCCAGAGGGGGTGCAAGTATCTCCTAGGACTAAAAGGGTGGGCCTAGGACGTCGACGCAGCATTGCCGTGGCACCAAAGGTGAGGTTGAAGTATGGCCCTGGACTATGTGTCGCGGTGCATACGGCTGGGCAACTTCAAGAGCGTTGCGTGGGACTCAGTTGAGCACACCAGCATGAGGGCTGCGTAGGACTCCGTTGAGTACGGCAGCATGAGGTAAGCACACGACTGTGGGCTTGGTTCAGTATGCGAGCAAGACATGATGGCATGGGGAGCTGCATACCAATACTGTTGCGAAGCGAGGTACTAGTGCAGTGCACAGGGTGAAGCTTGAGCAGGCCAAGTATAGAACAGTGGTGCAATCAAGCGTGTCATATGGGGCACGAGGAAGCAGATGGTAGGCCTTGGAAAGAAGGCAACCATGTCGGGAGTCCCTATCCTCTAGGCGGGTGGTATCAAAGCTAATAGAGAGGATGGTTGGCCTCGCTGCGACGCGGCAGCGAGGCACCGCGCGCCCCCGTGACAACACAGTAGAGATAAACTACTCCCATGGACGCCCAACCCTTGGAACACACTACAGCCCCAGGTGGCAACAAGCCGACATCGAGGAGCCAAATTTTCCACACTACTGCGGTACATCCCCAGGTGGCGAAGAGCCGACATCGAGGTGCCAAACCTTCCCTCCCTCCCTCCCCCCCCCCCCTCTCTCTCTCTCTCTCTCTCCTTCAGAATATAGAGGCCTGCTCCCTCCTCACTCTTATAGCACATCACACACCACACATCTATTGACCATAGATAATCCTCCATGGTGAAGATAGTCGATGGTGGGGGTTTTATCCAAAACTTCCACCCAACAAAAAACTAGCACAATCGATGAAGCACCACACTTGCATACGATCAATTAAAGCCAATGAGAAGTTGTCGAAATATTGTAAAAAGATCAAATTGAGAAAACATCCTTCTTCCGATAATTCCAGCATCTTTTGTCCAACCTATCACTATTTGGATGCACTCCATCTAGAAGACCAAGCAGTTCCCCAAGTGGAAAGCACTTTATTCCCAAGATTACAGCGAGGCTGGATATCCCACACAACATTCAGACCCACCATACCTCTCGTACTCATATCGACAATCCGAAAATTTGCATTTGGCACCACCAGCAAAAGGGTGCCAAATAGATGGCTGAAGGAGTATCCCCTGAGTTACCTAGGCACTTCTACTTTTAGGATTTTTGCCGTGTCAGCACTTGGTGGCACTTGGACACTCCTCAACACAACAATACTTCTAGACATGTAAGAAAATACCACATAATACCATCAAATATCCTCATTTTGACACCATAAAATGAACCGTCATTTTATAAAATTTAAACAATAAATAAATAAATAAAATTGTATAAAGTTTAGTAACCTATCAAATAAAAAAATTTGGGTCCTTGAAAACGATTTGTACAATATAGTATACTTCAATTAGATTCATGACATACATTCTATATCTTTTCATTACATATCTCCGTTATCTCACTAAGATTTCCTTTCAATTTTGTTCTATATACGTTCTTTTTTTTTCCGTAAAGCCATGCCGCCGTATTGTAATCTTTAGAAATAGGCATGGCAAACATCTATAACACTTTTACACTTGGCACCCGAGCCACGTGTCTAGGTAACACTGAGTGTCACCCAACCAAAACATCATTCCAAAACTCAATACTCTCACTTCAACCCACTAAAATCAGATGCATATATCAGACTTATCCTTAACCACATTCACCCCATTCCAGCAGTCAAGACCCTTTCCTCCCCCTCCCCCTTGGAGGTGCACCCACCTATTTTGACTCGTTCCATACTTCGCCACTAGGGTATCAAACCAAAAGGACCCAACAGTGTCATATCCATCTCCCCAAGCCTCCTTATACTCCAACCTTTTCCTCCTAAGGGAATCTCACGTATCCCAACTAACCAATTGAAATTTACAGCATTCTCTTCACTCTCAATTTTAGAACCGTAGCCTTCTCAATGCTCACTCTCTGACCAGAAAAAGCCTCATAGCAGAGCAATATGCCTTCAACATTTTGGAGTTATACCACCTACACTACAACGCACAATAGTGTCATCGCCATATTGAAGAAGTGTCACAATAGCCCCCATTGTTAGCAACCTGAACTTTTGAAACAAACCTTCTCCTTCCCCCTTTTGCATAATCTGCTTATCACCTCAGCAACAATATTGGACAAGAGAGAGGAAAGTGGGTCGTCTTTCTAAAGCCTCCTAGTGCTCTTAGAGAATCACAAAGCCCCTTGCATCTGCAGTATAATCTTCCCAAACAAATTGATTGAGCAAAAATCTCGTAACCTTGTATTCTTATCACCTTCCTTCAGCCACCTCTAGTTTATAGCTTCCACATAATTACTCCAAGGCATGTTTCTTCCAAAAAACCTTTATAGACTGCACTGATGTAGCAAGAAAGAGAAAAATATTCAAAATTTAAATATGTAGACTCACCTTATTTTGGCAAAAGATCTAACAAGAAAAGAGAGAAAGAATCACCATTACTTAGGGTCTCACAAGCCCAAAGAGAAGAACCATGTCTCTCAAAAGAAAAGAAAAAAAAAAAGCATTCGCCAACTCCAAATATTATGTCTACAGTCATACACATCGTGAAAAAAAGAGACTCCTAATACTAGATAACTTCTTAACTACGGCTATTAAAAGACTTCTATGTAATAGGAGCTAAAAAAGAACTAAATAGGAAAGAAAGAAATCCATTCTCTCGTAGATCTTGGGTTCTTACCACCTCCTAAAAATCCTAGTGAAACATCCCCTTAAATGCTTTCTTTATTTGCTTAACTCTTTAATTAGTAATAAGGGTCCTATTAAAATAGGAAACCTACTAACCTGAATAAAATGAGACAGACTTCCTTTGAATTCTGTCTCACAAATAAACTTCCACGGAAGTGCTCATATGGTCACTTAAGTCACATGCCGCCCCCTTTTATTTCTACATAATTGGGCCTTTATTGCAGACCCTTTTTAGTAACACTTAGTTCTAGGCCTTCAATGCAGCATTTATTGGACCTGTAAACATGGCCTCTATTGGGACTTTATGATGCAGTATGCAGTACAAATGCTCTGATACCACTTGATGTAATACAATAAAATGCTACGATACCATTCGATGCAGTCAAAAATGCTCTTATGCCACTTGATGCGATACAAAATGCTCTGATACCACTTGATGCAATACAAAATGCTCTTATACCACTTGATGTAGTACAAAAAAAATGCTCTTATACCACTGGATGGAGTATAAAATGTTCAAATACCACTTGATTTAGTCCAAAAATGATTAAACCAAAAAAGATAAGTTTGTTAAAAATTGATAGAACTTTGATACAAAATATGATCAAGGACAAATCCGAGTGGGGGAATCACTCACACCAATACTAGGGACTCATTAACCTAAATTAGGGAATCACTAACCTAATTAGATGAATAGCTCACTCTACAATGGAGGCTTCAAGCTCTCACACAGAATAAATCAAAGTTCTCTTTCTTTTTTTCCTACACATTCACTAGATGCTCAATTTATAGAAATGGACTTACATTCATTAATTACATGAATAAACTAACCTAAATCCTGTGTAAGTTCTGGAGTTCTCCAAATTACTTTTCAACTCCCAATATAACCTTTTAAAATTCCCATGTAACTAACTCTAATTTCAAAAGCTAGAATTTAAACAATATAATTTCCTACATTATTATTTTCTAAAACACATAAATAAAGTTAATTATAATGCTAACTACATTCATGAAAACTAACCACCTATTGACTATAAAAAAACACATAAGGGTGTCATGTGGACGAATCAAATTGCACCACATTCATATATCAAATTGTACGACATGGACGAGCCACATGGGCAAGGAGAAGGCATCATTGGGATCTCTATTGTGGACCTTCGATGGCTCCACAAGAGATGGAAGTTGATCATGTGGAGGACCTTTGAAATCTTTATTACATACCTCCGATCTATGATGTGTACAAGAAGAAGGCAATGATTTGCTTGATTGCCAGAACTATCGTTTATAGATCAAAGATCTCAGTAGTTGCACCGACATTGTATGAGCATGTGAAATTGTTTCACAAGAAGTTTCCCATTGAAGTACTTGGGTACTGTTCATTGTTACGATGGAATCATGCATACTCTAATGCAGATGGAACTAGAGCCACAAGATCAGGAGCTTATCCCAACAAACCAATTGGGAGAAAAAAAAAATTGACGGTTGGCTAAGAGCATATGGTCTTCCTATGTCTCGTGATTGCACCACATTTTGGTTATTTTCATTCAGGTAGGTGTGCATTGCTATCATAAACTAAACGTATATTCTCGGGGGTTCCCTGTTGGGCGGTCTCACCATTACTATATTCCATAGTGTGCTCTTATTTTCATATGGATTTGCAAGGAAGCCCTAACGAAAGTTGGACCTTCATTATCAATTACCAAAGAAGTGAAAAGTGCATTGAAAAAATGTGTCAAGGAGAACTCGACGACGAGTTCTTTCAATGGAGAGCAGAATGATGCAGCTTGCCTTGTCCATGTGCTCATCCATGTGGGGCAATTTGTTTTGTGAATGTGGCACAATTTGATTCGTCTACATGGATGCTTATGTGGCGCATATTTAATGTTTTGTGATTTTTTATAGTCCATAGCTGGTTAACTTTCATAAATGTAGTTAGTGTTGGAATTAGCTCTATTTATCTGTTAATTTCTGAATTTGTGGTTTAAATTCTAGCTTTAGAAATTAGAGTTAGTTACATGAGAATTTTAAAAGGTCATATTGGGAGTTGAAAAGCCACTTGAAGAACTTCATACCTCACATAGGAAATAGGTAAGATCTAATTATTTATTTAATGAACGCAAGCCTTTCTATAAATTGAGCATCTAGTGAATGTGTAGGGAAAAAAAAAAGGATTTGGATTTAATTTGTGGGAGAGCTTGAAGCCTCCATTGTAGAGTGATTCCCCAATCTAGGTCAGTGAGTCCTTCGTATTGGTGTGAGCAAGGTATCAAACTCGATATCGGTATCGGGCCATCTTGGGAGCAATACGTATCGGCTGATACTATATCGAGAAATTTTTTATTTTTTTTTAAAGTAAAAAAAAAAAAAGAATATATATATATATATCAGTCAATATCAGCCAATACCGAGTGATACCGAGCCAGTATCGGCTGACACTGACCTGTATCGCTATGATACCGATACCTGTATTCTCGACGAAACAGATACAAATTGCCGTTACGCATCGGTATCGGCCGAGTTTTGATACCATAGGTGTGAGTGATTCCACCACCCTAATTGGTCCTTGATCATATTTTGCATCAAAGTTTCATCAATTTTTAACGAAGTTCTCTTTTTTGGTGTACTCATCATTGTTGTACAACATCAAGTAGGATCGGAGCATTTTTACTGCATCACTTCACTCCTGCCCTCTTTTACGCCTTTAAAGCTTCATTATTGGACCCATTCGAGCACCTCTTTAACCGCCGTATAGATCTTGAAATATCCGTTTTTTCAGGTGTATTAAACTGTTTGTAATCAAACCCTTTTTCGACCTTTTTTCATGGTGAATCAATCTAGTAACAGCTCCTTTCTAAGTATTTTATTCCTCCCGTCTCCTCAGCTTTAACTCATTCTTTAAAATCAACCTTCCTACCCTGTTAAGTGCCATTTTGTATGCTCCTTTCTAGGCTGTTAAACAGCCTTTGACAGCAGCCCTCGAGTCTCTTTTAAAACTCTCATATAACACCATTAATTTCGGTATTAAATCCTTTTTCCCGAAGTCATGTAAATCCTCTTTTCTTCTTTCTAAATTAGAACATGCACCGCATCCGCCTTATCTGTAGAAAGATCCCTCACCACTTCTGATCAGGTCAATAGTTTGGATCTCCTCCAGTAGGGCCTACTTAGCCTTCCCATAGAATTACAGTTATAAAGATAGAAGTGTGATCAGAAACAAGTCTGGACAAACAATCCAGCAAAATGTTGTGAAAGGAGCCCTTACAAGCCTAACTACAGAGGAATCTGTCAAATATGTACACTATACAGTTGTCTTGTAGATTTAGCCAAAACAACAGATAAAGCTCAAGTTTCATTTGTCAACAGACAGCTACGAACATCCATACTGATACACCACCTGCTATATAATTTCAAGGATACCAAAAATGTACCAATGTTAACATCCATTTTTTCCGTAGTCAGAATAATCCCCCCCCCCCTTCTTTTTTCTCTCAAAAAATAAAAATATAATAAAATAAAACTCATCTAAAACCTCCCAATCCCAACTGATTTCCACTAATATTTCCAAAATCGAACTTCTGTCCACCTACTCACGCTTAGTTTATTGCAAGGTAATAACGAAGTTACACTCTGATATCATACATTTGACCACCACACTTTTGTCAGAGCTGCCAAGCCCATGGACATTTGAACAATCGCAAAGACCACGCAAGAGACCTCCCTCACTGACACAAGTAAATTAGGAACCTTTACCTTACCCTCAATTCTCCTAAGTGACGTCACTCTTCAAATTTCGGATCTCCGACAACCTCCTGTCCGGATTTATCATTTGATGCCCCCACCTGTTCCTAAAACTGGTGTTCAAAAACACATAAAGGTCCCATCATAGCCTCCTCAAACCTTTCGCAACTCAGCCCCTCTTCCTGCTAAGCTCCATCAACCTTTTCATTGCAAAGCAGCTTATGAAAGCACATTTATTTGATGATAAAGCTCAGTTATCTGCAGAAGACTCAAATTCTAGTCGGTGTTTACTCGGAACTATCTCAGTCCATTTGCCCTGATCATCCATAGGAATAGTCGACCATACGGCACACCTGAGGAAGAGAATCTTTCATAATGAGGTATGTTACAATCGATAAAGCACAATACCATATAACCAGGATAAAGTCGATCATCCATAGGAATCGAGCACAACACTTTCACCTTACCCAAAAAAAAAAAATACCATTCTCAGGTCCATTCCCACCCGATTTTCAATGTCCACACTTTAACTCACAATATTCACAATCTCTGATCTGTGCAACTACCACCCACCTCCTTTAGCAAAACCAGTACCATTATGATTTGACTTTGTCACCTTGCAATCAGCTGAGGCATTGACCACCGACTTGAGAAGCACAGACGACAAACTTAAAGGCGCAGTGGGAGAGTGTTCTAAGTTTAGTCAAAGTTAAAAGGACATATATAGGGGGCATTTGATTGCATAGTGCACAAACCAATAGATAGACATTATCAGAAGTCTTTATAACATCATTAGAATGATTTTTACATTTTCGACTAGACTGACTTGACTACAATGAGGATTTCGACCCATTTCTTAAGAAGACCACAAACAAATTGGTTCTTTCATTGGCTGGCTATACGCATATATATATATATATATATATATATATATATATATATATATATATATATATATATCTGTGTGTGTGTGTGTTGACTATAGAGTGTTTCTCATTCTAGTTTATATTTATCCCATGCATGCACTTATTATTCAAACAGTCCTTTAATTTTTTTATTTTTAGAAGATTATGAGAGAAATGATCATCAATGGGAATAACCAAAGACATGTCATCTATCTCCTCCAAAGCACTCTCCTAGCAGTGGTGGTCTTTGCCTACAACTCATTTTTAATACCGATAAAATTCCTTGTAGAAGATTTCATAGATGCCACTAATTGCAATTTTGTTTCTTTCTAGCTCTTAGTATGCCTGTTGGATATATTATAGAAGTATTAGACTAAATTCATTAATTGTTTTTTAATAGGTATGGTGGGATTAAACCTACGACCTAGAGGACTAAATTCACCAATTGTTTATATTGTTTACTTCTTTAAATAATAATTAAGGTATAAAAAATGTGAATATTTCAAGCATCTACAAGCAGCAGAATTTCAAATGGCACGCGTGGAACTACAAGCTGAACAATTAATTATTGCAGCATTAATAAGTTATTGCAGAAGAAGAAGTCAATCAGTTCTTGTGTTGCTTTGCTTTCCTTAGTTATTGTATCTGTATTTCAAGAAACAAATGGAAAGAAAATTTCTCTAAGTTTCTAGACTTAACGTAATTACACCATTAACTCTCAACATAAGAAACTAGAAAATAGCTTATTAACTATCAACGTCTTAGAAAATAACTAATTTATTAAATTAAAAACATTGAAATTTGCTTCTCTGATCCTTCTCTAATATTTACATAGGATTAAGGATGATGGTTTTAGGGAAACTATGTGCCATAGGGCATTAAAAAATGACTACAAAATCCATATCAATTTATATAATCAAAGTCACTTGTGTATAATGGATGACCTGAGCACCACCCCTAGTGCTCAAGCCCTAACAACTGAGACCAACTCAAGCTTTTAACCTACAAAACCAACGAACAACTGAGACGGAATTTCCTACTCTTATTGCTATGTTCTATGAAATTTAAACCGTCCATTGAGTGATTAAACCTGTAAATTGTGAAGCTAGGGGTGATATAGATTAGCCGACTTATATGATTGTTCTAGATGACAGCGACCATCATGTGTAGCATGGAGATCTCTTTGCCATGAGTATGAGTATACCCTAGCCAACATAGGTGGCACACATTGGGCCAAAGGGCATCAATCTACAATTGGGAAAGCACACGGTTAGATTTAAGAGCATAAAGTGGTATTATACTCTACTTATATCAGTGCCCTGATAAAAAATTATGATAAGATTTCAGGAAATTGAATTGTGTACTTTGATAGTTTGACTCACCATTCCTTGGGCATGTTTTCAGAACTAATTAGGTTCTCAAGTGATGTAAAGAAAGGATCAAGCATCAAGAAAGTGAGAGAAGTAAGCAAGTAAGGATGAAAAATGAACAAAAGAAGAAACCAAAAAGAAATGCTTTGAGCAAATTTAAAAGACCCACAAAGAACTTATTGCAAATTGATCGACCCTAAGGAGAGGATCTCATGAAACCATAAGTGATTCATGTGACCACTACTAAGTGGCGTCATAAACACTTTTTAGTTTTTTTTTATAAATAAGGATTGTATTAAAAGCCAGCGAGGAGCTGGAAGGGCTAGGAAACAGCCAAAAAAATTACAATCCGGCAAAAGCTAAAAAGAAACAGAGAAGAAACAAACAAAAGGGTGACAGAACACAAATCTACCTACCCTCCCCGAACAAGCCGCAGGGATTAAACGGGCTAAAGCTAACCTCACATACAAAACTCATCACATCCCTGCCCCCCATATTTATCTAAAGTGACCCAGCGGCACATTGTGTCCTTAATAAGATTTAGTAAGGACCCAATTGGCCGGAGTTTGAGATTAAAGACCCGCGCATTCCTTTCAAGCCATATGTTCCATAACACAGCGTACACTCCCACCCTCCAATAAGCACCTAGGGGACCTTCCCACTTCAAACCATGCCAAGTGAGCAGAAAATCGGGGAGGTTCACTGGGGGAACCCAGCTAAGAAGGGCTTAACTGGGTTCCATAAACACATTTTAGTTACCTCAGCCTAAAGGGCTTTGGAGTCACGAGACGGAAATCAGAGTCGACACACCAGTTTTAGGAAGTCACCGGGAAACCAATATTCGTAAAGATTTGACTTCCGGTCTAGTCTTCCAAAAAAAATTAGGTAAGTGATCCAATTACACGAAAGGGAAGTGTTAGGCAAAACCTTCTGCGCTCATATGGGCACGATCTTTACTTAGCCTTTGTAATAGAAATAAAAGAGAAAACAATTACAGTTGAAACTAAGGAAAGATTCAACAATATTTGCAAAATAAAAGAATGCGTTCAATTAAATGGCTTCGTTCTTTCGCTTAGACTTTGTCGTGCTTGTCTCTATTACCACTATCAATGTCGTTGACTTGTCATATGAACGAAGCAAGGGCTGAGATTTTGAGTACAAAAATGAGAAGCCCGAAATCAGACAAAATTTTCCCTTGCATGAAGGCAATTTTCCTATTCCCGAACCCTACTTCCGTGATAAACTCGACCGAATAATGGCTAAATGGTAATGGAGAGGAAAAAATAAGAAGAAAATAAAGTAAAATTAAAGGAAAATAGAGAGGAAATACTTTCCATATGATATGAAACTTGGTTTGAGAGTGTTTCAATGAGAGTTTCCTAAGAGTAATTTTTCTAAGGTATAGCGACTGAAATTAGGAATTCTTTACGTATTCTAATGGAGATGAGAGGTTAAAATAGCAACATTTCTTTACATTTTCAAGGTTCCAGCCCTTAGCATAGAGAGAGGCTCAGTCTACAACGAAAAGGCTCACAGATGGACCATTGGATGCTTGACAAGTTTTATAACAGGTTTAATACTAGTATATTAAAGGAGCTCCCTTTCAAGGCCAATATAGGTTCGACTGAAAGGAGAATGACATGTGGAATCGAACGGCTAGACGTTGGTCCATGTGGGTTACAAGTAAAGTCGCTCAGTGTGTGGCCTTATGGACTGGCACAGTTGATCATCTCGATAAAGTTGCAATGAACACACAAGCTTCCATCTTAAGGACAAGAAGTTTAATCTCATGAACCATTCTTCCGAAGAACAAATTCTAACAAGGTGTTTATAGTGAGCTTGTTTCGACCGAAGTGAGGTTGGGGGGATCATCGTCTTTGGCATTTGATTGCTACGCATCCTGATGCCAAAGAGGGGCGTCTGTGGACACCTCACTTCGGATGATCAAGTCAATTGTTTGACTTAATCATTATGGTGGTCGAGAAATTGGGAAGGGTCACATCCCTTGGACCTTCAAAGGTCCCTTTTGTTACGAGTATCGAGGAGGTGTGGCTTCCTATGATGTTGTACACCACTTTTTTATTTTTGGTATTTCGCCTTGGCGCAACCGTTAGTTGTACCAGGTTTTTCCTATTACTTGCACTGGATTTCCTTCCCCTATGTTTGACAAGATCTAACTTAGAAAGAAGTGGGACCACATTTCATGTGGTAGGGCCCACTTAGTTCAAAATCCTTTTTTATCTTTTGTTCTTTATCTCTTCCTTTTGTCTTGATACCCAATTCTCTATTGTTAAACCATTTTCCATCTCACCCATAAACTTTTGAATCATGGACCATCTCTCATCACCATCCAACCTCACTTAAACTTTCATTTAGAACCTTTTAATTCACCCTAACCAAACCAATTAGGTTAATCCAATCCTCAAGAAACCCTAGCAAACATAGGGCTTTGGGAAATTACCTAGAAGGATTCTTGTATGGCAGCCATGTGTTTGCATCCAATGGTCACTTCTATTAAGAAGTCCACAATCCTTGTGCTACAAAATAACCAATTGAAGTTTGACCTTGTCAAGCATCCAATGGTCCATCTTCAAGTCATTTATCTATAACTTAAGCCCTTCTCTCCATGCTAAGGGCTGGAACCTTGAAACCCTAAAAAAATTTTGCTACTTTAACCTTTCAGCTCCATTAGAACACTTCAAAGAAATCCTAAATCCAGCCTCCGTAATTTATAAAACCTTAGTTTTCAGATCCCTATCCTTAACCTCCCATTGGAAATATACCAATCCAAACTTTCCAGCATTGTCAAGATCATTTAAAGAGTGTTCCATCTCTAACCTCTCTACATTTCTTTAACTTTTGTTTCATTTTTTCCTCTGCATTCCTTGTTGAGCCATAACTCTGTTGAGTTCATCGCAGAAGTAAGGATCGAGAATAGGGAAATTGTTTTCGAGCAAGGGAAAACTCTGTCTGATTTCGGGCTTTTCATTTTTGTAATCACAATTTATCTCGGTAGTGCTTCGCCCATATGACAACTCAACTACCTTGATAGTGGTAAAAGACGAGCACGATAAGGTCTATGTGAAAGAACCGAGTCATTTAACTTTATATTTTTTTTTATTTTGCCATTCTTATTGAATCTTTCTTTAATCATTGTTGTAATTATTTTCTCTTTTATTTCAATTACCAATCAAGTAATTTGAGAAGGTCTTCTCGTTCGCGTCTCTCTACTTCCCAAAGATAGCTCGCTCGGATACCACTTATTGAATCTTTCTTTAATCATTGTTGTAATTATTTTCTCTTTTATTTCAATTACCAATCAATTAATTTGAGAAGGTCTTCTCGTTCGCGTCTCTCTACTTCCCAAAGAAGCTTCAACTAAATTTGTTCATTGCTTGCTCAAGGCGATCAAGTTGTTGAGTGGTTTGAGAAGGTCTTCTCGTCTGCAACTCTCTACTTCCCAAAGAAAAACCACTCGAATACCATTAATGTAAATCTAAGCTCCAACTAAATTTGTTCATTTCTTGCTCAAGGTGATAAGCCATTGAGTGGTTTGAGAAGGTCTTCTCGTTCACATCTCCCTACTTCCCAGACGAAGACCTGCTCTAATACCATTTAACACGGACCATAGCTTGCAAGTTTGCATTAATCAAGTACCATACAAAGAGAAATAGAGATGCCCAAGAAAATTAGAGAGAGAGAGAGAGAGAGAAGAAGAAGATACAAACCAACAAGTGATTGGCGCAGTGGTCAGGACCACGCTTCAAGAAGTCAAGGTTGAGTTCAAATCCCACCCATTGTCGGACTCTTGCACGGATTTATCCCTAATTACTAGTCTGGTGCTCTAAGATCTGCGGGTTGCATGTACCTAGGGAATTAGTCTGGTGCTCTAAGATGTCGGATACCCCGTTATAAAAAATAAAAATAAAAAAATAAATAAAGAGAGAAGAAGAATATACACTAACCTTATTCTTCTACTAAAATCATATAAATAGTAAATACTCTTTAATTCAAAATATCAACTAAAACATACAAGTCATGGGCATTAGAACAAAAACCTAGTCTAAAACTCCTAAAACAGTATAGAATAAAATGTATTTCAGTTACGCCTACAAAATAGGAAATCTTGGCTGAAATCGCAGAGAAGGGTCACATGCCTTATATCGTGAAATAAGATTATTGCATACTCCTTTCCCTTGACCATTCACACTTCATTACCCCTTAAAATCTCTCCCAAGATTGTCTCTTTCACCAATCACAATTCTTGCGACTCCACTTCTCCCAGGATTCTCTCTTCCACCAATCATAATTCTTACTCACTACTCGACTTATTTATAATTGCTCACGATATATTGATATTTAGTCTTTCATTTTCTCTTATTTCCACTAATAATATATCACATCCTATTAAATAGGGCAAACAGTCTAAACCTGAATTGTATCTAATGATACATTAAGATTTGGGTTATGTAAATTAATGTCCACTTCCCTCAACCAATCTCAATATCATATTGTCCAAAGTTTTGGGAAATTCCAATCTCCTAATATAATGAGAAGAAAATCTTAAGGGGTGAGATATGACCTCCCTAAAATTTATGTGAGAATTTTTCTTTTAAAAGAAGCAAGCAATCTAGACTCCACAAGCCCCTCCCCCCCCCCCCCCCCAACCCTCGTGAAATTTCTTCCTCAAACTAAGGGCCTTGAAGAAATCAATATGAGATCGACTACCCATTCAAGATTGTATATTAATATGCATTCTCCAACGTGGATCGATTAGATAATTTCAATCTTGGTCATCAATATTTTTTGGGGTTATCGCATCATCCTCATCATCATAGCCTTATCCCATCTATTTGGGGTCTACTTTGGGAGTCATATTTCTCTACTCATTTCTGATTAGTTAAGCGCTCTGTAACTTATAATCCTTCATATCCCCTCTCACAGCTTCCATCCAGGTCTTCATTTATTCCTCTTCACCTATGTCCTTGTGCTCAGGGTTTGCTTTTGGCCTCGGATGAACATGTCCAAACCACCTCAAGTTTTTGCCTTTATAGATGTCATTCTCAAATTTTCCCTTGCCTACTCATTTCAAACTTTATCCTTTCTTGTTACTCCACACATCCCTCTAAACATACGCATCTCGGTCACATGTACTTTGTCTTCCTGTCGCTTTTCTGTAGTCAAACATTTCGCAAATGTAATATGACAAGTCCAACCGCCCCCTTATAAATATGTCCCTTCAATCTAAGTGGCACTCTTTGGTCGCACAATACTCAGCTAGCTTGCCTCCATTTCAACCAATCGGCATTTAGTCATTTCGTAATTTTTTTGGTTATCTCCTTTCTGAAAGTATTTTTATGTCAAACCATTAAAGTTCATGTTGTTAGCTTTCCAACGCTTCAAACGGTGTCTCGGATCGAGTTTTGGATTAAAAGTTATGGCTGTTTGAATTTGGTGCATGTGGCTGGAATTCGGATTCGGGTATAGTTCGATCTATCGAAATAGCATGGTCCATCTATCGAAAATAAATAGTTATTTTTATTTTTTTAATAATTTATTTATCAATTTAGTAATTTATTAAATAATTTTATTTTCTTATGTTGAGTCAAAGTGGTCAATAAGTCGATTTAAGTAATCGAAATAATATAAACAAAAGAAATTATACGGAATTAATTTTCTACAAAAATCAACATAAAACGAGAATATAATAATCATATCGTTGGGAAATTTCGTGGAGGCCCCAGATAGGTTAAACAAGATAGAAGGGACCCACCTCGATTGTCGATCGTATGGTGGAAAGCACGGGAGTGATATGATTGAACAGCTACAATTGTTCCTAGTAACGGTCGCACAAGTCCGGTAATGATCGCCCTAAACGGATGGTAGATAATCCCTCCCGCGAATAGAGAACGATAGAGATCTCCTACGAAGATGGATGGTTGAGATCTGTCGCTTAAGTAGGGAAAAGAAGGGAAGGAGTAAGAAGAAGAAAACTCCCGTATAATTTTGATTGTGTAGAATGGATAACTCTTAAGGTTTTATTTATAATGGTAGTAAGTTTTATATTAACCCTAATTAGGGCTTTTCGTAAAAGATTCAATAAGAAAGTAAAAAATTTCACGCACAAAATCTCACAAGAAAGCAGTCATGCATGAGTGAATAGGTTGTCAAATGATTTCGTTTCAGCACTTTGTGTAGGTACTGAAGCAAATGGTGTCTCTCTTGAAATTACAATTATATCCCTTAACCTGTTTCAACTCTTAAAATGGGCGTAACTTTTTATATTTTTGTCAGAATTTGACAAATTATATATCGTTAGAACTGTATCGACGAGCGTAGCACAATAAGTTCAAATTTGATTAAGAACAAATGAAGATAGGGAAAGATATTAATTTAATTTTTTTTTAAGTCTTAAATTAAAAGGCAACAGTTAAAAGTTAACCGGTCCAAGATTTCAAAGGTTCAAAAACTCGTGAAAGTCAAAAATCAAAGGTGCAAAAATTTGGATTCACTATATTCTCCCCCCCCCCCCCCCCCGCTCAAAAAAAAAAAATTTCGTCCTCGAAAATGTAGGAACATCAGCCTCTCTTTCCCAAGTCGCCTCCTTCGGTGAGTGGTGTTGTCATGGTATCAGAACAAGTTGTCAAGTTGTGCTTTCTTCACTCGTAACACATGCTCCTTCCGATCGAGGATACAAAGAGTCAGGTATATATTTCAGCAACATTGACACGTGGAAGACGTTGTGAATGCATGCATAGGTTGGCGGTAATACAACTCGGTAAGCGACTTCACCAACTTGTTCAGTAATTGGAAAAGGTCCAGCGTATCTTGGGCTCAGCTTGCCTCAAACTTCGAAGGGCATAACACCCTTTGTTGGTGAAACACGAATGAATACCTTATCACCAACGCAAAACTCGAGTATTCGTTTTCTGCGATCCACATACTTCTTCTAGCGATCTTTGGCAATCTTCAACCTCTCATAAATTAACTTAACCTTATCGATGGTTATCTAATTTAATTTTGGCCCAAAGATTTTTCGTTCACCAACTTTGTCCCAACACAAAGGAGTCCTACAACTTCGATTGTAGATGGCTTCCAGCGATGTCATTTGAATGCTCGCCCAATTACTGTTGTTGTAAGAGAACTGAACCAAAGGCAAGTGATCATTCCAGCTCCCTTGAAAATGTAACATGCAGGTGCACAACATGTCCTCCAACACTTGGTTCACCCTCTCAGTTTGACCATCGGTTTGTGGATGGAAGGTTGTGCTGAAGTCCAACCTGGTACCCATCACTTCTTAGAAGCTCCTCCAATCTCGAGACGTAAATTTCGAATCCTGATCAGATACGATGCTCACGGGTGCACCATGCAGCTTTACAATCTCTCGTAGATAGGTTTCGGCTAGCTTATCTATACTGTCCGAATTTTTGAATGGTGGGAAGTGAGCTGACTTCATCAATCGATCAATGATCACCCATATCACATCATGCTTCTTCGATGTCCTAGGTAATCCAACGATAAAGTTTATAAAAATATTTTCCCACTTCCACTCAAGTATTGGCAAGGGTTGTAATTATCTTGCTTGCTTCTGATGTTCCGCCTATACCTGTTGACAGACAAGGCACTTGAAGACACACTCGGCAACCTCTCTCTTCATCTTAGGCCACCAATAATATTCCCTGAGGTTTCGATACATTTTGGTGTTTCCAAGGTGCACTGATATCCAGACTTGTGTGCCTCAAATAGATTCTCGTCCTTCAATTCTTGGTTGTCAGGCACGTAGAGGTTGTCCCTGAAATATAGAGCGCCATCTCGCCTCACGCTGAAATCGGATTCGAACTTGTCCTTCATAGACTCCTTATCATTCGCAATCAGGGCACCCTATAGGATGTAAAGCCTAGGCTCTGATTGTGAATGATGATAAGTGATTGCTTAGCTATGTAAGCGGGCCAGATCACTCTCTCAGTTGAGGGGGTGTGATTCAAGTGTGTTGTTCTCTGGTTAATGGGAGCTAGGATGATAACTTGCCTTTGGTCGAGTTCTCTTACAACAACAGTTACCGAGCAAGCACTCAAATGACACCGTTCGAAACCCTCTACACTCGAAATTGTAAGACTCCTTTGTGTTGGGACGAAGTTGGTGAATGGAAAATCCATGGGCTGGAATTAGAGTAGATAATCACCGAAAAGGTTAACTTAATTTGTGAGAGGTTGAAGATTGCCCAAGATCGTCAGAAGAAGTATGCGGATCGCAGAAAACAAATCCTCGAGTTTTGCGTTGGTGATAAGGTATTCATTTGTGTTTCACGAGCAAAGGGTGTTATGCGCTTCGGAGTTCGTGGCAAGCAGACCCCAAGATGCGTTGGACCTTTTCCAATTACCGAACGAGTTGGTGAAGTCGCTTACCGAGTTGTATTACCGTCAGCCTGCGCATCAATTTACATCTTCCACGTGTCAATGCTACAGAAATATATACCTGACCCATCTCACATCCTTGAGATTGTGCCAGTGGAAGTCAGAGAAGATTCATCACTTATAAAGAAGTGTCTTCGTATCCTCAATCGAAAGGAGCATGTGTTACAAGCGAAGAAAGTACAGTTTGTTCTTATATAATGGCAACACCACTCACCGAAAGAAGTGACTTGGAAAAGAGAGGTTGATGTTTAAGTACCCCGAGCTCTTCAACTAAGGTACTATATTTTCGAGAGCGAAATTTTTTTTAAGGGGAGGAGAATGTAGTGATCCCAAATTTTTGTACCTTTGACTTTTGACTTTCACATGTTTTGAACCATTGAAATCTTAGACAGGTCAATTTTTAATCGTTGCCTTTTAATTTAAAATTTTTAATAAAAATAAATTAATGTCTTTCCCTATGTTCATTTGTTCTTGGTCAATTTTAGACTTATTGCGAGGTGCTCGTCGATATGGTTCCAATGATATATAATTTGTCAAATTCATACATGAATATAAAAAATCATGCCCGTTTTAAGAGTTGAAACAAGTTAAGAGGTATAACTGTAATTTTGGAAGAGAAACGCCATTTGCTTCAGTGTCTACACAAAGCGTTGGAACGAAACCGTTTGACAACTTATTCACTGACGCATGAATGCTTTCTTGTGAGATTTTGTGCGTGGAAAAATCCTACTTATTGAATCTTTTACGAAAAGCCCTAATTAGGATTAACCTAAAACTTTTACTATCATTATAAATAAAACCTTAAAAGCTCTCCACTCCCCATGACCGAAATTATACGAGAATTTTCTTCCTCTTATTCCTTCCCTTCTCTTCCCTACTTAAGAGAAAAATCTCAACCGTCCAACTTTGTACGAGAAGATCTCTACCGTTCTTTATTCACGGGAGGGATTATCTATCATCATTTCGGGGCGATCACTACCGGACTCGTGCGAGCATTACTAGGAACAATCGTGGTCGTTCAATCATTTCACTCTCGTGCTTTCCATCGTACGATCGACAATCGAGGTGGGTGCCCTTCTATCTTCTTTAACCTATTCGGAACCACTCCACGAAGTTTCCCAACGATATGATTTTATTATTTTCTTGTTTTATATTATTTTTGTAGAAAATTAATTCCGTATAATTTCTTTTGTTTATATTATTTCAATTACCTAAATTGACTTATCAACCAATCTGACTCGACATAAGAAAATAAAAATTATTTAATAAATTGATAAATAAATTATTTTTAAAAATACCATTTATTTTTATAGATGGACCATGGTTTTCCGATAGATCGAACTAGACTCGAATTTGAATTCCAACTTGCACACCAAAATTCAATGGCCATAACTTTCAATTTAGAACTCGGATCGAGGCACCGTTTGAAGCGTTGAAAAACTAACGGAATGAACTTTAGTTTGGTATATAATATAGAATTTTATATGAACTGTTTAAATACCTATGATGTTGGGAAATGCATCATGAGTAAATCCATTTTATTCTTTAAAGTATTATATTTTGTTTTTTATTCTCTTGATGTTATCTAATGATTTTTTTAATGACTTTAATTATATTTACTCTTATGACTCCATTATAAGTATCGTACAATGATCACATGTCATCTCAATTATATGTTTTATTCAAACCACGATGTGTGCACACACATACTACTCATGCCAACTATGTATCGTTTTTATGCAATTATTTTGCATGCTTTATCATTATCTCTATTATCGCTACTTGATTTTGTTATGGTTGTATGTGGAGTTGTGCCATGATAACAATGGTGCACCTCTTTGGGTGTTAGTTATACCATTCACACCTTTAAAAAGAACATAATCACTGGTCACAAAATCTTTAAGACTTTAAAGCCTTCATCCTTGTGTGGCACTCTCAACACTCTATTGAACTTCGAAAATAGGAATGAAGTGTACAGACGTTGCTGCCCTAGTAGTATGGGATGCTAGCGGTGTGCGTCCAAGTTACACAAATCGCTATTCCTTGGTACAATACGGAGATGAGCTTGTCTTACATTGATTTTATTTAATAAAAATTATTAAAGGTGGAAAATGATAAAGGATAATAAGATACTAAAATATGCTGAGAAGGACAACTGAAGAAAAGGGTGTGTGGTGATCTATACGTGTCGTACCTTACGTAATCTCAATAAGGACATAACATCTATTTAGTTTAGACGGGTCTTAAGGACACCTGAGTAATGGAGGTACGAGGTCTGACACCTTTAGTTCCCGTATTCTCGTGAGTAAGATTTTGCAATTGTGGTCCTATGCAGGACTGACTAGGGTGTGTCTCATTGGGATGATGTCATGTTGGTCGACGGAGATATAATAGCATATGGACCCTCATATGCTATGCTCGAGCAACTACTCTGGCACAAGTCATATTTGAAAGGTTACAAGGAGGGGAGCGATGGTGAGGAAGCTTTCATGTGATGTGTAGACACATGGAAGTCTAAAATATAATAAAGTGTACTCATGAGGGCGTTGGTTCCTATGTGTAGGCTATCAACAAAATAGAATGCGCAATAAGGAAGTTGGTTCCTGAGTGCATGCCTCTAAATACTAAACGAATAGAACTTTGGTGATTAGAATGGTGTTCTCTATATCACGTGGTAAAATGAATTTGTGGAGTGCGTATAGGAGGATGTGCCCTATACCCACACCATGTCTACATGTTCGACTCATTTGACTATAATATTAATTCACGATGCACACACGGCTATCTGGGTAGTTTAAGGCAGATCATTGTGTAACCCACTAAGTTACCTGTTACCGTAACTCACCCCATTATTGGGAACAATTTTTAAATGGTGCAAATTATGGTGATGGAGGGTGCTACGATCAGGGATACACTAAGAACGCCGCAGGAGGTGACTACCAAGATGACCATGTGGACACCAAGGACTACTATGTGAATTGAGCGGTAGAGAGGATGAGAGATTAGGATAGTTTTCATTGTGCTTATCTTGGAGATATTTATTTAGTTCTTTTACATTTTATTAATTGTAGATTTGTATCGCCATTGTTTGTGTGGCATTTATGTCGCCGGTGGCTTTATTTCGTACGTTATTTATATTTATATTTCAGTCATTTTATGATTTTCTAGCTGTTATTATTTAACATTGTGCTGTGAGATTATTCACGAATTTTGGGGACATGTGTTCTCGTGACTGAAAGTAATATGATATATGTCCGCTGATCGCATATGGTGTGCGTGCAGGTCATGACACGGAATTTGGCACCATCATATTATGGCCAAGTTTTTGGATCGTGACAGAAGTGGTATCATATAAGAGGTGTTTCGCGAATGCAGATGGAGATCTAATGATAGAAAATGTTAGAAGTCAATTACATAATTAGACAATGAGCATCATCTATTGCACACAGGATTTACATGTGGGGTCTTTAAACTAAATTTGAACGGCTGGTGATTTGGTAATCCATGAACAAGTGAATTTCAAAGCTAAGAGGCTACCAATCAAAAACAAATTGGGAGCTAAGAAAGTAACGATAGTGACTACTATTCTAGCATTTGTTGGCCCGTAGGCTAGGTCAATCCTACGAAAGCGCAAGCACAAGGGTTTCTTGCAGTTTAAAGTCTCTTAAATCAATATCAAAATAATGGACCAACAATTATTAACGGAGACTAGATCAATGCTATTAGATGGCCTCACATGGGAAGATTGTCTCCTTGGAGTCTCAGAAGCATATTTGACAACACCGAATATCATGGGTCAAAATATCGGATGATACCGATACGTATCGTCCGATGCG
This sequence comes from Chloranthus sessilifolius, assembly GCA_021018995.1. Classification (NCBI taxonomy): domain Eukaryota; kingdom Viridiplantae; phylum Streptophyta; class Magnoliopsida; order Chloranthales; family Chloranthaceae; genus Chloranthus; species Chloranthus sessilifolius. The sequence continues at coordinate 7,851,648 of CM037593.1, read as the reverse complement.
TGTCTTTTTTGAGGGTCCCCGATACGACAAAAATGGTTTTTATCGGGTACCCACCAAAATAACCTAATTATCGGACGATACATTGAAATTATCCGTATCGGACTCGGACGATAATTTGAATGTATCATCCGATAATTTGGCAGATTGACAAGGACCCCAATTGGCCAAATTATCGGACGACACATTCAAATTATCATTCGATACGGGCGATAATTTCAAATTATCGGACAACAACTTGAATATATCGTCTGATAATTTGGCAGATTGATAGGGACCCCATTTGGCCAAATTATCAAACGATACATTCAAATGAACGTCTGTATCGTCCGATATGGGCGATAATTTGATGCACGAGTTTTTTGGGGACTTTTTTGAAAAAAAAAAAAAAATTGTATCAAAATGATACATTCAATGTATCGCCGATGCATTGAATGTATCGGACGATAAGCGACACATCGTCCTAGAGTTCAGGACGATACGAATCGGAATTCCGATATTTTGATCCATGTCAAATATCCCACATTAAGTATAGCTGAGAACTGTTGACTGCTCTCAATCAGTGGGTGGAGAACATTTTCATTCCAATTTTGTATATTACTGATCTTGAGATCAAGGGCATATTATCAGACAAACAGTTTTTTATTCCACATGACGCACATCTCAAAAAAGTGACCCAAAAACCACGTGACACACATAACGCTCACAAATTACTTTTTGGGATGTCTGCCATGTGGAATCAAAAACTGTTTGTTTGGTGATATGCTAGTGATCTCAAGATCAATAGTGTGGAATATTGGAACCAAAATGAACTCCATCGTCTGATTCAAAGCATACAATGATTTTTAGCTGTACTCAATGGGGGATATTTAGTAGTTGGTGGGGGTTAGCAGCAGCCCCCCATAATGAATCACAGTCATAGCTATTCATTCAACGACGTTATATAGCAGGATCAAGTAATCATTCAAAAAGAAAAACTTCCATCCAAGCATTAACTGCAAACAAAAATTAAAGGAGATAATGGCTCCTTACCGACACTTCAACACCAATATGGTTTGGTGTTTAAATGATCTTACATCATTAAAATTATACTTTTTATCTCACACCATTGATTTATCATTATTCCATGTGGCGCACGTCTGTGACCAATCTAGACTGTCCAAGTGACAATCCATCATTGGAACGCATCTCAGCACATAAGAAACATGCCTATAAGTGGATGTGAACCATCTGAGCGATGAACGTTAATATTAGCCACTAAAACTAAAAACAACAGTTGATATTATAGTCAAAGATCATATGGTTTAAATCTCCACAAAATACCATTTTTACCTATCACTTTATCAGTACGGATCACCCACATCATAAACCATTGATGGTGCAAGAACTTTTAAGAGTCATGTCCAAATTAAAAATAGGAATCCAAGAAAGTACTCACTTTCGATTGATCCAAACCGTATGCAAAAGAGCTCCTCCTTCAACTCCCCATCAGAAAAATCAGTCGCATGCCACACACACGACTTATCGTTCCCTGCGTGTTCCTGAATCGAGATCGACGGAACAACTACAAAACCCCAAAACAAAGACCTAAACTCCACTTGTCGCACACATCTCAGATCAATAAACCAAAATGAAGAACTCAAAACAGAAAGAACAACAGACCTAGATGATTGGCACAGATCTTGAGAGTCTTAGATTGTCGCATAACCAATCTAACCTTCGCTGATTCTTTATGTTTGAGAAGCTTCACAGTCCCGACTCCACGCTCCTTCCATTGATTTCCCTCCTTATCGAATCGGTAAAGCTTCGCTTTTCTATACAAAGTAGAGTTAAATTAAACAAACGAGAAATGATCGTAACACAAGAAATGATTGTAATGCGACAATGACGGATAAACCTCTAATTATGTGAAAACAAAAACATTAGAAACTAAGAATTAAATAATTGATCAATAGATTGAATAGGTCTCGTTCGTTTCGAGTCGATCAAACTTCTAGTGGGCTTTTCGAGGATCGAACTCCTTTTCTTTCAACAATCCTTCCTCCCTTCCTTAATTAATCTTTCATACTTAGAGTCTACCATCCATTACAATATAAGCACCCAAGTAGTTACATAACTCACTTGATAACTAGCGAGCTACTACATTCTATCCATAAAATGATGCGGTGTACAACATATATACACATACAAACCATAGCCACAAAGTCCGTCAAAGTCGGAATAAGATCGAGGAAAACAAAAAAATTCAAAAAATATAAAAAAATTAAAATTTTAATAGTTTTAATGAACAAAATAGTCAATATCGAAAGGTTTTCTATGAACAAAATAGTACAAAATATTTTTTTCCCCTTCAAGTGCAAAAAATAAAAATAATGGAGTCAGGGTGACTGCATCTCGCCGGCTTTTTCCGATTTTGTGAAAAGGCCGAAGAATTTTGTGACTATGATACAAACAAGTATACGAAGTACAACTGTAGGATCGTAAGACAAGAAGAGGGAAAAATCAAACCCTAAGATGGTTAAATCTATTGGATTCTACGTACAGATCGAGAAGAACGTCTTCGTCTTCTTCGCCGGTGGTGACGGCGACTTCGTCGAGCTTGACTATGGGGGCTACCTGAGCTCCGGTGTCTTCTTCTTCTCCGGCGACGGTCTCTGACGGTTCCACGTCGTTACTGCGGTCGGGATCGGCCATAGTGGAGAGAGAGAGAGAGAGAGAGAGAGGGAACAGGGTTTGAGCCTTTGAGGTTTTAATGCTTACTTACACTACGGATCGACCCTTTTAATGAAATTTTTGGTTCATTTTAGGACTAAAATAACCTCTGGTTTACTAGAAATGTGACTTCTACCAGTAAAATGATTGAGGCTATTTCCGTCCTAATAAAGTTAGCTACAAGGTCTAAAAGGAAAGGAAGAGAGCTGGAGAATTATTTTTTTAGATGCATACTAAATAGAAAACCCGGCCCAGATGTAGTACATGTCACAATGAAGGGATAAGAGCTGTCAATGGTCCGATCGGCCCGATGCCCGACTTGATCCGATCCGATAATTAATCGGATTGGTACATAAACTTGAACCGTCGGGTCAGGTGGGATGAGACATCTGACCTAACATTCGGGTTGGGTCAGGTCGACCAAGAGGTCTTATTGGGTCGGATCGGATATTTTTTGTCTCGGGTCGACCTGACCCAATTTTCTATATGTAAAAAATGTTTTAAAATTGGGGTTTTTCATGGGGTTGGATCAAGTCGGGTGCACCATCGGGTCAAGTTAGGTTGAGCATTTACAATTTTCTTATTAGCAGCCAAAATTTTGACCCAAATCGGCTCTTTGATAGCCCTAAGTCAACAGGTATAGCCTGAAATACGGCAGACAATTTAGTTTTTGTGGGTTCTTGAATCTTCCTTTCTATTGTTTGGTTGAATGCCCAACGAGCATTTTTCTAATTTTATGCCAAGAAAACACTTTCTAATGTTAAATTTTTAGGGTCAAAACTGTATCACAGTGGAAGGTTGACAATATTGTTGTCTCAAGGTCATAGGTTTGAACCCAGCTTACCTATAAATATTTAAAAGAGCCATAAAATAATATATATATATATATATATATATATATATATATAGGTAATGATCACTTGACTCGAGTAGGTGACTGTCAAATTACATTGTGGTCAATGTTTGATCGTGATCTGATGGTGACCCGCTCGAGTCACACATGACTCGAGCGTGACCTTAGTCGGGTGATCATTTATATATTTATGATTTTTTTTTATTAATTTTATATTGTTGAATTCAGGTCGACTAAACATGAAGGCTCCTCTCTCAATCATGGATCAAATTGCCGAAAAATCGATATGTATCGTCCGAGCCCAAAACTGATACGTATCGGTACCGGACGATACATTCAATGTATCGTCCGACTAATTACATATATATGATGAATGTATCGTCCGGCTAATTACATATATATGAACGATACAGTACTTTTAATGTACCGTATCGTTGTTGTTTGTATGGGTACTCTCAGTCTCTGAATACCTTCTTTTTTCTCTATTCTTTTATAATGTCAAACGACATGGAACAACCTAGTAGTGCTTGTGAGACCTACACGCAGATAGGATCCATATGTGGTGGAGCATATTGGGAGGATAACCTCAAGCAATCACTCACCTTTGTTAATACAAAAAGAAGAAGAATACATGAAATCTAAAACCCACAACCTCATCCCCACAAAAGGGCAGGATAGCCAAAATCTCATCAAAATTTGACATTATAAGGCTGAAATTGATGGCAACTATTGATATATGACTTTGTATGGTCATTAATTGACCCGATCATACATCAACTATTGATATATGACTATATATGATTTCGTCGAGTGTATAGTGTTATTCCAATCGAAATCTAATGGTTCAAAGACCACATCAAAAGATATCTCCAACATGGATTGAAAGAGATTACAGTATTAAACACTTTTTAAATAAATGGCTACCATGTGAATCTCTAACTTCAATTTTAGCACTAGGTTCTAAATCTCACACTTGCTCCTGTCCTTTTTGAGTCTCCTCTTAGTGTGTTGTGTTGTTTATGCCCTATAATATTTTTAAAAGATAAAAACAAAAACAAAAAAAATCGCTCAATTTAAAATCATTTGACTGATTTTAACCACCCGATTGAATGATTTTTTGTCAAAATCTACGGCCATAAATTTTTAGACCATGATCTCCACATTACCACTTGATGAAAACTGATGTCACAAAAATGACTTGTTCCACATCATCATTTGGAACGGGTTGACTGCCATATGCAAGCTCCGTGATGTATAGCCCAGCTTGAATGGGCATTTAGAGATATTGCTATTTTTTTATGTTTACTATAGAGATTCTGTCTCCTTTATTAGTGGGTGATAAAATGAATAGTATGAGTTTTGGTCTTTATAGAAGGTTTAGGGTATAAAAAGACAAAAATAATATAAGAATCGAATTACATTAAAAAAATCTCTAAAATAAAATTATATTATTTAATATTATTGCATTCATACATGTATTAATTTATACAATGGAGTCCTATGAGGAATTAACAAGTCATTTTCAATTGATTAATCTTAATTGGCAATGATGCGCACAGTTCAAGTAGACAACTTGCTTTGATATGATATAAAATTTATTATTTTTTTATCCCATTAAAATCATATTTTCAAGAAATGAAAAGAAATTATAGTAGATCGATCAATGAGGGTCAGGCGAGGTGTTTTTCCTTAAAAATAATTTTATTTGTCTTAACCCTATTTTTATTTGTCTTACCCGTCTCTCTCTCTTTCTCTCTCTCATGCATTGCTTGGGTTTCTTACCACTGTTATTACTAAATGTGAAATGCCCAAATAGAGGGGAGGGGTGTCTCAGACCCAAGGATCAAAATTTCAGGCCCGAAACCGAAAATTTGAACCGAAATTTCGGTCGAAAATTAAAAGCTTGGCCGAAATTTTGGGTCTCATACAAATTTGAACCGAAATTTCAGTCCAAATTATTATTTCGGTGGGGACCGAAATTGATAATTTCGGCAGAATTTTGATCCTTGCTCAGACCTCCTCAGTGGGTTATCTCTGAGAAGGATCCCTCATAAGGCCGTTGATGGGTCTGGTTGGCTCATCACTCGTCCCAATTTTGATAGGGTTGGGGTTGAACCTTCAATCAAGTCAAGCATGAAACGTCTAACACAAGGATCAACATTTCGGCCAAAATGTTTCGGTTTCGAGCATGGCCGAAATGAAACTGAAATCCAAATTTTGGTCCACTTCGTATGGGGCCCAATTTTTCAGATTTCGGTTTTGGTTTCGATCATGCTCGAAGCCAAAATTCAACCCGAAATTTTGATCCTTGGTCTAACATGACCATCAGGTCAACTCATAAATCGGGTTTGGTTGGGTAAAAATTAGTTCATGTCAACTTTATTTTTTATATAATGATATAAAGGGATTATTAGGGTGTTTAGGAGATTTTGAACTAGATCAAGTCATGTTGTGTCAATTTTTCTGGTAGGGTCAACATATACCTTTGACCCATCAAGTCAGGTGCACCCTCAGGTTGAACATTGTTGAAGTTTAGTCCCACATTGGGTAAATTATAGCCTTATCCTAGGTCCCTCCACACACCGCCAATTGGTTTTGAATTGGATGCCTAAATTTATCATGATGTCAGAGCAGACTTTTCTCCACTCCACATTACTCAGTTCAATTGTCTACGTAATTTGGCTCAATCCTACCAACACGTGTGGGAGCGTGTTGAATTTTAGTCCCAAATTGGATAAATTATAGCCGTGCCTCTCCTCTTATAATATCTTGGGCTCTTCCACAGCCAATTAGTTTTGAGTTGGATGAACATATTTATTAAACATATACCTATTATATGTAAGCATCAAGACCTTTCCATTTCCCAAAACATTTACATGATAGGATTAATTTCCTCAAAACTCAATGTTTGAATGATGAACATGTTCCTCAATATTTGATGTGGTTTTAGGGTTAATTTCTATCACACTCAAACGAGATTTTAAGGTCACCTTTTGAGATGTATGAGATATGGAATAAAAAAACTGACATATGATAGTATCCCTATGATCTCAAAATGCATTATACTAAAGATTGAGCTGAAAAATAATCTCCATCATCAAATTCAAAGAAATCTATGCATACTAGCTAGAGGAGATGGGGTGAGTTCACAGTTTCCCTCGATATAATCAATGCCATCTTAAAAGATATTTATAATTTTATTTGAATGAGCATGTTCGATAATTATGCTTTTCTGTTAGTGGAATTAATTGAAAAAAATCATTACCATCTTAGATGGAAAAGGTTTTGTCTTCTCTTTGATGGTTGGTTCATCATCATAGGTGATAAAGTGATTCACACGTCATTCCGATTACTTGACATGGTAGGAAGGGTGGCAATGGGCAGGATAGCTCGCTTGGCCCATTAGGCCCAACCAGTTTAAAGCAGGCTTGGGCTTAATCATAAAGCCCACTAGTCCGGCTTGGGCTTGCCCTTAAGCCTGATAATTAAACTGGTCGAGCTCGGGCCTAACCCCCTAATCCCGTCAGGCTCTCATATTTGATGGCCTCTTATTATCAATCTCACACCATCCAATTGAAGTAGAAGAGATCGTGTATTTCTCTCTCTCTCTCTCTCTCTCTCTCTCTACTTTGGGTCTAATAAAATTAATCTCAAATTTCCCAAAAAATTGTATTCTTAATAAATAAATAAATAAAGATTTTAAAAATCTTACATCGCAATAATTTTTTTTTCCCCAAGATATCATATTTTCATAAATAAAGATTTTTTTTAGCATAAATAAATAAAGAAAGACTTTGAAATGGAAAAAAGGAGAAATCAGAAAAGAGAAAGGTACATATCCAAAAAAAAAAAAAAAAAAAAAGGAGAAAGGAGAAAGGACTGAAGAAGTTTCCTTATCTCTTATAATCTCATTCCATTCGGCTCGCCTATGAATAAATGGGCATGGACTGGTCGGGCTTGGGCTTTGAAAGTATATTGCAGGCAAAGCTTGGGATTAGAATCATAAACGGCCACGGTCAGGCTTGGGGTAAAGTAAATTTCGTTGGGCCCAGATATACTCGAGCCCAATCGAAAGCTGGCCTGTTGCCACCCCTACGTGTAAAGTGGTCATAGGGATGTGCACACTACTTTACTATGAATGATGGATGGACCATCCATTTTAGATAAACTTAATAAGAAAAAAATGTTTAAATTTTTGTTAGGGTTTTTACATTTACCCTTAAGATATGTCTTATTTGCCCTCAACCCTCCATGTTTCACCAATTTATACTCCGGCATTTGATTTTGGGTTTCATTTACTTATTACCCAATATAGTGACCGACCAGTCACAAAAATAATCTCCGACCGATCTAAATTAGACGATGGAGATTGCTTTTCACACAATCTTTCACTCAGTGAATCTTGAGGTCAAAAGCTTATTATCAGGCAATCATATTTTCATTTTAGATGTCGATCATAGTGTATATCAAACGTGATTCTTGGATCTCTTTTTGAGATGTGCATCATGTGAAATCAAAATCTGATCGTCAGTTTGTAGGTCCAAGATCTCAAGATCAATTAGACCAAAGACTGGTCTTCATTAATTGATTCAAAGTAGTCGAAAGTTATTTTGTCACAGAACCCATCACTATAACATAAAAACAAACAATGGCGTATGGCTGCCATGCAAATAGGTAAAACACAGGAGCCGAAGTTCAAATAAGACATATTTTTCAGCTAGCAGGTGAGGTTCTGATCTCATCCATGTGCAAGGCATGCTTTTCAGCGACGCCTCTTAGCCGGCGGTGTCAGCGTAGATTGCTTTAAGTTATAGTAATATTTTGGAATGGTGGTTAACACTTTAGCAGGTGAGGTTCTGCTCTATTAGCATCCTACCAGACATGGGGCAAGGCTTATGAGGGCGCGCCGCCCGCCCCAATTGTTGTAAGTTTTTATGGGCTATTGATTAATATAATTTTCAATGTACTAAATATCAAATCAGGTTGATAAGTTTATTGGTTAATCAACTTATGTTGTTTTACTTTTCACAATTTTACCCACTAGGTTATGGGTTTAACACTTCCCAGTCTCTCAACTCCCCATATTTGCTTTTATTATGGGTCGGATCGGGTCTTTGCCGGGTCGGTGCTGGTCATGGGTCAAGTCATTTTCTTCACTGGGCCAGGCCGCACTTATACATTGACCCAGTGGATTTTTATGAATTTTAACCTTACCGAACTATTGCCGAACCTCGGTGACTATGTTGTCAACAGGTGGGGTTTTTAAAAGGCTGCTGTTACTACCACACCACTTAATGTTACAGCCACCTAATTTAAACTAAGGAAAAATTTGCTAACTACTTTAAATCAGTTGGATGGTGATTATTTTTCGTCACAATCTTCTACATAGTAGATCTTGAGATCATGGGCATACTATCAGATGATCAGATGTTGATTCCACATAACAAACATCCGAAAAAGTAAACATGAATCACGTTTGGTAGTATGTTGTTCATGTTTCCTTTTTGGGATGTGTGTCATGTGGATTAACATCTGACCATTTGATGGTGGACCTATGACCTCAAGATCTTTTGTGTGGAAGATTGAAACGAAAAAATTGTCTAATTTCAAATAGTCAATGAATTTTTTCTTTTATTTAGATGAGGTGGCTATAAATGTAAAGTGGTGTGGTAGTAACACCAACCTTTTCAAAATCACCTACTTATTTTGAAAAGGAAAATTTGCACTTTCGGCCCTATAAGTTTGCGTATTTGCAGAAACGGCCCTATAGTTTCATAACTTGCATAACAGGCCAGCTCCAAGCCTAGCCGGTTCCACGTCAGCAATCAACCGCCTTTTATATTAATATATATATATATATTAATATAAAAGGCATTTTTGCAAATACGCAAACTTATAAGGCCGAAAGTGCAAATTTTCCTTTTCAAAATGAGTAGGAGATAATACTTACAACGGAGAACTACAACAGGCTAATACTTACAACAGTTGGTATAACTCAGAGAACTACAACAGGCTAGGTAAGATATCGATACATTATCTTTGTAAGATATTGTTTTCCCTTCATTTTTAACATATACTAGGTAGACCAAGCTAAGTAAGATATCGGCCGATATCCTAAGATAGCCTTTTAACTAATCAATTTTCATTTTTTAATATCATAGTGCTAAGTCAAGTATTACCCTTTTAACCAACCAATTTTTATTTTGTAAAATATTGTAAGTTAAAATGGATGTTCCCCTTCTTTGTCATTTTGATTTCGTCCGTGTAGGAGATAATACTTACAACGGAGGACATCGGAGAATTGTTACTGTCACGGATAATATATCATTTGATGAGTTTATGGAGAAAATGTACAAAGTCAGTAGAACACGACCGGAAGAACATTCTATTACACTAACAGTTTTATTACGCATAGGGAATGAGCTTGTATTTGCTGAATTGTCTGACTTTGATGATCTTACAAACTTATTCAGAGCATATTGTGTTGGTAATGGTGTGATAAATATTTATATCGAAAAATCATTAGTCACTACCGTCGCAGAAAATTTACCGTCTTTAGAAGCATTTCAACCGTTTCAAGAAACAAATGAAGAAGATGATGGTGTGAGAACAGAACATTTAATTGGAAATCAAGAAATACGGTTTGAAGAGGAGAGCATCGCTGCACCGATGATAGTCGACAATGATAGAAATTTGAATATAGGATTTTGCCCCTACAATAGGCCTTTGGAGCAACCCTCTTCAGACATTCCAATGAGTGAAGGAGATGAAGATCAAGGATATTGTCATCAAATGAATCCGATGCATGCTACATCTCAGTTCAACTTCGATTCGGTAAATCGGTGGGAAACGTTTTTAGTCGGCCTTAGTCCATATCAATGGCCTTCCGAACCAATAGCTTCGGAGCCAACGATAATCGAGCCTTTAACACAACAGCCTCTCGTACATCAAACATTCCCGCATCAGCCAACATCAATCCAAACAACTGCACATGAACCAAACGTATATCGACGGGTTCAATCCCAATCACGTAATAACCATCCAGTCGATGACTGTGATAGTGATCCTGAAAATAATGAAGCACCGCCGTCTCCCACTTCGCGTGTTCATACTAATAAGGGAATTGATCAACCTCTGATAGACGAAGACTATCAGCTTAATGACTCGGAAGGAGAGTATATGGATTCAGATGATGAGGAAATATATGAAGGGGGACCAATTACCATTGGTCAGGGGTTTAGAAATAAGAAATCATTTCAAAAAGCTCTTAAAGAATTTGCAATGACAAATAATTTTCAGATTAAACCAATAAAAACCAGTCCTCTTCAAGTTATGGCGAGGTGTGTTGAAGTAGGATGTGCTTGGCGAATACATGCATCGAAATTAGTAAGTGTGGACACATTTGCTATGAAAACTTTTCACCCAGAACATACGTGCAGAATGCCAGCTTTCGGAAGCGGACATCGCCAATGTACGACATCGTGGATAGCTTTATTCGTAAGAGATAAGCTATTAAAGGGCTTTGACAAGACTCATGCTTCAATAATTTTTTATATTGAAAAAAAATACGGTATAACAGTAGGTTACTGGAAAGCATGGAGAGGAAAAGAAATGATATTGAATGACATCCAAGGTAGCTGGAAGGAGCAATTTAAGATGTTACCATCATATGTCGTCGAATTACAGCGGGTCGATCCAAATGTACAGACCGAATTGTGTCTCGAGCCTGATAATGCATTTCAGAGATTCTTTGTGACATTTGGACCTTGCATTCAAAGCTTTCATAATACTTTACGAAGAATAATATCGGTAGATGGAACGCATTTGCGTGGACGATACAATGGAGTGTTGTTAATAGCTATGGGGATAGACGAGAATAGACATTTATTCCCTATAGCATTCGGCGTTGTACCAAAAGAAAATGAAGATCATTGGACATGGTTCCTTGATCTATTAGGGAGACGTGTAATCGGTGACTTTGAAGAGTAGCTTGTATTGATATCAGACAGACAGAAAGGTTTGATGGAAGCTGTGGAAAAAGTTTGTCCTAACGCCTTTTACAGCTACTGTATGCAACACCTAGCTTTAAATCTGTTTGATACATATAAGGATCCAATATCTAGACCGCTTTTCTGGATTACTGCCCGTGCATTTTCGGAAGCAAAATTTAAAAGAATTATACGAAAAATAGAAGACGATGCCCCCCCCCCCGAAATGTATAATATGGATTAAAGAAATTGGTGATCATTTCTGGGCCCGTGCTTATTTTCAAGGGAGACGTTATGATATGTTGACAACTAATATAGCTGAAAGCATAAATAGTGTGTTGAAAATAGTAAGGGAAGAACCGATCGTGAGCATGTTAGAAACTATTCGCACAAAGGTAGTCGAATTTTGTCTTCGCCGTCAGGAGGAAGGGAATAAAATGACACACGTGTTAACACCGATGGCCCAAGAACACATAATACGAAATTCAGGATGGACCCGTCGAAAAAATGTTATACCATATGGTCGCGATATATTTCAAGTTAAACATGGTGATTATACTGACAGTGTCGATCTAGATAATTGAACATGTACATGTAGACGTTGGGCTATTCTTGGATTACCATATTCACATGTGATCGTCGCATTATCGCGCCGAAACAGAGAAAAAGAGATCTCCCAATTTTGTGAGCACTGGTTTACTAGTAACTTATTTAGGGAAACTTACAAAGAACACTTTATTCCGACCGTTGACAAGCACCAATGGACTTCGCAAAGAGACGACATTCAAGTTTTGCCTCCGCACAAAATACATCAAGCCGGCCATCCGAAGAAACGGAGAATAAGATCTAAAGGCGAAGTTGGACCACTGCGATGTAAAAATTGTAACAAATACGATCATAACCGTCGCTCGTGTAAATTTGTTAGAATTTGAGTGCCGCATGGAGTACAAGTGGACTGTATAGATTAATAAACCCACGTGAAATTAACTTATTATATTACTTGACAGATTTCTTTGAACCACATTTCACGATTCAAAATAAACTACTTTGGATCAGATGAAGGAGACCATTTATCATCATTCATCATCCAAATAGACTTTTTGAGAACATGGCCTTAGTATCATAGCTAATTTTTAGCGAACAATCAGCTGCCGATGACTTAATCTAGCGGCCGATGACTTAATCTATTGGCCGTTGACTTATGTCATCGGCCAATGACTTATGTCATCGGCCACTAATTTCAATCATCAGATGCTAATTTAAGTCATCGGCTGATGACTTAAGTCATCGGCCGCTAACATAAGTCATCGACCGATGACTTAAATTAGCAGCCGATGACATAAGTTATCAGCCGATGACATAAGTCATCGACCGATGACTTAAGTTGGCGGCCGATAGATTAAGTCGTCGGACGCTAACTTAAGTCAACGGGCATTGTGAAATCTGAAGATCAAATACAAGTCTTTTTATGATGTTTATAAAGAATTGTTAGACATTTAGGATAAATTGATACAACAAAAATTATATAAGTTGATATAAAATATTTAAAATTTTATAAGAATATATACAAAAATTTATAAAATTTTACAAAGATATGAAATATAAAGTTTAACTCTTCTTCCCAAACGTGCACATTAAATGTCTGATTTCCGCTCTAAATTGTTGCATTTGTTTTTCTTCGAAATCAATATTCCACCGTTGGGAGAAGTATTCCATGTACTTCAAAACATATATACCGCAGTCCCCACCATTGGTTTGGATTGGTAGAATGACACTGTTGAACGCCGATAGCTTCTACTGTTGATCGAAAGCAGACTTTAAATCAACAGCGTAAAGAAGGCGCGGAAGGTGATGTAATAGACACCCTTTATGCTCTTCGAACCTCTTTGAGCACTCTCGGTCTGCTGGATCTATTAATTTAATTTCATGATCAACTAATGAAATTATAGCCAACGCCCAGTGGCTATGTTTTTGGCTATGCATCAGAAGATAAATCTGCACAAAAATAGAACCAGAATTTTAAATAATTAATTTTATTTAAAAGCCGTTAACATTAAATAAAGCGAAGTGTAGTATTGATGAGTACTGAAAAATGATGATATTTCACCCCTAAATACCTATATTTAGCTGTCCGATGAAGGCTATCTGATGAGAATGATTAGATTTGAAGTGTTTCAGGTAAATACAAGTCAAGTATAGAAAACAGTCCAAGAATTCTGAATATAATGTCAAAACACTGCAACTTTGGGTAATCAAGAACTTAGTGCGACTTGCGGCTATATTTGGACTTTCAAGACGGCCGAATTATGAAATTGTCAAAACATGAAAGTTGTAGATCTTTTCGTCATCTTTTCAACGGCTCACGAATCACCTCAATCCGAGTTCGGGACAGAATGTTATGGCTGAAATACAGAAGCAGTGTCTGATACAATGAAAGTGCTGAATTTCACGGATTTCTGGGGTCGATGCATCGACCCTATAGGTCGATTAATCGAGGACAAGTCAGAGTCTGACACAAAACTGACACTGTAAAGCAAATTTTTGGGACTTTTTGGCGGCTCGATGCATCGACCCTCCCTGGTCGATTAATCGACCCTAAAATTTTGGCTTGGGAGACTTCCGCGACGAGAGTCTATTTAAAGCGACTCAAACACTTCGGGGGAAAAGGGGATTTTTTTTAGAGAATTAATTTTAGGTTTAGAGTTCTTAGTTTTTAGCTATTATTTTTTATAGTTAGACATAGAAATAGGAAAGTTTTATTATTCTTTTTTGAGAGCTTTGTTCCTTTAATTTGTCAGTACTCATTCCTTCAGTTTATAAATTTTGTTCAAAGTTTATTCCTGCATTAATTTCGTTTCTGAAGATCATCGTACTTTTGGATCAAAGTAAGTTCTTTTGAAGTTTGAGGTAATTTCAATTTATTAAATTAATGTTATTTTCCCGTCTTTATTTATTTATGTCATTTAATTACAATATGTGTGGCTAAATTTATAGGGATGGGGATCTAATGATTCCCATCCGAGGGATGTACTTTTAATAATATAAATTTAGGATTAAAATATGAGATTTTATTTTATGGTTGTTGTGCTATCTTGAACGTATGAAATCCCCGCCACTAACAGGGATCGCGTGTGCCTAGCCATGCACGGGTTCTCAAATCTGTGATAATTTTACCCAATCATTGTTATGGTCTTTTTGCTTTCATCGTGTCGATCTAACTACGATCATGTTCTGGGATCGGGTGTGACTAGTGATGCCCTGGATCTTCGATATGTAATCGTAACTCTATCTTAAATAGTCCCTAATCTGAATAAAGTGTGCCTAGCCATGCCCTTGATTTCACATTTATATGTGGTATTCTTGTTGGAATTTTCACCCACTTTGGGGGTGATTTTTATTTGAACCTGAGATCATGTGTGCCTAGCCATGCCCTTGATCCCAGATCTATATATGAAAATTATCTAAGTCCTGATTGCAGGGATGCAACGTGGAACCTATTAGGGTGTTGACCATTGATCTTCCATAAAAGATGTTTGTTACCAATGAAATATCTCATAATTTAATCCTTAGATTTATATTATAGGAAGAACGGACCAAAGATGGGAGGATTTAGTATCTTCATCTTTATCATCATCTTTACCTTTCCTTTTGAATTATCAATTGAATTTTAGTTTGTAGTCATTAATTACCATTTCATCAACCGCTTAAATCATAAAACTGGTAGAATACTGTTAGATCTTAATAGATTTCTAGAATTGCTTGTCTCTTTTAGATATTTCAAAATTAGTCCTCGTGGGAACGATCTCGTACTCCGCACCCACTATATACAAACCGATTCGTGCACTTGCGAGTAAAACATCACATTAAAAATATCACATCAAGTATTAAAAAACGTACCGTTCCACAGTCGACCGCGTGAATTCCGCATTTATCATTTGTAAGTAGTGGTTCAAGCGGCTTTAAATTGTTACGAACCTTCCACTCATCACAGTAGGCCTGCCACTTATCGAAGTCGCTAAGTGCGGCTAGTCCTTCATTATTGATAAATTTTCATATTTTTTCTCGTCCGCTATAAACAAGGTTTGAAACAGAATTATGTAGTAAGTAAATAAATTAAAAAAAGTATGAATGAAAAGACAAATAAGTGAAACAAACGAAACAATAAATAGTTGAAACCTTACCAGGGCGGATGCAGAAGCGAACCAGCTTTTTTGGACATTTGTCGTGAACTTTTGATCGTTGATAACTTCAAGGACTCTCGAGTATACGTCGATGACTTCATTGTCAAGCCACGAGCGTCCTTTGAGAACCTTTAAAAGACCAACTGTGATGTCAACACCCATGACAGTATTGACGATCACATTGTCGTCTCCCTCCGACCGGTTTCAAAAACTGAGCATATATTTGTGCTCCATCGATTTTGGCTCATCCTCTTCCTCCTCCTCCACAACCAATCTTGGTCTTTTTATAATGGTTTTACTTGTCGGAGTCTTTCTCTTCTTTCGAGCACGCAAGTCATATCCCTCGACTTTACTTTTTCCAATTGATAGTTTAACTAAAATTGATTTGAGGGATACCGATTGTGACTCATGAGAAGGCTGGGTAAGAAGAGTACCCTCATCATCGACTTCCACCAAGGGTTGTTTAGTAGGAGGTGGAGGAGCTCCAAAAGTTTTGGGGGCCGTGATTTGATGGGTAGGTTAAGGAGCAGTGGGTTTTTGGCCAGAAGTTCGGGGGGTAGTAGATTAATGGCTTGGTTGAGGAGCAGTGGGTTTAGGGTCAGTAGGTTTAGAGGAAGAAGTTTTGGGGGTAGTTGATTGATGGGTAGGTTGGGGAGCAGTGGGTTTTGGGTCAGAGGGTTTAGGGGCAGAAGTTCGGGGGGCAGTGGATATATGGCTTAGTGGAGGAGCAGTGGGTTTAGAAGCTGTAGGATGAGTGACAGGGGGAACGAAGGTTTCAAATAGAACAGATGAAAAAATATTATCCTGCATAATTACAAAATATATTAAAAATTGTCATTATTTTATAAATTTTTTTTATATTTGGGATCAAATTAGCGACCGAATTATCGATCGATAATATAAGTTATCGGTTGATAATTTACATTATCGATCGATAATGTAACTTATCGGCCGCTAATCTAAATAAGCGGTTGATAATTTAAATTATCGGACGATAATTTAAATTATCGGACGATAATGTAAATTATCGAGCAATAATATAAGTTAGCGGCCGATAATGTTAATTATCGACCGCTAACTTATATTAGCGGCCGATAAGTTACATTATCGATCGATAATGTAAATTATCGACCGCTAACTTAAATTATCGGTTGATAATGTAAGTTGTCGGACGATAATTTACATTATCGGTCGACAAGCGTATTTGGAATTAATCTTTAAAAACGTATAATTTTTTCAAATTTAAAAAGAAATGGTTTAGTACCTTCGTTAAATGAGATGTGACTGCATCAAGGTCCATATGCATTGAGGCATTTCTTTCTGTTAAATTTAGGACCCGATGTTTTAGTGACCCTACTTCATCTTGTAATGACCCAACTTACTCTTGGAGAGTCTTCTTTTCTCTCCTCAGATGTTCAATTTTGAGTGCTTGCCCTTTAAGCACTGTAAATGCACGTTGGAAGTCATTTTTCATTTCTTTTACAGCCATGCGGAGCGTCTTGCATTCTTTTCTAAGCTCCGTTACTTCTTTGGTTAGGTTGGGTTGCCTAACCGGCTGTTCTCTTATTGGCTGGGGCCTAATCTCCGATTTGCCTTTGCCCTTTGATTCAGCATGCTGACGTACAATGACTTCATACTCGTCGTTTTCGTCGTTGTCATTATCGTCATCCTCATCGTCGTCTTCGTCATCTCGGCTTTTCGGCTCTTCGTCTCTTTCTAGAGGACGTGTCTTATAACTTAGGACATCGTTGTATTCATATATATCTTCTTCATCACCAGACTCCTCGGCCTTTTCCTACTCCCTTTCTATCTCTCTTTGCATAAAAAAGAGTCGAACCGATCTATACTGTAATTCGTACTTTACAGCTTCAAGCTCTAAGATGACTTTAGACTTAAGAAATTTTTTTTGATATAAATTAGGATTACGGCTGAATTTCGGGCTTTCCCATTTCATTAGCCTGGGAAATGAATCTTTGAGCTCAGTACGAGCGGTGGCAACTCCAAGAAAGTGCTCAAACGCCCAAATCTGTAGGGCGATAGTGCATTCGTAGATATTGTATTGCCCATTTTCTGACTTTTTTGCCATTTCCCTTCTGCCGTATGCTTTTGATATACTATCTACTAAATTATTGTAAACTATCAAGCCCCACAAAAATTTGTTGAACTCTTCAATGTTATCTACTAGTGCCAAATACCGTGCGTCCACTTCCCGGTATGTGTCCGGAAGTAAAAAAGAACATAAGAGAAACAATAATGATAGTTTCAAAAATTCATCGTTGGATAAATCAACACTATCAACTAATTCTTCAATATGAGGTCTTTTAGTCGGCTTCTCCCGAAAGAATTTGTATGAAATAGTTTCTTCCTCTGACACGGCCACCTTCTCAGACTCAGGTTCCGTCAATATATTAAGGCCTAAAATGAATGCTATATCGAACTCTTGCAGCAACACAGTGGTATTTCTAACTTTGAAAATATTATCTTTAACCCAAAAGCTTAAAATAGCATCAACCAAGTCTCCAATGAATCATAATTTCTCATTTATTCTAAATAGATAACCAAAAATTGAACCATCTAAAATTTTCTTCCTCTCTTCGTTACAGTGCAAGTAAAATTTCTTGACACCAACACCAGAACATTTTCCGAAGGGCTTTACAGACATAGTCATTTTAGAATCACTTAGTGGGAACTGCAATAAATATAAAAATAATTAATTACAAAATAAGTAAGGTTCAAAAACTTCCGACAACTTACATTATCGGTCGATAACTTACATTAGCGGCCGCTAACTTACATTATCGTCCGCTAACTTACATTAGCAACCGATAATGTAAATTAGCGGCCGCTAATATAAGTTATCGACCGATAATGTAAGTTAGCGGTCGATAGTGTAAGTTAGCGGTCGATAACTTACATTATCGGTCGCTAATGTAAGTTAGCAGCCAATAATGCTAAACCCTAAACCCTAAAATAGCATCAACCAAGTCTCCAATGAATCATAATTTCACATTTATCCTAAATAGATAACCGAAAATTGAACCATCTAAAATTTTCTTCCTCTCTTCGTTACAGTGCAAGTAAAATTTCTTGACACCAACACCAGAACATTTCCCGAAGGGCTTTACAGACATAGTCATTTTAGAATCACTTAGTGGGAATTGCAATATATATAAAAACAATTAATTAACAAAATAAGTGAGGTTCAAAAACTTTCGATAACTTACATTATCAGTCGATAACTTACATTAGCCGCTGCTAACTTACATTATCGTCCGCTAACTTACATTATTGTCCGCTAATGTAAGTTAGCGGCCGATAATGTAAGTTAGCGGCCGATAATGTAAGTTAGCGGTAAGTTTTCGGTAAGTTAGCAGATTGTTAAGAAACATAACTGATGACTGAATGTGCTTAAATGTAGAAAAAAAAATTACCTGAAAATTTGTTGTGAGCTTTTTTTCGCTTTCTCGCCGATAAGCCGTCGCTCTCTTAGTTTTACAGAAAAGCAAAAGTTAAAAGTAAAAAGTAAGAATGAAGAGTTTAAAAGTAACCGTTACTTTTATACTTAAAAAGTTATTTTAATTTAAAAGGCGATTGGTTGCTGACGTGGGACCGGCTGGGCTTGGAGCTGGCCTGTTATGCAAGTTATGAAACTATAGGGCCGTTTCTGCAAATAGGCAAACTTATAGGGCCGAAAGTGCAAATTTTCCTTTTAAAAATATTTACCTCTTGACGACTGAAATGAACTTATCATGTTTTTTTAAAATATGGCTGTCAATATAAAAAATTTGCTGCCTAATGGGAAAAATGGCATATGCCTGACCCTACCAACCCAATAGTACACTTGCCCCGAAAACCGACCTGACCCTGTAAAAGCCTTTCTTAAGATGAGTTTGTATACGATGTTAAACTAGTTCCCGATTTAAAGTGAACAGCCCGTGAACGACTATCCAAATCTGTGTACTTTAATATCTGTCGTTGTTTATTTTTTAAGGACTAAAATTTGAAGTTCATCGATCGAACGGTTTTACATCCTCTTAGAGATGAGATTCTTTACCTGATATGTTTATTTTTTAATCATTAATGTTTGAAGTTCATCGATGGAATAGTTTACATCCTCTCAGAAAAGTGTTTTTTTACTTGATATGTGTTCCAACAATGGATAGCCACTTGAACTATTTAACGATCACGGATGTGTGCCATCTGGCATAACAATGAAGTGCAATGTGATGGTGTAAGATAAAATATTTATTTTAATATTATAAAGATCATTTAAACATTATTTTTGGTTTCACCTCATTTCACCTAGTCGTCTCACATATCGCTTGTGCCTACTACATCTCGAATTTCAATTGACTTTCCAAAGGCAACAAAAATGACACATAATCAATTGGGGCTTGACTCCATGACCACATTGTTGGTGTTGGGTTAGAATCAGTTGGGGTTCATGTGGCATCCATTCAAGCGATTGGGTTCTTAGGATGATTATGGGCCACCCAAAAATTTTGGTCATAATCTTATGCATATTCAATGTCCAAAATGTGGTCAATGGGAGAAAAAATCAATGCACTAAGATGCATGAGCAATACCCAGACTTTGACCACCAAAGAATATTTTTGATTTTTTTTATATAGATCACATGCCATGTGGCACATGATCCGAACATGAGTGTTGTTTTGGAATCACATGCTACCTGACATTTGATCTAGGGTTCTAATCCACCATCGTAGTATGGGCTCCAACCCATTGTGATATGTGCTTGGGCGTATATCTCTACGCCAATTAATATGAGCATGCCAATTAATATGAGCACGACACGTAGCGCCCTTTTTGTGAAGTGATGAGTAGCATGAGACCCTCTATACTAACTAGGGTTACACTTTTAAAAGTTAAATACCCTTTGAGCCGTCATTCTTAACTTTTTTAAAATCTCTTTCTTTTCTCTATTTTTTCAAGAAACTGGCTGACTTATTTTTTCATGTATATTTTACTAAAAAATGTGGTGCCCGATAGCGAAGGGTTAGCACCTCGAGAGTGAAGCACCAACCCTAAAACGAAGCACCAACACCTCGTTTTAGGGGTGCCGACACTTCGTTTAGGGGCGTCGGCACTTCGAAAAAAATAAAATAAAATAAAAATTATCAAAGCACTGAACGCCCCAAAAATGAAGTGTTGGCGCTTCATTTTAGGGGCGCTAGCGCTTCCATAAAAATAAAAATAAATAAAAGCGTCGGTGCCCTAAACGAAGAGTTGGCGCTTAGTTTTAAGGGCGCTAAAAAAAAAAAATTATTATTTTTAATCGAAGCGCCGACGCCCCTAAAATGAGACGCCGACGCTTCTTTGTAGAGGTGCTAGTGCTTCGCTACTGAGCGCTTATGTTTTTTAAGTAAAATATACCTGAAAAAGTAAATCTGACACTTTCTTAGAAAAAGGGAGAGAAGAGAGACTTTAATAAGACTTCTAAAAGAGTAGCAAATGACGGTTGAAAAGGAATATAACCTTTAAAATATTTTAAAAGTTTATCTCTAGTTAGTAAAGTGGGCCCCATGCCACCCATCACTTCACAAAAGAGGCGCTACGTGTTTCACCCATATCATTTGGCGTAGAGATATCTCTACACTCAAGGGCATTTTCCCCTTTGCCAAATATATATATATATATATATATATATATATATATATATATATATATATATATATATAAAAGCAAATTGGATGCCTATAATTTGGCCCGTTATTTTCTCCATTTAGGACAAAGATGCCCCTTCTATTATTCTTTGACTTTATTTGAAACAAAATTTGGGATATAAAAAATGGAAGGGTCCTTTGTGGAATTCTACTTTAAAATGCAGGGTACTCATTGTTGCCCCTATCATAATCCATTTTTTTTCTCTTGTTAAGTAAATTTTATGCTCTTCCGGGGGTAGGAATGTCATTTAATGAGAGATTCATATCATTGGCAGATGGGTGTGGTCTTTTTATCTTATACGCAATTTTTTTGGCATTAAATTAGCAACCTATTATTTTAAACTTCTTGTACAAAGCCATTGCGTGCAGAAGAAGAAGAAGAAGAAGAAAGAAGATGAAGATGTCCTCCGCCTAGACGGTTGTATAAAAACTCTTTTCGACTTTACGACCGCTTCCCTCAGTATTAAAGAAGATGTATGTTCTTCTCTTTACTTTCCAAAACATTTTTCAAGGAGCTACGGAGAGGTATTTTTTCCTATTTATTTATAATCTCGCTTAAATCATTAACTACGGTAAATTTTCTAATATTTGTAGCAATTTGATTTGTAAACGATACCTAATCTCCTCTTCTTCTTCTTCTTCTGAATTTGATGTTTTGCAAGCGCTGCAGACAAAAGGGTGTGTTTTTAGTTGCCCTAATTTGAATTTGCTTTGGGTTTTTAGGGTTTTTTTATCTGTTTTTGCTTTTTTTTTTTATTTGATAAAAAATTTATACTAGCTATATTTGTTCTTATTCTGAGATTTTTATTTGTTGTAATCTTTTTTTTTTACTTGTTAATTTTTTTGGGATATCTGTAGCTTCCTCTTTCACTATTGAAGATGGCCCAAGGGCACCCTATGGTACAAACTTCATCTCTGTTGATGAAATGGTTTTTTGGGTTTTTGATTCCTATAGTAAAATTTTATGCTACAACTAAGGTTTTCGTTTGTTGTTTCCTGTAATATTTTTCCCTACGTTCGGTATGAATCTGTGCTCATGAGAGTGGAGGGTGGGGTGCACGTAGTTGTTGGCATGTCTGGGTTTATATGTGTGCTTGTGTTAAATGGATACGGGTACGGATCTTAGGTGTCTTATTGTTGGTGGGTTCTACTACATTGGCTAACTAATGTTGATGCGTATGTTTATTTGATTTATTTTAGGGTTACACCTAAAAAAATCTGAAATACCCCATATTTTCATGATTAGTAGTTTTGTAACATAAACATTGTATCTAGGCACACGACACGGTGCCAAAATATATGTTGCTTGTTAGACTTTTTAGCATAATAGCATGTATGATTATGTATCGAAATGTGTTATTATGTGTAAACAATCAAGAGTGTGTTATTTGACCCAAAATATGTTGATTGTTAGACATTTTTTAGCAAAATAGTATGTATAATTATGTGTGGAAACAAGTTATCATGAATGAATGTTCAATATTTTGTTTTCTTATTGCTTAAAAATATGTTGAAAGTTTGGAGTAAATGTCGAATGTATTATTTTTTTAATCATTTTTCATGATTTTATTGTCTTTTTCCTGATTTTGTTCTCTCCTTTTTTCAAACCTTTTTGTTTTATTCCTAATTTTTTCACTTGCAATATTATTCCAGTATCTTGCTCGGTGACTATGTTCACAGCAGATGTTCAGTACCTAAGGTGTTAAATCTTGGTTTGCATTAAGATGGACCTTCTCTTTGTAAAAAATAAAAGTTGATCACATGAGAATGAGACCTAAGTCAAGTGTTTTCATTAAAATTACTACTACCTAGGGTAATGGGATCATTTACTATTTTCTTTACTTTGTACTATTTATTTTACTTTATTTATTTTGTTGTTACATTCAACTTTCATGCGCTTTTATTTAGATGAATATGCTCAGTTACGGTTTCTCTATTCTTCTTACCTTTTGTTATATATCACCAGGGATCTCTAAAGCTACTTGTCAATTAGAGTAGAAAAAATGTCTTCTAGAAGGGGTTTGGAGCAGACGCCTCCTTGGCGGATAATGCGGACCTAGATGGCCGGGAATTTGGGCAAGCCAATCTTTGATAGTGAGGTTATTCCATCGTCACTTGTCGAGATTGCTCATATTCTTCGTGCTGCGAATGAAGTCGAATCTGTAAACCATAGGGTTGCTTATCTCTGTAAGTTATAGTTTAATCACTTATTTTTTTCTTATTTTGTTATTTTGTTATTATCTTTTTAATTTCTTCACTATGTTACTTCATTTTAGTAAATATTATATACTCTTAGATTTTGGTTCGATTTATATTTTTTAAAGTTTACTTTCATTAATATTATCAATCTTTGTCATTCTATTTTTGGAGTATTACTTTTAACATTTACAGAGGCACTTGTATGTTCTGTTCCATATGATGATGCATTATCCTTTGTCTAATTTTAGGGTTCCATATGTACAGAGACACTTGCATGTTCTATTCCATATGATGATGCATTATCCTTTGTCTAATTTCATATATATATATATATATATATATATATATTAAGTTGAAGAATCTGATTATTGGAAATAAAAAATATTCTAAGGTCATTTGTTGAACATTCAACATGTAAGTATAGCTCCTGTTGTTGCCCCTATGAGATTCCAATTTTCATGCTATCTCACTTTATTATTGAGTGATTTGGTGTTTCTTCAGGAATAAAAATGTCATCAAATGAGAGGTCATAACATGTGATAGGTGTTGCTTGCACTCATTCCTCAACATTAAATGCGTTGCAATGACATGCACCAAAAATAGTAATTCTCTTTAAGTACACCATGTATACTTGGTGGCCAAGAAAGCTTCCTTCTCGGCTTTATGTTAGACTTTTTTTTAATGGGACCGACTCATAAACTTAGGCTTTTGTATTTTATTCTTTTCATTATATTTTGTGCTGAGGTTTACGCGCCACGTTTGGTTGCTCAAGGAAAATATAGAGGAGAAGAGGAAGAAGAGGAGTTTGAGCTTGAGAGACTATTGCCTTATAATATCCCGAAAAGTTGAGCGTTTAACTTTGACCTCGAGATCCGTGCCCGATTGATCGTAGATTTAACCAAGTGATGGCCAAACTTGGAATTCATGGAGTGATGAACCGACGTGGTGCATAAGTGACCTGAGTGTAGTAAATAGTGTTAGTTTTGAGCTACATATACCTATCTCTGGTGTATGCGCTTAACACCGAAACCGAAAAGAGGATATAAGGGTTTAATAACCCTATAATCCTTTTATTTGGTTGTTGAAGAGTTAAGAAGAGAGAGAGAGAGAGAGAGAGAGAGAGAGAAGGTAAATAATTGCCAAGGAGTTATTGTGGTTGGATTGAGGGAAGGTGGAGCATTGATTGCCGGATTCAATGCGTTTGGAGCCGTTGGTGCAAAAGCTGGAGCCCTAGCCATTCCAACCTAGATCTTAATCAATTTGAGATTGATTGAAGGTGAGTTTTAAATTGAGGTTAATGCATAGATTATAGATCATTAAATTCAGTCAAGAAGGGTTTAAAGGATAGATTAAAGGCTTAGAAAAGAAAAGAAATGAGTTTTGAAAGAACAGACAGAAAGGGGGCTGAATCGGACCAAATCAATTAATCGAAATTGGGATTCGATTAATCGATTTTGGTCTGGAAGTTGAAAAGTCAAGTATGCCTGATTTCGATTAATCGAATTGGATTTCGATTAATTGATTTGGATGTTCGATTAATGATTTGGGAATCGACTAATCGACTGGGTACCTCCAGTGGCTGGAGAAACATGACCTGGGGAAATCGACTAATCGAGTTGAGAAATCGATTAATCTATTTTGGATTTCGATTAATCGATTTGGGATCGACTAATCGATTTCGAATTTTCGACCATTCGATTTGAGAATCGACCTTATTATGTTAGAGACTTCGATTAATCGATTTGGGATCGATTAATCGAATTTGAATCTCGATTAATCGATTTTGGGAATCGATTAATCTATTTGGGTTTCGATTAATCAATTTTGGGAATCAATTAATCGAATTGTATTTCGATTAATCAATTTTGGGAATCGATTAAATGACCTTGGCAGTTTTACTAAACTTTTTAATTTTACTTTGAGATTGATGGAGGGTCTAGGACCTTTTTTATTACATCTTTAGTGATGTATTGCATGTGTTGTGATGTACCATAGGTGGTACATATGAAAGCGAGCACAAGGAGCCTCGTGGGACCTTGATGCTTGGACCTTCAGAGAATTGAGGTAGGGAACTCCTTGAATATGTACTTTAATTACATGAGCATATATGTAGTGATATGTTTATCAGAATTGAAAATATTTTAACTATGAAAAGCTTTGTGAAAATAGGTGTGTGTGTGACACCAAGAATGTGATAAAGGCATTTGTGTGATGCGAGTAACTAAGATCAAGTAATCTAATGAGAATGAAACATCTTCAGGGGATGAGAAGTAGTAAAGGTATCAGTGTGATGCAAGTAAGATATACATCCCAAGGATGTATATATGATTGAATAATTACTGTTGAGGCCTAACTGATATAAGATAATACTTTGCACGGTGAACAACTATATGTAAAGCACATGTTATTTTTGTTATTTGAGGTTTGATTAGGAAACCCCACCGACGTGGCGGGATACCCACGACTGACTCGACAGGATATCCGTGACCGGTACGGCGGCCAATCCGTACACCAGTGCGGAGGTTGATCCGTACACAGTAAGCACATCCCAGGGATGTTGAGATGAGTTTTAACCCCGCCGCCTATTGAGAAAGGGGCTTGAGTCGTATTCTCAGACAATACATTTTAACAACTGTCTATTTAGATGACGATGAAGGATATCTCATCGGGGCTCGATGCTATATTGCTCGGAAATTACTTAAGTTGAAGATTTAAGTTTTTTGCTTTAGGCCTGTTCAGTGTCATTCATGATAAATCAACAGTAAAGTAAGGCATGCTAAGTACCAGTAAACTTGAATGTAAATCATCAGCTTTTAAACTATTTTTCTAGCAAATGTATAGACACATCATGCCTAGAATATCATGAAATATATGTGAGTTTGATTTATATGTTCATTGTATTGTTCCCTATTAAGCTAGAATGTAGCTCACCCCTTTAGACTATACGTCGCAGGTCCTTTGTTAGCAGCAGCGGAGGCTTCGGGAGACGTAGATCCGGGTGATTCGGATTACGTGCCTGAAGACGAGTTGGAGCCTCCTCCCGAGGACTTCTTCTAGGAGACTCTGCTGTGTACTTTGACAGAGAGTAGTTTTTGAGAACAGATTGTACGGCTTGGTATGTCAAGTCTTTATTTTGTTAAAACAATGTAATTAAATTAATTATTTCTTTTGACGAACCATCTGGGGTGATCTGTTTGTCACCGATGGTTCGGATCGGTTTTCTGTTCATGCAGTGGCATGAAAGTAGAACTGTCTTTTATTTGTGCCAGTTGGACACATTAACTTTTCCGCTTTATGTAGTTAATTGTTTATTTCTTTATTATTTCTTGTTACACCAATGTTCCGTGCATAGTTTTGGGGCACGGTCTGGAGGATCGTGCTGATGGCACGGGTTTCGGGGTGGCAAAATCCGGGCTGCCACATGCCTTGTCCTGGCTGGCTCGCAAACGCATGGCGCCTCTTTGAAGACCAACTCTTCGCCATCTCTGTCTTCGATGCTCTCGTCTTTAATCGTATGTTTGTCTTCAAGTAACTTATTTTACTTCTTTCTTGTATGGCTTTGATACTCTTAGCCAGGATCTTTAAGGTACCTAACTATTTATTTATTTTATTTTATTTTTGGCTTATCTCGTCGACTAGAAAACAAGTTCTTGTTCGATTTACAACCAATCAGTTCAAAGTTCTAACCTTAGAAGTCATGATCTTTGTCTAATTTTGTTCGTACTAACAAAAATAATGGATGAAAATTTTAGTTATGACTTCAGTCATCTGGAATGCAGAGAAATCCTGTAGCTACAGTCAGATTTCATTACAATCTTCAAGTATCTCGAATGAACCTGTCTTCACTGTAGATTAGTAGCTGACTAAAAATTCATGTCTTCCAAGGTGAGTGTCACTTTTCAATGTGTCTTTTAAAAAAAGAGTCATTTATCTTCAACAAGTACCATAGTGATAAGAATGTAGGTCTTTTCTATATAGACAACTGCCCCAATACTGGCTTTTTGTATCATATGGTGGGATTTTATTTTATTTTTTTACTAGGATTTCAATAATAAAAAAAAATGAGTAGATGCGGTGGGATATGGTTGTACACAATATTTAAGGAGGCATGGATCTTTGTGATTAATTAATCTTTTTCAGATTTTGAATATTAACACTTGTTGTTGTTCAATATTATTTTAGTGGAGTCACCAGGCAGCTTCCAACATCTTTATTAGATAACAGATCTATCCATATGTTAAATTTTTTCGAAGTTAGATTGTTGTAAATTGAAGATATTTTAACTGTGTTTTGATGACAAACTATTGGTGTTCTGTTTCAACCCCTGTTTAGTACATTTTGATTTTGAACTTTGAGTAATTTCATATTTTCTGGCATGTTTAGTTTTGATTGAGACTTCTTTGAAAGGATTTCAGGTAGTTAATTTGTCAACTACTTTATTTAAATTTGCCAATGAATTTTTTAGAGGGCCTCATAATGTAGCCTCCATTGTATTAGCGGGCAATTATTTTAATCTTAGCATGCTTGACCAGAGTTGAGGAAAGTGCTTAAGTGTTTAAATGACCCCTCCACTGTCAATAATTTCATTCCTATCTTGATTAAATCAAAAGTTATACATTCTTCTGAGAAGGTTAAGATTAGGTGTTAATGATCCATGTAGAAGATAATATATGTTATATGTGTAATTTTATATTATCTTATGAGAGGTTGATCACTATTCCTTAATGGTTAGCATACAAATTTGAGTCATTTACGAGTTTGAAATTTTGTATAAGGGTTTTAGGTAAAAGAATTCCATTTTAAATTATTGTATGAGGTTCAAGTTATAATGATTATAGTTCATATTAGAAGTTATAAGGTGATATTTGGGCAACAAGACTCTCTCAAATGTGTGTTTGCATGTCTTGAAT
This sequence comes from Chloranthus sessilifolius, assembly GCA_021018995.1. Classification (NCBI taxonomy): domain Eukaryota; kingdom Viridiplantae; phylum Streptophyta; class Magnoliopsida; order Chloranthales; family Chloranthaceae; genus Chloranthus; species Chloranthus sessilifolius. Next base: position 7,823,124 of record CM037593.1, on the reverse strand, counting down.
TTAGAGAAGTGAAAAAAATACTTAAGTTATATTGATGAAAGGGGAATCTATAAAAAACTATTTGTTTCACTCAAAGAGGAAAAAAACCCATTAGAAGGCCTTGTAGTGGGTGGAATGCCACCTACGACCCTTAAATAATTTATTTCGTCACTTAGTTAAATTATTTTGCTTAGAGAGAAAGGAATTCTCCTTACCAACATCATAAGATAACCAAGCTTGTGAACATCCTTTTAGCCATCGATTTCTTTCACAAACTCAGACACAGATTTCTAAGAGTCATGAGAGTGGGTTGGTTAATTACCATATCCCAAGTCTTTGCCTATAATCAATTCAGAGAGAGTTTATATATGCTATGCAATTCGAGCATTATGCGGCTCAAGGAGCTCAAGACTTGTGGACTTGAAGACTCTAAAAACTGAGATTGAGTTAGGCATGGAATAAACTTTTCTTCAGCAAGTTACTTGGATAGTGAAGTGTCTCTTTATTATTTTCACTTGGATTTGGAGAAGGGCACAAATGCAGAGCTTAGCACACTAATTTGAACATGTGGGTTTGTACAATGAAAGATGAATGCCATAAGAAAGGCGGAAAGTGAGCTACTATGCCAGGCCTATTTTCATATATTTTCACGTGTACTTGAGAGAGGATCCTTGAACAAGGAGACTAAATATAGATATGAAATGCCACTACTTTCTTTCCTAAATACACATATTAGTTGTTTCTAGCGAAGAAACTAAGTATAGCTTCTGGACCAATAAGTTAAGTCTACTTTTTAATGGTCAATGTGACATGATGGGACTGGAAAGATTTAGTTGGATATTACTTGCGATTGAATATTTCTATATCTCATTTTAGTTTCACATGTATTTGTGAAAGTGTTCTACAACAAATTTGTTTAACTTTTTAAAGATCAAATTGAAGTTATAATTTCAGTGTAAATAACAAGGATTACAACAAGTGCTAATGGGTAGATTTTAGCAGCAAAAACAAAACATGATTATTGGGGAAGTTCAAATGAAAGGGTATGAATGGTAACTGATTTGATTGTCAGTGAAACCATAACTATCACAACAAAGAATTATAAAGATAGCAATAGGTGAACATATAATGCAAAGTCAAGGAGAGAATCAATATAGAGAGAGCTTCCTTCTTTGTGAGTGGGGAATAGGGTCCATACTAAATTATTGGAATTAGATGGTATTGATACTTTGATTAATAAGTTTTACATGTCAAAATCCCTTCAACCAGTTGGAATTGACCATTGTTAGTTCTATTGTTTGAAATATTTTTATTTTGTTATACTAAAGTATGCGCTCTTTCTAACGTGAGAATCCAAAACTTCATAAAATTTATTTCAAAAGGTGTTGACAAAGGGAGATCATACAGTTGTATCCATCTCTCTGAGCAGAACAATTCCAACTGATATATTTCAAATAGCTTAAAGAATCTTACCCAATTATTTCATAAATTTTCTTTTACTTAGGTGATTTTGGAAATAACTTCTCATACATGACACATTTTCTCATAGTACTATTTCCTTCTCATTTCTAACTTTGTTGGCTCTTTGTTAAATAATAATTTTATATTTAGTACTTGGTATGGATTGTCATGCTCACAACTGGTAAATTCCTCATGCCTTAACTCCTTTGTCATAAAATATCTAATTAGGCCCAAACCTCAGACAATCTAGGTTATAGCTTTGAAGCCCATAGATAGTCATAGGTGCATTTCCCGCTTAGGATAACCTATTAAATAAGAAATATGTCTTCGGGATTTCCACTGTGATTAAAAGATATCTACTTTATCCCTAGCATAAAATTGACACTACCTCCACTTTCCACCCTCAAAAATATTTTCTAAACTTAATATTGATAAGAATATGTTGTACACTAGATCTATTGTACAATTTCCTTTCCATTCAAATTTAATTTTACTAATTATTTATTATGTTTAAATTATGGTCAAAATGCATGTTCCAAATTTCAAGTAGCTATTGCAAAATTACTCCTTCATGGATCTTTTTATGTAGATACTATTGTCATGATGCAAATTTAAAACTTGAATTGGCTATTGAGAAATTATCTATTTCATGCAAATTCCTTTCTTCCCATATAGTAAATGCTTCTTTAATGGTTAGGTGCCTAGACTTCAAATTCTCTATTGCAAAATTACTCAATCGATACAATTTCTTTTTATTGTTTCATTCAAAGAATATGATTGGGAAGGTGGGTTACAAAGAAGTTTACGAGGGATGCTTACTTGGCGAGCAGCTTGTGCCAATTAAGAGGCTGACTCGAAGAACATTGAAAGATAGGATTGGGAATTTCTTATCGAAGCTTGGATTATAGCTCAAACTAATCATCACAACACTGCTAAGTTGGTCAGATTTGGGGTTGAAGGAGAATTGCACCTTGTTCTTAAGTTGTCTCAACATGGGAGCTTAGCTTATATGCTTCATGGTGTGTCAATCAGTTTGATATCCTTTTCAATTATTTGTGGGTTTCTGTTTACGATTGAGAATTATTTGGAGTGTGTTCTATGTGAGACAATTCTCAAAAATGCCATGTCTTTCTTTTACAATGATGTGCGTCGATATAAATGCCTTCAACATAATATGTGAACTGATGCCAAAGCTCGTGGTGGGCTCCTTGCAGTGGTCCTTTGGGTGCAAATTGCTCTTAGAGATCGAAATAATATTGAACAACAACAGTCAACATAATTACATCATTGTGAAGAACTCATGGGATGGAAATGAACTCTTAGAGATTAGTCTTTGGGTGCAAATTGCTCACGTGTATCGCACATGCTTTTGAGTAGTATATATATATATATATATATATATATATATATATATATATATATATATATATATATATATATATATATATATATAGGGAGCTGGTTAGGCCCTCCAATGCAGGACAGTGACTATCCTCCAAGATACACATGGAGCTCCATGTGGCACCCAAAACACTGTTTGGGTGCCACGTAGAGCACAAGTGGATGGTATAGATCAATATTAAAAAAATAAATTTTGAAAAAAACTTTTTAAACCTACAAGTCAAAGTTTGACGGGTTTCATTGGTTCACATTTCACGGTTCAAAAAACACACTGTGAAGGTGAGTTTTCAAATTTTTTTCTTTTCAAAAATGATCTAAGCAATGCACCTAATCTCCAAATGGCATCGAAATAATATTTTGGGTGCCACGTAGAGCTCCATGTGGAAGCTTGGAGGACGGTGACCTTTTCCATAGTGTTATATATATATATATATATATAAAAGATAGGGACCTTAATTTAATTTAATTGGAGTCAGCTCCCAAGGCTTTATCTTTTCAATCACCCCCCATCCAAACTTTTATAAAATCATAGTTGGTCTATGGGCCATACATAAAAATGAATTTTAAGTTAAAATAATGGGTTTTTTACATATACCCCTCATGTTATGCTAATATTATAAGAAACCTCCTGAGTTATGGGTATTTATTCTGCAACCCCTACTTTTGTGTTTCTGTTTCATATAACCCCTGCCATTAACTAGCCGTGAGTTTATGGACGGAAAGCCTATTTTACCCTTAATGAAACCACTATTTTAAAAATACCACCATTATAAAAGGCCTTTCATTCAACCATATTTATAAGTCATGTCATTAAAGTTTATCATCATTCTAAAAGGCCCTTCATTCACTTTTATTTACAAGTCATGCCATTATAATTGACCACTATTCTAAAAGGAATACCTTTAAATCCACCCACAAAATCTTTGAGTTCACCCACACTGAAGCACATCGACTGCATTGAATCAAACGATGGAGATTTTTTATCGTCTCAATCTTTCATGAGATCGATCTTTAGATCATGGGTGTACCATCAGACGGTCAATTTTTTATTTCATGTGGTACACACCCCTAAAAGTGACCTTAATATCAATTTTAAGCATGCACGTGATGTTAAGGTCACTTTTCTGAGATGTGTGCCACGTGAAATAAAACACTGACCGTCTGATGGTACGATCATGATCTCAAGATCCATCATGTGAAAGATTGGGAGGATAAATGATCTCCATCTTTCTATTTAATTCAATCAACGTGTTTCAGCGTGGGTGAGCTTAAAGATTCAGTGGGCAAATTTAAAGGTACTCTTCTAAATGGCCCTTCATTCACCCATCAGATTCAAGACTTATCAGATGGGTGATTCCCCATTAAAGCATGCCAACGTTTGGACGAATACTCAACCAATAGAGGATTTGTGGCAAACGATGCAATTATTCTTGAAAAGAAAACCTTTAATCTACATGTTTCACTCAAAATACTCGTCCATCCAATTTCTTATATAATTTAAAACTCATTTTTAGGAATTTGATTGCCTAACCACGTCTGCTTCCATCCACCAAATCTTTGAGTTCGCCCACACTAAAATACATTGATTGCATTGAATAAGACAATGAAGATCGTTTAGGCATACCATTAGACGATCAGTGTTTTATTTCGTGGCACACATCTCAGAAAAGTGACCTTAACATCACGTATACGGTTAAAATTAATTTTAAGGTCATTTTTTTGGGTGTGTACCACATGAAATAAAAAATCAACCATCTGATGGTGCCACCATGATCTCAAGATCCATTGTGTGAAAGGTTGGGACGATAAACAATCTCCATCGTTCGATTCAATGCAATCAACTGTCTAATGGTGCCACAATGAACTCAAGATCCATCGTGTGAATGGTTGGGATGATAAACGACCTCTATCGTCCAATTCAATGCAGTCAACTGTCTGATGGTGCCACCGTGATCTCAAGATACATCGTGTGAAAGGTTGGGACGGTAAATGATCTCCATCGTTCGATTCAATGTAGTCAACCGTCTAATGGTGCCACCATGATCTCAAGATCCATCGTGTGAAAGGTTGGGACGATAAACGATCTCCATCGTCTGATTCAATGCAGTCAATGTTTTTCAGCGTGAATGAACTCAAATATTTGGTGGGTGGATTTAAAACTACTCTTTTTTGTAAGTGGAGGGGTAGATTTAAATTATTCTTACCACGTGTAGAGGGTGACAATTTAGTAATTTAATTTTTAAAAGAATAAATATGGTATTTAGGCTATTCTTTAACGGCTGGTTAACCATTTAAAGTAGCATCCGTTACAGAGAGTGTTTTATAAACACCAAAATACTTACTAAAGGGGGTTTAAAGCAAATAGCTATAATTGGCTTAGATTAACAATTTATTAATCGAATCCGGTCTTAGGCAACGATTCCACCACTCATGGCTCATGCTTCTAGAAATCTAAGCCACCAAAGCACTTTCTTCTATGATTAGGACCGACCATTTATTAATCGAATCGGGTCTTAGGCAACTGACGTATTTAAATCATGGCCTTCAAATCAAACCGCTTAGATTATATTCTCACACGTTAGAGGCCACCAAAGTCGCAAGTCTTTGCCGACGTTTGCAACGCTTTTAAAATCATTGATTGCTTCGATCAAATGATGGAGATGGTGTTTGACGCCGACCTTCCACACAATGGATCTTGAGATCACGTCACACCTATTGGATGGTCAATATTTTTATCTCACAAGTCACAAATCCTCCAACAATGCCTCTAAAATCACGTTTGAGTGTGATGTAATACCATGGGATTAAAGAGAATTTTTGGGAATATGTGATAAGTGGAATCAATATATGACTGTCTAATAAGTGCAACGATCTCAAGATCCATTATGTGGACAATAGGGGTCAAAGATGATCTCCATCATGGGAGACAATTACGTGGAATAGGCAAGAGAATCGCCCAATAATATTTATCTTAATCTCTAGAAACTTCTACGAAAAGTAAAATGAAGATATTTTGTTACAAAACTTATACTAGGCTCTAGAAGTTATCCTAAGTTCCTAACCTTCCCTCATTTGAGCTCTAATTTAATATAGTTTAAAGGGGGCTTGTTAATGGGAACCAATTGGAGCCAAGATTTTAGTGATTTAAACTATTTTGTCCTCCGTAATAAAACGAAAAGCATAAAAAAATAAAGCAGCGAATCTAAATTTTACGCATTTGTCTTTTAGCTTCACCTTTTTTTATATAAAAGTAAGATATATTGAATCAAGTCGGGTTACCCAACCCGACAAGTCAAGTCAAGTTTATGATAAGGATAGCAAAAAGTCCAAATTACCCCCTTTCTTTAACGCACAAAAACATCATCTTCTTCCTTATTTTAATCTGATACAGTTTTTAAAAGTCAGAGGTGGCGAAGGTGACTGCGTCTTCTCCTCAATCCAAACTATTCCGATCTGCTATTTGGATCGACCCAGATACACCTTTTTCATTAGAGACTGTAGCAGATTAGAATGAGGAAGAAGAGGATACACCTATATAATTTAAAATTTTAAATATTTACATTTTTTTTATATTTACGCGATGTGAAACGAGATCTATCGTCAGTTGAAGACTGATATAAAATCGATAATTCTAAAGATAGATATGAGAAAAGCGATATCTACATGCATTTCGATATCGACTACATCACTGATCATGCGATCATTTTAAGAGTCGTCGTCGATTACTGCAAAGTAAGTCATTGACTCTATACAGAGTCGCCATCGATTATATTAAAAAAAAATAAAAAAAATTATGTAATCGATGGCGATTACATAAAAGTCGATGACTCAGATTGAGTCGTCATCGATTACATAAAAAAAAAAAAAAAAAATTAAAATTAAAATTTTTTTTTAATTTTTTATGTACATCGATTACATAATTTTTATTTATTATTATTATTATTTTATTTTTTATATAATAGATAGAGTCGATGGCGACTAGACAGTAGTCGATGACAACTCTTAAATGATCTGCACGACTACGCATGTAGTCGATATCTCTCATATCTATCTTTAACTATCGATTTTATATCGCCCAAATCGATGTATTTAGATCGATCCAAATAGCAGCTCAGAATAGTTTGAATCGGAATAAATCCCGTTTCACATCGCGTAAACATAGAAAAATGCAAAGATTTAAAATTTTAAATTATATAGGTGTATCATCTTCTTCCTTATTCTAATGCTACGCCTCGATTTAAAAAGGTGATTCGTCGATCCAAATAGATCGGAATAGTTTGGATTGAGGAAAGACGCCGTACCTGACCGACTTTAAAATTATTGCACAAAATGAGGAAGAAGAAGATGCTGTTTTTGCTAAAAGAATAATTAGGCATTTTATAAACCTAAGGTGGTTGAGCTATTTAGAAAGTAAACTATAGGGCTTCTGACGTAAAAGGCGTATCTGACAGGGCCGATCAGGTAAATTTCCCTTCAATTAAATGTCGTCTTTCATCTGGTTCTGTAAGCAAATTTTGCTCAATGAAACTTCCCCTCTCCCTCTCCCTCAAACCATCTCTCTCCCACATACACACATACTCCCTCTCAAACCATCTGTCTCCCTCTCTTTCTCTCTCTCTAATCATCTTTTTCTCTCTAACCATTTCTCTATAACACAAAATGAGAGATTGCATAGTTTTCTACCCATCTCCAGCAATGGGCCACCTAATCTCCATGGTTGAACTCAGCAAACACTTCCTTCTCCACCACCCCACCCTCACACTCACAATCCTCATCGCAACTCCACCCTACAACACAGGCTCAACCGCCCCCTACATAACCCAAGTCTCAAAAGCCCACCCATCCATCAACTTCCACCACCTCCCCACCCTCTCTCTCCCACTAGACATCCCATCTCCTAACCCCGAAATTCTCGCCTTCCAATTCCTCCGCCTCAACACCCCAAACGTCCAACAAGCCCTCATCTCCATCTCCCAAACCACCACCGTCGGCGCCTTCATCTTCGACGTGTTCTGCACCCCCTCCCTTGATGTGGCCGCCGAACTCAACATCCCCTCTTACCTCTTCTTCACCTCTGGCGCGAGCTTTCTCTCCCTCTTGCTCTACCTCCCCACCATCCACTGCCGCACTACCGCCAGCTTCAAAGATCTCGACATGGATCACTATGTCCCGGGCGTACCGCCGATACCATCCTCCGACATGCCGCTACCCTGGATAGACAGAACCGATGGGGCATATTTATCCTCCCTAGACACCGCCGCTCGTCTCCCGGAAGCAACTGGCATTTTAACAAACACCTTCGAAGCGCTCGAACCGCGAGCTCTGAAAGCCTTATCGGACGGGCTTTGTATTCTGGACCGCCCGACACCTCCCATTTACTGCATTGGACCATTGACTGCGTGGGAAGACAAAGGTCGCAGCGGTGCAACCGAGTGTTTGCCATGGCTGGACTCACAGCCTCGCCGCAGTGTCCTGTTTCTTTGTTTCGGCAGCTTGGGCTTGTTTTCAGAAGCCCAACTTAAAGAGATTGCTATCGGACTGGAGAAAAGCGAGCAGAGATTCTTATGGGTAATTTTAGCCACCCAGTTAGATTTGTAATATTATTTATACATCCTTCTCAAGATAATTATGTATCATATACTGGAAGGCTCAGGGATTGGTTGCCATGCCAACTTCCCCACATGGCACCCATCGAGGGGATCATGTGCCATGGAAACTTGCCCAAAGGCATCAGGTCCGAATGTATAGATTCATCCTTAGCATTCGAACTCATATGCCCTTTTCCTTTATAATTTGTCTGATTTATATTTTGATCTTAATTATTCTCTCTTTCCATCTTCTTCTTATTTCTTCTTTATATAAAATTTTAATAGGTAGTTCGAAGTCCGCCTACAAACGACCCCAGCAAACGGTTCTTAGCACCGCCGGAGCCTGATTTGGAGGTTCTACTTCCAGCAGGGTTCTTGGGTCGGACAAGGGATAGGGTGGTAAAAAGTTGGGCTCCTCAAGTAGCCATTCTGAGTCACGAATCAGTAGGTGGGTTTGTGACTCACTGCGGATGGAACTCGATATTAGAAGCCATCTGCGCGGGAGTGCCGATGGTGGCTTGGCCTTTGTACGCAGAGCAACGGTTCAATAAGGTGTTTTTGGTAGAGGAAATGAAGCTGGCCATGGCGGTAGAGGCATCCGGTGAAGGCGGGTTGGTTAGTGCGGTTGAAGTGGAGAGGTTTGCGAGGGGTATAATTGACTCGGAGGAAGGGAGAGCTCTTGCGGCACGGAGTGAAGCCATGAGAGAGAACGCGGCGGTAGCTTTGAAGATTGGCGGGTCGTCGTATACTGCACTGGCCCAGTTAGCTGAGTCATTGAAGCTACATTGATGTAATGTAGGGGTTGGTTAGGAAGTATATCCAAGATGCAGATTTGATTCAGTATGAAATCAATTTCAATTAGTTCGACCTGAGCATTGCCCTAGGATGAAAACTATTTTGAAAAAGTTGTCATTTTTGATTCGACTGATCAGGAACCGCCTGTTTTGAAGACCCTAAAAATTCGTGGTTGAGGTTTTTTTTTTTCCAAAGAAGATAGGTCAAATGACTGTTATGCCTCCTTTATAACCCTCCTCTCTTATTGATTTTGCTCTCATCCTCATCGTAAAGAGGGACCAATGGTGCTCCGACGGCTGCTCCCATCCGCCCTGGCTGCTTTAAAACCCCTCCTTGACTGCTACAACAGCTGGTCCCATCCACTCCGACTGCACCGGGTGCTTTAAAAACCCTCTTTAATCAAAATGTCTGCCTCCATTAATGTCCGATCCTGGTTTCAAGAGAAAAAGATGCTTTCGTTTTTTTGATTTAAAGGAGGTGGGCAGATCAACAGAGATGGACATTTAGATCATTTTGCAAGAATTAAAATATTTTTTTGTAGAGACATTGTCATGACCGACTCAGCCGACCCTTAGGTTAGCAAAATGCCCAAATTACCCCCTTTCTTTAACGCACAAAAACATCATCTTTTTTCTCATTTTAATCTGGTACAGTTGTTAAAAGTCAGAGGTGGCAAAGGTGACGGCGTCTTCTCCTCAATCCAAACTATTCCGATCTGCTATTTGGATCGACCTAGATACACCTTTTTCGTCAGAGACTGTAGCAGATTAGAATGAGGAAGAAGAGGATACACCTATATAATTTAAAATTTTAAATATTTGCATTTTTCTATGTTTACGCAATGTGAAACGAGATCTATTCCGATCCAAACTATTCCGAGCTGCTATTTGGATCGATCCAAATACACCTTTTTCGTCAAAGACTGTAGCATATTAGAATGAGGAAGAAGAGGATACACCTATATAATTTAAAATTTAAAATATTTACATTTTTCTATATTTACGCGATATGAAACGAGATCTATGCCGTCTGATTTGAAGGCTACAATATAAAATCGATAGTTCCAAAGATAGATATGAGAAAAAGACGATATCGACTCTGTACATAGTCGGTACCGATCATTTTAAGAGTCGTCATCGACTCTGTACAAAGTCGTTATCGACTTTATACAGAGTCGCCATCGATTATATAAAAAAAAAAAAAATAATAAATAAATTTATGTAATCGATGACGACTCAGTACCAAGTCGTCATCGACTCTGTACTGAGTCGTCATCGATTATATATATATATAATTTTTTTTAATTTAATTTAATTTTATATTTTTTTATGTAATCGATGACGACTCTGTACCGAGTCGATGACGACTCTGTACTGAGTCATCATCGATTACATAAAATAAAAAAGTGATCTTAACATCGTGTGGAACTCATCCAATTGAAATGAGGTCACTTTTTCGGATGTTTACCACATGAAATTAAAAACTTATCGCTTAATGGCACACTTATGATCTAAAGATCCATTATGTGAAAGATTGGAATGAAAAATGATCAGGACCATCGGAGACAAATCAGTCAATGGGTGTCAAACTGTGTAGCAAGTAATGGCTCCCGCGGTATCACAATGGAAAGATCAATACCGCTTTCTTTCAAACACCATCTATGCCGTATGATTTGAAGGCTACAATGTAAAGATCAAATGTGCCAAAGATTGGCACAAAACATGTTCTCTAATATCTGTTTTTTTACAGTTGACTATCAAATTTATTCATTGGCGCAACTAACGAATCATAACCGATCAAATAATCAATCGTTATCGCCCGACTAATGAATCGTCACCGATCAAATAAACAATCGTCATCGCTCTTTTATGCAATCGCCATCGATTGGATACGAAATCGTCATCGATTGGATACACAATCGCCATTGATCTGAGCCAATGATCAGATAAGCAATCGACATTTATTAAACATTATATAGAAAATGACTTATTAAAAGAACACAAGCATAGCGTGTAGAACAATGGTAAAGTACATCTTTTTCAAACAAGTGGTTTTGAGTTTGAATCTTGGTAATAGCATGAAATTTTGGTTCCGCATCCAAAAAAAGTGCTAATAAGAATCGAACCCAGTGAAATAAGTCAATAATTTTATATTAAAATATTTTTCATCTATTTGAGCGGAAACGATTCTTTATCCAATCGATGGCGATTGCTTATCCAATCGATGACAATTTCTTATAAAAAGCATATGTTAGATGTTTTGTGCCAATGACATTTGATCTTTATATTATATTTGAAAATGCATATATTAATATACATATGATTTGAATAAGCGTGTTGCATTGAATCACCAGAGAGAGATCATGTGTCATGCAAGTTTTTTGCATTAAAAATATTTAGATCATAGCCTTTGAATCAAATGGCCTAGATATGGTATTTGGGGACCAGATCATAGCCTTTGATCTAGGCCATTTGATTCAAAGGCTATGATCTAAATATTTTAAATGCAAAAAACTTGCATGACACATGATCTCTCTCTGATGATTCAATGCAGTCACGGCTTTCATTCAAATTGTGTAGCAAGTAATGGCTCCCGCGGTATCACAATGTAAAGATCAATATCGCTTTCCTTCAAACACCATCTATGCCGTCTGATTTGACGGTTACAATGTAAAGATCAAATGTGCCAAAAATTAGCACAAAACATGCTCTCTAACATATATTTTTTCACAGTTGACTATCAAATATAATCATTGGCTCAACTAACGAATCGTCACCGATCAAATAATCAATCATTATCGCTCGACTAAACAATCGCCATCGATCGGATAAGAAATCATCATCGATTGGATAAGCAATCGCCATCGATTGGATAAGCAATTGTCATCGATTGGATAAAGAATCGTTTTCGCTCAAATAGATGAAAAATATTTTTAAATAAAATTATTGACTTATTTCACATTGTGCGCTGTAGTTGGTTTGAAAAAGATGCACTTTACCATTGTTCTACACATTATACTTGTGTTCTTTTAATAAGTCGTTTTCTATATAGTATTTAATAAATGTCGATTGCTTATCAGATCATTGGCTCAGATCAATGGCGATTGCATATCCAATCGATGGCGATTGCATATCCCATCGATGGCGATTGCATATAAGAGCGATGACGATTGTTTATTTGATCGATGATGATTCGTTAGTTGCGCCAATGAATAAATTTAATAGTCAACTGTAAAAAAACAGATGTTAGAGAACATGTTTTGTGCCAATCTTTGGCACATTTGATCTTTACATTGTAGCTTTCAAATCAGACGGCATAGATGGTGTTTGAAAGAAAGCAGTATTGATCTTTCCATTGTGATACCGCAGGAGCCATTACTTGCTACATAGTTTGACACCCATTGACTGATTTGTATCCGATGATCCTGATCATTTTTCATTCCAATGTTTCACATAATGGATCTTGGGATCATAGGTGTGCCATTAAGCGATAAGTTTTTGATTTCGTGTGGTAAACATCCCAAAAAGTGACCTTATTTCAATTTGATGAGTTCCACACGATGTTAAGATCACTTTTGTAGAATGGATACCATGTGAAATCAAACACTAACGGTAGATGGTAAGAGCAAGATCTCAAGATGCATCATATGAAAGATTGTGATGAAAAATGATTTGCATCGTCAGATTCAAAGCAGTCAACGGAATTCAACGTCGGTGAACTTAAAGATTCAGTGGGTGGATTTAAAGGTACTCTATAAAAAAGTGCAAATTTTTAACATTTTAAACTATGTAGAACCATCAAAAGTGGAAGAAGGGGCATTTAAGACTTTTTGTGGTAGTTGGAACTAGCTAGGCTTGGAGCTGGTTGGTTTGGGTAAAGGTAAAACTACAGGGCCTCTGACGTAAAAGGCGTATCTGACAGGGCCGGTCAGGTAAATTTCCCCTACAAATAAATAAATCTCGTGTACAAGACCTTCCTTTTGCACTCGTTTTTCTTCGGAAATAATGTCACCCTCTTTGTCATAGCTATGGTTCGATACACCGTATTTTTATTTTTTTTAGGGAAATTTGCATTTTTAGCCCTACAAGTTTGCTTATTTGTAAAAACGGCTTTATAATTTGAAACTGTACTAAATAGGCTAGCTCCAAGCCAAAAGAGATTATTATGTTATCCAATAAAAACTTCCTAAAGACGACATTAGATAGTAATCTATTTTAATTGTGTATATAGTACGAAATCATTGTAAAATTATTAGTTAGTGATATACCAAAAACATAATAACGCAAGACATTAATCATTTTTTTTTTCAAAAAACCTACTAGCATACTGCTATCTTAAGTTAACGGTCACTATCTTAAGATATCGACTAGATGGTAATCTATTTTAATTATGTACATGATATAAAATTACTGTAAAAAAAAAAAACCGCTAATTAACATATCGCTATCTTAAGATAGCGACCGCTATTTTAAGTTGGCGGTCACTATCTAAAGACGACATTAGATGATAATCTATTTTAATTATGTACATGGTATGAAATCACTGTAGAAAAAAAAAAAAAAAAATACTCGCTAACATACTGTTGTCTTAAAATAGCAACGCTATCTTAAGTTGGCGCGATAGCGACTTGTGACGGGGTCAATACTTCTAGTAGCATTAATGTCTGGGGCACGCGATATTGTGTCTGGGGCATGCGACGGGGTCAATACTTCAGGAGTGCACGCGACATCTTGGTGCCTAGGTGGCACGACATGTGGTACCGTGCCAGGAGGGCATGCCACATGAGGCCATGTGGGCCTCGCGACGTGGTCGCACTGCGGTCGTGACACGATTGCATGAGAAGGCGATGTTGGGAGTCGTGGGCATGATGGTTGAAAGCATGACACTGTGTGTCACAGGAAGGAGGCGTGTGCCATGGGAGTATGTCAAATCAAGACGTTTGAGGTCTTCAAGTTGTTTACCCATAGATGGTGGTTAGACTATCTATGTGGGAGAGGTGTTGGACGAATGTCTTCAACTCACACGGGGCCTTGTGTCGCCAGAGGGGGCGCAAGTGTCTCCTAGGCCTGAAAGGGTGAGCCTATGATATCGACGCAACGATGTCGTGTGACACCTAAGGTGAGGTTGAAGTATGACCCCAAACTACGCGTCACGATGCATACAGCTAGGCAACTTTACGAGAGCACTTAAAGGCTGCGTGGGACTTAGTAGAGCACGACAACATGAGGGCTTGATATAGATGTGTGCTAGTAACTCGAAACGCACATAAAGGTGGGCTTGGTTAGGTATGTCGGCAGGAGAAATTAGTATGAGACGACTTGAGGCACGACATATCATTACTGTTGCGAAGCGAGGTACTTGTGCAGGGCACGCGAGAGTGAAACTTGAGCATGCCAATCGGGGCACAAATGTGCAGGCGAGCGTGTCATAAAGGACACGATATATCGAGATGGTAGGCCTTAGAAAGAAGGTAATCACGAGCGAGAGTTCTCGTTCTCTAAATGGGTGGTATCACAATATGATGAAGAGTTTGGTTGGCTTCGTTGCATGTTGCAGTGAGGCACTGCACTAGTTGAAGGTGCGTTGAAGAGTGCCCTCGTGATAGTTGGTATCAGAGACAGTCTGACCTAGCTTCGAAAGTTAGGCGCCACACGCGAGGGCACGTCTAAAGGAGTGACTCCGTGACATTTGGTATCAAAGCCGAGTTCGATCCAGAAGGGATGATACTGTTGAGCTAGTTAAGAGATGAGGGCCTTGTGACTGCAGAACCACGTTGACCCGGAGGGGGTGACGTTGGGGAGGTAGTGGGAAAGTGTGAACTTAAGAACTAGATTGAAAGTTAAGTTAGCGAGGAGGTGCCAAACCTCAGAGCTAGATATTGGATGTCAACATGGCAGGGCGTTGACGTGAGTAGGTTAGGAGGAGTTGGAGGAGTCAGTTCACTGCGATAATGCGTCAACGAGGACATTGACATTATTGAGTGGTGGAGGATGTGACGTCTTAGTGCATGGGTGGATAGCAAGCGATGGTGCCTGGGGCACGCGATGTGGTGTCAGGATAGCACCCGACATCTTAGTGCCTGGGCGGTACGACATGTGGTGCCAGGGGGGCACACCACATGAGCCCATGTGGGCCTCGCGACGTGGTCGCACTGAGGTCGTGACACGGTCACATGGAAAGACGATGCGAGGTGTCGTAGGCGTAATGGTTGGGAGCATGACACTGTGTCTCATAGGCAGGAGGTGTGTGCTATGGGGGTACGTCAAACCAAGGCGTTTGAGGTCCTTAGGTTATTTACTCATAGATGGTGTTTAGACCATCTATGTGGGAGATGTGTTGGATGAATGCCTTCCACCCACAGGAGGCCTTGCGTCGTCAGAGGGGGCACAAGTGTCTCCTAGGCCTGAAAGGGTGGGTTAATGATATCGACATAGTGATTCCGTGTGGTACCCAAGGTGAGGTTGAAGTATGGCTCCGAATTTACGCGTTGCAGTTCATACAGCTAGGCAACTTCACGAGAGCACTTTAGGGCTACGTGGGACTCAGTAGAGCACAACAACATGAGGGCTTGATACAGTCGTATGCTAACAACTCGGAACGCACACGAAGGTGGGCTTGGTTAGGTATGTCGGTATGACATGTTGGTATGAGACGACATTAGGTGCAGCTTGCCATTACTATTGCGAAGCAAGGCACTTGTGCAGGACACGCGAGAGTGAATCTTGAGCAGGCCAAGTGGGGCACAAATGTGTCCTGTTGTAAGGGACACGATGCATCAGGATAGTAGGCCTTGGAAAGAAGGTAACCACTAGTGGGAGTTTCCGTCCTCTATGCGAGTGGTATTAGAGTTTGATGGAGAGTTTGGTTGGCTTCGTTGCATGCTACAGCGAGGCACCATACGGGTTGATGGTGCATCGAAGAGCGCCCCCGTGACAGTTGGTATCAGAGACATGCTGGCCTAACTTCAGAAGTTAGGCGTCGCACACGAGGGCACGTCTAAAGGAGTGACTCCGTGACAGACCGGTATATCTAAAGACACCATTAGATAGTAATCTATTTTAATTGTGTATATGGAATGAAATCACTGTAAAGCTATTAGTTAGTGATCTGTCAAAAACATAAGACGCAAGACATAAGTAAAAAAAAAAAAAATTGAAGAAAAATTTAAAAAATTCGCTATCATAACGCTATCTTAAGATGGGGTTTAGGGTACCGCTATCTTAAAATAACGGCCGCCAACTTAAGATAACAATGACTATCTTAAAATGGCGGTCGCTATCTTAAGATAACGGTATGCTAGCGAGCACTATCTTAAGATAACGGTATGTTAGCAGATTTTAAAATTTTTTTCCTTTTCTTTTTTGTTACTTATGTCTTTCGTTTTATATATTTTTTGCTGATCACTAACTAATAAAGCTTAAATTGGATAATACAGTAATCTCTCTTTTTCTTTATACCCAAAACCACCATTTTAAGATAGCGACCGTTATCTATTTTAAGATGACAGTCTCAATCTTAAAATAACAGTATGTTAACAAGCTTTTTGAATTTTTTTTTGTTACTTATGTCATACGTTATTATGTTTTTGGCAAATCACTAATTAATAAACACAGTAATCTCTCTTTTTCTTCGTACCCTAAAATCTATCATATGTTAGCAAGCGTTATCATAAAATAATGCCTAAGATAGCGTTTACTATCTTAAGATACCGGATACCATGACCCACAATTGTAAGAGAGCGAGCACTACTGTAGTCGGAATTGAAAAAAGGAACAAAAAAAATAAAATAAAAAATAAACATATATATATATATATATATATGTTGACGTGGAAACGGTTTGACTTGGAGCTGGCCTACTTTGTACAATTTCAAATTATAGGGCCGTTTTTGCAAATAAGCAACTTTGTAGGGCCGAAAATGCAAATTCCCCCCTTTTTCCTTTCTTTATGCATGCTCAAATAGAGTGGGAGGCAAATAAAAAAAATTGGTGTGCACCTAAAAGAATTTACTCCATCAGATCCACCCTTAACTGTTGATTGTGATAGAGATCATTTTTCATTCCAATAGTCCACACAATGGATCTTGAGATCATTCACGTGCCATCTTAGATAGTCAATTTTTAATTCTACGTGCACATATATAAGATGTCAACTTTGCTATCTCAAATCTAGCGTGGATATAGATACCAACTTGGTATCCTATATATAAGATACAAAGTTCGTATGCTTTTTTCTAAAAAGGAAAAATGGTATATAGGTTAGAGTGCATGGATGAACTCATGTAGAATCCTAAATCACATATCACATGTGTGACATGTGATCCCAAAATAACACTTCATTTGGGATCATGTGTCACATGACATGCAATCTATTAAAAAAAGTTTTAAAAATTAAATATTTTTTGGTGGTCAAAATTATGGTCAAAGTTTATGTGCTGCCCCACACACATTCTGGTACATTGAATTTTTTCCCCTATAGCCACATTTTGGACGGTAGAGATATATATCAAATCATGTCCTGTCTAGTGATCATCCTCGCGCAAGTTGTCGTGGTACCCGATCCTTTGCATGGGTGCCACATGGATCCCACCTGATTCAAATGCATGGATTCAACCCATATCCCCATGCCTCTTTTTAAAATACTATATTTTATTATAACTTTTTTTAAAAAAATTTATTTATAAATAAAAAAACTCTCCAACAGCTAGTAGATTTGAAAATATATATCACAGTTAAGGTATCAAATATCGGCTGATACCAATACATATTGGCTCTGATACGTATCAAAAATCTGATGCACTAGCTGTTGCGTGGTCAGCTTCTTCTGGCATTTTTGCATCATAGCAGGCTTTTAGCGGTTGTTTGCATACAACTGGAAATAAAAGTCAAGACACATATCACGTCAGCAGTTGCTTGCATATAGCTGGAATTAAGAGTCAACATACACGTCACATCAATAGAATCGTGGTATCAAGAATTCAGGATATGGGAGAAGGATTTTGTTTTGGTTAACTTTATGCGTGCCCATACGTTTACTGAAAGAGGCCAAGTCCAGACCTTTGGAAACTATTGATTGTGTCGGATCAGATATTCCACACAATATTAAGATCTTGAATCACCTATCAGACAATCAATTTTTATTTAATGTCTCACAAATCCCCAAAATATGGCCCGTGAACCATTTAACAAACATCACACTCAAACATGATTTTAAAGCCATTTTTTGAGAATTTGTGATACATGGAATTGGAAACTAACCGTCTGATATGTGACCCATGATCTCTAGATCTATCTTGTGAAAGATAGGGGTGAAATACGACGTCCATCATCTAATCGGATGCAATCAAGAGTGTTCAAGGGCTTTGAGACATGGGTGCTTGCAATAAATAGGTGGGCGCGAACAACGGTACCCTTTAATTTTTCTCAATTTTTTAGAAGGGACAAAAGAAACTGGTTGTCACTTGTCACTTGTCAGTTGTCAATCCATTCAAACCTGCAAATGTATAGGAAAAGTTTATGCAGTCATCGTGGGGAGATCCTGGAGAGCTGAGCAGTTTCACGTGGTTTATATACAACAGTTTCTCTCTTCTTTAAAAAAAAAGAAAATTAACACCGATACGATACGTATCGACCAAGACTTTTACTTTAAAAAAAAATAAAACCGATAAGTATCGGCCTCGGGCAAACCGATACCACTTTTGATACCTTGATCACTGATCGATTTTAAATGTAACCCTTGCAAGTGCACAAGATCTATTACAGTATGGCAAGAACAAAGGTGTTGAACCCACAGGGAAACGTGAATTTTTAATTA